>JAPCYP010000077.1:1270610-2541221 GCA_035048595.1 Echinosophora koreensis
ATAGCTCAATTACTCAAGTAAACAGATAATCAGATAATCAGCAGACAGTCAATTAAAACATTAACAGCAGATAATTTAAAACATAGTAAATTACTACGATCATACAGATGACTCTAACAATTAAGCATGTGGTTATCTTATACTCCTCAGGCTTACTCCTCTTACCTCAAGAGTTGAATCAACGGTTTCAAGTAATCGCCCGATTTTGATCCGATTCGTCTTTGACGACTTATACTAAACGAACTCGATCGATTACTTCAAACGAATTGCAACCAAAATAAATCAAATCAAACAACAACACATCTAATTCATGAAGAGTAGGTTTCGGCCTCTTCAAAAAAAAATTAGATTAGGAAACTTCAAATTTTTCTAACTTAGGGATTTATGATCCTTAAGTATCTTAAGCATGATTAAGAACTTAAACAAAGATCATAAACTAAGAACATGAAATCAAACTCATCTAGTTTTCAAGAATTAAGTTTCGGTTTTCACTCAAGATCATAGGCTAAGATTGTGAAATTTTGTTCAACTCTTGGATTCAATCAACTTACAAAACCTAAAGTTGGATTCAAGAGGTTTTAAGACAACTTTGGAATCAAAATTCCTTCAACAACAAAAATAGGATTTCGGCCCTTTTGAAAAAAACCAAGCTTGGATTAGATTCTTGGTTTTCAAATCACTCACATACAAGAGCCATCAAGGTAATAATGGATTAAATCATGAATCAAAGCTTGAGGTTGAAAAAAATTCAAGAACACCCACTTTAAGAGGGGTTTCGGTTTTGCTCAGAAAATGGGTAAAGAAATTTCTCATGATCATATGCTTCTAGATGATGAAAATAGAGATGATTATGAGATCATAGCAATTGGTTTCATGTCAAAAGGATTTTTCTAGAATAAGTTATGGATTTTTGAAGTTTGTTTCATGAACTTTGAAGAAACTCAAGAACATGATGAACATAAACTTAAATCCATAAAAGTTGTAAAGAGAAAGGCTTAAGATTATGAGATTAAGAGAGATTACCTCTTGTTGATCTATGAACTTGATGATTAGAGGTATGTTTTTCACAAAATCTCCAAGTTTCAACTATGATGTTCTTATGAGTTCTAAGGCAAAAATGATGAAGTTCATAAGACAAAAGGCATGAAGGAATGAAAATGAAATCCCTAAGTGAGCTAAAAGAAGGGTGGTCCAAAATTGCAATGGCAATTTTGCAATTTCCTTGACCAACTAAGGGCAAAATCGTCCATTCCACGCAAAAATATCAGTTTGTTATAAATGCGCCATTATGGCCATTATGATACGGATAGGATTGTCATAAATGCTAGTCACATCAGTCACATCAGTCATCTGAGCTCCGTTGCAGACCCTTTTAGTTCATCTGACGCGAATTTCCTAGAGATATCTCGACGTATACGCCCGCAGCAAATATAATATTTTAATTTTTTTGCTAAAATTTTCAAAACTTCATATATTGAAGAAAATATGATAAAAATATTTTTTATCTCGTTCACAACTTAAAATTAGGTCAGCTGAGCAGTAAACTTTTACTGTCAGTGAAAACGCAGACGGGCTCCGTCTGAATTTTCAACCCAAAATTTTATAGTAAGCTTATAATATTAAGCATAACATGAAAATAACGTTGGTTTACCCAAAATCATTTTCTAAGTCTCGGATAAAAATATAATCATTCATATATTTATTACCGATATTAGAAAGCAGTAAAAATCGGGGTGTTACAACTAAGTTGTCCCACATTAGTAATTGTTAAGGCCTAACAGAGTAGTTATTTTTTTCCGGGATTAAAATGAGTACCGCCTTTTTTGACAGGGACCAAAATGGGCCTTTATCCTATACCCTAAATAAAATGAAAAAAGAAAAAAAACCAATAATTCAACGTATGTTCCTGAACCAAGCAAAATTGTTCAGTTTTTATTTGATTCCACTTGGCCAAGTAGTGATTTAAGTTTATGTTTTAAATAAAAAAAAAAGTTTATGTCCCTTGGACGCACTGCACATACATCGTAGAGACTAGACTATAGTTCAACACACACAACAACTGTCAGATCTAATTTTAATAGGGATCCGGCTCCACTAAAGTGAGCCCATTCACTTTAGAGGGAAAAGTAAACCCCTTATCACCGTTAAACGATTTAATGGATGAGATTATTTCTGAAATTTATATTTTTAATTAAAACTTAATTCAAATTTAGTATTACCACTAGGCACTAGCAGAACCTAATTCCCAGCCCACGTCTCATGCATGCGCCACTCCCTCCCACCACTTTGGTTTTTGCAACCCACACCAATTCAACAATTCTCAGTGAAGTAACGTGCGATTTCTGCAATATTTTCTTCAACCTTTCTTATTGCTTACTGGTTTTAGTGGTGTAACACTCGCCTATTAGTGGGTGGTTTCATATTCATATTGGATCGCTGGCGACGTCCTTCTCATAGGATGGGAGAAAATTTTTGTATAGAAATATCGTCCTTTGAAAAAAATGAATCCAATAAAAACTGCAATTTGCTGCCACGGTTAGTTATTCTAAAATTAGCATTTAGATTTTATAGTTGTGGTTTTGTTTAATCATAAGTTATTTTTAATGGAAAATATATTTGCAGAGGAATATTATCTTTTGAAAATCGTCCATGGTTGTCTCAAGGAATTGAAAAAATTCATTTAAGTCCAGAATCAAATTTGGAGACATCTTCTTGTTCCCGGTTAGTTGTCAATACTTATTATGATTTACAGTTAACCATTTGATTTGGGATCATATTAATTTTTTTTTATCAGGTTAATCGGAACAAGAAAAATACCTGAATTGGGTATGGAGTTTGATACAGTACATCAAGCTCGAGAGTTTTGGACAAATTATGGTGGAATGGTTGGATTTGATGTTCGACAATTGTATGCAAATAGAAGTCATGTAGATAACTGCGTGAATAGCTTCAGACTTGTGTGTGCAAAGGAGGGTCATCGAAGACAAGATAAGAGAGACCATTTAACAAAATGTCCTCGTGCAGAAACAAGAACAGATTGTGAAGTAAGAATGACACTCAAGTTAGTTCGTAAAACTGGAAAGTATGTGATTTATGATCTTGAGTTGAATCACAATCATATTTTGCAAACTTCTGAAACTAGCCATATGATGCCTTCGCAAAGGAAGATTTTAGAGGTGCAAGCTTCACAAATAGATTTGGCAGATGACTCCGGTATAAGACCAAAAGAAATGCATGAGTTGATTAGTAAGCAAGCAGGTGGAAGAGATGTCATTGGATATATTAAACAAGATCAAAAGAACTATCTTCGAACCAGACGAAAGCGAGAGTTGGCATACGGTGAAGCTGGAAGCTTATTAAGGTACTTTCAACGCCAATTACATGATAACCCTTCATTTCACTATGCTATACAATTAGATAGTGAGTACAATGCTAGGAAAAAGTCACCTCGACTTAAGATGGAGCGCTCACCATTGTTGAAACATGCTGGACATCTTTATACTCCTAATGCATTTGATTTATTTCAAAATGAGTTTGATTGGAGTTCTGCTGCTTATATTCTTTCTCGCAATGAAATTGATCAAATGACTAAATATTTAGTTGCTATTTTTGATAAGGTTGGAGAATATGAAGTTGTTGGCAATGTTGAAGATAAAACAATTTCCTGTAGTTGCGGAATGTTTGAAACAACTGGTTTGTTATGTTGTCATGCTTTGAAAGTATTTAATGTGTGGGATGTGAAACAAATTCCGGATCAATACATTACAAAGAGATGGACGAGAGAAGCAAGAGATATGGTTGTTCATGACATGAATGGAAAAGTTGTTAAAGCTAATGTGAAAATGAATGTCACTGAACAGTATAGAAATCTTTGTTCAAAATTGGTCAAATTAGCTACTAGAGCATCTGAATTTGAAGAAACATATAATTTTGTTGATCAAGTTACAGATGAAATGCTTAGGAAGGTAGACTCTTTTTCCAAACTTCAGTTGCCAATACAAAATTATGTTCATTCCAATGCTTTGAATGTTAGAGGGATTTGTGGTGCTAGTTCAAATGATGATTCATTAGAGAATGTATTTGAAAAAGTAAAAGGATTGAAAAAAAAAAGAAGGACGAAAAGGTAGAAAAAGATTCAAGAGGTGGGTTGAAAATCAACCCAACAAGAGGAAGGCTTCAAATACAAGACAATCCTCAAACCAACAATCTCAGGTAAAAGCTTTTCATATTTTAAATATGTTTTTCTTCCTGGTTTTTATAGTACTTACATTTTATACTAATCCTTTATTTTGCAGGAAAATACTTCTCAAGCCATTGTTTCAAAAATACCATGGACAAGTCTTGCTCTTTCATCTCAAGATTCAAGCCATACTGTTGCTCATCCATCAACTCAACTTACCTTATCATACTTGGATAACTAAAGCCATCCTGGAAGCTTTTTTATATAACAAATTTGGAGTCTTTTTTTCTTTTCTTTTTTGTAGTCATTGGAATTCATTGTTACAAGGATATGGTTTTTATATTTATTGAGTTCAATTTATATTTGATTCCATATATGAGAGCATGATGTTTTAGTCCATTGAGTTTATTAAAACATGGAGTAGTACAATGGTAAAGTAAAATAATGATCCATTACAATGAAAAAATTGTACAGTGGGAAAATGCTTAGATAAAATTGATAGATTACACAATTGGCTAGTATTGTAGAGGCAAAACTTGCATCAGCAACTAATACAATTAACTACTCAGATTATAACTCAATCTCATTATTTTTTGTCAAGGCTGGCCACTATTGTTGTATCAATCTTGGTCATCTTGGCTCTTTATGCATGAATTGCTAAATCTCCTCGTCTTTTTGGCAACAATGACAGGAAGCTGCATATGGAAATAAGTAGCCAATTTGTCTTTCACAAAGGTGGTGGTAGGCATCTGTTTCTTTTTCTAATAGGCAAAGTTGTGTCCATCAGGGGGGCTGTCAACAGAACTCACAAGCCTAGGTTTCATGTGTATCTTGAAAAAAAGCATGAATTAGACCAAATGGACTAAAACTAAAATAATTAACAATAAATTAAAATGGAAAAAGTGCAGTGCAACAATTTGGAACCTATACTTGATTAGCTAACAGCAGATATGCTACTGCCACATACAAAAGTTTGAAGAAGAACCAAAAATTTGGTTGAGAACCATCATCAACAGTGGAACCACAAAGGATAGCAAACAGAAGATAAGTACATAATATTTCTTTAATATCATAAAATGAAAAGTTAATAATGCAACAATCTCCCATTATTGCAACCTGCCTCCCTCGAGTTTTACCTTGCTTGGTGTAGCATATGCATTTGTTTTTGCATAGCAAGAAATTGGATCTGTTTGGCAAAATTGGATCACATGAACTTTTTGCATAGCAGGAAATTCAAGTATGATAATGTAATTGGATCACAAGGTTTTTTTTTGAAAGGCAAAGGACAAATTTTGTTAAAAAGCAAACATAAGCACAAGGAGTGCCACAACAAGCAACACAGATGAAACCACATGCCAAACCCAGAGAAAATCTTCTAAAAATCCAGCAAAAAACGAAACAGAGAGGGCAGAGATGATTTAAACAGGACTGGGATAAAGTATTGGAATCAAGGTTCCATACATTCTCATCGCCATTTCATCCCTGAATTTCGGTAAATTTGGGTAGATGAACAGTAGCAAGTCTCTGAATTCAAACCCATTCCCATCGTTCCTAAACCCACCGCTAGCCGCTGCCTTCTGCCACCAGTCCAGGTGGCTGCGTCCCCCACCGCCGTGAAGGCAACCACCCGCGTCAACATCCCTGACTGTCACGACTTGCCGCCAAACGATGACCTCTTGCTGCACCATACCACCGTTCACCGCCTTATCTCTGCGTCGTTCACCGCCATTAGCTCCGCGCCATTCGTCATCCTACGCTGCCGTAGCCTTTTCTGTGAGGGTGTCAAACCAGTAGTCATCATGTTTAATCTTTTTTGAATTAAGTTTTAATTAAAAATATAAATTTCAGAAATAATCTCAGCCATTAAATAATTTAACGGTGATGAGGGGTTTACTTTTCCCTCTAAAGTGAGTAGGCTCACATTAGAGGAGCCTGATCCTTTTAATAGATAGTGGGTTGACCCATAAAAGCCTCAGCCTCAACCCCCAAAAAAATTGAACTTATCGGTTGGGGCTAAAAACAACCCACATAGGAGGGTGTTGAAAAACTATTGTGCTAGGTAGGGGGCAAATGGAGTGGGCTAAAGGCTTAGGGTCATAATGACTGCTCTATATGTATACTTTCAGAACATAGCAGAGATATGGCATATATGATCTGAAAAGCCATGACAGTCTAACCAAATTGCAATAATGGCGGAAAAAGTTTAGTTGCTTAAACATCATAACATAGTATCATACCCTCAATGGATTTGCAATAGGGATAGGGCAGCGTGCTCACAAGGTTGCTGCTTAGTGCTGAGGGTTGGGGAAAATGGGCTGGGCTTGGTAGTTCACTGATTTGGGCGAAAGAAAGAAAAAATATGGAACCCACGAGCCAACTCGGCTCACCACAGGTTGAACCCAGCTAATCCATGGGTTAAGTGAGACAGGTCAAAATAACTCGGGGTCAAAATGAGCCTTTTTTTCATCAACCCAACTCACCGGTGAGCCAACTTGGGCCGGGCTAGCTCACGGGCTCTAACCCATATTGACAGCTCTACCGTATCTCCATTAAAGAGATGCTGTTTACGAATTTTTCAAAAAATGTGGGCCTGACGCTCATTAAAGAGCATAGTCTCAAGTTTTGTTAAAAGTAACAGAAACGTTGAAAATTAAACAAGATCAATCCCTTCGTGTTTATGGTATTTTCTCTTTTGATTTGGGGTTCTTCAATTTCCAGGTTCCTCCATTTTCCCCCTTTAAATCAACTTTTTTTTATTAGTTTTTTCTTTATTTTTTTTCTTTCCTCCGATTAGGATCCAACATCAATCATATGGCAGCCCAATTGGCATTTAATAGCCACCTAAGCATTTAACTTGTTAACTTCCATTAACTTGCTCTTCAACGTGGTGATAATTTGCATCTTCCAAGGATTAAATTGCTGATGCAATTTTGGAGGACCAAATTCACAATTTACTCTTTAAATAAACTTTATATGGCTCTATTTGGCAACTCAAATATGTTAACTTATAGTTTATTTGACTAGTTTATAAACTTATTTTATCAAAGCAGAGGTGTTTGATAAACAAGCTTGCCTCATTAGCCTATAACTTTTTTTCGGATTATATTTTAAATAGCGTTTTAGCTTATAACTTATTAACTTTTTTATTATTTTTACCTTTATTATTTTTACCAAATTCTTACCTGGTCCCTACCCCATAATAAAAAGTTATATAAAAAAAATCATATAAACATGTCATCTCATTTATATTATCTCATTTTATTTAATAAAAATATTAAAAATTTAAAATTTATATTCTAATTTTTAAGAAGACAAATAATTTAAATTAAATTAATAAAAGTAATGATTATTCTCAAATATAAAATAACAATACAATTATATAAGAAAAATGTTATAAACATGTCCATTTTTATTGTTTCATATTTATTAGCTAGTTCAACAACTAATCTTATCAAACATTTCAAATTTAATTAGTTAGCTTTTCAACTATAAGTTTTCAACTAAAAATTATTTTTCCAGCTATCAGCTAGCTATTTAGCTTTCAGCTAAGACTGTGTTTGGGATAATTATAAAAAATAGATTATGTCAATAATTGATTATATGTATAATCGATTATAATCAAAATCTGTTTATGTTTGGATATGTTTGCTAAAAAACAATTTTAATATAATCTATTTTGTTTTAATGGTGCAAAAAAAAAAACATTTATGTATAGTAAATTAAAAAAAAATGTATGAAGCTGTTTGTATACAATCATAATTTTTGTTTGATACTTAGTTATATAGGGGTGAAATAGGAAAATGTGATTGATTTCATAATAATCAAAACTTTTTTCAAATAAGCTTCAAACTTTTACTTTTTATTAAAGCAACTTTTTTCTATGAAATTTTTTTTTTATACTTTAAGCAAATTTGTCAAACATGTCAGATTAATTTTAAAACATTTTTTTTGAAAAAAAAAAGCCTTTTTCCTCAAAAAAAAAAAAAAAACTTTCCTAGAGTGTGTTTGCTTGTCAAAACAAGTCATACTATTAATAAACAAAATTGAAACATATGAAAGGAATAGGGCCGTTTGGGCCCATGATAGTTACTGCAAATTCCTTACCGTGAGCATATTAGTATATTCTAGCGGAATATTTGCTTTGAGTTTCATACAAATCCAAGGTATATTATTGAGCATAACATAGATTCTGTCTTTGCCTCTCTGCTTTCATTGTGTATTTGTCTGTGCCTTGTGAACTTGCTTTTTTTTTCAAGCTCGCCATGCCAAGACAACATATCATCTGTTTCAGAAACCAAACCATGTGTCGGGTACGTTTTCTCTTGCTGTATTATTTGTTTTGGATAAATAAACCATGGGAATATAATATGGACGTACGTAGTTAATTCATCATGATGGAAAATAAATCTTTTTTCATTTCTTCTGAAGTTGTTCCAATTCGAAAGTGAGAGTAGCATTTACATACCAGGTAGTATTACTATTTATTCCTTTTTTTTTTCTTTCCTTGGGTACACATATAATGCGAAAGTTTGGAGTACATAAAATGCTGAAGTTTAGGAAAATAGGAAGTTGCACTATTCCAGGTCAAGAGATGATACCGTTCATTATTTTGTATTTGTTTGCTTAATGTGTTTTATTCTTTGTTGCTGTGGATAAGATGTTGCCCGTCATCTCAAATAGGCTTGCATCGGTTCTTTAGCCTTTAATTTATGTTTTCTACTTCCAGGTTTGAGTTATTTATAATGTTTGGTGGGTGCATTGGAGCACCTTGCTAGAATGGGTGCTTTGAAATTTAATAAAATATAAAATCGACTGGGCTTATTAGGTAACCAAAAAAAAGGAAATTTATAACTTTCTCCTTATTCTTATC
Source organism: Echinosophora koreensis (assembly GCA_035048595.1). Lineage (NCBI taxonomy): Eukaryota > Viridiplantae > Streptophyta > Magnoliopsida > Fabales > Fabaceae > Echinosophora > Echinosophora koreensis. The sequence continues at coordinate 1,279,661 of JAPCYP010000077.1, forward strand.
CCATCCGCACCCATCCCACCGGATTGCTACTCGACCCATGCCACCACGTCAATCACCATGACAAAATCAGGCCTATCTGATTCTACCCTTGTCACCTCTGTTCGGCCGTCCTCTCCAAATAAACCAAATCTAAATCTAATCTAGATATGCGCACCATCTTTTGCTTGTGCATGTTAGACCCACCCAAATTTTTTATGTCAAGCTAAATTGTCTATGACATAGGCCTCATTTGGATAGCATAGTTTACAATATATTAGAACTTCTCTACTAATGTAAGTACTTTAATGTAAAAAAGAATAGTGTTTGACTAAGCTTTAACAATTAATTTATTAAACTCTAAAAGCTATTTTTAACTTATTAGCTTCAAGCTATTTTTCAGCATGATTGACAAGTTGTTTTGCATATTTACAAGACAAATATATTCCCCATCAAAATTTGAAATTTCATGAAAATCAAACCATTCATTACCTAAACTCTTTTTCAAGTATATATCCGAATATTTAATAACTTAAATGGAACTTATCACATAAAGCTTAAATAGATTGTTTATTTGGACAGTTTCGTTGTTTGTTTATGTTCTATTTCTGTGTCCATGAAATCGTCCTGCACACTTGCTCATGGCAACTGCTTTCTCCTGCTAACGTTTTGCAAGCCCAACCAAATTTGTTAGATTTGACCCAAATGAAAACGAAAAAGTTAGCTTTGCGAAGGAGCCCAAAAACGAGAAAGCCCTGTAATTTGTTAAATTGTGCGTTTGATATTTTTGGTTTTCATCCCCAGATATAAACATATATGCTGAATCATGTTAAATGTTTGTCGTGTGATTTGATTTGATTTGATTTTTTTCTCTTTACAAGTATTTATCTACGTGAATAAGGGATTTTCCGAACACTACTTGCTCATATTTTTGAGACACAAAAGGATCATCTATCCTATGGTCTCAACATTAATCGTGTGGTTTGAGAGTTGCACTCTGTTCAACATAAAATTAGTGTACACAAGGAAAGTGGATCAACCATCCTCTTCTATGTCTCTTTCGCTTTATTAGTCATATAGTGCCTTCGGAATTCATATTGTCAACGAAGGGATATTAGCGTTAATGCCTCAGCAAAAATTGACAGGTGAGACAGGTTCTCTGTTTTGCAGTTTTTTTTTTTTTTTTGGCTGTTTGAGAAAACCCCACTTTCCCACCTGAGAAAACAATAAGAGTAATATTGCCGCATACATGAGCCTCATCTGTTTGCCGAATATGTGCTATGATCTTTCACATTTTCGATCTTATCAAATTATATATCAACCACCTGAAATGAGAGGTAGTTAAGAATTCTCCGCAATGCAAATCATTAGGAAAAAAAAAGTATTCAAAACAATGATTATCATGCAAAAAACAACTATTCATGATTACCTCACAAAAAGAACGGGTTATTGGCATTCAAAATGATGGCGAACTTGCAACTCGAACTGGTTTTAAGCTTCTTAGAAGCTTTCTTCCATATTCAAATGCTGAGACAAGGAGACCTAAGAAGTATAATAGGCAGAGATGCAGCTTTTCTAATAAGCAAAACTTGAAGGAGACATTGCTTCCACCCTGAATGTTTGTTCTGACAAATAACACCCTTTTCTCTTTCCACCCTACACAAGATATATAGTAGATCTAATCAGAAACATTATTTAAACATTTCTTAGGAACCAAACATAATTAAATAGTGTATTCATAATTGGTATTGAACATGCCAACTTAATAACAAAACAAATGAAATTGAAGTAAAAATATAACTCAATATTTGATGTTATATATGAAAAATATATCATATTATCCTTATTGTATCTAGGAAAATTTTAAAATATCAAACATGGCCTATTGGGATTTATTTCTTTTTTATATTCACATACTTATTTTCTTTTATAATTATGACTAAGTCTCCTATTAGCAAAAATAAGATTGTTGTTAGGTTTGTGTTTTGAATCACATCTCAAACACATCATTAATCAATACCTATCTCATATTAATACGAGTCTCTATTCTCTTTTTTCCTCCTTCCATAGCTAAAACCCTCCAATTTAACATGGTATCCGAGCAATACCATCCTCTGACCTGTTTTTTTCATTACTCCATTTCAGTTATTGAGTTTTCAAAAATTTAGAACGTCAATTGACCACCTCTCCTTTCATGTTCTCTCTTCTGCCACCCTCTTAGGCTCTCACCCTTTCGGTGCATCTTCTCTCGCCTTTTTTCAACTACATTTTATGCCACACTTTTGCTCTGATGGGGTTGTCAATGTTTGTTCACTATTTGTCACTGAGCTTTTCCATCATACACTGATGTCTCCAATGACTTTTCTTGACTTCAAACCACCATCAGCATCAACTCCCTCTGACCGGCCTCTCCCCAGGATTGCACCGCCATGGAGCTCAAACGCACCTCCGCATGATGCTCCTTCATCTCAGCTAAGCATCCACGTGCCGCCTTCTTCAAGGACATAAGGGTGTGTCCAACAGTGTCTGTTGTTGTTGGACTCGCCTTGGTCTCTGTCTAGATCCAACCTCACTTTAAATTGTGACATGAGTTGATGTAGTACACCTGCTTGCTCACATTCAGGTATAAGGTTTAGTTTTAGGCTTTCAGTTTTTTGCCTTTGTAAGATGACCTATTGGTTCTTCTAGTCCCGCAGGTGATCCATTAAGGCTAAAACATCTGTGTTTTCTCTGTTTCAGGCAACCTCTGCCATCATTTGCCTCACTGCACCATCTCTGATCAAGCTCAGCCCCAGTCACCTCTAATCACCCCCTTTACGTAGTTGTTTTGCTCCCTTGGGTTGTTGTCCTTGACATTCAAATTTGCATTTTTCTGTTGCTCTAGCCCTACCTTTTTGCCCCAGGTGCCCTGATCTCGACTTTGTCCTAGATGCAGTAGCTTTGTTTCCATCCCAGAAGCAGTTGCTAGCCACTATCATATTGTCTGGTGTGTTATATTTTTTAGTTTAGAATTTTTTTTTTTTTTTGTGTGTGTTGTATACTTGTATTATAAATTTATAACAACCTCAAGCTTAGGAAGATTTAGGTTGAGGGAGAGTACTACAATACATTAAAAATATATCTTAATATCATTATTCTATCTTTTTTCCAAAAAAAATAAATTATATCATTATTGTATCTTAGGAAATTTTAGAGTATCATTGATGATTTCTTGAATTTAATAAGCAAACTTCTAAATACTTGTTAACAAATAAGCAAACTAATGATTGTGTCCAATGACACGTCTTTAGTCTCCATAATCTTCTAGACAGATTATTGCAACCTAAGCCCCATAAGCCAAGGGTCAGATTCATTAGAACATAACTATTAATGTTTCAAATAGGGATTCAAAAGATATTTGAGTATCGTAACTTAAGCCCGATAAGCCTAGGACTAGATTCGTTAGAACATATAGCAGTAACAATTAATTGATACTTTATATATCAAATATAGATGCATGTCATATCAGACCATATGTTTAAGCTCACTTGGAGGAGCGGACCCTAAATTTTGGGTAGGTGCCTAGTGAGGGCAAAGCTTTTGGTCAACCTGCTCGGTAACTCTCTTGTATTTATCATGGCAGGCAATGTTAATTTTACTAGCATTTTTCTTTTGGTGTGTACAAGATTTAGTTCAACTTATAGGAATTCACCTGTGAATCCATCTGGGACAAGGTATGCACTGAAACATGGCTCTGTGCTGTGTCTAGAGAATTGGGCCGTTGGGTGCTAATTAAATCATCTAATCAAGTAGGAAACCAATTAACAGTTTAAATGAAATTCGGTTTGCTGCTGCGAAGAGAGGAATTGGGTGAAGTCCGGAGCTGAAAGAGAGAAATTGGCTGTGGTTGGTTAATATTGGAATTTGCCCTATCAACCTTGTATTGGAGGCAAAACTTAACAGTAAATGACATACATGAGCCCCAACACCCAACATGGGTCCGTCTCTTGGAGATAAGACTACCACACGTTGACAACCCACCAAGCTACAGAAAACAGTCATTGCATGTGTCATGTGTGAGCTCATGCTGAATTCCAAAGTGCAAGAAAAATTATTTCCTTCAATATGGAATACTTACAAGACTCTTTCTTTGGCAAATTAGTCCAATCATGTGGCCTCATATTCACTTCTGATGCCTTTATCAAGTCAAAAAGTGCTTGATTAACCTGAATTTTGAAATGTATCCAATTTCAAGATTTATTTATGAATATTACAAATATCAATCTGGATAAGCATAGAACAATATGATGATTTCGCAGATAACAAGCAATAACCCAAGTTTTCAGATATATTACATGCAAAGTATACCTCTTCTGACCGCTCATGACTCACTAAATGACCTCCATGTAGATCTACCATTCTCGCCATTGGTTGAAGCCTCTCAGCAAGTCTTTTTGCGTAGTATATCTGAGCAATTATATCATGTCTGAATGTGCAGGAAATGTATAATCAATCTCAAGTTAAAACTATGAAGTAGATAAGTTAATGTGTAAGCAATGTAATGAAACCAAGGGTCAAGAATGAGTACACTCTACGCTGTATTATTGAATTGAGAAAAACAAGAAAATTACACAACAGGCAACCTCCTGATAGGAACCAGAAATGCAAAATGAAGAATAGAGAAAAGAATGTTCATTTAATGGAATGGTAATTCCTGCTGCCCAGAGCTTGGCTCCTTTATTCTTCTCAATACCCTTCTCTCTCTACTCAGTATCCTTATAACAGAATTTTCCCTTACAGGGTTCATTCCCCGTTTCTCGTCTCTTCCTCTCAGCCACGTGGGTATTCCCATTCTGCCCTTTCCTATTTCTCCTAACATAAACCCTCCACACACTGGGCTTGAGCCACTACTGGACTAGCAGCTTATTTGTACCCCTGTCAATGTTAGCAGACCTAACAGTCTACAATGCACACCATGGCTTGTGATCCGGCTGGTCGGACCAATAATTGAAACCAAGGGTCAAGAACTCCCCTCGCAGAGCATCAGCTCCACGAAGAACACTTTCTGCCTAAGCAGAAGCCGGAAAGAAAACAACAGAAAATGGAAGTCCTTTTTCCTTCCACCCCCTCCAATATAACTAACTCCCCTACTCTTTAGGAAAAACATGTGCAGAAAAAGAAAACATAACAGAATAACAGAAATGCCACATGTCCCCACCTGCTAATTCATTTTCTTAGTTCTCCTACTGTAGACTTCCCAAATTTTAGGCCCACTACCCTGCTCCACATGTTGCGCTCTATCCCAATGTATATTTCATGCATAATATGCCTTTAGTGTATGAATAATAATCTGTGCATAACTGAGCATGAAGTTTGATATATATTTTGAAACTGACATTCCAATTAAGCAGCATTATATAAATGTCCCAAAGCACAGTACACACCTGCCATGAATGACCGAAACAAGAAAACCCGCAGATTTGATGACCTCGATCTCTGTTCGAGTCATTTTATGATTCCAACATGCATTGAGTTGACCTTCAAAACCATAATTAGATTGCATGCCAGATGCTGATATACCTTTAACATATTGCTGAAAGAGACGGCGGTATTGAATCAGGAACGTTTTATGGGGGGAAAAACCATAATACTTTACAAATTGGTAACCAACATATAAGGTGCCTGGGAGTTAGTTGAGAGAAATGACTTTGAAACAATACCAGTATAATAGTGACTAAGTTAATTTATCCTCCAAAATTCCCAAAATTGAAAAAACTCAGAGATAAAAGTTGGAGGATTTTGAAGGTCAACTAAAAATCCCTCATTCCCCTTTCCATTTCCTTCCCCTACTTGTTGATCTATCCAAGCATATACCCTAGTACAGTGAGTAAATAATCACGAGACTTAGCATGGTCCTATTGTTAAACTAGGAAATTCTCAGTGACTAATAACGAATAGTTAAAAATATGTTTTAAAAGGTAGAAGTCTGATACTTCTAGTATATGCATATCTTTTTACAATTTTAGTCATGCTGGTGTATGCCCTTGCATAATTTAATTACAGGGAAGTAGCTCCAAGCATGCAACTACCTGCATAAGTTTCATTTTTCCATGTAAATGCTTCTGCTAGAGTTTTATTTAACGACAGAAATAAACACTCAATGACAGTCCAAAAGTAATAAATTCCAAGCAGACTTAACAAACCAGCTTAACATACTTATAATTAACCTTATTTAATATATCATACCTGATATAAGATTGTTCTCCTCTTATCAGTTCCGACATATTCCTCAAGATATTCCTGCATTGTCATATAATTTTTGTTAAAAATTCATCCCAAGGGCAACACAGACAGATCTGTAGGCTGTTAATAACTATAAAAGACAGATGCTGCAAGATATGAAGAACAAGACAACCTTCAGCTTAATGTATTCACATCAAGAGCCAGGAGCTCTTGACAATGAATTTGGCTCCTCTTAAGTGAGAAAGTAAGGGTGTATTTACCCTTGGATCAGTTTTAGTAGATTAAGATCTCTATGCATTTATCAAATCAAGGGTGGATGCACCCTTACTTTTTTCACTTTAGAGACTAATTCACTTTAGAGGATCCTAATCCCTTGACTTGATGATGTGAGTACATCTCGAGTTATTCAATTTTTTAACGAGCGATCTTGGCCTGATTGATAGATAAATGCTCTGAACATTATTGCGGAAACATCGCTGTACTGTATCAATGTGACATAGAACAATGGTACAATGAAACTCTCACTCTCCTCTCCAACCATCGGGTATTCGAGAGACGCGATTCTCTCCTAACAAATATTTCCCGAAAATACAAGATAACCCCCAGTTTAACTTCCCTTTAAGCTGGCTAACTAACAACTCCCCTAATCATAACATTTACTAATTGCTATGTCTCATTATTTCTGTTACTTCAGTAGCTAACAATACTCCTCCCTAAACATTCACCTTGTCCTCAAAGTGAACCGTTTGTTTTCGCCAAAAAGAAAATTCCCCCTAGGGTCCCACAATTTGAAGCATGATGACCAAGCTACGAATGGAGTATAAGATTGCCACCAGTCTGTGAGAATGTCCACACCCAAAAATAAACCCTATGTAGACAACTCTTGGATAGCAACGCGTAGTGGCCGACCCCAAAATCGCTATAGTGAAATACCGGTTAGCGAGATGGTCGTTACACCGAAGATTTGGGAAACATTATAAGTTATTTATACTAACATAAAAGCTCAATTTTTTTTTAAAAAAACAGTACACAAAGTTAAAGACATTCATAATTAATGGTTGAGATAAGATGATGGTTAAGGATGCAGTGATCTAGGGAGTCGGTGGTTGTGGTTCAGATGATGCCATGGCTGTTTCAGACTTTCAATTGCAGAGGAAGTGGGATTTCAGATTTTAGTTGTGGAAAAGAAGTAGAAGAACTCAAACAGATTATTGTAGAGAAGAAACACAACAGAGAAAGATGAGGGAGGAATAAGCCGGAAAGTTGCCAGAATGGAGAAGAAATGGCGACAGAGCGGGAAAGTCGAGAGAGGTTGCTGCTGAATAAAGGGTGTCGAGTATGCTGAATACCTGCCCACCCTAATCTTCTAATTCAGGGTTTGGGGGATTGAAATGACAAAAAAAACCAACAAAAAAAAAAAAAAGATAGAGGGGATGATTAAATAGTTGGGGTATAGATGGGATTTCACAAAACTTAGGTACGATCGTTATGCCTGCGATTGCGCCTGCAATTGGCCACGAAACGACTGCGATTTGCCGCATTGTGAAACTACACTGCAATGCTTGTTTGCATCCTGCTCCTTGTATGTGCAGCGCCGCTATAGCGCACTATTAACTACATAGAATAAACATATCCTCCCTAATAGTTAAGTGACTTGGAAAGTAAATTTACAAACTTCTCAAAGCAACTCTTGCTTAACTAATTCTTAAAAATAAGAACGGTTCTTGCTAGGTTGCTCCACCGAAGTAAGATGAGGTGGCATCCACGTGAATGATAGTTGCTTCTATAAACAATTAGTTCTTATATAAGAACCCAATAAAAAATCGTAAGGAGAGAAAAATAAATGTATATAAAGATGTGAGGCAACTAGTGGGACCCATTTGGTGAATTTCTCTAGGTTACACCATTGGAGTGGAGAGTTGCTTAAATAAGTATAAAGTAAAAAGTTCTGAAGTGCCATGGTGGGGCCCATTTCCACCATTGGAAATGCTCTCATGTACTAAAGCCTTCACCAAACTAAAATTTGTAATAACAATCACAATCAACATGTGTTTCTTCAAAGACTCAATTACTCCTTCCTCAAAAGCCCATTTTTTTTTCAATGAGCTGTGCTCGATCCACTGCCTCAATTTCCATCCTTGGATGAGGCCCACTGACATGTCTCAAGTGAGACCTTAGTGCTCCTTCATGAATCCAAGTACTAAGTTAAATTTGAGTTTGGCCCATTAGGTAAAGAATTGAACTCAAGTGGCAGACTTATATTGTCACTCCTTTCTGAACTCCATAACTAAGACGGGTTTGGGCCTGACACATTAGGCAAAAAAAACTGACCTACCTTCTGCAAATCCACTCTTGCCCTTGCCCCATTCTTTTCATGAGCAGAGCTACTACCTTGGGGTTGTGCAACCACCATATCTGACCCAGTTTCAGCCACAAGAGCCCCACCTCCACTGCACATGGGGCCAAGTTCTTGACCATCCTGCTCCTTCTCTTGGTGATCCACCAATGCTCAAACTCATGTCTATCGCCATCTTCTCTCACTTCTCTTCGTCATCCAAACATAACTCTAAGGACTGTCTCACGATCGGCCAACCTGGAGGGTGGGTCTTTCTCCCTAGAAGCGATCTCCTTATGGCCTTCCCCTCTTCTCATCATCAAAACCGGATCTTATTTCTTGAAACGGTGAACCAGCACTATATCACCACCTTCGTCCTCTGCTTACTCCATCATATTAATGGCTCATTGCACCACCAGGTCCTTCTTTCTTTTAGTCTATACACTGGGTTTTAATTCTGTTTCCACTTCTTCATCCCAAACCCAAAATGGACAATCCAAGTCCTACTCAGAGTGGAACTATTTGACCAGTGCCATGTCATGTTCGGTTTGCGCAACCCCCACTCAATGTACCAAGTGAGAGCACAACCTCTCAAGTCCCTTTACTGCTGCCATCATCTTCTCCTTATCCAGAGTTTCCTTTGCATTTAAGTGCTGCATCACCTTGATCAACCAACCATACACACTTTCGTCGAACAGATGAATCTCTGATTGCTCCCGGTGATCTAGAAATTGCCTATCCTTATTATTATCCCGCAATTCCTCAATTTGTCCCACCTTCTCCATTATATTTTTTTTGTTCAATTCTCCAGTGATAGAACTGGACTAGATTGATAGATGAATGTTTTGAACTTTACTGTAGAAACATCCTTGTACTGTATCAATGTGACACAAAATAGTGGTACATTGAAACTCTCTTCCTGGACCTCTCCAACTTCGGGTCAAGAGACCCTATTTTCTCCACAAACTATTTTCCCAAAATACAAGATAACCCCAAATTCCTATTATCGCCTATTTTGTTAACTACCTTCCCTCTGTGCTGGCTATCTAATTAACAACTCCCTAATCATAACAGTTACTAATTGTAATGTCTCATTATTTCTGTTATTTATGTTACTCAATTATCTAACGATTAACTCCCAACTTACTTTTGTAATAATTCGGGCTCACTATACTTTGTGGAAATGGAGTTTGTGAAAGTAGCTGGAAAGTGAGGCTAGGGAGACTACTTATTAACAGCAAATAAAATCAAATAATCAACAAACTAACAAAATGTTTTACCTGAGAGTAATGAGTATCCAAGTCAACAGCAGCCCTTTGTTCAGGAGTTTTTGATTTCAAGAAACGGTAAGCAACGGAGAATGTTTGTCGGTCAAACTGCAAAAAATGGAACAAATGAAGGACCTTATGAGGATTTCTGGTACTGCGTCCAAGTTCATGATCACTGACATTGAATTCCAAACCAGGGCAAATGCCTGATATAATTCATAGGCAACCACAGATCAGACAAATCTTATTTATTTTCAGCATAATATATCTAACTGCAAATCCATTTCTGTTGAATTATATCAAGCATGTAAACAGCTACAAGATTGTACATAGGAGCATTTGATGGCTAATATCACATAGCTGCATTTTGAGTCTTAAGAATTAGTACTTCTTTTTCCCAGTGCTAAGGTTTTTTTTTCTCTTTTTTTTTTTTTTTTTTTCAGTGTCAAGAAAATTTATTATAGTTCAAAAGCCTTTTCCAGTTGTTATAGTTGACTTCAGATAAGCAGCAGACATTTAGCATACAATCAACAATAGGTCCAATCAGAAATTTGGTAAGTGTCCCAATATGGATGAACTAACTGACAGTGCCAGAAATTATCCCAATCAACCATATAAGTTCTCTTATGCAGCAGTTTAATGTATATAAATAACACCGATTTTCCTCCAAAAAGTCTAAAACAGCATAGATGATTGAAAATTTCAGTAGTTGCTAATCCTTCTTTACCAACTTCTAGGCCTATGATAGATGACATAAAATAATGTGATAAAAGAAACGTTTGGTTAATTTATCACATTCTGAGTGATGATATGCTTTTAACCTAATACTCAGTAATTAACATAATTTAACACCAATTTGTGCTAAATATCTTGCCGACAAGCAATTTCTGTCCAATGTACCACAAGCCTAAAACTGAAAACTTAAATGATTAAGAAATAACAACCACCTAAATGTCGAGTAGGAACCTTGGGACAACCATATTATGTCACCTCATCCTGTAAACATGTGGCTGGTACGCATTAATTTGTTAAATTTGTGCAAGCATATTTTTAGTGATTATTAAGAATGGTCGTTTTCATAGTAACACTGATAATTAAGAAACCAAAAAAGGAAAAAATCTGGAAGCGGGTTAGATCATGTATAAATGGACTCTTTAATCATTTAAAATCCATTGATTCCATTGTAAGGAAAGAGAAGTTCTCAACCCCATTTCTCCTCAAGGAATCACCTAAATGTGCTGTAAAATTGATTAAACCATTAACTGGAGTATTAAGAAAATCTGAAATGTAAGTTCACGCATCCTGGACTGGGTTGATTATAAGTGTGGGTAAATGAATTCATGATATTTGTACTCGTCGTGCTGCTACTTTAGTGATTCATGGGTGGGGACAGTGTTTGGCACACAGAGAGAACAGGAAGGAACATGACTGTTCCATTCTATTAGGTTCTCTTTGTTTTCACCTCTTATAATAAAGCTAAAATGTTTTACTTTTTAATCTCATATTCTATTCTATTCTGTTCTATTTATAAAATAAATCAAACATAGAAACGACCCTACATTTTATGTTTCGCCATGTTCTAATATATCTGCAATACAAAACTGCATCATCGATGTTCTAATCAAATAGTTGTAATTATATTACGGAACCAGGATCCGTATTAGTGCAGTGAAACAAGTAAAAACATTTCTGAATTAGTAGAAATACAGAAGAAATACATACAATACCTTTGGTAGACATTCAAAACCTCCACCAGTTACGTTGAGCAATGCCAAGGAGATGACTCTATCAGGAACCATAGCTGCTACTTTACAAGCTATCATCGCTCCTGTTTTGATAGGGAAAGATAATTAAAAAATAATAATAATAATCCAAAAGAATGTCAGCTATAGAAAGTAATTTTTCTGTATTATTGCAAAATCAAGTCACTACCGAATCGGTTAGAAATTGAATTGTTGTTCAAAGCAATATGTTTATCTTCCTCAACATAAACATATTTACTTCAACTAAGCTCGAAGCATGCAAAACAGAGACACCAAAATTTTGACCCCAATCATCTTAACCAATGTAAGGTTTATTGCGCATAATAATAATAATAATAATAATAAAGACGAAGAAGCTATTCAATAAATTCCAAATGAAATGAGGGAGAAAAGACTAAGTACTCACCCATTGAATGCCCAAAAACATGGGCTTTTTTCCAACCTAGATGATCTAATAAAGCAATCGCATCCTTTGCCATGATCTTGGTTCTGCAGCAACAATCACCAATCCGAAGTCAAAATTCATATTACTCAGCAATTAAAATTTCATTTAATATATATTTGGTTTAATGTTGTAAATGTAGTTTTGAGTCCAAAAATACATTGGACCCAAAACAACTTTATAAATACTTTGTCCCAAACTTATGTTTACAGCTTCTCAAATGTGAACCAAGCATGTACTATTATTGTAAGTTTCGAAAAATTGTTCGAAATTAAATAAGATGCAGGAGAATAATATCTTAAAGCGCAAGCGTGGCTTCAATAGTACCACAACTAGAATCAAAAGAAAAGTCAAAATGTCCATAGATATAAAAAATAAATAAATAAAAAATTAAAGAAATGAAAATTTTCAACTCCAATTATAAAAGTTTCAAATTCTGATTAAATTAATCATTTTCTTAACAAATTGTAAGGGACAAATTAATTCCTGAATGAGTTTGGATATTAAAAAAAGGACATGACCACGCATCAGAATTAATGCATATATAACCAATAGAATAGAAATGAAAGAATATTAGAGAATCCTCTAAACAATAATAAAGCCCAGAACTTACGAGTAGTCGGACTTATTAACGGGCACGGAGCTCCGACCCACTCCCCGATTATCAAACGCACAGACCTCGATCCCACCACTGCACTCATTGTCATCACCGCTCCAAACGTCGTCGTTAGGGACATCGGTTCCGGTCAAACATTTTATCTGTGGGCCCCACGAGTCATGCGTTGCAGCCAAACCTGACCATTGGATCTCCATAAAATCAGCGAGAGCCACAAAAAATTTCGGAACCGAAAAAAAAAAACATAATTGCAAAAATGTAAAGAAAAAATGAAGAAGAAGGAGGAGGAAGCAATTGAGGACCTATGATGAGAAGCACTTTGGTGGGACCGCGACCGTAGGTTCTATAAAATATTTTGACATCATTGTTGAGGTGAGAATCGGCGGCGGCGACGGCGGCGGCGGAAACGGAAGGGGAGGATTGCTGCGTTCCGACGTCGCAATATGGCATCGTTGCGGCGGCGCGTGAGAGAGAAGGGATTTGAATTGAATTAAAATTGCAAAGGAAAAAAATGAATGAATTGCAGAAGAGGTGTTTGGGTCGGGTATTATATAGGGAAGGGAGGGAGGAAGAGGATTTGGAGGAAAACACGTGGCGGATAAGAAGTGGCTGGATGCCTTGTAGGATGGTCGGTTTGGCAGTGCTCGACGCGGACACTGTCAAGGGTCAAAATGCAACGCCAACGTTGAAAAGAACCAGATGATTGAGGGGTGGGGGCATATGGGTCGTGAACTTATGATGGGAAATATTAGCGCGAGTGTTCCCATCACCTATTTAACCATGTTTTTTTAGGTAAATATAAATTTTACTTGATTCATTAAATTATAGGGGTCCGTTTTTCATTATAGCTTTCGAATATCTCCGTTATTAATAACTAATCTATGAAAGAATTTGTTAGATATACAAGATGGATTCTCCTTTCTCAAATAGGTTTCTTCCTTACACAAAGTTACTATCCGAGCCCCCGACTAAATATATGTTTGGTTTGTCTTTAGTTTTTGTAGAAGCAAGTTGGCAGTGGCAAAACAGTGATTATATTTACATTTAATGCGCCTGGACGTGGAAGCTAACAACAGGAGCTTCTACTTCCACGTTAAAGGAGACGCTGTTCCAAACACAATATAACTTGTTTAAAGTGTTCGAGTCCCTTACCACTCTACCAACTGCGTGTTGGTTTATGTGAATTTATATTAATTAATAATATTAATTAATAATAAAGATTTGTTAAAAATGACTTGTTATTATTTGATTTATAATTATCTTATGGTTCTTATTAAGATACTGATTTTTTTTAACTGGTATTGAGATATTGATCAACTAAGAAATAAAAATAATTTTTTATTAAAATTATAGAGTTTAATTGATATGTATTATTTGTATAAAAAAAAGATTTTATATTGTTATCAAATAAAAAAAATCTTTAAATTAAATTTATCATAATATATTAAATGTTAAAATGATAAACATCTAATAAAATTCTTTTATTTTTTTAGTTTCTTATGTGGTTAACACTTGCCTTATTCGAATATCCAAGCTCATCATTGATAAAACGTGTTTATTTTAAATGATTTATGGTTTATTATTAATTATAAATATAAATTATAAATTATTAATATAAAAGCGTTACGGGGTAATGGGGAGACCTTTTGAAAAATTCAACGAGGTATGGGACCCTTGAACACGCCGGTGTTTTTCCCCATTCTCTTTAATAAGAGATGTCAAGGTTGAATGTAAAACTAGGTGGGTTTACAATGTTGACTCCTAATCATTTTTATACCAAAAGTGACATGAATTTTGTACAGAACCGGATCCCGGTTGACTGATGTGATATGCGGTAGATCAATATAATTTTAGAATCTTTCTTTTAATTTGATTATTGAAAATACTAAATCTAGCATATATAGATTAAGTATCTATTTGGATAAGCGTTTGATAAACTTAATTTTGAATGAATTGATTTTGTAAAATTGATTTTGATTAAACATGAATAAAGTGATTTATATTTGGATGTATTTTTTGAAAAGTGATTTTTATCAATACATGTTGTTTGGATAATTTAGGCCAAAATTGCTTTTGGATGTATAATTACCAAAATGGGTACCCAGTAAAAGTTGAATCTGATAGAGAGTTGTCTCAAGTATGTGGATGATGCCAGCATATAAAAATTGTGAATCTTACATAACATAATATTGCACACTCGAATAAAAAATAAAAAAAAATCCAAGAATTGCACATTGCACAGTGGAAATGACTCAGTATCCCAACTCATGTTGTTAGGATGTGTTGTAACTCCCCTCATTATTATTTTTTTGTCTGCGTATAGGAGGTGGGGAGGGACCTTCGAGTTCTTCTGACTTGTGTGTGTTATTGAGCAGAAAGGAAGGGTAGATAAGAGAATTGAACTCTACCTATCTCAAAATCAATTTTGATCTTACGTGGAAGCTACCTACGGGTGCTTCCCCGAGGACGTGATAATGATGTCCCAAAATTGCTTTTCCTCAATCTGCCAAACAACTAGGTTTGAACCTCATACCACGTTTCTTTATTAAATGCGCGTTTGACAAGAAAAATAAGTGGTTCCAAACACATACTAAGAACAAGAGCATAAACTTGATTCTCAAGTGAGAATCAAGGAAACCAAAGAATAGAAGAAGCACAATTATATGAATTAAACTACAAGACAGTAAACTGAATTGAAATAAGAAATGGAATAAGAAGAAGATGAGAAGAAGGGCGCCACATTCAATTCTCTTAGGCCTCATTTGGTGGTCAGGATAAGAGAGACAAGGTAGGATAAGCTATCATATCCTATCTAAAACTATTGTTTGGTGAGCCAGCAGGATATGATAAATTAATCCTGTTACCTATCATATCCTGTCCATCTAGGAATGACAAACGGGGACAGGCGGGCACGAGTAGCACAACCCCCGCCCCCGCCCGCGATGGATAAATCTGTGCCCGTCCCCGCCTGTCACCAGCTCGGGTACCTGCTGGGCGGGTATTTGGCGGGTTTCGCAGGTATTTGCGGGTACGATGGTACCTATGGGTATTTATCAGTAATTATGTTTTTCCTTGAAAAATGCATTAATTCCTTAAAAAAATATAAAAAAATTGCAAAAAATGCAAAATGTCAAATAAAATAAAGATCAACATACTCAAGATACATAGTATTCAACAAACCATAAAAATCAAACCACACTCAAATAGAAAAAGAGAATCATCACCCACTATTACAATTTAACCAAAACAAGTTACAAAAAACACAAGTACACAACCATCACGGCATCACCCTCGTCCCTCTATTACAATTAACCAAATCAGTTACAAAAAACACATTATACAGCAACTCCAAACAAGCAAACAGCAGTAGCTCCAAGCGGGTCCAACCGTCCAAGCAGCCTCACTATTAAGATATAACATAAATAAACATAGAATGGATAGAAGCTATGTTTACAAAAAAAAAATATCATAAAGAATGTGGCAATTTGATAATTATTTTCATAGGATCTTGAATACTTACTGATCATCGATTGCTTTTCATCATTGACCATTACTTTCACATTCCTGAAATAAAAGTAAAAGTATCTAATAAAAAATGCAAACTATAACACCCCCCTTGGATATTACATGACTAACTCATTTCGGAAATATAAAACGAAAATGAAAGCTGGTTGCTTTCGAGAAAATAATTTAAATACATAACTACGTTCGAAAACAGTTATTAAAATCTTTCTTGCGCGATAAATAAAGTTTCAGCATGTACACATTAACATATAACAACTTCATATTCGTTCATGCATACTTTATAAAAGTAATACACATCACAGCATACGGTTTAATTTCCTTCAGAAATACATATATAAGCAAAGGATATAATTATACATCACTTAAACAGAAAATTCTGGAAAATCCTTCCTTCAAAATAATGGCTTTCCACAGCCAGATATACATACTATCCTCAAAAAGGTATAAAACAATCTAATAACTTAGTTGAGCTGGTCATTCTAACCGACATCTACTATGAATACCCCAGATGTCATTCCTACGATCGACGGTCACTTTAGTTATCAGAAATAATGTCCTCGGGTGAAGCAGGGAACTCCTCTGCAACGTCTGTATTTACATCCCACGGTACAACAACAAAAACCAAGAAAACAGATACATTGCAAGGGTGAGATACCGACAATTGAGTTTTATCATGATAACCACATGCACGACATACAAACGACAGCATATATATATATATATATAATATACAATAGTTAAATTCTCAGAAATGATCAAAATGCTTTAAACAATGGGATTCATACCCGACAGTCATCGCAATTTATAAAAAGTGCATGACACTTCAACATCCATCATCTGACTTTGATATTTATTCTCCGAAAATCCTAACTTCCCTTCGTTGAGCATGATTAGGCTGCAATACCCCTTACCACAATTGTCTCATGAGGTCGGCCTCTTAATTTAGGCCTGTCTTCAATTGTTCAAGGGTATCACACTCAAGCACCTAAAATAATATTAAGTAGTCCCTGATTGAGTACCTCCATGTTTTGCATCGTTACGTCCACGACTTGAGGTCGTGAGGCCCCGGCCTTTGTGGCTCACGAACCCGGATGACCCTAATAGACCCACTTTGGTCTTGACTTCCTCAATTTGTCGAACCACCATTTGTGGATTGTAGCTCGATGGCACATTTGGCCAACAACACATGACACATTGGCCAACGATACATGACACAATGGTCAACAATACATGGCATACAGGCAAAACAAGGAACGTCTGCCCACAATGAATGTAAAACATTATTCTCGTCACTTTTCTTTTTCATTCATTCTTTCTTTGTCGAGGCTCAAAGCTCACGACTATTCTTACTTAGGCATAAAGCCCACTCTCACTTAACACAGGACACGAAGTCCGAGTGCTCAATCACGAAACCCTAGACCGATGCCTCAATCCTAGGTTAGCAGATAGGGGACACAAAATCCTCCACATCACATCAACATACTCAAGTCCACCATGGACAACACAGATCAATGATCTACGTGTTCTCACCACAAAACACTAGAATTCCAACGTCTCAGCTACTAGGTTCAATTTTCTTTCTCAACAACGTTTTCATTTTCACTTTTCTTTTTCAACAACGTTTTCGTTCTGTGAAACACAAAAACCGAAACAAAACTCAGAGAACTTATCCAAGTTTATCGGAAATGTTTTTGCTGATTTAAAACTCTTTTGCAAAAAATCTTTTCCGCTAAAATCCATTTATAAAACGTTAAATCACAACACAGTTTAAATTTTCTCAAAACTCAATTCCTTTTGAAATTATTTTTCCAAAAATACACCAAATCCTTGAAAATTACTGTCTAAGGCGTTTTTGTCCAGAATAATCACTATTCCTCATAGTTTCATTGTAAAATCACTTTTCTGAATTATTCTTCGTTTTGGAAAAAAATCCTCTTGTAACTCAAAATGACTTTTCCTTTGACAAAAGTTTTTCCTTATCCACATTGAAATTATTTTTGAAACGTAATTTATTGTACTTACTATTTATTTTATTTTTGAATTTATTTCGGAAAAATTGATGTAAATGAAATTTTTTCACAGTCTTGTCCTCACTGTCACTCATTGACTTATTCTTTCACCAAAACATTATTAAAATATTATTTTTCACATTTTCTTCCACCTCCACAAATTAAACACTTCAGTTTTTCCTTAAAATTTTTAAAGTTTTTAACCTCAATATAATTGAGCACTGACCACTGTCAGGCTTTCAGTCAATCATTCACACAGCAGTTAATCCATGCATCACAGTTATAACAGACATCACAGTTATAACATACATCACATTTATAATAAAAATCACATTAACGAATACACAATAAATAATTTATACACCACATAAAACAAATAAGTAAAAGGAAATCAAACACCACAAAAATCACAACAAATAATTTACAGACGACCCACAGATAGCATGTAGCTATCAAAAACCCCTCAGGTAAACTCCTTTTACCTCTTGAAGTTTCAGTTTCCTCCTCAAACTTAGTCCTCCGATTTTGTTTCCTCTTACTACTCAACATCTAAATCAACCATAAATCCTTCACAAACAATGCTAAAACAAGTTAAACATTGAAGAAAATTACTCTAACCTACTATGATTAAGGTTCGGCCTACATGAGTAAAATAGGTTAGGGATCTCTAAAATTTTCAAGCTTTTGGATCTATGATCCTCGAGTATTAGAGAGACAAGAACAATTGTCATAAGTCAAAAATTGAAACAAAACCATCTAACCCATCTAGAGTTAGGGTTCGGCCAACACTACCAATATAGGCTAGAAAATTTCTTTGGTTTCAAGCTCTTGGATTTAGTAAGTATAGGTACTAGAGAGATTAAATCAAATGTCATATTTCAAAAATTGAAACAAAACTCATTTACTCCACAAGACTAGGGTTTCGGCCATGAATAGAAGAAATAGGAGAAAATTTTCTTTGCTCCCATGCTTTTGGATAATCATAATAGAAGCCTCAGAGAGTTCATAGAAATTGTTACCACATCAAAATGATTTTTCTACGATTTTATAGAATTAAAAGAAGAAAATCAAATGAAATGGAAAATAAGTGCTCTTGACAAGAATCAATGAAATGAATGAAGAATAGAGGACTCATGATCATGATTGATGAGGATATACCTCTTGGATGATGAAGGAATGAAGAAATGATGAGAAATGATCAAGCTTTCAAGTTTTCAACAATGGTGTCTTTGATTTTTTTTTGAGAGAAAATGCTTAAGGAAGATGAAATGAATCATGAAACAAATGACTAAGTGTGAAAAAGGGATGTGGGCCATGTACACACAAGGGTAAAAAGGTCCAAAATTTTTTGGGACAAAGTTGGAATAACATGGAAAGTTCAAGGGCATTTTGGTCTTTTTACATAGAAACTATCTAGATATTTAGTAAAGTCATCATGACTTGGATAGGGTGCATTTAATGCTCGTCATGTCAGTCACTTCCATCATCTCAGCTCCGTATCCGGCTCCGTCGTTTACCCGACTTAGGTTTTACGCACGTTTTCTTTGAAGATTTTGCCCGTATAAAATATAATATTTTCTTTTTACACGAAAATTTTCAAAAAAACCAATATCATTGCAAATACGATATAAACCTAAACCGTTTCGTTCACGAGTCAAAATTAGGTTTTTCTGATCAGTAAAATCTTACTGTTAGTGAAAACGCAGACCGGGTTTCGTCTAAATTTTTAACCCAAAATTTAACCGTAACCTTCTACTATCAAGTAGAGTTTAAATATGATTTTGTTTTAACCAAAATCATTTTTCTAGGTCTCGGATAAAAATATAAATAAATATATATTTATTGATATTGAAAAATGTGTAGAAAACCGAGGTGTTACATTACTACCCCACTAAAAAAAAAATTTTCGTCCTTGAAATTTCGTGACTCGAAACTAAATAGGATCTTGTAATCGGATCTTAATCCCAAGATCCTACACTGAATCTCTGTCCTTCTTTCTTACTAAAAGAACTGGTGCTCTCCACTAGGAAACACTTGATCGTGTCCACTGCTTTCGATAGTGATTCTTCTAGTTGAGCTTTCAACTCAGTAAGTTCTGTAGACGACATCCCGATATGAAGCGAAGGAAATCGGACTGGCTCCTGGAATCAGGTAACTGGAGAACTCAATGTCTTTGACTGATGATAAACCGTACTCCTATCGATCTCTCCCTGGACTCCCAAGCTAGATAAAAATAAGTATCTCTAAGCTCCTTCTTTCGAAGAAGTCCTCATTTGGTTAGCAGATAGAAATCCAAAAATCTTAGGATTAGGAATAACTAATGTCTTATGTGCTCAATCCAAAAGGATATGGTTGAAAGATAACCAATCCATGCCTAGAATCACTTCTAATTGTGTTAAAGGCAAACATATCTGATTAACAAGAAATGGTCTATCCTGAATAACAATAGGATAGCTGATGACATCCAAATGAGGGGATGCCTTGACATGATCGTTTTGGTTGAATTCATAATATGTTTATGGCGCAAAACACACAAAAACAAGATAAAGATTAAGTGCAGAATTGTAACATAGATAAAAGTGAAGAAATAATCAAAAGATGGATGAGAAAGAGATGATCAAGGCGCCACAAACAAGGATGTTTGATAAGCCAATGAGGTTCGCCACAAGAATCTTGGATTCTTGATAAGAACAAGTTTTGGTTCATCCAAGAACCCAAGAGAACAAATCTCTCACAATGGGATATCAATCCACAATGAACTTCCAAGTTATATTCCAATGAGCCATAGGCGTGTTACATATAGTGTTGGGCAGCCTACTTTGCCTTTACATTGCCTTCTCAAATTCATAACCTTCCCCACTTAATAACTTACATAACTAAGCTTAATCATGCCACTAATGGTGAGTTAATACTCTCTCTCCACCATTATGTGGCTGCCTACTCTTAATTCCCTTCTTTATTCAAGTTAAAGTATAACCCCCACTCTAATAAAACATTAACATGACTCATAACTAGTTAGGAATTTCTTTAGGCATGCAAGCCAAAATATTCCTCCCACTAAACCTAAGCAATTCGTCCTAACACATGGGAAGTGGGCTTGATCATCATGCAAGACTTAATATAGCCCACTCTCATGGAAAACAAACAAAGTAACCCAAAATTGGATCCACACATAATCCATTACACTTTTATTGAATTGAAATAAAACAAGTACATGGATTAAAAGGAGTGCACGCCCAACATCATCATCTTCATGGGTCTTCTAATTGGATGAGATATGACACCAATTTGGGCTCCATTCCATTCATTCTTGCATTTGGGCTTGAGTTAGAGCTTCTTGATCCATGGTCTTTATTGGGCTCATATCAGTTTTGTTGCAAAGTTGGGTTGCCCCTCCTTGGCTTACATCAGGCCCTCCTTCTTAAGAAAATTCCTCCTCGAATTTATTACTTCAATCCCTACATCAAAAGAAGAACATAGACACTAAATTGAAAGAAAGTCAATATCACAAATTTTTTTTTTTTTTTTTTTTAAGTTGCAATAGCCCAACTCTTCTAGATTGGCCCTTTTATTTCCTTTCAAGAGGAAACCTTTTATTCTTCATATGTACACTCACCCAACCACCAGGGTCAAATGGAAATGAATAGAAACCTTCAAATGTGGCAAGTAGGTGTAACACATTTCCATCCTTTCCAATCAACATTTCATCACATTTATAGCCAAGGCAATGAATCATAAGAGTAAGCACAAAGTTATACTTCTTATGAAAATCTACCTTCAAGTTTACCTTTCTTGGCTTGAACATGGTCATACTAGAAAATGTACTTTCTCTTTTTAAAAACTCCCAAGAAAGTTGAACCTCATGGACATTCTCCTTATTACAAACAAAAGATAATTCATTTTCAAACAAGATATCCCTCTCAAGCACATTAAGCTCATCATATGAAGACTCAAAAGACTTCACAAGAATTGGTAGAGTAAGAAGGGGAATAGTAGTTGACCCCTCAATTATTGTCACATGCAAACCCTTAGAGCTCATAACAAACCTCAAAATGCCAACTTTATTTTGATCAAAAGAATATGTGAGCAAGTTAGCAAACAAATTTTCTCTAAGTAATCCAACACATTCCTCAAAATTGTTGTGATACCAAATGAACATTAGAAAACACAATAACACATTTTTCAAGGAATTCACTCAAGTCTTGGTTCTTAATTCTCAAATCAATCTTAGGAAGATGATAAGAGTCATGCAATTCATCAAGCAAGTTTCTATTCCTATCAAATGTAGAAGAATAACAAGACCCATGCAATTTACCAAGCATATTACCAAATTTTGTGTTGTGATATACATGCTTTTGGGAAACCATGCAAGTTCCCAAACCATGGGGTACTTCCCTTGGGATTAACTTTTCAACTACATTGGTTGTCTTGCAAGCTTCCATTGGAGAAACATCTTGGACTTCCTTCAAAAGAGAATCAACACAAGTAGGCAAAGAGTTAGGAAAAACATCAAAACATTCTTTTACTTTTTCCTCCTCACCTTTTGTTTTGCTCTCATCTTTTTCTCTCCTCTCACTCTTTTCCATGCTCTCATCTTTCTTTTTCTCCTCTTTAATTGTACTCTCATTCTTTTCACTCTTCTTTTCACTTTCTTTTTCTTTTTCCTCTTTCTTTTCTCGCTCTTTTTCTTTTTCCACTTGGATTTTTCTTTCTCTCAAATTAGAAGATGCTTCCATAGGTTTCTTTACTTGAACACTTGCCATGGCCTCCATAGAAATTGAAGTGTTACCCTCCTTCTTTGATTCATTGGAAAGAACTCCATGGTGATGATATGGAGCATATCTTCTTCTCATGATTTTTCTCATCTCGGTCCAAGTCTCAATAGGCTTCCCCCCATATCCTCTTCTCTCTTTTTGCAATTGATCCCACCAAACAAGTGCAGAATCCTTAAATTGAAGAGAGGCTACCTTCATTTTCTTTTCCTCATTGAAATTGTTACAATGGAACATTTGCTCTATCTTCATCTCCCATTTCAAATAGCCTTGGGGATCATTCTTCCCATGAAAGGTAGGAACTTTGATCTTGACCCCTTCTCTATTTTCTCGGTTTTGAAGGATGGCAAGTTGTCCATCATACTTTGTACTCATTTGCTCCATTTGCCTTTGAAGGTCTTGTAATTGGGTAGCCATTCTAGCATAAAGAGTTGAAGACCTTGGAGAACATGATTGACTCTCTTCATAGGCTGCCATCATTTGAACACACAATATCAAAGATAACAAGAAATAATTAAATTCCTCACTACACTCCCTCACTTGTGCACACAAATGTATTTCACTCAATTGGCTTTTCCCACACAAGATGTATTTTTCTCTCTTGCCTTTTCCCTCTCAAATATTCTCCATGAGTTCTTAGAGGAATCAAACACCAAAAATACCAAAATTCAAGTAACAAAATCACAAAAACTTTTCAAACAAAGAACAAAAAGGAAAGGCTAGAAAGAAAGGTTTTTGGAAACAAAGAAGCAAAGGAAGAAGGGAAACTCTTCAAGAACACAAAATTTTCGCCCAAATTTTTTTTTTTTTTTGATAATCGATTATTTTAATCGATTCTGGGCTCTCTGACTCTTTAATAATCGATTATGGGGTTGTCATAATCGATTATTGACCTTTTTTTTTTTTTTTTAAGTAATTGGGTCACGGGCGTGATGTCTATCACGGCCTACCCGTGATCCTCTCTGGATCAAGGCCTCTTGGTATCACGGCCGTGATGTAGCTCACGGCTTGGCCGTGATGCTCTCTGGAAGTCACAACTTTTGTGTCACGGGCGTGATGGTTGTCACGGCCTGCCCGTGATCACTTCTGGAAAACACGAAATAATATTTCACACTTTAAACTTTTGAGCAAAACACAATTTTCGAAATTTCCCTTCACAAACAGAAACAAGGTGGTACTTTGTTTGATTTTGGGTTTGAAAGAAAAGAAAGAAAACTAGAAAGTAGATGAAGAACACAAGATTATCAAATTCAACCAAAGCCTAAGCTCTGATACCACTTGATGACATCCAAATGAGGGGATGCCTTGACATGATCGTTTTGGTTGAATTCATAATATGTTTATGGCGCAAAACACACAAAAACAAGATAAAGATTAAGTGCAGAATTGTAACATAGATAAAAGTGAAGAAATAATCAAAAGATGGATGAGAAAGAGATGATCAAGGCGCCACAAACAAGGATGTTTGATAAGCCAATGAGGTTCGCCACAAGAATCTTGGATTCTTGATAAGAACAAGTTTTGGTTCATCCAAGAACCCAAGAGAACAAATCTCTCACAATGGGATATCAATCCACAATGAACTTCCAAGTTATATTCCAATGAGCCATAGGCGTGTTACATATAGTGTTGGGCAGCCTACTTTGCCTTTACATTGCCTTCTCAAATTCATAACCTTCCCCACTTAATAACTTACATAACTAAGCTTAATCATGCCACTAATGGTGAGTTAATACTCTCTCTCCACCATTATGTGGCTGCCTACTCTTAATTCCCTTCTTTATTCAAGTTAAAGTATAACCCCCACTCTAATAAAACATTAACATGACTCATAACTAGTTAGGAATTTCTTTAGGCATGCAAGCCAAAATATTCCTCCCACTAAACCTAAGCAATTCGTCCTAACACATGGGAAGTGGGCTTGATCATCATGCAAGACTTAATATAGCCCACTCTCATGGAAAACAAACAAAGTAACCCAAAATTGGATCCACACATAATCCATTACACTTTTATTGAATTGAAATAAAACAAGTACATGGATTAAAAGGAGTGCACGCCCAACATCATCATCTTCATGGGTCTTCTAATTGGATGAGATACGACACCAATTTGGGCTCCATTCCATTCATTCTTGCATTTGGGCTTGAGTTAGAGCTTCTTGATCCATGGTCTTTATTGGGCTCATATCAGTTTTGTTGCAAAGTTGGGTTGCCCCTCCTTGGCTTACATCAATAGCTCAAGCATATTGAATTTACTATAACTGGTTCAGTGATTAGGGTTGAAACAATTAAGTCATACGATAAGAAAGAAACAGGTAACTCAAATGTTTCACATAATCCATCGAAAAAAATGTATTGCACCCGCATCGAAAAGTTCAGTTAAAAGATTATCAGCGGCATCGAAACTACCTTGTAGGAGATCATCGGAGTTTGAGGCTTCAGCATCACTCATGGTGTAAACTCTTCCCTTTGCCATCGGTTTATTGGTCTTTGAATCATTGGCAGCGACTCTAGACTTTGATGCAGAGCACTCTCTGGCCAGGTGACCAATCTTCCCACAGTTAAAGCATAACATGCCTCTCAGCTTACAATCCTCGGTAATATGATTTTTGCTGTCCACACTTGCGTCATCGTTGAACCGGGGCCTTGATTCTGATTGTTTTGGCTTCCACTACCATATGCAGAAGCGACGGGACGATATGATTATTGATTTTGATTATTTCCTGGAGGTCGGAAATATGGCTTCTTCTGAGCTTGTTCCTCCCTTTGATTATGATATTGATTTTTAAATCGAAATGGTCCTCCGATATTACCCTGATTGTCTCTCCCTTTCCTCACCAGTTCCACCTTCCGACACTTTTCGACCAAAGCTTGAAAGTTACGAATTTCAAGCGGTAGCACTGACTCCTTAATCTCGTATCATAGACCTCCTTCAAATTTCTCACATTTCCAACCCTTATCAGGTTGAGCTTGGAAGAAACGGAAATATTTGGCGAGGGATTCAAACTTCGTCGCATATTCCCTAACAGACAGTTCTCTTTGTTGCAGACGTAGAAACTCTTGTTCTTTCTCAACTCTGGCGCTCTGAGGAAAGAGCTTATCCAGAAACATGTTTCGAAACACATTCCAAATAACTTCCTGGTTGTCCGCCTCTAGCATTTTCTAGTGCCCTTCCATCAGTACTCAGCATCTCCCGAGAGCAGAAAGGTAGCATAAGGAACTTTGACTCCTTCTAGGCTATGAATCAGCTCAAAAATCTTCTCCAGCTCTTATATCTAAAGATCATCCTTCTCAGGATCAGCATCCCCATGAAACTGTGGCAGATTCTGACTTCGAAAAGCACTCAAACCTCTGCCCTCAGCAGCTTGTTCAGCTCGAATCTGGTCTTGTTGATTCTGTGCAGCCATAGTGGTCGTCTGTAGTGCGATGGCAGCTGCACATTCGCCATAGCTTGTGCTGCTTGGTCCATTCCACCAGCAGCACCATTATTTTCTCCTATATTACCACGGCCGCCACCACGATCTCCTCTACGGTCCCTTCCACGGCCACGTCCACGTCCAATTCCTAGTTCCATAACTGACCTACAAGACAAAAACAACTAGTCTGCAACCAGAAACTGAAACATATACGTATGTGTTAACACGCATTGCTTCTAAGAAACAATTCAATCAAGTTAAGATCAGAGATCACACAACATAAACATACCAGACCTATTCCCCAAGGTTCCCGAAAGACTCGACCAGCTCTGATACCACTAATGTAACACCCCTCTTGGGCATTACATGACTAACTCATTTCGGAAATATAAAACGAAAATGAAAGCTGGTTCCTTTCGGGAAAATAATTTAAATACATAACTATGTTCGAAAACGGTTATAAAATTCTTTCTTGCGCGGTAAATCAAGTTTCAGCATGTACACATTAACATATAACAACTTCATATAAGTTAATGCATACTTTATAAAAGTAATATACATCATAGCATACCGTTTAATTTCCTTCAGAAATACATGCATAAGCAAAGGATATAATTATACATCATTTAAACAGAAAATTCTGGAAAATCCTTCCTTCAAAAGAATGGCTCTCCACAGCCAGTTATACATACTATCCTCAAAAAGGTATAAAACAACCTAATGACCTAGTTGAGCTGGTCACTCTAACCGACATCTACTATGAATGCCCCAGAGGTCATTCCTACGATCGACCGTCTCTTTAGTTGTCAGGACTAATGTCCTCGGGTGAAGTAGCGAACTCCCCTGCAACGTCTGTATTTACATCCCGCGGTACAACTGTTGAGACCTCATAAGTCTGAGACACATTCCATGTGTAGATTCTCTAAGTTTTGATGTTTCCAAATAGATTAAGTATGATAATATTGAACCATATGAAATTACTGACATGTCTGATAAGTGTGCAGGAAAATAGACCTAAAGATCACTTCTATTTTATGACTCGTCTACTTTCTAGTAGAGCCCAGTTTTTAGACTCGTCTAAAAACCACTCGTCTAATAATTCAGTCCACACATTCAAAGACCAAGTCAACGCTCAGTCAAGATTCGAATAACATGGCAAGAAGCATCTGTCTGGAGAAGACTCAGTGGATGCTTTGCACCCGTCTAAATTTCCAACACTGCTACAATGTCAGTTTGTCAGAAATGAAGTCCAAGTCACCTTATTCAAATTAGATGCCTTCCTCAAGGATCTCGAAAACCTCTGAAGAACAGCACAAATGATAAAGAATAAAGAACGTTCGTTTCAAGGTTGTAAGGAATACACACGCAATCTCTGTACCACAACAGTAACTTTTTACATGTTTTAGTTCAAAGTAAGAGTGCTTTCTGGAAAGTGAATTGAGTGTTGCACTGAAAGAGGAAAGATCTCTGCTGCAAGTACAAGAAGCCTGCTGCTGCATACTCTGAAACAACAGCTACTCAGAATAAAGTGTACTCTTGGACAACCTTATCAAAGCTCAACGTTCCCAAGCATTTAATGTTTACATAGAACGACTCTTTGGCATTAATGGTGTTCTAGAAGCTCAAATCAAATGAACACACTTTCTGAAGCTATGCCTAATGTATCAAGTTGATTGAAGTCTTTATATAGACTAAACCATGAAGATGAAGACAAGATGTTGAAATCATTAAGAACACTGTGCAAGAAGCATCTACTCACCTCATTAACTTCTTCATTCTTTCATTGAATATTCATGCAATCATTTAAATTTAATTCACAGTCTTTCATACTTCATATTTATTCCACTCTCTTAGTGTGATCTGAAATATTTGCAAGTCGTATTAAATACACAAAACCTTTACTCTTTTTTGAGTTGAGCCTGAAGAGGCTAGGTGAAAAAATAATACTTGTAAGAGTGTTGAGCCTGGAGAGGCTAGGTGTGTAAAGAATACTTGTACTATAATTTGATCAGTTATAGTGGAAACTTAGTACTGCCAAGAAACTGGACGTAGCCTTGTGGATTTTGGGGTGAACCAGTATAAAACTCTTGAGTGATATTCCTCTTCCCTTATCTTTTTAATTTGCTTAACTTTTGTTTGTTTAAGCTTTTAACTTGGGGAGTTAATATTGTGAGTATCAAACTCTGTTTTATCCTTCTCTGTCTGCAAGTGTGTTCTGTCTTAAGTTTAGATGTGTCACTCGTCTAAATTTCTGTTGTCTTAGTTTTGCTTGTTGTGCCTGCGAAAACAATTTTTAAAGTTTCCTAAAAAGTTTGTAAACTCAATTCAACCCCTCTTCTTGTGTTAACTTTGGTTATTTCAGTTGGTATCAGAGCTCGGCCTCTGGGTTGAGCACTTAACAGTGTAGAGGAAAAGATCTTGGACATGACAGGCGAAACCAGTACAAGCAAGAACCATGATGGAGAAGGATCTTCAATGTCGAGACCTCCTTTCTTCAATGGAGAGTACTACATCTACTGGAAAGAAAAGATGAAGTGGTTTTTACAATCCACTAACCCTGATCTTTGGGATATCATTGATGAATGTCCCTATGTTCCTAAAGATGACAAAGAAGCTGAAGTTCTTAAAGCAAACATGACCACTGATCAAAGAACAAAATGGCAGCTCAATGCCAAAGCTAGATATGCAATCATGTGTGCTTTAAGAAAAGAAGAATTTGAAAAAGTCTGTGCTTGTGAATCCACAAAATAAATGTGGGATTCAATAGATATTGCTCATGAAGGAACTAGCAACGTTAAAGAGACCAAAGTCAGCATGCTTGTCAGAATGTATGAGCTGTTCAAAATGGAAGAAGGAGAAACTATTGGCCAAATGTATGGAACATTTCATACCATAACCATTGGATTGAAATCTCTGGGAAAAGTTTTCAAGACTGAGGAACACATTCAAAAGATTCTCAGAAGTCATCCAAAACAATGGAGACCCCTTGTAAATGCTGTGTCTCAGGCCAAGGACTTAACAACAATGAAGCTTGACGAGCTTCTTGGTACTCTTCAGATCCATGAACAAGAGCTGATTGAAGAGAACAATAGAAAGAAAAATAAATCCATTGCACTCAAAGCTGACAAGAAGTCAACTAAGGGAGCAGTTTCAAAAGCTCTCAAAGTAGATGGATCTTCAGAGGAATCTGAGGAATCAAATGAGGATGACTCTAATGATGAAGATGATAAACTCTCTCTTTTCACTAGAAAAATGAAAAAGCTATGGTAGAAAAGAAACTTCAGAAAGGGCAAACCTTTCAAGCGCTTCAACAAAGAAAAACGTAACAAAGATGGTGGATCTAATGACAGAAATGTCATTGTGTGCTATGAATGCAAGAAGTCTGATCACATCAAGGCAGAATGCCCTCAACTTAAAAAGCAACCTCCCAAGAGTTCTTCAACAAAAAGAAGAAAGGAATGATGACCACTTGGGAAGATCTTGATGAAAGCTCCACTGAAAGTGAAGGAGAGGAGCTTGAAGCAAATCTCTGTTTCATGGTAGATACTGATTCAGAATCAGAAACTGAGGTACATTCTGAACTTGAGAAATTGAATGTTGCCTATGATGAACTATTGGAAGAATCCAACTATATATCTAAAGCTTTCAAATCTCTCAAGAGACAGTATGTTAAACTCTCAAATGAGTATACATAGAAATCTCAAGAGTGTGAGAAGTTAGCTGATGAGAATAGTAGGCTTAAGACTGAGAAGTCTAAAGCTGAGATCTCAGTTGAAACTCTACCCTCTGAAGAAGTGACTAAACTTCAATAGAAAGTAGAAGAGCTCATCTCAGATCCTGCCAAGTTTTTTAATGGTAGAGATAATCTAACTAAACTTTTGGGAAGTCAGAGTCACTCCCTTAACAAAGAAGGTATAGGTTATTCCAATCAAGAACATCATAAAGGATCAACAAAGTTCTCAAAAATCACTGTCAAATCTGTGTCAGTTAGTTTAAATAAACCTATATGTTCCTACTGTGGAAAAGCTGGGCATATCACGTCCAAGTGTATTCACATAAAGAGAAGGAAGTCTTCACAGACTCTTCATACTAATAGAAAAGGAACCAAGAAAATATGGGTACCTAAGTCCATGATAATTCCTGTTGCAGACATACTTAACAGGACAAAGCAAACACCTGTCCTGGTACCTGGACAGTGGATGCTCGCGACATATGACAGGAGAAAGGTCTATGTTCCTAGACCTCCAACCTAAGAAAGGTGGACATGTAACTTTGGTGGCAACCAGAAAGGAAAATTTGTTGGTGTAGGTAAAATTGGTGGTAAACCTCCCTTACCTATTATCTGTGATGTTTTATATGTGAAAGGGTTAAAACATAATCTGCTTAGCATAAGTTAATTATGTGATAGTGGATTTTCTGTATCCTTTTCTGAGGATGCATGCATAGTCAATGACAGTAGTGGAAAGACCCTCTTTTCTGCCAAAAGGCAAAACAATCTTTATAAGATTGACCTGTCTGAACTTTCATATAAAAGTGTAACATGCTTTATGTCTAAAGAGGATGAAAAGTGGCTATGGCTTTAGAAACTAGGACATGTTAGCAAGAAACAAATTTCTAAATTGAAAAAGCATAACCTTGTGAGAGGATTGCCTGATATTTCCTTTAAGAAAGATGTTTTGTGTGATGCATGTCAGAGAGGTAAACAAGTAAAATCAAGTTTCAAATCTAAGAAAGAAGTCACCTCCTCTAGACCTTTGCAACTATTACACATGGATCTGTTTGGACCAGTCAGTGTAGCTACCCTAGGTGGAAAGAAATATGGTTTTGTCATAGTTGATGACTATTCTAGATTTATATGGGTACTCTTCTTAACCGACAAGGATGAGTCTTATAAGGTGTTTACAGTATTCAGTAAAAGAGTACAGAATGAGCAGGGTTTTTATATCTCTACTATCAGAAGTGACCATGGGGGAGGATTTGAAAATGAGCAGTTCAAATTGTTCTGTGAGGAAAATGGTATTTCTCACAATTTCTCTGCACCTAGAACTCCACAGTAAAATGGAGTGGTTGAGAGAAAGAACAGATCTCTTCAAGAGATGGGTAAAACAATGCTTAATGAAAATAATCTTACTAAGTACTTCTGGCCAGAAGCCATTAACACTGTTTGTTATGTGCAAAACAGAATTCTGATTAAACCTATTCTAAATAAGATTCCTTATGAATTATGGAAAGGCAGAAAACCCAACATATCATATTTTCATGCTTTTGAATGTGAATGTTATATTCTTAATACAAAAGATCATCTTGGTAAATTTGACTCTAAAGTAGATAAAGACGTATTTATTGGATATTCTGAACTGTCTAAAGCTTTAGAATATTTAATTCTATAACTTCTGTTGTAGAAGAATCAATTCTTGTGAAGTTTAATGATGGTTTGAAGACTGACAGGGAACTATCAGATCTAGAAGATGATATTGCAGGTATTGAACTTAATCCTGCAGTAGAAGAATCTTCAGACAAGTCAAAAGTAGACGTGTCTGAAAATCAGACAAGTGCTGATACGTCTGAAACACAAAATGAGAAGAAAGATTGGAAATTCAAGACCTATCATCCAGAAGATCTTATCATTGGAAGTCCATCTCAAGGAGTTAGAACCAGATCTGCTTTCAATGAAAATAACAACATGGCCTTCATATCAGACTTGGAAACCAAGAAGATTGAAGAAGCCTTACAAGATGAAAGTTGGACTCTAGCCATGCAAGAAGAACTAAATCTGATCAAAAGAAATGATGTTTGGACTCTAGTTTCTAAACCCAAAGATAAATCTGTTATTAGAACAAGATGGGTGTTTAGAAACAAACTAGATGAAGATGGAAAAATTGTAAGAAACAAAGCAAGACTAGTTGCTCAAGGGTATAATCAACAGGAATGTATTGATTTCACTGAAACCTTTACACCTGTAGCTAGATTAGAAGCAATTAGAATTCTCATGTCTTGTGCTGCACAACATGATATAACTCTTTATCAAATGGATGTTAAAAGTGTATTTCTAAATGGAATAAATTAGGAGGAAGTTTATGTCAAGCAACATCCTGGGTTTGAGGATTCTAAAAATCCTCACCATGTCTATAAGCTTAAGAAAGCTTTATATGGACTTAAACAAGCTCCTAGAGCTTGGTAGGATAGGTTAAGCACATATCTAATGGAAAATAATTTCATTAGAGGAAAAGTAGATACTACACTTTTCAAGAAATGCTCAAAGAAAGATTTCATAGTAGTACAGATTTATATTGATGATATTATATTTGGTGCTACTAATGAAAAGCCCTGCAAAGAGTTCTCTGAGTTGATGCAGAATGAATTTGAGATGGGCATGATGGGAGAATTGAAGTTCTTCCTTGGTCTTCAAATAAAACGGACAAGTGATGGAATCTATATCCATCAACAGAAATACACCAAGGAGCTTCTGAAAAAGTATAAAATGGAAAATTCAAAGCCTATGAGTACTCCTATGCATCCATCAGTTATTCTAAACAAGGTGAGGAAGGTAAAAAGGTAGATCAAACTATCTACCGAGGTATGATTGGATCTCTTCTATATTTAACTGCTAGCAGACCTGTTATTCAATTCAGTGTTTGTCTATGTACTAGATTTCAATCAGATCCTAAAGAATCTCATAATAAGGCTGTTAAAATAATTTTTAGATATTTAATTGGAACCACTAACCTTTGTTTACTATATAAGAAATCTGAAGATTTCAGGTTAGTTGGATTTTGTGATGCTGATTTTGCTGGAGATAGAATTGATAGAAAAAGTACCAGTAGAGGATGCCACTTCATTGGAACAAATATGGTCTCTTGGTCAAGCAAAAGGCAAAGCACCATTGCTCTCTCAACTGCTGAAGCTGAATACATATCTGTAGCCAGTTGTTCACAATTGCTTTGGGTAAAATATCAACTTGAAGATTATTCAATGTTTGAGCATAATATACCTGTTTGGTGTGATAATACTAGTACTATTAATCTGTCTAAGAATCCCGTACAACATTCTAGAGCAAAGTATATAAAAATAAAGCATCATTTTATTAGAGATTATGTATAAAAAGGAGTTTTTGAAATTAAGTTTATGAACACTGAGTATCAGTAGGCAAACATCTTTACTAAACCTCTAAGTGAAGATAGATTTGTTTTTATTAGAAGGAATCTTAATATGCATAATGTGTCTGAATGAGTGTATGCTGATATGTCTAAAAATTTACTTGTCTAAATTTTGTATATGAATGACTCAGCTATTTTCTTCATGCCTCACTCGTCTACTTTAGCCAAGCGTCTGATGACGTGGCTAAAAGCACTCAATGCTAAACCCTGACTGAGACACGTGTACATTGCATTTTCCCTCCTTTTCTTAAAATCGTTTCATTATGTTAACAAATGTCTTTTCAAAAGTTATTGCTGTTTATGGCAATTTTCTCTCTCCTTATTCCCAACACAAAATACACTCAAGCGTTTTAACAAAATAATCCATGTTTCAAAAATATCCACTCACAATCTTTGCTGTCAAGTCTCAACCTTTTTTCTGAACTCTCTTCATATTCAAACTCTCAAAACTTTTCATCTCCAAAACCCTAATCTTCACTTCTCTGAATCAATGGCAACCAAGAGTTTTCTTGAAACTCTGGCTGAGAAAACCAAGCTATCAATCGCTGAACTGAAAAAGGTGCACCCTGGAAGGGTCCCTAACTTTGACGAACTCAGAACCAAGGGTTTAGACGTTCTTCCTGAACTCAACCATGCTGGATGGCTACCCTTCTTTCAACTACAAGAGCTTGTGTTCCCTGCTCTTGTTAGGGATTTCTGGACCACTGCAAAGATCACCAAGGACAACACAACCTCCATGATTTTTGGAGACGTGGGTGAGGACCACGTTTTCATAACTCATGAGTTATTCGCTGAAGTGACAAAATGCCCAAGAGAAGGTGCTGGATATTATAAAGATTGTCTGAAGGATCAAGGAGAAGAAAATGTGAATCAAGTGCTTTATGGAGTTGCAAGACCTGCAAACAAAGACTCCAAGTATATGTCTCCTAAGGCAAGATTTCTTCATGTTCCTATTATAAAGTGTGTCATGCCTAGGACTGGTTCTAGGAATCGTATCAGCAAAATAGGGAAGTTTGCTCTCTTTCATCTAGTCCATAAGATTAGGATAGATATTACTGACTTAATCTTCATTCATATGGAAAAGGCTGTCAAGGGAAAGGATAAGGATTATCCCTATGGTATGATCATGACAAGAATTTTTAAGGCAAGCAAGTTGGATTTAAGAAGTGTTGTTTTTGCTGATCTCTGCACTGAGATCACTACAAAGACTTTGTCTTTGATGAAGATCACTCTGACTCCCACTGTTGAGCCAAATGCTGAAGCATCATCATCAACACCTGCTGCATCTGCTCAAATGGAAGAATCTCTCTTTATTCCTACTGTTAAAGCTGAACCCTTCATGGAGCCTGTTGAAGAGGAAATGCCTCAAATGCAGAGGAAAAAGAGAAAAATTACTGAGTCATCTGCTCAAGCATCTACTGAAGCTTCTGGGTTTCAAAATGTTGTTTCTTAGGTTGTTGAACTTGTTGTTGGATCTGTTACTGAACCTGTTGTTCAAGCTGTTGCCTCTGTCCCCATTGGACCAAGTATTACCAAGGTATTTAAGAGGAAGAGAGCTGTGCAAGCTGAGGGGGAGTCTCAACCAGAAGAGACTGTGATCCCTAAGAAAAAGAGGATCACTGTGACAAAGAGGAAGCTTGTTTTACTTCCTACTCCCTCACCAACACCACCCTCACAGAAAACACCATCACCACAACCTCTACAGAAAACCCCTACTTCTCCATCTGCTTCACCAAAAATTCCAACTCCTCCACATACATCACCTATCCCACAAACCTCTGTTTCTGAACCTATCCATCACTCTTCTGAACTTAATCCTATTGATTCAGAAGGTCACTGTCTGAAACAGAACCTCATCTATCCAAGCCTTCCACACCACAAACATCTCATCATACTGACACTTTTCAAACTGAGGATGTCAATGATTTTGAATATTTTGACAATCTCACTCCTCCTCCACCCTCACCTAAATCATCAACCCCTGATCACATCAGAAACCAGTGCCAAGTCCCTCTGAGAGTAGTCTTTCCAGACTTACTCTCAGAAACCAAACACAACCCTCTCCCTTTAACCACTTTATCTCCATATCAACCCTCTTCCGGAATCACTCCATTTTCTGTCACACATGAATCATGCTCCAACTTCCTCAATGGCAAAGACTTGGATGTCATTGTCTCTTTTGAATCTGAAAGGCAGCTTGTAAAGCTGGTCAGAAAACATAAGCATGTAGGAAAATGGCTGTTCAATCCACATGTCTTCATGAAGTCTTCAACAGAAATCAAAGTGATGATTGACTCCATGGTTCTGAAAGGAAAGCAGAAGGTAATAAACTTGCCACTGGATCAGAAATTCTCTCTTATCAAGCTGAATGATAAGAAGTGCAAATACAGAAAGAGGCTGTTCACAACTGAGACTCATCACGAGTTCCTTAAGAACAGAGACATCTACTGGAGATGTGGATCTAGTTCTGGTTTAAAGGAAGAAGAGAAGAAAGATATTCCTGTGAGAGGTAGTCATGCTTTTGCTCTGTACCCTTTCTCACCCTCAATTTATACCATACCTCCCATCTTTATGGTTTTTCCCTTCTTTCTTTTGAACTTTCCTGAATCTACC
The DNA here is from genome assembly GCA_035048595.1 of Echinosophora koreensis. Lineage (NCBI taxonomy): Eukaryota > Viridiplantae > Streptophyta > Magnoliopsida > Fabales > Fabaceae > Echinosophora > Echinosophora koreensis. The sequence goes on from JAPCYP010000077.1 coordinate 1,315,777, forward strand.
CCTCTTACTCACATAAATCTCATTAGGAGATCTTATGAATTTCTCCTCTCTGTAGTTGACTCTCCTCTTCATCAAGAACAAATTCACGCTTTTCTAGAGGAATTTTATCCAAATAATTATTTTGTAACCCTCAACATGTGTTTTTCTAGATCCTCAGCCTGAGGATGATATTTTGGTTCAAGAATTACCTCATACACCTCCTCCATCAGCATCTGCAACTACCCTGGCCACAACAGACTCTACTGCTCAAGTAGTTGCTTATGACCCAGCTGCCCATCAGAGACTTGACGAAATGGCTTCAAGTTTGCAGACTGTCATTCAGAGACAGGATGAAGCAATTGCTCAACAAGCTGCTTTTCAAGCTCAGATGCTGGCCCAGCAAGCTGCTATGTAGGAGATGATGGAAGCTTTCTTCAAAAGCCAGGGGGTCCTAGCTCTTAGGTTTTAGGACTTCATCTTTTTCTTTTCTTTCTTGAGTCATGCAATGTACTAGTCAGTGATGTCTATCACTTGTAATCCTTCAGACTCTATTTATATGAAATGAAATGATGTTTTATTATTCCTTTTGGCTCTCTGATATATATTTACTTTTTTTTATTGATGCCAAAAGAGGAAGGAAATATAAGAAATTATAGCTTGTTTATTATGATTTTATGACTATCTGTCTAACAAGTTTGATTTCTGCTATGATATAATATGTTTGAATCCAATATCTGCTCTGGTACCTTGTTTTAGCTTTGATACGTGTTTTTATTTGATGCATAAACTAAGGGGGAGCATAGTATACTCTGAACAATTATATCTGTTTGAAAATTTCTCTTATTATCCTTGATGTTCAATAAAATCAGAAAAGTTATTTGTCATCATCAAAAAGGGGGAGAATGTTGAGACCTCATAAGTCCAAGACACATTTCATGTGTAGATTTTCTAAGTTTTGATGATTCCAAATAGATTAAGTATTATAATATTGAACCATATGAAATTACTGACATGTCTGATAAATGTGCAGGAAAATAGACCTAAAGATCACTCGTCTATTTTATGACTCATCTACTTTCTAGTAAAGCCCAGTTTTTGTACTCGTCAAAAAACCACTCGTCTAATAATTCAGTCCACACAGTCAAAGACCAAGTCAACGCTCAGTCAAGATTTGAATGACGTGGCAAGAAGCATCTGTCTGGAGAAGACTCAGTGGATCAGCCGTCTAGTTTTGCACTCGTCTAAATTTCCAACACTGCTACAATGTCAGTTTGTCAGAAATAAAGTCCAAGTCACCTTATTCAAATTAGATGCCTACCTTAAGGATCTTGAAGACCTCTGGACAACAGCACAAATGATAAAGAATAAAGAATGTTTGTTTCAAGGTTTTAAGGAATAAACACACAATCTCTGTACCACAACAATAACTTTTTACATATTTTAGTACAAAGTAGGAGTGATTTCTGGAAAGTGAACTGAGTGTTGCACTAAAAGAGGAAAGATCTCTGCTGCAAGTACAAGAAGTTTGCTGCTGCATACTTTGAAAAACAGCTACTCAGAATAAAGTGTACTCTTGGACAACCTTATCAAAGCTCAACGTTACCAAGCATTTAATGTTTACACAGAACGACTCTTTGGCATTAATGGTGTTCCAGAAGCTCAAATTAAATGAACACACTTTCTGAAGCTGTGCCTAACGGATCAAGTTGATTGAAGTCTTTATATAGACCAAACCATGAAGATGAAGACAAGAAGTTGAAATCATTAAGAACACTGTGCAAGAAGCATTTACTCACTTCATTAACTTCTACATTCTTTCATTGAATATTCATTCAATCATTTGAATTTAATTTGCAGTCTTTCATACTTCATATTTATTCCACTCTCTGAGTGTGATATGAAATATTTGCAAGTTGTATTAAATACACAAAACCTTTACTCTTTTCTAAGTTGAGCCTGAAGAGGCTAGGTGAGCAAATAATACTTGAAAGAGTGTTGAGCCTAGAGAGGCTAGGTGTGCAAAGAATACTTGTACTGTAATCTGATCAGTTATAGTGGAAACTTGGTGCTGCCAAGAAACTGGACTTAGCCCTGTGGATTTTGGGGTGAACCAGTATAAAACTCTTGAGTGATATTACTCTTCCCTTATCTCTTTAATTTGCTTAAGTTTTTGTTTGTTTAAGCTTTTAACTTGGGGAGTTAATATTGTGAATATCAAACTCTGTTTTATTCTTCTCTGTCTGCAAGTGTGTTCTGTCTTAAGTTTAGACGTGTCACTCGTCTAAATTTCTGTTGTCTTAGTTTTGCTTGTTGTGCCTGCGAAAACAATTTTCAAAGTTTCCTAAAAAGTTTGTAAACTCAATTCAACCCCTCTTCTTGTGTTAACTTTGGTTATTTCAGTTGGTATCAGAGCTCGGCCTCTGGGTTGAGCACTTAACAGTGTAGAGGAAAAGATCTTGGAAATGACAAGAGAAACTAGTACAAGCAAGAACCATGCTGGAGAAGGATCCTCAATGTCGAGACCTCCTTTCTTCAATGGAGAGTACTACATCTACTGGAAAGAAAAGATGAAGTGGTTTTTACAATCCACTAACTCTGATCTTTGGGATATTATTGATGAAGGTCCCTATGTTGCTAAAGATGACAAAGGAGATGAAGTTCTTTAAGCAAACATGACCACTGATCAAAGAACAAAATGGTAGTTCAATGCCAAAGCTAGATATGCAATCATGTGTGCTTTAAGCAAAGAAGAATTTGAAAAAGTCTTTGCTTGTGAATCCGCAAAATAAATGTGGGATTCAATAGATATTGCTCATGAAGGAACTAACAACGTTAAAGAGACCAAAGTCAGCATGCTTGTCAGAACGTATGAGCTGTTCAAAATGGAAGAAGGAGAAACTATTGGCCAAATATAAGGAAGATTTCAAACCTTAACCAATGGATTGAAATCTCTGGGAAAAGTTTACAAGACTGAGGAACACATTCAAAAAATTCTCAAAAGTCTTCCAAAACAATGGAGACCCCTTGTAAATGCTGTGTCCCAGGCCAAGGACTTAACAACAATGATGCTTGACGAGCTTCTTGGTACTCTTCAGATCCATGAACAAGAGCTGATTGAAGAGAACAACAGAAAGAAAAACAAATCCATTGCACTCAAAGCTGACAAGAAGTCAACTAAGGGAGCAGTTTCAAAAGCTCTCAAAGTAGATGGATCTTCAGAGGAATCTGAGGAATCAAATGAGGATGACTCTGATGATGAAGATGATGAACTCTCTCTTTTCACTAGAAAAATGAAAAAGCTATGGAAGAAAAGAAACTTCAGAAAGGGAAAACCTTTCAGGCGCTTCAACAAAGAAAAACACAACAAATATGGTGGATCTAATGACAGAAATGTCATTGTGTGCTATGAATGCAAAAAGTCTGGTCACATCAAGGCAGAATGCCCTCAACTTAAAAAGCAACCTCCCAAGAGTTCTTCAACAAAAAGAAGAAAGGAATGATGACCACTTGGGAAGATCTTGATGAAAGCTCCACTGAAAGTGAAGGAGAGGAGCTTGAAGCAAATCTCTATTTCATGGTAGATACTGATTCAGAATCAGAAACTGAGGTACATTCTGAACTTGAGAAATTGAATGTTGCCTATGATGAACTATTGGAAGAATCCAACTATATATCTAAAGCTTTCAAATCTCTCAAGAGACAGTATGTTAAACTCTCAAATGAGTATACACAGAAATCTCAAGAGTGTGAGAAGTTAGCTGAAGAGAATAGTAGGCTTAAGACTGAGAAGTCTAAAGCTGAGATCTCAGTTGAAACTCTACCCTCTGAAGAAGTGACTAAACTTCAATAAAAAGTAGAAGAGCTCATCTCAGATCCTGCCAAGTTTTTTAATGGTAGAGATAATCTAACTAAAATTTTGGGAAGTCAGAGTCACTCCCTTAACAAAGAAGGTATAGGTTATTCCAATCAAGAACATTATAAAGGATCAACAAAGTTCTCAAAAATCACTGTCAAAGGGTTAAAACATAATTTGTGATGTTTTATATGTGAAAGGGTTAAAACATAATCTGCTTAGCATAAGTCAGTTATGTGATAGTAGATTTTCTGTATCCTTTTCTGAGGATGCATGCATAGTCAATGACAGTAGTGGAAAGACCCTCTTTTCTGCCAAAAGGCAAAACAATCTGTATAAGATTGACCTGTCTGAACTTTCAGATCAAAGTGTAACATGCTTTATGTCTAAAGAGGATGAAAAGTGGCTATGGCTTTAGAAACTAGGACATGTTAGCAAGAAACAAATTTCTAAATTGAAAAAGCATAACCTTGTGAGAGGATTGCCTGATATTTCCTTTAAGAAAGATGTTTTGTGTTATGCATGTCAGAGAGGTAAACAAGTAAAATCAAGTTTCAAATCTAAGAAAGAAGTCACCTCCTCTACACCTTTGCAACTATTACACATGGATTTGTTTGGACCAGTCAGTGTAGCTAGCCTAAGTGGAAAGAAATATGGTTTCGTCATAGTTGATGACTATTCTAGATTTACATGGGTACTCTTCTTAACCCACAAGGATGAGTCTTATAAGGTGTTTACAGTATTCAGTAAAGGAGTACAGAATGAGCAGGGTTTTTATATCTCTGCTATTAGAAGTGTCCATGGGGGAGAATTTGAAAATGAGCAGTTCAAACTGTTCTGTGAGGAAAATGATATTTCTCACAATTTCTCTACACCTAGAACTCCACAGCAAAATGGAGTGGTTGAGAGAAAGAACAGATCTCTTCAAGAGATGAGTAGAACAATGCTTAATGAAAATAATCTTCCTAAGTACTTCTGGGCAGAAGCCATTTTCATGCTTTTGAATGTGAATGTTATATTCTTAATACAAAAGATCATCTTGGTAAATTTGACTCTAAAGTAAATAAAGGCGTATTCATTGGATATTCTAAACTATCTAAAGCTTTTAGAATCTTTAATTCTAGAACTGTTGAGACCTCATAAGTCTGAGACACATTCCATGTGTAGATTCTCTAAGTTTTGATATTTCCAAATAGATTAAGTATGATAATATTGAACCATATGAAATTACTGACATATCTGATAAGTGTGCAGGAAAATAGACCTAAAGATCACTCGTCTATTTTATGACTCGTCTACTTTCTAGTAGAGCCCAGTTTTTAGACTCGTCTAAAAACCACTAGTCTAATAATTCAATCCACACAGTCAAAGACCATGTCAACGCTCAGTCAAGATTCGAATGACATGGCAAGAAGCATCTGTCTGGAGAGGAATCTGTGGATCACCCGTCTAGTTTTGGACTGCACAAGCACCCGTCTAATTTTTGGACTGCTTTACACCCGTCTAGTTTTGGACTGCACAAGCAACCGTCTAATTTTTGGATTGCTTTGCACCAGTCTAAATTTCCAACACTTGTACAATGTCAGTTTTTCAGAAATGAAGTCCAAGTCACCTTATTCAAATTAGATGCCTTCCTTATGGATCTCGAAAACCTCTGGAGAATAGTACAAATGATAAAGAATAAAGAACGTTTGTTTCAAGGTTTTAAGGAATAAACACGCAATCTCTGTACCACAACAGTAACATTTTGCTTTTTGGGAAGTGAACTGAGTGTTGCACTGAAAGAGGAAAGATCTCTGCTGCAAGTACAAGAAGCCTGCTGCTGCATACTCTGAAACAACAGCTACTCAGAATAAAGTGTACTCTTGGACAACCTTATCAAAGCTCAACATTCCCAAGCATTTAATGTTTACACAGAATGACTCTTTGGCATTAATGGTGTTCCAGAAGCTCAAATCAAATGAACATACTTTCTGAAGCTGTGCCTAACGGATCAAGTTGATTGAAATCTTTATATAGACCAAACCATGAAGATGAATACAAGAAGTTGAATATCATTAAGAACACTGTGCAAGAAGCATTTAATCACTTCATTAACTTCTTCATTCTTTCATTGAATATTCATTCAATCATTTGAATTTAATTTGCAGTCTTTCATGCTTCATATTTATTCCACTCTCTGAGTGTGATCTGAAAGATTTGCAAGTTGTATTAAATACACAAAACCTTTACTCTTTTCTAAGTTGAGCCTGAAGAGGCTAGGTGAGCAAATAATACTTGAAAGAGTGTTGAGCCTGGAGAGGCTAGGTGTGCAAAGAATACTTGTACTGTAATCTGATCAGTTATAGTGGAAACTTGGTGCTGCCAAGAAACTAGACGTAGCCCTGTGGATTTTGGGGTGAACCAGTATAAAACTCTTGAATGATATTCCTCTTCCTTTATCTCTTTAATTTGCTTAAGTTTTGTTTGTTTAAGCTTTTAACTTGGGGAGTTAATATTGTGAATATCAAACTCTATTTTATCCTTCTCCGTCTGCACGTGTGTTCTATCTTAAATTTAGATGTGTCACTAGTCTAAATTTCTGTTGTCTTAGTTTTGCTTGTTGTGCCTGCAAAAACAATTTTCAAAGTTTCCTAAAAAGTTGGTAAACACAATTTAACCCCCTTCTTGTGTTAACTTTGGTTATTTCAACAACAACAAAATCCAATAAAACAGACACATTGCAAGGGTGAGATACCCACAATTGAGTTTTATCATGATAACCACATGCGCGACACACAAATGACAGCATATATATATACACAATACTTAAATTCTCATAAATGATCAAGCTTTCAAGTTTTGAACAATGGTGTCTTTGGTTTTTTTTTTTTTGAGAGAAAATGCTCAAGGAAGATGAAATGAATCATCAAACAAATGACTAAGTGTGAAAAATGGATGTGGGCCATGTACACAAAAGGGCAAAAGGGTCCAAAATTTTTTGGGACAAAGTTGGAATAACATGGAAAGTTCAAGGGCATTTTTGGTCTTTTAACATAGAAAATATCTAGATATTTAGTAAAGTCATCATGACTTGGATTGGGTGCATTTAATGCTCGTCATGTCAGTCACTTCCATCATCTCAGCTCCGTATCCGGCTCCTTCGTTTACCCGACTTAGGTTTTATGTGTGTTTTCTTTGAAGATTTCGCCCGTATTAAATATAATATTTTATTTTTACGCGAAAATTTCCAAAAAAAACCAATATCGTTGCAAATATGATATAAATCTAAACCGTTTTATTCAGTCAAAATTAAGTTTTCTGATCAGTTAAATCTTACTGTTAGTTAAAACGCAGATCGAGTTTCGTCTGAATTTTCAACCCAAAATTTAACCATAACCTTCTACTATCAAGTAGAGTCTAAATATGATTTTGTTTTAACCAAGATCATTTTTCTAGGTCTCGGATAAAAATATAAATAAATATATATTTACCGATATTGAAAAAAGTATAAAAAAAGGGGTGTTACACAAACAACCAACATTATTTGGAAGGTTGAAATCAAATCTTAAAAATATTTTCTAACAATGTCAGCATCCATATCTTTCAATGTTGTATTACATTCACTATTGTCGTCTTTCGATTTTGAAGAACCTAAAGAAATAAAAATAATTAAGTAAAAAATTTGTAATAACCAACCAATATAGATTTTTAATAAAAATCAGTAATTTTGGTTACCATTTACACCAGTCCATAGCGAATCTTGGAGACACATCAATGCTTCTAATGTATCTGGACAGAATCTACGATGAGGAGTAAGAAATCGACCACTAGTGCTAAAAGAAGACTCGGAGGCAATAGTCGATATAGGAATTACTAGAAAATCTCTTGCAATCTGTCACGACCCAAAACTGGTGTCCGTGACCGGCCAGAAGAGAGGTGACAACCCCAATTCCGAAGCCTTGCCCAGTTTGACACTTCCTCATTAAAAACTCAAACTAATTACTTGAGGTGCACAACTAGATTTCGTTCATTCATAAAGATCAATAAATTAAACAAAAGGTCTACCATTGAACCTTTCTTCTATTACGAAATAAAAAGAAATATAAAATCATTTAAAGTTTAAAGGAAAAACTCTAACCGACAAACTTTCGCTAATAGGTTACAAAATATTTTCTTTTTTATAATTCGGAATCCAAACCTCTTTTCCAAAACACTACAATCTTGCCCCCAAAAAAAAAAAATGGTTACCCAAAGAACTACAAAATTAAATAAAATAAGTCATCAGAGGTCATGACATGGCACTTTAACTCCATGATTAGGAGTTGAACAGCTTAGGATGATCCAACAGCTTACACACTTGCATCTAAAACAGTATAATGGGGTGAGTTTAGCAAACTCAGTAAGGGCTACAGAAGATATAATCAAAATAATTATATAATTCAAGGTAGTATATACTAATGTATCTACTCGTAATTAAACTCTTCGCATTCTTGATTCAATCATAATAATATTATTTCTCTTTTGTAGGTCAACTATATATATTATGACACTTGAATTTTCGACCATCCCTCAGATGATCCAAATTTTATTTTTACGATATCATTCATTCAATCAATTTAGTATTTTGCATTTATGTCAAAAGGGAATCGAGATTTCTAGACTCAATATCGAGATTTCCAGACTCAATATCATTACTCTATATGCCATAACAAAATCATGGACCGACAATCTTATAAATAAAATATCGCACTATCATCACTTAGAATCCCAATCTCACCAAATTCTGTAATACCTTATAGTCATCATATCTCTGATCATGATAATAACCACTAAATTCCCATCAGGAGCAACAAACATTTAATGCTTGATGTCCAATTTTATGATACCAAGTCGATAACCATTCATCACATTTGACATATTATGATCATACACATTCTCATAATCATTCATCAATAAAGATAAATATCACCACTGCACATGTCACTTTTTTTATACTTTTTGTCATGATGTATAAATTCACGCTTAAAAATCTTAAAGTGTTCCAATGCCATGATATCTATTGGAAATCCGCCTTAATTGTGGTTCGCCCCTAACCGCCTTAATTGCGGCAACTTTGTACTGCCTTCATTGTAGCCACCAGCTCCTTCATTGTGCTGGGTATGAGGGGTGTGTTTAGTCCCACATCGCCTAGAGGTATGGCTTAAGTAGTGCTTATAAAGCTTGGGCAATCCTCACCTTTCAAGCCGGTTTTGTGGGGTTGAGTTAGGCCCAAATTCTAAGATGGTATCAAAGCCTATCCTAGATCCGTTGTTGGGTTACCCGCATCATCCACGCTCCAAGCCCATTGGGCTTGGGCGTGAGGGGGTGTGTTGGAAATCTGCCTTCATTGCAGTTCGCCCCTAGCCGCCTTAATTGCGGCAACTTTGTACTGCCTTCATTGCAGCCACTAGCTCCTTCATTGTGCAGGGTATGAGGGGTGTGTTTAGTACCACATCCACTTGAGATATGGTCTAAGTAATTCTTATAAAGTTTGGACAATCCTCACCTTACAAGCCGGTTTTGTGGGGTTGGGTTAGGCCCAAACTCTAAGAATATCTCGTATCGGGTACAAATATATGGTCTAAGTAGTGCTTATAAAGTTTGGGCAATTCTCACCTTACAAGCCGGTTTTGTGGGGTTGAGTTAGGCCCAAATTCTAAGAATATCTCGTATCAGGTACAAATATCAGTTACTATTCTTAAATAAATATCCTTCCATATAATATCAAGGCAACATCCAAGCATTTTATATTTATTTATCACATTAAAACAATGTTCTCATATATTCAACTTCCTAACACATTTCCAAATCGTATTGCTCATATCCTCATCACACATGTCATTCTTCCTACTTATTCCATAAATCAATATTGATTTTGCCATGGCATTGCACTTAAACAATCTCATCCATGAAGAATCTTCAATCACCATAATAACATGTGACAAAAATAAATCCATAAAAAGATACCCATTATATCACCTTTCACAACTATAAGTCCTGATCCACATAAGTCATATTATTCATTCTGTATAAGGCATCATTTGCATCATCTTTTCCAATTATAACTCATTATATAAAGCATTCCATTTTCTGTTACTTCTTCTTAATATATATATATATATATATATATATATATATGTATGTATTCGATCAAATACTATAGTCCAGCGGTTCACATGAGGCAATTGAATACATATAGCATTTTGTATGTCTAATACTATATATAATATAATCATATATATATATATATATATATATATACACCATAGTTTCCAAGTATTCCATATATATATATAATCATATTGCTATAGGCCAGCATTTCTCCCTTTTTTTTCCCTTTCATTTCCTGTTGCAGAGAAGCAATTCACGTATTCCCCTGCTCTGGCACTTGCACTCAATAAAAAGATAATGGATCCACATGTCAAGCTTCAACACAATTAATGATCCTTACTTTTAACGACAAACAATAAAAAAAAATAAAGCAATAACCAATCTAATATGAAATGTTAGATAAATAGACAGACAACATATAAATATATATATCATTCCCCTAATCCCTCCTTGTACGCTACCACTATCATCTTTGGTTGTGCAGCAAGGGGGCGTGCATCAAGTGCAACTGGTAACGACAATAGAAATGACAAATTTTGAAGGGTTTACATTCTCCTTCATTTTCCATTTACCCCATATCAATTCCAAAGCAAAATCCATACCAATAAATAAACTCAGTGTAATTAAACAAACATCAAGATCCAGTCAAAACTCCATTTGTACCACTTTATCCAAAAATCTAGAAAATGACACCCACAACATTCATGACACCTACTCATCAAAACAAACAAACATTCCTTACAAAATCCTCAACACAACACAAACGAATGAGAATTTATTTTTACAAAGGACTAAGGCCCTTGCCTCATTTGCACAAATCCTAGGTCTTAGGACAATGATCTCCTCCTTAGCTCTCCTTTATCTTTTACCATGAAAATGGAGAGGAGAACGTGAGGATTGAATCTACTAAGGAGAGGAGATGAAGAAAGTGAGAAACAACTTACCAAGAGGATGCAAAATCATCAATCCCTAATTCCCTCCTCCTTTCTCTTTCTAAAAAAAGAAATTGGTATTTGCTACTTCCACCCGAAATCATACTATTTAGACCTTGAACTTTTCAAATATTATAATTTTTTTTATGAATTCAATTATTTAATAAATTTTCCTTTAATCCTCTCTTTGTTCTAATTCAGTTTGAAAAAGAGAAATCAAAATTCTATTTTCCAATGTAATAGGGACGGGTTTCACAATACGAATTCTTCAACTTACCTGAATGTCAATAAAGGCCTTTTTATACTGTTCAAGTGTCTAGAACATACTCAATTAACACATGTTGGACACTTTCGTTGAATAACTAGTACCAAATTAACCAACTCATCAAATCACCACGATTTGATTCAATTAGTTCAATACATTGAGATTGAAAACATAATCACATTTACAGCTCAATGATCCCAATTTAATTATTCAAGTCAATGCAGCCACCAAAATCCTGCATATGTTCACATCAAACGTATATGGCATCCACAAAGGTAGTATAAATATCGTAACACTTATAAGTTGTGCACATTTCCCACTTTCCATGATGAGCCGTGTTATTCGAACAACCGGCTTCGGACAACTGCTGGACAACTTTTTGTCCTGTAGCGCACTGTAGCGCTACTGTAGCGTTACAGTAGTGCTATTTATTATTTATTTATTTTTATTTTTATTTTACAAATGTTGACCTTTTAAAACAAAATCTATTTCTAAAAAAATCCATTAACCAGATAATGAACAGAATTCACCAGATATTTGCACCTGATTAACCAGATATTTGCACATACTTAACCAAAAAACCCATTAAACAGATAATGAACCGAATTCACCAGATATTTATACCCGATTAACCAGATATTTGTACATACTTAACCAAAAACTTTATTTCTCAACAAAACCCATTAACCAGATAATGAATCGAATTCACCAGATATTTGTACCCGATTAACCAGATATTTGCACATACTTATCCAAAATTTTATTTATCAAAAAACCCATTAACCAGATAATGAACCGAATTCACCAGATATTTGTACCAGATTAACCAGATATTTGCACATACTTAACCAAAATTTTATTTCTCAACAAAACTCATTAACCAGATAATGAACGTGATTCACCAGATATTTCTACCCGATTAACCAGATATTTGCACATACTTAACCAAAAATTTTATTTCTCAAAAAAAACCCATTAACCAGATAACGAACGTGATTCACCGGATATTTGTACCTGATTAACCAGATATTTGCACTTACTCAAAAAATTTTATTTCTCAAAAAAATCCATTAACCAGATAATGAACCGAATTCACCAGATATTTGTACCTGATTCACCAGATATTTGCACATACTTAACCAAAATTTTATTTCTAAAAAAAAACCCATTAACCAGATAATGAATTGAATTCACCAGATATTTGTACCTGATTAACCAGATATTTGCACATACTTAAAAAATGTTAGAACAAAAAACAAATGCATTTTTTCTAAAATTTCGAAATTTATAAAAAAAAAAAAAAAAAAAAGGTGAACAGTGTAGTGCTACAGTGCCGCACAGTGCAGCACAGTAACGCTACACTGTGCAATCGATCCTGGTTGTCCAGGAAACATTTCTGTAATGATTATGATAGACACATATCTGTATTTATCTACTTTACTTATCATGTATGTACAAGTACAAAAAAAATACTAGTTCGATCATCTACCGTGTAAGGACAATACACATTTAGTATTTTATCTCACCACTATTTCATATCCCAACCAACAGGTGCCGTCTACCTTGAAGTACCCATTTTCGTGGTATACCCGTGAAGCACTTCTTTTGACCATTGGATAAAATTATTTTTTAATGGACGGACGGATTTCATTACTGATTACCTATTACACAAACAAACCCATGAACTCGTTCCCATCCAAACACTCCTCTGCTTCTTCATTTTTTTCCTTCGTGAACGAAAAGTTAATGCCTCCCACCACCTGATCTTCGTCCTCATCCTATTTCAACTTCGGTGGCTGATCCATCACTCCGAGTCGCGGTCGCAGGCCCGGTGGCCACACCACCAACAGCAATGGTTGCAGCCACTATACCAGCCTCGCGGAGAACGAGATCGAGGGATGAATTCATGAGAGATTGAATGGCAAGCATGAGACTTTGAATGCTCCCCACCGGAAATATGAGAGACAAGAGTGAAGGCACGGACCGGAGGGCAACCGCAAAATGGGGTTGCGGTGCGACGCGATGGTTCGACACAGCGACAGGACGTAGAAGAAGTGGTGGGCGGCTCTGCTCTAGTGACGTCAATTAAAAAACTCAACTCATTCTAAACATCTAATTATAACAAAGTTTCCCTGTTAACCTCTTTTAACCTATCTGTGGTATGTGATTTTCTTTTGGGTCACTCCAACAATATTCAGATATCAATTCACAAGAGGGTCCTGTTTCGAGAAATTAAAAGCTAGTGCTTCAACACTTTCCACTCCTCCATGACGAAGGAAGTGGTTGAAACTCGATCTAGAAGAAATTGCATATGAGGAAGAGTACGGTCATGGTGGAAACGGTGAAAGTTGTGTTTAATCGTTTTTTTAGATCTATATTTATATGACGAATCCACCCAGCTATCATGTAGCTGATTCATGATTCATGGAGACTGAGTTTCAAGGTCAGAGAATGGATTTGGCGGCCTTGAGAAGAGGATGGAAGGGAGGAACAGGATTTGAGCGCGGAAACCAAGGCGACCTCGCAATCGTAGTGATTGTCTTATTGTCTGGCATTGAGTGTTGTGGGTTTTGCAAAAATGGTGGGGGTTTGGTGGAAGTGGAAACCCATCTTAGAGTTGGATTTGACAGCTCAAAACCTCAAATGAAAGGGAAGGTAGTGATCGAGGGAAGATTTTGAGTCTGAGAGTGGCAAAAATGAACACCAACATGAGACGCGATGATCATTAGAGTCAACTGGATGCTTCTCTTGTTTACACAGGCCCCTTTCAGCAATTATTTAAAAGTATAGTTACCTCCACTTAGCGCATAAACCGGCTCTAGTGGGTAAAACAAATGCCTCACCGGTATGCCATGTGTTAGCATACTTCATGGTAGCCTTCACCCAACAAATTGCCAGGAGTCAATCATCATGATTACTAACTCCTTTCAATATTTTTACCATAAGCTCTGAAGTACTCATATTGTAACACCCCGAGTTTTTCTTTTTTCTAATATCAGAAATTTATATAAATATGTTTATATTTTTATCTGAAACTTAGAAAATTATTTTAATTAAGCCGAAACCTTATTTACACTCTAGTTAATGGTAGCGAGTTACGATTAAAATTTAGGTTGAAAAGTCAGGCGAAACCCGATCTGTGAATTTCACTGATAGTATATTTATACTGCTCAAAAAACTTAATTTTGACTCGTGAATGAAAAACTTGATGTTTTTATTTAACTTCCTACGATTTTGGTTATTTTGAAATATTTCACTAAAAAGTGAAATATTATATTTTATTTGGGCGTCATAATGAATCGGGGAAACAACGGAGCAGAATACGGGATTTTCGGAAACCGCTAACGAATAATACCAATGAGTCACACAAGATGACTCACCCATGTGATAGCAATTATGATGCCATGTCATTACAAACTATAAGGAAATTTCAAATTGGTCCTTAGACTTATAGAATTTTGCAAAATGGTCCTTAAGAATATTTGCACCTAAGTCCTTAATGAGCCACCTCCTTTCGCCTTTACTCCCTTGGACTGGAGCAGCCCACACCCTTTCAAACACATGGGAACTGTGACACCCTAAACCGGGCGCCACATCTTAGTTACCCGTTGCCGAAAATAAAATAAAAGATATTAAATTGCTGGCTGCTTTCGGTACAAGATCATGTCTTTAAAGTAAGTAGCCTCAAAATGGTTGTAGATATATTTGTTTTAAGACAGGGAAAACAAAAGTAATTGATGAACACTCCGAACATGAAATGTAAACATCATATATATAACTATCCCAGTAGGATTCAGAGTTTAGTACAGAAATCTAGGGCCAAAACAAGATGGCCATTAACAACAGGGTTAGAAATCTAGAAGATACAACTGAAAAGAAAGTAAGCGATAACACGGGGAAATAGGGTCCGGAACCACATCACAAAAGAGGTAGCTCTAGAAAGTTAGAAGACAGAAGACTGTCCACAAAACGCTCCAAACTGGTCACTGACACTGGCGGCAAGCAGGGTCTCCGCAAATGCTCCCACGAGACGAGACATCAGGTAGTGGGTCTATGACGTCACCGCCCTTATCCACGGAATCGTCGTTGTCGTCATGATCCAGGACATGATACTCAGGCTCCTCCTCCTCCATGACCTCATAGAAGTCCTCCTCGGGATCCTCCTCAGGATCCTCCTCAACGTCCAGAGGTGGTAGCTCATGTTGCAGACCGTTAACCTGCAGTTCGTGAAGGTAGTACCAAGTCAGAGGCAGAGCAACTCTCCTAGTCTCCACGGTTTGGCTCCTACGGATCGGGTCTCCATCAGCATTCAAATCGGTTGTGGTGATTGATCCGTGGTAAGTGGCAGACGTCGCCCCCGGATGAATCTGCCATGCCCCGGCGTTCCCCGCGTTGTCGAAGACCTCAGTCTTCGACATCGTCGGCACAAGAGGGATATTGGGGTCCATCTGAGCTCATATACATACGGCGATACCAAAAAGAAGAGAGAAAATCAAGTAGAAAAGCAAGAGTGAGAAACCGACAATAGATATATCACTCGACAACCATATACATGATACATACAACACATTGGCATATTAGCACTTAAACATTATTCAGAGATGAAATAACAAGTGTCATATCAGTGGGTCTCATACCCGAATCAATCAGTTTTTATAAAAGTAATGCATGACACTTCAATAATCAGGCTCTAAACTTAATCTCATGAGATAACAACACCATTTCATTGTAGAAGGAATAAAGAGTTGGTCAAGCTCTAATGCCAACTGGCAAGTTGCCACCGCTACCTCGTGCACCAAGGTACCCGGATGCACAACGTCACGAATGCCTCTTTACTTGGGCCATTCGGACTAACCCATCAGATACCACCTTGTATCCGGATTATTTAGGCACGTCTGCTAAGGGGAAATGCATATGAAAAAGACTTTCCATTATCAAGACTTTTCTTTGTGATCACTCTTTTTCGCTGTCGAAGCTCAAAGCTAATGACTATTCATAATTTCCCATCACTTGAAAATCAACAACATGGGACGCGCAGTCTGAGTGCTCAATCACAACACCTTGGACCGATGCCTCAGTCACGGTTTGTGGTCGTAGAAATCACTTATGATTTTATCCATGTTTTATTCTAACATGATAAGGACTCCTAGTCCGCAGCAACGAAATTAGGACACACTGTCCTCAATTCCGAGATTAAGACTCTTAGCCCATAACATCATGATTAGGACCCTTGGTCCATAATTCTTGTCACGCCCCAGATCACGTGCATATAACTGAATACTAGTGGCAACGTCTCGCATCTAGATTTTCTTTCATATGTGCTTACTTTTCGCTCAGTGAAAATCAAAATCCAAAACAAAACCTCGGTCACTTATCCAAGTAACCGGAACATTTCTAAATCATTTAGGAGAAAATCTTTTCCTTTACAAAATCTTTTATAAAACATTTAGGAAATTCGTTTGTTTTTGAAATCCTTGATGGTAAATACTTTCAAAGGGTTTTTCCTTCATAAAACACATAGTTCGAAAAATGTTTTCTCTCGTACAAAGCTTTAGATCATAACAATGTAGTTTCTATTGACTTAAAATTATTCAACGTTTCTTCTAAAGACAAGAGTCTTATTCTTTTGAAGTAAGCATTTTAAACAAAGAATGAACCCAATACTTTCAAAGTTCCAATCAAGGTTTATTAAGACTTTTAATCCTTAAAGTCATTGAGCACAGACTCAAGTCCTGTGACACCCTTCTACCCCGCATGTTAAAACCCATTTAAATTAAAAACAATTAAAGGAAAAACATGCAATTATTGGAATAAATAAAACAATTGTCCTTGGGTAGAAAAGTCCCACATGAACCGTTTACAACGCGTGATGACATCCAAATGATGGGATGCCTTTACAAGATCTTTTTGGTTGAATTTCCAGAAAAACAAAACGCAATCACCTTTAAAATATAGTATCACTTGAGTTCAATATTGTACCAAAAACAACAAGTGAAGAAAACAAAGAAAATGGAAGAGATTGAGATGGTGATAGGCGCCACAAACAAGATTGTTTGATAAGCCTTGTGAAGTTCGCCACAAGAATCTTGGATTCTTGATAAGAACAAATTTGGTTCAGCCAAGAACCTAGGAGAACACAATTCTCACTCAATGGAAATAATCCAAATGAACATCCAAGTTGTGTTTCAAAGTGCCATAGGCGTGTACATATAGTCCCAAGGCTGCCAACTTTGGCTTGCTTGACTCTTTGCATCCCAATTATTCCTTAACCCCCACATTCATGACTAACTTAGTTACCTAATCATGACCCATTTTAACTCAGCCACCACAATGATGGTCACGCCCCACCTACACTTGATTATGGGTGGTTACACTTTGCTTCTCAAATTAAAAAGTGTAACCCCCACAATTTACATTAAAAGGAAACTCAAACTACACTAAACTCACATGTGTAGAAATAGGAAAAGGTGGGCTGCATCATGGACCCACTTACATAATTCCTACACTTATTGAATTACAAAGTAATAACAAATAATGGACTTCCAACTAGGCTTCATGAATCACGCCCATTCTTCATGCATTCTCATCATGGATGAGCAACAAAGTCATAAACTTGGGCTTTTCTTCTCCTTGTCTTGCATTTGGGCTTGAGTTAGAGCTTCTTGATCCATGGCCTTTATTGGGCTCATATCAGTTTTGTTGCAAAGTTGGGTTGCCCCTCCTTGGCTTACATCAGGCCCTCCTTCTTAAGAAAATTCGTCCTCGAATTTATTACTTCAACCCCTACATCAAATGAAAGACATAGACACCAAACTGAAAGAAAGTCAATATCACAAATTTTTTTATTTTTTTTATTTTTTTATTTTTAAGTTGCAATAGCCCATCTCTTCTAGAGTGGCCCTTTTATTTCCTTTCAAGAGGAAACATTTTATTCTTCTTATGTACACACACCCCACCACCGGGATCAAATGGAAATGAATGGAAACCTTCAAATGTGGCAAGTAGGTGTAACTCATTTCCATCTTTTTCAATCAACATCCAAACACATTTATAGCCAAGGTAATGAATCATAAGAGTAAGCACAAAGTTATACTTCTTATGAAAATCTACCTTCAAGTTTACCTTTCTTGGCTTGAACATGGTCATACTAGAAAATGTACTTTCTCTTTTTAAAGGCTCCCAAGAAAGTTGAACCTCATGGACATTCTCCTTATCACAAATAAAAGATAATTCCTTTTCAAACAAGATATCCCTCTCAAACACATTAAGCTCATCATATGAAAACTCAAAAGAATTCACAAGAATTGGTAGAGTAAGAAGGGGAATAGTAGTTGACCCCTCAATTATTATCACATGCAAACCCTTAGAGCTCATAACAAACCTCAAAATGCCAACTTTATTTCGAACAAAAGAAAGATTTCCAACACATTTCTCAAAATTGTTGTGATACACCAAATGAACATTAGAAAACACAACAACACATTTATCAAGGAATTCATTCAAGTCTTGGTTCATAATTCTCAAATCAATCTTAGGAAGATGATAAGAGTCATGCAATTCATCAAGCAAGTTTCTATTCCTATCAATTGTAGAAGAATAACAAGACCCATGCAATTTACCAAGCATATTACCAAATTTTGTGTTATGATATACATGCTTTTGGGAAACCATGCAAGTTCCCAAACCATGGGGTACTTCCGTTGGGATTAACTTTTCAACTACATCGGTTGTCTTGCAAGCTTCCATTGGAGAAACATCTTTGATTTCCTTCAAAAGAGAATTAACACAAATAGGCAAAGAGTTAGGAAAAACATCAAAACATTCATTTACTTTTTCCTCCTCACCTTTTGTTTTGCTCTCATCTTTTTCTCTCCTCTCACTCTTTTCCATGCTCTCATCTTTCTTTTTCTCCTCTTTAATTGTACTCTCATTCTTTTCACTCTTCTTTTCACTTTCTTTTTCTTTTTCCTCTTTCTTTTCATGCTCTTTTTCTTTTTCCACTTGGATTTTTTTTTCTCTCAGATTAGAAGATACTTCCATAGGTTTCTTTACATCAGTACTTGTCACGGCCTCCTGAGAAGTTGAAGTGTTGCCCTCCTTCTTTGATTCGTTGGAAAGAACTCCATGGTGATGATATGGAGCATATCTTCTTCTCATGATTTTTCTCATCTCGGTCCAAGTCTCAATAGGCTTTCCCCCATATCTTCTTCTCTCTTTTTGCAATTGATCCCACCAAACAAGTGCAGAATCCTTAAATTGAAGAGAGGCTACCTTCATTTTCTTTTCCTCATTGTAATTGTTACAATGGAACATTTGCTCTATCTTCATCTCCCATTTCAAATAGGCTTGGGGATCATTCTTCCCATGAAAGGTAGGAACTTTGATCTTGACCCCTTCTCTATTTTCTCGGTTTTGAAGGATGGCAAGTTGTCCATCATACTTTGTACTCATTTGCGCCATTTGCCTTTGAAGGTCTTGTAATTGGGTAGCCATTCTAGCATAAAGAGTTGAAGACCTTGGAGAACATGATTGACTCTCTTCATGGGCTGCCATCATTTGAACACACAATATCAAAGATAACAAGAAATAATAAAATTCCTCACTACACTCCCTCACTTGTGCACACAAATGTATTTCACTCAATTGGCTTTTCCCACACAAGATGTATTTTTCTCTCTTGCCTTTTCCCTCTCAAATATTCTCCATGAGTTCTTAGAGGAATCAAACACAAATACAAAAATCCAAAAATCAAGTAACAAAATTCACAAACTTATCTAAACAAGGAAACAACAAAGGAAAGGCTAGAAAAGAAAAGCTTGAACAAAGAAACAAAGGAAGAAGGGAAATATTTTCAGGAACACAACTTGCTTAAATAGAACTTTTACTTCTCTTTTGCTCAATTCCTTTTGCCACGAATATTTTTTTTTTATATCACGGTCGTGATGGGAATCATGCCCTGGCCGTGATCCTCTCTGGATCCAAAAATTTTTTGTGTCACGGGGGTGATGGTTGTCACGGCCTGCCCGTGATCGCTTCTGGAAATCACAAATAAAATTTCACACTTTAAACTTTTGAGCAAAACACAATTTTCGAAATTTCCCTTCACAAACAGAAACAAGGTAGTACTTTGTTTGATTTTGGGTTAGAAAGAAAAGAAAGAAAACTAGAAAGTAGATGAAGAACACAAGATTATCAAATTCAACCAAAGCCTAAGCTTTGATACCACTTGATGACATCCAAATGATGGGATGCCTTTACAAGATCTTTTTGGTTGAATTTCCAGAAAAACAAAACGCAATCACCTTTAAAATATAGTATCACTTGAGTTCAATATTGTACCAAAAACAACAAGTGAAGAAAACAAAGAAAATGGAAGAGATTGAGATGGTGATAGGCGCCACAAACAAGATTGTTTGATAAGCCTTGTGAAGTTCGCCACAAGAATCTTGGATTCTTGATAAGAACAAATTTGGTTCAGCCAAGAACCTAGGAGAACACAATTCTCACTCAATGGAAATAATCCAAATGAACATCCAAGTTGTGTTTCAAAGTGCCATAGGCGTGTACATATAGTCCCAAGGCTGCCAACTTTGGCTTGTTTGACTCTTTGCATCCCAATTATTCCTTAACCCCCACATTCATGACTAACTTAGTTACCTAATCATGACCCATTTTAACTCAGCCACCACAATGATGGTCACGCCCCACCTACACTTGATTATGGGTGGTTACACTTTGCTTCTCAAATTAAAAAGTGTAACCCCCACAATTTACATTAAAAGGAAACTCAAACTACACTAAACTCACATGTGTAGAAATAGGAAAAGGTGGGCTGCATCATGGACCCACTTACATAATTCCTACACTTATTGAATTACAAAGTAATAACAAATAATGGACTTCCAACTAGGCTTCATGAATCACGCCCATTCTTCATGCATTCTCATCATGGATGAGCAACAAAGTCATAAACTTGGGCTTTTCTTCTCCTTGTCTTGCATTTGGGCTTGAGTTAGAGCTTCTTGATCCATGGCCTTTATTGGGCTCATATCAGTTTTGTTGCAAAGTTGGGTTGCCCCTCCTTGGCTTACATCAACGCGGAAAATGAAAAGAGTTTTAAACAATAAAAACATAACAACTAATAACAATATCCGAACCCCGATGTCACCTACAGAGCTGGTATAAACCGTTCCGGGATAAACACCCACAGAATTACAACTGAAAACTAACATAACACAACTAGCCCTACTATGAGTGGTGGCTCCTCACAGTCACTCCTCTCCGGGCTGCTCGTCATCCTCTGCAAGGTGCCAATCAGGCCAAACACAAACAACAAACATATATAGGGAGTAAGAATCGTATAAACATATTAGCATGGAGATAGGCAGTAAAGTAAACAGCAAGCATAGCAACATCACATCAAACATCAACATCATCATTATGCTATGCAGTGCAATGCAGTCCTACTCCGCTAAACCATCAATGCATGTGGATCCATTAAACTCGGGATGAACGACTTCAGAGTTACATATCCACATTGAGAATCTACTCAACGCCGGAGAATCTACTCCTTGGATAGCCAACGCATCAAACCAACGAATGCCTCATCACGGGGGCACTAGGAGAATCTACTCCAACCGTGGATGGCCGGATCGCCGTACTCTAGGACGATCTCCCCTGTGTCGAACATCCCTAAACAACATATCCGATGCAATGCGTATGCAACACAACAACAACGGCAACACCACCTCCATAACTCCAACGGAATCGACCGAAGGCAACAGCGGAATCAACCGCACCAACTTGCCTCACGGAATCTACCTGAGGACTTAAGCGGAATCAACCGCAGTACCTGGGGCAAACTCTCGGCCACCAAGGCACATAACAACAACACCTTAGACCCAAACCGTGGGATCAAGGCTTCCTTGACCAAAAAGCACCAAAGTTCAGCTCATCGACTTGCGATACCCAAAAGGGTATCGACTTAACATCTCACCATCTCATCATCTTTAATTATCTTTAATAACATTAACCAAGTTGGCTAATCAGTTATCATCATAGGGAATTGGGGTTAAAAACCCCTTAAGTCCTTTAATCTTGTTCTGTCTCAGTGGGTTGAGCACGGTCGTGCTTGTAACCCAGCACGGTCGTGCTTAAGCACGTGAGGGGCGTGCTCCCCTGTAAGTGAAGCACGGTCGTGCTTCTTAATGAGCACGGTCGTGCTCAGCAGCATGATCGTGCTCTTTGTCCTGTACGGCCGTGCTCAACAGCGCGGCCATCTTCCCAGAATTCAACTGGGAGCACGGTCGTGCTCCCTGTTCAGCACGGTCGTGCTCATCACGTGACAGTGCTGTTCTGGGCAGGAACAGAGACTGAAACTTAGTTAAATTACCAGGGTTTTTACTCAATTATTCCTAACATCAATTATCAGCATGTTTTCGGGTTTAAACTCATCATCATAACAGCAATCCATTCAACCCCGGCATCAATCCAACAACATCATGTTCATAGAAAAGCAACCAACACTATCATTAACAACTTATTATGAACATGAACAGTAAACCAATAACATACTAATAACGTACCGAAACAGCCAATAGCATACCATCATTAAACAACTAATTTAGCATGTCATTCATAAATACAAATATAAACACATCGAGGTTAGGGAACCCCTTTACTTTACACTAACCCCAAGCCTATGAATACACTACCCTTCTCCCCATACCTGGATTGAAGGTAGCCCTCTAACAATTCCTGATAGCAAATGGTTCCTCCCCTAAGATGGCTCGACCTCAAACGATCCTTAAACAAATAAAAACACGAACAGTTAGTTCCCTAGTCACAATAATGAAAAGGAAACTTAGACAGGGAAGAACCGTTACCTATATAACTAACACAGGTATGCTAGCGGTCTCCCAAGGTCTCCAATACTCACTTAAACTGTTCAAAAGGAAGAAAAACGGAAGAAGGTTCGTTCTGGCCGCACACACAGAGACTGCTGCTACCAAAAACTAGGGTTAAACGTAAACCCTCGAGTTCTGCTTCGTTAATATAAATCTCAGACTTGAGCACGGTCGTGCTGACTCTTGAGCACGGTCGTGCTCGACTTAACGTTACGAGACGCGGTCAGCGAATTGAGCACGGGCGTGCTCCCTGTTGAGCACGGTCGTGCTCAACTTAAAATCAGAAACACGCTTCTGACTTTAAGCACGGGCTTGCTGGTTGATGAGCACGGGTGTGCTCATGTACCAGAAAGGGACTTTTAGCCAAAAATCCCACTAAGCCCTTAAACGATAAATCCAACTTAATACAACCAGCTTAATCAAATAAATTCTGAAAAACAGGGTGTTACAATTCCACCCCCCTTATAAAAATTTCGTCCTCGAAATTTACACGTACCTCAAGGGAAAAGATGCGGGTACGCTTCCATCATCTTGCTCTCCAGCTCCCAGGTAGCACTTTCCTTAGTCGCCCCACTCCAAACCACTTTAACCAAAGGAATTTCCTTGCCTCTTAGCTGCTTCACCCTCCTATCCTCGACTCGAAGAGGTAACACCTCAAACGTCAGGTTCTCTTTCAACTGTATAGCGTCGGGTACTATCACATGACTAGGGTCATGAACATACTTCCTGTGTTGTGACACATGAAAAACATTATGGAGATTTGCAAAGAACGTGGGTAAGGCTATTTGGTAGGCGACTTCGCCGACTCTTTTGCGGATTTGGTAAGGACCAATGAACCTCGGAGTAAGTTTCCTCGCCTTCATCACTCTACCAACCCCAGTCGTCGGGGTAACTCTTAAGAATACATGATCGCCTTCCTGGAATTCGAGCGCCTTCCTCCTTTTATCATGGTAGCTCTTCTGCCTACTCTGTGCAACTCTCATGTTTTCCTGAACTAACTTAATCTTTTCTGTTGTTTCCTGGACTATCTCTGGCCCTAGCACCACACTATCACTAGGTTCACTCCAACACAAAGGTGTCCTACATCTCCTCCCATACAGAGCTTCGTAAGGTGCCATCCCAATGCTGGAATGGAAACTGTTGTTGTAGGTGAACTCTATCAGGGGCAAAAACTTGTCCCAACTTTCTGACTGTTCTAGCACACAAGCCCTCAACAGATCCTCTAAGGACTGGATGGTCCGCTCAGACTGCCCATCAGTCTGTGGGTGGTAAGCTGAACTAAGCCTAAGCTTTGTCCCTAAAGCCTCTTGCAAACTATTCCAAAACCTAGAGGTAAACCTCGGGTCTCTATCTGAAACTATGCTAGAGGGTACACCATGAAGTCTAACTATCTCCTTGATGTACAACCTTGCCAACTTCTCTAAAGGATACTCCATGTTCATCGGAATGAAGTGGGCAGACTTAGTCAGTCTATCCACAACAACCCAAATTGCCTCAAAACTAGCTGGAGTCCTAGGGAGTCCAGACACAAAATCCATGGAGATGCTATCCCATTTCCATTCTGGGATACTCAAAGGTTGCAACTTACCCGAAGGCCTCTGATGCTCGATCTTAACCTTCTGACAGACTAGACACGCATACACAAACTCAGCTACGTCCTTTTTCATCCTAGGCCACCAAAACATTCTCTTAAGGTCCTGATACATCTTAGTGGCACCTGGGTGCACACTCAATCCACTCCTATGACCTTCTTCTAAGATCAACTTCCTAAGTTCAGGAACATCTGGCACACAAACTCTATCTTTGAACCTCAAAATACCATCACTGCCATCCTTAAAACTTAGGTCTCTACCCTGAGCGAGCAACTCTCGCTGGTCTAAGAGATACTTATCTAACTTCTGACCCTCTCTAATCTGATCCATCAAACTGTTGATAACCTTCAAGGTACCAAGCCTAATACTCTTAGGGGTAAACTCACAAGCTAGACTAAGGTCTCTAAACTCCTCAATCAGGTCCATCTCCCTAACCATCAAAGCAGAGACATGTAGGGTTTTCCTACTCAAGGCATCGGCCACCACATTGGCCTTTCCTGGGTGATAGGTCAGCTCGAAGTCATAATCCTTTAAGAACTCCATCCACCTACGCTGCCTCATATTCAACTCCTTTTGATCAAAGAGATACTTCAAACTCTTATGATCGCTAAAAACCTCAAACCTCGCTCCATAAAGGTAATGCCTCCAGATCTTTAAGGCAAATACCACAGCTCCTAACTCTAGGTCATGGGTAGGGTAGTTCTTCTCATGGGTTTTCAACTGCCTAGAAGCGTAAGCGACTACCTTACCATTCTGCATCAGCACACCACCTAACCCTTGCTTAGAAGCATCGCAGTAAACTACGAAGGGTTCACTAGGATCTGGCAAAACTAACACTGGTGCTGATGTCAACCTATTCTTAAGGGTTTGGAAACTCTCTTCACACTTAGAGTCCCACACAAACAACTGTCCCTTCTTGGTGAGACGGGTTAAGGGCAAAGCTATCTTAGAGAAACCTTCTATAAACCGTCTATAATACCCGGCTAACCCCAAGAAACTCCTAATCTCGGTTACAGACTTTGGTGCTTCCCACTGGAGCACCGTCTCTACTTTAGCTGGGTCCACTGCTATGCCACCCTTAGAGATAACATGTCCTAAGAAGCTCACTTCCTCTAACCAGAACTCACACTTAGACAACTTAGCATACAACTGCTTCTCCTTAAGGGTCTGCAAGACAACCCTCAGGTGTTCCTCATGTTCCTCCTTACTCTTGGAGTACACTAAGATGTCATCTATAAACACCACCACGAATTTATCCAAGTAAGGGTGAAAGGTCTTGTTCATGTAGTCCATGAAGACCGCAGGAGCGTTGGTCACACCGAAAGGCATAACCAAGTACTCATAGTGACCATATCGCGTCCTAAACGCTGTCTTTGGGATGTCCTCAGACTTAACCCGAATCTGATGGTACCCTGACCTCAAATCTATCTTTGAAAAGACGCAAGCGGCCATCAACTGGTCCATAAGATCATCAATCCTAGGGAGGGGATACCGATTCTTTATGGTCACCTTGTTGAGCTGTCGAAAGTCGACACACAACCTCATACTACCATCCTTCTTCTTCACCAACAACACAGGTGCTCCCCACGGGGACACACTCGGCCTAATGAACTGCTTCTCTATTAGGTCCTCCAACTGTTCTTTCAACTTAGCTAGCTCTAGAGGAGACATTCTATAGGGTGCTATGGAAATTGGCCCGGTGCCAGGCACTAAGTCTATAGTAAACTCAACATCTCTTTCTGGGGGTAAGTTATAAACATCCCCCGGAAACACTTCAGGAAACTCTCGCACAACATGCATGCTGGCGACATCAGGAGGGCTGCTCTCTACATCCAGGGAAGCTAATATCATGTATACTTGGGCTTTGTCTCTCATCGAAGCTCGTACTTGGCTGGCAGAGAGAAGGTCTGGATTCTTAGACTCCTTTGGAGTTCCAAAAACCAGGGTTTTATCAAAACAGTTCAGAAGGACATGGTTGGAAGATAACCAGTCCATACCCAGAATAATGTCCAGGTCTTTCAAAGGTAAGCATACAAGATCAGCAAGGAAAGTTTTATCATTTATAACAATATGGCAGTTCTTGCATGCATAAGAAGTAGAAACAGGTTTATTTGTAGGTGTAGAAACCAACAAATCAAACTCAAGGAAGGTAACAGGCAATTTCAGACTCTTGACCCTATCATGCGATATAAACGAGTGAGTAGCACCCGAATCATATAATACAGTTAATCGAGTTCCATCAATTAAACACGTACCTTGGATCAAGTCATCAGACTCGGAGGCTTCGGCTCCACTAAGAGTAAAGACTCTCCCAGTGGTCTTCAGTCTGTTGGCCTGGGACTTCTGATTCTTGCTAGCGCTGGGAGGCTCGGCCTTAGCTCCATCACACTCGCGGCTGATGTGGCCTGGCTTGCCACACTTGAAACAGATGACCTGTGTTTCCTTGCACTGGGATGAATAGTGGTCCTGTGCTCCACACTTCCCACACCTCATAGCTCTAGGGGCATCAGAGAACCCACCCCTGAAGCTACTCTGCTGAAACTGGGGCTTCCTGCCACTCTGCTTGAAGTCCTTGCCCGAAGGGGCATACCGCTGCTTGCCCTTGTCCCTCTGATAAACCCTCTTGCTACTCTGATTGTCCGACCCTCTAGAACTGGCAACTCTGAACTGGCTGGCATCCTCATAGATCCTGCACTTGTTGACCAGAATAGGGAAGACTCTGATCTCCTGATAGCTGATGGCCTGTTTGATCTCAGGCCGGAGTCCCGCTTCAAACTTCACACACTTGGAGCGATCGTCCGTCTCATGCTGGCAAGGAGTGTAGTACCTCGCCAGCTCCTCAAACTTAGCCGCATAGTCACCGACTGACAGCGACCCCTGCCTCAAGGACAAGAACTCCATCTCCTTCTTGTCTCTGATATCCGCTGGAAAATACTTCTCCAGAAACCTCTGGCTGAACACAGCCCAAGTCACCGCTGTGCCCTCTGCCTGCATCCTCTGCCTGCAGTTATCCCACCAGTGCTCCGCCTCTTCAGTCAACATGAAGGTGGCGAAGATGAGCTTCTGCTGATCATTGCAGTCCATTGCACGGAAGATCTTCTCTGTCTCCCTCAGCCACAACAATGCTCCCTCTGGGTCATACGCTCCCTTGAACGACGGAGGGTTGTTCCTCTGGAACTAATCCAGTCCCTGGAACTCAGCTGGCCCACCGTTGTTAGGGTTAACCTGTTCGATAGCATTGGCCAGAAGTGCCAATGCGTCAGCAATCGCCTGATCGTTGCGTCCTCTATCGGCCATTAGTTCCTGTACATGCCCAAAACAGCCTTTAATACAGAAACTTAGCGAGTAAAAGCTACAGGCAACTAACTTAAAACATCATTATCTATACCGAGTATAGACAATTCAAACAAGAGTCACACAACAGACTCACAACAGACTCATACCACGTCCGAACAAGGTCGAACTGCTCTGATACCACTAAATGTGACACCCTTCTACCCCGCATGTTAAAAGCCATTTAAATTAAAAACAATTAAAGGAAAAACATGCAATTATTGGAATAAATAAAACAATTGTCCATGGGTAGAAAAGTCCCACATGAACCGTTTACAACGCGGAAAATGAAAAGAGTTTTAAACAATAAAAACATAACAACTAATAACAATATCCGAACCCCAATGTCACCTACAGAGCTGGTATAACCGTTCCGGGATAAACACCCACGGAATTACAACTGAAAACTAACATAACACAACTAGCCCTACTATGAGTGGCGGCTCCTCAGAGTCACTCCTCTCCGGGCTGCTCGTCATCCTCTGCAAGGTGCCAATCAGGCCAAACACAAACAACAAACATATATAGGGAGTAAGAATCGTATAAACATATTAGCATGGAGATAGGCAGTAAAGTAAACAGCAAGCATAGCAACATCACATCAAACATCAACATCATCATTATGCTATGCAGTGCAATGCAGTCCTACTCCGCTAAACCATCAATGCATGTGGATCCACTAAACTCGGGATGAACGACTTCAGAGTTACATATCCACATTGAGAATCTACTCAACGCCGGAGAATCTACTCCTTGGATAGCCAACGCATCAAACCAACGAATGCCTCATCACGGGGGCGCTAGGAGAATCTACTCCAACCGTGGATGGCCGGATCGCCGTACTCTAGGACGATCTCCCCTGTGTCGAACATCCCTAAACAACATCTCCGATGCAATGCGTATGCAACACAACAACAACGGCAACACCACCTCCATAACTCCAACGGAATCGACCGAAGGCAACAGCGGAATCAACCGCACCAACTTGCCTCGCGGAATCTACCTGAGGACTTAAGCGGAATCAACCACAGTACCTGGGGCAAACTCTCGGCCACCAAGGCACATAACAACAATACCTTAGACCCAAACCGCGGGAACAAGGCTTCCTTGGCCAAAAAGCACCAAAGTTCAGCTCATCGACTTGCGACACCCAAAAGGGTATCGACTTAACATCTCACCATCTCATCATCTTTAATTATCTTTAATAACATTAACCAAGTTGTCTAATCAGTTATCATCATAGGGAATTGGGGTTAAAAACCCCTTAAGTCCTTTAATCTTGTTCTGTCTCAGTGGGTTGAGCACGGTCGTGCTTGTAACCCAGCACGGTCGTGCTTAAGCACGTGAGGGGTGTGCTCCCTTGTAAGTGAAGCACGGTCGTGCTTCTTAATGAGCACGGTCGTGCTCAGCAGCACGATCGTGCTCTTTGTCCTGTACGACCGTGCTCAACAGCGCGGCCATCTTCCCAGAATTCAACTGGGAGCACGGTCGTGCTCCCTGTTCAGCACGATCGTGCTCATCGCGCGACAGTGCTGTTCTGGGCAGGAACAGAGACTGAAACTTAGTTAAATTACCAGGGTTTTTACTCAATTATTCCTAACATCAATTATCAGCATGTTTTCGGGTTTAAACTCATCATCATATCAGCAATCCATTCAACCCCGGCATCAATCCAACAACATCATGTTCATAGAAAAGCAACCAACACTATCATTAACAACATATTATGAACATGAACAGTAAACCAATAAAATACTAATAACGTACCGAAACAGCCAATAGCATACCATCATTAAACAACTAATTTAGTATGTCATTCATACATACAAATATAAACACATCGGGGTTAGGGAACCCCTTTACTTTACACTAACCCCAAGCCTATGAATACACTACCCTTCTCCCCATACCTGGATTGAAGGTAGCCCTCTAACAATTCCTGACAGCAAACGGTTCCTCCCCTAAGATGGCTCGACCTCAAACGATCCTTAAACAAATAAAAACACGAACAGTTAGTTCCCTAATCACAATAATGAAAAGGAAACTTAGACAGGGAAGAAACGTTACCTATATAACTAACACAGGTATGCTAGCGGTCTCCCAAGGTCTCCAATACTCACTTAAACTGTTCAAAAGGAAGAAAAATGGAAGAAGGTTCGTTCTGGCCGCACACACAGAGACTGCTGCTACCAAAAACTAGGGTTAAACGTAAACCCTCGAGTTCTGCTTCGTTAATATAAATCTCAGACTTGAGCACGGTCGTGCTGACTCTTGAGCACGATCGTGCTCGACTTAACGTTACGAGACGCGGTCAGCCTATTGAGCACGGGCGTGCTCCCTGTTGAGTACGGTCGTGCTCAACTTAAAATCAGAAACACGCTTCTGACTTTAAGCGCGTCTTGCTGGCTGATGAGCACGGGTGTGCTCATGTACCAGAAAGGGACTTTTAGCCAAAAATCTCACTAAGCCCTTAAACGATAAATCCAACCTAATACAACCAGCTTAATCAATTAAATTCTGAAAAACAGGGTGTTACAAGTCCGGCTTCTCAAACTTCAATCAACAGTAATATATTCTCAACAATAATATCACAGTTAATGACAGTTCGTCACATATATGCACAATACTTTAAAGCAAGTAAGATTCAACTTCAAGTAATAATCACAATAGTTTAAGCAAACAAGTCATTCAAGTATTGGCTCCATATAATAACATTCAAATCATCCAAGTAGACACCTACATACATGCATATAGTCATTGAATATCCCTAGGCAATCCCCTCTTACCTTCGGTTAGGTAGAGATATGAGATGCTTGGAGAAAAGAACTTCGAACGTCCTCGCTTTCTTCGTGATGAAAGTCTAAGGTTATGAACACGAAATCACAAGTTAAAATCAACCAAGAACATTAAACCACAAGGTATAGGTTCGGCCAAAACTAGTTCTTTGGGTTAGAGATTCTCGAAAATTATACAACTCATGGATTTATGATCCTAAGTGTTAGGAGTTCATAAACAATGATCATTTAACAAAGTTGAATCCAAATCCCACTAAGTCATAGACTTATGGTATTCGGCCAAAGCTAGTAAAATAGGCTAGCATTCACTAAACTTTCCAATCTCTTAAGTCTAGCATCCATATGTATTAAGGAGTTCAAAACCATGATCATTTTGGAAAATAAGAACAAGGTATCCTAGGTCCATAACCTTCTAGGTTCGGCCTTCATAGGATCTATAGACTAGAAATCTTTAAAGTTTCCAATCTCTTAGACTAATTAGCATCCAAATGTCTTATGGAGCTCAAGTCCATGATCATCTTGGAAAAACGAAAAGTAATACATCCTAGGTTTAATAACATAGAATAAACAAGTTAGAAATCTTTAAACTTTCCAATCTCTTAGACTTAGTATCCAAATATCTTATGGAGCTCAAGTCCATGATCATTTTGGACAATGAAAACAACATATCCTAGGTTCACAACCATCATAGGATAAATAGACTATACAATCTGTAAACTTTCCAATCACTTAGACTTAGCATCCAAATGTATTAAGGAGCTTAAGTCCATGATAATTTTGGAAAAATGAAAACCAAACCTTCCTAGGCCACTAAGGTATAGTTTCGGCCATCCTTGGAAGAATAGGTTAGAAATATTTGTTTGATAACAACTCTTAGGTTTAGAATCACAAGGTATTAAGAGTTCTAAATCCATGATCATACTTGGAAAGTTGAAACATAGTATCCTAGGCCTACTTCTACATATTTTCGGCTATCATAGGAAACAAGCTATCAAACCTTCCAAGGTTTATAGATTTAAGATCAAGGAATAGTTAGAAACTCAAACACATGATCATATTCCAAAAGTTGAAGCAAAAACCTCCTAGGCCACATATGCATAGCATTTGGCCTTCATAGGAAGAGATAGATGGGGATTTTTGTTTTACACAACCTCTTAGTATGTGAAAATATAAGTTAATACAAGACTATCGAAAGTGGTTTCAACTCAAAAGGAGTTTTCTACCATTTTAGAGAGATTTTAGAAGTTTAAAGCACATAAAGAACACATAAAGCAAACTAAGAAATAAAATGTGAAACTTGCAAAAAGATTTACATGAGAGCATTACCCTTAGTATAAGGAAGAAATTTAATGAAGAACTCAAGTAGAAAAGATGATTAAAAATGGAAGCTTTAGGAGAAGTAAGATGAAGAAGTGTAAAGTAAGATGAAGGAAAAGTGATGAAGTGAAGATGAAAGGTGTTTATATAGAGAAGGGAGAGAGTGGCACGAAATTGAGGAGAGAGGAATGAGCTTGGAGAGCAAGTTTTGTCTTATGCCTTGTTTGGTTGAAGAGGAAAGAGGAAAATAGGTTTTTAGAATGTAATATGGTATAATTTGAAAAGTGTGATGATTACACTTTTGGAGTGTGTCATAACCCATGTCCATCACATGTGACACCCTTCTACCCCATACCTTAAAAGCCATTTAAATTTAAAAAAACATTTAAAGGAAAACATGCAATTATTGAATAAAATAAACAATTGCCCATGGGTAGAAAAGTCCCACATGAACCGTTTACAACGCGGAAGTAAAATAAGTTTTAAATAACGAAAACATAACAACCAATAAAAATAACCCAACCCCGATGTCACATACAGAGCTGGTATAACCATTCCGGAATAAAATCCACGGAATTACAACTGAACTAACAACTACGAAAACATAAACTAGCCCTACGATGAGTGGCGGCTCCTCAGAGTCACTCCTCTCCGGGCTGCTCGTCATCCTCTGCAATGTGCCAATCAGGCCAAACACAAACAACAAACATATATAGGGAGTAAGAATCGTATAAACATATTAGCATGGGAATAGGCAGTAAAGTAAACGGCAAGCATAGCAACATCACATCAAATATCAACATCATCGTTATGCTATGCAGTGCAATGCAGTCCTACTCCGCTAAACCATCAATGCATGTGGATCCACTAAACTCGGGATGAACGACTTCAGAGTTACATATCCACATTGAGAATCTACTCAACGCCGGAGAATCTACTCCTTGGATAGCCAACGCATCAAACCAACGAATGCCTCGTCACGGGGGCGCTAGGAGAATCTACTCCAACCGCGGATGGCCGGATCGCCGTACTCTAGGACGATCTCCCCTATGTCGAACATCCCTAAACAACAACTCCGATGCAATGCGTATGCAACACAACAACAACAGCAACACCACCTCCATAACTCCAACGGAATCGACCGAAGGTAACAGCGGGATCAACCGCACCAACTTGCCTCGCGGAATCTACCTGAGGACTTAAGCGGAATCAACCGCAGTACCTGGGGCAAACTCTCGGCCACCAAGGTACGTAACAACAACACCTTAGACCCAAACCGTGGGGTCAAGGCCTCCTTGGCCAAAAAGCACCATGGTACAACTCATCAGCTTGCGGCACCCTAAAGGGTATCGACTTAACATCTCACCACCTCATCATCTTTATTTATCTTTATCAACATTTACCAAGTTGTCTAATCAGTTATCATCATAGGGAAAGTGGGGTTTAAAACCCCTTAAGTTCTTTAATCTGGTTCTGTCACAGTGGGTTGAGCACGGTCGTGCTCGTAACCCAGCACGGTCGTGCTTAAGCACGTGAGGGGCGTGCTCCCCTGTAAGTGAAGCACGGTCGTGCTTCTTAATGAGCACGGTCGTGCTCAGCAGCATGATCGTGCTCTTTGTCCTGTACGGCCGTGCTCAACAGCGCGACCATTTCCCAGAATTCAACTGGGAGCACGGTCGTGCTCCCTGTTCAGCACGGTCGTGCTCATCGCGCGACAGTGCTGTTCTGGGCAGGAACAGAGACTGAAACTTAGTTAAATTACCAGGATTTTTACTCAATTATTCCTAACATCAATTATCAGCGTGTTTTCGGGTTTAAACTCATCATCATAACAGCAATCCATTCAACCACGGCATCAACCCAACAACATCATGTTCATAGAAAAGCAAGCAACACTAACATTATCAACAATATTATGAACATGAATAGTAAACCAAATAACATACTAATAACATACCGAAACAGCCAATAGCATACCATCATTAAACAACTAATTCAGCATGTCATTCATACATACAAATATAAACACGTTGGGGTTAGGGAACCCCTTTACTTTACACTAAACCCAAACCTACGTAAATACTACCCTTCTCCCCATACCTGGATTGAAGGTAGCTCTCTAAGACTTCCTAACAGCAACCGGTTCCTCCCCTTTAGGCGGCTCACGCACGAACGATCCTTAAATAAACAGATTAAAACGGTGTTAGTTTCCCAACCAAAAACGAAAGGAAACTAAAGAAAAGGAACGGAACATTACCTATACGCGAAGTGCAGACGAAACCACGTTTCCCTAGCGTCTCCAATACTCAAAACCACACTGAGTATGAAGGAAAAAGGGAGGAAGGGAGGTTGCAGCCGTACTTGGGTTTTTAGTAGCAAAAAGGAAGTGTACGGCGCAACCCGGGGTCTGCTCAACGTATATAGGTCCGGACTTGAGAACGGTCGTGCTCATCCTTGAGCAAGGTCGTGCTCAACTTAACGTTACGAGACACGGTCAACAGCTTGAGCACGGGCGTGCTACCTGTTGAGCACGGTCGTGCTCAACTTAAAATCAGAAACACGCTTCTGACTTTAAGCACGGGCTTGCTGGCTAATGAGCACGGGTGTGCTCATGTACCAGAAAGGGACTTTTAGCCAAAAATCCCACTAAGCCCTTAAACGAGAAATCCAACTTAAACCAAACCAGCTTAAATAAAAAAATTCTGAAAAACAGGGTGTTACAATTCCACCCCCCTTATAAAAATTTTGTCCTCGAAATTTACACGTACCTCAAGGGAAGAGATGCGGGTACGCTTCCATCATCTTGCTCTCCAGCTCCCAGGTAGCACTTTCCTCAGTTGCCCCACTCCAAACCACTTTAACCAAAGGAATTTCCTTGCCTCTCAGCTGCTTCACCCTCCTATCCTCGACTCGAAGAGGTAACACCTCAAACGTCAGGTTCTCTTTCAACTGTATAGCGTCGGGTACTATCACGTGACTAGGGTCATGAACATACTTCCTGAGTTGTGACACATGAAAAACGTTGTGGAGATTTGACAAAAACGTGGGTAAGGCTATTTGGTAAGTGACTTCGCCGACTCTTTTGAGGATTTGGTAAGGACCAATGAACCTCGGAGTAAGTTTCCTCGCCTTCATCACTCTACCAACCCCAGTCGTCGGGGTAACTCTCAAGAATACATGATCGCCTTCCTGGAATTCGAGCGCCTTCCTCCTTTTATCATGGTAGCTCTTCTGCCTACTCTGTGCAACTCTCATCTTTTCCTGAACTAACTTAATCTTTTCTATTGTTTCTTGGACTATCTCAGGCCCTAGCACCACACTATCACTAGGTTCACTCCAACACAAGGGTGTCCTACATCTCCTCCCATACAGAGCTTCATAAGGTGCCATCCCAATGCTGGAATGGAAACTGTTGTTGTAGGTGAACTCTATCAGGGGCAAAAACTTGTCCCAACTTCCAGACTGTTCTAACACACAAGCCCTCAACAAGTCCTCTAAGGACTGGATGGTCCGCTCAGACTGCCCATCAGTCTGTGGGTGGTAAGCTGAACTAAGCCTAAGCTTTGTTCCTAAAGCCTCTTGCAAACTATTCCAAAACCTAGAGGTAAACCTCGGGTCTCTATCTGAAACTATGCTAGAGGGTACACCATGAAGCCTAACTATCTCCTTGATGTACAACTTAGCCAACTTCTCTAGAGGATACTCCATGTTCATCGGAATGAAATGGGCAGACTTAGTCAGTCTATCCACAACAACCCAAATTGCCTCAAAACCAGCTGGAGTCCTAGGGAGTCCAGACACAAAATCCATGGAGATACTATCCCATTTCCATTCTGGGATACTTAGGGGTTGCAACTTACCCGAAGGCCTCTGATGTTCAATCTTAGCCTTCTGACAAACTAGGCACGCATAAACAAACTCAGCTACGTCCTTTTTCATCCTAGGCCACCAAAACATTCTCTTAAGGTCCTGATACATCTTAGTGGCACCTGGGTGCACACTCAATCCACTCCTATGACCTTCTTCTAAGATCAACTTCCTAAGTTCAGGAACATCTGGCACACAAACTCTATCTTTGAACCTCAAAATACCATCACTGCCATCCTTAAAACTTAGGTCTCTACCCTGAGCGAGCAACTCTTGCTGGTCTAAGAGATACTTATCTAACTTCTGACCCTCTCTAATCTGATCCATCAAACCGTTGGTAACCTTCAAGGTACCAAGCCTAATACTCTTAGGGGTAAACTCACAAGCTAGACTAAGGTCTCTAAACTCCTCAATCAGGTCCATCTCCCTAACCATCAAAGCGGAGATATGCAGGGTTTTCCTACCCAAGGCATCGGCCACCACATTGGCCTTTCCTGGGTGATAGGTCAGCTCGAAGTCATAATCCTTTAAGAACTCCATCCACCTACGCTGCCTCATATTCAACTCCTTTTGATCAAAGAGATACTTCAAACTCTTGTGATCACTAAAGACCTCAAACCTCGCTCCATACAGGTAATGCCTCCAGATCTTCAAGGCAAATACCACAGCTCCTAACTCTAGGTCATGGTTAGGGTAGTTCTTCTCATGGATTTTCAACTGCCTAGAAGCGTAAGCGACTACCTTACCATTCTGCATCAGCACACCACCTAACCCTTGCTTAGAAGCATCGCAGTAAACTACGAAGGGTGCACTAGGATCTGGCAAAACTAACACTGGTGCTGATGTCAACCTATTCTTAAGGGTTTGGAAACTCTCTTCACACTTAGAGTCCCACACAAACAACTGTCCCTTCTTGGTGAGACGGGTTAAGGGTAAAGCTATCTTAGAGAAACCTTCTATAAACCGCCTATAGTACCCGGCTAACCCCAAGAAACTCCTAATCTCGGTTACAGACTTTGGCGCTTCCCACTGGAGCACCGTCTCTACCTTAGCTGGGTCCACTGCTATGCCACCCTTAGAGATGACATGTCCTAAGAAGCTCACTTCCTCTAACCAGAACTCACACTTAGACAACTTAGCATACAACTGCTTCTCCTTAAGGGTCTGCAAGACAACCCTCAGGTGTTCCTCATGTTCCTCCTTACTCTTGGAGTACACTAAGATGTCATCTATGAACACTACCACAAACTTATCCAAGTAAGGGTGAAAGGTCTTGTTCATGTAGTCCATGAAGACCGCAGGAGCGTTGGTCACACCGAAAGGCATAACCAAGTACTCATAGTGACCATATCGCGTTCTAAACGCTGTCTTCGGGATGTCCTCAGACTTAACCCGAATCTGATGGTACCCTGACCTCAAATCTATCTTTGAAAAGACGCAAGCGCCTATCAACTGGTCCATAAGGTCATCAATCCTAGGGAGGGGATACCGATTCTTTATGGTCACCTTGTTGAGCTGTCGAAAGTCGACACACAACCTCATACTACCGTCCTTCTTCTTCACCAACAACACAGGTGCCCCCCACGGAGACACACTCGGCCTAATGAACTGCTTCTTCATCAGGTCCTCCAACTGTTCTTTCAACTTAGCTAGCTCTAGAGGAGACATTCTATAGGGTACTATGGAAATTGGCCCGGTGCCAGGCACTAAGTCTATGGTAAACTCAACATCTCTTTCTGGGGGTAAGTTATAAACATCCCCCGGAAACACTTCAGGAAACTCTCGTACAACAGGCAAGCTGGCGACATCAGGAGGGCTGCTCTCTACATCCAGGGAAGCTAACATCATGTACACTTGGGCTTCGTCTTTCATCGAAGCTCGTACTTGGCTGGCAGAGAGAAGGTCTGGATTCTTAGACTCCTTTGGAGTTCCAAAAATCAGGGTTTTATCGAAACAATTCAGAAGGACATGGTTGGAAGATAACCAGTCCATACCCAGAATAATGTCCAGGTCTTTCAAAGGTAAGCATACAAGATCAGCAAGGAAAGTTTTATCATTTATAACAATATGACAGTTCTTGCATGCATATGAAGTAGAAACAGGTTTATTTGTGGGTGTAGAAACCAACAAATCAAACTCAAGGAAGGTAACAGGAAATTTTAGACTCTTGACCCTATCATGCGATATAAACGAGTGAGTAGCACCCGAATCATACAATACAGTCAATCGAGTTCCATCAATTAGACACGTACCTTGGATCAAGTCATCAGACTCGGAGGCTTCGGCTCCACTAAGAGTAAAGACTCTCCCAGTGGTCTTCAGTCTGTTGGCCTGAGGCTTCTGATTCTTGCTAGCGCTGGGAGGCTCGGCCTTAGCTCCATCACACTCGCGGCTGATGTGGCCTGGCTTCCCACACTTGAAACAGATGACCTGTGTTTCCTTGCACTGGGACGAATAGTGGTCCTGTGCTCCACACTTCCCACACCTCATAGCTCTAGGGGCATCAGAGAACCCACCCCTGAAGCTACTCTGCTGAAACTGGGGCTTCCTGCCACTCTGCTTGAAGTCCTTGCCCGAAGGGGCATACCGCTGCTTGCCCTTATCCCTCTGATCAATCCTCTTGCCACTCTGATTGTCCGATCCTCTGGAACTAGCAGCTCTGAACTGGCTGGCATCCTCATAGATCCTGCACTTGTTGACCAGAATAGGGAAGACTCTGATCTCCTGATAGCTGATGGCCTGTTTGATCTCAGGCCGAAGTCCCGCTTCGAACTTCACACACTTGGAGCGTCGTCCATCTCATGCTGGTAAGGAGTGTAGTACCTAGCCAGCTCCTCGAACTTAGCCGCATAGTCACCGACTGACAGCGACCCCTGCCTCAAAGACAAGAATTCCATCTCCTTCTTGTCTCTGATATCCGCTGGAAAATACTTCTCCAGAAACCTCTGCCTGAACACAGCCCAAGTCACCGCTGTGCCCTCTGCCTGCATCCTCTGCCTGCAGTTATCCCACCAGTGCTCCGCCTCTTCAGTCAACATGAAGGTGGCGAAGATGAGCTTCTGCTGATCATTGCAGTCCATCGCACGGAAGATCTTCTCTGTCTCCCTCAGCCACAACAATGCTCCCTCTGGGTCATACGCTCCTTTGAACGACGGAGGGTTGTTCCTCTGGAACTTATCCAGTCCCTGGAACTCAGCTGGCCCACCGTTGTTAGGGTTGACCTGTCCGATAGCATTGGCCAGGAGTGCCAATGCGTCAGCAATCGCCTGATCGTTGCGTCCTCTACCGGCCATTAGTTCCTGTACATGCCCAAAACAGCCTTTAATACAGAAACTTAGCGAGTAAAAGCTATAGGCAACTAACTTAAAACATCATTATCTATACCAAGTATAGACAATTCACACCAGAGTCACACAACAGACTCACAACAGACTCATACCACGTCCGAACAAGGTCGAACTGCTCTGATACCACTAAATGTGACACCCTTCTACCCCATACCTTAAAAGCCATTTAAATTAAAAAAAACATTTAAAGGAAAACATGCAATTATTGAATAAAATAAACAATTGCCCATGGGTAGAAAAGTCCCACATGAACCGTTTACAACGCGGAAGTAAAATAAGTTTTAAATAACGAAAACATGACAACCAATAAAAATAACCCAACCCCGATGTCACATACAGAGCTGGTATAACCGTTCCGGAATAAAATCCACGGAATTACAACTGAACTAACAACTACGAAAACATAAACTAGCCCTACGATGAGTGGCGGCTCCTCAGAGTCACTCCTCTCCGGGCTGCTCGTCATCATCTGCAATGTGCCAATCAGGCCAAACACAAACAACAAACATATATAGGGAGTAAGAATCGTATAAACATATTAGCATGGGAATAGGCAGTAAAGTAAACAGCAAGCATAGCAACATCACATCAAATATCAACATCATCGTTATCCTATGCAGTGCAATGCAGTCCTACTCCGCTAAACCATCAATGCATGTGGATCCACTAAACTCGGGATGAACGACTTCGGAGTTACATATCCACATTGAGAATCTACTCAACGCCGGAGAATCTACTCCTTGGATAGCCAACGCATCAAACCAACGAATGCCTCGTCACGGGGGCGCTAGGAGAATCTACTCCAACCGTGGATGGCCGGATCGCCGTACTCTAGGACGATCTCCCCTATGTCGAACATCCCTAAACAACAACTCCGATGCAATGCGTATGCAACACAACAACAACAGCAACACCACCTCCATAACTCCAACGGAATCGACCGAAGGTAACAGCGGGATCAACCGCACCAACTTGCCTCACGGAATCTACCTGAGGACTTAAGCGGAATCAACCGCAGTACCTGGGGCAAACTCTCGGCCACCAAGGTACGTAACAACAACACCTTAGACCCAAACCGTGGGGTCAAGGCCTCCTTGGCCAAAAAGCACCATGGTACAACTCATCAGCTTGCGGCACCCTAAAGGGTATTGACTTAACATCTCACCACCTCATCATCTTTATTTATCTTTATCAACATTTACCAAGTTGTCTAATCAGTTATCATCATAGGGAAAGTGGGGTTTAAAACCCCTTAAGTTCTTTAATCTGGTTCTGTCACAGTGGGTTGAGCACGGTCGTGCTCGTAACCCAGCACGGTCGTGCTTAAGCACGTGAGGGGCGTGCTCCCCTGTAAGTGAAGCACGATCGTGCTTCTTAATGAGCACGGTCGTGCTCAGCAGCACGATTGTGCTCTTTGTCCTGTACGGCCGTGCTCAACAGCGCGGCCATTTCCCAGAATTCAACTGGGAGCACAGTCGTGCTCCCTATTCAGCACGATCGTGCTCATCGCGCGACAGTGCTGTTCTGGGCAGGAACAGAGACTGAAACTTAGTTAAATTACCAGGATTTTTACTCAATTATTCCTAACATCAATTATCAGCGTGTTTTCGGGTTTAAACTCATCATCATAACAGCAATCCATTCAACCACGGCATCAACCCAACAACATCATGTTCATAGAAAAGCAAGCAACACTAACATTATCAACATATTATGAACATGAATAGTAAACCAAATAACATACTAATAACATACCGAAACAGCCAATAGCATACCATCATTAAACAACTAATTCAGCATGTCATTCATACATACAAATATAAACACGTCGGGGTTAGGGAACCCCTTTACTTTACACTAAACCCAAACCTACGTAAATACTACCCTTCTCCCCATACCTGGATTGAAGGTAGCTCTCTAAGACTTCCTAACAGCAACCGGTTCCTCTCCTTTAGGCGGCTCACGCACGAACGAGCCTTAAATAAACAGATTAAAACGGTGTTAGTTTCCCAACCAAAAATGAAAGGAAACTAAAGAAAAGGAACGGAACATTACCTATACGCGAAGTGCAGACGAAACCACGTTTCCCTAGCGTCTCCAATACTCAAAACCACACTGAGTATGAAGGAAAAAGGGAGGAAGGGAGGTTGCAGCCGTACTTGGGTTTTTAGTAGCAAAAAGGAAGTGTACGGCGCAACCCGGGGTCTGCTCAACGTATATAGGTCCGGACTTGAGCACGGTCGTGCTCATCCTTGAGCAAGGTCGTGCTCAACTTAACGTTACGAGACGCGGTCAACAGCTTGAGCACGGGCATGCTACCTGTTGAGCACGGTCGTGCTCAACTTAAAATCAGAAACACGCTTCTGACTTTAAGCACGGGCTTGCTGGCTAATGAGCACGGGTGTGCTCATGTACCAGAAAGGGACTTTTTGCCAAAAATCCCACTAAGCCCTTAAACGAGAAATCCAACTTAAACCAAACCAGCTTAAATAAAAAAATTCTGAAAAACAGGGTGTTACATCACATCCCATCAAGTCACTTCACTTCTTTTGTGCTCCCTAATCTGCTTCATTTCAAGAAGGCGAAGGCGAACTTGGGTATCTTAGTAGAGAAGATATTCAAGAAGGTGAATCTGAATAGCTTAAATGGAAAGGTATTCAAGAAGGCGAAGGCGAATCTAGATATCTTAATGGAAAGGTATTCAAAAAGGCGTTCCTTATTTGGAAATCGAGCCTGATCAGCTCATTTATTTGGTGTTTGAAGCTTCGGAGATTAAGTACGAATTTAGATGAGGTATAAGAAGTGTTCATGCATAGTTTTCAAATGATGACGTTTTGGGTGTGAAACCCATTGATAAACTATTTACTTTGATATGAATGTTTATGTTGTTATGACAATGTATATGTTATCTGTTTTCTTTTGGGTCGGGCATGTAGTTGTCGTGTTAAATCCATATATTTGTTTCTCACTCTTGCATATTTTCTTGTTTGGTCTCTCTACTTGTGGAATAAATTCTATCTGAGTATAGGTGGACCTGGAGATGCCCCTGGTGCATTCGAGGATCTTTAGGCCTGACCTTTAAAGCGACCGTGGATTTTAAGAATGACCTCTGGAGTCTTCTTAGTAGGTGTTGTATAGAGTGACTAGCTCAATTAGAGCATTAAGTTGGTTTATAACCTTTTTAAGAGGAAAAATCTTTATGTCTGGCTTTAGAGAGCCATTATTTTGAAGTAAGACGTTTTCTGTTTCCAATAATGTATAATGATATCTTACATTGTTTCTTTCCCTAAGGGACCTATATTGATAAAGGTCTAGATGTGAAAATAATAGGTTGCAGTATAGTTGTATGATGCTTTCTATATATAAAATACGGTTATATATTTGTGACAGGGTTATGTATGTCGAAGAAAAGAAAAAATTTTATCACTATTTTTGTATTACGAAAAGTGTTAGAAAACATTATTTTCCGAAAGTAACTTGCGAATTATAATTTTATTTTCTGCATTTGGGTAACTATGTGATAACCCAAGAAGGGGTGTCACACATATCACATGCGCATCAATAGTATACCATGTTACTTGTTCTACTATATGACACTAGTGCAGGAAGTACTTTTTACGTTAGTTAAAAGTGTTTTTTGACGTCTAAAAAAAAACCTGACGTTATTCCAGCAGACGTTAAAAGTGTAACTTTTAACTTCTGTTAACAACTGACATAAAAGTTCACATTTAACGTTAGTTGTTTAAGTTAACAGGTTATTTAATTTAACTGACGTTAAAAGTAATACTTATAACGTATGTTGTTTAAACAACAGACATTATAAGTATTTTTGTTTTAATAAAGTACTTTTAACGTCAGTTAAATAGGGAACTGACGTTAAAAGTAATTTTTTTTTATATTTCTGTTACAATATATCCCTTCTCCCAGCTATCCCTACATTCATTA
This sequence comes from Echinosophora koreensis, assembly GCA_035048595.1. Lineage (NCBI taxonomy): Eukaryota > Viridiplantae > Streptophyta > Magnoliopsida > Fabales > Fabaceae > Echinosophora > Echinosophora koreensis. Next base: position 1,359,040 of record JAPCYP010000077.1, read on the forward strand.
AACAGTCCAGAATATAGAATAATGCACACATTATAGAATTTGCACACACTCAAATTTAGCAAAAAAGGACCTCACTAAAACCTTATGATACAAAACCCTCCTTAGGGATAAAAATATCATGAAGGAAAAAGAGTTCCCTTAAATTTTATTAAAAGAAAAGAAATACAAAGAATCAATGGGGGGACAAAAAACCAAAACCCATTGATAGAAAAAGCATAACTATTAGCTTCTAAGAATATAAATGTAAATTTATATACAAATATAATTAACGACACATCTAAGTATGCAGGAGGTATATTTTCTACTCCTTTTTCTACAACATACTTAAAGAAGAATTTTGAAAGTAGCATCCTCAAGTCTGTAAACTCTTCTATTTTAAGAGGAGATTGATTGCTAAAAGCCTGCACAAGTTCAAATAATTAACAATAACATTAACTCAAGTCATCACCAAAACTAAAATATATAATTAAGTAAGTTGTTTAAGTGATTACCTTCCTCCATCCCTCTGTAATAGATGCAGAGACTATGTTCAGCATATGATGCATCACATCATAGCCACACGACCAACCGTCTGGCTGATGACGAGACTACAAAAGAAATGAAATTTAATGTCAGTTATATATATATATATATGTATATATATATATATATATATATATATATTAGTGATTATAATATTAATAACTATTTAGTAAACTAGAAACCTTGAGGATAATCCAGTCAGGATTTCCTTTTGCCTTAGTAGTCCTACTTCTCCCGTTGGTGCAACTTATGCTACATGCCTTCAGCGCGCTATAATAAACAAAATATTCATGTCAATTAACCAATTCATCATATGTGTAATAAAATAGAAGATTAATTACTTACGTATTGATAGGTTCCACACTAGTGCATAATACGGATTTAACATCGAGGTTTTAACATCGGTTTTATAAAAACCGATGTTAAAAAGGAGGCGGTGGCATTTTTGAAATTAATCTGAAGTATTTTAACATCGGTTATCATTAAAACCGATGTGCAAAATTATTTCACATCGGTTTTAATAAAAAACGATGGGGTAAAGTCACACCAAAAACTTAATTTTTTTATCAGACATAATATTAGACATCGGTTTTATAATAACCGATGTGGAAAATGAGAAAAAAAAATTTTTTTATCAGACATAAGATTAGACATCGGTTTTAAAACAACCGATGTGGAAAATATATTAGACATCGGTTTTATGAAAACCGATGTGGAAAATTAAAAAAGAAAAAAGAAAAAATTTAATTATGCATAAGATTACACATCGGTTGTAATAATAACCGATGTGGAAACATATTTAACATCGGTTTTATTTATAACCGATGTGGAATGTATGTTTTATTTCACTTTCGCGCTGAATGCTTGTTCTGTTTCCCACACTCAGGCACCCAAACCCTTTCCCCTTCCCTCTCCTTCCCACACTCAGACACCCAAACACTCTCCCTTTCCAACTCCATTTCCGTTCCTCTCACTGTCATCACGTCACTGTCATCGCGTCGAAAAGGGCTACTGTCGCGCCATCAAACCCTAAGCTCACTGTCATCGCGTGAAGGTGCGCATGAACATTGCCCCATCATTCCCATTCTTCCCTTCCATTGCCCTCTTCTGATTTCTAAATTTTCTTCTTTCTTTTTATTTTTACATTTATTTGTTCTTTGAACTGTGACTAATGGGTACTCTGTTAATGTCTTCCATTGCAGGTTTTCATAGCCAGTAGCCACTCTCTGTTCCCAACGCAACAGCTTCCACTTTGTGAGTCTTTGCTTCCTCGGTTTTCTATCCCTTTCTCTTTCTGTTTCATTGAGGAATATTTTTTATTTTTATTAATTTTTCTTATGAAATTGATTTATTCAAGCAAAACCGTGTTTATTATATATACTTTGTCTTGATTTTCTTATTGTCTTTTGGTTTTGAGGATGGGTTTCCTTAGTACTACGTAGTAAAGAATAGACTGTTCACAACTGTTATTATATTTAAATATGTATAGAACTAAAAATTTCTGTAAGTAATGCTTTGGTTGGCTGTGTTTATTATATATATTCTTGTAACATTGGAATGTGCTCTCACTCTCTTGAACTCATGGTCATATATGCCCATGCTGATTTTACTGACCTGCCTAGTATTTCCCCTTCATATTTCATCCTTTGTAATCCTTTTATTTTCTGTTGATGAAGTATGCCATCATAGGAGAACATGCATTGCTAACAAATTTGCCTAAATGGAGATTATATTCAAACTGAAAACAACTTTGCCATGAATATTATGCTAAGAATTAAAATATTTATTAGGACTATTTGGATTTAATTTAATCTGCAATATAAACTTAAAACTCTTCATCTCACTTTGCCTTATGCATTTAATGTAGAGGTGCCCTCAAACCATAGGATATCTACTTTTGCAAGGAATGATATCTATTTTCTAAATGTTTCTAAGAATCATATCTATTTTCTTTCTTTCTCAGGGTTTCTTGATTATTTGAACTTAGGACTTTGTTTCCACACTTGTTGTTTTTCTTCCACACCCGGTAAAGTTTCTCATCTCTATTTTTCTAGTTTTATTTTTGTTTGTTTTAACTTGGGTTATTATTTTTTTAGTGTTTATTAATTAGTAAAGCCTTAGTTTCCCGTTTGAGATGCAATATTAATGAGCACACGTGTACCTGCTTAAGGTACTTGTACAGCTCATTATATTGGATCTTGAATTGTCCAAGTTGGACAGTTTGGGAAAAAACTTTTTCTTCATTCAGTTAAAATAGTTATTCATTGATTCTCATGTTATATACCTGATGAAAGTTCGGATTGGTACATTTCCTTTCGTTCTCCGGGTGCATACTTTATCGTGGTGGATGGCATCGCGTTCAAGTCGTGTACGTCGGAGACCGAAGGGAAATGCTGCCGAAATTTCGTCGAGTATGAGCATGAGAGTTAAGGACTAACTGTTAACCGAATGTTGAAAAAGTTTCTTCTCGAATGGGATAGGGCCATACCCTATCATAAGAAGTAGTTGATGAAGATGTTGGACTAAGTATGAAGTTAATGTTTTAGTCATGGATCGCGGTTGGATGAATGCTAGACGGACAAGTGATGAGTATGAGAATGGAGTGGAAGATTTTCTACAATTTGCTAAAACAAATGCTCCTGATAGTAGTGACGGAAGGTTTTGTTGTCCTTGTGTTAACTGTTTGAATGAGAGACGACTAGAAGCTGACGAGATACGGGATCATCTTATTTGTGAGGGGATTTGCAAGAGTTATACAATATGGATATGTCATGGTGAAACATTAGACAGGCCAAGGGTGTCGGATAGAGAGGAAGTTGATGACGTAGATATGGACGATGGACTAGAGGACATGATCCGTGATATTGGGCAAGAGTCCTTTCGGCGAGCACATGTGTATGATACTTTGTGCAGTGATGCGGAAGTGGCTTTGTATCCGGGGTGCACTAATTTCACACGGTTGTCAGCGGTGTTAAGATTGTTCAATGTGAAGGCGAGAAATGGGTGGAGCGATAAAAGCTTTACCGAATTGCTTGAGTTGTTGAAAGACATGCTTCCAGAAGGTAACACATTACCATCCCGAAACTATGAGGCAAAGAAGATATTGTGTCCGATGGGTATGGAGTATAAGAAAATACACGCTTGCCCCAATGATTGTATATTGTACAGGAAAGAGTTTGAAGAGATGCACGAGTGTCCCAGGTGTGGGGTATCACGATACAAAGTGAAGGATGATGATTCTAGTTGTGATGCGGTCACCAAGGGTCCTCCTGCGAAGGTGTTATGGTATCTTCCAGTAATTCCACGGTTCAAGCGATTGTTTGCTAATGAAAAGGATGCAAAGAATATTAGATGGCATACAGATGAGAGGAAATGTGATGGACAGCTTCGTCATCCGGCTGATTCTTTGCAGTGGAAGAGAATTGATAGTTTGTTTCCGGAGTTTGGCAATGAGCCCAGAAACCTCAGGCTTGGACTTGCTACCGATGGAATGAATCCATATGGAAACTTAAGTAGTATTCATAGTTCATGGCCTGTTCTCTTGGTAATTTACAACCTATCTCCTTGGTTGTGCATGAAGCGCAAATACATTATGTTAAGTATGATGATTTCGGGTCCAAAACAGCCAGGAAATGATATTGATGTTTATCTGAGTCCGTTGATTGAAGACTTGAGAAAGTTGTGGGATGAAGGCATTGATGTGATCGACGGGTATTGCCGTGAGACTTTCAGATTGCGTGCCATGTTATTTTGCACCATCAATGACTTTCCAGCATACGGGAACTTGTGCGGGTATAGTGTTAAGGGGCATAAAGCATGTCCAATATGTGAAGAAGGCACATGTTACCATCAACTGCAACATGGAAGGAAGACAGTCTACCTTGGGCATCGGAGATTTCTCCAGCATAATCATCCTTATCGTAGGTTGAGAAAAGCTTTCAATGGACTTCCGGAGAATGCAATTGCTCCGGTGGCCTTGACTGGAGACCAAGTTTATGAACGGGTGAAGAACACTAATGTTATCTATGGGAAGTCCCAAAAGAAGGCTACTGAGAAGAATATATGGAAGAAGAGGTCGATCTTCTTTGATCTTCCATATTGGTGCAAGCTTGATGTAAGACATTGTATTGATGTGATGCATGTGGAGAAAAATGTGTGTGACAGTTTAATCGGAACGCTTCTCAACATTCAAGGCAAGACAAAGGATGGTGTGAATGCTCGTCTGGATCTAGTTGCGATGGGTATACGAGAGCAGTTAGCTCCACATAAAGTGGGGGATAAGAAGACTTATTTGCCCCCAGCATGCCATACTTTATCAAAAAAAGAGAAAAGAAGTTTCTGTGAATGTCTACGGGGAGTCAAAGTGCCACAGGGTTACTCTTCAAATATCAAGAGACTTGTCTCAATGAAAGATCTCAAATTAGTTGGCTTAAAGTCTCATGATTGCCATGTCTTGATGCAACAACTACTACCGGTGGCCATTCGTGACATCTTGCCTAATAAAGTCAGACATGCCATTACTAGGTTATGCTTATTCTTCAATGCTATATGTAGCAAGGTCATTGACACTAAAAAGTTGGATGACTTGGAAAATGAGGCAGCCATTATCTTGTGCCAATTGGAGATGTATTTTCCACCTTCATTTTTTGACATCATGGTTCATTTGATTGTTCATCTAGTGAGGGAGATTAGATTGTGTGGCCCCGTTTATTTAAGGTGGATGTACCCGGTTGAGCGATACATGAAGATCTTGAAAGGATATATGAAGAATCCACACCGTCCCGAAGCATCTATTGTTGAAAGGTATGTTGCAGAAGAAGCTATTGAGTTTTGTACAGACTACATGTCAGAAGCGGAACCTGTAGGGCTTCCGAAGTCTCGTCATGAAGGAAGATATGATGGGAAGGGTACACGAGGTATCACTGTTAAGAGCATGGATCGGGAGGAAGTGCTTCAAGCACATTTGTATATATTGAATAACACTGATGAGGTTGAACCATACTTATGTGAGCACAAAACCATCATCAACGAAACTTATCCTAGAATGAATGAAAAATGGTGTTTGAACAAGCATAATAAGACTTTCTTGAACTGGTTTAAAGAAAAAATTGCAAAGGATGGTACTGCTTCTGAAACATTAAAATGGCTAGCACAGGGACCTAACTTTGATGTCATATGCTGGAGTGGGTACGATATCAATAAGTTTTCCTTCTATACAAAGTCCCAGGATGACAAAAGCACTATGCAAAACAGTGGGGTTATGGTCATCGCTGAGTCCATGCATTTCTCTAGTTCGAAAGATAAAAACCCTGTTATGGCATCCGTTTCATACTTTGGGATCATTGAAGAGATCTGGGAGGTTGATTACACGAAGTTTAGAGTGCCTGTTTTTAAATGTCAGTGGGTCGACAGTAACAATGGTGTGCAAACCGATGAGTTAGGATTCAAATTGGTGGACCTTAATAAGGTAGGTAATAAAGACGAGCCTTTCATCATGGCATCCCAGGCAAAACAAGTGTTTTATATACGTGATCCTTCTAACAAAAGGTGGTCAGTGGTTCTCCAGGGAAAAAACATGTATAATGGTAGTGAGGGAAATCAAGATTCAATTCTTGATATTTCTGACACTCCTTCTTTCTCAACACGGGTGCCTAATTTCAATGAGGAAAATGAAGTGGACGATGTACATGCTACTCGTAATGATCACCAAGAAGGGTTATGGGAGAACGTTACTACTTGACCACAGTGTAAGTTTAGTTTGAGTTATGTTTAAAGTCATATTATATGTTTACGTTGATATTTATAAGTTATGCTTGCGTTGATTGATATTTATAAGTTATGTTTGATATTTATCCTGACATACTGACTTTTTGTTTTTGTCTAAACAGGTATACATGGCTAATCCTGAGGATATCCCTCCTTCATGCAGTGGGTCGGAGACCCCGTCTTCCGGTAGAAAGGGTAGACGTGCCACACGAATGAGGAATTTGACTGCCAACCGTGGTTCAAATCAAAAGATAACAATCGACTTTGATTGTAACCTCAATCCTATTGGGCCAATGGCAGAGCAGTTTATTAGTTTTGTGGCGACCCTTGCTCGAAGCAGGCCTAGCATACTTATTGACCATTGGAAAGATGTACCTCAGGGCGTGAAGGATCATCTATGGGAGAGTATTCTGGTATCTATACTTTTCCGTCCTGTGTTTGTGTCTACTTTATTTTAATCTTATAAATATCATACAGTAATTCGTTGATTCTTTTGTTGTTATTGTAGCTCACCTTTGATCTGCCTGATACGACGGATATGAAGAAGCGTTGGATAAAGTATGCTGGTGAGCGTTGGAGGGGTTTTAAGGTGGACCTGGGCAGATACTATGTATTCAATCCACGCTGTGAAAAGAACCCACTTGAGGTGTACCCATTTCTTGACCAGGCGACGTGGGATCGCTTTGTTCAAAGCCGACATGATCCCAGCTTTTAGGTTAACTTATTTGAGTTGTCTCTATATTTATGTAATTTCATTAATTTTATTAATTTACTGATGTAATTTAATTGTCTTCTATTTATAACAGGAGAAGAGGAAAAAGGGGCAGGAAAACCAAAGCAAGAATGTCTACCCCCATGTATTGTCTCGTGGGGGATATAAAAAGCTTGCTCAGACCATGGTGGAAGAGGAAAAGAAAGCATGTCAGGAAGCAGCATCTCAGGCAGATGCTAATGCTGAAAATCATCCTGAAGTTGTTGATCCACCTCCACCCCCACGCCATCGTAAATGGAAGAGGGCCCAACAAAGAAAAATGGGACAATATACATCTGAGGAGGCACGCCAAGTAGCTGAGAAGATTGTATGTGTAGTTTGAATTGTAATTGTGATTTTAACAATGTTACTGAATTGTAATGTGACCTAATTTCCTTATATGTTGCAGGATGCCTTGGACGAGCAGGCCACTCAAGGAACCTTTGTTCCTAGAGGACGCGAGGATATCTTAGCTGCTGCCATCGGTAAACCAGACCACCCCGGCCGTGTCATTGGTGTTGGATGGGGCGTTGGCATTCGCCAATACCATGGTTCATCTTCACACCAACGCCACAGGGATGTTGCTGCAGATAGAGAACGGCTAAAACAGGAGATTGCAGCTGAGCTTAGACAGGAGATGACCCAGCAGTTTAACCAGCAAATGGCAATAATGGCTGCTATGTCCCAACAATTCACAAGTGTCCAACCCTCTGTCCAACCCTCTGTCCATGTGAGCACTAAGGGCTCATGTGAACCTCCTCATCAGCCTGATGATGATGATGATGATGATGATGATGATGATGATGATGATGATGACGCCCCTGATAGGTGTGAGCTGAATGTTGATGATCATCATGATATTCTGCCTAAAAGGTCAGATCCAGGAAGACCAGAGAAATCTGCTCCTGCCAAGGTATTCATTTGACCATTCAATTAATTACGAATGAAATAACTTAACTGTGATTACTAATGTATATCTTTTTTGTTGTTTAGGGGAACGACAAAGGGGATCCTGGTGATGTTTTTCAACGTCTTGCTATAAAGCTTGTCACCATGGAGGTTGATGCAGCTTTGGTAAGGTTGGAACATGATGGCAGGGCGGATGACGATCTGTATATCCCAAAGAAGGAACTTATGGAATGGCGCTCCACCATGAAATGGCTAGTGCTGCACACATCTCGTTATGGTGCATGTAAGTGCATTTTATTTATAAGTTAAATAATTAAATTTTAAATACTATCATAATTAACATGTTTTATCAATATATTAGGTATCTGCATCGCATGCTAGGTAATCAGGGCAACCTCACCCTTTATGGGTTCATTGACCCCATGCTCATTCAGGGTGATGTTCTCCTAGCATCAGAAGACCCGGTCGCCACCATACGTGATATAGTTGCCCGAGACCATCATCAGTTCTACCTTGCGCCTTATCTCTATAAGTAAGTACCAGTTATTTAATTATAACTATATATGACTTAGTCACTAATTGTTCCGCAAATGCAGACGACATTGGCAGTTGTTGATCTTGTGCCCTCGTGTGAATGTCGTGGTCTTCTTCTGCTCGATGGGCCATAGGCCGGCGAATGAACTGAAGAACATCATGGAAACGTAAGCATTAAAATAAGTTAGAATCAGTAATGAAGTTGTTTTAATTATCTGAAATCTATTAGATATACTTTAATTAATGTTTATTTTCTTATGATAGGTCTATTGATGCAAGCCGCATGCTGTGTGGTGAAAGGCGTCGGCCTATTAGATGGATTATTCCTAACGTAAGATATTTATTAGTTCAAACGCTTCAAGCGCAGTGGGTATAATTATTGATTTCGATTTAATTTCTCATATTCTAACTGGGTTTCATTTGTACGTAGTCTCATAGACAACGTGGATCATGGGAATGTGGATACTATGTGATGAAGTGGATGGTCGAAATTATCTCCTCCGGTATCACTGAAAGATGGCAAGAGGTAAATGCTAATTGGTACAATTAGTTGTAACAATTATATATAGATTCGTTATATGTTTAATTTTAGTTTATTACTTAAAAGATATAATCGAATTATGTCCAATTAAACTTGCAGATATTCAACAATCCGACTCCACTCTCTGATGCCGACATAAAAAACATAAGGATACGTTGGGCAAATTTCTTTCTTGAAGTGTACCAACATTAGTTTGTATGTAGTTAGTATATAAACGCATCATGTAATAGCTATAGTGTACTTTTGACTGATATATGTTTTGACATGAAATCTATAATATATCATATGTAGCTTTTTGGTTTCTAATTATCTTTGTTGTCTGAATGTTATTGAATATATTTATTGTTAGTAGACTTTTAATTTAGTGTGTTTTGGTTGTACAAAAATGATTCTGTAGACAATATAGATTCTGTATTGATCTGGATTACTGGATTACTGAAACAGGGGAAGGACTGTCAATACTGAGAAGGATGATTTTAAAAAAAAAAACTAAAATTCACATCGGTTTTCATCAAAACCGATGTGGTAACCCAACTTTCCACATCAGTTTTCATAAAAACCGATGTGGTAACTCAACTTTCCACATCGGTTATATTAAAAACCGATGTTGAAAGTTTGTTTTCCACATCGGTTTTTAATATAACCGATGTGGAAAGTTGAGTTACCACATCGGTTTTTATGAAAAACCGATGTGGAAAATTGCTGAAAAGGGAATGTGGCTTTCTGAAACAGACTTTTTTACATCGGTTTTAAAACCGATGTGAAAAGTGGTAATAAACCACATCGGCCTTTTCAACATCAGTTTGAAAACCGATGTGAAAAGCAAAAAAAACCGATGTGAAATCCCTTTTCTGCACTAGTGCCACCACCTCCCATGGCGGGTTCTGGTGGAGAGAGCATAAGAATATAAAAGTATGCCTAGAAGGATGAAGTATGAGCAACTGCCAATGATCGTTCATTATGTAGGGTGGCAGATATATTTCTTTCCGAACACCTCCCATTAACCTTCAAATATTTTTGCTTCTTTCATAATAATCCAAACGAGGAATGGAAGAGTGAGCGTTTTGAGGGAGGACTCCGCTTCGAGATTAAGGAATCAGTGCTACCATTGGAAATCAGGAATTTCCAAGCCTTAGTCGAGAAGTGTAGAAAAATAGAGCTAATGAGGAAAGAAAGAGACAACAGAGGAACTATAGGAGGACCGGCTAGGTCAAAAGGTCAATTCCAGAACCAAAGAGGAAGACAAGCACAGAATGAACCTTATTTCCGACCATCGGGAATGAACCCGAATCAACACCAATATCGCCCTAATAATTCAACACCGGGAAATGGAGGCCAGAAGAATCAAAACCAAGGCCAAGTCAGGAGGTGTTACAATTGTGGGGATACAAGCCATATGGCTGATAAATGCCCAGTAAGGGGAATCAAGTGCTTTAATTGTGATCAAGTGGGACATCTGTCGAGGGATTGCAATGCACCAAAACGTGGACCTGCTGTCAATAACACCAGCGCTAATAAACCGACGACTACGGGTAGAGTTTATAATGTGAGAGGAGTTGAGACTTCAAACTACGACGGTAATCTCTTAATTTTACTTTTCGAATTCGGGTGCAATTCATATTTTTATTTCGATGAATTGTGTGTGAATATTTTGAAATTGCATGTTTCTTTGTTATCATGATTTGATTGTTTCAATCCCAACTGCTAAGCCAGTTACTGTCAATTCTATTTGCTTGAACTGTCCTATTATCGTCCGGGATAGACATTTTCTTGACAAAAAAAAAAAGGTTTCTTAATGAGACTTAGTCTAGTCATTTTTACTTTTTGTAGAAGTGATTCAGTCTGAATTTTTGTCGGCCTGTTGTTCTTTTAAATGATTGTTAATAAAGTTCTTGTGAAAGAAGGAGCTTTCTTAGATTCATATTTGTAAACGTGTACCGATCATGCATTTTAACATCTACGAACCTATTAAAGAATCTTTTATGCAGAGGATATTTGTGTATTCGTTTCATAGTGATAAAATTCTTCTATATTCTTTCTTGTGAGAGTAAGATTTTGGGATTAAGAAATCCTGTTTAGTTTCAATTCGCGAAATTTTGAGGACGAAATTTTTTTAGAGGGGTAGTATTGTAACACCCCGATTTTTCACTGCTTTCTAATATCGGGAATTTATATAAATACGTTTATATTTTATCTGAGACTTAGAAAATTCTTTTAATTAATCCGAAACCATAGTTACACTCTACATGATGGTAGAGTGTTACGGTTAAAATTTAGGTTGAAAAGTCAGGCGAAACCCGCCCTGCGAATTTCACTGACAGTATATTTATACTGATCAGTAGACCTAATTTTAATTCATGAACGAAACACTTAAGGTTTTTATTTTATTCCCTACGATTGTCAATTTTTAGAATTATTTTATTAAAAATGAAATAATATATGTTTTTCGGGCGTTATATTCAATCGGGTAAACGACGGAGCCGATTACGGGAGTTTCGAGAATCGATAAGTGGATAAACCCTATATTCTCTTCGGAATAAGTCATCCATGTGAGAGGTTTAATGTGGCTTAGGGTTATGTTAGCAATTTTTAACAATTGCATTTTTATCCTTAAACTTTTTATTAATTACATTTTGGTCCCTAAACTAATTTCCATGATACACTAAGTGAAGTGGGCCAATTTCTTGCCATTCAAACCCATTAAGGGCTGCGCCCAAAAGGCCCAATTTCATGGCCAAGGATTCATTTCCATGAAGCAAATTCTAGTCTTAAACTTTCCTATGTCTTCATTATGCCTTAAGCTATTTTCAATTTCAAAATCAATTGGATTTGGGCTTTCTTGGCCCAAAACTTGCGCAAGGCCCATGGCCTTTTTGAGTGGCTCATAAATTCAAGAGGCAACTAGATCATTCCACATTATTCCAAAGCTTACTATCATCTTCTCCATTTCTCTCCATTCTTCTTTTTTCTCTTAAGCTTCCATAGCTTGATTTGTGAAGCAAGTTAGTGATTCCTTGCTCATTTTCAAATTCCAAGAGGTAATCCATGATCCTCATCATCATTTAACTATATGTTCTTCATGTATTTTCATGATCTAAAGCTTTGTTCATAATTTTCAATTTCTAGATCTAGAAAGTTTGAAATTCTCTAGAAAATCATAGAAAAATCCTAAATATGTGAAACCAATTTCTATGTTCCTATTATCATCACTTCTATCATAATCCAAGAGTATGTTGAAAACCAAAATTTCCTCCCCTAATTTCTAGTCAAGGCCGAACCTTAGGGAAAAAAGGGTGGAGGAATTTTTGTTCAAATGTTAGAAAACGATCATGATCATGTATTCTATTCTTCTAGTATGTATACATGATGACTCCAAGCCTATGTATCAAACAAAATTCATTTGCTCCGTTTACTCATCAAGGCCGAATTTAGGTCTTTGGAAGTTTGGAAGTTTTTGATTCAAACTTTGTTGATTAATCACTAATCTATTGTCTTAAGTACTTAGGATCATTAATCCAATGACTTAGGCAATTTTAGAAATTTTAGCCACAAAATCTTGTTGTGGCCGTGACCTATATGTAGAGTATAGGTGATTTATTTTGTTTGATTAGTAATTGGTTGATGAAGGTGAAGTGTATTGATTATACGTGAGTCGTGAAATCGGAGTTTGACGTACATTCGAGGAAGTTAATCGGAAGCTTAATTCTTCAAGAGGTAAGGGTGTAACACCCTGTTTTTCCTATGCTTTCTATAGTGGTATAAACATATTTAAATGTGTTTATTTTTAGATTAAACTCGGAGGATGATTTTAATTAAAATAAAATCATTTTCTTGTGTTGTTATATCATATGAAGTCACGGTAAAATTTTCGGTTGAAAATTCAGATGGAAGTTGATCTGCGTTTTCACTGTCGGTACCAGTTTACTTAGCAGAACACCTAATTTTGACCCGTGAACGAGACGGTTAGTGTTTTTATCATGTTTCCTTCAACTTTGGTTATTTTGAAAATTTTCGTTCAAAAATAAAATAAAATATTTTATTTGGGCGAAAACGTCGGAAATTTACGATCGGAAATGCAACCGGGTACGAAATGGAGCAGAAGAGGGAGCACAAAAAGGAGTGAAGTGACTTGAGGTGACATGATGGAAAAGGCTCTTACACACTCCCAAAGTATAATCATTATACTTTTAAATTATAATATTATTCTAATCCAAAAGTTATTTCTCTCTCCTCTTTCCATCCCATCAAGCCTTAACTCCCAAACTTACTCAACAAGCCACTCCATTCCCCTCTCTTCTCCCTCAAGGCCGTGAGCCTCTCCCCCTCCCCTTATATATACCCCTTTCATTTACACTTCCTTACTTTTTCTTCTTCATCACTTCATTACTCTTATACTCCATCTTCTTCTTCATTTTCAACTACTTAAAGCTTGCATTTTTATTTGTCTTTTGTACTTGTGTTCTTCATTAAAGTTCTTCCTCTTGTTAAGGGTAATGCTCTCATATAAATTTCTTTACAAGTTTATCATTTTATTTCATTATTTGCTTTATGTGTTCTTATTAAGCTTTAAACTTCTAAAATCTCTTAAAAATGGTAGAAAACTCCTTTTGAGTTGAAACCACTTCCTATAGTCTTGTATTTACTTGTATTTTCACATACTAGAAGGTTGTGTAAAACAAAGCTCCCTAACCCTTTCTTTCTAAGGAGGCCGAAACCATGCAATATGGTCTAGGTGGGTCTTGTTTCAACTTTTGGAAAATGATCATGTGTTTGAGTTTCTAACTATCCCTTGATCTTAAATCTATAAATCTTGGAAGGTTTGATAGCTTGTTCCTATGATGGACGAAAATATGAGTAAGTAGGCCTAGGGTACTATGTTTCAACATTCCAAGTATGATCATGGATTTAGAACTCCTAATACCTTTTGATTCTAAACTTAAGAGTTGTTATCAAACAAAGAATGCTTTTCCTCATACAATGATCATGGACTAAGGCTCCTTAATATAGAAGGATGCTAAGTCTAGGAGATTGGAAAGTTTAGAGACTTCTAACTTGTTTAGTTTATGTTGTTAAACCTAGAATGTAATTCCTTTCATTTTCCAAGATGATCATGGACTTGAGCTCCATAAGATATTTGGATGCTAAGTCTAAGAGATTGTAAAGTTTAAATATTTCTAACTTGATTTCCTATGATGGCCGAAACTAGTGTTTTTGGACCTAGGATGTGTTATTGTTATTCTTCCAAAATGATTATGGACTAAAGCTCCTTAATATAGAAGGATGCGATGCCCAAAATATTGGATGATTTAAAGATTCCTAGCTTAGAAATTTCATTAAGGCCGAACCTTAAGGGTTGTGAGCCTAAGATGTTTGGTTTTCAGTCTTCCAAAATGATCATGGTTTTGAGCTCCTTACTATATATGGATGCTAGACCTAAGAGATTGGAAAGTTTAGAGAATGCTAGCCTATTTTACTAGCCATGGCCGAAAACCCTAAGTGTATAACTTAGTGGGATTTTAATTCAACCGTGTTAAATGATCATTGATTATGAACTCCTAGCACTTGAGGATCATAAATCCATAAGTTGCATAATTCTCGGGAATCTTTAACCCTACTTTATTGTCTTGGCCGAACCTAATACCTTGTGGTTTAATGTTCTTAGTTGATTTTTTTTAACTTATGATCTTGTGTTTATAACCCTAGACCTCTATCGCCAAGAAAGCGAGGACGTTCGTGATTTACCTTTCCAAGCATCCAATCCCTTAACTTTCACGGAAGGTAAGAGGGGATTGCCTATGGATATTCAATAACTATATGCATGTGTGTATATGTTTATTTGATTGTTGTGAATACTCTTGAGATATTGAGCTATTACTTGAATGACTTGTTTACTTGAACTATCATGCTTAGTACTTAAAGTTGAATACTACTTATCTTAAAGTGTTATGAAATTACTCATATATGATGAACTGTCATTAACTGTGACATTATGGTTATTGCTGAGAATATATTACTGTTGATTGAAGTTTGATAAGCCGGGCTTGAGTCTGTGCTCAATGATTATAAGGATTAAAAGCCTTAATAAGCCTTGAATAGAACTTTGAAAGTTTTGGTTCATTTGTAAGAGTTTCTCGTTTTAAGTGCTTACTTCAAAAGAATAAGATTCTTGTTTTTAAAAAGAAATGTTGAAGTGATTTCAAGTCAATAGAAACTACCTTTTCATGATCTAAAGTTTTGTACGAGAGAAAACCTTTTTTTCGAACTATGTGTTTTATGAAGGAAAAACCCTTTTAAAATATTTGACTTTATTCCATCAAGGATTTCAAAGCAAAAATGAATTTCCTAAATACTTTAGAAAAGAGTTTGCAAAGGAAAAGATTTTCTCCTAAATGCTTTAGAAATGTTCCGGTTACTTGGATAAGTGACCGAGATTTTTGTTCTGGATTTGATTTTCACTGAGCAGAAAGTAAGTACATGTTAAAGAGAATCTAGTTCGCGAGATGTCGCCTCTAGTATTCAATTATATGCACGTGATCTAGGATCCGTGTCAAGTACTATGGACCAAGGGTCCTCCTATTCATGATGTTATGGGCTGAGAGTCCAAATCTCGGAATCGAGAACTGTGTGTTCTGATTTCGTTACTGTGGACTAGGTGTCCTTATCATGTTAGAATAAAACATGGATAAAATCATAAGTGATTTCTACGACCACAAACCTTGACTCCGGCATCGGTCTAAGGCGTTGTGATTGAGCACTCGGACTGCATGTCCTATGTTTTCTTGCTTTCTTTTTTTCAAGTGATGGGAAATTTTGAATAGTCGTTAGCCTTGAACTTCGACAGCGAAAAAGAGTATACACAAAGAAAAACCTTGATAACGGAAAGTCTTTTATTCATATGAATTTCCCCTTAGCAGACGTGCTTAAGTAAACCAGATACAAGGTGGTATCTGAGGGTCAGTCCGATTGGCCCATTTGGAGGCATTTGAGACGTTGTGCATCTGGAGACCTTGGTGCACGAGGTTATGGTGGCAACTTGCCAGTGGGCATCAGAATTTGACCAACTCTTTATTACTTCTATAATGAAACGGTGTTGTTATCTCATGAGATTAAGTTAGAGCCTGATTATTGAAGTGTCATGCATCAATTTTATAAAACTGTTTGTTCAGGTATGAGACCCACTGATATAACACCTGCTCTATCTTACTTACTAAACACATGTTATTATGCTGCGATATTGTATGTATCATGCGTGTGGTTGTTGTGGGATATATCCTTTTATTGGTATCTCACTCTTGCGTTTCTACTTGTTACTTTCTCTTCCTTTTTGGTATCGTCGCATGCATACCTGCTCGGATGGATCCGAGCATTCCGCTGGTGCCGTTAGCATCGAAGACTAAGGTCTTCGATAATACCGGGAATGCGGGGGCATGGCAGATCCACGAGGGGGCTACATCTGCCACATATCAAGGACCCATTACGACCACGAATTTTGACGCTAACGGGGACCCGATACGGAGGACACAGACCGTGGAGGCAAGGACGGTTGCACTCCCTCCGACTTGGTTTTATCTGCACACATTACAGGTGACTGGGCTTCTACACGAGCACTTTGATCCAGCTCCACCGATAGAGGATGACCCAAAGGAGGAACCTGAGGGAGATCCTGCAGTGGGATTTGAGGAGGACCCGGAGGAGGACCCCGAGGAGGAGCCCTTGGAGGTTATGGAGGAGGACGAGCCAGAGTACCATGTCTTAGACTATGACGACGATTTTGACTCCTTAGATGAGGGCAGTGATGTCATAGATCCATCACAGGATGTTTCGTCTCGCGGCAGTGTTTGTGGAGATCCTACCTGTAGCCAGTGCCAGTAGCCAGTTTGGAGCTTTGTGGATGATTTCAGTTAGACTTTTGGCTTGTAGAGCTACCTTTTGAGATGTGGTTCCGAAACCCCTTTCCCGTGTTTTGCTTACCCTCTTTAGTTGTATCTGTAGACCTTTTATAACTCTATTTCAATGGCCATTAATAAGGCCCTATTTTGTACCAAACTTGAGTTCCAACTGGGACAGTTATATATGTATGTGTGATTGTTTCATTTCATGTTCTGAGTGTTCATCACTTCTTCTTTCGTTTATATAAAAAAAAAAATTTAAGTATCATTTTCAGTAACAGTATTTATAAAGATGGATTATTTTCCGAAAGCGACCAGCTTTTTAAACAAGTTTTATTTCCGCAACGGGTAACCATGTGATACCAAGTTAGGGTGTCACAAAGGGGGGATTGCCTGAGGGATTTTTCGGATGGCTATGTGCTATCTGTTTGTGGTCTGTATGTTTATTTTGGGTTGTTAGTTATGATATTTTATCTGTGTTTATCTTCTGCTTTTAATTGATTATCTGTGGTTAATTAATGATCTGCAGTTATATATTATGATGTTGTGATGCATGATCTGCTTGAGATATTATTAGGATGTTGTTGTTGATTGTTGTTTGAGAAGCTTGACAGTGGTCAGCGCTCAATTAATTAAACGAGATAAAAGCTTTAAGAAGCTTCACGAGTAATATTCAGTATTTAATTGAGAAATATTGGAATATATTATGATTTAAATAATTATATGACAAAATAAGGATTATTGGAGAATATTATTATTTTAATGATTTATTAGTGTAAAAGTAATTTATGAGTCACAGTGAGGACGTAACCGTGAAATTATTTTTGTACTGCTAATTTTTACGTAAGAAATTCCGTAATATTATTAAAAGTTATTTTGTGAAATTAATTTTTGAAAATAACTTAATCATGAATTTATAAAATTATCTAAGGAGAAAAGATCAAATTTTGACTTAAACGTATTTTAAACATTAGACGGCAATTAGTTTTGAAAACATGGTTACAGAAAGTATTTTTATAAAACATCGGTATTTTTGTAGTCTTAAGTGACTCTTTTTTTGAAATATGGAGTTTTCAGAAAAGATTTTAGTATCTGATGATTTTATAAAAGAATTTTCCATTTAAAATAATCTTCCGAAATCAAGTTTTTCGCAAACGGTGCAAACAGTGATATTTCCCAAACGATGTATGTAACATCTCGGGTTTTAGGGTTTTGTTTTATGTAAGAGGAAAATGTTTAAGACTTGGATTACGTAGTTGAGATGTTGTTTGATGCATAAAGACCTTTGCATGGCAAGTACGCAGTCTTTTCGAGTGAGTTTGAATGTAGGAACAAAGTTAGGGTTTCCCGGTTATCGTCTTTGAGACATCTAAGTGTGAAATAAGAAATTTGGAGTTAGAGATGAGATTAGGCATTTTTTATGGTTGGAGGTTGTTTATTAGGTCCTAAAGAGCCTATATCTCAAATTTGAGGTCAATCGGACATCGAACGGGCCCTGAACGCAAAGAGTTGACTTTTGGTCAAAAGTCAACGCTCAAGCGTGGGTGTATACACGCTCAAGCGCCCGGGTCAACAGACAGGGCCATGCATTGACCTGCCACGTGTCACCAGGGCTGACGTGGCACTCCAAGAATGGTTGCATGGCGCGCTGGCTTCCCACGCTCAAGCGTGGTTATTCTCACGCTCAAGTGTGGCCACGCTCAAGCGTGGAGCTTCTCACGCTCGAGGGTGGGGACGTGTTTCAGCAAAAATAAAATGACTTCAGTGACTTAAGTCACTTAAGTTAGTTGAGAGAAAATACGAGGCAAGAAGCAGAGCTGAGTCCAGAGAGCAGAGAAGAGAGGTTTTAGAGAGAGAGGGAGAGAAATCTAGAGAGAGAGAGAGATAGAGAGTGAGGAAGGAAGGCTACCAAGAGCCCTAAATCACAATTTTTGAGAGCTTTGAAGCTGGAACAACTTCTGTAAAATCATCCCTTCACCTTCGTCTACCGTTGGATTATGTTCAAATTTGATATGGTGGTTCTAGACTAGTAGTTCTTCATATCCAACGGTTGAATTTCTGTATAACCCTTCGAGTGTGAGTTATTTAGCTCAGAAGAAGGAGAGCAACTCAACTCATGTAGCTCCTGACCAGTCACCTTGGGAGGTTCGATCCAGGCTCGTTAACCGTTGGATCGGGCTGAAATATTTAGAGAAGGTAAAGGAAAAGTAGTTCTTTAAACTCAACGGTCAAATTGTTAAACAGAAGTCTATATTTTGAGATATTGAGCCCGAACAGTGACGGATTTACCAATGATACTGAAGTTTTTGAGTTCCTTACCTTGTGCCTTTCAAATGTGATGTTTAGGAGGAATATCGGAGCTTTGGGGACCTATTTCTAGGCGAGACAGAATCAAGGAGTTCGAGGATGCTTCGTGTTAGTTCGTGTCGTCTTGTTCCGTTTAGCACGCGCGACTCTCAGGTGGGGGAAAGAAACCATTTTACGTCGGAAACGGCGCAGTTACATTTAGTTCGATAATGGCGTAGGGCGACCTAAACCCTACTTGAGAACGAGTAATGGACAATGTCCATATCACATTAGGGACTACTCAGTGGTACCCATGATGATATTGAAATTGTGCGTTTATCGTCGTGACGATAATTATATATCATTATATTATTTTATGACTGGCTGCTATGACTGCTTGGACTGATTGAATTATTATGATGATTGATGATTGATAATATGAGTGTTGGAATCTCTTATGAAAATGAGTATTTTATTACATTGAAAATTATTATTATTATATTGGAAATGATGACATGATTAATATGATGACTTGATGACATGATGGCATGATGATGTGAATGTAATGATTATGAGTAGAGGTTGAGTAAGTGATGAGATATGATGAGCATTGATGATGTATTGGGGAAATCATACTTTATGTGTTAGTAGTGCCTAATCGAGACGATTGATGTGATATGATGATGAGATTGATGAGATTTTATTGAGGTTATTTATGAGGTGATGAGCGGTTAGGGCACTAGGGGGTGACCTGAAACATGGTCTGTGATATGTGGACCTGAAACATGGTCGTTATGTGGACCTGAAACATGGTCGTTGGGTCTATTCCTCGGAGGGAGAATTCCCGGGGTCTAGGCTAACGACGGACCGTCCCAGACATGATTTCATTTTAGTTGCAGCTATAGTTCATGCGTTGCATGAGCACCCTGGCCGGGGTCCAGAGGTGTGCACCGGATTGTGTAGCTATAGTGGCATTGCTTTGCATGGGCACCCTCCATCCGCGGACGAGGGTGTGCGCCGGTGCCTCTGGGACGTGTCGATTGATGTGGATATCCGGATATGGCCGACTACCTGTGAAGATTCATACAGCATTTGCATTGCATCATAATGGGGGTAGAGGAAAGACCCTAGATGTGGATTGAGGATGGTTGTGTTATATATATATATATATATGTTGGGAGACGGATGTTTATCTTGCTGTTATAGAATTAAATGTCGCTAAACCCTTTCCACGTTTAGCGTTATATTGTTTCTTATCCCCGTTTCTTTTGTTGTGTGTTTGTTTTGTATATATATTGTACCTCAGACCTAGACAGAGCAAATGGCGAACTGGGACCACCCATGGATGACTCAGGATCCAGAGTTCCCCCTCTCGGGGACCTGTGAGGTGGGGTGCTTAGACCCGAACGGGTGGCTTGTGGACCCGGTCACTCGTTTCGCGGTATATACGGGTCTTATGTCCATCACTACGGGACTCGGGCAGGGAGCGCCCATCGGTTTTGTTGGCACGTTTTGTTCCGGCACGACCTTTCCTTTCCCAATAGGGCAGCCCGATGGACGTGTACCACTGATGCCGCCCATGTTCGAGATGGCCCCAGTACCCTTCATGGTACCTTTTGATGCTCTGGTACCAGGACCCATACCTGCACTGGTACCAAAACCTGGACTTGCCCCAGTTCCGGAGGGGGTGGATCCCGCAGATCCAGTCTATGACCCGTTGCCCATTCCTGAGGCCCCAGCACCACCCAAGATTAGGGCCACCGGGTCAGAGTCCTCCCGAGTATCCTCTCGACGACTATCATCCCGAGATGCCAGGGAGTACCGACTTTTGTTTCAGAGATCCGCCATAGATAGGAGATCTACTAGTGGCAGTGGAGGCGAGGCAGGCCCGTCGAGACCTCAAGGTTACAGCAGGGGTAGTAGTCTGTGATAGCCTAGGCCAGGGCTATTTACATAGGTGCATAGGCTTTTGATGTATTTAGAGAGGGGATGGGGTGTTGAGAGTTAGCGAGGCTTCTTTTCTTTAGTATTTTGATGTATTTTGTCATGTTTCTAGTTTGTACTTATCGGGATCCTACTGATGGGATTTCCTTGACAGTACTGTGTTAGGAGAGGATGTATATATTTGTATATATGTGATGTATGTTGATGTATCTGCATGTTAACTATTTATATTTTAAGTTTTATTTTTTCCCGCCGTTTTAATATAACCATTTAACGATAATAACACGATTAGGTTTTAAAATTTTTTTTGGGTTTTTCTTTAATGGGACGTTGGGGCATCTCAATGTAAACGATGTGCAAATGGTGTAAACGGTGATATTGAACTTAGTAACCGAGACGTCGGGGTACTAGTGTTCTTGTGGCGTTTGGACTGTGTGTCCTATGGACTTTGTGTCCTAATTTCGGTGTAAATAACGTTATTCAAAGTAATCATTGTTTTCTATTACCACGAACCTAAGCCTGATGCATCGGTCTAGGGGTTTCGTGACTAAGCACTCGGACTGCGTGTCCTGTGTTGATAATAAAAGATTTTAAGACAATGAAAACTACGTTGGTCACAAGCTTTTGTGCTTTGGCAAAGGAAAGATTATACACGAAGAAAACGACGAGAATAAAATGTTTTACATGCATTCATTGGCAGACGTGCCCACGTTATATGTATGGTGCCTTGGTGAATAAGGTATTCCATGCTACGAACTTATGTATGGTGCCTTGGTGAATAAGGTACTCAATGCTACGAAGTTATGTACGGTGCCATGGTGAATAAGGTATTCCGTGCTACGAAGTATGTATGGTGCTTTGATGAATAAAGTATTCCATGCCACGAAGTGCCCAATATACCTGGCTATCGAGCTTGATCAGCTCATTTATGCGGTGTTGTGATCTCCAGAGATTAGATAAAAGTTAGATGACGATTATTGAAGCGTACGTGCATGATTTTCAATGATGATGATCGGGTATGAAACCCAATGATGACTACTTGTTTATTTACGAACTGATGTTGTAGGAATATATATATGTTTATATGTTTTCCTTTGAGTCGCGCATGTAGTTATCGAGTTAAATCCATATATTGGTTTCTCACCCTTGCATTGTTGTCTTGGGTTTGCTTTGCGGTGCTGTATATTGTGGAGTTCAAGGGAACCACTCAAGGGATATGACTTCTACAAGAAGAAGAAGGCTATTTAGTTCAGAGCATGCTGATGCTATTTACTACTTTCATAGTGTCTGTTAGTGACGACCAGCTTAGGGTTTTAATTACCTTATGTTTTGTTTCCAAGGACCTATACTTATTAAGGTTGGGTTGTATAAACCATTATGATGTAGTATAGAAGTGTGTTATATTTATGTACCCATATTTGATGATGTTTACGTTGTTGTTGGGTTGGTTGAAAAGGAAAAGGAAAAAAAAATTTATCACCTTTTTGAGAGATAATAACAACTTAAGAAAATATTATTTTCCGAAAGCAACCAACGAATTAGAGTTTTATTTTCCGCAATGAGTTAACGGGTAACCATGTGATGACCCAAGTTTCGGTGTCACATTAGTGGTATCAGAGCTGGTCGAGTCTTTCGGGAATGTTGGGGAATAGGTCTGTTGTGTTGATGTTATGTGTTCTCTAATTAAGAGTGTTTGAATTAATTCTTAGAAGTAATGTGTGTTAATAAGTAAGTAAGCAATTCATTTTCTGGTGGTGGCCTAACTGATTTGGTCTTGTAGGTCAGTTATGGAACTCGCACCAGAAGGTGGACGTGGACGAGGTCGTGGACGCAGTCGTGGAAGGGGTCGCAAAGGTGGTCCTCTTGGCGGTCGTGGTAACATAAATGAGAACTATGAAGGTGGAGTGGACTATGCCGCTCAGGCTATGGAGAATGTGGCAGCTGCGATTGCTAATCAGACTGCATCCATGAATGCCCAGAACTAGAAGGCACATGTTCGAGCTGAACAGGCTGTTGAAGGCAACAACTTAACTGACTTATGGATTCAAGAGTTAGAAAAGATTTTCGAGCTGATTCATACTCCAGAGGGAGTGAAGGTGTCTTATGCTGCCTATCTGTTAGTGGGAGATGCTGAGTATTGGTGGAGGGGTGCCAGACAACTATTGGAAGCGGAGCATCAGGTGATTACTTGGGTATTATTTCGAAACTACATTTTTGAACAAGGACTTTCCTCAAAGTGCGCGAGCTGAAAAGGAGGCATAATTTCTACGACTGCAGCAGGGGGATTTAACTGTTGGAGAATACGCCGCAAGGTTTGAATCGCTTGCCAAATATTTTCGCTTCTTTCATAATAATCCAAACGAGGAATGGAAGTGTGAGCATTTTGAGGGAGGACTCTGCTTCGAGATTAAGGAATCAGTGCTACCATTGGAAATCAGGAATTTCCAAGCCTTAGTCGAGAAGTGTAGAAAAATAGAGCTAATGAGAAAAGAAAGAGACAATAGAGGAACTGTAGGAGGACCGGCTAGGTCAAAGGGTCAATTCAAGAACCAAAGAGGAAGACAAGCACAGAATGAACCTTATTTCCGACCATCGGGAATTAACCAGAATCAACACCAATATCGCCCTAATAATTCTCCATAGGGAAATGGAGGCCAGAAGAATCAAAACCAAGGCCAAGTCAGGAGGTGTTACAATTGTGGGGATACAAGCTATATGGCTGATAAATGCCCAGTAAGGGGAATCAAGTGCTTTAATTGTGATCAAGTGGGACATCTGTCGAGGGATTGCAATGCACCAAAACATGGACCTGCTGTCAATAACACCAGCGCTAATAAACCGACGACTATGGGTAGAGTTTATAATGTGAGAGGAGCTGAGACTTCAAACTACGACGGTAATCTCTTAATTTTACTTTTCGAATTCGGGTGCAATTCATACTTTTATTTCGATGAATTGTGTGTGAATATTTTGAAATTTCCTGTTTCTTTGTTATCATGATTGGATTGTTTCAATCCCAACTGCTAAGCCAGTTACTGTCAATTCTATTTTCTTGAACTTTCCTATTATCATCCGGGATAGACATTTTCTTGACCAAAAAAAAAAGGTTTCTTAATGAGACTTAGTCTAGTCACTTTTACTTTTGGTAGAAGTGATCCAATCTGAATTTTTGTCGGACGGTTGTTCTTTTAAATGGTTGTTAATAAAGTTCTTGTGAAAGAAGGAGCTTTCTTAGATTCATATTTGTAAACGTGTACCGATCATGCATTTTTACATCTACGAACCTATTAAAGAATCTTTTATGCAGAGATATTTGTGTATTCGTTTCAGAGTGATAAAATTCTTCTATATTCTTTCTTGTGAGAGTAAGATTTTGGGATTAAGAAATCCTGTTTAGTTTCGAGTCACGAAATTTCGAGGACGAAATTTTTTTAGAGGGGTAGTAATGTAGCACCCCGATTTTTCACTACTTTCTAATATCGGGAATTTATATAAATACGTTTATATTTTATCTGAGACTTAGAAAATTTTTTTAATTAATCCGAAACCATAGTTACACTCTACGTGATGGTAGAGTGTTACGGTTAAAATTTAGGTTGAAAAGTCAGGCGAAACCCGGCCTGCGAATTTCACTGACAGTATATTTATACTGATCAGTAGACCTAATTTTAATTCCTGAACGAAACACTTAAGGTTTTTATTTTATTCCCTATGGTTGTGAATTTTTATAATTATTTCATTAAAAATGAAATAATATATGTTTTACGTGCGTTATATTCAATCGGGTAAATGATGGAGCCGATTACGGGAGTTTCGAGACTCGATAAGTTGATAAACCCTATATTCTCTTTGGAATAAGTCATCCATGTGAGAGGTTTAATGTGGCTTAGGGTTATGTTAGCAATTTTTAACAATTGCATTTTTATCCTTAAACTTTTTATTAGTTACATTTTGGTCCATAAACTAATTTCCATGATACACTAAGTGAAGTGGGCCAATTACTTGCCATTCAAACCCATTAAGGGCTGCGCCCAAAAGGCCCAATTTCATGGCCAATGATTCATTTCCATGAAGCAAATTCTAGTCTTAAACTTTCCTATGTCTTCATTATGCCTTAAGCTATTTTCAATTTCAAAATCAATTGGATTTGGGCTTTCTTGGCCCAAAACTTGCGCAAGGCCCATGGCCTTTTTGAGTGGCTCATAAATTCAAGAGGCAACTAGATCATTCCACATTATTCCAAAGCTTACTATCATCTTCTCCATTTCTCTCCATTCTTCTTTTTTCTCTTAAGCTTCCATAGCTTGATTTGTGAAGCAAGTTGGTGATTCCTTGCTCATTTTCGAATTCCAAGAGGTAATCCATGATCCTCATCATCATTTAACTATATGTTCTTCATGTATTTTCATGATCTAAAGCTTTGTTCATAATTTTCAATTTCTAGATCTAGAAAGTTTGAAATTCTCTAGAAAATCATAGAAAAATCCTAAATATGTGAAACCATTTTCTATGTTCCTATTATCATCACTTCTATCATAATCCAAGAGTATGTTGAAAACCAAAATTTCCTCCCCTAATTTCTGGTCAAGGCCGAACCTTAGGGAAAAAGGGGTGGAGGAATTTTTGTTCAAATGTTAGAAAATGATCATGTATTCTATTCTTCTAGTATGTATACATGATGAATCCAAGCCTATGTATCAAACAAAATTCATTTGCTCCGTTTACTCATCATGGCCGAATTTAGGTCTTTGGAAGTTTGGAAGTTTTTGATTCAAACTTTGTTGATTAATCACTAATCTATTGTCTTAAGTACTTAGGATCATTAATCCAATGACTTAGGCAATTTTAGAAATTTTAACCACAAAATCTTGTTGTGGCCGTGACCTATATGTAGAGTATAGGTGATTTATTTTGTTTGATTAGTAATTGGTTGATTGTGGTTGATGAAGGTGAAGTGTATCGATTATACGTGAGTCGTGAAACCGGAGTTTGATGTACATTCGAGGAAGTTAATCGGAAGCTTAATTTTTCAAGAGGTAAGGGGGGATTGCCTGAGGGATTTTTCAGATGGCTATGTGCTATCTGTTTGTGGTCTGTATGTTTATTTGGGGTTGTTAGTTATGATATTTTATCTGTGTTTATCTTCTGCTTTTAATTGATTATATGTTGTTAATTAATTATCTGCAGTTATATATTATGATGTTGTGATGCATGATCTGCCTGGGATATTATTAGGATGTTGTTGTTGATTGTTGTTTGAGAAGCCTGACAGTGGTCAGTGCTCAATTAATTAAACGAGATAATAGCTTTAAGAAGCTTCACGAGTAATATTCAGTTTTTAATTGAGAAATTTTGGAAGATATTATGATTTAAATAATTATATGAGAAAATAAGATTATTAGAGAATATTATTATTTTAATGATTTATTAGTGTAAAAGTAATTGATGAGTCACAGTGAGCACGTACCCGTGAAATTATTTTTGTACTGCTAATTTTTACGTAAGAAATTCCGTAATATTATTAAAAGTTATTTTGTGAAATTTATTTTTGAAAATAACTTAATCATGAATTTAGAAAATTATCTAAGGAGAAAAGGTCAAATTTTGACTTAAACGTATTTTAAACGTTTGACGGCAATTAGTTCTGAAAACATGGTTACAGAAAGTATTTTTATAAAATAGCAGTATTTTTGTAGTCTCAAGTGACTCTCTTTTTGAAACATGAAGTTTTCAGAAAAGATTTTAGTATCTGATGATTTTATAAAAGAATTTTCCATTTAAAATAATCTTCCGAAATCGAGTTTTTCGCAAACGGTGGAAACAATGATATTTCACAAACGATGTAAACAATGTGCAAACGGTGTAAACGGTGATATTGAACTTAGTAACCGAGACGTCAGGATACTAGTGTTCTTGTGGCATTTGGACTGTGTGTCCTATGGACTTTGTGTCCTAATTTCGGTGTAAATAACGTTATTCAAAGTAATCATTGTTTTCTATTACCACGAACCTAAGCTTGATGCATCGGTCTAGGGGTTTCGTGACTAAGCACTCGGATTGCGTGTCCTGTGTTGATAATAAAAGATTTTAAGACAATGAAAACTACGTTGGTCACAAGCTTTTGCACTTTGGCAAAGGAAAGATTATACACGAAGAAAACGACGAGAATAAAATGTTTTACATGCATTCATTGGCAGACATGCCCACGTTTTATGTATGGTGCCTTGGTGAATAAGGTACTCAATGCTACGAAGTTATGTACGGTGCCTTGGTGAATAAGGTATTTCGTGCTACGAAGTATGTATGGTGCTTTGATGAATAAAGTATTCCATAACACGAAGTGCCCAATATACCTGGCTATCGAGCTTGATCAGCTCCTTTACGCGGTGTTGTGATCTCCGGAGATTTGGTAAAAGTTAGACAACGATTATTGAAGCGTACATGCATGATTTTCATTGACGATGATCGAGTATGAAACCCAATGATGACTACTTGTTTATTTACGAACTGATGTTGTAGGAATATATATATATATATATATATATATATATATATATGTATATGTTTATATGTTTTCCTTTGAGTCGCGCATGTAGTTATCGAGTTAAATCCATATATTGGTTTCTCACCCTTGCATTGTTGTCTTGGGTTTGCTTTGTTGTGCTGTATATTGTGGAGTTCAGGGGAACTACTCAAGGGATATGACTTCTACAAGAAGAAGAAGGCTATTTAGTTCAGAGCATGTTGATGCTATTTACTACTTTCATAGTGTCTGTTAGTGACGACCAGCTTAGGGTTTTAATTACCTTATGTTTTGTTTCAAAGGACCTATACTTATTAAGGTCGGGTTGTATAAACCATTATGATGCAGTATAGAAGTGTGTTGTACCCATATTTGATGATGTTTACGTTGTTGTTGGGTTGGTCGAAAAAGAAAGGAAAAAGGAAAAAAAAAATTATCACCTTTTTGAGAGATAATAACAACTTAAGAAAATATTATTTTCCGAAAGCAACCAGCGAATTAGAGTTTTATTTTCCACAATGAGTTAACGGGTAACCATGTGATGACCCAAGTTAGGGTGTCACAACACCAATCACCCGACCAAGGTGGTCGTCTTTGCCTAGGGCAGTGATCAAGATATCTCGGTGTCCATGTGGGACGAATGAGCCCTGGGAGCATTTTTCCTTAAGCTCCTCCTCCAATGAAGAAATTAAAAACGTGTAAGACAATGTGTTAAAAATATCAATATTATACAAATATCAACTACAAATGTAGTTAGTTTGTTACTTACAATCTTTTCTGCCACAGTGCGTGTGGCTTCAGCTTTAAAATCTCCTTTTTTTGTCCTTCAACTAACCAGAAATGAAGGTGTATGTCGGCTCCTAACAAAACTATCCCATGTCTCCCTATCAAGATACAGGTAGTTTATAAAATGTTCTTCGTGGTCCTTCGGTCAGAATAAGTAGTGCCTAGTAAGATCATGCTTAAACCCATCCAACGCCTTGCCGCCAGTGAGAGCCATTTCGCCCTATGCTCTTCCGCATTCGGCACGGTCCACGCTATCTACACATTAAATACATAACAAAGAGGAGGAATTAGAACTCAAATAATTTTTTAATAATGTACATCAAAAGAGTGTAAAAGTAGAATACCATGAAAGCCTCCCAAATCTGATTCTTAACGTTCTGTGGCACTTCTTCCCATTCCTCATGTAGGATGCTAGTGTGCTGCTTAGCTTCCTTAGCCACCCAAGTTTTAAATTGCTTAGCATAGGGTCCCTGGGGATTCAGTTTACCATCAAACCACACCTCAAGCTTCTGACCACTGAGCCTAGCCTTTTCTAACTTTTTCAGACTAGTGGCTCTGCTCTACCCCTTTTTTCTTACTTTATGATGCCTGTTTGGACAAATAAATATTAAATTAGAAGGTTATGTCTAACATGGATAAATAAAGAATATGAGCCTAATTAATAAAATTATATGTATAAATAAAACTTACACTATCAACGAGCGTAGGCGCCACCGACCCCTCCTGTGCATGTGGGATGTCAGCTTAATCCATGTGTAAGTCTGTTCAGAAACAAAAATTAATAAATTAGGTTATTTTAACATGGATAAATAAAGATAAAGATAAATACAGATGTATAAATAAAAATAAATCTAAACTAACATGGAGATAAATAAAATAAATCTAAACTTACACTATGTTCAAGTTTAATTTAACTATATCTATATCCCTTCGTGATGATCATCACGAGTGGCATGTACATCGTCCCTGTGTTTCCTCAATGATAGTAGGCATGTTTGTTGAGAAAGAACGAGTCTTAGGAATATCAAGAGTTGAACCTTGATTTTCATCACTACCATTATTTATGCTTTTTCCTTGGAGAACCACAGAAAACCTTTTGTTAGAAGGATCAGTGATGTAAAACACTTGTTTTGCTTGGGAAGCCATGATGAAAGGCTCATTGGTATGACCTACAGCTTTTTCAAGTCTTCAATCAAGGGACTTAGATAATCATCTAAGTCATTTCCCGGTTGCTTTGGGCTCGAAATCATCATAGATAACATCATGTATTTGCGCTTCATGCACAGGTAGGTCGTAAATTATCAGGAGAACAGGCCATGAACTATGAATACTACTTAAGTTACCATATGGATTCATTCCATCCATAGCAAGTCCAAGCCTTAGGTTTCTTGGCTCATCGGCGAAATCCGAAAACAAAGTCTCAATCTTCTTCCATTGCACAGAATCAGCCGGATGGCTAACCTGTCCATCACGTTTCCTCTCATCATGATGCCATCTAAGATTCTTTGCATCTTTCACATTAGCAAACAATCACTTGAACCTTGGAATTATTGGAAGATACCACAACATCTTCGCAAGAGGACCCTTTTTTTTCACATCACAAATCGAATCATGAAGATCATCACCATCATCATCATCCTTCACTTTGTAGCGTGATAACCCACACTTGGGGCAATCGTGATTCTCTTCATAATCACCCGTGTACAACATGCAATCATTAGGGAATCCGTGTATTTTCTTATACTCCATACCCATCAGACACAACACCTTCTTGGCCTCATAGTTATGATCAAGCAATGTGTTGCCCTCTGGAAGCAAGTCTTTCAATAATTCAAGCAATTCGGTGAAGTTTTTATCGCTCCAACAGTCCAACCATTTCTCGCCTTCACACAAACCAATTTTAACACCGCCGACAACCGTGTATGAGTAGTACACCCAGGATACAAAGGCTTATCCGCATCACTGCACAACCTTTCATACACATGTGCTCACTGAAAAGATTCTTGTCCAATATCACGGATCATGTCCTCTACTCGATCATCCTCCATATCTACGTCAATGTCCTCACTTTGGGAGACATTTGGTTTAGTACTTAACAATACATCACCTTGCCATATCCATCTTGTATAATTCAAGCAAATCCCAAAATAAATAAGATGAGTATGTATATCCTTGACCGTACATTTCCTCATATTCAAACATTTGACACAAGGACAATAGAACATTCCTTTACTATTAGGAACATTCCTTTGAGCAAATTCTATAAACTCTTCCACTCCCTTCAAATACTCATCACTTGTGCGTTTACAAACCATCCAACTACGATCCATAGCTAGATAGGTTTTGTAGATATACACACATATATCCAATATAAGCACAATAAGGGAGATTGGAAAAGCGTACTAGTATTTGAAAACCTAACAACCATATATATCTTAATTGACTAATTGGCTAAAACATCATCCTAATATATCTTAATCATCATTTCAATGCCAAAAATAAGCCTATTATCGAGTAAACTAGAAATCTAACCCCAACAAAAAACTAAACCCACATGGACCTCAAATGGACATGATATTTCCTCACAGCAAGTGTTTCCAATGACTTACCTACTTTCTAAGAAATCAGAGACAATATTCTACATTCTATTGATGTCCAACATGATTAGTATTTTCCTCCTAAAAAATGAGGTTTTTATCCCTCTTTAGTGAGTTACAAAAGAAAGTGTTCATGTGAAGGTGTTCAAATTTTATATAGCTCCTTGAACTATGAGAGAAAACCCATAGCCATTAACCATTCAACAAAGAACTTGGGCAATTTTCAAATTCTTGATAAAGTAAAAAACTCACAATACATTTGATGAAATGGGTTTTTTAGTCACATTGCATACACCCACTTAGTAGCATCCAAGATTTAAAAAATAAAATAGAAGCAAAGGCCATAATTTTCTCCTAGGGAACTTGTATATATTCAATAAAGCAAGAATATGGAAACACTTAAAATACTACCAACCAAAAAATGGAAACATAGTTGAGCATTCAGAAACACCACCTTTACACAGTTCAAAACTCAAAAACACTCATTTTAGAGTGAAACTTATGAATATGCAAACACTTAAAATACCAACAACAGAAAATGGAGGTCTCAGTGAAACAAAAATGGGTTAGGGCTTTACCTGCGTTCACAGAGAGGAGGAGGATAGTGAGAGGAACAGAGATAGTTAGGGCTCAATGCTTGTGCGCGTGCTTGGTGTTGCTTCCTCCACTAGTGGTGGCCGCCGAAGAAGAGGTGGCTCAGAGTAAGAGGGACAGAGAGAGTTAGGGCCAATATTCAAACAATACATAGTGAAGTTGAGAGAGAGAGAGAGAGGTACCTCGCGGTGGTGAGGAGAGGAGCTCGTGGTGGCGGTGGAGAGGAGCGCGCTCGCGGTGGTGGTGGTAGTCATCGCTAATAGAGGAAGGGTTAAGGCAGAGAGGTTATCAGAGGCAGAGTGATCAAAGTGATGAAGAAGGAAGCACGCGGGCAACGTATAGTTTCTTAAAATTGGAAATCATTTTTAACGTCAGTTGTTTAAATAACTGACGTTAAAGGTCACGTTTTACGTCAGTTATTTAAACAGCCGACGTTAAAGATTAACTTTTAAAGTCAGTTATTTAAACAACTGACGTTAAAAGTGATACGGGTCACTTTTAACATCAGTTGTTTAAGCAACTGACGTTAAAAGTGATTTAAATGACTCTGATAATTACAGTTCTTCCACCGCCTCCTTTTTAACGTCTAAGTTTTACTTAACTGACATTAAGCTTTCCCATTTATTACATATTTTACACTAGTGTGAAACCATTTTAAGTTTCATATTATGGATACATCCATAGACACTTCAACATTCAAACCAAAAGTGCTTAACAGCCACATAACACCAAGCTTAAAATCAAAAGTCAAAGCAAAGTTATATCTTTAAATTTAAAATGCATGCATTTGTAAAATATTAGTTATATTCAAGTATACATAGTTTGCAGGAGTTATGTGTTCAGTAACTTTCAGTTATTAATAGTTCACCTCCAAATAAAGCTACATAAAGACAAAAGCATGGACATGAACGTAACCAAGCACTTTAGGTAACAGTTAATGTATTTACATCCTTTAATAAAATAAAAGCCTCAAATTGATTTCCTAAAAAAAAACAGTCTATTTCTTTTGCCCCAAACCTTCTAGTACATTTCACTCTGTTTTAACCTTGTCAATTTTACTTTATTCAGCTTTAGGCTACATTAATTTAATTGTTGTCCTTTAACTTCAAAGGACTGGGTTCACTAATAACTGTATAAGCATCTCTCCTTCAATATGATGTTCAGGCTAACAAAACATAACTGAACACCAATTAGACAAAAACCAAAGCAAACATGAACCATTTGACCTTTATCTTCTTTTAATTTACAAAAAGTCTCTATGTTCAGCTCACTAAAAGGTCCGTTGTCCACATGTGGGAGAACATAGGGAAAAAAAAAACTCAAGTGATTTCATCACTTTCATATAACAGATAGCTAACTATCACATCATAGAAAACAGACCACTAGCTATCATAGTATACAGAACGGGAGTAACTGGAAATGGTTGGTAAAATTAGAAAAGGTAAAAGGATCGTAAATATTGAAGAAGTTACTCCTCGATCAAGGTTGTTGACCGCTTTGCAGATGGATCAGCAGAAAGACGCAAGTGGAGCACTAACTATCACAATGAAAGGAAAAAAATTTCCACACTTTCTTTCACATGCACAATTGACATTTCATTATTCAGGAACACTAAATAAACTAAGAGTTCAGCCTAAGGATCATAAGAAAAGAAACATGAAACCCCATTGATAAGAACTTCACTTAATTTTAACCCTCTAATATGCTTACCTTCCTCCTATATATATATATATATATATATATATATATATATATATATATATTTTGAACTCGGCAATATAAATTACAGGTGGAACAACTAGGTGGCACCACTTCTCACTTCACTGGACAACAGTCCACAACAAAAAAAATGTTGTGCTTGAAGGGTAAAAGCTTTCCTTAAATACCACTTTTTGCCATAGCATTACTAAGGCAAACATAAACATAACAGAAGCAACTCATGACAAGGAAAAAAAAAAAAAAAAAAACCAGACATATACGGTACTTCCATCCAAAATTCATATATTCAATTTCCTCACTAAATCTGATAATCATACTTACCAACGTGGCATGCATCAAACCCTATATTCAAAGCATGTCTATTTAAAATAAAATAAAATAAAATAAAATAAAAATCATCATAAAACCGAAAACTGGACCCACTATCAATATTGCAATAAAGAACACCAGCATCCATATCATTTAATAAAAGATTTCCTGATATAGGTCCACAACTACTGATAACATTATTTTAATGAAAACATGCATTTCCAAAAATGAGATTAAATATTTATTCATTAAATCTTATTTTATTTTATTTATTAAAAAAAAAAAGCAAGAAACAATTTATCATGTTACTTAATCACCCTAAGTGCACCATTCTCACTGTTTGGACAATCATGTCGGGATGTTTGAATTGTCTCCTCAATAACAACATAATTTATCCATCGCACTATAGGGCGTTACGTCTCGTCGTCCTCGGTAGGCATTCACAACTCTATGCAACTGGGTGTTACCTCTCGCCGTCCCCAGTGCATTATCCACCGTCGTCATTGGGTGTTACGTTTCACCGTCTCCAATCTGGTATAATAGTTATTGGGCGTCCCCAATACATATATGGCCATCTCATCCCAATCCTGGCTCTACTGGGTGTTACGTCTGCTGTCCCCAATAGACTATCGATAGTCAAGCAGCTCGCGTAACTGAGCGTTATATATTGTTGTCCCAATGCGATTTTCAAGAACATTTCAAGCATCAAACAGATTCCCATATTCATTTCTGATAATCATATTACACTTAAATAATACAACCCAATTACTCACTAACATGCTTACACTACAACATCACATCATTCTAATACAATAATGCAAGTTTACACATTTAAGTCAGATCAATATACAAAACTATTACAACCACATACTCATTTTCCCCAGCTAATTGGTACATTCTTGAGCTAGTGCCATGTCGACCTCAACTACAAAATTTCAATTTACTTATTATATGAAATTTTGTAAAACCAACACCAAAAAAAAAAAACTTTTCAAACATGAGCCTAAGCTCTGATACCAACTTTGTCACGACCCAAAACTGGTGTCCGTGACCGGCCAGAAGAGAGGTGACGACCCCAATTCCAAAGCCTTGCTCAGTTTGACACTTCCTCATTAAAAACTCAAACTAATTACTTGAGGTGCACAACTAGATTTCGTTCTTCATAAAGATCAATAAATTAAACAAAAGGTCTACAACTAAACCTTTCTTCTGTTAAGAAATAAAAAATCATTTAAAGTTTAAAGGAAAAACTCTAATCGACAAGCTTTCGCTAATAGTTTACAAAATATTTTCTTTTTTATTATTCTGAACCCAAACCTCTTTGTCAAAACACTACAATCTTACCCCCCAAAAAAAAAAAACAATGGTTACCCAAAGAACTACAAAATTAACTAAAATAAGTCATCAGAGGTCATGACATGGCACTTTAACTCCATGATTAGGAGTTGAACAGCTCAGAATAATCCAAAAGCTTACACACCTGCATCTAAAACACTATAATGGGGTGAGTTTAGCAAACTCAGTAAGGGCTACAGAAGATATAATCAAAATAATTATATAAGTCAAGGTAATATATACTAATATCTACTCGTAATTAAACTCATCGCATTCTTGATTCAATCATAATAGTATTATTTCTCTTTTGTAGGTCAACTATATATTATGACACTTGAATTTCTGACCATCCCTCAGATGATCCAAATTTTATTTTTACGATATCATTCATTCAATCAATTTAGTATTTTTGTATTTATGTCAAAACTCATCGTTTGAGGGAATCGAAATTTCCAAACTCAATATCATTACTCTATATGCCATAACAAAATCATGGACCGACAATCTTATAAATAAAATATCGCACCATCATCACTTAGAATCCCAATCTCATCAAATTCTGTAATACCTTATAGTCATCATATCCTTGATCATGATAATAACCACTAAATTCCCAACAGGAGCAATAAACATTTAATGCCTGATGTCCAATTTTATGACACCAAGTCGATAACCGTTCATCACAGTTGACATATTATGATCATACACATTCTCATAATCATTCATCAATAAATATAAATATCACCACTACACATGTCATTTTTTTATACTTTTTGTCATAATGTATAAATTCACGTTTAAAAATCATAAAGTGTTCCAATGCCATGATATCTCATATCGGGTGCAAATATCAGTTACTATTCTTAAATAAATATCCTGGATAAAATATTAAGGCAACATCCAAGCATTTTATATTTATTTATCACATTAAAACAATGTTCTCATATATTCAACTTCCTAACACATTTCCAAATCATATTACTCATAACCTCATCACACATGTCGTTCTTCCTACTTATTCCATAAATCAATATTGTTTCTACCAAGGCATTGCACTTAAACAATCTCATCCATAAAGAATCTTCAATCACCATAATAACATGTGCCAGAGGATATAGAGCTTAGGTAGATGATATTGGAGGAGGCACATAAGAGAAAGTTGACTTTTCACGCTGGAGCCATGAAGATGTATCAGGATCTGAAGAAAATGTTTTGGTGGCCAAGGATGAAGAAAGAGATAGCAGAGTGAGACACCCCGCTGTGCCCCTTGTGCCTTTAATTATTTATTTAGATTCCTCATGTGATTAACATTGATTATAAATCGAAAATGAGAAGGAATTAAAATTTGACCAACAATGAAAGATAACATCAAAGTCATATTATAAATACATACTTAATACAATACCAAAACACTGTCTAGGGCATTTTCTCAGTAAGATCCCTAGCAGGTACATTCTTATACAAACCCTTAGTTGGGGAAACATAAACACATAGTTCTAGACTCACTGGCCCTATTTACTTAATCGCTATTACTACCATCTACAACTCGTCCTCCTGCGTAATATAATAATCATTAACACCAACATCTCTCAAAACTCCAAATCAACCTTAAACCACTATATGGTTCCTCTACCCTTACTCTCATGCAAACTTGGCCATCTATATTCCTGTCATTAGTCAGTAGTCCAATCGGTCCGGTGCCAGTAACTTAGTGCCCTGGTGCCCATACACCAGTACAGTAGTTTCAAACTACTCATGCCGTTGTGCGGCGATAGAACCCAGTAGTACCCGAACTACTCATGCTATTGCGCAATTAGTGCCATGGTGCCCATACACCATTTTAGTAACCTTTGCGCAACGCGATCCCTCAGGGACTCAAGGACTATCCCGACCTCGTGCGTTTCATCACACACGGCCATGAACCTTAACACATCTATATTATGAATCTCACCAACCCGCATTCATTATAGCCTAATGCCTCAACCTTCCACCACAAGTCTCAATACTCATTCAATATCTCATCTCATCTATACACTAAGGCTAGGCATCACTAATGCATCATAATTCACTCACCCAAATACATCTCTTAAATCACACATCTCGTGCCCTAACCTTAACTAAACAGTTTATCATCCCAGGCAGATCATACTATATTATCAATCAACTACTCAAGTATCACAAGACATAATAATAAACAATTTATCACAACATAATTCAATAATCAATAAATTCAATCAACCTCGAATATCATAAGATTATCCTAACGGCAATAAACCCACAATCCCCAAATCATCATTGGTTTCACGAAAAAGCTTCCAATGTGATTTTGGTCTTGTCGATTACTCGACCACTAGTAGGGTTTAGGTCGCCCTACACAATTATTATAATTTAAATACTACTTATCCGTTTCCGATGGTAGATTGGTTCTTTCCCCCACCTGAGTTAGCACCGAAATCGCGAACTCGACGTTCCTTGCTATCACAGCTTAATAGTATCACCTTGAACCAAACAACATAACTATAATTAATCAAACAAACCTAACTATACCCACTTTATGCTAGATTCCGCCATTTAATACAAATTAGGGCTAGGATCATTTTCTCATTTTAATCTTTTGGGTACTAACTACTTAGGTCTTAGATAGCTAGGATAAATTACTATAAGTTGAAAATATAGAATAAAAATCATTATAGGTTAGAAACTTTCTTTTGATTCAAGCTCTTGGATAATGAAAGTAGAGATCATAACTAGATCATAGAAATTGGTTTCACATTTTTATGATTTTTCTACAATTTTCTAGAATTATTTGAAGTTCTAGATCTAGGAATGGAAATTTATGAAAACTTCATGATCATGGCTTGATCTTACAAAATAAATGAAGGAAAAGACTTAGATGATTAAGGAGAAGAGGTTTTACCTCTTGAAGCTTTGAAGAAATGGCAAGAATTATACAACTCCAATATGGTGTTCTTGGTGTTCTTCAAGAGTGTTCTTGGTGTTCTTGGTGTTCTTCAAGAGTGTTCTTGAAGAAATGAAGAACAAGATTGAAGGTGAAGGTGTTCTTGAAGAAATGAAGAACAAGATGGTGTTCTTGAGGAAACGAAGAACAAGATTGAAGGTGTTCTTGAGGAAATGAAGAACAAGATGATGTTCTTGAAGAAATGAAGAACAAGATTGAGATGTTCTTGAAGAAATGAAGAACAAGATGATGTTCTTGAAGAAAATGAAGAACAAGATTGAGATGTTCTTGAAGAAATGAAGAACAAGATGATGTTCTTGGAGAAAATGAAGAAAAGTGAAGAGAAGTTGAAGAAGAAAAATGAAGGAAGAGAGGGGAGGGGTGCGGTTTTGGTGTGGGGGGAGGAGAGTATTTATAGACATAGGATTAACCAAACATAGGTTAAGTTAGCTTAACTCTAGTTAGTTAGTAACCATGGTTAATAAATATCTAGATATTTTGACTAAATATCTAGATATTTCCATCCGTTTTTCGGCCCCGTCGTTTACCCGATTAATGACCCAAAACGCCCGAGAATCGTCTAATTTCTTAATTTTTTTACAAAAATTTCAAAATACCCTATCTTGTTGGAAATGTAATAAAAATCTACTTTGGTTCGTTCACGAGTCAAAATTAGGTTTTCTGATCATTAAAATCTTACTATTAGTGAAAACACCGACTAGTGAACTTTCACCAAAATTCGTCCGAATACATATAAATTTTCATTTCTGATTAGAAATTTGGAATGTAGGCTTCCTCACGGACAAAATATAAAAAATCTACAAATTTCATTTTTCGGGTCAAATTAGGGTTTTCTGGCAGTATAAAATTATACTGTCAGTTAAAAAAACACAGACCGGGCTCCGTCTGAGTTTTCAAGCCAAATTTTTACCGTAACCTTCTACCATGAGAGAGACTATGAATATGATTTTATTTTATTAAAAATCACTTTCTAACTTTCAAATTAAAATATAATTAATTATATTTTAACCGGTTAAACAGCGTAATTAAAAACAGGCTGTTACACAGAGTATGTTCTATCTTGCTTGGTGTGTCAGAAGGCTAAGATAGAGCATCAGAAACCTATTGGTTTATTGCAGTTACTGAATATCACAGAGTGGAAGTGGGATAACATAGCTATGGATTTTGTGGTAGGATTACCACAAACTCCTAAGAGGCATGATGCGATTTGGGTTATCATCGATGACAAAGTTTGCTCACTTCTTACCTATTGGTGAGAGTTATAGTTTGGAGAGGTTGACCCAGATCTACCTCAGAGAGGTTGTTTGGCTGCATGGTGTGCCGTCGAGCATTGTCTCGGACCGAGATCCTAGATTTACATCTAGATTTTGGAGACAGTTACATAGTGCTTTGGGGATGAAGTTGAAGATGAGTTTTGCTTATTATCCCCAGATCGATGGACAGTTAGAGAGGAGGATTCAGTCATTGGAGGATCTCTTGAGAGCCTGTGTGTTGGAGCACTCTGGAAATTGGGACGAGTTCTTGCCTTTGATTGAGTTTACCTATAATAACAGTTTCCACAGCAGTATCGGAATGGCATTGTACGAGGCTTTATATGACAGGAAGTGTAGGACCCCGGTTTGTTGGTGTGAGACTGGTGAGAGCCAAGTGTTGGGTCCTAATGTGGTGTAGCAGACGACAGAGCAGATTAGGAAGATAAGGGAAAAGATAAAGGAAGCACATGATAGGCAGAGGAACTACAGTAACAAGAGGAGACTGGAATTGAGAGTCACTCCGAAGACTGGAATTGATAGAGCTATCAAGTCTAGAAAGCTTATTCCCCAATTCATTGGACCTTTCCAGATTCTTCGACAAGTTGGTCAAGTATCCTACTATATTGCCTTACCACCTAACCTTTCTAACCTTCATGACGTCTTTCACGTCTCTCAGTTGAGGCGGTATAATCTTGATCCTTCACATGTACTTGAGCCGGAGTCTATACAACTGCGAGAGAATCTAGAATATGAGGCTTTACCTGTTAGGATCACAGATAGAAAGACTAAAGAGCTTCGCGGCAGACAAATCTCATTGGTAAAGGTCATTTGGGATGAGACTATAGGAGATGCTACTTGGGAGCGTGAGGCAGATATACAGTAGCAGTAGCCACATCTTTTCTGAGGTACATAAATTCCGTGGACGGAATTTCTAATAAGGGGGTAGTAATGTAACATCCATATTTTAAGACCTTGTTTATGTGTTTAAGATGCATGTTTAAGTGTTTGGAAGCTTGTTTGAAATGTACGTGATCGGTCGACTTCGAATCAGATGAACGCGTGAATTAGGGTTTTTGGGACAGGCTGGCATGCTCGAGCGCCCTCGGGCAGCACAGTACACGTGTCAGAAGTCTTCGATGTGAAGTTGTTGACTTTGGTCAACACTCGAGCGCTGGTAGGGCCACACTTGAGAGCTCGGACGCTTGAGCGTTGGAGTTTTCCATGCTCGAGCATTGGCTTCAGAATTTTGGGAAAAAAAAAAAAAGCAAGTAATTGGTAACTCAAGTTACCATTTGTAACTCCAGAGAAAACAGATCAGAGAGAGTGAGAGGAAGGCTAAGAGGAAGAGAGAAGTTCCGGAGCGAAGTTCGATCAAATCGGTTACCCTTTCACAATTCCGGAGCGAAGTTTCTTTCTTTGCTAAGGCTAAGGTAAGCAAATTCTCCTTTTATGTCGACATGCCGTCGGTGACGGTATTGAGGTTTTCTCTTTGCTCGGTTATCAGTTTTATGTTCCATCTTCGTATTAGGGTTACCTGTGACGTCTGCTACGTGTGCATGTATTCAGTTGAATTTTTGGAGCACCAGAGATGCTAGTTCTTGGTGTCGTAGAATTGAGGCCTGGAGAGGAGTGTCGGTTTCGTGATCCCAGTGCTA
The DNA here is from genome assembly GCA_035048595.1 of Echinosophora koreensis. Taxonomy (NCBI): domain Eukaryota; kingdom Viridiplantae; phylum Streptophyta; class Magnoliopsida; order Fabales; family Fabaceae; genus Echinosophora; species Echinosophora koreensis. The sequence continues at coordinate 1,399,933 of JAPCYP010000077.1, forward strand.
GTCACATACATCTTAGGTGGGAGAAAGAAGCCACCTATCGTTGGAAATGGCTAAGTAGCATTTTTTACAATAATGGTGTAGGGCGACCTAAACCTTATTAGTGAGCGAGTAATCGACAATGTCAATATCACAATGGCGACTACCTTGTAATACCAATGATGATATATGGATTGTAGGTTTATCGCCATTAGGTTAATTTTGCGATACTTGAGGATGTCTGATTTTATCATGTTTGGGCTGCTTGATGTGTGCTTGTTGTGATAACATGCTTTATGTGGCTTTTTGAGATACTTGAATATTTTATTTATTATTTTAATATGTATAACATGCTCGACGTGATAACATGCTATAATTGTTACTGTATGCTTAGTTGGCATCTAGGCGATGATATGTGTTGATCGGGATATATGCATGTTGGGGAAATTGTGACATATGACTTAGATGTGCCTAGCATAATGAATTAATTTTATATTGGTGATAAGATGATGTGATGTGATCTGAGGCATGATCTGAGATTATGAGGGAAGGTTGAGGCACTAGGTTATGACCCGATACGAGTCGGTGAGACTCATATAGATGCATTGTGTTGTTCACTGCCGTGTGGGTGAAATACACAAGGTCAGAGTATCCGATTACGGATACCGGGTAGGGAATGGGGCAAAATACCGTGATAATCTCGTAGTCCTTACCGAGCTGCTCTGTGTATCCTTACGGTAATTTGGATGCTTTTATATTGTGTTGTGCAACTATTCCCTAACGGCAATGGGGGGAATAGTATCATTCTTTGAATGAGCACCCTAACGGGAATGGGGTTGTGCACCGAGGTTTGTAGACACGCTGCTTGGACGACTGACTAATATCCCTAATCAGACGCGAAATGTGTGGCAGGATTATAGGTGGCCACGTCAGCATACAGGCTTATTTGCATGAGAGTAAGGGTAGAGGATGATTTCTGTAACTTGAGGATGATTGCTATCTATATATGCTTTATATGTGATGCATGTCTTTGTCTATTATTGTATTTTATGCTACGTATTCCTTTTTATGTATATGATGATAGAATAGTTTCTTATCTCCCTATCCCTTTCTCTGTACGTTCCGTCTTCGCTCTTGGAGTAGATCCAGTTGATCAGGATGCCGCTCAGCAGCCATCCTTGGATGACGGGACCTCTGAGGGTCTCGATTATGAGCACTTTTGAGTTGGAGTTTTAAGATGATCGGGGTTGGCAGATTGACCCCGCGACCTTCCTTTCTGTATACATCGGGCCACTCGGTGTGTATATACGTTTTGGTGATGCCCCGACATCCTTCTTCGTGGGAGTCTTCAGGTTCGGGATAAGGCTTCCATTTCATAAATTTTGGCGTCCTCCAGCGAGACAACATCCACACCCTTGTGACTTAGCCCAGAGTTCGGAGGTGATGGGTCCTGTGATGGTGATCGCCAGAGACGACACCCGCCATAGTTCGCACTACCGACGATTGTTCCAGCGCCGTCGTCGAGTATTTATATCCATTAGCAGTGAGGCGATGCCGTCAGCACCACCACCACAACGACGTCCATGGCGAGTCTACAAACGCAGACGTGGAGAGAGTCAGGGTAGTAGTAGATATCCACGTTAACGATCGTGAAGGCCAGAGGGTCTGATGTAAATAGGTTGTGGTGGCGAGCCATTTTGATGTATTTTGAGAGAGGATGGGCTCTGTGTGGAGTGTGGTGTGGATGTTGTTTCTATCATATCTTTTTATGTATTTTATGTATCCTTATGTCAGTTGTAACAGTGGGGCCCTACTGATGGGGTACCCTTGACAGTTTACGTTATATGTTTATATCTGGTGTGCTGTTATGTTAATGTTCTTTATGTTTTAAATTTTTTATTATCGTCGTTTTCTGTTATGTATGTTCAACGTTTATATCGTGATTAAGGTTTAGTAATTAGGTTTTTCTTTAATGGGACATCAGGTTGTCTTAGTTATGCTCTGATACAATAATTGTTGGCTTAAAGTTATTATCTACTCTTTTTGATTGATGCCAAAAGGGGGAGGAAATACATAACTTAAAACTAAATTAATTGTCTAAAAATTGAACTTAACCTTAATATTGTTGGACAATAATTAACTCAGGGGGAGCAATAAAACTGAACCTGTCTACATGTACCTATGATCTGAAAGATTATATGTTACAATTGTCTATATGTCTAATGCAATGACACTTGTCTATATGACACTTGTCTATTTCTGTCTACAACTTTTTGATGTTCAACAAAATCAGAAAAATTATTTGTCAACAGGGGAGAATGTTAATTAGGACCTCAAACATCTAAAAAACTTTCATGTGTTAATTCTCTAAGTTTTGATAATTCCAAATATATTAAGTATGGTTGTATTGAACCATGTGAAATTACTAATTAGACTGTGTAAGTATATATTTGATTATGTTTTGATGATTGACAAACACTAACTACAAGCATGCAAGACAAAAGGAAAATATATTTTACAAGCATGTAGGTACTCACAGGCTGACAAAGCAAGACACAAATAAGCTAGGAGTATCAAGTTTCAAGCATCAAGACCTCAAGCAAGATTGAGTAAATATACTACGTCTTAGTTGTCTTGTAAGGGTATGATGACTAAAACTCACTTTGGCTCAATTAATCAATTTAACTAAAACACTATGCTTTTAGGTAAAATGTTTTTAGCCAAGCACTTGAGTAGCAATGCGATATTCAAACAATTTCAAACTAAAAAAATAATAATAAAAAGTTTTTTTTTAATTTGAATTCAATTTCAATATATTAAAATCTGTATTCAAATGTTACATTTCAACTTCATTACATGGATTCATTTCCAAATCTTTTTCAAATGGTGCACGTTGAACCTCAATTGAATTATTTTTTAATTGACTAAAATCTCTTAACAATTCATACAAATCAAATGGTGCACGCTGCATTGATATATATTGATAGCAGATTTTCTTTTAATAGGTGCATAAGTCTATTTAGTTCAATTGAATCATATAATTATTGTCTCAACGTATACTTCCAGAGTATCAGCATTTTATTTATTGTGTCAACGTTCTTCAGAAAATCACATGTTTCCAAATTGGTTTGAAACGGTCTGATTCATAAACTTATAAAATGTCATTTGCTGACACGAAAATAAGTTGAAGAATTTTTGAACAAATATTGTCTTACACTCTAAATAATTTGAGCCAAATTTTGTGAGAATATCATCATACTTATAGTGCTTCAATTTGTATCATCTGCACTATCTAGAGTGCTTCAGTTTCTTCTATTCATTGTGTTAACTCAGAAATAGGGTGAGGTATCCCTAAGTTGAGGGTGAGGTATCTCTCCGGTTAGAAGGTGAGGTATCCTTCTGTTATAAAAGGTGTGGCATCCTTTGGTGTATGACTTTAGGCTCAGAAGCACGAGTGAGGTATCCCAGAGGCGCGAGGGAGAGTGCTAGAGTTTGATGTGACACCCTAACTTAGTATCACATGGTTACCCGTTGCGGAATTAAAATTTGTTTAAATGCTGGTCGCTTTCGGAAAATAAACCTTCTTTATAAATAGTATTACTAAAAATGGTACCTAAAAATCTCCCTTTTTTTTAAAAAAAAAAAAAACGAAAGAAGAAATGATGAACACTCAGAACATGAACTAAAACAACACACAAACATATATAACTGTCCCAGTGGGACACAAGTTTAGTACAAAATAGGGCCTTATTAACTGCCATTGAAACAGAATTATAAAAGTCTACAGATACGACTAAAGAGGGTAAGCAAAACATGGGAAAGGGGGTTCCAGAACCACGTCTCAAAAGATAGCTCTCCAAGCCAAAAGTCTAACGGCAAACACCCACAAGCTCCAAACTGGCTACTGGCACTAGCTACAGGTAGGATCTCCACAAACACTGCCACGAGACGAGAACTCCGGTGATGGATCTATGACTTCACTACCCTCATCCAAGGAATCAAAATCATCGTCATAGTCTAAAACATGGTAATCCGGCTCGTCCTCCTCCATGACCTCCAAGGGCTCCTCCTCGGGGTCCTCTTCAGGGTCCTCCTCAAGTCCCACTGCAGGATCTTCCTCAGGTTCCTCCTATGGGTCATCCTCTGGAGCTGGATCAAAGTGCTCGTGTAGAAGCCCAGCCACCTGTAACGTGTGCAGATATAACCAAGTCGGAGGGAGCGCAACCGTCTTAGTCTCCACGGTCTGTGTCCTCCGTATCGGGTTCCCGTTAGCGTCAAAATCCGTGGTCGTAATGGGTCCTTCATAGGTGGCAGATGTAGCCCCCTCGTGGATCTGCCACGCCCCCGCACTCCCGGCGTTATCGAAGACCTCAGTCTTCGATGCGGACGGCACCATCGGAATGCTCGGATCCATCTAAGCACGTACGCATGCGACGATACCAAAAGGAAAAGAAAGTAACAAGTAGAAATGCAAGAGTGAGATACCAGTAAAAGATATATCCCACAACAACCATAAGCATGATACATACAATATCGCAGCATAATAACATGTATTTAGCAAATGAGATAGAGCAGGTGTTATATCAGTGGGTCTCATGCCCGAACAACATTTTTATAAAATTTATGCATGACACTTCAATAATCAGGCTCTAACCTAATCTCATGAGATAACAACACCGTTTCATTGTAGAAGTAATAAAGAGTTGGTCAAGCTCTGATGCCCACTGGCAAGTTGCCACCATAACCTCGTGCACCAAGGTCTCCGGATGCACAACGTCTTGAATGCCTCCAACTGGGCCAATCGGACTGACCCTTAGATACCACCTTGTATCTGGTTTACTTAAGCACGTCTGCTAAGGGGAAATGCATATGAATAAAACTTTTCCATTATCAGGGTTTTTCTTTGTGTATACTCTTTTTCACTGTCGAAGCTCAAGGCTAACGACTATTCATAATTCCCCATCACTTGAACTTAAGAAACACAGGACACGCAGTCCGAGTGCTCAATCACAATGCCTTAGACCGAGGCCGCAGTCAAGGTTTGTGGTCGTAGAAATCACTTATGATTTTATCCATGTTTTATTCTAACATGATAAGGACACCTAGTCCGCAGTAACGAAATCAGAACACACCGTTCTCGATTCCGAGATTTGGACTCTCAGCCCATAACATCATGAATAGGACCCTTGGTCCATAGTACTTGACACGGATCCTAGATCACGTGCATATAACTGAATACTAGAGGCGACGTCTCGCAACTAGATTCTCTTTCGCATGTACTTACTTTTTGCTTGGTGAAAATCAAATCCAAAACAAAACCTCGGTCACTTATCCAGGTAACCGGAATGTTTCTAAATCATTTAGGAGAAAAATCATTTTCCTTTGCAAACTCTTTTATAAAACTTTTAAGAAATTCGTTTACTCTTTGAAATCCTTGATGGAATAAAGTCAAATATTTTAAAAGGGTTTTTCCTTCATAAAACACATAGTTCGAAAATGTTTTCTCTCATACCAGATGTTTGATCATAAAAAGATAGTTTCTATTGACTTGAAATCACTTTAACACTTTTCTAAAAACAAGATCTTATTCTTCTGAAGTAAGCACTTTAAACAAGGAACTGTTATAAATGAACCCAAAACTTTCAAAGTTCTATTCAAGGCTTATTAAGGCTTTTAATCCTTATAGTCATTGGGCACAGACTCAAGTCCGGCTTCTCAAACTTCAATCAACAATAATATATTCTCAACAATAATATCACAGTCAATGACAGTTCATCACATATATGCACAATACTTTAAAGCAAGTAAGATTCAACTTCAAGTAATAATCCAATAGTTCAAGTAAACAAGTCATTCAAGTATCGGTTCAATATCATAACAATATTCAAATCATTCAAGTAAACACATACACACATGCATATAGTCATTGAATATCTCTAGGCAATCCCCTCTTACCTTCCGTGAAGTTAAGAGGTTGGATGCTTGGAAAGGGTAATTCACAAACGTCTTCGCTTACTTGACGATAGAGGTCTATGGTTACAAACACAAGATCATAAGTTAAAAATCAACTAAGAACACTAAACCACAAGGTATTAGGTTCGGCCAAGACAATAAAGTAAGGTTAAGGATTCCCGAAAATTATGCAACTTATGGATTTATGATCCTCAAGTGCTAGGAGTTCATAAACAATGATCATTTAACAAAGTTAAATCAAAATCCCACTAAGTCATAGACTTAGGGTATTCGGCCAAAGCTAGAAAAAAATAGGCTAGTATTCACTAAACTTTCCAATCTCTTAGGTCTAGCATCCATATGTATTAAGGAGCTCAAAACCATGATCATTTTGGAAGAATGAAAACCAAACATCTTAGGCTCACAACCCTTAAGGTTCGGCCTTGATGGGATTTCTAGGCTAGGAATCTTTAAATCATCCAAATCTTTTGGGCATAGCATCCTTCTATATTAAGGAGCTTTTAGTCCATAATCACTTTGGAAGAATAACACATCCTAGGTCCAAAAACACTAGTTTCGACCATCATAGGAAATCAAGTTAGAAAGATTTAAACTTTCCAATCTCTTAGACTTAGCATCCAAATATCTTATGGAGCTCATGTCCATGATCATCTTGGAAAATGAGAGAAGTTACATTCTAGGTTTTACAACATAAACTAAACAAGTTAGAAGTCTTTAAACTTTCCAATCACTTAGACTTAGCATCCTTCTATATTAAGGAGCCTTAGTCCATGATCATTTTGGAGAAATGAAAACAACATATCCTAGGTTCACAACCATCATAGGATGAATAGACTATAAAATCTTTAAACTTTCCAATCACTTAGACTTAGCATCCTTCTACATTAAGGAGCCTTAGTCCATGATCATTTTGGAGAAATGAAAACCAAACCTTCCTAGGCCACTAAGGTATAGTTTCGGCCATCATAGAAAGAATAGGTTAGAAATCTTTGTTTGATAACAACTCTTAGGTTTAGAATCACAAGGTATTAAGAGTTCTAAATCCATGATCATACTTGGATAGATGAAACATAGTACCCTAGGCCTACTTATTCATATTTTCGGCCATCATAGGAACAAGCTATAAAACCTTCCAAGATTTATAGATTTAAGATCAAGGGATAGTTAGAAACTCAAACAGTACATGATCATTTTCTCAAAAGTTGAAACAAAACCCACCTAGACCATATTACATGGTTTCGGCCTCCTTAGAAAGAAAGGGCTAGGGAGCTTTGTTTTACACAACCTTCTAGTATGTTAAAATACAAGTAAATAAAAGACTATAGAAAGTGGTTTCAACTCAAAAGGAGTTTTCTACCATTTTTAAGAGATTTTTGAAGTTTAAAGCTTAATAAGAACACATAAAGCAAATAATGAAATAAAATGACAAACTTGTAAAGAAATTTATATGAGAGCATTACCCTTAACAAGAGGAAGAACTTTAATGAAGAACACAAGTGCAAAAGATAAATAAAAATGCAAGCTTTAAGTAGTTGAACTTAAGGAAGAAGAAGAAGTATAAGAGTGAAGAAGTGATGAAGAAGAAGAAAAAGTGAGGAAGTGTAAATGAAATGGGTATATATAGGGGGAGAGGGGAGAGGTCATGAAATTGAGGGAGAAGATAGGGGTTTGGAGTGGCTTGTGGAGTAAGTTTGAGAGTTAAGGCTTGATGGGATGGAAAGAGGAGAGAGAATAGCTTTTAGATTAGATTAGTATTATAATTTGAAAAAGTATAATGATTATACTTTTGGAGTGTGTAAGAGTCTCTCCCATCATGTCACCTCAAGTCACTTCATCCCTCTTTGTGCTCCATTTCATACCCAGTTGCATTTCCGATCGTAATTTCCCGACGTTTTCGCCCGAATAAAATATTTTATTTTATTTTTGAACGAAAATTTTCAAAATAACCAAAGTTGAAGGAAACATGATAAAAACACTAACCGTCTCGTTCACGGGTGAAAATTAGGTTTTCTTCTCAGTAAACGGATACCGGCAGTGAAAACGCAGAGCGGCTTCCGTCTGAATTTTCAACCGAAAATTTTACCGTGACTTCATATGATATAACAACACAAGAAAATGATATTAGTTTAATTAAAATCACCCTCTGAGTTTAATCTAAAATAAACACATTTAAATATGTTTATACTGCTACAGAAAGCATAGGAAAAACAGGGTGTTACATTTGAGGCTCTTACACGTGGAGGGTGAGGTATCCCAGGAGGCGTGGTTAGAGTGCTCTGTTTTTTACAAAGGTTGCAAGCACCAGTTTATAAGCTTGTCTATTAGTGGAAGAAAATCCCACAGGTGGAGTGGGGACTGGACGTAGGTCACAGGTGGTTGGTGGCCGAACCAGGATAAAATCAGTGTGCAAGTATTCTCTTCCCTATCTCCATATTGTTTAATTCATATTATTTCTCACATATTCATAATTTGTTTATTTATTATTGATTTATTATTTTATATTGAGAAAATCATTTTTGATAAATTAATTTAGAAATTTTTATAAACCCAATTCACCCCCCTCTTGGGTTATGGTTGCCACGGCCAACAAGTGGTGTCAGAGCTTCGGCTCTGGTTAGAAGCTTAACAGCTTAGAGTAAAAGATCCTTGTTGGCTTCTGTAACACCCTGATTTTTTCTGCTTTCTAATATCAGAAAATTATATAAATATGTTTATGTTTTTATCTGAGATTTAGAAAATTATTTTAATTAATCCGAAACCATAGTTAAACTCTACTGGACCGTGCCTTTCATAAAATGTTTTATTAAGCTAGTTTTATTAATTTTAAAAATGTTGGTTAAGGGCTAAGTGGCATTTTAGCTTAAAAGTCCCTTTCTGGTACATGAGCACGCCCGTGCTCATTAGCCAACACGCCCGTGCTTAAAGTCAGAAGCATGTTTCTGATTTTAAGTTGAGCACGACCGTGGTCAATAGGGAGCACGCCCGTGCTCAATGCCTGGACCTTGTCTCGGTGATGCTAAGTGGAGCACGATCGTGCTCAAGGGAGAGCACGACCGTGCTCAGGTCCGGATGTTATAAACGTTGCAGAGGCCGAGGGTTTGACGTGAAACCCTATTTTCTTGGTGCAGCTGCGGCCAGAACACTTTCTTTTTCTCTTTATCATTCTTTCATCGCCGTAGTGGAGTTCTGAGAGCAGTTTGGGAGATTAGCTTGATCTGCTTCAGTGTTAATAGGTTTATCACCGGAGTGAGCCGCTTTGGGAACGGTATCAGTTTGCTATTAGGAGCAGTGTTAGAGCTACCTTCAATCCAGGTATGGGGAGAAGTGGGATTGTATTCATTAGGCAGTGGGTAGTGTAAGGTAACGGGGTTCCATGACCCCGGTTATTGTATGTGTTATGTGTAAATAAAATGGTTGTTTGATTGTGACAATATGCTGGTAACTGTTTGGATATAGTGAATGTATGTTCATGTTCTTGATGTGGTTTAATGAGCATGATGATATGTTAATTATTGTTATTAACATGTTTTGGTGGATTGATGTTGTGACTGTTGTGTTAAGGGTAATGTTGATGAGATTACTTAATTGATTAATTAGGTTAAAAACGTATTCAGTTTAAGAAGTTGAATCCTTAACATAATTGGTTAGAACTTGGTTTCTGTCCCTGCACAGAACAGTGCAGTTGTGCATTGAGCACGACCGTGCTGAACAGGGAACACGACCGTGCTCCCATTTAAATTCTGGAAAATGGCCGCGCTGTTTAGCAAGGCCGTGCAGGTCAAACGGCACGACCGTGCTGCTGAGCACGACCGTGCTGAGCACGACCGTGCTGAGTGTGAAGCACGACCGTGCTTCACTTAAAAGGGCAGCACGCCCTCACGTGTCCAAGCACGACCGTGCTAGGGTCTAAGCACGATCGTGCTGACCCCTCCTGGACAGTGATACAATTAAAGGACTTAAGGGGTTTTTAAACCCCATTCCCCTATGATGATAAGTTAAGTTAACTAAGCAAAGATAAAGATTAGACAACCCGGTTATTAATTATATAAGATAATTAAGATAACAAGGTGTTAAGTCGGTATCCGTTGGGTTACCGCATGTTTATAAGTTGAAGTCTTGGGTGCTTAGTGACCCAAGCACGTTGAGTTGAACCTTGGTGCTTATTGGCTAAGGGAGCCTTGACCCCATGGTTTGGGTCTAAGGTTACGTTGAACGTTGATGTTGAAGTCTTGGGAGTTTTATGTCCCAAGCAAGGAGGTGGTTGAGATTGTTTGTTGTTGTGCCATTTGCATAGAGCATTGGAGTTGTTGATGGGGGAGGTTCGACAAAGGGGAGATCGGCCGAGAGTACGGTGATCTGGCCATCCACGGTAGGTCACCCAAGGTTTGGTGACCGAGGCCCCCCGTAATGAGGCATCCACGATTTGATGGGTTGGCTATCCATGGAGTTCACCCAAGGTTTGGTGAACTGCCGGTGTTGGTGCTTTATGGCCAATACAGATATGTAACTCCAAAGTCGCTCATCCTGAGTTAGTCTGGATCCACATGCATAGTTGGAGTAGGGGAGTAGTTGATGCATTGCATAGCATAGCATACTTGGTTGCTATGATGCTGTTGGATGTTGATGTATGCTTATGTGTATGTTTACCTTGCATACTATTCCCCTGCCGTTTATATGATTACATGAATCTTACTCCCTGTATTGTTTGTGTTTGGCCTGATCGGCATTTGCAGAGGATGACGATCAGCCCGGAGATGAGTGACTCTGAGGAGCCGCCACTCATAGTTAGGGCCTGTTTATTGTTTAGTCTGTTTTCGGTTGTATTCCGTGGATTTATTTCCGGAACGGTTATACCAGCTCTGAATTGTGACATCGGGGTTGGGTAGTTATTTCTTCATGTTTTATTGATTATGAAATTGGTTTATTTTCCGCGTTGTAAACGAGTTCATGTGGGACTTTTCTACCCATGGACAACTGTAATTCAATTAAATGCATGTTTTTCTTTTTAATTGTTTTATATTTAAATGCCTTATAACATGCGGGGTAGAAGGGTGTCACATTTAGTGGTATCAGAGCAGTTCGACCTTGTTAGGACGTGGTATGAGTCTGTTGTGAGTCTGTTGTGTGATTCTTGTTTGGATTATCTATACTTGTATAGATAATGATGTTTTAAGTTAGTTGCATGTAGCTTTTACTCGCTTAAGTTTCTGTATTAAGAGTTGTGTTGGACTTGTACAGGAACTAATGGCCGGTGGAGGACGCAACGATCAGGCGATTGCTGACGCATTGGCACTCCTAGCCAATGCTATTGGTCAGGTCAACCCTAACAATGGTGGGCCTGTAAACAGCCTGTTTTTAATTACGCTGTTTTAACAGTAAAAAATATATTTATTTATATTTTTATTTGAGACTTAGGAAATGAATTTGGAGAAACAAAATCATATCTAGAACTTACTCTATGGTAGGAGGCTATGGTTAAAATTTGGGTTTAAAACTCAGACGAAAACCGGTCTGCGTTTTTTAACTGACAGTATAATTTTATACTGACAGAAAACCCTAATTTGACCCAAAAACTGAAATTTGTAGATTTTTTATATTTTGTCCGTGAGGAAGTCTACCTTCCAAATTTCTGATCAGAAATAAAATATTATGTGTTTTCGGACGAATTTTGGTGAAAGTTCGAACAGAAAACAGTCGGTGTTTTCACTGACAGTAAGATTTTAATGATCAGAAAACCTAATTTTGACTCGTAAACGAAATGGTTTATAATTAAATCATATTTTCAATGAGTCTGGTTAGTTTGAAAATTTTCGATCGAAAATAGACAGAAACCCTAATCGGGAAACCGACGGAGTCGAAAACGGAACTGCAGAGGCCCGTCAAGAGATCGGGACAACGAGTCATGCATGATGACTCATGGAGGATGAGTCACCAAGCATTTATGAGCATTAAATGCTAGTAATCATGACTTTTAGGTAAAATGACCAAAATACCCCAAGCCTTCGCGGTTAGTAACAAGACACATCTACGCACTCTTAACCACTCACTTTACGTGGTTGTAAACCTTCTACATATCCTAAATTTCGTGCATATATATATACTAAAACCATACCTATTTCATTTTGCTTTCGTTTCATCATTTTCCTCTCAAAAACCGAAATCGGGTAACTGACAGAGCTGCGTACAGAATTTCCGGGAACCGTTAACGGATAGGATCAATGACTCATTGGTGAGTCATTATGTGTGGCCCAAAATCAGCCACATCTACCTTAATTGTGATCCACATATTATTAATCATGATTAGCCAAAATAAACCTTAGTTAAGTTAACTATTAACTATGGTTAATCATATATAATTAAATATCACAAAAACCCATTAATCTAAAAGCTAACAAACCAAACAAAGCCTAAGATCTATCCTATATAATGACCCAAAACCGTGGCCTCCATCCCCCTTTCACTCACTTCTTCATCTCTTCCATTTCTTCTTCACTTTTTCTTCAAAAATCCATTGTTGTTCTTGCACAACTTGATCATTCTTTCACTTTCTTTTAGAGGTAAACCCTCACTTCTATGATCTTAGTTATCTTCCTCATCTCCTTAAATCTCTTTATCAACCACTACTTCGGATTAGAGGAGAAGAATTGAGAGAGAAATCTCAATAGTTGCAAGAAGCCTTTGATGGAAGCTTTGAAACCAAGTTGGAGCAGTTGCAGTGAGGGAGGTCTCCAAACACTCTTCAACCGTTGGATCATTCCCATATTTTATAAAGAAGGTTCAATACTTGTTGTTATTAATATCCAACGGTCAGAATTTGGAAAAAACCTCCATAGTGTGAGATATGAAGCTCGGACAGTAGGCCTAGGAGGTGAGAAACTCAACCCGGGTACCACCAAACCTGTCACAATATAATTGCGATCTGAGATTCGTTAAACCGTTGGATCGAGCTGAAACTTTGTGAGATTGTTTCTGAAGGATAGTTCTTCAGTCTCACCGTTCCGTTTTATAAATAAAGATATGTTTCCAGAGAAATGAAGCTCGAACAGTAGCCCTGTTTTGGTAGTTTTTCCCTAGGATTCATGAGCATATTTGAATCCGATTTTCCCTAAGTCCAGCCGTTGCTCTCGTAAGTTTTTCCATCGATTTTGTCTCTTGATTCAAATAGATTTAGTTATTTGAAACCCTATTGTTGATTGGGTTGGTATTTGGTGTTTCCGGCGAATTGTGTTACTCGTACGTGTAACGGGACGCAAAGCGAAACGGTGGGATGTGTAAGGATGGACGGTGGCAGATTTTGTGGATGTTGTTGGACAGTGTGCTGAGGTTCTTGGTAGTAGCATGGACGCATTCGGAGCTTCTACGGGAAAGCACGCACGTCAATCAGGTGGGGGAAAGAACCAATCTACCATCGGAAACGGATAAGTAGGTATTTAAATTATAATAATTGTGTAGGGCGACCTAAACCCTACTAGTGGTCGAGTAATCGACAAGACCAAAATCACATTGGAAGCTTTTTCGTGAAACCATGATGATTTGGGGATTGTGGGTTTATCGCCGTTAGGATAATCTTATGATATTCGAGGTTGATTGAATTTATTGATTATTGAATTATGTTGTGATAAATTGTTTATTATTATGTCTTGTGATACTTGAGTAGTTGATTGATAATATAGTATGATCTGCCTGGGATGATAAACTGTTTAGTTAATGTTAAGGCACGAGATGTGTGATTTAAGAGATGTATTTGGGTGAGTGAATTATGATGCATTAGTGATGCCTAGCCTTAGTGTATAGATGAGATGAGATTATTGAATGAGTATTGAGACTTGTGGTGGAAGGTTGAGGCATTAGGCTATAATGAATGCGGGTTGGTGAGATTCATAATATAGATGTGTTAAGGTTCATGGCCGTGTGTGATGAAAACGCACGAGGTCGGGATAGTCCTTGAGTCCCTGAGGGATCGCGTTGCGCAAAGGTTACTAAAATGGTGTATGGGCACCATGGCACTAATTGCGCAATAGCATGAGTAGTTCGGGAACTACTGGGTTCTATCGCCGCACAACGGCAAGAGTAGTTTGGAACTACTATACTGGTGTATGGGCACCAGGGCACTAAGTTACTGGCACCGGGACCGATTGGACTACTGACTAATGACAGGAATATAGATGGCCAAGTTTGCATGAGAGTAAGGGTAGAGGACCATATAGTGGTTTAAGGTTGATTTGGAGTTTTGAGAGATGTTGGTGTTAATGATTATTATATTTCGATACTATGTCCATTTTTCCACCTTTGATGATAGACATGTGTCTTATCCCCTATTTCTGTATTTGTATATGTTTTGCTTATATGGATACAAGAAGATTTTACGGAAGATCCGGGGGTGATGACTATGTGGAGGAACCAGCTGAGGACTTCACCGAGGACTTTAATGTAGAGGAGTTGGACGGGACTCCTTATGAGCCAGACGCAGGAGGACGAGCTGTAGATGGTAGTAATAGCAATTAAGTAAATAGGGCCAGTGAGTCTAGACTATGTGTTTATGTTTCCGCAACTAAGGGTTTGTATAAGAATTTACCTGCTAGGGATCTTACTGAGAAAATGCCCTAGACAGTGTTTTGGTATTGTATGAAGTATGTATTTATAATATGACTTTGATGTTATCTTTCATTGTTGGTCATATTTTAATTCCTTCGCATTTTCGTTTTATAATCAATGTTAATCCACACGAGGAATCTAAATAACTAATTAAAGGCACAAGGGGCACAGCGGGGGTGTCTCATTTGGTATCAGAGCAGTTTTGATTCTGTTCAGACTGTGAGGTTTAGGATTGTTGTTACTGGCCGTGTCTAGTTGAATCCACATCGGATTTTAGCTATGCTTAGAAGTTGGGTAGTGTGTCCGAAGTCGATGCGATAACTGACATTAGTATGGCATATAGTAGTTTTATACTTGTTTATGTAGTATTATATGTCATATACCAGTGTTCAGAGAGGTGGAGTTGGAAAAGGAGTTTCAGCCGCAGGACAACAGATGACCAGACCTCAGGCCACTGAAAGAGTGTTTACTGTGAGGGTAGCTGAATTCTCAATCTGGGATCTTATACAAGGTATGTATTTGATATCTGGTAGACTTTGTTTGTTTGTCTAAGTAGCATGATAGACAAGAAAGTGATGAGAGTTTTGTTGAGGTATAGTGTGACTGGTAGGATGTGAAACCTTAAGATCAATATCCACTGAGTGAGACAAGTACTATAAGTCAAATATTGATCGAGCATAATATCTTTAAGGAATCTAGGGCAATGATTAATGTTCGTAGTTAAGATTGATTGTATGAGTTTGGGAATAAGAATGAACGAAAGTGTATATAGTAATTTCACCTAAGTTGAATATGAGCAGAAATGATAATTTCCTGATTGAGGTTACTAGAGAAATTCAAATTGGTTGAGTTAGATAATCCTAACTGGCGTAGTTCTTTTGATTGTAGTTTATCTTAAGGAGTCTTGAGATGTTGATTGTAGTTTATCTTAAGGGGTGTTGAGATGTTTATTTGGAGACTTGCAATGTATGATTGTGATATAATCTAGAATAGTGAAATACATTCTAAGGAACTAAGACTGTGATTGGATACATGAAGTAGGAAGTTAGGGTAGTATTGATTGTGGTGTTAATTGCGGGAGTTAGATGTTGACATAAGGTTCCCTAGTGGATCAGTAGTAAGAGAGGAAAAGGATTAAGTTTTAATTATGTCCTTCAAGGATGATAGATCAAGGTGAAATGTTAAGGACAATGAATATAATGAAGTGATGGATTGTTTCGAGGATAAATAGAACGATATAAGAATGAATTGTGTTATGAAGTTACCGTTGTCATCTAGGGGAAAGACAGCCAGCAATGAGGAATATATTGTGGGATCTTTAGATTAGAATACGATTACAAGATGATGTCCTAGTTTGAGTCACGAAATTCCGAGGACGGAATTTTTTCTAAGTGGGGTAGTAATGTAACAGCCTGTTTTTAATTACGCTGTTTTAACAGTAAAAATATATTTATTTATATTTTTATTTGAGACTTAGGAAATGAATTTGGAGAAAACAAAATCATATCTAGAACTTACTCTATGGTAGGAGGCTATGGTTAAAATTTGGGTTTAAAACTCAGACGAAAACCGGTCTGTCGTTTTTTTTAACTGACAGTATAATTTTATACTGACAGAAAACCCTAATTTTGACCCAAAAAAACTGAAATTTGTAGATTTTTTATATTTTGTCCGTGAGGAAGTCTACCTTCCAAATTTCTGATCAGAAATAAAATATTATGTGTTTTCGGACGAATTTTGGTGAAAGTTCGAACAGAAAACAGTCGGTGTTTTCACTGACAGTAAGATTTTAATGATCAGAGAAACCTAATTTTGACTCGTAAACGGAAATGGTTTATAATTAAATCATATTTTCAATGAGTCTGGTTAGTTTGAAAATTTTCGATCGAAAAATAGACAGAAACCCTAATCGGGAAACCGACGGAGTCGAAAACGGAACTGCAGAGGCCCGTCAAGAGATCGGGACAACGAGTCATGCATGATGACTCATGGAGGATGAGTCACAAGCATTTATGAGCATTAAATGCTAGTAATCAGGACTTTTAGGTAAAATGACCAAAATACCCCAAGCCTTCGCGGTTAGTAACAAGACACATCTACGCACTCTTAACCACTCACTTTACGTGGTTGTAAACCTTCTACATATCCTAAATTTCGTGCATATATATATACTAAACCATACCTATTTCATTTTGCTTTCGTTTCATCATTTTCCTCTCAAAAACCGAAATCGGGTAACTGACAGAGCTGCGTACAGAATTTCCGGGAACCGTTAACGGATAGGATCAATGACTCATTGGTGAGTCATTATGTGTGGCCCAAAATCAGCCACATCTACCTTAATTGTGATCCACATATTATTAATCATGATTAGCCAAAATAACCTTAGTTAAGTTAACTATTAACTATGGTTAATCATATATAATTAAATAATCACAAAACCCATTAATCTAAAGCTAACAAACCAAACAAAGCCTAAGATCTATCCTATATAATGACCCAAAACCGTGGCCTCCCTCCCCCTTTCACTCACTTCTTCATCTCTTCCATTTCTTCTTCACTTTTTCTTCAAAAACTCCATTGTTGTTCTTGCACAACTTGATCATTCTTTCACTTTCTTTTAGAGTAAACCCTCACTTCTATGATCTTAGTTATCTTCCTCATCTCCTTAAATCTCTTTATCAACCACTACTTCGGATTAGAGGAGAAGAATTGAGAGAGAAATCTCAATAGTTGCAAGAAGCCTTTGATGGAAGCTTTGAAACCAAGTTGGAGCAGTTGCAGTGAGGGAGTCTCCAAACACTCTTCAACCGTTTGGATCATTCCCATAATTTATAAGAAGTTCAATACTTGTTGTTATTAATATCCAACGGTCAGAATTTGGAAAAAAAACCTCCATAGTGTGAGATATGAAGCTCGGACAGTAGGCCTAGGAGGTGAGAAACTCAACCCGGGTACCACCAACCTGTCACAATATAATTGCGATCTGAGATTCGTTAACCGTTGGATCGAGCTGAAACTTTGTGAGATTGTTTCTGAAGGATAGTTCTTCAGTCTCACCGTTTCCGTTTTATAAATAAAGATATGTTTCCAGAGAAATGAAGCTCGAACAGTAGCCCTGTTTTGGTAGTTTTTCCCTAGGATTCATGAGCATATTTTGAATCCGATTTTCCCTAAGTCAGCCGTTGCTCTCGTAAGTTTTTTCCATCGATTTTGTCTCTTGATTCAAATAGATTTAGTTATTTGAAACCCTATTGTTTGATTGGGTTGGTATTTGGTTGTTTCCGCGAATTGTGTTACTCGTACGTGTAACGGGACGCAAAGCGAAACGGTGGATGTGTAAGGATGGACGGTGGCAGATTTGTGGATGTTGTTGGACAGTGTGCTGAGGTTCTGGTAGTAGCATGGACGCATTCGGAGCTTCTACGGGAAAGCACGCACGTCAATCCAGGTGGGGGAAAGAACCAATCTACCATCGGAAACGGATAAGTAGTATTTAAATTATAATAATTGTGTAGGGCGACCTAAACCCTACTAGTGGTCGAGTAATCGACAAGACCAAAATCACATTGGAAGCTTTTTCGTGAAACCATGATGATTTGGGGATTGTGGGTTTATCGCCGTTAGGATAATCTTATGATATTCGAGGTTGATTGAATTTATTGATTATTGAATTATGTTGTGATAAATTGTTTATTATTATGTCTTGTGATACTTGAGTTGAGTAGTTGATTGATAATATAGTATGATCTGCCTGGGATGATAAACTGTTTAGTTAATGTTAAGGCACGAGATGTGTGATTTAAGAGATGTATTTGGGTGAGTGAATTATGATGCATTAGTGATGCCTAGCCTTAGTGTATAGATGAGATGAGATATTGAATGAGTATTGAGACTGTGGTGGAAGGTTGAGGCATTAGGCTATAATGAATGCGGGTTGGTGAGATTCATAATATAGATGTGTTAAGGTTCATGGCCGTGTGTGATGAAACGCACGAGGTCGGGATAGTCCTTGAGTCCCTGAGGGATCGCGTTGCGCAAAGGTTACTAAAATGGTGTATGGGCACCATGGCACTAATTGCGCAATAGCATGAGTAGTTCGGGAACTACTGGGTTCTATCGCCGCACAACGGCAAGAGTAGTTTGGAACTACTATACTGGTGTATGGGCACCAGGGCACTAAGTTACTGGCACCGGACCGATTGGACTACTGACTAATGACAGGAATATAGATGGCCAAGTTTGCATGAGAGTAAGGGTAGAGGAACCATATAGTGGTTTAAGGTTGATTTGGAGTTTTGAGAGATGTTGGTGTTAATGATTATTATATTTCGATACTATGTCCATTTTTTCCACCTTTGATGATAGACATGTGTCTTATCCCCTATTTCTGTATTTGTATATGTTTTGCTTATATGGATACAAGAAGATTTTACGGAAGATCCGGGTGATGACTATGTGGAGGAACCAGCTGAGGACTTCACCGAGGACTTTAATGTAGAGGAGTTGGACGGGACTCCTTATGAGCCAGACGCAGGAGGACGAGCTGTAGATGGTAGTAATAGCAATTAAGTAAATAGGGCCAGTGAGTCTAGAACTATGTGTTTATGTTTCCGCAACTAAGGGTTTTGTATAAGAATGTACCTGCTAGGGAGCTTACTGAGAAAATGCCCTAGACAGTGTTTTGGTATTGTATGAAGTATGTATTTATAATATGACTTTGATGTTATCTTTCATTGTTGGTCATATTTTAATTCCTTCGCATTTTCGTTTTATAATCAATGTTAATCACACGAGGAATCTAAATAACTAATTTAAAGGCACAAGGGGCACAGCGGGGTGTCTCAGGGCCAGCTGAGTTCCAGGGACTGGATAAGTTCCAGAGGAACAACCCTCCATCGTTCAAGGGCGCGTACGATCCGGAAGGAGCTTTGTTGTGGCTGAGGGAGACAGAGAAGATCTTCCGAACCATGGATTGCAACAATCAGTAGAAGCTCATCTTTGCTACCTTCATGCTGACCGAGGAGGCAGAGCACTGGTGGGATAACTGCAGGCAGAGGATGCAGGCTGAGGGCATAGTGGTTACATGGGCGGTGTTCTAGCAGAGATTCCTGGAGAAGTACTTTCCAGCGGATATTAGGGACAAGGAGATGGAATTCTTGTCTTTGAGGCAGGGGTCGCTGTCAGTCGGTGACTATGTGGCCAAGTTTGAGGAGCTGGCCAGGTACTGCACTCCCTACCAACATGAGACGGATGACCGTTCGAAGTGTGTGAAGTTTAAGGTGGGACTCCGACCTGAGATCAAGCAGGCCATCAGCTACCAGGAGATCAGAGTCTTCCCTATTCTGGTCAACAAGTGCAGGATCTATGAGGATGCCAGCCAGTTCAGAGCTGCCAGTTCCAGAGGGTCAGATAGCCAGAGTGGCAAGAGAACCGATCAGAGAGACAAGGGTAAACAGAGGTATACTCCGACCGGTAGAGATTTCAAGCAGAGTGGCAAGAAGCCACAGTTTCAGTAGGATGGGTTTAGAGGCGGGTTCTCTAATGTCTCTAGGCCCATGAGGTGCGGCAAGTGTGGTGCTACGGATCACTACTCGTCTCAGTACAAGGAGACGCAGGTTATCTGCTTCAGGTGTGGCAAGCCAGGACACATCAGCCAAGAGTGTGAAGGAGCCAAGGCCGAGCCTCCCAGCGCCAGCAAGAATCAGAAGTCTCAGGCCAACCGACTGAAGACCACTGGAAGAGTCTTTACTCTTAGTGGAGCTGAAGCCTCCGAGTCTGATGACTTGATTCGAGGTACATGTCTTATTGATGGGACTCAATTAACTGTATTGTATGATTCGGGTGCTACTCATTCTTTTATATCGCATGATAGGGTCAAGAGTCTTGAATTGCCTGTTGCTTCCCTTGAGTATGATTTGTTGGTTTCTACACCTACAAATAGACCTGTTTCTACTTCTTATGCATGCAAGAACTGTCATATAGTTATAAATGATAGGACATTCATTGCTGATCTTGTATGCTTGCCTTTGAAAGACCTGGATATTATTCTGGGTATGGACTGGTTATCTTCCAACCATGTCCCCCTGAACTGTTTTGACAAAACCTTGATTTTTGGAACTCCAAAGGAGTCTAAGAATCCGGACCTTCTCTCTGCCAGCCAAGTTCGAGCTTCGATGAAAGACAAAGCCCAAGTATACATGATGTTAGCTTCCCTGGAAGTAGAGAGCAGCCCTCCCGATGTCGCCAGCTTGCCTGTTGTGCGAGAATTTCCTGAAGTGTTTCCGGGGGATGTTTATAACTTACCCCCAGAGAGAGATGTTGAGTTTACCATAGACTTAGTGCCTGGCACCGGGCCAATCTCCATAGCACCCTATAGGATGTCTCCTCTAGAGCTAGCTAAGTTGAAGGAACAGTTGGAGGACCTGATGAAGAAGCAGTTCATTAGGCCCAGTGTGTCTCCGTGGGGAGCACCTGTGTTGTTGGTGAAGAAGAAGGATGGTAGTATGAGGTTGTGTGTCGACTTTCGGCAGCTCAACAAGGTGACCATAAAGAATCGGTATCCCCTCCCTAGGATTGATGATCTTGTGGACCAGTTGATGGGCGCTTGCGGCTTTTCAAAGATAGATTTGAGGTCAGGGTACCATCAGATTCGGGTTAAGTCTGAGGACATCCCGAAGACAGCGTTTAGGACGCGATATGGTCACTATGAGTACTTGGTTATGCCCTTCGGTGTGACCAATGCTCCTGCGGTCTTCATGGACTACATGAACAAGACCTTTCACCCTTACTTGGATAAGTTTGTGGTGGTGTTTATAGATGACATCTTAGTGTACTCCAAGAGTAAGGAGGAACATGAGGAACACCTGAGGGTTGTTTTGCAGACCCTTAAGGAAAAGCAGTTGTATGCTAAGTTGTCTAAGTGTGAGTTCTGGTTAGAGAAAGTGAGATTCTTGGGGTTAGCCGGGTACTATAGGCGGTTAATAGAAGGTTTCTCTAAGATAGCTTTACCCTTAACCCGTCTCACCAAAAAGGGACAGTTGTTTGTGTGGGACTCTAAGTGTGAAGAGAGTTTCCAAACCCTTAAGAATAGGTTTACGTCAGCACCAGTTTTAGTTTTGTCAGATCCTAGTGAACCCTTCATAGTTTACTGCGATGCTTCTAAGCAAGGGTTAGGTGGTGTGCTGATGCAGAATAGTAAGGTAGTTGCTTATGCTTCTAGGCAGTTGAAAACCCATGAGAAGAACTACCCTACCCATGACCTAGAGCTAGGAGCTGTGGTATTTGCCTTAAAGATCTGGAGGCATTACCTGTATGGAGCAAGGTTTGAGGTTTTTAGTGATCATAAGAGTTTGAAGTATCTCTTTGATCAAAAGGAGCTAAATATGAGGCAGCGTAGGTGGATGGAGTTTTTAAAGGACTATGACTTCGAGCTGACCTACCAGGAAAGGCCAATGTGGTGGCCGATGCCTTGAGTAGGAAAACCCTGCATATCTCCGCTTTGATGGTTAGGGAGATGGATCTGATTGAGGAGTTTAGAGACCTTAGTCTAGCTTGTGAGTTTACCCGTAAGAGTATTAGGCTTGGTACCTTGAAGGTTACCAACAGTCTGATGGATCAGATTAGAGAGGGTCAGAAGTTAGATAAGTTTCTCTTAGACCAGCGAGAGTTGCTCGCTCAGGGTAGAGACCTAAGTTTTAAGAATGGCGGTGATGGTATCTTGAGGTTCAAGGATAGAGTCTGTGTGCCAGATGTTCCTGAGCTTAGGAAGTTGATCTTAGAAGAAGGTCATAGGAGTTGATTGAGTGTGCACCCAGGTGCCACTAAGATGTATCAGGATCTTAAGAGGATGTTTTGGTGGCCTAGGATGAAAAAGGATGTGGCCGAGTTTGTGTATGCGTGCCTAGTTTGTCAAAAGGCTAAGATAGAGCATCAAAGGCCTTCGGGTAAGTTGCAACCTTGGAATATCCCAGAATGGAAATGGGATAGCATCTTCATGGATTTTGTGTCTGGACTCCCAGGGACTCCGGCTAGTTTTGAGGCGATTTGGGTTGTTGTGGATAGACTGACTAAGTCTGCCCATTTCATTCCGATGAATATGGAGTATCCATTGGAGAAATTAGCTAAGCTGTACATCAAAGAGATAGTTAGGCTTCATGATGTACCCTCTAGCATAGTTTCAGATAGAGACCCGAGGTTTACCTCTAGGTTTTGGAATAGTTTGTAAGAGGCTTTAGGGACAAAGCTTAGGCTTAGTTCAACTTACCACCCACAGACTGATGGGTAGTCTGAGCGGACCATCCAGTCCTTAGAGGACTTGTTGAGGGCTTGTGTGTTAGAACAGTCTGGTAGTTGGGACAAGTTTTTGCCCCTGATAGAGTTCACCTACAACAACAGCTTCCATTCCAGCATTGGGATGGCACCTTATGAAGCTCTGTATGGGAGGAGATGTAGGACACCCTTGTGTTGGAGTGAACCTAGTGACAGTGTGGTGCTAGGGCCAGAGATAGTCCAGGAAACAACAGAAAAGATTAGACTGGTTCAGGAAAAGATGAGAGTTGCACAGAGTAGGCAGAAGAGCTACCATGATAAAAGGAAGAAGGCGCTCGAATTCCAGGAAGGCGATCATGTATTCTTGAGAGTTACCCCGACGACTGGGGTTGGTAGAGTGATGAAGGTGAGGAAACTTACTCCGAGGTTCGTTGGTCCTTACCAAATCCTCAAAAGAGTCGGCGAAGTCACCTACTAAATAGCCTTACCCCCGTTCTTGTCAAATCTCCACAATATTGTTCATGTGTCTCAACTCAGGAAGTATATTCACGACCCTAGTCACGTGATAGTACCCGACGCCATACAGTTAAAAGAGAACTTGACATTTGAGGTGTTACCCCTTCGAGTCGAGGATAGGAAGGTGAAGCAGCTAAGAGGCAAGGAGATTCCCTTGGTTAAAGTAGTTTGGAGCGGGGCAACTGAGGAAAGCGCTACCTGGGAGCTCGAGAGTCAGATGATGGAGGCGTATCCTGTGACACCCGGGGCTGACGAGGGCGGGGAGTGGTCGCCGGTGCAAGAGGCATGATCAAGGAGCGGCTCCTGGCAGGCTTCTAGGCGGAGGGACACATGAATGAACCGATAGCACACCTGAATGAGAGGGATCCTGAGACTGTGTAGGTATGGGACTATACAGTAGAGGATGGCTTATATGAATTGATTGGTACTACCTATACCAACAAGATGCATCTTCTTTTCGGGAGCCCATCACTTAAGAACTCCACAGTTAAGCGTGCTTGACTTGGAGCGATTCTGGGATGGGTGACCTCCTGGGAAGTTTTCCCGGGAAGCATGTGAGTGAGGACAAAGCATGCTGAAAAGACCCGTGTTGGTCTGTGGGGTCAGTCGTCAATCCATAGAGCAGCCAGGGATGTTACAAATGGTATCAGAGCGGCACCTCTCCCAGTAAGGTGTGGTTCGGGGACGAACCAAGCGGAAGCTGGTGGGCATGTGACACCCGGGGCTGACGAGGGCGGGGAGTGGTCGCCGGTGCAAGAGGCATGATCAAGGAGCGGCTCCTGGCAGGCTTCTAGGCGGAGGGACACATGAATGAACCGATAGCACACCTGAATGAGAGGGATCCTGAGACTGTGTAGGTATGAGACTATACAGTAGAGGATGGCTTATATGAATTGATTGGTACTACCTATACCAACAAGATGCATCTTCGTTTCGGGAGCCCATCACTTAAGAACTCCACAGTTAAGCGTGCTTGACTTGGAGCGATTCTGGGATTGGTGACTTCCTGGGAAGTTTTCCCGGGAAGCATGTGAGTGAGGACAAAGCATGCTGAAAAGACCCGTGTTGGTCTGTGGGGTCAGTCGTCAATCCATAGAGCAGCCAGGGATGTTACATATCCGCATCTTTTCGTTTGAGGTACGTAGAAATTTCGAGGACGAAATTTTTATAAGGGGGGTGGAATTGTAACACCCTGCCTTTCATAAAATGTTTTATTAAGCTAGTTTTATTAATTTTAAAAATGTTGGTTAAGGGCTAAGTGGCATTTTAGCTTAAAAGTCCCTTTCTGGTACATGAGCACGCCCGTGCTCATTAGCCAACACGCCCGTGCTTAAAGTCAGAAGCGTGTTTCTGATTTTAAGTTGAGCACGACCGTGCTCAATAGGGAGCACGCCCGTGCTCAATGCCAGGACCTTGTCTCGGTGATGCTAAGTGGAGCACGATCGTGCTCAAGGGAGAGCACGACCGTGCTCAAGGGAGAGCACGACCGTGCTCAGGTCCGGATGTTATAAACGTTGCAGAGGCCGAGGGTTTGACGTGAAACCCTATTTTCTTGGTGCAGCTGCGGCCAGAACACTTTCTTTTTCTCTTTATCATTCTTTCATCGCCGTAGTGGAGTTCTGAGAGCAGTTTGGGAGATTAGCTTGATCTGCTTCAGTGTTAATAGGTTTATCATCGGAGTGAGCCGCTTTGGGAACGGTATCAGTTTGCTATTAGGAGCAGTGTTAGAGCTACCTTCAATCCAGGTATGGGGAGAAGTGGGATTGTATTCATTAGGCAGTGGGTAGTGTAAGGTAACGGGGTTCCATGACCCCGGTTATTGTATGTGTTATGTGTAAATAAAATGGTTGTTTGATTGTGACAATATGCTGGTAACTGTTTGGATATAGTGAATGTATGTTCATGTTCTTGATGTGGTTTAATGAGCATGATGATATGTTAATTATTGTTATTAACATGTTTTGGTGGATTGATGTTGTGACTGTTGTGTTAAGGGTAATGTTGATGAGATTACTTAATTGATTAATTAGGTTAAAAACGTATTCAGTTTAAGAAGTTGAATCCTTAACATAATTGGTTAGAACTTGGTTTCTGTCCCTGCCCAGAACAGTGCAGTTGTGCATTGAGCACGACCGTGCTGAACAGGGAGCATGACCGTGCTCCCATTTAAATTCTGGAAAATGGCCGCGCTGTTTAGCAAGGCCGTGCAGGTCAAACGGCACGACCGTGCTGCTGAGCACGACCGTGCTGAGTGTGAAGCACGACCGTGCTTCACTTAAAAGGGCAGCACGCCCTCACGTTTCCAAGCACGACCGTGCTAGGGTCTAAGCACGACCGTGCTAACTCCTCCTGGACAGTGATACAATTAAAGGACTTAAGGGGTTTTTAAACCCCATTCCCCTATGATGATAGGTTAAGATAACTAATCAAAGATAAAGATTAGACAACCTGGTTATTAATTATATAAGATAATTAAGACAACAAGGTGTTAAGTCGGCATCCGTTGGGTTACCTCATGTTTATAAGTTGAAGTCTTGGGTGCTTAGTGACCCAAGCACGTTGAGTTGAACCTTGGTGATTATTGGCCAAGGGAGCCTTGACCCCACGGTTTGGGTCTAAGGTTACATTAAACGTTGATGTTGAAGTCTTGGGAGTTTTATGGCCCAAGCAAGGAGGTGGTTGAGATTGTTTGTTGTTGTGCCATTTGCATGGAGCATTGGAGTTATTGATGGGGGAGGTTCGACAAAGGGGAGATCGCCCGAGAGTATGGTGATCTGGCCATCCATGGTAGGTCACCCAAGGTTTGGTGACCGAGGCCCCCCGTGATGAGGCATCCACGGTTTGATGCGTTGGCTATCCATGGGGTTCACCCAAGGTTTGGTGAACTGCCGGTGTTGGTGCTTTATGGCCAATACGGATATGTAACTCCAAAGTCGTTCATCCTGAGTTAGTCTGGATCCACATGCATAGTTGGAGTAGCGGAGTAGTTGATGCATTGCATAGCATAGCATACTTGGTTGCTATGATGCTGTTGGATGTTGATGTATGCTTATGTGTATGTTTACCTTGCATACTATTCCCCTGCCGTTTATATGATTACATGAATCTTACTCCCTGTATTGTTTGTGTTTGGCCTGATCGGCATTTGCAGAGGATGACGAGCAGCCCGGAGAGGAGTGACTCTGAGGAGCCGCCACTCATAGTTAGGGCCTGTTTATTGTTTAGTCTGTTTTCGGTTGTATTCCGTGGATTTATTTCCGGAACCGTTATACCAGCTCTGAATTGTGACATCGGGGTTGGGTAGTTATTTCTTCATGTTTTATTGATTATGAAATTGGTTTATTTTCCGCATTGTAAACGAGTTCATGTGGGACTTTTCTACCCATGGACAACTGTTTTATTTAATTCAGTTAAATGCATGTTTTTCTTTTTAATTGTTTTATATTTAAATGCCTTATAACATGCGGGGTAGAAGGGTGTCACAAAGGCCGAACCTATAGAGGTGAAGTTGGAGGAGATTTTGTTCATGTCTTTTGTAGATAATCATGTATATTAGCTTGTTAGTATATATGTTTATGGAATCCAAGTTGTTTTGTCAAACAAAGATCCCTAGACCTATGAACATGTCATGGCCGAAACTAGGTGTGTGTGAGTTAGGAAGTTTTGATTTCCAAACTTAGTTGTTTAGCCACTAATCCATGATCTTGGTTAATTAAGGATCATTAATCCATGACTTAATCATGATTAGGAATTTTTAGTCACAAAGACCCTTGAGGCCGTGACCATGTAGGAAGGATTTTGATGGTCTTAATTGTTTGATAAGCAATGGTTTGGTTGTGGTTGTTGAAGGTTGAGTGATTGTGTTGTTGTACGTGAAACCGGATCGGAGACAAAGTTCTAATTGGAAGTTAAGTTCTTCGAGAGGTAAGGGGAGAATACCTGAGGAGTTTTTCCTATAATCATGTGCTATCTAATTGATGTCTGTATTATTTATCTGTTGGTGTTTGTTTAATTGGTTTAAGTTGTGTTATTTTATCTGTGATTGGTTGTCTGCATTTACATTGTTATTTGCAGTTATATATTATGTCGTTGTGATGCATGATCTGCCTGGGAATATTTATGTGATGTTCTTGGTGAATGTTGTTTGAGAAGCCTGACAGTGGTCAGTGCCCAATTCAACTAATTGGATAAAAGCTTTAAGAAGCTTTATGAATTATATTCAATGTTTTAACGGTAAAATATTGGAATATAATATTAATGGGAATTTTTATTTGGGAAAAATAAGGAATTTTGGGAAATATTATTATTTTAATGATTTATCGCTGTAAGAGTGAACTATGAGTCACAGTGAGGGCGTAACCATGAAATTCTTTTTGTACCGCTGATTTTTACGTAAGAAATTCCGGAATAATATAAAAAGTTATTTTATGAAATCATTTTTCGAAAATAACTTAATTATGATTTTAGAAAATGATTTAAGTGGAAAAAGCTAATATTTGGCTTAAATGCCTTGAAAAAGGCTAAACGATGGCAATTTGGAAAAGTATCGACGGCAAGTGTTTCTAAAGCGGCAGTACGTATTTTAAAAAAGTTTGAGCCTCAAGTGACTCTCTTTTCAAAATATTAAATTTTTAGTAACCGATGTTATAAAGGAATTTTCAATTAGAAATGATTTTCTATGAACGAATTTTTACTCAACGATGTTATTCCGTCAACTTAGATAAGTTGCGGTGATTTTGTTTTGAATTTGTATTTCACAAACAAAAGACGGTGTTTAAGTTGAAAAATAAATCTAGTATCCGAGACGTCATGATACCAGTGTTCTATAATGAAAACACGAAGATCTTTGATCCGTGTGACGATGAGAATTTTAAGACGTTGAAGATGATGAATAGTCGTAAGCCATTTTGAGCTTCGACAAGAATATAATGAACGAAAAGAAAGTGACGAGGACAAAATGTTTTACATTTGCATTTACGGCAGACGTGCCCGACGTTGTTTAACATGAGACCTTAATGGAAAAGGTATCATATGACGGTATATCATTATACTTGAATGTATAATGAGATGATGTATATATCATTATGCTTGAATGGATAATTAGACGATGTATATGTACTATTGTGCTTAAATGGACAATGAGACGATGTATAGATCATTGTACTTAAATGGACAATGAGGCGATGTATTATTGTTGTACTTAGCTAGCCAATGAGACGATGTATCGAGTTTGATCAACTCATTTTGAAGACGTTGGGATCTTCGGAGATTAGGTGTGAATGTTAGACGATGAATATTGGAGTGTCATGCATATTTTTAAAATGACAATGACTATCAGGTATGAATCCCAATGATTTACTATGTGATGCTGTTATCTTTTAGACGTTGTAAATATATGTATATGCTATCATGTTGTGTCATGCATGTGATTATCGTTATAAACTCAAATATTGGCATCTCACCTTTACAAATATATCAGGTTTTCGGGTTTGACTGTTGTGTCTTGGTACATGAAAGTAGATTGTGCAGAAAAGTCCTTAGCTTCACTCGGGAACTTTGGTCCTGATGTTTGAAGAGATGTTTGATTGTGGGAATGACCACGGGGTCTTTCCAGTAGATGTCTCATAGTACGACCAGCTTAGGATTTCCTTTAGGTTGTGTCTTTTCAGGAAAGTTTTTATAAATGGTTTGAAACACCTTGTAAGATGTATGAAAAACAATTTCAGAAAAGCTTATATGTTGTGATGTTTTGGCTTACGAATAAATCCAGTTTGTCTGTAAGTATAATGTAATTATACTATTGTGATGTATATATCTTTTTCTGAAGTATTTCGAAGAAAGAAAAATTTTACCCCATTTTTGGACTTATTAAAACTTATAGAAGTTATTTTCCGAAAGCAACCAGCAAATTATAATTTTATTTTTCCGCATTTGGGTAACTATGTGATGACCCTAAGAAGGGGTGTCGCAGCTTCCTTGAAAGCTTTCTTTGAAAAATGAGTTTTTGTGATTTTGATAAACCACCATCTTTTGATGGTGTGGATTTCATTTATTGGAAAGCTAGGATAGAAATTTTTATGCAAGCAATAGATTTTGATTTGTGGGAAATTGTGCTAAATGGTTTTATTTCAAAACCCAAATCACAATGGAATG
Organism: Echinosophora koreensis; assembly: GCA_035048595.1. NCBI lineage: Eukaryota > Viridiplantae > Streptophyta > Magnoliopsida > Fabales > Fabaceae > Echinosophora > Echinosophora koreensis. The sequence continues at coordinate 1,429,417 of JAPCYP010000077.1, forward strand.
AATTTGATAAAAATTATTTTTTCTTATATATTAAAGCAATGCAAATTTTGAGAAATAGTTTGAATGATAAAGCATATGCTAGAATTAAGGATTGCTCTTGTGCAAAGGATATAATGAATATGCTTGATTCTATTTATCTTGCTAACAATTCTCATGTGGATAAAAGTATACATAGAAAACAAGAAGATGCAGGGCAAAATCCAAAGGAGCACATACTTGAAACATCGAGCAAGGAAAAAGATCACGCCAATGAAGAGCCAAACATGCTAAGAATTGAAACAAGCTCCCACTTGGCTCAAAAGGACTTTGAGGTAAATGATGTTAAACTTAATGATAGTCCTTTATATGATAAATTACAACATGCATGTGATGATGTGTATGATGGCTTGATTAATTTAGAAAAGAAAAATTTGAATTCCTTGGAAATGATATCATCAATTGAAACTGAAATTGATAACTCAAAAGATAAGTATGCATTTCTTAATGAGGAAAATTCTTTAAATTGTGAAACCTCAACTACTTGTGACAATTGTATTTTTAAAAATCAAGTTGAGGATTTTTCTTCTAAATATAACAAAGTTGACAAATCTACTTGTTCTAATTCCGTGAATGCTAGTAACAAGGGAAGTAATGCTATTTTGCATGGAAATTCGAACAATGTTTTTGATAAAAATATTTTGAAATGTCAACAATTTACAAACCAAAAGTTTTTCTATGATGATCTCAAAAAGACCAAGCCTTCATCTATAATTTGCAATTATTGTAATCATAAAGGTCATATTTCTCATTTATGTCATTATAGGAAAAATTATTATGTGAGAAATAAATGGGTATGGGTTCCTAAAAATTATAAATGTTTATCCACTAACCCTCAAGGACCCAAGATGAAATGGGTACCAAAAATTCTCTTTACCACATCTAATGTGCAGGAAAATTTGCAAAATAATGGAGATTTTGGTCATGAATAGTTGACAACATCAAGCAAGATGTTTCCCAAACTCAAAAGTACAATTATTGTTTGGCGAAGCAAAAGGCCCATTATGAAAGCATGTCATGAGAAAAATATGGAACCCATAAAGGCCAACACTCAAAACAAAGAAGCAATGGGTAAAGAAAGGTACTCCTTTAAGAGCAAAATCCAAGGTATCAAAAGTATTTCCTTCTTATGTTGGCTCACTTGCAAAATCAATAAATTTGAGATATAAAAATATGCATTTCTATATGCCTTAAAATAAATGGAAAAATCATGTGTGTTTGATAATTTTTTTGAATATTGTGGTTTGCTCATGATTATGTTCTCGTTTTTGTTTAGAAATTTGAATTACATTGCAAACATATGATTGGATTCCAAGTTTGATTAAAATCATGTGATAACATGTTACTTGTCCGTGTAAATTTGGAGTATATATTTGCAAAATTATTTTTGAAAGGGGGAGAAATAATTGCATCCTTTAGGGGGAATGTGAGACTATAGAAGTGCACGTCTAAGGGGGAGAATTTAAAATAAAAACTTTTTTGATGGCATTGAGAGGTTGGATTTTTTTTTATTTAAAATTGCGCTGCAACTCTGAATTATATGCTTGACAATAAAAATATTTCATTGTCTCATCCTTAAATCATATTGTCTGTCGCAAAGGAAAAACTGAGTTGAAATCAATTCTCAAACCCTTTTGAAAATAAATTCCATTATATCGTTAAGGGGGAGAAACACAGAAAAATATTGTTAAAAAAAAAGGAAGAAAAAGGAGAATTAAGCAATATGTTATATGATTTTGTGATATTCCTTGAATAAAGAGATGCATATAAATTGTCTTGATTATGTTTCGATGACTCTGTTTATTTTTCTTCTTGAAATATTACATGTCTTATTTCTTTCCATTATATTTTCCTTTTTGATAATGTCAAAAGGGGGAGGAATAAGTAAATACATTTGACTAACACTTTCTTTGAGTAATGTTGATTGAAGAAATTTTCCATGCATACCTGCTGCAAGTATACTCTGATAAACACATTACTCAGGTAAGAAAGGTAAGGTTTGTCATCATCAAAAAGGGGGAGAATGTAAGTATATTTTTTATTATGTTCTGATGATTAACAAACACTAACTATAAGCATGCAGGACAAAAGGAAAATATATTTTACAAGCATGTAGGTACTCACAGGCTGACAAAGCAAGACACAAATAAGCTAGGAGTATCAAGTTTCAAGCATCAAGACCTCAAGCAAGATTGAGTAAATATACTAGGTCTTAGTTATCTTGTAAGGGTACGATGACTAAAACTCACTTTGGCTCAATTAATCAATTTAACTAAAACACTATGCTTTAAGATAAAATGTTTTTAGCCAAGCACTTGAGTAGCAATGTGATATTCAAACAGATTTCAAATTAAAAATAATAATAATAATAATAATAAGTTTTTTTTTTAAATTTGAATTCAATTTCAATATATATATTTAAATCTGTATTCAAATGTTACATTTCAACTTCATTACATGGATTCATTTCCAAATCTTTTTCAAATGGTGCACGTTAAACCTCAATTGAATTATTTTTTTAATTGACTAAAATCTCTTAACAATTCATACAAATCAAATGGTGCACGCTGCATTGATATATATTGATAGCAGATTTTCTTTTAATAGGTGCATAATTCTATTCAATTCAATTGAATCATATAATTATTGTCTCAACGTATACTTCCAGAGTATCAGCATTTTATTTATTGTGCCAACGTTCTTCAGAAAATCACATGTTTCCAAATTGGTTTGAAACGGTCTGATTCATAAACTTATAAAATGTCATTTGCTGACACGAAAATAAGTTGAAGAATTTTTGAACGAATATTGTCTTACACTCTAAATAATTTTAGCCAAATTTTGTGAGAATATCATCATACTCATAGTGCTTCAATTTGTATCATCTGCAGTGCTTCAGTTTCTTCTACTCATTGTGTTAACTCAGAAATAGGGTTAGGTATCCCTAAGTTGAGGGTGAGGTATCCCTCCGGTTAGAAGGTGAGGTATCCTTATGTTATAAATGGTGTGTCATCCTTTGGTGTGTGACTTTAGGCTCTGAAGCGCGGGTGAGGTATCCCAGAGGCGCGAGGGAGAGTGCTAGAGTTTGAGGCTCTTACACGTGGTGGGTGAGGTATCCCAGGAGGCATGGTTAGAGTGCTCTGTTTTGTACAAAGGTTGCAAGCACCAGTTTATAAGCTTGTCTATTAGTGGAAGAAAATCCCACAGGCGGAGTGGGGACTGGACGTAGGTCACAGGTGGTTGGTGGTCGAACCAGGATAAAATCAGTGTGCAAGTATTCTCTTCCCTATCTCCATATTGTTTAATTCATATTATTTCTCACATATTCACAATTTGTTTATTTATTATTAAGTGATTTATTATTTTATATTGAGAAAATCATTTTTGATAAATTAATTTAGAAATTTTTATAAACCCAATTCACCCCCCTCTTGGGTTATGGTTGCCACGGCTAACAGACTGTTCAAATGTGCAAAGTTTTAGTGACCGTCTGAAAAGCACCCCTCTACTAGAAAACAGCTTAGCATGAAGCAAAGTCAGATCAGAAACAGCTTAGCATGAAGCAAAGTCAGATCAGCTTTAGCACTTGTCTACCAGAAGCTGAAGTCAGATCAGCTTTAGCACTTGTCTACCAGAAGCTGACATGGCAACTACAAACTATGTCTCAAGTTAGGTACTGAGAAGCCTCACAAAGTCACGCTCGTCTAAAGCTCAGAACTATACTTTTCTGGAAGAAATGACTGCACTCGTCTACTGCTCAAGTGTCAGAACAAAGAGTCCAAGTGAACAAATTCAAAATAAAGGAAATCATATTCGAGATTTCAAGGATCAAGGGCCTCTGGACAAACACTAAGCAAGAAGAATAAAGAAATTATTCTTTCAAGGCTTTAAGGAATCTACACACTACCCTATGTATAAGTCAGCCATACTTTTCACTCTTTCTATTACAAACCAAAAGTACTTTTTGGAGTTAAACTGGAGTGTTGCACTAAAACGGAAAAGTTCAACGTCTTCAAGCATTAAATGCTGCTCAAAATGACTCTTTGGCATTTATGGTGTCCCAATACTTCAAATCAACATAAATCACTTTTTGAAGAATGTTTATAATAGATCAAATTGATTGAAGGCTATAAATAGAGAAGACCATGAAGATGAAGAACATGATAGTGCATTTATCCAAAGAAGCATTTACTCCTTCATTCTTTACTTATTTATTTCTTCAATCATTTAAAGTTAATAAGCAGTCTTTCTTACTCTGATATTTATTTCACTGTCTGAGTGTTCACCAGAAAGATTTTCAAGCTGTATTAAATATACAAACACTTCCTACTCTTTAGTTTTTGAGCCTAGAGAGGCTAGGTGGGCAAATAATACTTGTCTAAGAGTGAGCCTGGAGAGGCTAGGTTTGCAAAGAATACTTGTACTGTAATTTGATCAAATATAGTGGAGAAAACTTGGTGCTGCCAAGGACTGGACGTAGCCATGTTGATTTTGGGGTGAACCAGGATAAATCCCTTAAGTGATATTCTCTCTCTGTATTTCTTCAATTTATTTAAGAGTTTATTTAACCTGTTTTTCTAACCTGGGGTTAAATATGTGAAAATCAAAATATTTAAGTTGTTTTATGCTTGAGTGTGTGCAATTTCAAATATTAGACGAGTCACTCGTCTGATAATCTGTTTTCACATGTTTGCTTGTTGTGCATGAGAAGAGAATTTTATAAGTTTAGAAAAAGTTTGATAAACACAATTTAACCCCCTTCTTGTGTTTACTTTGGTTATTTCAGTATGTTGGAGTTTAGGGTGTCACATCTATCACTTATCACTAGTGCAAAATATGTAATAAACGGGAAAGGTTAACGTCTGTTAACCAAAACTTAGACATTAAAAAGGAGGCGGTGGCATAACTGTAATTATCAGGGTCACTTAAATCACCTTTAACGTCAGTTGTATACACAACTGACGTTAAAAGTGATGCGGGTCACTTTTAACGTCAGTTGTTTAAACAACTGACGTTAAAAGTTACTCTTTAACGTCAGTTTTTTAAACAACTGACGTTAAAAGTGGATTCAAATGTTTTTATTGAATGTATACGTTACTACAAATCTGCGTGCCTTCCTCTTTACTCTCTACCTCTGCACTTTCTCTCTGGCTCTGCCTCTTCTGCCCTAACCCTTCTCCACCACCACGAGCTCCATTGCACCGCCACCACCGCGAGTTCTTCTTCACCACCACCGCGAGGTACACTCTTTCTCTCTCTCTCTCTCTCTCTCTCTGAATTATTGTACACTATCTTTCTCTCACTTCGTGCGCGCCCTAACTCTGTCTTTCCCACTCACTCTCAGCCATATCGAACGGCGGCCGCTAGTGATAGCACCACCATTGATCCACTCTCCTTCTCCTCTCTCTGAACTCAGGTAACCCCAAACCCCCAAAGTTTCATTTTCATTTTTGGTTTTGCTCCTGTTTTCATGTTTGGAACTGTTTTTGTTTGGGAGAATACTCCAAAGTTTCATTTTCATTTTTGGTTTTGCTTATCTTAACATTAGTGGTTTTGTTTACAATCCTTAGGATAGTTCTCTATTAGGTTCTGTTTTATCTATCTCTTGGTTGGCTTAGTTTTTCTACTTGGCTATGATGTTCAAAGCATATCTTCTAAAAACTTTGCTCTTGGGTTGGGGAACCAGAATGTGTGTAGCATAGATGCTGTTACTTGGTGAGATTTTAGCATGTAATACTTTATGAGAGTTTCAAGTTGGCTTCTATGAGTTTAATGGGTTTAAAATAAATGCCATTGATGAGTCTAAATTTGATATTTATTTTGTTGAAGGGAATGAGATACATTTGATAAGTTTGCTTTTATGAGTTTGATAGTTGTGGGATATTTTTATTTAAGTTCCCAAAATGTTTTTCCATGTAAACCATTTACTACCTTTCGGACTCTTAAAAAAGTCATTTTTTTCTTTTCTTGTCTTTTTTTTCAGTTGTTAGAACTTGCTTGTAGAACCTTTTGTTTTTCTCAATTTGTGTATGTTTGCTTGTGGGATTTTGGATTAGTTGAAACTGTTTCTTGAGGTTGTTATGTTCCTGTAATTTAGATATGGGCTGCATTTTTTATGTTAAGTAAATTTGGGAATGCACTGAACTGTACTGAACTGTATGTTGTTGCTTGTTTAGGGAATGCACTGAACTATATGTTGGTGCTTAATATGGCATAGACTTGTCTAACTGAACATTAGTATCATAGGTTTTAGATTTATCTGAGGTAAATAAATCATTATTTTCTATGCTATTTTTGATGTTTCTGTGAGTATGTGTGATAAGCCATAGCTTATCTCTAACATAGGTTATGTGAGTATGCTATTTTTGATTTATCTTTAGTTATCCATGTTAAAAACACATATTTTAATATTTACCGTTTCTAAACAGGCATACACATGGATCACTCGGACCCGCATGCACGAGAGGACACTATAGGGCCTACACAGGACACTATAGGGCCTACACCTGATGATACTGTAAGTTTACATGTTATATAAAATTTATCCAGTATTTATAATGTAAGTTTAAGTTCTTTATATATTCTTTATTTATCATTGTTATACATAACCCTCTAATTTAACATTTTTTTTGTCCAAACAGACATCACAGTCTCGGAGGAAACGTGGTAGAGGAGCCACGTCATTGAAGAAATTAGAAAAAGCTAGGCAAAGTGGTCAGAAGCTTGAGGTGTCCTTTGATGCTAAACTAAAGCTCCAAGGCCCCCATGCTAAAGCATTTAAAACGTGGGTGATTCTACAAACCAAGCAGCACGTTAGCATCCTATACAACCATTGGGATGACGTTCCACAGAACGTTAAGGATCAGATTTGGGAGGCTATCATGGTATTTTACTTTTACATTCTTTTGATGTACATTATTAAATAATTATTCGAGTTCTAATTCATCCTGCTTGTTATATGTATTTAATGTGTAGATAGCTTGGACCGTGCCGAATGACGAGCATCATCGGAAGAAATGGCTCTCATTTGGGGCAAGGCGCTGGAGTGGGTTCAAGCATGATCTTACTAGGTTCTATGTATCTGGGAAGAAGAAGCTTGAAAAGATGTTCTTGGATTACCGCTGGATTGATAGGGGGATGTGGGATGACTTTGTTAGGAGTCGACATGATGCCAAATTTCAGGTTAGTTGATGAAGTTAATTTATTTATGCTTCTTAAAGATCATTTAAGTAAAGAAATTAAATGTATTTAACTCTATTAATTATGTGTTTTTGTTTAAACAGACAAAGGCAGAGAGGGGTAGGAAGAATCAAGCTAAGAACATCCACTCCCACACCTTGTCTCAGGGTGGGTACGCCACTAGGATCGACGAGATGATGGCGGAGACGCTGAGGGTGAAGCAGGAGGAGCTGGCTGCGAGGATAGCAAATGGAGAGGTGCCTGAGGGCACACCAGTTAGTCCTCCGTCACCGATCCCGCGCAAGGATGTCTGGTTAGCCGGTCGGATGACAGAGAAAGGCTCTTTTAAAGCTGAAGCCACTCATGATGTGGCAGATAAGATTGTAAGTAACTAACTATATGCATTTATAGTTGATATTTGTAATCTGTATATGGTTGATATTTTTAAGGAACACCTTTCTCTTACACGTTTTTTCAATTCTTCATTGTAGATGGAGCTTAAGGAAAAATGCTCCCAGGGCTCATTCGTCCCTTCTGGACGCCGGGATATATTGCTCACTGCTCTAGGCAAGGACGACCATCCTGGTCGGGTGATCGGTGTTCCAGAGACGGTGGGCATCAAAGAATATTATGGCAAGTCTAGTTCACGAAGACGGGTCATCGATGAGGATGCACTTAGAGAATCCATCACACAGCAGCTCTTCTCGAACCCAGCCATTACAGGCCATCTGATAAGCCACTTCTTATCCAACCCAGATTTCAAGCAGGCGCTTGTTAGGGAGCTTGTCTCCGTGGGTTCCTAGGACACCGCGGGAGCTGCCAACCCTTTACATGTGAGCACAAAAGAGAGCTACAATGGGACACATGTGGAGGTGGATGAGTTGGCAGATAGGGAGCGGGAAGTGGAGATCCGACGCCGTGAGCTTGAGTTGGAAGCGAAACGGCGGGAGTTTGAGCTGGTGTAGCGGGAGCTCAAGTTGGAACGGAAGGTATATATTCATTATTAATGTCCAAACTTGTCAATTAATTACTTATGTTTTTTTTTTAACTATCAACAACTTATATACCTGATTTATTTAATATTGAAGCCAAAGGCGAGTAAGATGTCTCTCATGACTCGATTGTTTTCGATTGGCGAGGATTATGGGAACATGCTTTTTCAATGGGAGTTGGAGCATGATGGTTGGCTGGCACGCCCACTTCATGAGCATGAGCTTGGATTTGTATTCTGTGGTGACAATATTGGGGATTTTTGCAATGATGGCCGGCAACTATCCACCGCGATTGTGAGTCTTTGGTTGACGTAAGTATGCTTTATAATTTTATAATTAAATCAATTTATATATTTTATTTGAATTTTATGATTTACTGTATTCATATCATAGGTATCTCCATCGACTTCAGCTCGATATGGGCTCCAACCAATTCAGCTTCTTAGAGCCCTACTCCCTTCGGCCTGAATTCTTTGCCAATCACAACGAAGTCACAGCGTACTTAACGAGATTACTGGGAGGTGATGATTGCAAGGAGCTATATCTGGCACCGTACATAATGGGAGGGCATTGGCAGTTGCTCATAATTCATCCTGCCAGGCATACTGTCATCTTCCTATGCTCTCTCCACCAGAACCCGCCACGGGAGGTGGTGGAACCTATCAATAGGTTAGTAATTAATCTTCTATTTAATTTAAGTTTTAACATTTAATTTAATTTTATGCGACACATGATGAATTGGTTAATTGACATGAATATTCTGTTTATGATAGTGCGCTGAAGACTTGTAGTTTGAGCTGTGCCAACGGGAGGAGTAGGACTTTTAAGTCTAAAGCAAATCCTGACTGGATTATCTTCAAGGTTGCTAGTTTGCTAAATAGTATATAACATTAGAATTACTAATTACTAATTCCAAATATATATGTTTATTTAACTGACATTAAATTTCATTTCTTTCGTAGTCTCGATATCAGACAGACGGTTGGTCGTGTGGATATTATGTGATGCATCATATGCTTAACATAGTCTCGTCATCTATTACAGAGGGATGGAAGAAGGTAATACTTAATTAAACAACTTATTTAATTATATATTTTAGTTTTCCTTTTCCTTGCGTTAATTAATGTTACCATGATTTATTTGAACGTGTGCAGGCTTTTAACAGTGACCAATCTACTCTTGACAAAAAACAGTTCAAAGACTTGAGGACGCGGTTTGCAGAATTTTTCTTCAAGTACGCTAAAGAGAAAGGATCGCCCGAAAGTATACCTCAGGAGTATATAGAAGATGTGTAGTTAGTAATTAGTATAGAAACTTATTATATGTAGGTGTGTAGTAATTAGTATAGAAACTTTTAGTTATGTTTTATACCCCCATTTGTTCCTTTGTATGTATATACTTTTCTTTTATTAATGAAATTTAAGTGAAGACTGTTACTAGACTGTATACTGGACTGGACTGTTTACTGAATGCAGGGATTGGTTAATTGACATGAATATTACGGGGATAGTGTTTACCGAATGCAGGGATAGCTGGGGGTAGTGTTATTTTAACAGAAATTTTTTAAAAAAATAAATCTCTTAACGTCAGTTGTTTCAACAACTGACGTTAATAGTATTTTTTAAAAAAAGATACTCTATTAACGTCAGTTGTTTAATAAAACTGACGTTAAAAATTTAACTATTAACGTCAGTTCATTAATACAACTGATGTTAATTTACACTATTAACGTCAGTTTTGTTAATGAACTGACGTTAATAGTTTTACTTTTAACGTCAGTTATTTAAACAACTGACGTTAAAATATTAACTATTAACGTCAGCTATATTTACGTCAGACATTATTCTGACATGTAAAATCAATTTTGACTGACGTAAAAAGCACTTATTGCACTAGTGTATCACTTTAGTTTATTTGTTTATCAAACCTGTTAACTAACTAAAGGGGTTAAAGCTGAGAGTATCAAACAAGCTTTTCATTTGTATGTTTGTGTGCTTTTCTGTTGAAAACCCTCAGGCAAGTCACTTGTCTGACTGATAAGCCTTTTACCTATCTGCTCTATGCTTGTGCTTGCGAAAACATTTTAACTTTTGCTAAAAGTATGATAAACACAATTTAATCCCCCTTCTCGTGTTTAAATATTTCTATTTCAAAGAGGAAGCCAGCTGCTTTTCCAAGAGGTTGGCTCCTTTTCTTCCAAGCAACTCGTTGCTTTCTGTAGGTACAAAAGTCAGAACCTTCTTCAAATAATTCTGCACAGACCAGCTCCATAATAGCTCAACAATGGTGATGAAAATGGAATGGAATGGAGGAAGAAGATGAAAATGGAAGTGGCAGATGTGTATGGAAAGTAGGAGAAAATGGTGTATGGAAATTGGTGAGGTAAAAAAGTGTGTAAGAGACTGTGCCTTCCGATGGATTTCTTCTTTTACAGAGGTTGTCTCCTTGCTTTCCTAAATGGGTCAAACTCATCCATTAAAAATAAAGCAATTAGGGCCCATTTCATAAAGCAACAGTTGTCACAAAATAACTGGTTGGGACCACTGATAGGTAGTTTGTGGGACATGGGTGTGTGTCCCTACGCATGGGACCACTTCAAGAGAAAGAAGATAAGTTCAATTGGTCAGCATTCTTTTATAGTAAGATCTGCTCTAGTTGTTGTAGCTTCTTGGAGCATTACTCTCATTATCTCCTTATACTCTTATTGAAACCCTTCAAAATCAAACATCCAAATAAGTTGTACTAAAACAAAACAATTCATCCTAGAAATAGTAAATGAATTCTAATCCAACATTGTAACACCCTGTTTTTCAGAATATTTTAATTAAGCTGATTGTATCAAGTTGGATTTATTGTTTAAGGGCTTAGTGGGATTTTTGGCTAAAAGTCCCTTTCTGGTACATGAGCACGCCCATGCTCATTAGCCAGCAAGCCGTGCTTAAAGTCAGAAGCGTGTTTCTGATTTTAAGTTGAGCACGACCGTGCTCAACAGTGAGCACGCCCGTGCTCAATGCGTGGACCGCGTCCAGTGACGCTAAGTGGAGCACGACCGTGCTCGAGGGTAAGCACGACCGTGCTTAAGTCCGGAAGTTATATACGTAAGCAGAATCGAGGGTTTAACATTTTAACCCTATTTTGGTGAACTCAGCAGCCGCAGTGCGACCACGAAGAGCCGTTTTCTGGTTTCTTCCATCTGGGACAGTTTAGAGGCATTGGGAGACTGTTAGTGCATCATTGGTAGTGGTTTCGGTAAAGTTCATTTCCCCTCTCTTGATTTCCTTTTCCGTTATTGTGAATAGGGAACTAACCCTTGGTTCCTGTTGATCCAAGGTTTGTTCGGTGTAAGTCGCTGTAAAGGGGAAGAGCCGGTTCGTTGCTTAGGACACCGAAAGAGCTACCTTCAATCCAGGTATGGGGAGAAGGGTAGTATCTACATAGGTTTGGGTTTAGGGTAAAGTAAAGGGGTTCCCATAACCCCGGTTGTTGCATGTTATGTATGTATGATTGGTTGGTTATTATGATAACATGTTAGTGATTGTGAATATGCTATGTTTATGTTTATAAACTGTTGGTTGAGTTACGTTGTTGCAATTGGTATGAACATGATGTTATCGTTGTTGGTTGATGCCACTGTTGAATTGGTTGTTGTTATATTGATGAGTTTAATGCCTAAAAAGTCTGATAACTGGTGTAGGACGTTTAATGGATTAAATTATGAAATTTGGTTAAGTATCAGCCTCTGTTCCTGCCCAGAACAGCACTGTCGCGCGTTGAGCACGACCGTGCTGAACAGGGAGCACGATCGTGCTCCCAGTTGAATTCTGGGAAGATGGCCGCGCTGTTGAGCACGGCCATACAGGACAAAGAGCACGACCGTGCTGCTGAGCATGACCGTGCTCATTAAGAAGCACGACCGTGCTTCACTTACAGGGGAGCACGCCCCTCACGTGCTTAAGCACGACCGTGCTGGGTTACGAGCACGACCGTGCTGGGTTACGAGCACGACCGTGCTCAACCCACTGAGACAGAATACAATTAAAGGACTTAAGGGGTTTTTAAACCCCACTCCCCATGATGATAACTGATTAGACAACTTGGTAAATGTTAATAAAGATAAATAAAGATGATGAGATGGTGAGATGTTAAGTCGATACCCTTTGGGGTGCCGCAAGCTGATGAGTTGTGCCTTGGTGCTTTTTGGCCAAGGGGGCCTTGACCCCACGGTTTGGGTCTAAGGTGTTGTTGTTACGTACCTTGGTGGCCGAGAGTTTGCCCCAGGTACTGCGGTTGATTCCGCTTAAGTCCTCAGGTAGATTCAGCGAGGCAAGTTGATGCGGTTGATTCCGCTGTTACCTTCGGTCGATTCCGTTGGAGTTATGGAGGTGGTGTTGCCGTTGTTGTTGTGTTGCATACGCATTGCATCGGAGATGTTGTTTAGGGATGTTCGACATAGGGGAGATCGTCCTAGAGTACGACGATCCGGCCATCCACGGTTGGAGTAGATTCTCCTAGCGCCCCCGTGACGAGGCATTCGTTGGTTTGATGCGTTGGCTATCCAAGGAGTAGATTCTCCGACGTTGAGTAGATTCTCAATGTGGATATGTAACTCCGAAATCGTTCATCCCGAGTTTAGTGGATCCACATGCATTGATGGTTTAGCGGAGTAGGACTGCATTGCACTGCATAGCATAATGATGATGTTGATGTTTGATGTGATGCTGCTATGCTTATTGTTTACTTTACTGCCTATCTCCATGCTAATATGTTTATACGATTCTTACTCCCTATATATGTTTGTTGTTTGTGTTTGGCCTGATTGGCACATTGCAGAGGATGACGAGCAGCCCGGAGAGGAGTGACTCTGAGGAGCCGCCACTCATCGTAGGGCTAGTTTATGTTTTCGTAGTTGTTAGTTTAGTTATAATTCCGTGGATTTTATTCCGGAACGGTTATACCAGCTCTGTATGTGACATCGGGGTTGGGTTATTTTTATTGGTTTGTTATGTTTTCGTTATTTAAAACTTATTTCATTTCCGCGTTGTAAACGGTTCATGTGGGACTTTTCTACCCATGGACAATTGTCTATTTTGTTCAGTAATTGCATGTTTTCCTTTAATTGTTTTTAAATTAATTGGCTTTTAACATGCGGGGTAGAAGGGTGTCACAAACATTGAGCATGAGATTGTTTCTCCTTATTAGGAATAAAATCTGAATACCATTGAAAAAGATGTAATAGCCCTCGTTGAAGGTTCCAAGCCCCATCAACCAAGACACTACATAAATCCTTTTGAGAGGCGAAACCAAATTCATAAAATCCATTTCCTAACAAAATCATTCTCCATTGACTCAAAGGCTTCCATAGTTTTGAAAGTTTATCATGTAGGTCGGAGATCTTTACTGGGATATCACCCTTCAACAACAACAAGCGGCCATGAAGATTGTTTTTGCAACATTCCAACCTTTTTTTATATTCATCCTCAGAGATTTTGGTAGAGACAGAATCTCCCTACATGCACGACCGAGGAAGTTGACTAACCGGGATGTCAAACGAGACATTCAAAGCCTAAACAAAATATTTTCATTGTAGAAAAGGCAAGGAAAAAGGAGATTCCGGATTGAGGAACGTCCAAGGACAAGCCATGAAAATCGTCACAATCCAAAAACAGAAATGAACCCAGACCCTCAGGAGACCAACGACCCAAACAAGAGAGCAGATCCGTGATCAAGAGATTCATTGCAAAGGCTAACTGGTGAAGGGCCATACTTTTTCGAAGGGATGTGGACTATATGTAGTATAGTATGAACTTACCTTGTATGTTATGCTTGTCGTTCTTGAAATACACAAGTGAAACACAAGAGGGGAGGTTGAATTGTGTTTCTTAACTTTTTAGAAAAACCCTTCTTGAAACAAGATTTATTAAAACACAATATCCATAGCTTTCAAACACAACACACTGAAAGTAGATTTAAGAATACTTTTGCGTTAAAATTAAGGAGAATGTTAAGAAGTTTCAATGTTGATCCCAAAGGTTAGTTCCAAATAAATAGACAGAGATAGAGATAGAGAGACTCACATGAGAAACTCTTTAACTAAGAGCTATGTCCGGTCCCTATAGCTTCTACTTGAAAGATTTTCCACTAAGTCACTTAGCAATTACAACTATTCTTTGACATGCCTCTTAAGGCTACAACACCAAGTATTCTAACACCTCTTCAAGTAATACAACAAGTATTCTTTTACAGACAAGCTCCAGTCTCATAAGCATCAGATAATACAGCGTATTCTAACACCTCTTGAGGTAATACAACAAGTATTTGAACAATTGCTTACTGAAAAGTTAATCAATGCATGAGTGTCAGTCCTTAATACAATGCATGTTCAAGTATTTCCTAATGAATGAAAATATGTCCTCTTCAAGAGGTTTAGTGAATATATCTTTTCATTAATGGTCGGTATCTACAAACTGAATATCAAACACTCCTTTTGGAACATAGTCTCTGATATAATGATGTTTAATTTCTATATGCTTAGCTCTAGAATGCAAAGTAGGATTTTTAGATCATTTTATAGTAGCAGTGTTATCACAGAGTAATGGAATCTTACTTACAAACAGATTGTAGTCCTCAATTTCATGTTTGATCCATAGCAGTTGAGAACGGCAACTTGCAGCATAGATGTACTCAGCTTCAGCAGTTGACAAACCTATGATACTTTGTATCTTGCGAGACCATGAGACTGGATTAGCTCATATGAAGTAACATCCTACACTATTGTTTTTCCTTTCAATTCGGTCTCCAACATAGTCAGCATCACATAACCCAACTAATCTGTATTCCTTTGATTTCTTTTTACTGATGATAAGTGAGATTCTCTTGGATCATATTGAAAATCAGCACACAAACAAACACTACACATAATATCAGGTCTAAACGCAGCAAGAAATAAGAGAGATCATATCATACCTCTATATACCTTTTGGTCTACCTTTTTGTCTTTATCATTTAGGTTTAGAATGTATGTTGGATGCATAGGTGTATTCATTGCTTTACAATCATCAACTGGATTTTGTGTACCAGCTGGATTTGCAAATTAAAGATAAAATTCTATTAGTATCAATATTTGAAAACTAAAAAAGAAAGACTCCATAATCACCTTCCCCAATCAGAGGCTTAAGAATGAAACAGATCGCAATACTCCCTCTTAGAAATCTCGAGTTTTCTATATCAACTAGATTTGCATATTAAAAACAAAATTTCATCAGTATAACGATTCAAAAACCAAAGAGAAAATGACTCAAGCTTACCTTCTTCAAACGAAAGCATGGAAATGGAAAGAAATCATGACATTGGTTCCTCTTAGAAACCCCTGACTTTGTGTAAATAGATTTGAAAACTAATTAAAAAAATCAAGTCATGAGTATCACAATTGGAAAACTAAAAAGGAGAAAAATCATATTTACCTTCTTCGATATGGAAACATGGAAATTGAAATAAATCGCGATATTTCTCTTAAAAAAAACCCAGATTCTGCGTCTCTGGATTTGAAAACTAAAAAAGAAATTCTATTAGTATCATGATTTGGAAACCAAAAATGAAAGAATTCATACTTACCTTCTTTAACAAAGCAAAAGGATGCAATTGAGTTAGATAAAAACCCTAGCAGAAAACGGTCCAGGGGACTAGAACATATAAATGGATACACAATCAAGATGGAGCGTCTTTTCTTTTTCAAAGAAAAGGGAAAAGATAGTGTTTCCCCGAGGAAGCTCTATTAAAGAGATCCCTTTTAATAGCGCTCCTTTGAGGAAGTGCTATTAAAGGTATGCCCTTTTATAACGCTTTCATGAAGAAATGTTATTTAAGGTGGAGCACGTTTTTTCTTTAAAAATGGGGAAAAGATAGCCCAGACTTAAGGAGACGTTATTAAAGGTATCTCCTTTAATATCGCTTCCTTAAGGAACTTCTATTGTTTCCTTTGCATAATATTTTAAAGCATTTTCATTTAATATTACAATTAAATATGCACTATTAAAGGCAGAATCTGACATAGTATTTATGTGTAACGGGTCTTCTCTCTCCCAGTAAGTGTTCTCTCTACCATTACCATCAAGAACGAGTGTGAGAAGGAAAGTGCAAGAAGAGATAAATTTGGATTAGGAGAAAATATTTCTATCTTAAAGAATCTTTACGTATCAAGATAAGTTCTATTATTTATGCGAGAATAGATTTCAAAAAGAACTGCAATTTAGATTCTAGACGTTACTTTTTAGTGATATGTAGACTTCTCTTACCAAAAATTGTATTATATTCTCTATGGTATAGGAATAGGTTAGGACGCTCGTCAGACACACAAACACATGCAATTATATATATATATATATATATATATATATATATATATATATATATATATATATATATATATATATATATATATATATATATATAATGCAATTTAATATAGGAGAATGTTGTCCTTCCTTAAGGCACTAGTTAAGGAATCAAAAGAATAATTTTTTCATGGGATCTAATATATTCAATATTTGGAAGTGTGACACACTTATTTTTTCAATGAAACATTTTCCTTTTGCATTCCTTAACCAGTGTTTTTAGGGCATTAGTTAGCATGATTCTTTAATATATTATAATAACATGCACTAGTGGAAAATATGCTTTATACATCAGGGATTCTACATCGGTTGCTCTACAACTGTTGTAGAAAGTAGCCCAGTGGCATTTTTGTAATAAAATGTTATTTGCGAATGACTTTCTACATCGGTTATCTTATTAATCGTTGTAGAAAGTGATGCGGTGGCAGTTTTGTAATATTGTTATGAACTCTGGATTGACTTTCTACCTCGGTTACATTATGAACCATTGTAAAAAGTATGCGAGGGCTCTTTGTTAATATTTCTGGATGACTTTTTACAACGGTTAATTATGCAACTGATGTAGTAGAAACTAGAAAGCCTTCTTTGAAATGCATAAACCCTAAACCTTATACGGTTCCCTCACTCATTCACGGACACCACAACCTCTCATTCACTCACAGAAGCGTCGTCTCCCTCACTTACGACACCTTCTTCACGGCGGAGGGAACTCAGTGTCCTGCCGCTAAGCCGCCGCTCCATCTCGCCACCATCGGAGCCCCTCCTCGCATCTCCATCTCGCCGCCAATGGAGCTCCTACTCGCAGCCGCCTCGCGTTTGACTCCTCGCCCTGTCTTCCTCGTTGCTTGCTACTCCATCTCGTGACTAACTGGTAAGTGCTTCCCCCTCCATTTAGCTGATGATTTGTGAAACAAATTTGTTATACAGAATGATGCCTTTTTTATTTTTGAGATTTCCTTTATGCCTTAAACCAATTCCACACACCGATATGGCACGCCACTGCTTTGGTAGACATTACAAGTGTGTGCGAGTGCGTATGACTCTGTGATGTGTGCTTCGTGGAAGGGAGGGAGAGAGGGACGGTTCAGGGGTTTGGTTGGCCATTCACATTACTCCCATTCAATTATTTTCCATTTCCAACATAATCCTCCTCCTAAATTGTAACCTGCTTGTTCTTTTATATTAGTTTTCTGAGAATTTTGTATTTTGTGTCTGGTTTTGCTATTTGCTCATGTGATGTTTAATTTCTGAGATTTATGTATTGGTTAGGATTTTGCTATTTTATATTAATTTAATTGATTAGGATTTTTATCTGTTTATTAGTATTGGTATCTTTAATCCCTTTTTATGACTTTTGCAAAGATTTGCTGAAAATGGTGGAAGAGAACTCAATCATTGCAAAAGATGTCACTAATGTAAGTCATGTTCAACACCACCTTTTTCTTGTCTCAATAATGAAACATTTTCACTTAAAGTATATATTATTCTGTTTATTTTGTTTTTTTATGTACAGTTAATTGGCAAAACTCCATTGGTATATCTCAACCATGTTGTAGATGGTTGTGTTTCCAGAATTGCTGCAAAGCTTGAAATGATGGAACCTTGCTCCAGTGTCAAAGACATGTGTATAGATTTCTTCTTTTTTATATTCAAAAGAATACTTGAAAAAAAAATGTCATCTAACCATTCCTCTTGAATTTCTGCTTGACGACATATGTGTGATTGGTATTTCTTGGTTTCAATTCATGGGTGCCTAGTGAAGGACCTCCACAATGGAATCTACTTACCAGAAAACGATCCGGTAAATATTATTTTTTGTTCTTAATATCTTCTGGTATCTTGAAATAGTGTGATGCAATTGATCCAAGCACATATGAAGTCTTTAGCAAATTGGATTTGTGCGTTCAATTTGCTGCTTGAAATGGTATTTTGTTATTTTGCATCTTAGTTTTCTTTGAAATAAGTACATATTCATAATTTATGATTTAAACGAGAAACAATATCTAATCTTCTAATCTTGAATCTTAAAAAAAAAACCACTTTTTTAATCAACAAGGCACTTTCTTGTCAAGCAGAAATCTAATGATTAGTTGGTATTTCTTTGTTATTTTGTCACATAATGATTAGTTGATGTTTCAGAGAAATCTAACAAGCAAACAAATACTTAGCTTGTCCTTCTTAATTAAAGCTTTCTTGTCAAGTTATATATCAATTTTAGACCTTTTCCACATCTTCCAAGGTGTTAGCATCTTTTGCTATTTCTTGATATTTTTTCTTTGTAATGTTCTTCTGGCATTTTTTTTTTTATTTTTTTGGAATTTTACTGGACTGGCCACGTCTTAAGATTGAACTCATATTAAGACTTTTTTTTATGACCTTTCATAAAACATATCTTATAAGTTATTTATCTTGTCCTGTATTAGCAGGTCTTGTGTATTTTATGGATTATCTTGCGAAAAACATTGACTAGTTGCAAGCAAAGTTGGAACCTCTTTTGAAGGTTGGTGCATTTTATGCCTTAATCTCTAAATCTACAAGACAAATAAATGAATTTCTTTTTGAAGATGAATTCATTGACTTCTCAAGGTATTTCCCACAAAACTAATAGGATCTAACTTTGCTTTTGCATCCAACTATCACGATGGTATTTTAACTGTTCTGTTGCTATCAGATGATGCAGTAATTTTATTGTTGGGTTGATGGCTGTGTTATTAGCACTTGTACAGTATGTGTTAGCTTTATGGATTTGCACGCATGCTTTAGTGTGCTTAGGTGCTTTCCAAATTATTTATCTAATGTCATTAAGGTGTTATTGTTGCCTGGCTTGGTAAGGGCATACTTGTTCATCACATTATTAATTTTAGATTATGTTTTATAACCGTGGTTCAATTGTAATGTTGGGAAGGCTTTACCTTTGCTGTTTTTACTAGCAGCTTGTTGGTTTGGGTGTGTTGGGGCCTTGGTTGATTGGTTATTTTAAGTTGTGGTCCTTTTTATGGTTAGAGCTGTTGAACTGGGTGTTTATGTTACGAGTTTCGGGTATCCCTTGTATTCTTTTAATATATTTCTTTGGCTTTCAAAAGAATTAATACTTGATAAATATTATCATTTTGTTGTGAATTTAGGACAAAAAGTTATTGCTGCTAATTTTTTTTGTTATTCTAGTCATGTATAATTTAAGTGACAAATAATCTTGACAATAAAAAAAAACTGGTAAATGAGCTTAGAAGGTAGTTAATAGTGTTTTTAAGTACAAGAGTTAGTTAAATTATGTTTGTTTCACTTGATTTGCTAATATTGTTTATCTTATGTTATTTGAACTTGCAGAATTTCAAGAATGTGGAACCATTATCTGATGATTAAATTGAGGATATCAAGAAGCGTTGGGCAAGCTTCTTTCTTGATTATAATAAACCATTTGTATCTTAGATGTATTTAGTTTGATATTCATATAGGTTTAGTTTTTTTGTTGATATAGCTAGATTAATTAGTATTGGTTAATTATATGGATATTGAATTATATATATGGATGTTAATTGTAACACCCCAATTTTTCAATGCTTTCAAATTATCAGTAGAAATGTTTCTATGGTTATAATTTTATCCGGAACCTAGACAAATGATTTTGACTAAAACAAAATCATATTCATGTCATGTTTAATGATGTGAAGTCCCAGTAAAATTTTGGGTTGAAAATTCGGACGAAACCCGGTCTATGTTTTCACTTACAGTATAAAATTACTGATCAGGAAACCTAATTTCGAAAAATGAACGAAGGATTAATGATTCTTATCACTTTTTAAGAGGTACGAGTCATTTTCATATTTTTGCTCAAAAATAAATATTATAATTTATTCGGGCGAAATAATCGAACGGAACGCGCGTACGAATATTCAGTCGGGTAAACGATAGAAACTGAGAAGGGTGCATAGATATTATGGAGCAGAGATGATGGAAGTGATTGAGAGGACTCATGAAAATTATCACATCATGTGTCACTCAAAGTCATTATGACAATTTTGGCAAATATAGTATTATATTGGTAAAAACTCATTAATTGGTTTGCCTTAAACCAAACTAAGCCCTAAAATATCTAAACCCTCCCCCCTTAAGTCTCCCAAACCGGCACCCTTCCCCCCCACTCTCACACTCTCATTTCTTCACTTCACCTCACAAAATCAAGAAGAAACTTCAAGAGCTCCAAGTGTTTTTGGTTCAAAATCATCAAGAATCATCATCTTACTTGTCTTCAAATTGGTAAGCTCTTTGTCATTGATTCTTCTCTTGATTTATTCTCTTCATTACTTCCTTGACATGTTCATGTAGATAGAAAAACCCATTTCTTTCTCTTGTAAACTTACATCATCTTGTAACAATATGATTGAAGTTTCTCACTTGACAATCTTCATGATCTTGTTGTTTTTGTTGTTGTTGATGTAAGGATTGAAAAACCAAACCCTTGGCCTATTTTTTTTTAGGCCGAAACTAACCTTAGAGGAGGGTTAGTGGATTTTGCTTCATTTTCAAATTCTAATACTTGATTTAAACTCCCTAGAAGATATATTATCAAACTCTAAGAGCTTAGGATCAACTAAAATTTCTAACCCTATTTTCCAATTAGGGCCGAAATTCCCCCTTAGAGGGCTAGGAGGAATTTTCAAATAACTTGACTTGTATTGTGATGTCTTAAGAAGGAAACGTAGCTTAAGAATACATTCCGAGTTCGTGGGAGGAAACTGAACGTCAAGCACCGAGTTCCAGAGCAAAAAAATCTATTTGTTGAGGTAAAGGGAGTCAGCCTGAGGAGCTATTTTTGGATAGCCATATGCAATGTTTGGTTTGAAATATGATAGATTGTTTTGAAATGTGTAGATAGAGTTGAATTATGTTTATGACTGATGATTTTCAAATGATTGATTATGATGATTGATTATGGAATTGGCTGTTATGATATGTTTTGTATTGTGATGGATAATTATATTGTGAGTTTGATATTATGATTATATTTTGATTGACTATGATTGACTGATGACATGACACTGGTCATTGGTTGTTAACAAAGATTAAAAAGTACTTAACCCATAAAGACAAAGGATGAAATAACAAAGGTTTTCATTTTCTTAAATAAAAAGTGAGAAGAGAAATCAAAATGAATAAACGAGGAAGATAGATTAATTTTAGGAGAAGAAAGAAAATGGAAAGTTTGCGAAAATTCTATGAACTATGTTCGGAGGAAAACATAGATTCTAAGAATGGAGAAATCTTTGTAACGATAAGAGTTTCTTTTAGTGTTTAAGAAATAGTTTTCCAACCGTGGGAAGTTTTTGACAAAAGGATTTTAAAACATGAATTCCATTTTTGAAAGTGTTGGAGTTTATTTAAGTTGAGAAAAGATCTCAACCATTTTACTAAGTTTAAAATAATTTCACAAAAAAAAATGGTGTTATTGAAAAGTTATTTTCGAAACATGAATTTTGTTTATGGTAAAAAGCCTAGGAAACAAGGAAGTTTTGTTTTCGATTTAGTTTTCACTGAACCAAAAAGAAATCAAGCGGAAAAGTGTAAGAAGTGAGAGGAAACTAGGTGCCGAGCTATAAACCCGGGCTGGATTTGGATTGCCGAAATATCGGGCTGAATTCGGAGTGCCGGTAAAGCCGGACTAGTATTCCAATTATGAAGAACCTAGATCACTGAGACGTCGGGCTAGTGTTCGATTTGAGTAAGAGATTTTTAAGATCTTTGTTTTTGACTTAAAAATCTTGGTTAAGAAGTCAGGAGCTCTAAGCCTTGACGAGAAAATAAACGATGCGACAAAGAAAAACGAAAATGAGAACCTTGATTTTTCATGCATAGTCTGGCTTACAAGCCATTGGGGCAGACGTGCCATTGTGTATCGAGCGACAGTTTCACAAAGGGTGAAATGACAAATTGGATAGTTACGGACCAAATATGGCTCCTTTAGTCTTTGGGTCTATTAGGGACATTCGAGCTGGAAAACCCACGGAAGGCTCGGGCACTTGCACCCTCGGGCCATGGAAATCGGTTACCCAGCACGTAATGTACTCAATCAGGAACTATTCAATCTTACTTAGGTGTTACGTGATACCCTAGAACAATTGGGGATTGGACCTAAATAGAGAGGCCAACCCATCGCGAAACAATTGTGTTATAGGCATTATCGCGGCCTATCATGCTCGACGAAGGGAAGTTAGGATCTCCGGAGAAATTATGAATTAGAGAGAATATTTGAAGTGACATGAAAGTTTTATAAAAATGCATTTGATTGTTCGGTTTGAACTTTTACTTAAGCTATGATATTATGTTACGAAATATCCATGTTGCCATGACTTTGTTTGTGTGTGGTGTCTGTGGCTTCTATTAAATGCTCATATATTGGTAACTCACCTTTGCATTTCTTTGTCTTGTTCTCCTTGTGGCATTTTTCTGTCGATAGATGGATCCTTTGAGCAACATGACCCATTCGGGGTTCCTGGGGCTGGCGTTTGAGGAGAGAGATGAGGGTGGTGCCTGGGTCATCCGTCCGGGGGCCCAGAGTGCTGTATATACCGTACGGCTACTTACTACTAAGGGAACAGAGACAGGAACTATGACTTGCACCCACAGTATCAAGACAGTGGATGTGCCATTACCCCCGATATGGCTTCTCTTGAGGACTCTTGTTGCGACTGGCAACACTTATCACCAACCTCCCCCAAATCAGATGATTCCGGGGCTAGCACTGATGGTTGTGATCGGAGGAGAGAATGATGACGACTTCATGGTGGAAGAAGACCCTGAAGAAGAGGATCCCAAGGAGGATGGAGTTAGTAGAGTATCACCCTTTGAGTGACGATGCTGTTGTCCCCGCTGTTGATGCGGAAGTTGGAGTAGGTTCACCCGATCCTTCTCCAGTTAGGGATGATCACGGTGGTCTCCCTAACAGCTTCCATTAGGATTGACCAGCTTAGGAGTTGTCTGTCAGGGATAGTATTTTTGCTTCTCTTTTACTGTAAATCAGGCTGATGAGAGCCACGTCTTTTGAAAATCCTGGTTCTCTGTTTAACCCTAGGTTATTTTGGGTATTGTAACTAACATGTCTGTAATTATGTCTAAATACTTGCTACTTATGACTCATGACATTAACAACTATGGCACTAGTGAAGTAATGTAGGTGATGATATGTAAATATATGACGATGTATGTATATGCAGGTTATGTTTTTATGTTCCAAGTCAAGTTAAGTTTCTTTTTTTTACCCCATTATTTTCAAAGACTAGACAAGAGATGATTTCTTTTCCGAAAGTAAACCAGCAAAAGAATTTTATTACTTCTAATTTATTTTTCGAATTTAAGTATGTATATGTAGCGCCAAGGGAGGCGTTACATTAATGTTAATTGTTAAGTTTTTGTTGATTTTGTATTGTTGATTTCGTTTATGTGTATTAAAAACTGAATGAAAACAGGGCAAGAAAATCGAGGAGGAAACAAACTTTTTTTTTAATTAAAAAAAATGACTTTCTACATCGGTTGGGACCTTAACCAATGTAGAAAGTCTCCCAGTGATGCATTAAGAACACTTTCTACATCGGTTGGTCAACACAACCGATGTAGAAAGTCCACCAGAGTCTACATATTGGACGTAGAAATCACACTTTCTACTACGGTTGTGTCTTCCAACCGATGTAGAAAGGTACTTTCTACAACGGTTAGACAACCGTTGTAGAAAGTCCCTACTTTCTACATCGAGCGTATCTACAACGGTTGGTCAACCGATGTAGAAAGCCTTTTTCAACCATTGTAGAAAGGCTCTTTTGCACTAGTGATAATATGTTATTTATAGTATAATAATATTTGAAAGTAAAGGCCTATTGATCTATTTAAATATATATATACCTACTTGCATATTTATTTGTGAAGGTTTGGTGGTCTACTAATTATTATATTGACATATCGATCTCTTTAGCAGTAGAGGCTTATAAGCATATTTACAAGTGAAAGTCCATGATATATTTATAGGTGGAGGCATATTTAAAGACCTTGTTGAAAAGTAGGCAATATAGGCTTTTAGGCTAAGTCAGACTTTAAAGTAGGTCAGGACAAATCTTAAAAATTGGCCAATATCAAGCTAATAGGTCAGGCTTAGGCCTTGATATTGGAATGTAGGTCAGGCTCAGGCCTATCAGGGCCTAACTTATCCTCACGCCTATGTATAGGGTATTTTTCAATTATTTTTCTTTTCTGTTTATTGGTTGCAAATATAGAATAAAAGTTGGGTAAAAAAGAATGAAACAAAACAAACTCTTAAAACATTATCTAATCATTCAATCATTGCCGAAAAGAACCATTCTACCCTTGCTGCACACTGATATTAATTGCTTAACTACAATTTTCAGTAATCTTCAAGCCTAAACTTAACCTAACATTAAACAATGATAGCCCCCCTGTCTCCTAACAGCAATGACTTTTTGTTTAAATGTGTATTGCATACACCATATAATTAGAAAATTTTAGTTACACGTTCCTTTTCCTCCTCACATATATTACATCAGTGATATATTAAATAAGAGAATAAGTATACAAATATAAATAATAATACATACGACTATCTGCAATCAAATAATAAAATAATATAAATAAATGGACGTCACTTTACTTCACACCATTACCTGCCCCACTTCTCAAGCAAAAGGACACTATATAAAAGATTTATTTTCTTTTGAGGTAAACAACGTAATAATAAGTGCACAGTTTTTTTATCTAACGTGCACAATATGGACTATTTAAGAACTAAATACGAATTTCTTCAACAAAAAAAAAAGAAGAACTAAATACGAATTACCATCTCACAGTAACTTTCAATAATAAACACAAATTAAATATTAAACCTAATATTTATTTTGATTCTTGAAGTACGGTAAGTGTTTTTACATTCTTAATTAAACATAAATTATGTGTGACTTTTGAAATATATATAATAATGTAATATATTTTCAATAATATGACAACTTATGATTGATTAATAATATAAATTTTTTTTGTTTTACAAACTGGCATACCAATTAAATTCTATTAGTATTGCTAATCTAAGAGGTGTTAAATATTTCAGTTGATAAATTTATACCAAGTTGATTGTGAGGTATTGGAATCAAATTTTACCTTCCTCCTTAATTAATGTTGTACATGCGGGTAAAATTTGACTTGAGTTTTCCCTTTTCAATTCTAACATGTGCGTAGAAATTACTTTCTTCTTTGAAACTAAATTAGATGGAGTCACATAGCAATTTTAAAAGACTAAACAAAAGTGGTTGATCCAAGTAGTAACGAGCTCGGGCTCCTTAAGTAAGAGGTCAGGAGTTCGATCCCTGACTCTAGCTTGTGTATAGAAAAAACCTGATTGAGGAGGTCAGCCCTTCAATATTGCCCAGTATCTCGACTTCGAGGAATTAGTCTTTGTCGTTGGGCGCAAGATACCATGAGATACAAAAAACAAAACAAAAAAAGAGACTCAACAAAAGCTTTTAACCGTGTTCTATATTATAGCTTAATTGATACTCCCTCCATTCTTTTTCTATGATAATTTTGGCTATTTGTTTTTGTTCCAAAATATGTTGGAAAAGTAACAAAATTCATAACTAGCAATTGCTCTTCATAACAATTTTCTTTCTTTTATTCCCTCCCCTTGCACCCCATTACCTGACCCACAGGGTGATTTAAAGAAGTTATAATATTTACATTATTAATTTGTAAATAATAATGATAATGATGTATATATTGAAAAACACTAATAAATAATGTAAAATCGCATTTTATTAAACATTTTATCGTTTAATTATTATTATTTACTTACTTATTTATCACCCAAAAAGCAAAGCAGTTATTATTATAGAAATATTACCGAGCCAAAATAATAAGTGTGGTCACGAGTGTATTATTAGGTGGCCTCCAACTGTAAAATAATTTATCCTACGGGGTCTATCATCCGTGAATTTGATAAATACCAACGACGGTTGCGCGGGGAAACAGTTACCAAACTCATACTCCGTTATCTCTCTTTCTCTCTCTCTCATTTCTGCATCACAACTCTGTAAATCTCGTACTCCGCTATATGACCAAAGATTTCCTTCTATGAGTCTGAAAAATGCCAAATACATTACTTAAACTGATCCAGAACAACAGTATAATTTGTGTCACCAGGTTTGTTTCATAGCTCATTTTCTTGTCAGTCTGAAACAATTACTACCTTTAGATTTATGTCTTGGTCACTAGTTAATGTGTGTTTTAGAGGTTTGGAATTTGCTAGCTAATGTGTGATAGAGAGGTTTGGAATATATAGTAACAATTAAATTACTACAAGGTTTTGAAATGGCTGAAGTAATATATATTATGATGATGGTTGTTGTTGTGGTAATGAGAAGCAGATCCTTTCATTACAGATGGGGAAAAAAGGAGGCAGCTGGTTTTCGACGGTGAAGAAAGTTTTCAAGACAAATTCTAAAGACCCGCAAAAGCCGGTACCGGAGAGGAAGGTGATCCATTTACAGGGTGCTCTGTTATATTTCTTCTTCCTTCTCTTAAAAGAATTATTAGAAGCAGCAGTTAATTACAGTGTTTTATTTTTCTTTTAATTTTTGCTCTTTTTTTAATTCTGATTTCTAAATATAGTTTTCATTACGCTGATAATATGTTATCAAATAATCGATTATAATCAAAACTTGTTCTTGTTTGGGCATGTATGTTGAAAAGCGATTTTAAGTTAATCTATTTCGTTTGGGTGATACAAAAATAATCATTTTTATATAGTTAAGATGAAAAATGTTGTAAATAGATGATGGTTAGAAAAATCTTTTTTAGAAAACAGCTAGGTCTTGCAGCTTGTTAGAAAACAGCTGAAATGTGGAGAGAAAAACTTTTTTAGAAAATAATCTAGGTACCCAAACATACCAATTTTTTCACAAAACCACTTAATTACTCAAAAATAGCTGAATGAGAAAGATTTAATCCTTCCCAAACACTGTCTAAGTGTCCAAATATAACGAAATGCTCATACAATTCCAATCAAATTCTTCATTTATTAAAACGGAACCTTCATTTTTCTTTCCGAACCTGAAACAGGTATGTATAGCAATGAAGCTAGCATTTGTATTCCAGAATAATTTTTTTCCCATATTTTTTTTAATTTTTTTAATCATAAACATTTCGACCTTACTGGTAGCAGGAAACTGGTAAATTTGAAAGTAATCAAGGGATATGTTATCTTGACACTGATAATCATAGACAACTTTAGTTATGCATTACGTCATTAATCACTGATTCACAATAAATTTCTTGAACTACTAATCGGCTTTCCTCAATCCCCAAACCTCAAAAGGAAACAGAAATTGCATATCTGCAGCATAAGTAATGCTATTATCACAATCTACAGCAAGTGAACAGCATGTTGTTGTAATGTTGTCTTTTATGCACTCCTTCACACTTATGATAAGCTGCCTGGCAGTGACTTTTCTTCTTTAATTTTTTTTGTAGCAATTATGTCTGTATACTGATATGGTCCCCTCTGATGTCAAACATGTAACAAATAAATTAGCTGGTATATGTCTCACATAGTTTTATCGGAAATGGATTTGGTGCGGTCAAAATTTTCCACATTTACGGTATTCAGTAGATCGGAATCGTTGGATTAAAATTAGACGACACACATTTCGACTTTATTTTTTAAATCTGATTTGTCAAGTTTAAAATATGAACGAACCATCCGATGTTGATCCAACGGTTCCGATCTATAGAATAGTGAATGCGGGGAATGGCGACCGTAGGCAATCCAGATCCTTATTAAGCAAAACACTCTTGGTATTTCTCATTTTTCATTATGTGGTTTTTCCAAATGATCGTTAATCTGATGTTGGGATTTGCTTGGTTTTCAGTTTCAGAAGGACAACACAGAGAAGTTGAAGCATGAAGCACCAGAGGTGGTCTCTTTTCAGCATTTTCCTGCAGAGAGTTCTGCTGATATCACCATTGAGGATATTAGTACCAAATCAACGCCTGTGACTGAAGATAGAAATCATGCCATTGCAGTTGCAGCAGCAACTGCTGTAGCTGCCGAAGCTGCAGTGGCAGCTGCTCAAGCAGCTGCTCATGTTGTGAGATTGGCAGGTTATGGACGTCACACCAAGGAAGAACAAGCAGCTACACTCATTCAATCATACTACAAAGGCTACTTAGTAAGACCTCATTTGTCTTTCCCACGCAAACTTTGTCACTGATTCTTGATTTTTTTTTTTTTAAATAACAAATAAATTTAACACAAGAATGCTAATTTGGTTCGGGATGGGCCATTAATATGATACCTAATACCAATGTTTAACATTTATTTGTCATAAAAATGCAGAGTGGCACTCACTTGCAGTGCCATATGGTCGCCTTTATCTTCTTTGGACACTAAAATTTACATTTGATAGCCAATGAACTTTTAAACTCAATTGCTATCTAACCAATTTTAAGACATTAATGTCGTGATCAAGATTTCAAATCTGAGTCCAAAACCGAAATCAGAGGTGACAGATGGAGGGTGGTCATGATATCACATGGTTTCCAAAATAGTGGGACCTATATAAATTTCAACCAATAGAAGAGATGTGAGTTAGAAAGAGAGTATCAGAGAGTGTGTTGATAGCACTCCTCCCATATTATTACTTTCAATCCTGCTTTTAATTTTCGGCCTTTTGCTTCTAGGCTGCGTTGTGGATGTGTATTTTTTCATACTGCTGTACTATGCAAATCCGTAATTCGTAAAATTTGGGATGGTATTCTGATTATGTTGAAACAATTTATGACTTTAAAATAAATGCTTCTAAACCAAGGTGAATTTTAATTTGTTTGTTATTGGGTGTTAATTAAATTCTAAATGTAGGCTCGACGTGCACTACGTGCATTGAAGGGATTAGTGAGGCTGCAAGCACTAGTGAGGGGACATAACGTGCGCAAGCAAGCGCAGATGACAATGCGCTGCATGCAAGCATTAGTCCGCGTGCAGGCAAGAGTAAGAGCTCGCAGACTCCAGTTAACTCCCGAGAGGCTTCACAACACAGTGAGGGAGCAAGAGCAGGAGCAGGAGCAAAGGGAACTTGAGAAGCAAGAGCCTAAGCCTATGATGAGCCCAGTGAAATGGTTAGACAACAATGGTTTGCACAATCGGCGTCAAAGTAGCCAGAAAATTAAGGAAAACGATTTGCGGAAGCATGAAGCTGCAATGCAGAGGGAGAGAGCTCTTGCATACGCTTTCAACTGCCAGCAGGTCAGTAGTCTCTTCAGAATGATAGCTACCATACCCATTTTTTAATTCCTATAAGTGCGTCCTTATAAAATGTCAAATATTTATTAATTTTTTATACTGAATATGTATGAGAAATTCTTCAATATACATGGTATAAGTTACACTATAACGCTTAATGTGTCTCACATTACCTATTTTTAATGTTAATCATGAATCATGATTAGTGTTTTACTAATAAAACACAAGAACAGGACACATTGCTAACGTGGAGTTATGTTATTCTAACAACTCAAATACAACAACTCTAGGGATAACTCTACTTTTACTTCAAAAACCAACATGAGGTGCGACCCAAAAGTTACTAAAAAAATTTCAGAAATGTCACTCGTATATATAGTTGTCACCGTAGTTGTCCATATTGGTTGTCAAGATAAAATTACTGCTAATGTGAGACGTGCTAAATGGTACAGAACTACATTAATTATTTGACATCAAATGTATCTTAGAATCTCTCATTGTTTACTGTTCAATCAGCAATAAATGAATCTTACTGGTCCCTAAAAGGGGAAACAATGATGTGTACGTAATTACCTTTGGATTTGTTTTTGTATCTTTCGCATTTATAAGAGAAAAAAATGAAATGAAAGAATAAAAAAGAGGATTCAAATCCATTACCTTTTATTAGGTAGGTACAGTACACCACTCTACCACTGTGGCTCTTAACAGTCCAAAATAAAAAGTCATCATAGGGAGGGAAAAAAAAAAGTAAATTGTTTGCTTCATTTTCATTTTGAACCATTTTGTTTGCAGCAACAGCAGAACCAACTTCCGCAGACAGTCCCAGCCGTTGATGATATAGGAACTTATTATCCAAGTGAACGTGAAAAAGCCCAATGGGGTTGGAACTGGTTGGAGCGACGGATGTCATCACAACCATACCATGTTAGGCACTTGGGGTCACGTGAGACCTCGTATATGACTCTTGCTTCTACAGCCTCTACTACCACAGATAACATGTCTGAGAAAACGGTAGAAATGGACATGGTTGCAACCCCAGGCCCAAGCAGCGTCAACATGGGCCTCATGAACCAAGATTTTCATGGTTCGAGCCCAACTTCAAATAAGCACCATCAAAGATCGCCAAGCCCAAGCAGACCGAGCTATATGGCACCAACACAGTCTGCTAAGGCCAAGGTTCGGGGTCAAAGCCCAGCTAGGCCACGGGTTTCGTATGGGCCTCAGTGGAACTCGTCGACGAAGGGAGACTCTGTTATTGGGTCGGGCTGTGACTCATCCAGCTCGGGTGGAGGGACCATAACTTACCCATATCTGAAGAGCCCTAGCCCAAAACTTAATGGGTTTCGTCCCTAGTCTAGACGGATTGTGGGTAGCAGCCCAGATCTCGTTGAGGATTGGAGCCTTCCACTTGGAACCCATGGTTGGGCATAATTTAATTTGATTAAGTTGTATTTTTAAAAAACAAAATCATAATTGTGATAATTACTACTATAAGAGTATAATACTTGATCTGAGTTTGATCGTATGCCATAAATTGGTTTTTATGCACAGTTTAATAATGTCGTTGATGTCATGAATATCAAAATTTTGAGATTGTAATATCTAGAAAGCAGATTTTGTATGCTGTTTCAAATGTAATATAAAAAGTTTGGGTTTTATTTTTTTCCCATAAAAATTGTATAATTCTGAACAATTTTGTTGTCCATAGATTAACAATCAATTGACATACGAAAATGAAAATAAAGATATTTTTTTTATATAAAAAATGAAGATAATTTTCATTCGTGAAGCTAAGTATAACCGAAAAGGGATGTTGTGGTGTAGTGAGAAAGTGAAGTTTGATCCCATATTCATTAGCCATTTCATTTTCTCATTTCTTATTTATCATCTTCTTCCCTCAGCCACTACAAAAAAGTGTCAATAGCGACCCTAATTTAGCGATCGATTTGATCAGTCGCTAATAGCCACCGAATCTGCGACCGATTTGAGTATCCTTGATATTGGTCAAAATTATGTGTTCAACGACCGATTTTGTGACCGAAATTTCCATAACAAGTAAATCGGTCGCAAACTTGGTCACTAAACCAATAATATTAAAAGTAAGAAAATGTTGACTAAATGGTGACCGATTCTTGTGACCGTTTTTATGGTAACGGTTATATTTGGAACTCGTAGCGACCGAATACAAAATCGGTTACAAACCTGCTTTAACAAAAAATAAAATGGAGCCAAACAGCGACCGATTTTAGTTCGGTAGCTGAAACGCTTAAATGAAATTTCAAATGAAACGAGACAGCGACCGAGTTTGCGACTGATATTAACTATTTAGTTTTGGCGACTGATTAGCGACCGATTATTTCGGTCGCTAAAACCAAAATCCCTAAATCGCGTGAACCCCCCTTTCTTTGCCATTTCTCTTCTCTTCTGTTCTGTCTACCCGGCTCCTCATCTTCTCTCCTCTCTGCTCATCCGTCCGGCCACCGTGAGAACCACCGCAAGGTAAGTTCTCTTCCTTCTCCTCTCTTCTCTTCCATTCTCTTCTCTTCCCTTCTCTTCCTCTCATCTATTCTCTTCTCTTACTCTCAACAAAAACCGCGAGGAACTGCGATCACCACGAAGAACTCCTCCCACCGCAAGGAGCACTGTCACTGCGTCCTCCCTGCACCCGAAAGGTATCTCTTCTCTTGCCTTCCTTCTCTGTCCAACTCCCTGCACTCATAATGTATAACCATTTTAATTTTTTTCTTTGTTTGAAATTACCCATATTAATTATTGTATATTAATTACCCATCTTGGTAAATTTGATGATGATATTAAAATAAAGCTTGCTGTAAGGCCATTTCTGTTTGCTTAATTTACTGCATTCTTTTTTAGGTTCTGGTTTCTAGTTCTGGAATACTTTATTGCATTCAAATAATTATTGTTCTGTATTCTAGGTTCTGGTTTTTAGGCAAATTGAGATGTTTTGTTTAACAATTATGTCCTTTTATAACAAGCTGGAGGAGTTTCATCTTTGTTTTTCTTGGTGTTTTGGCCCCCGTGTGACATCCTTGTTTTCTTAAGTTTTGGAATGGTGTAAACATTTTCTCTCTATTTTTGGTTTGAAAATGCAAAGTAAACTTCTAGTAAATTGCCTTCATTTTGGGATTTTTTTTCCTTGAATTGCTCACCCACGTGTGCATTGGAGAGTTGCCATATGGGTCATGTATGGTGTGGGTATGATGTATTATCATTTTTTAAGGTATGGACTTGTTTCCATGAATTTATAAACAAATATATATTATCTTGATTCTGAAACTTGTTATTAATTTTATGAGAAACTAATAACAAGTTCTTGGTGACTTCATGGCCATTTTATGAGAAAAATGTGATTTTTAGATTTATATGGGTAATTGGTTCAATGGATTAAGATTTGAAATCTTGTTTCGTAGTGACTTGTTTATGGGTTTTGACGATTTGAGCTTCTATATATTTGAGTTTGAATGATAAGGATCAAAATAATCTAGGGCTTTGATTGTATGATTTTATTTATGCTTGGCCATCCAAATTTTAATGGATGAAGGAATTATTCCCTTGTAAATTATTTTCTGAAAATGATTTGTGAAAGTCTAATAGTGTCGAATGTGTACAATGAAAAACAAGAATTGTATTGAATTATGCAATAGCTTTGGACCAACTGCTTGGAAATGTTACTTTGCATATGCTGACTGAATTCTCAATCTCTAAACATATTTTATTTTTTTATTTTTCCAGTTTCTGCTCTCTGTTGTATCCGGCTCTCTGTTTCTTCTCCCAGGTAAGTTTCTCAAAACTCTTGCTTAGACAAGTGTTGTATGTATAATGTGTTATGTGTTGTTTGTTAGTGGAGAGCTGAGCTCGATAGGATTTGATCCTGTCCGAAAGGTAGGATGCTGGTTGTGTGCTGATAATTTAGAAATTATGCATGTGTTTGCCAATTATGTGTTGTTTGTTAGTGGAGAGCTGAGCTCAATAGGATTTGATCATGTCTGAAAGGCAGGATGCTGGTTGTGTGTTGATAATTTAGAAGTTATGCATTTGTTTTCCAATTATGTGTTACCTGTTAGTGGAGAGCGGAGCTCAATAGGATGCGTGATATATACTTGGTTTATGCTATAATATTTTATCTAACTTTGTACTGAATTATGCTACAATATATATAAACTCAACCATGCTACATGCTTTATGCTATGTTTTATTTTTTGTTAGAGTTCAATATTAATTTACGAAAGCCCTAGTTTCCTGTTTGAGATTCAATATTAACGAGCATGCTTACCTTCTCAAGATATGCATGCTCATTGTATTGAATCTTGAATTGTCCAAGTGGGACAGTTTGGGGAGAAACCTTTTTCACACTCGTATAATCGTCATTTCCATGTTTAAATGCGTTATATACTTGATGAAATCTCGGTTTGATGCATTTCCTTTTGTTCTTCGAGTACATACTTGATCGCGGTGGATCTCACCGTGCTCGAGTCGTGTACTTGGAGATCGATGGGAAATGCTTTCGAAATTTCATTAAGTATAAGTCATTTGAATAAGGGAATAACTATTATTAACGAAGTGTGGTAAAGGTTTCTTCTCGAATGGGATAGGTTCATATCTTGTCATAAGAAGGAGACTGATGGTGATCTTGGAATGCACCATAACAATATAAGTGTCGTTGTAGGTTGCTCTGTCTCTGTCAATTTAATTGGCAGCAATGGAGACTCCGGAGAATTGGAAATGGATGTATCATAGGTTGGATAGGAATAAACGTCTTAGGGAAGAGTTTAGAGTTGAAGTCGGTGAGTTTATAGAGTTTGTTGTTAGCTAGGAGAGATTTATAAGGCGGGGCGATGATCATTTGAAGTGTCCTTGCTCAAGATGCAAGTGTAAAGCTTTTAAATGCGTGGATGGAGTGGTGGCCGATCTTTATGAGAAGGGGTTCATGCCTGATTACTATTGGTGGAGTAACCATGGTGAGTCCTTGCCTGATTTTAACCCTGTGGTGTTCGAAGGATCATACCATGGAAGTGGTGAGTGGAGGGAAGAATTGAATCCATACGAGCATATAATAATGGATTGTGCTAGACCCTTTGTTGGTGTTGCACTAGAAGAAAATGGGGAAGAAGATGGTGGAATGAGTTCCCAATAAACAGAGGAGAATCTAAATCCCGAAGTTCAAAGATTCTTTGACATGCTGAGTGCTGCAAGATCTTCGTTGTGGGAAGGATGTCGGGAGTACACGGAGTTGACGATGTGTATGGAATGGTTGAGTATCAAATCTACTTACAATATGCAAGAAGGATGTTTTAATCGTCTCTCTATGTCAATGTCCAAGGCGTTGCCGGAAGACAATCGAATGCCTACTAGTTTTTATCATGCTAAGAAGTCGTGTTTGAAAATTGATTGTTGCCCGAATGGATGTATGTTGTGATACAAGGATGATTCAGCGGAGAGCATAATATGTTGCCGATTTTGTGGTCGGATCGGTACAAGACAACCATTAGGAGGGGCACTGAGAAGAAGACCGTTCTAAAAAAAATGTGGTACTTTCTGCTCGTCCCAAGACTTACAAGATTGTACTCTTCAATGGCCACATCATCTCATATGAGGTCAATAGTGAGCATCAGAGGGAGCAACATTTCTTGTGTCATCCATCGAATGGAGTAGCTTGGAAGCATTTTTATATGGTGCATATGGCATTTTCCCAGGACCCTCGGAACGTCTGATTGGGATTATGTACGGATGGATTTAATCTTAACAGTCATAATTCTGGGTTCGTCTAATCCAAAAGGGAAGATTGATGTGTACTTGCAGCCGCTGATAAATGAGTTGGCAACGTTGTGGAATGATGGTGTGTTGACTTATGACTTATCTTTGAGGCAGAACTTCATGATGAAAGCAGATTTGATGTGGACATTCAATGACTTTCCGGCCTATGGGATGATGTCGGGTTGGATGACCGCGGGGAAGCTTGGTTGCCCAATATGTATGGAGAGATCGAAGACATTCGCGATTAAAAACAGTTGAAAGATCTCGTATTTTGATTGTCATCGCCAATTCCTTCCACAAGATCATCCTTATAGGAGGAACAAAAATGCATTCAAGAAACGTTGTGCGGAGACTACGACCTATTCATTTTTGCACAACAGGCAGAACAGGTTTATTACACGCCATATCCCGAAGGACATCAAGGCTGGTTGGGTGTCATTAAGATAAAGGCTCGCATTACAATTACTGATAACATAATCAACTAGCCTGGAAAATATGCTGCTTACCAAGAAGATGAGTTTTCAGGGCCCCACGTATTGTTGGATATTACGCCCGACATAATTGATAATTCTCTGGCGGACGTTTCTGGCGATGGGGAAGAAGTTGAAAGAGAGTTAATAAATCAATGAGTTGGATGAATCTAGCAAAGGCACATTCTAATCAAGTGAGACTGAGAGTGAGGGTGAATTTAGTGACGCAGATTCTACTTAGGTAATTTATGTAGTATTCATTGTGTTATGTTTATTCATTTTCTAAATTGTTGATTAATTAGTTAATATTTATACTGTGATGCAATAATTTTATCATTTTTTACACAAATGGCTGATTCCTCTAGAGGCAGAGGGCTGCGTGGTGGTCGTGGCAAAGGTCGTACTGGGAGAGATCATCCCCACACTAACTTACCTGTTGAGACCTCATAAGTCTAAAACACATTCAATGTGTAAATTTTCTAAGTTTTGATGATTCCAAATAGTTCAAGTATGATAGTGTTGAACCAAATGAAATTACTGATATATTTGATAAGTGTGCAGGAAAATAGACTTGAGGTCACTCGTCTAATTTAGCACCCGTCTAATGTTCAGTAGAAGCTCAATACTGACTCGTCTAAGTTTCCACTCGTCTAAAAGTCAGTCAAAGATCGTCAACGCTCAAGGAAGACTAAGTTCACGTGATGACGTGGCAAGAAGCATGCGTCTAAGTTTGGCTCAGTTAATCACCCGTCTAACTTTGGAACACGTCAGCACCCGTCTAATGTTTGAATGATCATCACTCGTCTAATTTTTAGATGACTTTCACCCGTCTAAAAATTCTCATTACTGATACCAAGTCAGTATGTCAGAAATCAAGTCCAAGTCACCTTATTCAAATTATATGCCATCCTTAAGGATCTCGAAGACTTCTGGACAATAGCTCAAAGGACAAAGAATAAAGAACGTTGTTTCAAGGTTTTAAGGAATAAAACACGCTATCTCTGCACCACTGCAGTAACCTTTTGCCTATTTTAGTACAAAGTAAAAGCACTTTATGGAAAGTGAACTGATGTTGCACTGAAAGAGGAAAGCTCTCTGCAACAAGTACAAAGAAGCTTGCTGCCATATACTCTGAAAGAACAGCTGCTCAGTCTAAAGTGTACTCTTGGACACCCTTGTCAAAGCTCAACGTTTCCAAGTATTTAATGAATATTCAGAACGACTCTTTGGCATTAAATGGTGTCTCAGAAAGCTCAAGTCAGAAGTAAACACTTTCTGAAGCTGTGTCAAAACGGATCTCTTGATTGAAGCCTTTAAATAGATCAAACAATGAAGATGAAGCAAAGAAGTTGAATATCAAAAGAACTCTGCACAGAAGCATTTACTCTCTTCATTAACTTCTTCATTCCTTCATTGAATATACATTCAATCATTTGATATAAATTCGCAGTCTTTCATACTTCATATTTATTCCACTCTTTGAGTGCGATCTGAAAGATTTGCAAGTTGTATTAACTACACAAAACCTTTTTATCCTTTACTGTTTTGAGCCTGAAGAGGCTAGGTGAGAAAAGAATACTTGTTTGAGTGTTGAGCCTGAAGAGGCTAGGTGTGCAAAGAATACTTGTACTGTAATTTACTCAGTTATAGTGGAAACTTGGTGCTGCCAAGAAACTGGACGTAGCCCTGTGGACTTTGGGGTGAACCAGTATAAATCTCTTGAGTGATATCTCTACTCCCTTTATCTTTTAATTTACTTAAAGTATTAATTCTGTTCTAGTTTTTAACTTGGGGAGTTAACACTGTGATTATCAAACTCTATTTTAAACCTTCTTTGTTTGCGTGTGTGTGATTCTGTTTCAAATATTAGACGTGTCACTCGTCTAAATTTCTCTTATCTAAACTCTGCTTGCTGTGCCTGCGAAAAACTTTTTAAAGTAACCGAAAAAGTTGGTAAACTCAATTGAAGCCCCCTTCTTGTGTTCACTTTGGTTATTTCAGTTGGTATCAGAGCTCAGCCTCTGGGTTGAGCACTTAACAGTGTAGAGGAAAAGATCTTGGAAATGGCAGGAGAAACCAGTGGAAGCAAGAACCATGTTGGAGAAGGATCCTCAATGTCGAGACCTCCTTTCTTCAATGGAGTGCACTACATCTACTGAAAAGAAAAGATGAAGTGGTTTTTACAATCCACTAATTCTGATCTTTGGGATATCATTGATGAAGGTCCTTTTGTTCCTAAAGATGACAAAGGAGAGGAAATTCCTAAAGCAAACATGACCACTGATCAAAGAACAAAGTGGCAGCTGAATGCCAAAGCTAGATATGCAATCATGCGTGCTTTGAGCAGAGAAGAATTTGAAAAAGTCTGTGCTTGTGAGTCTGCAAAAGAAATGTGGGACTCACTAGCTATTGCTCATGAAGGAACTAGCAAAGTCAAAGAAACCAAAGTCAGCATGCTTGTCAGAAAGTATGAGTTGTTTAAAATGGAGGAAGGTGAAACTATTGGCCAAATGTATGGAAGATTTCAAACCATAACCAATGGATTGAAATCTCTGGGAAAAATTTACAAGACTGAGGAACACATTCAAAAGATTCTCAGAAGTCTTCCAAAACAATGGAGACCACTTGTAACTGCTGTGTCTCAGGTCAAGGATTTAACAACAATGAAGCTTGATGAGCTTCTTGGCACTCTTCAGATTCATGAACAAGAACTGATTGAAGAGAACAATGGAAAGAAAAACAAGTCCATTGCACTCAAAGCTGACAAGAAGTCATCTAAGGGAGCAAGTTCAAAAGCTCTCAAAGTAAATGAATCTTCAGAAGAATCTGAAGAATCAAATGAGGATGACTCTGATGATGAAGATGATGAACTGTCTCTTTTCACTAGAAAAATGAAGAAGCTGTGGAAGAAAAGAAACTTCAGAAAAGACAAACCCTTCAGGCGCTTCAACAAAGACAAGCACAACAAGGATGGTGGATCTAATGACAGAAATGTCATTGTATGTTATGAATGCAAAAAACCTGGTCACATTAAGGCAGAATGCCCTCAACTCAAAAAGCAATCTTCCAAGAAATTCTTCAACAAAAAGAAGAAAGGAATGATGGCTACTTGGGAAGATCTTGATGAAAGCTCCACTGAAAGTGAAGGAGAGGAGCTTGAAGCAAACCTCTGTCTTATGGCTGATACAGATTCAGAATCAGTGAGTTACATTCTGAACTCGAAAAATTGAATGATGCCTATGATGAACTATTGGAAGAATCCAACTATATATCTAAAGCTTTCAGATCCCTCAAGAGACAGTATGCTAAACTCTCAAATGAGTATACATAGAAATCTCTAGAGTGTGAGAAGATAGCTGAAAAGAATAGTAAACTTAAGACTGAAAAGTCTGAAGTTGAGATCTTAGTTGAAATTCTACCATCTGAAGAAGTAACTAAACTTCAACAGAAAGTAGAAGAGCTCACCTCAGATCTTGCCAAGTTTGTTAATGGTAGAGATAATCTGACTAAACTCTTAGGAAGTCAGAGGCACTCCCTTAACAAAGAAGGTATAGGATATTCAAATCAAGAACATCATAAAGGATCAACAAAGTTTTCAAATATAGCTGTTAAATCTATATTAGATAGCTCAAATAGATCTATATGTTCCTACTGTGGAAAAGCTGGACATATCATGTCCAAGTGTATTCACAAAAAAAGAAGGAAGTCTTCACAGACTTCTCACACTAACAAAAAAGGACCCAAGAAAATATGGGTACCTAAGGTCATGATCATTCCTGTTGCAGACATTCTCAACAGAACAAAGCAAACACCTGTCATGGTATTTGGATAGTGGATGCTCGCGACACATGACAGGCGAAAGGTCTATGTTCCTAGACCTCCAACCTAAGAAAGGTGGACATGTAACTTTTGGTGGCAACCAGAAAGGAAAAGTTGTTGGCTTAGGTAAAATTGGTGGTAAACCTCCCTTACCTATTATTCATGATGTCTTATTTAAGGATTAAAACATAATCTGCTTAGCATAAGTCAATTATGTGACAGTGGATTTTCTGTATCTTTTTCTAAGGATGCATGCATAGTCAATGACTGCAGTGGAAAAACCCTCTTTTCTGCCAAAAGGCAAAACAATCTGTATAAGATTGACATGACTGAACTTTCAGATCAAAGTGTAACATGCTTTATGTCTAAAGAGGATGAAAAATGGCTGTGGCATAAGAAATTAGGACATGTTAGTATGAAACAAATTTCTAAATTTAAAAAGCATAACCTTGTGAGAGGATTGCCTGACATTTCTTTTAAGAAAGATATTTTGTGTGATGCATGTCAGAGAGGTAAACAAGTAAAATCAAGTTTCAAATCCAAGAAAGAAGTCACATCCGCTAGACCTTTGCAACTGTTACACATGGATCTGTTTGGACCAGTCAGTGTAGCTAGCCTAGGTGGAAAGAAATATGGTTTTGTCATAGTTGATGACTATTCTAGATTTACATGGGTACTCTTCATAACCGACAAGGATGAATCTTATAAGGCATTTTCAGTATTCAGTAAAAGAGTACAAAATGAGCAAGGTTTTTGTATCTCTGCTATAAGAAGTGACCATGGAGGAGAATTTGAAAATGAGCAGTTCAAACTGTTCTGTGAGGAAAATGGTATTTCTCACAATTTCTCTGCACCTAGAACTCCACAGCAAAATGGAGTAGTTGAGAGAAAGAACAGATCTCTTCAAGGGATGGGAAGAACAATGCTTAATGAAAATAATCTTCCTAAGTACTTCTGGGCAGAAGCCATTAACACTGCTTGTTATGTACAAAACAGAATACTGATTATGCCTATTCTAAATAAGACCCCTTATGAACTGTGGAAAGACAGAAAACCCAACATATCATATTTTTATGCATTTGGTTGTGAATGTTATATTCTCAACACAAAAGATCATCTTGGTAAATTTGACTCTAAAGTAGATAAAGGAATATTTATTGGTTATTCTGAAATGTCTAAAGCTTTTAGAATTTTCAATTCTAGAACCTATGTTGTAGAAGAATCAATTCATGTAAAGTTTAACGATGGTTTGAAGACTGATAGGGAACTATCAGATCTAGAGGATGATGTTGCAGGTATTGAACTTAATCCTGCAGTAGAAGAATCTTCAGACAAGACAAAAGTAGACGTGTCTGAAATACAGACTAATGCTGATAAGTCTGAAACTCAGACTCTGAAGAAAGATTGGAAATTCAAGACCTATCATCCAGAAGATCTCATCATTGGAAGTCCATCTCAAGGAGTTAGAACCAGATCTGCTTTCAATGAAAATAACAACATGGCCTTCATATCAGACTTGGAACCTAAAAAGATTGAAGAAGCTCTGCAAGATGAAAGCTGGATTCTAGCCATGCAAGAAGAACTAAATCAGTTCAAAAGGAATGATGTCTGGATACTAGTTTCTAAACCCAAAGAGAAAACCATTATTGGAACCAGATGGGTGTTTAGAAATAAACTAGATAAAGATGGAAAAGTGGTAAGGAACAAGGCAAGACTAGTTGCCCAAGGCTACAATCAACAGGAAGGTATTGATTTCACTGAAACTTTTGCTCCTGTAGCTAGACTAGAAGCAATTAGGATTCTCATGTCATATGCTGCACAACATAATATAACTCTTTATCAAATGGATGTCAAAAGTGCATTTCTAAATGGAATAATTGAGGAGGAAGTTTATGTCAAGCAACCTCCTGAATTTGAGGACTCTGAAAATCCTCACCATGTCTATACGCTTAAGAAAGCTTTGTATGGACTTAAACAAGCTCCTAGAGCTTGGTATGATAGATTAAGAACATATCTAATGGAAAATAACTTCATTAGAGCAAAAGTAGACACTACACTTTTCAAGAAATGCTCAAGAAAAGACTTCATAGTAGTACAGATCTATGTTGATGATATTATATTTGGTGCTACTAATGAAAAGCTCTGCAAAGAGTTCTCTGAGTTGATGCAGAATGAATTTGAGATGAGCATGATGGGAGAATTGAAGTTCTTCCTTGGTCTTCAAATAAAACAGTCAAATGATGGAACCTATATCCATCAACAGAAGTACACCAAGGAGCTTCTGAAAAAGTATAAAATGGAAAATTCAAAGCCTATGAGTACTCCTATGCATCCAACAGTTGTTCTAAACAAGGATGAGGAAGGTAAAAAGGTAGATCAAACTGTCTACCGAGGTATGATTGGATCTCTGCTATATTTAACTGCTAGCAGACCTAATATT
This sequence comes from Echinosophora koreensis, assembly GCA_035048595.1. Taxonomy (NCBI): domain Eukaryota; kingdom Viridiplantae; phylum Streptophyta; class Magnoliopsida; order Fabales; family Fabaceae; genus Echinosophora; species Echinosophora koreensis. The sequence goes on from JAPCYP010000077.1 coordinate 1,471,809, forward strand.
CAATTCAGTGTCTGTCTTTGTGCAAGATTTCAATCAGATCCTAAGGAATCCCATTATAAGGCTGTCAAAAGAATTTTCAGATATTTAATTGGAACCACTAACCTTGGTCTATTATATAAGAAATCTGAAGATTTCAGGCTAGCTGGATTTTGTGATGCTGATTTTGCTGGAGACAGAATTGATAGAAAAAGCACCAGTGGATGATGCCACTTCATTGGAGCAAATATGATCTCTTGGTCAAGCAAAAGGCAAAGCACCATTGCTCTATCAACTGCTGAAGCTGAATATATATATCTGCAGCTAGTTGTTGTTCACAACTACTTTGGGTAAAATATCAACTTGAAGATTATTCAATGATTGAGCATAATATACCTGTTTGGTGTGATAATACTAGTGCTATTAATCTGTCTAAAAATCCAATACAGCATTCTAGAGCAAAGCATATAGAGATAAAACATCATTTCCTTAGAGACTATGTTCAAAAAGGTGTTTTTGAAATTAAGTTTGTAAACACTGATTATCAGTGGGCAGCATTTTTACTAAACCTTTAAGTGAAGATAGATTTGTTTTTATTAGAAGAAATCTTAACATGCATAATGTATCTGAATAAATGTTTTGCTGATATGTCTGAAAAATTACTTGTCTAGTTTTCTATATATTTTATGATTACTTGACTCGTCTATTTTAGCCAAGCGTCTAATGACGTGGCTAAAAGCACTCAGTGCTAAATTCTGACTGAGACACATGTACATTGCATTTTCCCTCCTTTTCTTAAATATTTTATTATCTTTTGTTTGAAATTGATTGATTGTCATTTATGGCAACACTCTCTTTCCTTATTCCCAACATAAAAAGCACTCAAGCGTTTTTAACAAAAACCCGTGTCTTTTCAAAATCTACCCACTCAAAATTTCTTGCTCACAAACTCTTTCTCTAAGCTCTCTTCATCTTCACCTTCTCGAGACCTTCTCTGTCAAACCCTAATCCTCTTCTCTCAAAATCAATGGCACCCAAAAGCCTTCTTGAGACGCTATTTGAGAAGACTAAGTTATCTATTGCTGAGTTGAAGAAGGTGCTCCCTGGAAGAGTCCCAAACTTTGGTGAACTCAGAACCAAGGGTTTGGACGTGCTTCCAGAGCTTAACCATGCCGGATGGTTACCGTTCTTTCAACTGCAAGAACGTGTTTTCCCTGCTCTAGTTAGGGATTTCTGGACCACGGAAAAAATCACCAAGGATACTACTACCCACATGATTTCTGGGGATGTTGGTGAGGACCATATTTTTATCACTCACGAGTTACTCGCTGAAGTAACAAAATGCCCTAGGGAAGGAGCTGGGCATTATAAAGACTGGATGAAGGATCAAGGGGAAGACAATATGAATCTGGTGCTCTATGGGACTGCAAACCCTGGTAACATGGATTCAAAGTATCTGACTCCTAAGGCAATATTTTTACATGTCTTACTTATAAACTGTGTAATGCCTAGGACTGGGTCTAGAAACCATGTCAACATGCTAGAAAAGTTTGCTCTGTTTCATCTTGTCCAAAGAATTAAGATAGACATAACTGATCTGATTTTCATTCATATGGAAAAAGCTGTAAAGGGAAAAGATAAGGACTACCCCTTTGGAATGGTTATGACTAGAATCTTTAGGGCATGCAAACTGGATTTGAGAAGGGCTGTATCTGCTGATCTCTGTATTGAGATTACAACAAAGACCCTAGCTTTAATGAAGATGAACTTGACCCCTACTCTTGGTCACAATGCTGAAGCCTCTGCTCAGATGGAAGCAATTGTTTCCATTCCTGGTGTTAAAGCTGAAGTTGTTAAGGAACCAGCTGAGGAAATCAGGGATCAACTTCAGAGGAAGAAAAGGAAAGTCACCAAAACAACTGCTGAAACTTCTGTGACTGAAGAGACCACTCAGGTTGTTGAACCTGCTACTGCTTCTGTCTCTAAGGAAGCTGCTGCCTCTGCACCTAAGATTACTAAGGTCTTCAAGAGAAAGAGGACAGTACAAGCTGAGGGGGAGTCTCAATCAGAAGAGACTGTGATCCCTAAAAAGAAGAGGACAACAGTCACAAAGAGGAAACTTGTCTTACCTCCCTCTTCATCACCATCACCATTACCTTCACCTCAAAAGGATTCATCCCCTCCACCTCAAGAAACAGAACCTACTACCACAACAGCTCCAACTCCACAACCTTCACCTCAAAGAACACCTACACCACCTACATCACCAAAAATTCCAACACCACCTACTTCACCAAAAATCCAAACTCCACCACATACATCACCTAACCATCACTCTTCTGAACCTAACCCTACTACATCAGAACCTCACATGTCTGATACTCACTCACCTGTACCAACCTCACCACAAATATCTCACCATTCTGATATTCCTCAAACTGAGGATATCAATGACTTTGAGTATTTTGACAATCTTACTCCTCCTCCCTCACCAAAATCACCAATCCTTGACCATATCACTAACCAGTGCCAAGTGCCTCTGAGAACAGTCTTTCCAGACTTATTCTCTGAAACCAGACATAACCCTATCCCCTTAGCCACTATACCTCCCTACCACCTATCTTCCAGAACCACCCCCTTCTCTGTCACAAATGAATCCTGTCCCTCTTATCTTGATGGCAAGACATTGGACATGATTGCCTCTTTGGAAGCTGAAAGACAGATTGTGAGGCTGGAAAGGTCACAGAAGCCAGTAGGGAAATGGCTATTCAACCCTCACATCTTTATGAAGCCCTCAACTACAATCAGAGTAATGCCTGACTCCATGGCTCTGAAAGGAAAGAAGAAGAAAATATCCTTGCCATTGGATCAGAAGTTCTCTCTTATAAAGAGAAATGATCAGAAGCTTAAATTCAGAGAGAGGATGTTCTCCAAAGGTGGCTCCAGTTCTGGGTTGACAGAAGAAGGGAAGGCAGACATTCCCACCAGAGGTAGCCAAGCCTATGCTCTCTACCCTTTTTCACCCTCCATTTACACACTCCCTCCCTTCTTCATGGTTTTTCCTTTCTTTATTTTAAATTTCCCTGAAACTGCCCCTTTCACACACATAAATCTCATTAGGAGATCTTATGAGTTTCTTCTCTCTGTCATAGATTCTCCTCTACATCATAACAGAATTCATGCCTTTTTAGAGGAATTTTATCCCAATAATGATTTTGTAACCACTCTGTCAACCAATGTCTTTCTAGATCCTCACCCTGAGGATGATATTTCTGTTGAAGAGTTACCTCCTACCCCTCCTCCTTGTCCACCTCCTCCATCAACTTCTAGAACTACTCTGGCAACTACAAATACTACTTCTCCAGTTGTTGCATATGATCCTGCTGCACATCAGAGACTTGATGAAATGGCTACAAGTTTGCAGACTGTCATTCAAAGACAGGATGAAGCAATTGCTCAACAGACTGCATTTCAAGCTCAGATGCTAGCTCAGCAGCAAGCAATGCAGCAGATGATGGAAGCTTTCTTCCAAAGCCAAGGAGGCCCTAGTTCTTAGTTTTTAGGAATCTGTTTTTCATTTCATTTCTTCTTTGAGTCATGCAGTGTACTAAGTTAGTGATGTCTATCACTTGTAACCCTTCTTGACTTTGGTTAAATGAAATGAGTTTCCCTTTTGATTTCTTTTGGCAATTTATATTCTTTAATCTTTATCTTTTTGATTGATGCCAAAAGGGAGAGAAAATATAGATAAATTTTCATGATTTTATATGTTATTCTCTCTAATATCATGTTCTGTTCTGATATTTGTCTTTACTTAGTGCATAAACTAAGAGGGAGCATAACATACTCTGATCAACTATATCTGTTTAGAAATTTCTACTGTTTCTTTTTGATGTTCAATAAAATCAGAAAAGATATTTGTCATCATAAAAAAGGGGGAGAATGTTGAGACCTCATAAGTCTAAAACACATTCAATGTGTAAATTCTCTAAGTTTTGATGATTCCAAATAGTTCAAGTATGATAGTGTTGAACCAAATGAAATTACTGATATATTTGATAAGTGTGCAGGAAAATAGACTTGAGGTCACTCGTCTAATTTAGCACCCGTCTAATGTTCAGTAGAAGCTCAATACTAACTCGTCTAAGTTTCCACTCGTCTAAAAGTCAGTCAAAGATCGTCAACGCTCAAGGAAGACTAAGTTCACGTGATGACGTGGCAAGAAGCATGCGTCTAAGTTTGGCTCAGTTAATCACCCGTCTAACTTTGGAACACGTCAGCACCCGTCTAATGTTTGAATGATCATCACTCGTCTAATTTTTAGATGACTTTCACCCGTCTAAAAATTCTCATTACTGATACCAAGTCAGTATGTCAGAAATCAAGTCCAAGTCACCTTATTCAAATTATATGCCATCCTTAAGGATCTCGAAGACTTCTGGACAATAGCTCAAAGGACAAAGAATAAAGAACGTTGTTTCAAGGTTTTAAGGAATAAAACACGCTATCTCTGCACCACTGCAGTAACCTTTTGCCTATTTTAGTACAAAGTAAAAGCACTTTATGGAAAGTGAACTGATGTTGCACTGAAAGAGGAAAGCTCTCTGCAACAAGTACAAAGAAGCCTGCTGCCATATACTCTGAAAGAACAGCTGCTCAGTCTAAAGTGTACTCTTGGACACCCTTGTCAAAGCTCAACGTTTCCAAGTATTTAATGACTATTCAGAACGACTCTTTGGCATTAAATGGTGTCTCAGAAAGCTCAAGTCAGAAGTAAACACTTTCTGAAGCTGTGTCAAAACGGATCTCTTGATTGAAGCCTTTAAATAGATCAAACAATGAAGATGAAGCAAAGAAGTTGAATATCAAAAGAACTCTGCACAGAAGCATTTACTCTCTTCATTCCTTCATTGAATATACATTCAATCATTTGATATAAATTCGCAGTCTTTCATACTTCATATTTATTCCACTCTCTGAGTGCGATCTGAAAGATTTGCAAGTTGTATTAACTACACAAAACCTTTTTATCCTTTACTGTTTTGAGCCTGAAGAGGCTAGGTGAGAAAAGAATACTTGTTTGAGTGTTGAGCCTGAAGAGGCTAGGTGTGCAAAGAATACTTGTACTGTAATTTACTCAGTTATAGTGGAAACTTGGTGCTGCCAAGAAACTGGATGTAGCCCTGTGGACTTTGGGGTGAACCAGTATAAATCTCTTGAGTGATATCTCTACTCCCTTTATCTTTTAATTTACTTAAAGTATTATTTCTGTTCTAGTTTTTAACTTGGGGAGTTAACACTGTGATTATCAAACTCTATTTTAAACCTTCTCTGTTTGCGTGTGTGTGATTCTGTTTCAAATATTAGACGTGTCACTCGTCTAACTTTCTCTTATCTAAACTCTGCTTGCTTTGCCTGCGAAAAACTTTTTAAAGTAACCGAAAAAGTTGGTAAACACAATTCAACCCCCCCTTCTTGTGTTCACTTTGGTTATTTCATCAATGACTTCTGATCGAGACCACTCTGCCAGTACATCTGTGGACAGGCCTCAGGGTAATGGGGTGGCACCCATTACGCCGCCCTCAGATGTCGGGACACAGGCTGGACCGTCATCATCCACAACTGTACCATGACCATCATTATCAGCGGCGCAAAAGAGCCGTGATTCATCTGACCGGAGGATTCTTCTTATCCCCAAGGGGATAAAGAGTAAGCTAATTTAATTATTTTTGTATTTAAATATCATTAATTTCCATATTAGTTTTTTTTAATTATTCATAACAATAATGCTTTAATTTTCCTGCAGTTTTTTGCCCGTGAAGGGCCCTTCTGATTCGATCTCCAAGATCATAAAGCAGAAGTTTGATGGTGCATGGCCAACCTGGAAGGGCATCCCTGACGGCCATTAGGACCAGCTGTTTAATGAATTTAAGGTAATAATTTATTATATTATTTAAATTTAAATTACATTTCCTGTTAATATAATTTTAATATATATAAGAATTGTCTAACAAGTGCTTGTTGCAGATAGAGTATCAGTGGGCCCCACATTTGGAGAACATCATCAGGGCCGGCTTTGAGCATAAATGTTCATTGGCCATGAAGAATGCAATGAACAATCTCAGAAAGGGTAAGGATAAGGGGAACCAGTTGGATCCTGAGATAAGGAAGGGCTTGGAATAGTACTGGGATACCGAGAAGCTGCAGGAGAAGGCCGCCAAAGCTCGGCATAATCGAGCTGCTGATGGTGGCGCATGTGCCTACACTGGCGGCTCTAAATCAGCCGCCACTCACTTCGACGAGCTGGTAAACTTTAAACTTGATTATTTTAGCCTACTATTTAATTAGTTTTCATTTTTTATTTTTCTTATGAATTTAACATTTTTTTTTGTATGTGCAAAGTGCACAGAAACAGCGACTCCCCACTGCTATGGAGTTAGTGGAGAGGACGAAGAAGTCGAAGTCGGGGGAATGGGTCAACGATAAGGCTCGTAACTATGCGGTAAGTAAAAAACCATTTTAGTTAAAACTAGTAATTTATTATTTTATTTTTTTAATATTGATTATAAGTGTAACTAAATCTCTTTAGCTATACTTCACAGGTCAACTGTAACGAGAAGAAGGATGATGCCATCTCACCTACCTCACAGGATAAGGCCTTGAATAGTGAGGGACCCGATCTCCTGTCTCCGTCAACGACAATGCCATATATTTGGAGGTCGTGGGGGGCAGGAATAAGAAGGGGCACATGTATGCCCTCGGACATTTGGGCAGCGAGTTTATCACTTCATCGTCCGACACGCCTGCTCATTCCTACGCGGATACTGTCCCTCCGGAGCAGTTCAACCAGATGCAGGACACCATCACTCAGCTGACCGCAGAGCTTAGGGAAAAGAGGGAGAGGTAGCGGGTGATGGCGGAGCAGAGTACACAGTTGACACAGGCACACCAGCAGCTGATGCAGACGACCATCGAGCAAGACCAGACACTGCGGTTAGTGTTGGAGCATATGAGGATCCAGCCTCAGTTGCTCAAGGTGATGCTTCAACAGTTATGCCGCCCGCTGCTCCTCCAGTTCCGCTGCCTCCTGCTAGTGATGATACTGCTCCAGAGGACGAGGACATGGCAGACGCCGGCGGCACGGATGGTGAGGACGATTGGTCGCCTCCGCCTCCGCCTCCGCATCATGACTGACGTTCATTTGTATTTTTTCATTTTCTAGAGTTTACAGATTTTTCTTGTATGACATTTATATTTATTTATATGGCAATGTGATTAATTTTATATCTGGTTTTTAATAGTAATTTATATTAATAAATTGAAAAAAGTTATCTTAAATAATAAAAATTAATAATTTATAATCAATTTAAAATAAAAACCAAAAAAATAAAAAAAAGGTTTTAGCGACCGAAATAGCAACAAAAAAATCCATCGCTAGGTGTAAATCAAATTTCATTATTAATAATTTATTATATTTAATATTATATAGCGACCGAATATTCGGTCGCTAACTTGGTTATTATAACCAAATTTAGTGATCGAATTTGCGACCAAAAATCAGTCACCAATTTTGGTTAACCAGAGCAGATGGCCAACCAACGTTGCGACCGATTTTAATAATATAGCTAAATCTTTAGCGACTTATGTTTCTGCTATGCCCATAATTCGGTCGCTAAACAAGATAGCGACAAATTTTGATGTTTAGCTATCGAAACAACTTTTTTTTTTGTAGCGAGCCTCATTAGAAAGTCATTGAGAAGCCTCATTAAAGATTCCTTTTTCGGCTCACATTTTTTTTTATCAATCAAAAACTAAAAACAACAAGAGAAAGAAATTAAGATCTAAGTCTAACCACACCCATAGCATCAGCTAGAAGAACAATAGATAGCTAGTGTTGGCAAGAATTCCAAATTGTAAAGGCTTGATAAGATGCAGCTCCATGTTTAGAAAATCAATCTTCACAACCATTTCCCTCCCTCAAGACATGTTGAAACCGCAAGGTCCGAGAGAGGAGTAGAGATTCTCTCCATTTTGTTCTCTCAATCTCCTTAGGATCTTTACTCCCAAGAGAGAGACATGAAGTTCCTTATGTGATTAACCAAAGGAGCATATGGATGAAAGTTGGGAATGTCATCCTTGATAAAATCCAGAGTTGATTTCGAATCAGATTCAAATAATAATGATAACAACAACAACAACAATAAAATTGATTGTTTAGTTTTGTTTGGGCCTTTGTCCCTCTTTTACACATAAAAAAAAGGATAATTAACGCTTCATGTCTATCTATATTTGTTTGTTAACTAATATTTTTATATGCGTGTTGCATGGTATTTTTATTTCTTTTTTACAAAGATAAATTTTTTAATTAATTTAATCACTATTTGTTGGGGAAAAATACAGATTAGTCATGATTGCATTTAGTATGTATATATTAAATATGTCATACAGTCATCATGAATCCAACAATAGAAAGAAAGTTAGAACTTTATAATGTAAAATAGAAAATATGTCATATAGTCATTATGTTGTAAATAGAAAAGTCAATAGAGATATCAAGATAGTAAAAAGATGAACTCAAAGGCTAGTAAATCTTTCTATCCATACTGATAATGATTTGATGTAATGATAATCTGATCAAGTATGTCAAGGACACACCAAATAATCATTGGTGTGCATGGGATTTTTGGTTGTGGTGGCTTGCTTCAGGGTGAGGATGGGAAATGGATTTGTGGTTTTTTAGGCAGCTGGGATCAACCACTGCTTTTGTTGCTGAGCTGTGGGGGGACTTTTGAAGGTCTTCATTTGGCTAAGGATAGAGGGCTCTTTGTTGTTGAGTTACACCTTGATTCTGATGTCGTGATCAAACTCTCAAGGAGATGGATTTAGGTTGCACCAGTGGTTGCAATATTGTGAAGTAGATTCGTCTTTTGATAAATGCTGATTTGGATGTCAATCTTTGTCATGTCTATCATAAAACTACCAAATTTGTCGATGTTTTGACTAATTTAGGTTATTGCCATGAATCTAATTTAGTGATTTAAGAGCATCCACCTCTATCTGTTAGGAAAGCATTTCTAAATAATGTTGCCAGAGTTTCTACTCCTCTTTTAATTTTCTTATAGTCCTTCTTTTTTGGGCTTAGGCCTCGTCATTCAAAAGAAAAAAAAGAACATTTTCCTAGTTTTTTTATTGTCCTAACCAATCATATAAAAGACTGGGCCACAACTTAAAAAAAAAAAATCACAAAAATATGATAGGATAGCTTTTGTAATTTTTTTTTTCAAAGAAAAATTTGAAAGTCCCAGTAGCATGTGACAAGCATCATGAAAAAGGGAATAAGATAGTCTGAAGGAGCTAGATTGTCTAGAACCTTTGGTGTCACAAAAGAATTATAAAATGACAGGTACAAAACAATCACTGATTGGTAAATAGTTTCAAAACAACCCTAAATTGGTAAATAATTTCTAAAACTACACCAATTTGGTCAGAAAGCCAACTTGTTGTGGCTAATGTGCACACTGTCAGCCACATCATCACTTAGCGATGATCAACTAATGATAGGGACTATTTCCAAAATTTTAAAATGTACAAATACCAAATCATAAGAAAAAAATTATAGAGACTAACACCAAAACAATCCCTATTTACAAGGACCAAAAATTTCATTAAGCCTTTTAAATTTTATTGTCACTCAGTTGGTCATTTGTGACTGCGCTTCTTGGATAGCAACAAACACAACCTCAGATTCCATCAGGTCATGAGAACCTCTTTAATCCCTATAAATAAAAGAGATAAATTCCTGTTTCTAGTCTCAAATCATGATTAAGCAATTTTAAATGGAAGAAAATCTTGCTTATTACACCACTTGAGAAAAATGAAAATTTTGAAAGCCACGTAATGCTCACTCTATTACAACATACATAAAGTTGGTATAGATACAACAGCAGTGTCCCAACACAAACAATAAAAAAGCCCTCCAGATAACATATCATCTACAAAGATTTGGTATGCACTCTCCAGCATCTGGATTTTGTCGTTCCTTCCATATTCTTCCAGTAACTCTGAGTTTCAGCTCCTTCCTGTCCCCTCCAGAGAAAAATAATGCCATGTTTCGTTGAATAATGAGACCATCATGGCTGTACGATGGCTATCCCTAATACTTCTTGGTGTACCCTCCCAAATGAGTTTCCTGCCATTCGCCCCAACCTCAAGGCTATAGCTATAGCTTCGAGCCTCATTCTCATCACCCATAAAACGAAGGAATGCCATGTAAACAGGGGCCATGCCAAGCTGGAAAGCTTCAAAGTTAAGGCAGAAGTATTGGCCAAAACAATGAAATACCTACCAAAGAAATATAAGTTGGCAAACAGAAGAATCAGGGTGTGAGGAGCATATTAAAATACGTTGTCATTTGTAAATTTCTAAATTATAATCATTCAACTAAAAAAGTGAAATTATATAACTAATTATCTGGGATACATATGGTTCACCCAAATTAAAGATATGATCAGTTGCCATAAGAAGCATTTAAAAGGATTTCACATTGCATCAAATTCCTTATCTCTCCCCACAACTTCCCGATGTTCCCAACAAACATAAAGTTTGCTGAGCAATATGTGGCTAGTGTATGTCACAACGAATATGACAAAGGGTAATAATCTATATTATGAAAAAAATTACATGTAACACCCTCCCCGGGTGCTATGTTATCGGTGACATTTCTAATTTATAAGACCGAGTAAAGCGAAAAATAATTATTCCTTAGCGAAAAATACTGGTATTATTTTTTTTTCTTTTCGTAAATAATTGTCGTCGTACGTCATCAACTCATACATGTATATACATATTAAACCATACACAAGAACCCAAAAGTCATAGACATACATAGTCATAAGTATACATATCCAGATAATGGCGGAAATACCAACGCTAGTAAAAATAACAACAAACTGGAAATATGTTTATAATAATCATAATGACATAGACACAAGACTTATCATGCTGGCCAAAAACAAAAAATTGACGGAATGTTGATCCTAAAACTATAATAGTCTCGGATGATACATCGTCATGCCATGAGTATACTTCTCACGTCTACTACTCAAAACCCATTCTCCTTGTGTCCATGTGTCCAAGCCCAATCAAACTCCAGCTGAGTGTGATGGCAAAACAGTGTTGTCGTCATCTTCGCCGATCATAAAGGAACACAGAACCAGAAAACACAAAAAATGAGGTGAGCTTCCCATTCATCTTAGACATAAGGCAGATATGCAGTAGCGCGAATCTCAAGTACACGTAAATATAAAAGATCAAATATATCATCATTCACCTCATAATAACATCATTCTTAACATCGAATTAATGTTTCACAGAAACATGACCACGGGATCACACATTCCTAGATAGAAACATCTAAGACTCGAGGAATGACCTCTGATCCCTATACCATGGTTTTAACAACAGTCGGAGAGAGTGGTTCGGAGGATTGTTCCAGACTACGCCAGCCTTGGGCAATAGAATGCGTCCATAGTCACCGTCGTGCACATTGGCTTTTTCAAGAACATCCTACATTACCAGAAAACACGTAGCGTCTAGTTGAGTATGTCGGCGCATTGCAAGATCACCACGCTACAGAAGGAGCTACCAACTGAGCCCTTGTGAGTATTTCATACCCCGACATCCCCAAACATCAAAAGATCGTCACTACGGAATTCGCACCGGCATTAAAGTGTTAGCTCGATCTCCTAGGCACAACAGCCTTACAGAACATAGTTTCACTATGTGTTTAGGCAAACTTTTCCGGAAAGATGCGTTCTTCTCGTCTATCCACCAGATTGCATCTTGATTCCAACGGAATCTATTCAACGTGCTTTATCAGATGCTAGCTGTTCTTAAGTCCGAATCACCGGTACTTAACATCGAGCTAACGTTCTTAAGTAACCTTTCATCTTTGGGAAAAGGTATCTTAAAACATTGGATTAACAATCCTAGCACATTTTGAGATTGGATCACAAATCCAATTATTTATTTCTTCGCACTTTTCTAATTAAGCCTTTCTCTTGGCTTTCAAGAAATTAAATACTTAAGAGTCCATTAAATCTTATGGATAAATGTATAATAAATCATCCATACTTTATCAGATAAAGTCTTGCTCCATGATACGTCATAAGTTATTATGTTTGTATTTTCACTAAGTCTTTTATGACTTAGGTTTTGTGATTTATCGTAAATGCTCGTCCTCACGGACTAAAATTCTTTTTGGTCTTAAAACCAAAACCTTGGGTTAAAGCAAAACCATTTTAAAATCAAGTTCTATCAAAGTACTAAATCCCTCAAAGCATTTTTCTTTGAAAATCTTTAAAAACACTTAACGACGGTTTCGCCGCTTTTTACTGAATTTAAGCCTAAAAGCCTTACTTTTGAAAATATGGTTCTTCACCTCAAATATATTATTCTCCTATGTTAAACTCCTCTTATGAACAAGCTGAAATACTGATTTTACAGTGGCATTCTCATTTACACGAAATTTCTGAAAACTTGTCCAAACGTCGTTAAGTTAAAATTCAGGTAATTTCTTTTTCAACGATTTTAAACACCAATGGTCCAAAACTCATTTTGGAGACTTAGAACACTTAATTAAGCTTGAAAAACAGTGTCTCTCTGTCCAGATATAAATATTTTGGAAAATTGCAATTTAGTCCATAAACTTTCATTAATTGCAAAAAGGTCCTTATTCACTTAAAACCTTATAACTCTTTATCTAAAGTTTCTAATTACAACAAATCAACTTCTTTAGAAATGACTTTCAGTTATCAACAATTTTCCAAAAAAATTATATTTTTGGGTCTCATATTTTTCAATATTTGCAAATAGGTCCTTGATTATTAAAAAGTCCATAACTTTTTATATATTAATCCAAATGACCTCAAACCAATTTCTATGGTTTCATCTCACCAAGGAATACAATATTAACACACAAGAACATGAATTTCAGTGCAGCCACTGAAATTCTCAGAAATTGCATTTTAGTCCCTAAGGACTCATATATTCACAACTTTCAATATACACATCCAAATCAATCCAAAACAATTTCTATAGTCTTATATGATCATTCAATCCTCATTTAAATTATTCAAACAGTTTATAACATCATGGAACCCATTAAAATTGACTTGGCCGAATGGCCTTATTTTTGCATGTTAGGCATTTTGGTTTCACAAACAATCAACAATGAACAAGGTTCCACTTAAAGATCAATCATACCAATATGAACATATACCATAGTTAAACATCAATCAAATTCTCCAAGAGGATCACACACATATATAAATAAGTTACACCACTTCATATGCCTAAATGCTTCATGACCATATATATATACACTAAAAACTACCAGCATATCTACCCTAAGGTAGGATGACTTAAACTGCCCCATACCTTTGTTGATCCCTTGAAATCAATTAGCAAGATTGTGGTGTTCACCTAGAGCTTCAAGGTTTGTACCAATAAATCCTAGCCATGAACAACCAACCAAGAAAACAAGTTAAAGATTGAAGAAAAACACCTAAACCCATCTAGACATAGGTTCGGCCAAGCTATGAAGAAATAGCTAGAGATCTCAAAATTTTTCAAGCTCTTGGATAATGAAAATAGAAATCATATGAAGATCATAGAAATTGGAATCAAATTAAAATGATTTTTCTATGATTTTATAGAAATAAAAAAAGTTCTAGATCGAGAAATGGAGATTTGTGAAAAACTTGATGAACATGAAGATTGATGGATTATTTATGAAGCTAAGATGATTAGAAATAGATTCCTCACCTTAGAATGAAGAAGTTTGATGAAGGAAATGAATGAACTTCTCAAGAACACAAGTGATGTTCTTGGTGTTTTTGTGAGAGAAAGTGATGAAGCAAATGAAATGAAATATTTGCTAAGTGTGGGGAGGGGGCTGCGGTTTTGGCAAGGAATAAGTGAGGAAATGAGTTGTTTAATCTAAACAAATAGCCATGGTTGAGTTAAATTGACCAAGGTTAAGTTAGAAAATAATATAATAACTTAACTATAGTTAATTATAACTTAACTAGGGTTAAAAGTAACTATGATTAACAAACATGTGGCCAAGAATAAAGGAGAGGTGTGGCTGCCCTTGGACCACATGAATTAACCTTGATTCCTTAACCATGGTTAAAACTTAACTCTACGTCAGTTAGGTTAAGCTTAGGGGTATTTTGGTCATGTCACTTGAAAATTCCCGATTTCTAAAATTTGAGGCCGATCTCCTTGTCCCTCTGCTACATCAAACTCCCCTAATACCTCAGCTCCATATTCGACTCCGTAGTTTACCCGTCTTAGGTTTTTACGCGTTTTTCTAAAAGATTACACTCGAATAAAATAATATTATTTCATTGCTAACGAATTTTTCGAAATGTGGAAAATCGTTCGGGGCGAAATATAAGACCTAATCGTTTTGATCACGAGTCGAAATTAGGGTTTCTGCTCAGTAAAATCTTACTGTCAGTGAAAACGCAGATCGGGTTTTATCTGAATTATCAACCCAAAACTTCCCCGTAACCTTATAAAAATAAATATAACAGAGAAATGACCTCAATTTCTCCAAAGTCATTTTCTAAGTCTCGAATAAAATATAAACAAATATATGTATATATATTTACCGATATTGAAGAACAGTGAAAATCGGGGTGTTACATTACACACTTACAGTGAGCATCCAAGTTGCATTCTCTACTTCACGGGGATTTGACTTCACATAACGATGGTTGAATGTGCATCCGCTGTGCATGTTCACCTTATGATCATCCCTAAAATGTGCTACAAGGAAGGGAATATCCCCAGTAATAGAGCACTTTGATCCAGTATAAGGACAATTGTATGGTCTAAAATTGCATACTGTCTCATGCTTCAGTTTGCTGTAATATGGAAAGATTTCTGGACATCCAAGGGAGCAGTACTTGCAAGGCAACACAAGTGATTCAGCTACCTTCTCCAATGCGAGGCACCAAATATCTCCGAGCTCCTGTCTACAAGTAGGACATCGATTGTGCACCCTTGTTTTACATGTGGAACACAATGTGTGCCCATTGTGGCACTGTAAGAAAGCTTTTTGTTACTTTCCTTTTTCCTTTTGTGGAAAATGCAAACTTTTTGCAGTATGTGTCAATTGTCAATTACTATGCTTCAATCATGTTAAAATCAGCTTTTGAAGCCAAGACCTCAAATAAGGAGATTACGAATTGCAGAATCAAATATTAGGTAGAGTTTAAATGAAAAGAAAATTTTCCATATAGCACAAACAATCCCATTGCTTTAAAACCCACTAGTAGAGTAAAAGTTTAACTCCAAATAAAAAAAGGCTTAATGAACTTTTTGGTCCCTGAAAATATCCTTGTGTTTTTTTTTTCTTTGCATTCGGTCCTTTTAACTTTTTAAATTTTGCAATTGGTCCCTGCCGTCAGCAGTTGACTGTCAGATTTGACGGCGAGAACCAATTGCAAAATTTAAAATGTTAAATGGACCAAATACAAAGAAAAAAAAATGCAGGGACCAAAACCAAAGTGATCATATTTTCAGGGATAAAAAATATATTAGTTAAAAAAGGCTTAATATATGAAATGATTAGCGAACAAAACACTGACTGGGAATGGCCAACGTTGCATATTACCTCACATGAGTGTGTTATGTCTCTGCAACTTAGAATGCGATAGAGTGAAACTTGATGCAAAGAAACTAATTTGAGGGAGTAGAATATGAGAGAGAGAAATTGTAATACAGAATATGCGAGGGATGTGAAAAAGTGGATGAAGCAAAGGAATCTGCCTTTAGAGAATACTTCTTACAGTTTTCTTGCCCACGTTCAACAAAACTTCCTGAAGGCAGACTCCTTTCCTTCATTCGCTTTTTCACATCCCTCTCTTGTTCTGTATTACAGTTTCTCCCTACACATTCTAATCTGAGAGAGTAGAATGTCAGAGGGAGAAGCTATAATACAGAACATGAGAGGCATGTGAAAAAGTGGATGAAGGAAAGGAATCTGCCTTCAGAGAATACTTATTGAGGTTTTCTTGCCCACATTTAACAGAAACTTCCTGAAGGCAGATTCCTTTCCTTCATCCACTTTTTCACATCCCTGTCTTGTTATGTATTACAGTTTCTCTATCTCACATTCTAATTTGAGAGAATAGAATGTGAGAGGGAGAAATAATAATACAAAACATGAGAGGGATGTGAAAAATTGGATGAAGGAAAGGAATTTGCCTTCAGAGAATACTTCTTGCGATTTTCTTGCCCAGGTTCAACAATAACTTCCGAAAGGCTTTCCTTCATCCACTTTTTCGCATCCCACTCATATTTTGTATTAGGGTTTCTCCCTCTCACATTCTACTCTCTCAAATTAGTTTCTTTGCGTTACAAATTTTCTGTATCTTATTCTAAGTTGCAGAGACACAACACATGCACGTGAGGTAATATACAGCGTTGACAATTCCCAATCAGTGTTTTGTTTGTTGTAAGTGTTTTGTTCCCTAATCATTTCATATATTAAGCCATTTTAACTAATATCTTTTTGGTGCCTAAAAATATGGTCCTTTTGGTTTTGGTCCCTGCATTTTTTTCTTTGCATTCGGTCCTTTTAACATTTTAAAATTTGCAATTGGTCTCTGCCGTTAGTAGTTAACGGTCAGACTTGATGGCAAAGATCAATTACAAAATTTAAAAAGTTAAAATGACCGAATGCAAAAAAAAAAAAAAAAAATTAAATTATTTTTCTTGAATATCTAATTGTTTTTTAATTTTTATTATTTAATTATTTACTTAATGTTTAATTAATATTTAATAATTATCAATTATTTAACAATTAATATTTAATTAATATTTATTTAATTAATGATTAATATTTAATTAATAATTTATTATTATTTATTTAATAAAATTAATTATTATAAATTATTATTTTATTTAATTATTAATTAATAAAATTTGAAAATATATTAAACTAAAACCACCTTCACTTTTCCCAAAAGTCACATGATTTTACAACCATGTTTTTCACCAAATGGGTGAATTCTTTAGTGCCACCCCAATATAAGATTTAATTTTTACCCAAGTGAAGTGGCCCAATGACAGACCTCCACATCATGCCATGTCAAATTAAAAGTGCCACCACTGCATACATGTACTATCACTTAAACTTTGTTTTAAAACCCCTCTTTTTATTATATTTATTTATAAGTCCCTGGAGACCTGCTAAACTTAAAAATTCCAAAGTCCCTGGGATCTCTTGTTTTACATCTTGTAGCTGTACGCCATGGAAGGACAAAAAGTCTGAGCTGCACATGATACTCTCCCAGACTACACCATTTACATTTCCTGTGAATAAGAATAGGCTCTTCTTCTCACCATTGAGCTCACTACATTTTATCTCAGAC
The DNA here is from genome assembly GCA_035048595.1 of Echinosophora koreensis. Lineage (NCBI taxonomy): Eukaryota > Viridiplantae > Streptophyta > Magnoliopsida > Fabales > Fabaceae > Echinosophora > Echinosophora koreensis. Next base: position 1,489,232 of record JAPCYP010000077.1, read on the forward strand.
ACTTCTTCACCACCTTGAGACCACTCATTTCTTTCTTTCCTTTATCTTTTCTTACCCAAAAACTCAGACCCAACTAAGCAAGCTCATAGAGGAACCACCATGAACACCGACACAGCGACTCCTCCCATCCGCCATGCTCCGCTCAGATCTCTTAACATGTCCCTCCACGCGAAACACTGTTCCAGCTCCTCCATTTGTTGCCGCGCACCGCCAACCAAACAGATCTGAATGATCCCAGCCTGAGCCACATCTGTGCCGGAAAAGACGCAGACCAGGTCCTTCGTCGCGTACCACCGTCTACACGTCTGGCCACGCTTCCCTCCACCGCATCTCAGCCGCTTCGAGTCACCTTTTACAGAACCCCCGTCGCCTAAGGCAGACCAACCGTTTGGTCTCTCCAGTCACGAACGTGACTCCCAAGTAATCTCCTGTTGTTCAGCTTCGAGTAGTTGCTTGGTGCCTTTCCACCAATATTCGGCATCTCCTACCAGCATAAAGGTAGCATAAGATACCTTCACCCCCTCTAGTGTGTGGATCAGCTCAAATATTTTCTCCAACTCTTGAATCCATAAATCGGCCTTTGTAGGATCTACATCTCCATTGAACTGAGATGGATTCTAGCGCCTAAAAGCAGTCAGATTCTTGCCTTCAGCTGCTTGTTCAGCTCTCATCTGCTCTTGTTGGTTCTGAGCAGCCATTGTTGCAGTTTGAAATGTAATCGCAGCAGCAACATCATCCATTTCCTGTGCCGCAAAGTCCATTCCACCATTGCCTCTTTCGCGACCACATCCACGTGCACCTCCTGGTTCTATACTGACCTGCAAGACAAAATCAGTAAAATGGTAACCAGAAAATGAAACGTAAACTCATTGATTATCACACATTACTTCTAAGAAGTAATTCAAACAAGTCTTAATCAGAGAACACACAACATCAACACAACAGACCTAAACCCAAAGATTCCCGAAAGACTCAACCAACTCTGATACCACTAATGTAACACCCTAACTTGGGCATCACATTGTTACCCATTGCGGAAAATAAAACTTATTAAATTGCTTGTTACATTCGGAAAATAATATTCTCTTAGTAGATAAGTATTCTCAAAATGGTGATGACCTTTTTTCTTCTTTAGATGAACACTCAGAACATGAATAACAGAAGCATATATATATATATATATATAAGCATCAACAATTGAAGCATCAGATCTTAAGTTCAAAATAACTTAGGGCCTTTATAAGAGTATCCCATTGACATAAGTTAGAAAGGTAAGGAAATAAATACATAATAATAAGAAGCAAAAGGTCCGGATCCACATCTCAAAAACACCATGGCTCTCCGAAGCCAGAAATCAGCCGGACAAGGATACACTACCCACAAAAGATACCTATAGCTGGTCTATCTAAAGGTGGCCGTTAGGAAGGCCAGGATAAACACCCCCACTCCCCGATGAGACATCAGGTGAAGCATCCAACACTTCCCCCCCCTCCCCCTCATCAGGAGAGTCATCGTCATCATCATCATCAAGCACAAAATACCCAGGTTCCTCGCCGACAAACTCCTCCGGATCTTCCTCCGGTGGTGAGTCGGGTACAACTCCAGGGAGTGGCTCTCCAAGTGGTGGGTGAAAGTGTAGCTGTCCCTGATCGACTAGACGTTGAAGATAGTACCAAGTGGGTGGTAGAGATATCCTCACTGACTCAACTGTCTGCACTCTACGCTGTGGTCTATCCTCTATGTTGCCCTTCAAGAGAAGTCACTGGTCCGGTATACGTAGCAGTGTGGGATCCCGGATGTATGACCCATGCCCCCACGTCATGAGCGTTCTCAAAGGTTAGGGTCCGCACCCCCGCCGGTGCCATGAGATCAGACTCAATTGCCAGGTATATTAGGCACAACGTGATTTGCCAGGTATATTAGGCACAACATGATTACCATAGCTCCAGTCCAGGATGCAGTGACCAATGCTTATGGATTCCAAAACACACTGTCCAACCCAAAGCACAGTGAGATGGATTTCATTGTCCATCAGGGCACAATGCTACAATGTGATGTGAATACCTCACACTTCGTCGTATCACTCCTAACAACGTGTGGCACGTCTGCCAAAACATGCATGAAAAACAATTTGTTCTCAACGTTTTCTTTATGTTCATTCTTTCCTTATCGAAGCTCAAAGGCTAACAACTTATTCATAAATCTTTAACTTCTAAGATTTTTCAACATAAACACGGGACACGAAGGCCGAGTGCTCAGGCACAATGCCTTAAACCGATGTACCAGTCTTAGGCTTGTGGTCATAGAAAACAATATTCACCTTTAACAACGTTCATCACAACGTGATTAGGACATCAAGTCCACAACAATGTGATTAGGACACAAAGTCCACAACAACGTGATTAGGACACCAAGTCCACAACAACGTGGCACGGATCCAAGTTCTACGTGTATATTACAGAACACTAGTATCCCAACGTCTCGTATACTAGATTCACATTTCAATGTGTTTTTTCTTTTTTTGTTTAGTGAAACACAAATACAAAACGAAACCTCCGCAACTTATCCAAGTTTACCGGAATATTTTTGTTGAATAAAAGTATTTCACAAACACATCCTTTTTCATTGAAATTCATTTATAAATACGAAGTTATAGAGAAATCCATTCTTTTGTTTCAAATCCATTTCTTTCGAAATTCTTTCTTTTTCCGAAACAACGTTATAACTTTATAAAAAGATCTCTTTTAAAAATTCATTTCCAATCAAATACTACAAAACATTTTTCTCCAAAGTTTTCTTCAATAAATATATTTCTAAAATTGTTTTCGTTTAAACTAAAATTATTTGTAAGCAAATATGATTTTCCTCCAACTTTAAAATATTTCGACACTTAGTTCTTAAAATAAATTTCTATCTCATTTTTGAAAATTGATAATGTACCAAAATATATTTTCTTTTTCGATTTCATCCTTAACTTCATTCTTTTATCAAAAGAAGTTCTCCAATAAATACGGTTACGTTCAATGTTTCTCATAAAGCTTTTTAAGACTTTTATCTCAATAATTGATTGAGCACCGATGAATGTCGGGCTTCTCAGACATCAATCAATATCAATATAATTTTCATTTCAATATCATAACAGATAATACAGTTCATGTCATATAGTAAAGCTGTAACACATCTTCAAGTAAGTCATCAAGCTCAGGCATTTAAAAACAGACAGTTCAATCACATCAGATAACTCAGATAAATCACAATAAGACTTAAGACACGTCACAGACCACACTAATAACATACGGCTATTGGAACATCCCTCAGGCAGTCTCCTCTTACCTGATTCCAAAGCAAACAAAATCTCACGTTCTTTATTGTGCTACGATCTTCCTCGTCTTGCTTCGCGACGGAAGTATAAAGATTCCAACACATTACATAAGTTAAAAACAACCAAAAACATCCAATCCAACCTAGGCATAGGTTCGGCCATGGTGACAGAATAGGGTTCGAGGTTTTCAAAATTTCTCAAACTCATGGATTAATGATCCTTAAGTATTAGATATTCATAAACAATGATTATTTTATAAGGATTGAACAAAATCTCCTCTAAGCACAAGCTTAGGGTTTCGGCCATGATTCATAAAATAAGCTAGATATTTTCAAACTTCTCAAGCTTATAGATTTGATAACAAAAGGTACTAAAGGGCTTAAATCAATGATCATATTTCAAAAATTGAAACAAAACTTTCTTGCTCATCAACAACATAGATTCGGATTCTTTAAGAAAATAGGGGAGGAAAATTTTGCTTAATGCATTCTCTTAGATAATGAATATAGAGATCATTGTGAGTTCATAGAAATTGGTTTCAAGTCAAATGGATTTTTCTACTAATTTCTAAAGAATTTTGAAGTTTATAGATCTAAGAATCATAAATGGACGAACATGGCATAAGCTCACAAAATGAATGAATAAGAAGACTTAGATTAACAAGAGAAAGAAACATTACCCTTGAAGCTTGAAGAAAATGAATGGAGAAGATGAACACTTGAAGAAAATCAATGAAGTTTTGAAGTGAATAGTAAGGTTTTGGGTGAGTAAACTTAAGAGTGAAGAAGATGAGTGTATATAGGGGGAGAGAGTGAGGAGCTGTGGGGAGGGAGAGAGAAGAAGAGCTTGGGCTCCAAGTCTTCCTTAAGGCTTGTTTGGTAGGTTAGATGAGAGATTAATGAGTTTTAGGATTAAAATATAATAGATTCAAAAAGTGTAATGACGATTTCTTTTTGATGTGATTTGAGCCATCAATCATCAAGTCATTTCATCTCCAACAAGTCACCTCAGTCTTCTCAACTCTCCATCTTGCCCCGTCGTTTACCCCATTATCGTTTCTGATCGTAACTTTCGAAGATTTCGCCGGGATAAAATATTATATTCGATTCCTGGAAGTATATTTTCAAAAATAACCAAGATTGAAGGAAACACGATAAAAACACTAACTCTTTTGTTCACGGGTCAAAATTAGGTTTTCTTCTCAGTAAACTTTTACTGTCAGTGACCGACTTTCGTCTGAATTCTCAACTGAAAATTTAACCGTGACTTTCTACGATAAGGTAGATCAAGATAATGATTTTAGTTTATCCAAAATCATTCTCTGGATTTTAACAAAAATAAACACATATAACCATGTATTTACTGTTATAGAAAGATAGAGAAATCGGGGCATTACATTACTACCCCACTAAAAAGAATTTCATCCTCTAAATTACGCACCTGGAAATAGATCAGGATATTGCAATCTCATTTTGTCCTCGACTTCCCACGTAGCTTCTCCGGTGGCATCACTCCAAATAACCTTAACTAAGGAAATTTGTTTACCTCTAAGCTGTTTTGTCATCTTATCTGCGATTCGTACAGGCAAGGTCTCATACGACAAGTTTTATTTTAATTGCACATTATCGGGTTCGATTACGTGAGATGGATCAGGAACATATTTCCTCAGTTGTGAAACATGGAAAACATCATGAAGATTGGAAAGAAAAGATGGCAAAAAAATTTATAGGCTACTGGACCCATGTAACGAAGAATTTGGTAGGGTCCAATGAACTTAGGAGTGGGTTTTTTGGATTTAATTACCCTGCCAATCCCAGTCGTAGGCGTGACTCTCAAGAACACATGCTTGCCTTCCTCAAACTCAAGAGGTCATCGTCTCTTGTCAGCATAACTTTTCTGTCGACTCTGAGTTGTCCGCATTTTCTCCTGAATTATCTTTACCTTTTCTATTGTCTGTTGCACGGTCTCAGGTCCTAACAATAAACTCTCACCATCCTAGTACCAACAGAGTGGTGTTCTACACCGTCGACCATATAAAACCTTATAGGGTGCCATTCCTATGCTCGAGTCGAAACTGTTGTTATAAGTGAATTCTATCAACGTTAGAAATTCATCCCAATTCCCGGTGTTTTCCAACACACAAGCTCTCAACAAGTCTTCAAGTGATTGAATTGTCCTCTCTGATTGTCCATCGGTTTGTGGATGATAGACTGAACTCAATCTAAGTTTCGTTCCCAGTGACTCTTGCAGACTTTGCCAAAACATTGACGTAAATCTCGGATCACGGTCTGAAATGATACTCGACGGTATACCATGTAATCTGACAATTTCATCAATGTACAACTGAGTTAACCTTTCCGTCGGATACTTCATATTGATAGGTAAAAAGTGAGTTGACTTGGTCAGTCGATCAACTATTACCCACATAGCCTCATGTCCTTTCCGAGTCCTTGGTAAACTTGTTACAAAATCCATCGAGATACCATCCCATTTCCATTCTGGAATGTCTAAAGATTGTAGCATTCCCGCTGGCCTTTGATGTTCAATCTTTGCCTTCTGACATACCAAATACGAAGCAACGTATTCCATTACGTCTCTCTTCATTCCATACCATCAATACAATTGCTTGAGATCTTGATACATTTTCGTGGCTCCTGGGTGTAAACTTAATTTACTCTTGTGAGCCTCTTCCAGAATCAATTTTCTAAGCTTGACATCGTCTGGCACACAGACTCTTTTACCGAATCTCAAGATTCGATCTGTTCCTTCTTTGAATTCCGACATTGCTCCTTGATGCACTAATTCCCTTTCTCCTTGTAGTATTGATCACCTTCTTGTTTCTCTCTTATCTGGTCCATCAATCCATTTGAAACAGTGATTCTACCTAAACGAAGCTTTCCTGGTGACGTCTCCACTATCAAACGCATATCTCGGAACTGTTCTAACAACTCTTGCTCTCTGACCATCATTACAGATGCATGTATTGACTTTCTACTCAAGGCATCTGCTACCACATTCGCTTTTCTAGGGTGATACTGCAGTTGGAAATCATAATCCTTCAAGAATTCCAACCAACGTCTCTGTCGCATGTTTAGCTCCTTCTGATCGAACAAGTACTTCAAGCTTTTATGATCACTGGAAACATAGAATGTAGCTCCATACAGATAATGTCTCCAGATCTTTAAAGCAAAAACCATGACTGCTAATTCCAAGTCATGTGTAGGATAATTCCTCTCATGAATATTCAACTGTCATGAAGCATAAGCTACAACCTTCCGATTTTACATCAGTACATAACCTAACCCCTGATGTGAAGCATCACAATAAACCTCAAAAGGTTCCTTAGGATCAGGTAATACTAACACAGGTGAAGGAGTCAACCTTTTCTTCAGCTCTTGAAAACTTTCTTCACATGCTTCAGTCCATGTAAATGCTTGATCCTTCCGAGTTAACTGGGTAAGAGGTCTTACTATCTTGGAGAATCCCTCAATGAATCTCCTATAGTATCCAGCCAAACCCACGAAACTACGAATCTCTGTTACCATCTTGGGTCTTTCCCATTCAAAAACAACGTCAACTTTCGATGGATCCACTGCGATTCCTTCACGTGAGATGACATGGCCTAACAACTGAACTTAGTCTAACCAAAATTCATACTTTTCTGATTTCGCGTAAAGTTGCTTCTCCCTTAAGATTTGAAGAACTATACTGAGATGTTCAACATGTTTTTCTTTGTTTGGAGAATAGATAAGATTGTCATCGATAAAGACAACAACAAACTGATCTAAGTAAGGACGAAAAATCCTATTCATGTAATCCATGAATATAGCAGGAGAATTCGTCACTCCAAACGGCATCACCAGATACTCATAATGCCCATAGCGTGTTCGAAATGCTGTCTTAGAGATATTCTCTGCCTTCACATGAATTTGATTGTAGTCTGACCGTAAATCTATCTTTGAGAAAACGGCCGCTCCACATAACTGATCCATTAAATCATCTACCCTTAGAAGCGGATACTTGTTCTTGATCGTCATCTTGTTCAACTGACGGAAATCCACACATAACAGAGAAGTTCCATCTTTTTTCTTTACTAACAAGACTGGGGCTCCCCATGGTGATACACTCGGCCTAATAAACTCCTTCATTAGCTCCACAAGTTACTCTTTCAAATTCTCTAGCTCAGATGGCGACATACGATATGGTGCCATGGATATTGGTCCAGTGCCTGGTACCAGATCAATCGCGAACTCAATGTCTCAAACAGGCGGTAGTCCAGGTACATCTTAGGAAAAACTTCCAGAAACTCATTGACGACAGGTATGGACTCTAAGTCTAACTCATTCTTAACGTCTAAAGAAAACAGTAGCATGTATCTTTGAGCTCCCTCTTTCAAATAAGCTCTTACTTGACTAGCAGATAACAATCCAGAAATCTCATCCTTAGGAAAGACTAAAGTTTTTTGAGCACAATCTTTCAAAACATGGTTGGAAGGTAACCAATCCATGCCTAAAATTACATCTAACTGAATTAAAGGCAAACAGATCAGATCTACAAGAAAATGTATATCCTGAACAATGATAGGACAGTGCAAGCAAAATGAGTTGACAATAACTGCCTTAGCAGTTGGGGTTGAAACAATTAGATCACATGGTAATGAAGAAATAGGCAAGTTTAGAAGTTTCGCACAATCCATCGAAACGAAAGAATGCGTCACACCCGAATCAAAAAGTACAGTTAAAAGATTACCAGCTATGTCGCATTTACCTTGTACAAGATCGTCAGAGTTCGAAGCCTCAGCTCCGTTCATAGTGTAAACCCTTCCTTTAGCAGTCGGTTTATTAGCTCTGGTGTTATTGACAGCTGGTTCACGCTTTGGTGCTCTGCAATGTAAGACTAAGCCCTCATTGATGTTTTGATGTATGACAAACAAAGTGTGTTTTACTTAATCTATTTTGATATTGATAATATACTTATATTGTGTTAAGTATTATGCAAGATCTCTCATGAAAAAGAAATGTCAAAGCTCAAGGGAAGCAAGGACAAAGGACACAAAGCAATGGACAAGGAATAAAGCAACAAGCAATGAAGATTTCATTATTTAGATGCTATTGTAAAAATAGCACACTTGATTCCTTAGGTGAAGCACTTAAAATTTAAGAAGAAACTAATTTTTATAAAGGATAAACAAAATAGTTTTTCAAAAGAAAGGTTTTTCAAAAAGAGTTAATTGGATTAAGAAATTTAGTGTTATTGTACATATGTGTTGTACACATGTATATATGAAGCTATATTTCAAGTTTAGAAAGAACCTTTCTGTACACAGACTTCATACACATGTGTATGAACCGTTAAGTTTGAAAAACAAAAGGAAATTTACCTATACACATGTGTTGTACACCTGTGTATCAAGAAGTGTGCTCTTGGGTTTTAAGTTGAAAGGCTGTACACATGTGTTGTACACCTGTGTACACAAATCTGAGCTCTCGGGTTTAATACTGAAAACAAGTACACATGTGTTGTACACATGTGTATTCGAAATAGAGCTTTCGGGTCTGGAACCAGAATTTGTACACATGCGTTGTACACATGTGTATCAGTGTATTGCTTTGAAAAATATGAAAGATACACAGATGTACAGAAATGATACACCTGTGTATAGAACAATTCAATTATTTCAAAACTTGGTTTCTAAGCATCAATCGATGTACACATCCTGTGTATTGAAGTTTTGGAATGATCTGGGTTGGTGTTCTAACATACACCTGTGTACGCGAAGAATACACATGTGTATTAATGCACAGAGCAAGAGATACACATGTGTACAAAAGAATACAATCTGTGTATGCATTTGTAAAAGCTGAAGACTTGGTTTAATACACAGATGTACAAAGAATGCAATCTGTGTACAAGCTTTAAAAATGTTTGATAAACACGAGTACACAGATGTAGTACGCAGATTGATTCGTTTCAACTTTGCAAAACTGATTTTTAATCACTTGTAACAACTTTTGTGATAAGACCCATGAACCTAAACCTTTATGAATCTATAAAAGGACTTCACCACAACACTTTTCAACATCAAATACATTCTAAAAAGAGAAATTCGAAATATTCATAGTGCTTCATCTTTGAGAGAAAAGTGTGATATTCTAAGAGCTTCAATTTGTATAATCAGACTATTAGAGTCTTTCTTCTACTCAATTCTTGCTGCGAATTAGTGTGATTAAGAGAGGGTATCTCTTAGGATTGATCAAGGATAGAAGGGATCCTTGGGTAACAAAAGCAAGTGTGCTTTTGGGTATGTTCTTGAAGCAAGGAGGTTATCCTTGTGATTACTGTAATTGGATATTGTAATTTCTGGTTATAGTGGAGAAAACCACAAAGGTGTGGGACTGGATGTAGGCGTACCAAAGGAGGTAGCTGAACCAGGATAAATCGGTTTGCTTGTTTCTCTCATCTCTTAGCTCTATATACTTGATATATGCATATGTGTACATGAAAATATATTGAAATTGATTTTAAAGTGAGTCTTTAATCTGAATCTTTTTGTTAAGATTGCTGTTTCTTTATTGTATTAGTTCTTAATATCATTACGTGTTTAACAATCTAAATCTTGAGAATTAAAATTGAGTGAAAACCAATTTTCTTTAAGAAAATTCTGTTTTGTGTTAAATTGTTCAAAAATTTTTCAATCTCTCAATTCACCCCCCCCTCTTGAGATTGTAGCCATTACCAACAAGTGGCATCAGGGCTAAAACTCTTGTTATAAAGCTTAATAGCTTCAAGAGATGGCTACAAATGAAATCCTGGGTGATGGCGCTTCCCTCTCTAGACCTCCTGCCTTTAATGGCAGCCAATACATGTATTGGAAAGAGAGAATGCTTATCTTTCTTGAGGCTGCTGGTTTAGATGTTTTAGATGCTGTTGAAAATGGTCCTTATGTTCCATTCACTCTTGATGCTAAGGGAATTAGACAAAATAAACCAAAAGATGAGTGGAATGATGATGATAAGAGAAGAGTTGGTTATAATGCTAAGGCAAAGAATATTATAATAGCTGCTTTGAATTATGATGAGTTTTTCAGGGTCTCCAATTGTAAATCAGCAAAGCAAATGTGGGACACTCTCCAACTCACTCATGAAGGAACCAATGATGTAAAGAGAGCAAGGATGAATGCACTAGTTCATGAGTATGAACTCTTTCACATGAAAAATGGTGAGGAAATAGATGAGCTGCAAAAGAGGTTTACACACATTGTGAACCAGCTTGAAGGACTTGGACATACTATCTCGGATGAGAAACAAATCAACAAAATCATGAGATGTTTGAGTCGTGAATGGCAGCCAAAAATCACTGCAATTGCTGAAGCAAAAGATCTAGAAACAATGCAGATTGCAACTCTGTTTGGCAAATTGAAAGAGCATGAATTGGAACTCAACAGATTGAAAAGCCATGAAGACAAAGAGAAAAAGAAGAAAGGTCTCTCACTCAAGGCTCATGTTTCCAAAGAACAGACAGAAAGTGATGAAGATGAAAACCTTGATGAAAGTGAAGAATCCGAAGAAGAAGACATGGGACTGCTTGTAAGAAAATTTAGGAGATTCATCAAAAAGAATAGAAACAAGAAGCAATTCAGTTTTCCTACCAAGAAGAACACAAACAAAGGTGAAAGCTCTTCCTCTTCAATCAAATGCTTTGAATGTGGAAAGATTGGACACTACAAGAATGAATGTCCAAAGCTACAAAGGAAAGAAAAGTCTGAAAAGAATGAAAACAAAGAAAAGAAAGGAAGAAAGCCTAGAAGAGCATACATAGCTTGGGAAGAAAACTATATGGACTCCACTAGTGAATCTGAAAATGAAGAAGCCAACCTATGTCTCATGACAAGTCATCAAAGTGATAGTGAAACCGAGGTAAATGATTCTTCACCTACCTATGATGAGTTACAAGATGCTTTTGATGAATTGCATGAAGAATATCTTAAAATAGGTAAACAACTTATATCTTCTAGAAAGATAATTGCAAGACAATGTAGTGACTATGCATCTTTACAAATAAAGCTTAAAGAACTAGAAGCTAAGAATTTACATTCACTTGCATCTAGTTCAACTTGCACCAAATGCACTATACTTGAAAATAAAGTTGAAAAACTGAATGTAACTCTATCTAAATTCACTATGGGTAGAGATAACTTGAATGCCATATTAGGACAGCAAAAAGGTGTCTATGACAAAGCTGGAATTGGATATAATCCAATGATACATGAAAAATCTTTCAAAAAGTTTTTTGTTGCACCTATTTCCTCAACTAGTCCTTTTGTTAAATGCTATTATTGTTTAAAGAAAGGGCATACAGCAACTACATGTAGACTTAGAAAGAACACACGTGTTGGCATTAAACAAATTTGGGTTCCAAAAGGAACATATATTGCTACTAACACCAAAGGACCCAACCAGATTTGGGTACCTAAGGAAGAAGCATGAAATTCTGTTTTTGTAGGTGTGTTTGAAAGCCAGAAACTCAAGTTGGTACTTAGATAGTGGCTGCTCCAAACACATGACCGGAGACATCACAAAATTCACCTCTTTCACTCCTAAAGAAGGTGGAAATGTCACATATGGTGACAACAACAAAGGAAAAATTCTTGGTGTTGGCACAATAGGAAAAGTCCAACAACTAAGATTGAAGATGTTCTCTGTGTGGAAGGGCTCAAACACAACCTATTAAGTATAAGCCAACTATGTGACAAAGGCTTCAAGGTAAACTTTAACTCAAACTTGTGTATGATAGAATCCTTTCATGATGATAGCATAAAACTGATTGGAAATAGGATAAATAATATCTATATGCTTGACTTAGACAATTTACCTTCTAATGAGGCATGTTGCTTGATTTCCAAAGAAAATGAAAATTGGCTATGGCATATGAGAATAGCTCACATTCATATGGATCACTTGAACAAATTGATTTCCAAAGATCTTGTAATTGGTTTACCAAATAAGAAGTTTGTAAAAGATGGTTTATGTGATGCATGCCAAAAGGGTAAGCAAGTGAAAACCTCTTTTAAGGCTAAAAATATTGTTTCAACAAGTAGACCTTTACAATTGTTGCACATGGACCTTTTTGGACCTTCTAGGACAAAAAGCTTTGGTGGAAATCTTTATGCTCTAGTAATTGTTGATGATTTCTCTAGATTTACTTGGACTTATTTTTTAGCATATAAGAATGAAGCATTTAGAGCTTTTAAGAAAATGGCTAAGATAGTACAAAATGAAAAAGACATGAAAATTGTGTCAATTAGGAGTGATCATGGAGGAGAATTCCAAAATGAGGACTTTGATAATTTTTGTGAAGAACATGGTATACAACACAATTTTTCTGCACCTAGAACTCCACAACAAAATGGAGTAGTTGAGAGGAAAAATAGGTCACTTGAAGAAATTGCTAGAACCATGTTAAATGACTTTAATATACCAAAGTATTTTTGGGCTGATGCTGTAAGTACAGCATGTTATGTATTAAACAGAGTACTAATAAGACCAATTTTGAAGAAAACTCCATATGAACTGTATAAGGGAAGAAAACCTAACATAGCTCATTTTCATGTTTTTGGATGCAAGTGTTTTGTACTAAATAATGGCAAGGATAATCTAGGGAAATTCGATTCAAAAGCTGATGAGGCTATTTTCTTAGGTTATTCATTAACTAGCAAAGCATATAGAGTGTTCAATAAGCGTACTTTATCAATGGAAGAATCTGTTCACATTACATTTGATGAGTCTAACCCCAAAAGGTTGGGAAAGGCAATGTTTGATGATGCAGAAACTCTTGAAGATGAAGCCAAAATTGATGAAGAAAAAGACAGTAATGAGGACAAGGAACATAAAGGGAACAACATGGAACCTCAAGCTGAAATCCAGCAAGACAATCTTCCTAAGGAGTGGCAGATCTCAAAGAGTCATCCTCTTGACAATGTCATTGGTGAGACCACAAAAGGGGTAACCACTAGAAACTCCTTAAGGAATATTTGCAATAACATGGCATTTTTATTTCAAATAGAACCAAAAAATGTTGATGATGCTATAAATGATGAACATTGGATGATTGCAATGCATGAGGAACTAAATCAATTTAAAAGGAATAAAGTTTGGGATTTAGTTCCAAAACCTAAAAGCAACCAAATAATTGGAACCAAATGGGTGTTTAGAAACAAAATGGATGAGAATGGCATAATAGTAAGAAACAAGGCTAGACTAGTGGCTAAGGGATATAATCAAGAAGAAGGAATAGACTATGATGAAACATATGCTCCCGTAGCTAGATTAGAAGCCATACGAATGCTATTAGCCTATGCAAGTATAATGAACTTTAAATTGTACCAAATGGATGTGAAGAGTGCCTTCTTAAATGGATTAATACAAGAGGAAGTGTATGTAAGCCAACCCCCTGGCTTTGTTGATAGTGAGTTCCCAAATCATGTCTATAAACTCACTAAAGCCCTCTATGGACTCAAGCAAGCTCCAAGGGCTTGGTATGAGAGATTAAGCAATTTTCTCCTAGAGAAAGGCTTTACTAGAGGCAAAGTTGATACCACACTTTTTACTAAAAGAAAAGCACATAACATCTTACTTGTTCAAATATATGTGGATGACATAATTTTTGGTGCTACTAATGAGTCTCTATGCAAGGATTTTGGTACACTAATGCAAAGTGAATTTGAGATGTCCATGATGGGAGAGCTCACTTTCTTTCTTGGACTCCAAATCAAACAATGCCATGATGGAACTTTTGTAAGCCAAACAAAGTATTGCAAGGAGTTGCTAAAGAAGTTTGGCATGGAAAGTGCAAAGGAGATGGCAACACCAATGAGTCCAGCTTGCTACTTGGACAAAGATGAACATGGTAAATCTATAGATACATCCAAGTATAGAGGTATTATCGGATCCTTACTATATCTCACTGCTAGTAGGCCAGATATTATGTTTAGTGTATGTATGTGTGCAAGGTATCAAGCCAATCCCAAAGAATCACATCTTACTGCTGTTAAAAGAATAATGAAGTATCTTTTAGGAACAAAAGAAATGGGGCTGTGGTATCCCAAGGGATCCACTTGCACATTGATAGGATACTCCGACTCTGACTTTGCTGGATGCAAGTTAGATAGGAAGAGCACAAGTGGAACATGCCATTTATTAGGAAATTCCCTAGTGTCTTGGTTTAGTAAAAAGCAAACAAGTGTGGCTTTGTCCACAGCTGAAGCAGAATATGTTGCAGCTGGGAGTTGTTGTGCTCAAATTCTATGGATGAAACAACAATTAATTGACTATGGTGTGCATTTAGATCATGTACCAATAAAATGTGATAACACTAGTGCAATTAATCTAACAAAGAACCCCATCATGCATTCTAGAACCAAGCATATTGAGATTAGGCATCATTTCATCAGGGATCATATTCAAAATGGTGATATTGTGATTGATCATGTAGATACAACTAAGCAACTAGCTGATATATTCACCAAACCACTAAATAAGGAGAGCTTCTTCTTTATTAGAAGAGAACTTGGCATAATTGATCTCCAAAATAACTGATATTTAGTGTTTTAAGTTGCTTGATTATTCCTAAATGATGTATTTGATCTAATTAAATCAATTTGTATGAGTTATATTTTGTTAATTCTGAATTATAATTTGAATTTGATAGGATGGTCATTCTGTACATAGGGCCAATACACAGATGTATTGAATCAGTTTCGTATTAGTGTTTCTGTACACAGATTTAATACATCGATGTACTTCTTCTATTTAGGACTGTTTGTCTTTGTACACAAGCTTAGTACACATGTGTACTAAGTATAAGGGCTACCGGGCTATGTGTACACAGGATATGTACACAGATGTATATATTAGAACACCTTTCTGATTTACATCTGCTACGCTATACACAGATGTACAATTTTGTACACAGATGTACAATTTGTATCATCTCAACAATCCATTTAATACATCGATGTAATACATCGATTCTGTGTCAAAACTGAAAACTCAAGCTTCTGTCTCCCCGTGTACATCGATTTAGCACCTTGTACACAGATGTACAAACATCCAAAGATTGTTTAATACACATGTGTACACAATCGATGTACAAACTTCTGAAATTTTTTTTACAACACTCAAACCCGCGCCTCTCCACTCTCACAACGTCGTCTTCCCCAAAATTCCAAATCAGGAACCCTAAAAACTAAGCTCCAACCCGAACTCAACAATGGCGAGATGCAAGAATCTTGGACCATCTCGCCCTACACCCACCTCTTCTCCTTCTTCCTCAACCCGCTCTTCCTCTCCACCTCCTCCTTCACCCACGCAAGCCTCCTCATCGCGACCAAAATGCAAAAGGGTTGACAAATCACCCAAAGTGGTTAAGAAGGCTGCTAAGCCACAGAAGAAAGCAACGAAGAAGAAACAAATAGTGGCAACCGAGGTTGTTCAAGCTACTCCACAGAAACAACTGACGAAGAAGAAAAAGGGTGTTCACGAGGAAATCTCTGAGGCAGAATTGGTAAAAAGGTATCTCTCTGATGAAGAACAAATCGAATCCTTTCTCCAAAATTTTAAGTCTCACCCTCTTCATAAATCTAGGGTAGTTGATTTCGATTACTTTGGCAACTACAATTTCCAATTTCAAACCATTCTTGAAGATTGTCACCTCAAGAAATTTCTTCAAATTGAGGATGATGTTTACCCAGTGTTAATTAGGGCATTTTACTGTGGTTTGGAGATGGATAATGAGAGGATTACTTCTGAGGTTAAGGGCAAAATGATTCAAATGAGTTTAAGGGAATTCTCTGATTTTGCTGGCTTGGATTACAAGGGTGCCTTTACTGCTGGAACTGGTGAGGCCTCTGAATGGATTAAGGTCTTCAACAAGGAGGATGCAAGGCTGAGTTTGCTGGAAGATCACTCTCCATAAGGGAGATTAACAAACATTAGTGCAATGCATGTTCAAGATAGGCTTCTCCAATATGCATTAAGCAGAATCTTAGTTCCAAGGAGTGGCAACCATGCAGTATTACAAAACAATGACATACTTCTGCTCTGGGCCATGATTCAGAAAAAGCAACTCAGTTGGGGATACATTGTTGCCAAAAATATGTATGAAAGTAAGCTTTTTGGAGGAGCATTGCCTTATGCTGGTTTAGTTGTTAAACTCCTAAAGAGAATTGGTGTTTCATTGGATGGAGAAGAAAGGCACCTAGCAAGACATGTGACCAAGAGATTTGGTGAAGCAACCATCAAGCAAATGGGCTTGGTCTATGCGGATAATGTCTGGAAAAGGTCTGCCATCCCTGCAGCAGTTGAACCACCAAATAGAAGGCAAAGAGTTGTGGATGATCAAGTTCTGAATGACAAATTAGATAGGCTTCTGCTGATGATTCAGGATCTTACCAGGAAGCATGCTGAGGATCACCATGCTGTTATGCAGGCTGTGAACTACTTAAAGGAAAGAATAAATGCAGTGGAAGGTCAAATGGCCACTTTACACCAAGGTTTGGGAATTGCCATACAAGGACCTCCAGTGAATTCTGCCATCTTTGATGATGTGGTCAATATGGCAAGGGAGGCAACCCAAGAGGCTGAGAATCATGAAGACGATACTCCCCTTTCCCAAGTCAATATATAGTCTTAGCTTAGACCATGAGTCACTAGGTGTCTAGTTTGATAGGACTAGGGTTATTTGTTTTGGCTATGACTCTGTACTGATTTTATTATCTTGATATTTTGATGTTTTTGATGTATTGCATATGTTATGAAATGACAAATTATCAAATGTCAATTACTGTTTTTCAGTTCTGTTTTAATACTCTCCATAGTTTCTTTTTGATAATGACAAAGGGGGAGAAAAATGAACTAAAAAGATGAACCATACAACCATTAATTCTACCTTGCATTTTGTGTTTGTATACTACTTTGATCAAACAATAAAATAGAAACTGCAATGCAAGATGCCTTTTTCATGACAATGATATAATAACACTTGATTTTTCAAAAGATGTCTATGAGACAGGGGGAGGATCAAAGTGTGTCAAGAACCATGCTTAGTATAAAGCTGCATTCTGATTTTAATCACTAATGTTAAGTATGGTAAGGTTTGTCATAATCAAAAAGGGGGAGTTTGTAAGACTAAGCCCTCATTGATGTTTTGATGTATGACAAACAAAGTGTGTTTTACTTAATCTATTTTGATATTGATAATATACTTATATTGTGTTAAGTATTATGCAAGATCTCTCATGAAAAAGAAATGTCAAAGCTCAAGGGAAGCAAGGACAAAGGACACAAAGCAACGGACAAGGAATAAAGCAACAAGCAATGAAGATTTCATTATTTAGATGCTATTGTAAAAATAGCACACTTGATTCCTGAGGTGAAGCACTTAAAATTTAAGAAGAAACTAATTTTTATAAAGGATAAACAAAATAGTTTTTCAAAAGAAAGGTTTTTCAAAAAGAGTTAATTGGATTAAGAAATTTAGTGTTATTGTACATATGTGTTGTACACATGTATATATGAAGCTATATTTCAAGTTTAGAAAGAACCTTTCTGTACATAGACTTCATACACATGTGTATGAACCGTTAAGTTTGAAAAACAAAAGGAAATTTACCTATACACATGTGTTGTACACCTGTGTATCAAGAAGTGTGCTCTCGGGTTTTAAGTTGATAGGCTGTACACATGTGTTGTACACCTGTGTACACAAATCTGAGCTCTCGGGTTTAATACTGAAAACAAGTACACATGTGTTGTACACATGTGTATTCGAAATAGAGCTTTCGGGTCTGGAACCAGAGTACACATGCGTTACACCTGTGTATAGAACAATTCAATTATTTCAAAACTTGGTTTCTAAGCATCAATCGATGTACACATCCTGTGTATTGAAGTTTTGGAATGATCTGGGTTGGTGTTCTAACATACACCTGTGTACGCGAAGAATACACATGTGTATTAATGCACAGAGCAAGAGATACACATGTGTACAAAAGAATACAATCTGTGTATGCATTTGTAAAAGCTGAAGACTTGGTTTAATACACAGATGTACAAAGAATGCAATCTGTGTACAAGCTTTAAAAATGTTTGATAAACACGAGTACACAGATGTAGTACGCAGATTGATTCGTTTCAACTTTGCAAAACTGATTTTTAATCACTTGTAACAACTTTTGTGATAAGACCCATGAACCTAAACCTTTATGAATCTATAAAAGGACTTCACCACAACACTTTTCAACATCAAATACATTCTAAAAAGAGAAATTCGAAATATTCATAGTGCTTCATCTTTGAGAGAAAAGTGTGATATTCTAAGAGCTTCAATTTGTATAATCAGACTATTAGAGTCTTTCTTCTACTCAATTCTTGCTGCGAATTAGTGTGATTAAGAGAGGGTATCTCTTAGGATTGATCAAGGATAGAAGGGATCCTTGGGTAACAAAAGCAAGTGTGCTTTTGGGTATGTTCTTGAAGCAAGGAGGTTATCCTTGTGATTACTGTAATTGGATATTGTAATTTCTGGTTATAGTGGAGAAAACCACAAAGGTGTGGGACTGGATGTAGGCGTACCAAAGGAGGTAGCTGAACCAGGATAAATCGGTTTGCTTGTTTCTCTCATCTCTTAGCTCTATATACTTGATATATGCATATGTGTAAATGAAAATATATTGAAATTGATTTTAAAGTGAGTCTTTAATCTGAATCTTTTTGTTAAGATTGCTGTTTCTTTATTGTATTAGTTCTTAATATCATTACGAGTTTAACAATCTAAATCTTGAGAATTAAAATTGAGTGAAAACCAATTTTCTTTAAGAAAATTCTGTTTTGTGTTAAATTGTTCAAAAAGTTTTCAGTCTCTCAATTCACCCCCCCCCCCCCCCCCCCCCCTCTTGAGATTGTAGCCATTACCAACATGCAATCCTTTGCTAGATGTCCAAAATGATCGCAGTTGAAACACTTCATTCCTCTCATCAGGCAAGTATCAGCCATGTGACCTCTGTCACCACACTTGTAACATCTCCTCTCTTGGCCTTTGATTTGGTTTCTCTGACCCCCAGTTCCAATTCCAGTTCCAGAGGTATCGGAACGATATGATTGCTGACTCTGGTTGTTGCTTGATGGTTGAAAGTACGGTTTCCTCTGGTTCTGCTTTCCTCTTTGGTTCTGATTCTGATTTGAGTTCTTAAAGCGAGAGGGTCCTCCAACATTCCCTCGATTGTCTTTTCCCTTCCGCATTTGCTCAACTTTCCTACACTTCTCCACTAAAGCCTGGAAATTCCTGATTTTCAGCTGTAGTACTGACTCCTTGATTTCGAAGCGCAATCCTCCTTCAAATCTCTTGCACTTCCATTCTTCACTTAGGTTGTTTTGGAAAAATCGGAAATACTTGGCAAGTGATTCAAACTTTGCCACGTATTCCCTAACAGACATGTCTCTCTGATGTAGACATAGAAATTCTTGCTCTTTTTCAGTTCGAGCACTGAGGAAAATACTTGTTCAGAAACCTATTGTGGAATACCCCCCAAGTGATCTCCTGTTGTTCAGCTTCCAGTAGTTGCTTGGTGCCTTTCCACCAATATTCGGCATCTCCTACCAGCAGAAAAGTAGCATAAGATACCTTCACCCCTTCTGGTGTATGGATCACCTCAAATATTTTCTCCAGCTCTTGAATCCACAGATCGGCCTTCGTAGGATCTACATCTCCATCGAACTGAGATGGATTATGGCACCTAAAAGCAGTCAGATTCTTGCCTTCAGCTGCTTGTTCAGCTCTCATCTGCTCTTGTTGGTTCTGAGCAGCCATTGTTGCAGTCTGAAAAGCAATCGCAGCAGCAACATCAGCCATTGCCTATGCCGCAAAGTCCATTCCACCATTGCCTCTTCCGCGACCACATCCACGTGCACCTCCTGGTTCCATACTGACCTGCAGGACAAAATCATGAAAGAAAATGAAACGTAAACTCACTGATTATCACACATTACTTCTAAGAAGTAAATCAAACAAGTCTTAATCAGAGAACACACAACATCAACACAACAGACGTAAACCCAAAGATTCCCGAAAGACTCAACCAGCTTTGATACCACTAATGTAACATCCTAACTTGGGCATCACATTGTTACCCATTGCGGAAAATAAAAATTATTAAATTTCTGGTTACTTCCGGAAAATAATATTCTCTTAGTAGATAAGTATTCTTAAAATGGTGATAACTTTTTTTTCTTTAGACGAACACTCAGAACATTAATAACAGAAACTTATATATATATATATATATATATATATATAGCATCAACAGTTGAAGCATCAGATCTTAAGTACAAAATAACTTAGGGCCTTTATAAGAGTAGGCCATTGACATACGTTAGAAAGGTAAGGAAATAAATACATAATAATAAGAAGCAAAAGGTCTGGATCCACATCTCAAAAACACCATGGCTCTCCAAAGCCAGAAATCAGCCAGACAAGGATATACTACCCACAAAAGATACCTATAGCTGGTCTATCTAAAGGTGGCCGTTAGGAAGGCCAGGATAAACACCCCCACTCCCCGATGAGACATCAGGTGAAGCATCCAATACTTCCCCTCCCTCATCAGGAGAGTCATCGTCGTCATCATCATCAAGCACAAAATACTCAGGCTCCTTGTAGACAAACTCCTCCGGATCTTCCTCCGGTGTTGAGTCGGGTACAACTCCAGGGAGTGGCTCTCCAAGTGGTGGATGAAAGTGTAGCTGTCCCTGATCGACTAGACGCTAAAGATAGTACCAAGTGGGTGGTAGAGGTGGTCCATCCTCTATGTTGCCCTCAAGAGAAGTGACTGGTCCGGTATACGTAGCGGTATGGGATCCTGGATGTATGACCCACGCGCCCGCGTCATGAGTGTTCTCAAAGGTCAGGGTCCGCGTCCCCGTCGGTGCCAAAGGGATATTAGGATCCATCTAAACTCATATATATATATATAACAATTCCATGAAGGAAGAGAAAACAACAAGAAAATATGCAAGAGTGAGATACCAATATATGGATTAATCACAATAACAATATGCACGACACAAAACATCAGATAAGCATATAAGGTCATATATCATAGAATTTTTCAGAAAATAAGCAAGTACTCCATCAATGGGTTTCATACCCGAACAATCATCTTCTTTTATAAAAATATGCATAACACTTCAATATTAAGGTTCTAACTTAATCTCATATGATCCCATCATCATTCTATGAGTTGATCGGACACAATTTCCAGGTATATTAGGCACAACGTGATTTGCCAGGTATATTAGGCACAACATGATTACCATAGCACACTGTCCAGTCCAGGATGATGTGACCAATGCTTATGGATTCCAAAACACACTATCTAGCCCAAGGCACAGTGAGATGGATTTCATTGTCCATCAAGGCACAATGCTACAACGTGATGTGAATACCTTGCCCTTCATGGTATCACTCCTAACAACATGTGGCACATCTGCCAAAACATGCATGAAAAACAATTTGTTCTCAACGTTTTCTTTGTATTTATTCTTTCCTTGTCGAAGCTCAAAGCCTAACAACTTCTTCATAAATCTTTAACTTTTAAGAGTTTTCAACATAAACACGGGACACGAAGTCCGAGTGCTCAGTCACAACTCCTTAAACCGATACACCAGTCTTAGGCTTGTGTCATAGAAAAAAAACATTCACTTTTAACAACGTTCATCACAACGTGATTAGGACATCAAGTCCACAACAACGTGATTAGGACCCAAAGTCCACAACAACATGATTAGGACACCAAGTCCACAACGTGACACGGATCCAAGATCTACGTGATTATTACGGAACACTAGTATCCCGACGTCTCGTATACTAGATTCACATTTCAACGTGTTTATTCTTTTTCGTTCAGTGAAATACAAATACAAAACGAAACCTCCGCAACGTATCCAAGTTTACCGGAATATTTTTGTTGAATAAAAGTATTTCACAAACAAATATTTTTTCATTGAAATTCATTTATAAATGCGAAGTTATAGAGAAATCCATTCTTTTGTTTCAAATCCATTTCTTTCGAAATTCTTTCTTTTTCCGAAACAACGTTATAACTTTTTAAAAAGATCTCTTTTAAAAATTCATTTCCAATCAAATACTACAAAACATTTTTCTCCAAGGTTTTCTTCAATAAATATATTTCTAAAATTGTTTTCGTTTAAACTAAAAGTATTTGTAAGCAAACATGATTTTCCTCCAACTTTAAAATATTTCGACACCTAGTTCTTAAAATAACTTTCTATCTTATTTTCGAAAATTGATAACGTACCAAAATATATTTCTTTTTCGATTTCATCCTTAACTTCATTCTTTTATCAAAAGAAGTTCTCTGATAAATACGGTTATGTTCAATGTTTCTCATAAAGCTTTTTAAGACTTTTATCTCAATAATTGATTGATCACCGATGAATGTCGGGCTTCTCAGACATCAATCAATATCAGTATAATTTTCATTTCAATATCATAACAGATAATACAGTTCATGTCATATAGTAAAGCTGTAACACATCTTCAAGTAAGTCATAAAGCTCAGGCATTTAAAAACAGACAGTTCAATCACATCAGATAACTCAGATAAAACACAACAAGACTTAAGACACATCACAGACCACACTAATAGCATACGGCTATGGGAACATCCCTCAAGCAGTCTCCTCTTACCTAATTCCAAAGCAAACAAAATCTCACGTTCTTTGTTGTGCTACGATCTTCCTCGTCTTGCTTCGCGATGGAAGGCTAAAGATTCCAACACATAACATAAGTTAAAAACAACCAAAAACATCCAATCCAACCTAGGCATAGGTTCGGCCATGGTGACAGAATAGGGTTAGAGGTTTTCAAAATTTCTCAAACTCATGGATTAATGATCCTTAAGTATTAGAGATTCATAAACAATGATCATTTTGTCAGGATTGAACAAAATCTCCTCTAAGCACAAGCTTATGGTTTCGACCATGATTTATAAAATAAGCTAGAGATTTTCAAACTTCTCAAGCTTTTAGATGTGATAACAAAAGGTACTAAAGGGCTTAAATCAATGATCATATTTCAAAAATTGAAACAAAACTTCCCTGCTCATCAACAACATAGGTTCGGCCTCTTTAAGAAAATAGGGGAGGAAAATTTTGCTTGATGCATGCTCTTATATAATGAATATAGAGATCATTATGAGTCCATAGAAATTGGTTTCAAGTCAAATGGATTTTTCTACTAATTTCTAGAGATTTTTGAAGTTTATAGATCTAAGATTCATAAATGGATGATCATGGCATAAACTCACAAAATGAATGAAGAAGAAGACTTAGATTAACAAGAGAAAGAAACATTACCCTTGAAGCTTGAAGAAAATGAATGGAGAAGATGAACACTTGAAGAAAATCAATGAAGTTTTGAAGTGAATAGTAAGGTTTTGGGTGAGTAAACTTAAGAGTGAAGAAGATGAGTGTATATATAGGGGAAGAGAGTGGGTGAGCCGTGTGGGGGGGGGGGGGGGGGGAGCTTGGGCTCCAAGTCTTGCTTAAGGCTTGTTTGGTAGGTTAGATGAGAGATTAATGAGTTTTAGGATTAAAATATAATAGATTCAAAAAGTGTAATGATGATTTCTTTTTTATGTGACTTGAGCCATCACTCATCAAGTCATTCCATCTCCAAAAAGTCACCTCAGTCTTCTCAGCTCTCCATCCTGCTCCGTCGTTTACCCGATTACCGTTTCCGATCGTAACTTTCGAAGATTTCGCCCAGATAAAATATTATATTTTATTCCCAAATGTAAATTTTAAAAAATAACCAAGATTGAAGGAAACACGATAAAAACACTAACTCTTTCGTTCACTGGTCAAAATTAGGTTTTTTGCTCAGTCAACTTTTACTGTCAGTGGAAACGCAGACCGGCTTTCGTCTGAATTCTCAATCGAAAATTTAACCGTGACTTTCTACGATAAGGTAGAACAAGATAATGATTTTAGTTTATCCAAAATCATTATATGGATTTTAACAAAAATAAACACACATAACCATGTATTTACTGTTATAGAAAGACAGAGAAATCGAGGCATTACACCCTCTGTTGTTGCCATCAGAACAGCGCGTGGCGCCCTCCGCCGCAAGCTCCGTATGTCTCGGACCAGACCCTGCCAGAACCGCTGTCGCAGTACGGACCTGAAGCTGCCATGAGAAGTTGTTCTCCCCTATCCCCTGTTGCTTCCTCGATGGTAACGTGAAGAGATTATTTAATTTTATTTAATTCTGTCTTTTTCTTCTTGTTTATTTAATTACACTTACATTTTTATTTATTCTTCAGATTTATATCACTGTGAATGAACAACATTTCGCAATGACCGCCTCCTCAAGCAAATCCTTCAACAAGACCTCCTAAAGATGAACAACCCTGCATTGAAAGCAAAACGAGCAAAACAATGAAACAAACGAATTACGGATGGAGACGATGGGATGTATAGAGGAAGAGTCCTTCTTTTCATATCATCAAATGCTTCAATATTGGATTTTGTAGCGGAGGACTGAAGGATCATAAAAAATAACACAAAAACAAAATTCATAATCAAATTCAAGTCAATCTAATGCCAACATTGCCTCCAGCATCTTCTCCAACTTCAACAAATATCTTCGTCCAAAACATTCTAATCTGAATTTTGATCCTGATCCTTCTCCTCCACAATCAAATCATCATCAGAAGACATATCGTCAATATTGTACTCATTTTCTTTCCTAACTTCCTTCTTCTTGGTCAATCTTGAATTAGCCATCACAAGTACCACATCATTCATGGACTTTTGCATCAAACTGTTGGCCTTGGCAACCATCATCCATTTGGGATTGTTTGGGGGGGGGGGGGGGTGATTTGGGTTTTAAGTAAAAATGAATTCTTTTTCAATAAATCGAAAAACCCTTTATAATATAAAAAAGAATTTGTAGCGGATATTAAACTCTTTTCAAATTAAGGTGCTTTAGAAAATAAATTGTTTGAAATTAAAGCACGATAATTAAAATGGTGGAAACATAAAGAGATAAGGAAAGATGATGAACATAACGATATATCCTGGTTCAGCCACAGACTACCCACGTGGCCTACATCCAGTCCCCAAGGCAATACCACCAAGGGTTTTCAATCAACTCTAGTTTTTATACAGGATCAACTAGAACCTTTACAATTCAGAGAAC
Organism: Echinosophora koreensis; assembly: GCA_035048595.1. Lineage (NCBI taxonomy): Eukaryota > Viridiplantae > Streptophyta > Magnoliopsida > Fabales > Fabaceae > Echinosophora > Echinosophora koreensis. Next base: position 1,514,832 of record JAPCYP010000077.1, read on the forward strand.
CCTTAACACAAATCTCAGGACATACTATTCCTTGTGTAAGAGCCTCAAACACTAGCTTTTAAACAGGCCCAGCTAGAACCTTTATAACGAAGAGCACTCTTCACAGACCATGGATATTACCTCCCCCAGTGAAAAAGCCCCAAACAAAATCCCAAGAGATATACCCTCTCTTGACAACACTTGGAAATCACATCCAAGAAACACCTACAAGAGATTATATCTCTTGTAAGAAAGGTGTAGAAAAGAAAGGTTTGAGTCAATTCGACTCTTACCAACAATATGTACTCTTAATAGTGCTGATAGAAACAAAATGAAGCACAAGATACAATAGCACCTATATGGTGTAAAGCTCTCTCAATATATGAAGTATGATCAAAGTGTAAGAGTGAGAGTGATTAGAGAGAATAAAAATGATAGTGTTTAGCACAATTAAAAAAATGGGAATTCGCACTTTATTATCAGCCTAAGTTTCCTTTATATAGAAGAAGTGATTATCTCAAGGAAATTAGGTCAAGCCCATTTTAAAACACTTTTTGTCGTGCAGTAATCGATTAATTAGAAATCATAATCGATTATTTTAACTCATTTTAAAAGGCGCATCTTTAAACAGTCAGTGCATAATCGATTACTTGTTCTCTGTGTAAAATCATTTGACTGTTAAAAAGGCATAATCGATTATCTATTCTCTGTCTTGCTTTTCAAAATGCCATAATCGACATTTCAAACATCATAATCAATTATATAATTTTGAATTCAGACTTAACGGCTAGAGATAATTAATACTCATTTAAACACATTAATAGCCATTTAAGTTGATTTATAAAACGTGTTCAGAATGGCATAATCGATTATTGCATTTCAAATTCAAATTTCGAAAACATAACAGCTCTATATTTAATGACTCATTAAAGTATGTTTAAGAGCTTGATAATCGATTATACTAATCGATTATCCCTCGAATTAAATTTGAATTTGAAAAACTTAAACACTAAAATTGATTACTCATTTAAGTTCATTTAAAAGCCATTTAAGTTTTAGTTTTAAAGCTCAATTATGTGTGTGTTTGACCAATTTTAATTAGAGAGCTTTACTTACCATTTACAAGTGATTCTATAACACAATACAATTAATGAAATTTCCCTTGGGGATCTTGAAAGATTTGATCTTCTGGATAATCTTTTCCTCTATTTGCAATCTTGTCCTTCTTGGATTTTAGCTTTTCCAGCTCTTGACATCATAGCTTTGCTTATTCTAACTTGAACTTTTCTATTTCACAATGTTCTCACAAATCACATTAGTTCAAGGTATAGAAAATAATATTTCACATTTAATTTCATACACAAAGACATGTTATCTTATAAGACATATTTTAATAAATATCATATTTAATATTCTTTATGTCTTTAAGCATATAATAATAATTCCAAGTTCGATTCTATGCCACTTTATTACTTTGCCAATCACAAACATATATTATATATATAATCAAATATCACATGTGTATTCACTCAATATTATATTAAACATAATTATTTAACACATGTATATTTAATTAATACAATATTTATTAAGCACACAATCATTTATTGAGAACCCAATCAAATAGTCACATGGCATTTATATACCCTTAATACTATATTTGTCAACATCAAAACCTATATCACCTTTAGGTTCACATTCTCCCCTTTTTTGATGGTGACAAATAATTATAGCAAATATATAAAGATATTCTATTTTGCTCTTTCTCCCCCTATGTATCACATAGTTGGTAATTTCCTATTTTTCTCTCCAATATTTCCTTAAGAGATATTTGCTGTTTTTCAAGGATATTTGCTATTTTTCTCCCCTTATTTGACAACAGCAAAAAGGATTTAATTCTCCCCTAAAACTGTGCATTTATTATAAAGGTTTCTCCCCCTAAAGATTTGACTTTATTGACTATGAGAACCTTTCTATGTTTGTTAAAATATTTAGCTACGAATGCACAAGGGAATGACATTTGATTGCATTTTATATTTAAGGAATATTTATTTGTATGAGAAGATCAGGAATGAAATTAATGTTGTTAAAGGATCATCTATTTATAGTAGCAACACGATTTTGTCTATTTGAAATTTCAAATATTTATTTCATATTTCTAAAGGTTCTCCCTTTCTTATGGAAACATTTAGAAACTTTATCATGAATATTGATATGTTTCTCGCAAGTAGACTTAGAGGATCTTTCTATTAATTTGCATTTAGTCTCGATCGTTCAAATTTTAATTAAAAAGTCCAATCAGGTCCAAGCAGCGTTTGAACTTGGCCTGAGGGAGTGACTTTGTAAGAGCATCTGCTGGATTTTCCTCTGATGCTATCTTTTCCACCAAAATCCCCTTAGCTTCAATTACATCCCGAATGAAATGGAGTCTCACATCTATGTGTTTTGATTTCTCATGGTAGACTTGATGCTTTGACAAATGAATTGCACTTTGACTATATTCTGCCTGAGTTGTTGACAAAGTTACAACAAATTGAAGAACTGATTTCCAGCTGATTGCAGTTCCATATAGAGTGAAAACATATCCAGACAAAGATTTCCTTGTGTCAATGTTTCCAACATTATCTGAATCTACAAATCCCTTGATTGCTTCTTCAGGCTGTAGCTTCCTTTTATACTTCAGTCCAGAACATAAAGTATCTTTTAAGTATCTTAGAATTCATTTCAATGCTCCACTAATGTGTTGGTCCTGGATCTATCATGAATCTGCTTACTACATTCACAGCATGAGCTAAGTCTGGTCTGCTGCATACCATGCCATACATTATGCTGCCAACTCCACTTGCATATGGTATTGATGCCATTCGAGTCCTCTCTTCATCTGTACTTTGACTTTGTTGTGAAGAGAGTTTATCATGCTGTCCCAAAGGAATTGTGACAGGTTTAGATTCATGCATTCTAAACCTCTCAACAAATTTCTTTAAGTAACTTTCCTGAGATAAGAATAGCTCTCCTTTAGTTCTATTTCTACTGACATCCATGCCTAGGATTCTCTTGGCTGCACCAAGCTCCTTCCTTTCAAATTCATAATTCAATTCTGATTTGAGTCTTTCTATCTCACTTTTACATGAACTGACTATGAGTATATCATCTAAATATAGAAGCAAATAAAGAAATAATTCTTCATTTATTTTCATGATATACACATAACTATCATAACTGCATCTTTGGAACCCCATTTTCATCATAAAGTCATCGAATCTTTTGTACCATTTCTTAGGACTAGGCCTTAGGCCATATAGAGATTTCTTCAACAAGCAAACCTTATTATTGACTTTAGTGAAACCCTGTGGTTGCTGCATGTATATGGTTTCTATAAGGTCTCCATGAAGAAATGTTGTTTTTACATCAAGTTGCTCTAATTCCAGGTCATACTGTGATAGAATTGACATCATGATCCTTATTGAGCAATGCTTAACTACAGGTGAGAATATTTCAATGAAATCAACTCCTTCAAGTTGAGTGAATCCCTTAGCAACAAGCCTTGCTTTGAATCTGGCTTTTTCAACCCTGGAACACCTTCCTTTCTTTTGTAAATCCATTTGCAGCCCACCACTCTTTGATTCTTTGGTAGATTAACCAGCACCCAGGTCTTATTCTTTTCAAGAGAGTTCATCTCTTCTTCCATTGCTGCCAACAAGTTATCACTATCTTTACATTCCAGTGCTTCTTTGAAATTGCTAGGGTCATTGTCTTGTAATTTCATAAGCAACATTTAGAGCATAATAGATGAGATCTACATATTCAAATCTCCTTGATGGAACTGTGTTTCTTCTAGCCCTATCTCTAACCAAGTTGTAATCACTTGCAACTGGTTCAGGTTGTTGATATTCAACTGCTTCTTCAGGTTGTATTCTGGTTTCACTGCCTTGGTGAAGAGGCAACTCCACCTCAGCCTGAGCACTATCTGAGATGCTTTCTTTGCTACTGTCCCTTCTTGATCCTTAGTCATCATGGCCATTCAGATTTCATCAAAGACAACATCTCGACTGATTATCCATTTAGTTTCACCAGGTTCCATTCTCCATAGTTTGTATCCTTTAATTCCAGTAGGATACCCTATGAATGCACATCTGATTGCACGGGCTCCAATTAAGCTAGTCTTGTTTAACATAAGCAAATGCTAGGGAACCAAATATCCTCAATGTTGAGTAGTTTGCAGGTTTTCCATTCCATAGCTCCATAGGTGTTTTAAAGCCTATTGCAGAGGAAGGATACCTATTGATCAAGTGTACAGTAGTGGTAGCTGCTTCACCTCATAAACTTTTTGGCATTCCAATACTTATCAACATGCATCTAACTCTTTCAAAGATTGCCCTGCTCATTCTCAGTCAATCCATTCTACTAAGGAGTTCCTGCAACAGTTATGTGTCTTTGAATTCCATGTTTCCTGCAAAACTCATTAAACGGCTCTGACACAAACTCCAGGCCATGTCAGTTCTTAAATGTTTCATTTTTGTTCCAATCTGATTCTCTATGAGAGTGTGCCACTCTTTGAATTTTCCAAAAGTATCACTTTTATTTTTCAGAATATAGAGCCACACTCTCCTAGAGTAATCATCAAAGATGGTGAGGAAATAGAATGATCCACCATGAGTCATAGTCCTTGCTAGACCCTAGAGATTTGAGTGTGCGTATTCAAAAGGTCTATGTGTAACATGCAACCTTATGCCAAATTTAACTCATTGAGCCTTCCCTAATATACAGTGATCACAGAACTCTAACTTGTCTATTTTATCACCATTTAGTAAGTTTTTCTTTGCTAATTCAATTAAACCCTTTTCACTTACATGTCCTAACCTCATGTGCCATAATTTGGTTTTGTCAATTTGAATTTGGCTAGCTACAACAGCTTGAGCAATTATAGTACAACCATCAAGAATGTATAAACCATTCCTTTTTGTTCTTTTAGAAATTATCAGATTTCCACTAGTGATTTTCATAGTTCCATGTTCAATATTAGTAGTATAACCTAAGCTATCAAACATGCTTATGGATATGAGATTCCTTCTGAGTTCTGGTACATACCTCACTCCTTGAAGTAGAGTTTCTTGGCCATTGAACATCTTTAATCTGACTGAGCCCATACCTTGTACTTTACAAGGCTTGTTGTTGCCTTACAGCACAACTCCACCTTCCTTCATGTCTATGGTTTCAAAATAATCCTTTCTTGGACACATATGATAGGTACATCCAGAGTCCATTACCCAATCTTTCTCTTTTTCAATATTTGAAACTACAAAGGCCTTTGTTGTATCATATCCTTCAGTAACTATGGTTGCATCACCTGGTTCTTGAGAATTCTTTGAATCTTTATTCCTTCTTTCAGGATAATTCTTCTTAAAATGTCCTTTCTTGTGACAGTGAAAGCATTTATACTTGCTTTGTGACTTGTGTTGGAACCAATGTGGTTTTGGTTAAAATAATCTCTTAATTTTTTATGTTAACAAAAAGGTTAAATTTGTATGACAAAGTTGTGCTAAAGATCTAACTCGTTTACTCTAGCTTGCAGGATTGTTTAAAGTGTTGCTAGACGAAGAAACTTATCTTTAGCTTCTTAGTTTTGCTAAGAAACAATATCGGGTCTAAGATTTCACTCGCTAGACGAGCCTTCAAAAACATGGTAAAATTCCGAGTCTATAAGGTTATGGCTAGACGAGGTACTAAAAATTGACTAAGTTAAAAGTAACTAGACGAGTACCTAAGTCTATGTGTAAAACAAGGAGTAGACGAGTCAACTAAAAACTCTCAGGAAAATAGCAAGTCCAAAGACTTGATTCTAGATGAGAAGTTAACTAGACGCACATCAGTAGACTACCCAATTGCTATACATAGTTAAAATTGTGCGTCCAAAGACATACGCGTCTACAGGTCACTAAAACTGAACCCGTTTAGTCAAAGTGAATTTAATTCAAATGATTGTTTAATTAATACGAAGGAAAGTCAGAAAGCAACCTTCGAGAACACAAACGTTTATACTTTGTCACTTATATTGCTGTAAAGTTAAACCAAGTACGAAGAAGGAAAGACAGAAAGCAACCTTCGGTACAACTGGGAAATGATAGCACTACTTTGAGCATTCTTCTGATAACTAAGAGCACTTCTCGTAGAAAGCATATCAAGCTATCAATCTCAACGGATCCTAGCATTTATTGCTATGTTTAAACGGATACAAATTGAAGACCGTTGAAGAAGATCAAGGTAGAGATGCACTTCATCTATAAATATTGGACGATCCCTAGTGAAGAAGATGATCGAAGCTCTGATATTCGAAGTGCCAAAACTCTGCTTAAAGTTCTCTTGAACAAATTCATTTGTAATCTCAACTGATCTTAAAGTTTCATACTCTCACACATAGTGAGCTTGTAAGATTATTCTTTAAATCTCTTTGCTAGAGTTAGAGCCTGAAGAGTCTTGGTAGAGAAAGAATACTTGTAAGTCTAAAGGGGTGTTGAATACTTGTAAAGCTATTGAATTATAGTGGAGAAAACCTTCAGGTAGAAGGGACTGGACATAACCCTTAGTTGTAAGAGAGTGAACCAAGATAAATCATCTGTGTGAATATTCTATCCTTATCTTTTACAGTCTTTGCTTATACTAACTGCGGGGATTTGGATATGAGTTTGTTAACTCTTTAGAAAAGTTATTTTGTTTGTGTGTACTTATCTTACTTTGCTTGTAAAAAGGTTTTTAGAAAAGGCTTTTTCGAAAAAACTGTTAAGAAACACAATTCAACCCCCCTTCTTGTGTTTCCCTATGTCAACTTCAGTTGGTATCAGAGCTCAGCCTCGAAAGGGTTGAGCATCTAACAAGTGCTGAGGGAGTACGATCCACTTTTTTATGGTAGTGATTATGACTGCTGGAAAAAGAGAATGGTGGCATTTCTTGATGCACAAAATGTGGACATCTGGGAGCTGATTGAAACTGGCTATACTGAGCCAAGAGGAAATAATGGAGCTGCTGTTCCTAGAGCTCAGTGGACTCCAGAGCAGAAGACTCAACATCAACTCAATCTGAAGGCTAAGCACTACCTGATGTGTGCTATCACCAGATCTGAACATGATAAGGTTCATAGCTGCAACACTGCTAAGAAGATTTGGGATACATTAGCCCTAGCTCATGAAGGGTCATCCCAAGTCAAGGAGTCAAAGATTAGCATGCTGGTTCACCAGTATGAGTTGTTCAAAATGGCTGAACATGAAACTATTGATCAAATGTTTGGTAGGTTAACTATCACAAATAGTAGATCTCTTGGAAAAACTTATGAAAATAGAGATCATGTCAGAAAAATCTTAAGGAGCCTACACAAACAGTGGAGACCTAAGGTCATTGCTATCCAGGAGGCAAAGAACCTCAATACTCTCACTCTAGAAGAGCTTCTTGGATCTCTTAAAGTCCATGAGCTTGAGCTCAATGAAGAAGAGAGTACCAGAAAAGGGAAGTCCATTGTCCGAAAAAACCAAAAAAGCTAGTTTATCAAAAGTTCTAAAAGCTGAGGAATCCTCAGATGAAGCAGGCCCTTCTCACAGTGATGAAGGATCTGAAGAGGATGAACTGTCTTTCATCTCCAGAAAAATTCAACACATGCAGAGAAAAAAAATGTTGTTTTAGAAGGAAGCAGTTTAACAAAAAGTTTCCTAAAGAAAAATCAGCCTCCAAGGAAAAAGGTCCACCTTTGTGCTTTGAGTGCAAAAAGCCTAGTCATTTCAAAGCTGACTGTCCAGGTCTAAAGGACAAAAGGAAGTTCTTCAAAAAGAAGAAAGGTCTAATGGCTACTTGGGAGGATATGGATATATCATCATCTGAGGAAGAAGGTGAAGCTGAGGAAGAGGCAAATATCTGTCTCATGGCTGGCACTTATTCAGAAAGTAAATACATTGATGCTGAGGTAATGGAATCTGACTCATTCACTCTTAAAGAAGCATTTGATGAGTTACTACACAACTCGTCCATTCTGTCTCATGAATATAAAATTCTCAAAAAGAAATTTTCTAAGCTACTAAGGAGTATGATGGAGTCTACATGGAAAGGCAAGCTCTTGTAAAAGAAAACAAGAAGCTTGAGTCAGAGAATGTCAGTCTAACTGACAAACTTAAAGTTGAGCCTGATGTCCCTTGTGAAGTTGCAAAAACTGAAACAAGATGTGACATATCTGATAGACACTCTATCTAAATTTGTAGGTGGCTTAGAAAAGTTGAGCTTTATACTGGGGGTACTCTAGGTCACCTCATGATAAGTCTCGCTTAGGCTATGGCAAAGAGAAGCATGAAGCATCTCACAAACTATCAAAACCTCATGCATACCATAGAGTTTCTAAAACTCAAGCATATCATACTAAAACAAAATCAAGCTTATCTAACACTTACTGTAAAGTTTGTGGAAAAAGTGGCCATATAACATCTAGATGCATACATCACAAGCATGTCAAGTATGCTTGTCCAGTGACCACTAACAGGAAAGAAACACGCATCTTAATACTTGGACAGTGGTTGCTCACGTCACATGATGGGAGAAAGGTGTATGTTCCAAGACCTTAGACACAAAGATGGTGACTGGGTTACCTTCGGAGGTAATCAGAAAGGAAAGATCATTGGAGTAGGTAAAATTGGTAAACAACCTTTTCCTTCCATTGATAATGTTCTTTTAGTTGATGGTTTAAAACACAATCTGCTGAGCATAGGTCAATTATGTGATAGTGGGTTTGTTGTTTCTTTTGATAAGAACATGTGTAATGTCTAGAAAATTGATGGATCACTCTTATTCACTGCTAAGAGGCAAAACAATCTGTATAAGATTGACTTGGAGGATCTCTCAAATCAAAGTATCTCATGTCTAGTGTCCATTGAAGATGAGCGATGGATTTGGCACAAAAGGTTAGATCATGCAAGCTTGAAATTAATTTCAAAGCTAAATAAGCATAACCTCATGAGAGATTACCAAACCTTAAGTTCAAATCTGATGCTCTCTGTGATGCATGTCAAAAGGGAAAACAAGTCAAAGGTTCCTTTGAATCAAAGAATATTGTTAGTACCAATAGACCACTAGAGTTGTTACACCTTGATCTCTTTGGTCCAACAATGACTGCCTCTGTCAGTGGTAAGAAATATGGTCTAGTCATAGAAGATGACTACACTAGATAGACATGGGTTATGTTCCTAGCTCACAAGGATGAGTCATTCAGAGTCTTCTCTGTATTTTGCAAACGTGTATAGAATGAAAAAGGCATGTGTATCACTTCAATCAGAAGTGACCATGGGGGAGAGTTTGAAAATGAGCATTTTGAAATGTTCTACGAGAAAAGTGGTATTCTTCATAACTTCTCTATGCCTAGAATACCACAGCAAAATGGTGTGTTAGAGAGAAAGAACATATCTCTTCAAGAGATGGCTAGAACAATGCTCAATGACAACTTTGTCCCCAAACACTTATGGGCTGAAGCTGTTAACACTGCCTGCTACATTCAGAACAGAATATACATAAGACCAATTCTGAATGAGACTCCTTATGAATTGTGGAAAGGACGAAAACCCAAGATATCTTACTTTCATCCTTTTGGTTGTAAATGCTTTATACTAAATACAAAAGATCAACTTGGTAAGTTTGAAGCTAAAATAGCTAATGGAATTCTGTTAGGATATTCTGAGTCATCTAAAGGCTTTAGAGTTTACAATTCTAGAACTTTAGTAGTTGAAGAATGTATACATGTTAAATTTGATGACAAACAGCCTGATAAGAAATTATCAGAGCTTGATGAAGCATTTGCAGATTTGAATCTCAAAGGTTCTTGAAAATCCAGTGAACATCAAGTCTGATGATCAATTGGACGATCAACAACAACCTGAGTCAGAAACTTCACAACAAGAAAGTGTTCAAAGATCATGGTACTTCAAAAATTATCATCCTCAAGATCAAATCATTGGAAGTCTCAGTGATAGGCTGAGAACCAGATCAACATTCAGAGAGCAAGATGATTCTGCTTTAGTCTCTGAGTTGGAACCGAAGACAGTAGACGAGGCTCTACTGGACTAGGGTTGGATTCTAGCAATGCAAGAAGAATTGAACCGGTTCGAAAGAAGTGAAGTTTGGACTCTGGTGCCCCTACCAAAGGATAAATCTGTGATTGGAACTAAGTAGGTTTACAGAAACAAGCTTGATGAAAATGGTAAAGTGGTAAGAAATAAAGCAAGATTAGTTGCTCAAGGTTACTCTCAGGAAGAAGGTATAGATTACACTGAAACTTTTGCTCCTGTTACTAGATTAGAAGCAATACGCATTTTATTATCTTTTGCTGCACATCATAATATTATGCTTTATCAAATGGATGTAAAAAGTACATTCCTAAATGGCTTTATAAATGAGGAAGTGTATGTTATGCAACCTCCAGGTTTTGAAAGTGAAACCCATCCTGAACATGTGTATAAGCTAAAGAAAGCTTTATACGGCCTCAAGCAAGCTCCTAGAGCTTGGTATGAAAGGCTAAGTTCATTCTTAATGGACAATGGATTTAGTAAAGGAAAGGTTGATACAACCTTGTTTAGAAAATCCACCAAATCCAGCTTTATAATTGTACAAATATATGTTGATGACATAATCTTTGGTGCTACTAATGAATCTTTGTGCAAAGAATTTTCTAAGTTAATGCAGAAAGAATTTGAAATGAGCATGATGGGAAAACTCAAATTCTTCCTTGGGCTTTAAGTAAAACAAACAGTGGACGATGTATACATCCATCAAATCAAGTATACAAAAGAACTCTTAAAGAAGTTCAAAATGGATGGCTGCAAACCAATGAACACACCTATGCACTCCACGTCCATACTACTAATAAGGGTTTGTGCTTTAAGAAAAATAATGATTACAGGTTAGTTGATTTTTGTGATGCTGACTATGCTGGAGATAGAATAGAAAGGAAAAGTACCAGTGGAGGATGTTACTTCATTGGAGCTAACTTAGTCTCATGGTCAAGCATGAGACAAAGTATCATTGCCTTATCAACTGCTGAAGCTGAGTATATATCAGCTGCAAGTTGCTGCTCACAGCTTCTATGGATCAAACATCAATTGGAGGACTACAATGTGTTTATAAGTAGTATTCCACTTATGTGTGATGACACTGCTGCAATCAATTTATCTAAGAATCCAATCTTGCATTCAAGAGCTAAGCACATAGATATTAAACATCATTTTATTAGAGATTATGCGCAAAAAGGTGTTATTGGTATACAATTTGTAGATACTGATCATCAATGGGCATATATCTTTACTAAACCTCTAGTCGATAACAGATTTATTTTTATTAGAAAACATCTTAACATGATTTTTCTGGATTAATATGTCATCCAGTCATGGCCCTCTATTATATGTTAAAGGTGCGACTATTGCTTGCTTCGTCTATTGCCTGTTTGCATCTGACTCGTCTATGCTTTCTATTATTAATTTGCATTTATTATGTCTAAGACATATTTAATTCAAATTCTCTTTGCTGATTCAGTTATATCCATCATTTCTTTAACTTGCTTTTTACAGTTTCAAAAACGTGCTCCGTGTCAGCATTTAATGCATGCCTATCGCACGTCTTTCATTCAATTTCATTTTAGAATTATTTTCAGAGAGAAACTCTTCATATTTCAACCCTTTTTAAGTGTGTCTCTTCCCTCTGAAAAACCTTTCACTCTCTCTGAACCTGAAACTTCTTGCGAAAGTATTCTCTGTTTCTCTAACCCTAAACCTTCAATCTTTCAAAAATGGCTACGTCATCTGCTACCTATAATGTCAATGCTCTCGAAATTGGAATAGAGCATCACTTTGAGTTTGGCATACTGAAGGAATACAATGTTGATATAAGTCAGTACATCAATGCTGCTGGTTGGGGAGGATTGTTCGTTGAGAAGGTCTCCGTGTACCCAGACCTGATTAGGGCTTTTCTGGAAGAAACCCAAGGTTACTAAGACTGAAGTCTCTGCTACTGGGATGGGGACTGAGGTGATTGTATCTGAAGCAACAATCACAACTGCGATTCACTATGCTCGGGAAGGTCTAACCCTAACTGAGAAATGGGAAGAAGATTTGGGTGGACCAGAAGTCATTGCTACTCTTATGATGAGGAGTGATACTGTAAGAAATCACTCATGGATGATCCCTGCATACTCACCCTTTCAAACTTTACCAATCAGACCTTAATTTTAACCCATCATACCCTCTGATGATCCCTGGTTTAATCAACCAGATGATATTGGGATCAACCCAGGTGCACCATTTCCAAAACTGCCTAAAATCACATTTCTATACACTAACCCTTCCATTCTGTACAATGGCAAAGCTGAAAGTTGGGCCAAAGTAAAAAGAGATTGGAGAATCCTGTATCACACCCACCAACCTGAACCAGAATCAACCAGACCCTTTTATCCCGTACCTAAATATGAGTATGAGCTAGAGGAAGTCATTCCTAGAAGCTATATTGGCATATCATATGAACCCTCTGAACCTTTACCCTCTGAACACTTCACTGCCCATGGACCCCTCTTGACTCACCTACCACAACAAAAATTCTCACCAAAGAAAATCTACCCTAACCTCATCAAGCTTCCACCTTTCAAACCCCATACTGATGGTGTTGACAGATATATTATCCCTGTCTGGTGGACTGTGCCATCAAAGGCAGTAGAGGTAGATAAAATACCTCTTCAAAGGTCAAGAACCTATGGCTACCAAAGATTCATCTTGGACAAGAATGTCAAGTGGAAGAAATTTGTGCATCCTAGGGAATATGGAAGTGCTGCTGATGTGATTGGTCACATCATGTATGCTCATCTCAAGGCAGAGTTTGAGCTGCCAAGGTATATCAAAGCTGCCAATTTCGTTCCACCTATGTGGCGGTATCACTCATCCAAGGACACCAACGTTGGCATGCGACCTCCAAGAATTTGTCCCAGATTACCAATGATTGATTTGAACAAGGATAAGGATGCAAAGAAGAGACTGAATACTCACCTTATGCCTGCTCTTAATTCCTGCATTTTGGATCCAAGTCCAGACCCTCTAGCTAACCAAGTATTCATCAAATTATTGCTATCTGAAGATGAGGAAAAGAGGGCACTTGATGATGTCAGAGGCTATTGGGCTTGCCACATCAAGACTTGCAATAAAGAAGCCTCCTCCTCAGGACTTAATGAAGCTGACTAGAAAACCATTCCTACTATTAGAGGAAAATATGGTTTCTCCTCTGTCAGGTATTACATACATGAGGACACTCTTGGCATTCCTCTGATCAGTCCAACCTATGAAGAAGATGAAATCCACTGGGCTCCATATTTGCCCAGATCTGAACCTTCCATACATCTATCTGCAGAATCTTCTGAGGAAATGGAAGAGAATGTTGTTGAAGGACCAGACTTGACTGAGAAAGTTGTACAGACTGAGGCTATTAATAAAGAAGTTGCTGAATCTGTCAGTAGACAAGGCACTTCTGGCAAGCATTCATCTCAACTTCTAGCTCTGGCAATTGTTCATCTTGAAGCACAACCTCAACACTCATAAGCTCTAAGCATAATGCAAGAACAAGGTCACATGACTACTACTGCTGAAAGCTCAATAACTTCCTTGCCACCTGATCTGGATGAAATTATCACAAAGAAGGTTGAAGCTCAGGTAGAGAAATCCCTGAAACCTACCAATGCTCTCCTCAATCAAATGCTTCAGTTGCTCTCCAACTTCCAGCAGAACCAAGTCAACCTGTTCCACCACCACCAAACCCTCAAAATCAAAACCCTCCTCTTCCTCCACCTTCTAATCCATAGTCTTTATTCTTGATTCTTTTTTTCTTTATTTATAATTGACAATGATGGTACCCTCTTTCATACATTTTTGTTTGATGACAAAAAGGGGGAGAATAATAGAAAAGAGGATTAAATTTTCTAAACATATGCTTATATCTGCACGTATTTGCTTACTATTTGCTCTAATGCATGCTTCTATACTTGCTTTGATATTTGTTAGTCTGCTCTGATAATGGTTTTGAATTGCTCTGTGCTCTATACTTAGCTCTCTATGCTTATTTGCCTGATGTTAGAAGTTATTAAGTCTCTGTATGCTTTAGGGGGAGCTCTGTAGCTCTCTTAGAATTTGCTCACTCAAATTTAATTAGTTTTTGTCACCATCCAATAGGGGGAGATTGTTGGAACCAAAGTGGTTTTGGCTAAAATAATATCTTAAGTTTTAATGTTAACAAAAAGGTTAAATTTGTATGGCAAAGTTATGCTAAAGATCTAACTCGTTTACTCTAGCTTGCAGGATTGTTTAAAGTGTTACTAGACGAGGAAACTTATCTTTAGCTTCTTAGTTTTGCTAAGAAATAGTATTGGGTCTAAGATCTCACTTGCTAGACGAGCCTTCAGAAACATGGTAGAATTTTGAGTCTATAAGGTTATCGCTAGACGAGGTACTAAAAATTGACTAAGTTAAAAGTAACTAGACGAGTACCTAAGTCTATGTGTAAAACAAGGAGTAGACGAGCCAATTAAAAACTCTCAGGAAAATAGCAAGTCCAAAGACTTGACACTAGATGAGAAGTTAACTAGACGCACATCAGTAGACTACCTAGTTGCTATACATAGATAAAATTGCACGTCCAAAGACATGAGCATCTATAGGTCACTAAAACTGAACCCATCTAGTCAAAGTGAATTTATTTCAAATGCTTGTTTATTTAATATGAAGGAATTTATGTTTGTTTCCTGCGTTGTTTGAATTGTTTAACCTTTGTTTCTTGAGATTAGAAATATAGTACCATCGAGAACACAAACCTTTGTACTCTGTCACTTATATTGTTGCAAAGTTAAACCAAGTACAAAGAAGGAAAGTCAGAAAGCAACCTTCGGTACAACAGGGAAACAACAACACTACTTTGATCATTCTTCTATTAACCAATAACACTTCTCGCAGAAAGCATATCAAGCTATCAGTCTTAACAGTTCCTAGCATTTAATGCTATGTCTAAACGAATACAAATTGAAGACCGTTGAAGAAGATCAAGGCAGAGATGCACTTCATCTATAAATACTGGACGATCCCCAATGAAGAAGATGATTTAAGCTCTGATATTCAAAGTGCCAAAACTCTACTTAAAGTTCTCTTGAACTAATTCATTTATAATCTCAACTGATCTTAAACTTTCATACTCTCACACATAATGGTCTTGTAAGATTATTCTTTAAATCTCTTTATTAGAGTTAGAGCCTGAAGAGGCTTGGTAGAGAAAGAATACTTGTAAGCCTGAAGAGGTGTTGAATACTTGTAAAGGTATTAGATTATAGTGGAGAAAACCTTCAGGTAAAAGGGACTGGACGTAACTCTTGGTTGGAAGAGAGTGAACCAGGATAAATCATCTGTGTGAATCTTCTGTCCTTATCTTTTACAGTCTTTGCTTATACTAACTCTGGAGATTTGGATATGAGTTTGTTAACTCTTTAGAAAGATTATTTTGTTTGTGTGTACTTATCTTGCTTTGCTTGCAAAAAGGTTTTTAGAAAAGGCTTTTTCGAAAAACTGTTAAGAAACACAATTTAACCCCCCTTCTTGTGTTTCCCTGTGTCAACTTAACTTGTTCTTGGACTTTGATCTATGATTGTTTCCATTGAAACTTATATTCTCTGATCTGCCCCTCACAACATTCAACCTTTTTGCATTGTTGTCAATCTTGGTTTCCTACTTTTTCTGAAGTTCCTTAGTCTGGATAGCTGACTGCACTTGATCAAGAGAGATAGTTTGATCTCTTCCAAAGAGTATAGCATCTTTAAAATGTTCATATGAATTTGGCAAAGCACTACGTAAAATTAGAGCTTTGTCTTCATCGTCCAATTTTACATCAATGTTTTCAAGATCATCCAAGGTTCGATTGAAGTCTGCAATCTGATCACTGAGCAATCGATCCTCAATCATTTTAAATGAATACAACTATTGCTTCAAGAAGAGACGATTAGCAATTTATTTTGTCATGTACAAAGATTCCAGCTTGAGCCACATAGCTGCAGCAGTTGATTCTTGAGCCACTTCTCTCAGAGCTTTGTCCCCAAGGCACAAGATTATGGTGCTTCTAGCCGTTTCTATCAGATCTTTCTTCTCTTTCTCGGGTAGAGTTTTAGGCAGAGTAGCCTCTCCCTTCAGTGCATCAGTCAGACCTTGATGCACCAAGATTGCTTGCATCTATATCCTCCATAATCCAAAATCATTGGAGCTTGTGAACTTCTCAATATCGAACTTGGTTGCTCTCATGGTTGCACCCCCTCTTAGATTCTTGGTCTTCCCACAGACATCGCCAATTGTATTGTAAGGTTGAGAGCTGCAACCAATAACACCAACAACAGTACCAAGAAAACACAACAGGAAAAACAGAACACAGAAATAAAGCAATTAACACAAACACAACAAAGTAAAGGAAAGAAGAGAGATGACACCAAGATTTAGTGGTTCGCTCATATATATATATGACCTACTTGGTATAGATTAGCATTCTTGGTTGTTAGACAGTTACTACCCTTTTGAAAGAAATTTTTGGATTTTCATCTATGGTTGCGTTTGTATGCGTGTAATGGTGATGATGCATAAGCTTTATGGAATTGCGGATAGTATAGCTTTTGTAGATGGAATTCATATCTATTATGTCTCTTGCTAAATTGATGGTTATGTACATGCTAGATGTTCTTAAAGTGGTACTCTATATGTGTAAATAATTGGAATGTAGCATTCACGCCTTAATTGTTGGTTGTGATATATATCTTTGTGTGTGTGTGTGTGTGTGTGTGTTTGTGTGTGTGTGTATGTGTGTGTATGTGATATATTTTGGTTTCCTTAACTGCCTTAGGGATTTTGATGACCGAAAAACGCGGTATCTCTCGGACATGAAATTAAAACTGTCAAGACAAGGGTCCCAGAGAAGAACACCGAAAGGGGATCAAAGAATCAATGTATATAAGTATATGTTTTCCCCCATGTGAGTGGGACTTCAGAGATAGAAAGCGAATGATAGACCAAGCTATTCCACAAGTAACCTCTTAAGAGATAAGATGTTCTTACGGTATATTAATGACTTGTGAAATTACATATATATGTATATGTGCAAATATTTTGATAAATTGTATTTGTATGATTTTGTATGTTGTGAATCCCTAGGTTTCATACTCACCCACGCTTATTACAACCCGCATGACCATCCCATTCACACCTTGTGCAGTAGCCGTTTTGGAAGCCTTAGATGTCATTTAGAGAGTGTTGGTTTTGATTTTTGGGTTGTGCTCTCTGTTTTTGTTGAGTTAATTCAGGACAATGTAAATATTTCTTTTATGTTTTACTCTGATAGATTAAACTCATTATGGTGGTACATAAAAATTGAAAAAGAAAAACAAAAGATATATTTTTATGAATTGCTTGTGTTCATCTCACACAGCATAGATATCTTGTATTTATACACTAGACTAATTAAACACAACTTATAATTTACAAAGCCAAATAAATGAGGCACATATTCCCTAAGGTCTAAACATTTCCTAAGTTCATGAACTAATTAAGTACATTAGCTATTTCCTAAACTCTTAATGGCAGTCTTTGGATGGTGGCAGTCTTTGGACGGTGGATTCCAACTTTGGACGGTGGATGTATTTGGACGGTGTGGACGGTGCATAAATGTGGACGGTGAAATGGTAAATGGGATATTCCAACACTCCCCCTCAAGCTGGAAAATGTATATCAATCATTCCCAGCTTGCAAGTGAGATCTTGAAACTTATCTTTAGGAAGACCCTTGGTTAGCACATCAGCTAGTTGATGTTCTGATGGGACGTACGATGTGGCAATCAGCCCACTATCAAGCTTTTCTTTAATGAAGTGTCGGTCAATCTCTATATGTTTGGTCCTGTCATGCTGAACTGGATTGTGAGCAATGCTAATGGCTGACTTGTTATCACAAAAGAGCTTCATTGGAGCTTCATACTTGATCTTGAGATCATCAAGAATGATCTTCATCCATAACAATTCACAAACTCCTTGAGCCATAGCTCAGAATTCGGCTTCTGCGCTTGATCTTGCAACAACATTCTGTTTTTTACTTCTACATGTAACAAGGTTCCCACACAAGAATGTGCAATAGCCTGATGTGGACCTCATATCACTCACTGAACCTACATAATCTGCATCAGTATAAGCCTCCATAGTTAAGCTTCCTCCTCTTTTGAACAAGAGTCCTCTTCCTAGAGTGGCTTTGAGATACTGCAGAATACGTTCTACAGCCTGCAAGTGCCTCACCCTCGGATCATGCATGAACGGACTCACTACACTGACTACATATGCTAAATCTGGTCTAGTGTGTGCTAAGTAAATCAACTTCCCCACTAGTCTTTGATATTGGACCTTGTCCACCTTAGCACTCTCCTCTTCGGTGCTTATTCTGTGATTTTGCTCGATTGGAACACTTACAGGTTTACATCCAAGTTTGTCTGTTTCCTTCAAAAGATCAAGCACATACTTCCTTTGAGAAATGAAAATACCTTGTTTTGAGTAGTGTGACACCCTTCTACCCCGCATGTTATAAACCATTTAATTTAAAAACAATTAAAGGAAAACATGCAATTATTATTGAAATAAATAAAACAATTGTCCATGGGTAGAAAATTCCCACATGAACCGTTTACAATGCGGAAAATGAAAACAGTTTTAAACAGTAAAAACATAATAAACCAATAAAATATCTGAAACCCGATGTCACCTAAAGAGCTGGTATAACCATTTCGGGATAAACAACCACGGAATTACAACTGAAAACTAACATAACACAAACTAGCCCTACTATGAGTGGCGGCTCCTCAGAGTCACTCCTCTCCGGGCTGCTCGTCATCCTCTGCAAGGTGCCAATCAGGCCAAACACAAACAAACATGGGGAGTAAGTTCATATAATCATATACAGCAAGAAGTAGGAAGTAAAGTAACAGTAAACAC
Organism: Echinosophora koreensis; assembly: GCA_035048595.1. NCBI lineage: Eukaryota > Viridiplantae > Streptophyta > Magnoliopsida > Fabales > Fabaceae > Echinosophora > Echinosophora koreensis. Next base: position 1,533,853 of record JAPCYP010000077.1, read on the forward strand.
AGCAACATTACACCAAACATCAACATCAACATTATGCTATGCAGTGCAATGAAGTCCTACTCCGCTAAACCAACAATGCATGTGGATCCACTAAACTCGGGATGAAGGACTTCGGAGTTAAATATCCACATTGAGAATCTACTCAACGCCAGAGAATCTACTCCTTGGATAGCCAACGCATCAAACCAACGAATACCTCGTCACGGGGGCGCTAGGAGAATCTACTCCAACTGTGGATGGCCAGATCACCGTACTCTAGGACGATCTCCCCTATGTCGAACATCCCTAATCAACAACTCCGATGCTATGCGTATGCAACACGACAACAACGGCAACACCACCTCCATAACTCCAACGGAATCGACGGGATATAACAGCGGAATCAACCGCAACAACTTGCCTCGCGGAATCTACCTGAGGACTTAAGCGGAATCAACCGCAGTACCTGGGGCAAACTCTCGGCCACCAAGGTACATAACAACCACACCTTAGACCCAAACCCCGAGGTCAAGGCTTCCTTGGCCAAAAAGCATCAAGGCACAACTCATCAGCTTGCGGCACCCAAAAGGGTATCGACTTAACACCTCACCATCTCATCATCTTTAATTATCTTTAGTAACATTAACCAAGTTGTCTAATCAGTTATCATCATAGGGAAGTGGGGTTTAAAAACCCCTTAAGTCATTTAATCTTGTTCTGTCCAGGTGGGTTAAGCACGGTCGTGCTCGTAACCCAGCACGGTCGTGCTTAAGCGCGTGAGGGGCGTGCTCCCCTATAAGTGAAGCACGGTCGTGCTTCTTAATGAGCACGGTCGTGCTCTTTGTCCTCACGGCCGTGCTAAACAGCGCGGCCATCTTCCCAGAATTCAACTGGGAGCACGGTCGTGCTCCCTGTTCAGCACGGTCGTGCTCATCGCACGACAGTGCTGTTCTGGGCAGGAACAGAAGCTGAAACTTAACAATCCTTTTAGGGTTTTAATCTGTTAATCCTCCTAACTCAGTTATTAGTGCGTTTTGAGGGTTAAATTCAGTAAAACATCATCATCAAATCAGCATTGGCATCAATCCAACAGTAACATCATGTTCATCATCATCACAACAATATGAATACGAACCAATATTTTGGACATGGCATCAACATTCACATACCAACAACTACCAACATATCATCAAAAAGATTAACATATATCAAACAGATATTCACACAGTAAACCGGGTCATGGGAACCCTTTACTCTACTCTAACCCTGAGCCTATGATCACACTACCCTTCTCCCCATATCTGGATTGAAGGTAGCTCTTTCGGTGTCCTAAACAACGAACCGGTTCCTCCCTTTACAGCGGCTCACGCTAAAACGAACCTTGGATCAACCAGAGCAAAATCAACCAGAGCAAAATCAACCATTAGTTTTCCAACCAGAACACCAAAAAGGATTGAAAAGGGAAAGAGACCGTTACCTCTTACCTAAACTAGATGCACAGGGTTCCTCTAAGGTTCCAGAAACTCCGAGAGCCAGCTGGGTTGAGCGTAAACAGGGATGAACACTACGTCAGCCGTAACAGGATTAGCAGCCACTAAAAGTAGGGTTAAAGTGTAAACCCTCGACTCTGTTTTCGTTTATATAAATCTCAGACTTGAGCACGGTCGTGCTGACTCTTGAGCATGGTCGTGCTCGACTTAACGTTATGAGACGCGGTCCACGCATTGAGCACGGGCGTGCTCCCTGTTGAGCACGGTCGTGCTCAACTTAATATCAAAAACACGCTTCTGACTTTAAGCACGGGCTTGCTGGCTAACGAGCACGGGCGTGCTCATGTACCAGAAAGGGTCTTTAACCAAAAATCCCATTAAGCCCTTGAACGACAAATCCAACTTAATAAAATTAATTCTGAAAAACAGGGTGTTACAATTCCACCCCCCTTATAAAAATTTCGTCCTCGAAATTTACACGTACCTCAAGGAAAAAGATGCGGGTACGCTTCCATCAACTTGTTCTCCAGCTCCCAGGTAGCACTTTCCTCAGTTGCCCCACTCCAAACCACTTTAACCAAAGGAATTTCCTTGCCTCTTAGCTGCTTCACCCTCCGATCCTCGACTCGAAGAGGTAACACCTCAAACGTCAGGTTCTCTTTCAACTGTATGGCGTCGGGTACTATCACGTGACTAGGGTCATGAATATACTTCCTGAGTTGAGACACATGAAAAACGTTGTGGAGATTTGACAAGAATGGGGGTAAGGCTATCTGGTAGGCGACTTCGCCGACTCTTTTGAGGATTTGGTAAGGACCAATGAACCTCGGAGTAAGTTTCCTCGCCTTCATCACTCTACCAACCCCAGTTGTCGGGGTAACTCTCAAGAATACATGATCGCCTTCCTGGAATTCGAGCGCCTTCCTCCTTTTATCATGATAGCTCTTCTGCCTACTCTGTGCAACTCTCATATTTTCCTGAACCAACTTAATCTTTTCAGTTGTTTCCAGGACTATCTCTGGCCCTAGCACCACACTATCACTAGGTTCACTCCAACACAAGGGTGTCCTACATCTCCTCCCATACAGAGCCTCATAAGGTGCCATCCCAATACTGGAATAGAAACTATTGTTGGAGGTAAACTCTATTAGGGGCAAAAACTTATCCCAACTTCCTAACTGCTCTAACACACAAGCCCTCAACAAGTCCTCTAAGGACTGGATGGTCCGCTCAGACTGCCCATTAGTCTGTGGGTGGTAAGCTGAACTAAGCCTAAGCTTTGTCCCTAAAGCATCTTGCAAACTATTCCAAAACCTAGAGGTAAACCTCGGGTGTCTATCTGAAACTATGCTAGAGGGTACACCATGAAGCCTAACTATCTCCTTGATGTACAGCTTTGCCAACTTCTCTAAAGGATACTCCATGTTCATCGGAATGAAATGGGCAGAGTTAGTCAGTCTATCCACAACAACCCAAATTGCCTCAAAACCAGCTGGAGTCCTAGGGAGTCCAGACACAAAATCCATGGAGATACTATCCCATTTCCATTCTAGGATACTCAGGGGTTGCAACTTACCCGAAGGCCTCTAATGCTCGATCTTAGTCTTCTGACAAACTAGGCACGCATACACAAACTCGGCTACATCCTTTTTCATCCTAGGCCACCAAAACATTCTCTTAAGGTCCTAATACATCTTAGTGGCACCTGGGTGCACACTCAGTCCACTCCTATGACCTTCTTCTAAGATCAACTTCCTAAGTTCAGGAACATCTGGCACACAAACTCTATCCTTGAATTTCAAGACCCCATCACTTCCATCCTTAAAGCTTAGGTCTCTACCCTGTGCGAGCAACTCTCGCTGGTCTAAGAGATACTTATCTAACTTCTGACCCTCTCTAATCTGATCCATCAAACTGTTGGTAACCTTCAAGGTTCCAAGCCTAACACTCTTAGGGGTAAACTCACAAGCTAGACTAAGGTCTCTAAACTCCTCAATCAGATCCATCTCCCTAACCATCAAAGCGGAGACATGCAGGGTTTTCCTACTCAAGGCATCGGCCACCACATTGGCCTTTCCTGGGTGATAGGTCAGCTCGAAGTCATAGTCCTTTAACAACTCCATCCACCTACGCTGCCTCATATTCAACTCCTTTTGATCAAAGAGGTACTTCAAACTCTTATGATCACTAAAGACCTCAAACCTCGCTCCATACAGGTAATGCCTCCAGATCTTTAAGGCAAATACCACAGCTCCTAACTCTAGGTCATGGGTAGGGTAGTTCTTCTCATGGGTTTTCAACAGCCTAGAAGCGTAAGCAACTACCTTACCATTCTGCATCAGCACTCCACCTAACCCTTGCTTAGAAGCATCGCAGTAAACTACGAAGGGTTCACTAGGATCTGGCAAAACTAACACTGGTGCTGATGTCAACCTATTCTTAAGGGTTTGGAAACTCTCTTCACACTTAGAGTCCCACACAAACAACTGTCCCTTTTTGGTGAGACGGGTTAAGGGTAACGCTATCTTAGAGAAACCTTCTATAAACCGCCTATAGTACCCGGCTAACCCCAAGAAACTCCTAATCTCGGTCACAGACTTTGGCGCTTCCCACTGGAGCACGGTCTCTACTTTAGCTGGGTCTACTACTATGCCACCCTTAGAGATGACATGTCCTAAGAAGCTCACGTCCTCTAACCAGAACTCACACTTAGACAACTTAGCATACAACTGCTTCTCCTTAAGGGTCTGCAAGACAACCTTCAGGTGTTCCTCATGTTCCTCCTTACTCTTGGAGTACACTAAGATGTCATCTATGAACACCACCACAAACTTATCCAAGTAAGGGTGAAAGGTCTTGTTCATGTAGTCCATGAAGACCGCAGGAGCATTGGTCACACCGAAGGGCATAACCAAGTACTCATAGTGACCATATCGCGTCCTAAACGCTGTCTTCGGGATGTCCTCAGACTTAACCCGAATCTGATGGTACCCTGACCTCAAATCTATCTTTGAAAAGACGCAAGCGCCCATCAACTGGTCCATAAGATCATCAATCCTAGGGAGGGGATACCGATTCTTTATGGTCACCTTGTTGAGCTGTCGAAAGTCGACACACAGCCTCATACTACCATCCTTCTTTTTCACCAACAACACAGGTGCTCCCCACGGAGACACACTCGGCCTAATGAACTGCTTCTCCATCAGGTCCTCCAACTGTTCTTTCAACTTAGCTAGCTCTAGGGGAGACATTCTATAGGGTGCTATGGATATTGGCCCGGTGCCAGGCACTAAGTCTATGGTAAACTCAACATCTCTTTCTGGGAGTAAGTTATAAACATCCCCCGGAAACACTTCAGGAAACTCTCGCACAACAGGCATGCTGGCGACATCAGGAGGGCTGCTCTCTACATCCAGGGAAGCTAACATCATGTATACTTGGGCTTCGTCTCTCATCGAAGCTCGTACTTGGCTGGCAGAGAGAAGGTCTGGATTCTTAGACTCCTTTGGAGTTCCAAAAACCAGGATTTTATCAAAACAGTTTAGAAGGACATGGTTGGAAGATAACCAGTCCATACCCAGAATAACGTCCAGGTCTTTCAAAGGTAAGCATACAAGATCAGCGAGGAAAGTTTTATCATTTATAACAATATGACAGTTCTTGCATGCATAAGAAGTGGAAACAGGTTTATTTGTAGGTGTAGAAACCAACAAATCAAACTCAAGGAAGGTAACAGGCAAATTAAGACTCTTGACCCTATCATACGATATAAACGAGTGAGTAGCACCCGAATCATACAATACAATTCATTGAGTTCCATCAATTAAACACGTACCTTGGATTAAGTCATCAGACTCGGAGGCTTCGGCTCCACTAAGAGTAAAGACTCTTCCAGTGGTCTTCAGTCTGTTGGCCTGGGACTTCTGATTCTTGCTAGCGCTGGAAGGCTCGGTCTTAACTCCATCGCACTCGCGGCTGATGTGGCCTGGCTTGCCACACTTAAAGCAGATGACCTGTGTTTCCTTGCACTGGGACGAATAGTGGTCCTGTGCTCCACACTTCCCACACCTCATAGCTCTAGGGGCATCAGAAAACCCACCCCTGAAGCTACTCTGCTGAAACTGGGGCTTCCTGCCACTCTGCTTGAAGTCCTTGCCCGAAGGGGCATACCGCTGCTTGCCCTTGTCCCTCTGATCAGTTCTCTTGCTACTCTGATTGTCCGATCCTCTGGAACTGGCAGCTCTGAACTCGCTGGCATCCTCATAAATCCGACACTTGTTGACTAGAATCGGAAAGACTCGGATCTCCTGATAACTGATGGCCTGTTTGATCTCAGGTCGGAGTCCAGCTTCGAACTTCACACACTTGGAGCGATCGTCTGTCTCATGCTGATATGGAGTATAGTACCTAGCCAGCTCCTCAAACTTAGCCGCATAGTCACCGACTAACAGCGACCCCTACCTCAAGGACAAGAATTCCATCTCTTTCTTGTCCCTGATATCTGCTGGAAAATACTTCTCCAGAAACCTCTGTCTGAACACAGCCCAAGTCACTGCTGTGCCCTCTACCTGCATCCTCTGTCTGCAGTTATCCCACCAGTGCTCCGCCTCTTCAGTCAACATGAAGGTGGCGAAGATGAGCTTCTGCTGATCATTACAATCCATCGCACGGAAGATCTTCTCCGTCTCCCTCAGCCACAACAAAGCTCCCTCTAGGTCATGCGCTCCCTTGAACGACGGAGGGTTGTTCCTCTGGAACTTATCCAGTCCCTGGAACTCAGCTGGCCCACCGTTGTTAGGGTTGACCTGTCCGATAGCATTGGCCAGAAGTGCCAATGCGTCAGCAATTGCCTGATCGTTGCGTCCTCTACCGGCCATTAGTTCCTGTACATATCCAAAACAACCTTTAATACAGAACTTAGCGAGTAAAAGCTACAAGCAACTAACTTAAAGCATCATTATCTATACCAAGTATAGCCAATCCAAACAAGAGTCACACAACAGACTCACAACAGACTCATACCACGTCCGAACAAGGTCGAACTGCTCTGATACCACTAAATGTGACACCCTTCTACCCCACATGTTATAAACCATTTAATTTAAAAACAATTAAAGGAAAACATGCAATTATTATTGAAATAAATAAAACAATTGTCCATGGGTAGAAAAGTCCCACATGAATCGTTTACAACGCGAAAAATGAAAAGAGTTTTAAACAGTAAAAACATAATAAACCAATAAAATATCCGAACCCCGATGTCACCTACAGAGCTGGTATAACCATTCCGGGATAAACACCCACGGAATTACAACTGAAAACTAACATAACACAAACTAGCCCTACTATGAGTGGCGGCTCCTCAGAGTCACTCCTCTCCGGGCTGCTCGTCATCCTCTGCAAGGTGCCAATCAGGACAAACACAAACAAACATGGGGAGTAAGTTCATGTAATCATATACAGCAAGAAGTAGGAAGTAAAGTAACAGTAAACACAGCAACATTACACCAAACATCAACATCAACATTATGCTATGCAGTGCAATGCAGTCCTACTCCGCTAAACCAACAATGCATGTGGATCCACTAAACTCGGGATGAGCGACTTCGGAGTTAAATATCCACATTGAGAATCTACTCAACGCCGGAGAATCTACTCCTTGGATAGCCAACGCATCAAACCAACGAATGCCTCGTCACGGGGGCGCTAGGAGAATCTACTCCAACCGTGGGTGGCCAGATCACCGTACTCTAGGACGATCTCCCCTATGTCGAACATCCCTAATCAACAACTCCGATGCTATGCGTATGCAACACGACAACAACGGCAACACCACCTCCATAACTCCAACGGAATCGACCGGATATAACTGCGGAATCAACCGCAACAACTTGCCTCGCGGAATCTACCTGAGGACTTAAGCGGAATCAACCGCAGTACCTGGGGCAAACTCTCGGCCACCAAGGTACATAACAACCACACCTTAGACCCAAACCGCGGGGTCAAGGCTTCCTTGGCTAAAAAGCACCAAGGCACAACTCATCAGCTTGCGGCACCCAAAAGGGTATCGACTTAACACCTCACCATCTCATCATCTTTAATTATCTTTAGTAACATTAACCAAGTTGTCTAATCAGTTATCATCATAGGGAAGTGGGGTTTAAAAACCCCTTAAGTCATTTAATCTTGTTCTGTCCAGGTGGGTTAAGCATGGTCGTGCTCGTAACCCAGCACGGTCGTGCTTAAGCGCGTGAGGGGCGTGCTCCCCTATAAGTGAAGCACGGTCGTGCTTCTTAATGAGCACGGTCGTGCTCTTTGTCCTCACGGCCGTGCTAAACAGCGCGGCCATCTTTCAAGTATTCAACTGGGAGCACGGTCGTGCTCCCTGTTCAGCACGGTCGTGCTCATCGCGCGACAGTGCTGTTCTGGACAGGAACAGAAGCTGAAACTTAACAATCCTTTTAGGGTTTTAATCTGTTAATCCTCCTAACTCAGTTATTAGTGCGTTTTGAGGGTTAAATTCAGTAAAACATCATCATCAAATCAGCATTGGCATCAATCCAACAATAACATCATGTTCATCATCATCACAACAATATGAATACGAACCAATATTTTGGACATGGCATCAACATTCACATACCAACAACTACCAACATATCATCAGAAAGATTAACATATATCAAACAGATATTCACACAGTAAACCGGGTCATGGGAACCCTTTACTCTACTCTAACCCCGAGCCTATGATCACACTACCCTTCTCCCCATACCTAGATTGAAGGTAGCTCTTTCGGTGTCCTAAACAACAAACCGGTTCCTCCCTTTACAGCGGCTCACACTAAAACGAACCTTGGATCAACCAGAGCAAAATCAACCATTAGTTTTCCAACCAGAACACCAAAAAGGATTGAAAAAGGAAAGAGACCGTTACCTCTGACCCAAACTAGATGCACAGGGTTCCTCTAAGGTTCCAGAAACTCCGAGAGCCGGCTGGGTTGAGCGAAAACAGGGACGAACACTACGTCAGCCGTAACAGGATTAGCAGCCACTAAAAGTAGGGTTAAAGTGTAAACCCTCGACTCTGTTTTTGTTTATATAAATCTCAGACTTGAGCACGGTCGTGCTGACTCTTGAGCACGGTCGTGCTCGACTTAACGTTACGAGACGCGGTCCACGCATTGAGCACGACGTGCTCCCTGTTGAGCACGGTCATGCTCAACTTAAAATCAGAAACACGCTTCTGACTTTAAGCACGGGCTTGCTGGCTAACGAGCACGGGCGTGCTCATGTACCAGAAAGGGACTTTAACCAAAAATCCCACTAAGCCCTTGAACGACAAATCCAACTTAATAAAATTAATTCTGAAAAACAGGGTGTTACAAGTAGGCCACCTCAATCCCCAAGAAATACTTCAGTTTTCCTAAGTCCTTCATCTCAAACTCTGCAGATAATTTTTCCTTGAGCAGTTGTCTCTCAACCGGATCATCTCCAGTAATAATAATATCATCAACATAAACAAGAAGTACAGTCAATTTTCCTTCCTGTGATTGTTTGAAGAAAAGTGTATGATCTCCTTGGCTTTGCTTGTGGCCCAGGCACACCATTGTTTTTGTAAATCTTCCAAACCATGCTCGAGGAGACTGTTTTAGCCCATATAAAGCCTTCCTCAATTTGCACAATTTGTTTGTTCCACTTGTAGAACCAAATCCTGGGGGAACCTCCATGTACACCTCTTCCTCTAAGACTCCATGCAAGAAAGCATTTTTGACATCAAACTGGTGTAGTTCCCACCCAGAGTGGGCAGCAAGAGAGAGTAAGATACGAACAGTGTTCATCTTTGCCACTGGAGCAAATGTCTCCTCATAATCGATGCCAAAGGTCTGAGTGTATCCCTTTGCCACTAGTCTAGCCTTGTATCTATCAAGTGTACCATCTGCTTTATGCTTGACTGTATAGATCCACTTGCAACCAACAGGTTTCTTGTCCCCTGGCCTCTCAACAATCTCCCAAGTTCCATTTCTTTCAAGTGCTTTCATCTCCTCGTCCATAGCTTCAACCCAATTCTTATCCTTCAATGCTTCTTGAACTGTCTTAGGTATTCTGATAGAGTCAATGACTATAATAAAACTTTGGTGCTACAAGGAAAGATTTTTAGAGGAGACAAATTGAGAAATAGGGTACTTAGCACAAGACCTTTTCCCTTTTCTCAATGCAATGGGCAAGACATCATTTTCAGGGTTAGATTCACAGGTATTTAATGGAATATGTAAAGTATCAGGTTCAGAAGAATGCAAATCTGTATTACCATTACTTAAGGTCTTTGGTAAGTTTATGTATAGAAAGAAGGTTAGATGACAGTTTAGGAACATGAAGCACATTTTGCAAAATTAGAAAAGAACTAAGTTTAACGTTACCAAATCCTGCAACTGATGTATGAGAGCCATCAGCTATAGTTATGTGATGATTACCAATGGGGATTTAATACGATGAAAAATGAGAAGAACAAAAGGTCATGTGATCGGTGGCACCAGAATCAATAATCCAAAAATCCTCGGGGGCAGTACCAGAAGCATGAGAAAATAAAGAACATAGATTCTCACCATTTACACCATAAGAAGTGCGAGACTGCTTACTAGAGTAATGGGTGATAGCTGAGATGTTGGTAATCTCAGTGTTAGACATGATGGTTGGGTGCGATAACAACCAAGAGTGCGATGAAAGTGTAAAAAACACAAGCTGCAATGAAGGCAGCAACAAAGAGGGTTTTCGGTGAAGATGACTTTGGGTACCGTAACTGGGTACTGTAACAAAGAAAGATAAAGCACAATGAAGGCGCTGAACGTGCAATGAAGGCACAAGACAGAACAGGTCCTACAATGAAGGCAAGGCACCTATGGTCCCTCAGCAATGAAGGCTGAGGCAGCAGAAAAACAAAGGCAGAGACTCCCAGGGTCGGGAGCTCTGATACCAAATTGAAAGAGAAAAACAAAAGATATACTTTTATGAATTGCTGGTGTTCATCTCACACAGCATAGATATCTTGTATTTATACACTAGACTAATTAAATACAACTTACAATTTACAAAGCCAAATAAATGAGGCACATATTCCCCAAGGTCTAAACATTTCCTAAGTTCATGAACTATTTAAGTACAATAGCTATTTCTTAAACTCTTAATGGTAGTCTTTGGATGGTGGCAGTCTTTGGACGGTGGATGTATTTGGACGGTGTGGACGGTACATAAATGTGGACGGTGAAATGGTAAATGGGATATTCCAACAATAAATGAATGAAATCTTTTATATTTTGGATGAGACAGCTTTGTATGCTTAATAATGCTTAATAAGTTACGAAGGGAAAAGGTTCTCCTTTTTCTTTCGGCCGATCATGACTACTACATTTGGTCATGACATGGAGCATGCCAAGTTGACAAATATAGTAAACTATCGGAAGCAGCATAAATTATATTGATTTTTTTCAACTCAAATATGTAAAAAAAAAATTAACTAAAATTCAACTGTATGTAGCTATAATTGAGATTGGTTAAGTAAAAAAATATAAAAGATGGTTTTTGGAGGGGATAAAGTGGTATGAACCATTCATTTATCAAAGAGTCAACAAGCATACCAACTTATTCTATAAAAAAATTGTAGCAGAAAATTCTAACTATCTAGCATTTTCCGATAGTTCTGCACTTTTCATACACACCTTCAGAAGTGAGTACTTAGAATTAATGTATATCTCAAAGCTGTCTAATGGTAGTGCAGCAACCAACATTTAGTTTGAACTTTGAAGCTTGGAGCTAAGACAGTCCAAAACTCTCTATAAAGACTGTGTCCCCACAAAAGTTACGTAGGGCATTTTCTAGTTCTATCCAACCATCTTGTAAGATGGATATGAAATTACCAAGGACAGAGAGCAACGCAGATCAAAATATAGGCCCAGGCTCTTCTTTGTAAATACTTAAAGATAAATAGAACTAACAGCAAAATTGCTTCTGTTGAGAGTCCTTTATTAAAAAGTGTTGCCACCGTACTTGTTTGGCTTCAGCTCACAGACAGAAAGATCGCCTAAAATGAATACAAGCCAGCAAGTAAAAACCACAATTTTGTGTTAATAATTCATGCAATAAATAATCATCACATTAAGTCCGTAGCTTGTAACTCATATTTTCATGATCAATAGTCGTCAGAGGGCCAGAATTGGAAGAGCCAACAAAATTCAATATGGATCCCAACATGTCAACAGTGAAAATGTGGCCAAACCAGCATTGTTTTTTGTTTTACACCATCGGTTTATGCGTTGAGTCCCTACACTCTAGAAAAGAATGCAGAGTTAAGATCAGGTCATGAGAAAGAAATAAGCTGACAATACTGCTTCTCCACACCACAGACTTGAATCACCATTCATGGCGTCTAATGCTTTAGCATACTCTAGATCTTTGTCTTACATTATCATATACTATGTTAGTGAATAGAAAACTCATTATTTGATGCCATGTTCATGTTATATTATGTTTATTACAATCGAAAATCACAATTCATTGGTCAGATGTGGGTGATAAAAGATAGTTTGCACCATTACCCAATCTTTGCCAAATTTTCAGTGACGAACAACTAATGAAGATTTGGAGTCAAATGGGCAAAAACTTATGTCATGCACGTTTCAGGCTTGCGGTTGCTTAAATAAACCATCAGTGACATTACTATACATCAAAGAAGACTAATCTATTAAAAATAATGCGAGGCAGCAGAAGAAGAGATTCAGAGTAAATTACTCATTTTCCTCCCATCAGTTTAGTGGCTTCAGTTATAGCAACATCTGCAGCATATAGTGCCATCTTCTTTATCTATGAAGAAAGAATATAAGTGTGTTAGAACATTTATAGATACAGTGCATAAATAATGTATATGCGCTCCAATTGTTTAATGTCCATAAAAAGATTAATAATAGTAATGTATTATAGATGTTATATCTAATACTAACATGCATGCAAACTATGAGATGCCAGAAAGCTAACAAGTCATGTACAAATAACTTGCTGAAGGAGATTATAATATGCTCTAAGATCCTAGAAGCAAGACAAAAAGAATGAAGTCCACAACATTACTCCATAGAGATTAAAGCTTTCGCACTAGAAAAGAAAAATATAGCTTTACCATATCAACTATGAAATTTATAACATGTGACCAACAAATGCAGTTAATCATTTATATTCCAAAACAAAATATTGTACTAAGTATTGCAAAGTCTGAGGTCAAATGTGCTCCAGAATTATGCAAACATGTACCTCCAATTTATCTTCCTTTGATCTGTGGTTTTTTGGAAGCAACCGAAATTCCTCTGTCAATCGAATGCATTCTTGAACATTTTCAGGTGAAACAAAGTCCATAGCCACTTTTATGCAAGACTATGAAAGAAAATAACTGTATCAAACTTGATATAACACGAGAATGTCCAAAAGAAGTCTGGTACAACAATGAAAAAAAAAATGAAGAGAAGTTTGGGGGGAAGGGAGAGGAGTTAAGCTTGCTACATATTTTGGTTTGCATGTGGATGTTAACAATAATAAAGAAAACTTCAGAATCCAAATATGCTAAGTATGGTATGATCCGAACAATCATGAGGAAATTTGTACTATCAGCTACACATGACTAAATTAATCATAGCAGAGCAGTTCAATAAAAAATTGCATGTCCAATCATGTATCAGTATGATAGGTACCAGAAATCCATCCCCAATCCCAACAGTTCTGGTTCTACTTCCTCACCCCCATCTGACAGCGGCAGAATGTCCCTATACTCCTGCTTAAAATGCCAAAGTAGTGCAACCGGGAACGTCAGCCAACCTGCCTGTGGATGGCCTCAACTCCACCAATGCCACCACTTGAGAGCACGATCTCTCAGTGCCTTCACAGCCTCTGGCAGCTTCTCCTCTGGTGTTCCCCTTACATTGAAGTGTTTCTCAATGCAAATCAACCACTAGTAGGCATCACACTGGAATCTCCATCTTCGACATGATGTACAATAGCTCCAGATCGGAGCTTCGATACCAATTTGATAGGAACCAGAAATTCTACCCAAGAAAAAATGGAGTCTAGCTCCTTACAATAGGAGTTATGCAGAGGAAACCAGAAAGAAAAGAAAGAAAAACCTGCAAACTTAAACGGCTGCAGCCTCCCTAGCCAAATGGCCCCAAAACCGTCACTGAATAATTGCCTACCATTTTCTCTCTCTGTCACATGTATATAACCTTTTTATTTTCTGTCTAACTAACCTGCTACATTGGCAGGTCTGTTACAAATTCCCTCCCCCAACCTCTCAGATTTCCTACATGGTCTAGCCTAGGGGTCTATTACAGTAGCTTCTGAATTACTGTTGATTAATTTATCTATGACATTCTATATTGCCATTTCTTTCTTTTTTCTATGGCTTTCCCTTCCCCTTCACATCATCAACAAGCGCAGCAGATGTAAATTACTTCTTTGATTTTTTAATCTAGAACTAGGATGCTTAATTACCTTTCTATTTCTCACTTGATGTGGGCATCCTGCAGGTATGAAAACAGCTTCCCCAAGGTGTTGCTCAAACGTCCACGGTTCAACACCTGGGAGAAAAAATTCATGGTGACAAAATCCACATAAAAAGTCATTAATTAAAGCATAATTTCATACCAAATTCTTGCTTTAGTTGCTTTTTATGCTTCTCATTTATATAGAGGATCTGGTCATGAATTGGATGAATCACCTGAAGTAAAAGAAAGGTGAAGCATATTTACTCAGGGAACAAAATTACCTAAAACTAATAAAAGAATCCAAAGAAATTAAGCAGCAACACTTACAGAATTCACTGGAAGATTATTTATGTGGCGAAATTCTTTATGGTGTTTCTTTAGGTACTCCATTAGCTTGGGTACATCCTGCCTACGGAATATGTCCCACACCGCACTCCCATATTGATTCTCCAAATGGTCATCATTTTGAAAGATGTTTTCACTTGATATATCATTTTCAACTGACTCTATTTTACCTATCTTGATTTCTGAACATGGCATGATTGAAGAATTCAACTCATTGCCAAATTTTGTTTTTTCAGTTCCAATACAAGGTTGATTACATTCACTGGTGTTTGGATATCTTTGAATATCATTACCCGGATCTTGTCCATAAGATTCATCAAGAGGGAAGTCAAGACTTGTATCTGTCCCATCTTTCAAAAAGCTATTACTATCAGCCACATTTCCACAAACAGAAACATTCTTCCTAGCACAGGAGGGTGACTTCTCAAACTGCATGCAACTGCTTATTGACTTGGAATGTTCAGTACAATCTCTCTGATGTTCCTGATCTACCCTGACCCTGACTGGTGGAGTGGGGAAGTTCAAATCAACTAATGAAGAACATGTATCAGATTGATCTTGGATGGAGCAAAAGTTATCTTTACTTGGCTGCATTCTAAAAGTTTTTCCATTTTCATAATCTTCACTGCATGTCCCAAATTCCATATGTTCTAATAATGGAATTCCTTCACAAGGTCCATCATCACCTGATGATGAGAACCATTGGTCTGCCGTATCTGATACTGACTGTCCCAAACTCATGGATCTACTCTGCCGTTCATTAAGTTTCTCTTCATTTCCTTGACTTCCCAGTAAGGTAGAGTCTCTCATAATTTTTTCTTCATCAAGGATTTTAGGATCCATGCTAATATCTAGCCGAGGCTTTCTTTGTCTTCTTCTACTAGAATCAACTGCCTTATTGTCCCTGCCATAGAGCTCGCACATGTCTTCAACTTCATACTTTTTCTGTAACTTTTTTTTTATTCTGTGTTGCCACTGAGGCGTCTTCACTTCAGCTGTGTGTGTCAGAATATTGACCTGATCAATGCAGAGAATGACTCCATTAGTGGAATTAGCAACTGCTACAAACCATGAAAACGGAGAAAACCTGTATATGAAATGCGTGACTTGAACTAGTCATCGTCGTTTTAATCGATCTTAAAGAATTAACTTGTTTTCCAAGTTTACACACAATTTCACAGTAATTACACAAATGTAACTATTTACTACTTATCTAACACTACCCATTAGCTAGAGCATATATATCATCACACTAAGCATATTTCACATATAATTGTTTAGAGTAAGGAGACAAAAGAGAGACATATGATGAATTCGTATGTAACTACACAATGGAGGCTCGTTTCTACAGCCCGCATTTGTACATTCTCGATGCCCAATCTTGAGCGTGAAAGGTGTGTTGAGATCCCTATTATTCCACTAGCATCAATCCACGCTTCAGATGTCAAGTCCTGAGTGTTAGGGGGAGTGTTGAGAGTCCCACATCGACTAGAGATATGACATAAGTGGTGCTTATAAGGCTTAGGCAATCCTCACCATATAAGCCAATTTTGTGGGGTTGAGTTAGGCCTAAAGTCCAAATTTAAGAGTTAACAAACAAATAATGCTCGTTGTTGATTCCAAACATGTCGTTGTTTTCAGGTGTTTCCTTTTACTTTTTAGGTCATATTTCTTTTATTTCTCACAATGGTAGACAACTTCCCTTCTGATATATTGTCTAGCTCTTCTGATTCATTTGTGTTGAAAGAGAGAAAACAAAGGCATAGAGATGGTGAAACCGTGTGTCTCAACTATACAACGGAGTCCGTTTTGTATAGGTTTAGTAAATAATTACACAATAAATATAAGAGATTTTACTCCTATTTACAAGATATGATTTGATATGCATAAACCTATATATTAATTACAAAGATCATAATCATATTTTCAACACTCCCCCTCAAGGTGGGTCATATAAATCATATGCGCCCAGCTTGTTACATAGATAACTAAAACGAGGATCTCTCAAAGATTTTGTGAAGGCATCTGCCAGTTGATCATTGGAGTTGACAAAGCTAGTGGTGATGTACCCCTGATTGAATCTTCTCCCTGACGAAATGACAATCTACCTCTATGTTTGGCCCTCTTCAGAATGAAGTACTCTGAGTAACTGTTTCGACGAAATGAGTTCGCAAGTCACTAATGCTATGGCCCTATATTCAGCTTCTGCATTAGACCTTCCAACTACATTCAGTTTCTTACTTTTCCGGGATATCAGGTTTCCTCCAATAAGTACACAATACCCAGAAGTGGATCGCCTATCAATAGGTGAGCCTGCCCAATCGGCATCTGAGTAACCAACTATCTGAGTATGTCCTCTATCCTCATAAATGAGACCTTTACCTGGAGCACTTTTAATGTATTTCAGGATCCGTATCACGGCATCTCAATGGTCTTGACAAGAATTTAAGAATTGACTTACCACACTGACTGCAAATAAAATGTCTGGACGGGTGACTGTGAGGTAGTTTTATTTCCCAAACAATCTCCTGTATCTTCCTGGATCTGACACTGGCTCCCCCTAATTAGGTAGAGGTTTGACGTTTGGATCCATAGAAGTTTGACGTTTGGATCCATAGGAGTGTCAACTGGCTTAACGTTCAATAGTCATGTTTCTTCAAGAATATCCATAGCATATTTCCTTTGTGAAATCATTGGGCTACCTCGATACCCAAGAAATAACGGAGCTTACAAAGGTCTTTATTCTGAAACTGATGAGAGAGATGCTTCACTTGTAGTATGTCATGCTAATCACTACCGGTTATGAAAATATCGTCCACATAAACAATTAGGTAAACGCATCCTTAGGTCGAATGACGATAGAATACAGAGTGGTCAGCTTCGCTTCGAACCATACCAAACTGTTGCACTACAGTACTGAATCTACTGAACCAAGCCCGAGGAGACTTTTTAAGACCATAAAGTGATCTGCGAAGCCGACAAGCCATGGTAGATGACTCCCCCTGAGCAACAAACCCTGGTGGTTGCTCCATAGGCTTCCTCTTCAAAATCACCAAGCAAGAAGGTATTCTTAGTGTCAAGTTGATGAAGAGGCCAATGGCGAATTGCAACAATGGAGAGGAGAAGCCGAACAGAGGCCAATTTGGCCACAGGAGAGAAAGTATCACCATAATCAAGCCCAAATATCTAAGTGTAGCCTTTGGCCACTGATACGAACCCAAGGCCCATTAAGTTCCCTAATGTGTATGTGAGGAAACGTATAATGTGCAAGGCATCTGATCCCTAGCTGGCAGAGAGAGAAAGTGAGAGAATGTGCATGTGCATGTGTTGCTGTATTGTGAGTGAGGTATAAGTTGAGGGAGGAAGACTAGTCACTCTCGAATTGCCCAGGTTATCTTGTTTTCTCTTTGCTTTGTAACCTTTTCCTCCATTTTCCCATATCCAAGCACTGTTATCATCTTGATACAGGCTTGAGAATAGCAATAATACAATATTTTCTTCTTAATTCCTATCCTAATTTCTTGGTTCCTATCAATTGGTATCAAAGCTCACGATTCCCAGAGCTTTTGATCATCACTACACGAATTGCAAAATGGAGTCTAGAGTGGAGAATGTGGAGAGAAGCTTGTTCGAATAGAGGAAAGGATATCAAACCCTGTCGGAGGAGTTCAAGCAGCTCTAGAAAAAGAGGAAGGGAGACTACTTCAGATGTCGATCTCGACGTGATCATGCTCCAAGTCGCTGTTGACGTCCTCCGACAATATATGCGGAAGAGGAAGGTAAAGTAAGTGTGGAAGAATTTCTTGGGGAAGATCAAACCATTGAATCGGAAGAAGCGGAAGACAAAGAGGAATTGGAAGACGAAGAGGGTAACTTAGATCTGGTTGCGATTAAGAAGAATCAAGAGCATCACCAGGAAGGGTTCCGTACCAAGAAAGGGAAGCCACCGCAGTCCCTACAAAATCTTGACGATGAAGAGAAATGTGAGGTCGAAACAAGAAGGGGATAGAGACGATTCAATGCCCATCAGGTTGTGAAGTGATTGAACAGAGGAGGAAGAGGTGGCGGAGAACTGCCACATTTCAAGAGGCCCAATCAATAAACCAACACCGGAACCGCCTGACTCATTAAGCTCGGAATCCTCCATGGAAAGGGATGGGTCAACAACAATGACCGAGCTTGGGGTCCACAGCTGCCGCACAAGCGTCCACCGCCTGAGCCGCCAGATCTAGACGTGCCCAAGGCGGAGGTGGGGTCGTCATCTGGCGTGGCAGAGCTACTACTGTTAGCGCCCGCCGTTAGTGCCGCCGGAGCCATCGGAGCAGAACGTATCCATGGCGGAGGTCGGGATGTCACAGGGCAAGGTCGATCTTCTATTGCCGCTAGCGGCTGAGATGAAAGGAGGCAAAGAGAAACAATTGATGGAAAGGGCAAGAATGGAATTGCAAAGAATTGGCCAATGTTTTAACCTAATTGGCCAGGCCCAAAAGTGTTCTTTTAAGAGAATTTCCGCTGCTGAAGGAAGACCAAGGTCCCAATAGTGAGTCTCAGCAAGTGCTTAAAAATAATATAGTGGGCCAACTTCGTGAAGCAAAGAAGTGGACCTTAGAGGAAGATAAGAAGCTAACCATCACTGTTACAAAAAAAAAGAGGAATTAGTCCGGGCCTCCACATTCTATGGTTTGCTAAATTTTGTATATGATAGGGGAAAGAGTTGCAGGGAATTTAAGGAAGTGGACCGGACCCAACTGAAAGAAGAGAAGTGGGCCTTTGAGGATGGGGGAATTGGGCTTTTGAAGAAACAACTAGTTTCAACCATTGGGAAGGATATGTTTATTTTTGAGGATGGGCATAAACAAACCTTTTTCTTCAGAAGGAAAAAATGTATTACTTGCCAACTTGCTGCATATGGAAAGTTGAAGGGTTCTATTGCGGCCTTTCGAGATGATATGATTACGAGTATTCTTGGAGCCTCTGCTAAGGTATTGGTTGTTGTTTTAATAGTGGCTATGAAGTTCATGATGTTTTTTATGCTATTGTCCTTGTGCATGACAATGTGTGTTGCCCATTTAATGGAGTGTAGCATGTGCTATGGGGGAGACAGAAGGTTGGCCTTCAAGCAATCACTGAAGCTAATGACTGGGCTATTGTTTATGAAGGCCACCTGTAATTGTCTTCTATGTTGGTCCATGACAGGGGCATGGACACAGGCCAATGGGACCTCGGTGGAAGTTCTTTTACTTTATCCATGGCTTGGTCATCGTGCTTCAAGGAATGGGACCCTGGTGGAGTTTTTGATGGTACAAGTCAGTCAAGTATGAAGGGAAACAACACCAAAAGGCAATATGCAACTTTATATCTGAATCATGAAGCTACTATTATTTTTCCAGAAGTTGAATATTGAAAAAATTTCAAGAAAGGAAGTGGCAAGAGAAATAAATGTTTTGTGGAGGCAAGATTGGATGAGGGTCAACTCCAAAATCAGGGTTGGGTTCAAGGAATGGGGTTTCCAGCCAACAGACTCCAATCAATGGAATCCTGGTGGAAATTACTATGCATCCTATATAAGTTGGTCCTTGTGTTTCCAGCAATATGATCCTGGGGGAAGACTTTTTGCTCGCTGCTTCTTATACATTCACCTTGAGGACAAGGTGAATTTTGAAGAGAGAGGGGAGAGGAGGGAGGGGGGGGGGGGGGGGGGGGGGGGGGGGGGGGGGGGGGGGGGGGGGTATTTGATGAGAACCAAAGGCCCATTAAGTTCCCTAATGTGTATGTGAGGAAATGTATAAGGTGCAAGGCACCTAATCAGAGCAAAAGGGAGGGAATTGAAACTAACTCTTCCTAGCTAGAAGATAGAGAAAGACTGAGAGAATGTGCATGTGCTGATGTATTGTGAGTGAGGTATAAGTTGAGGGAGGGAGGGTAGAAACCATTAGGCTAGAATTGGGACTGGACTTGGGAGAGACTAGGCACTCTCAAATTGCCTAGGTTATCTTGTTTCATCTTTGCTTTGTAACCTTTTCCTCCATTTTCTCATATCCAAGCACCGTTATCATCTTGATACAGGCTAGAGAATAGCAATAATACAATATTCTCTTCTTAATTCCTATCCTCATTTCTTAGTTCTTATAAGCCACCAAACGGGTCTTAAATCGATCAATCTTATAATCAAGACTCACCTTCACAGTATAAAGCCAGCGACAACCAACTAAAGACTTCCCAAGAGGTAGAGGGACCAATTCCTAGGTACCACTGCATTGAAGAGAACACATATCATCAATCATCGCTAGTCACCATTCAGGGTGAGATAAAGCTTCACCTAGAGAACATCGCGTGAGCTACACGTGCCAATGAGAAGACGAGCGAGTGGCGGGGCATAGGAAAGATTCCGACGACGTGACTTCGATGGATGGCCGATCGGCGGCTTCTGAGTGGATATCCGGCGGCGGTGG
This sequence comes from Echinosophora koreensis, assembly GCA_035048595.1. Lineage (NCBI taxonomy): Eukaryota > Viridiplantae > Streptophyta > Magnoliopsida > Fabales > Fabaceae > Echinosophora > Echinosophora koreensis. Next base: position 1,554,639 of record JAPCYP010000077.1, read on the forward strand.
ACAGTGGGTTGGTCAGTGACAATGACTTCTGGACTTGAGAGGTGCTGTTTGGGAAGAAGACCGCGTTTGAGAAAAAGAGAGAGAAAGGGTCGTTTGACAAATAGGAGAAGATTCAAGGGTTCTGCTGGACCAAAGGCAGAAACCTTCAAAGGAAGAGAAATGAACCTGCTCTTGATACCATATTGTAAGACTTGAAAATAATTTAGAGTAAGGTATTTGTGAAATGCTTGAGTGTTATACCTACTCAATTAATCTATATTTATATACACTTGGGGAGTAAATACAATGTGTAAATTACAAGAATATTAATGAAGTTCTAGTTCCTAAGTACATGCATGTGATTTCCTAGATACATGAATATGTGACTTACTAAGTACATTAATAACTATGATTTATTGGTACAACTACCTATACACTGTGTTAATTCCAACACACACCATATTCCCTCCACCAGTAGGTTCATATCCTTGTGGAATGTCCATTTATACTTCCTCTTCCACGTTCCCATGGAGAAAGGCATTTTTAACATCAAATTGGTGTAAGTCCCATCCAAAGTATGCTGCCAAGGAGAGAATAATCCTAATAGTGTTCATAATCAATCCCATATTTCTGAGTTTACCATTTTGTAATCAGCCTTGCTTTATACCGTTCTAGAGTACCATCAGACCGATATTTCACTGCGTAAATCCATCTGCACCCAACTATCCTTTTGTCTTTCAGCTTCTCAACAATTTCCCAGGTCTCATTCTTGTTCAAAGCGCTCATCTCTTCATGCATGGCTTGAACCCAATTCTTATCCATTAAAGCTTCTTGTACTGAAGTGGGGACTCTGGTAGAATCAATTGCTGAAATAAAACTCTGATGCTGTACTAATAGGTTTTTAGTGGACACAAACTGAGATATAGGGTACTTTCCACAAGTTCTTCTGGTTTTCTTAAGACTATTGGCAAGTCATCAGGATAAGGTTCACAAATATCATGTAAAGGACTTCAAAAAGGCTCAAAATCAGGATTGCTTACCACAGGTTCGGGTGACTGAAGTTGTTTTTGGACCAGGTTGGGTTTTTCCCGATAATACACCTGTTTGTATCGATCGATAAGAACAAATACTGATTCTTTAGGCGTCTTTGAAGTACCTGAAGATGATACCACATCCTTTATAAGAGGAGGCACAAATGGCTAAATAGGTTTAGCTAGAAGAGGAACAAAGGATGACTCAAGAGACTCAACTTCTTGACCATTCTCCCGCCGAATCTGAGGATGAAGGTGAAAAGACTCGGATTCATGAAAAGTGACATCCATGGAGACATGGACACGACGACTTTGAGGATGATAACATTTGTACCCCTTTTTGTATGGTGCATTCCCTAAAAAGATACATTTGACAGCACTAGGATCCAATTTACCACGATACTGAATATGGACATGAACAAAGGCAACACAACCAAAGACACGACACGGAAGACTCTTCATGTTAGGAACGGAAGGGAAGACAGAAGCCATGACTAAGACCATCCAAGATACGGGAGGGTAGCCTATTCATCAAATATGTGATAGTTAAGACAGCTTCCCCCCAATAAGACTTTGTGACAAACATTTGGAATAGAAGTGCTCTTGCAATTTCTAGGAGATGACAGTTCTTCCTTTCTGCAACCACATTTTGTTGGGGCATCAACACAAGTTAACTCCTGTAAAACATGATCTTTATGAAATTTAATGAAATGTTGATTCACATATTTCTTGCAATTATCAAATTGTAACCTTTTAACAGATTTTCCAAACTGAGTTTGAACCATGGGATACAAATTCAAGAATAATTGAAACACTTCAGATTTATCTTTCATAAAAAATATCCACGTGCCCAAGTGCAGTCATCAATAAAAGAAAAATCCACTTTCCACTAGATATATTAGAAATAGAGGAAGGTCCCCACACAAAAAAATGAATAAGATCAAAAGGTTCAATACTTCTATTATTACTCGGAGAAAAAGTTGTGCGACGGTGTTTCGTAAACTGACAAACATCATAATGAAAAGACTCAACTGACTCTTTTTCAAATAACTGTTGAAATAAAGACCTAAGAAGACTGAAAGGAGGACGACCAAGGTGTTTGTGGTGAAGCAATATCCGAGATGTAGCGGATGAGTCCGATGTAGAACATATAAACCCTCCCTATTCCTTAGCAACTCCAATTGTCCTCCGCGTGGCAAGATCCTGAGATACATAATGAGGGTGAAAGAAGGTTACTGTACAGTTTAAACCTCTAGCAAGCTTCTGAATAGAAATAAGGTTATTTAACAAATGAGGGACATGAAGCACATTATGCAAAGGAAGGGAAGGTTGAAGTGAAATAGTACCACATCATGAAACAGGGACATGGGATTTACTAGCAACAGTGATGTGATGCTGACTAGATAATTTAGAGTAAGTGGAAAAATATGAGGGATGAGGGGTCATATGATCAGTAGCACCAGAGTCAATAATCCAGAGATCCTCAGATACAGTACTAGAAACATTAATGATGGGTTTGGTATAGCTGATTTTTAAAAGAGAGAAACAAGATAGAGAGAAAGAGAGGAGAAAAAGGCATCTCACCCTGTTTGGTACTGCGCCAAAACGGCAAAGAGAGAAATAAATACATGGGACCCACTGCATTTTTCATTCTCTACAAAACTACGAAGAAATTGCAAAGAAGAATGCTTGCATTTTTAACTTTCCATGACTACCCTTATCTTCTCACGATATCTGTCGCTCTATCTCGCCATTTTTGCTCAACACCACTGTAGTCCACCTTTGCCACCCCACCATTTTTCACCGCACCATTTATACTTGACCACTTGTGGTCTGTATTTTTTTTTTGTTTATTGTGGTCTTTATTTAACTACTTAATTAATTAAAATAAAATAAAAGATTAAATTAACTTAGTTATGTAACTTCACTACTTTAGTAATGACGGGGAGGGGAATAGAATAGTGGGGCTTTATATAATAATTATCTGATAATTATCTGATTAATTTGTTAAATTAAAAAGCAAAATTAATTAAATAATTAAATTAATTAAGTAATTAATTAATTGTTTAATTCATTAAATTTAAATTAAATCAATTAACTAATTAAATAAATTGTATTCATTATAAAATTATATATTAGTTTTTTTATTTCAGGACATATTGTCATTTCAATAATAATATTGTTGAAAGAGAGAAAACAGAGTCATAGAGATGGTGAAACCGTGTGTTTTAACTTCACAACGGAGTCTGTTTTATATAGGTTTAATGAAATAATTACACAATGAATATAGGAGATTATATTCCTATTTACAAGATATGATATGATATGTCTAAGCCTATACATTAATTGCAAAGATTATAATCATATTTTGAACATTCCCCCTCAAGGTGGGTCATATAAATCATATGCACCCAGCTTGTTACATAGATAACTAATACGAGGACCTCTCAGACGCATCTGCCAACTGATCATTGGAGTTGACAAAGCTAGTGGTGATGTCCCCTGATTGAATATTCTCCCTGACAAAATGACAATCTATCTCAATATATTTGGTTCTCTCATGGAACACAGGATTAGAGGCAATATGCAATGCTGCTTGATTATCACAGATTAGCGTCATTCGCATACTCTCTTCAAACTGAAGTTCTTTGAGTAACTATTTCAACCAAATGAGTTCGCAAGTCACTAATGTCATGGCCATGTATTCAGCTTCTGCACTAGACCTTGCAACTACATTCTGTTTCTTACTCTTCCAAGATATCAGGTTTCCTCCAATAAGGACACAATACCCAGAAGTAGATCGTTTATCAATGGGTGAGCCTGTCCAATCGGCATCTGAGTAGCCAACTATTTGAGTATGTCCTATGTCTTCATAAATGAGACCTTTTCCTGGAGCACCTTTAATGTATTTCAGGATCTGTATCACGGCATCCCAATGGTCCTAACAAGGAGAATTTAAGAATTGGCTTGCCACACTGTCTACAGATGAAATGTCTGGACAGGTTACTGTGAGATAGTTAAATTTCCTAACGAATCTCCTATATCTTCTTGGATCTGACAGTGGCTCCCCCTGATTAGGTAGAAATTTGACGTTTGGATTCATAGGAGTGTCAACTGGCTTAGCGTTCAATAGTCATGTTTAGATTGGGCTACCTCGATACCCAAGAAATAACGGAGCTTACCAAGGTCTTTATTCTGAAACTGATGAGAGATATTGTTTCACTTGTAGTATGTCATGCTGATCACTACCGGTTATGAAAATATCGTCCACATAAACAATCAGGTAAACGCATCCATGGGCCAAATGGCGATAGAATACAGAGTGGTCAGCTTCGCTGCCAACCATACCAAACTGTTGCACTACAGTACTGAATCTATTGAACCAAGCCCGAGGAGACTGTTTAAGACCATAAAGTGACCTGCGAAGCCGACAGACCATGGTAGATGACTCCCCCTGAGCAACAAACCCTGGTGGTTGCTCCATATAGACTTCCTCTTCAAGATCACAATGAAGAAGGCATTATTAATGTCAAGTTGATGAAGAGGCCAGTGACGAATTGCAGCAATGGACAAGAGAAGCCGTACAGAGGCCATTTTGGCCAGAAGAGATAAAGTATCACCATAATCAAGCCCAAATATCTGACTGAGTGTAGCCTTTGGCCACCAAATGGGACTTAAACCAATCAATCTTACCATCAGGACCCACCTTCACAGTATAAAGCCAGCGGTAACCAACTAAAGACTTCCCACGAGGTAGAGGGACCAATTCCCAAGTACCACTGCTTTGAAGAGCACACATCTCATCAATCATCGCTTGCCGCCATTCAGAGTGAGATAAAGCTTCACCTAGAGAGTTAGGAATAGAGACAAATGACAAAGAAGAAATACAAGCATGATGCAAAGGAGAAAGGCGATGATAACTCAAAGCAATATAATGGGGAGACGAGTTACGAGTAGATCTATTGATATTCATAGCATCGAGAGAAAGAAGAAAAGAGAGAGCTATAAACTGATTCAGTTTTGTATTGAATTCCTCAATCTTACATGAATCTTCCTGACCCTATGTATAGGCAGTGCAGGGGAAGTAACCGCCTAACAGAATTCTAACAGCATACTGAAATTACATTTCATTTACAGTTTGCATTTACATTACATTTACAATACACCCCCCCAAACAAGCTCAAGGTGGGTGATGCTCACTGGTGAGCTCAGCCACATTGATCTTGCAACTTGATACCATATTATTATTTATAGCATCGAGAGAAAGAAGAAAAGAGAGAGCTATAAACTGATTCAGTTTTGTATTGAATTCCTCAATCTTACATGAATCTTCTTGACCCTATATATAGGCAGTGCAGGGGAAGTAACTGCCTAACAGAATTCTAACAGCATAATGAAATTACATTTCATTTACAGTTTGCATTTACATTGCATTTACAATATACAAACACACAAGATCGTATACCTTAACGGAGAGCAATGGGAAGGTCTAGTACAGGCGGCGGGGCCAGATCCGGTGAAGGAGTTGGTGCCGGGGAAGAATCAATCATGGCCTCAAAAGCAGGATGAGCAGTAGCAGGAGCTGCAAGAGGAGCGGTAGGGACATGCACAAAGGTGGGTGGTGGGTGATGGTGATAAGTCTGCAGCGGTCGAGCAACAGGAGGAGCTGCAGGAGGAAAGGTCCTACGTGCACCAAGGTGGGTGGTGGGGGGTCCACAGGCGGACTTGTCGATGGGACAGACTCGAGAGGTACTGTAGCCGAAGGAAGAGGAACGACAATAGAGAGCTGCTCGAAAGGTGAGGGAGTCGACTCAAAAGTAAGGAACAGACTCGAAAAAGGACACATCGGTCGATATAAGGTAGCATCGAAGAGTAGGAGAAAAGCAACGATAACCTTTTTGGGTCCGTGATAACCAAGGAAGACACACTTGAGTGATCGAGTCAAAAGTTTGTCAAGACCAGGAGCTAGATTGTGGACAAAACCTGTGGACCCGAAGACACGTGGCGGAAGTGAATGGAGAGGAATATGAGGAAAAAGGACTGAGTGAGGTACTTGGTCATCGAGGACAGAGGAAGGCATGCGGTTTGTAAGATAGCAAGCTGTTAAAACAGCATCCCCCCAAGAATCGAAATGGAACATTGCCATGAAGAAGAAGGGTCCAAGTGGTTTCGATGAGGTGCCAGTTTTTGCGTTCGGTAACCCCATTTTGTTGAGGTGTATGAGCACAGGACGTTTAGTGAAGAATGCCATTGGAAGCCATAAAAGATTGAAATTGTTGGGACAAATATTCTCGGGCATTATCACTTCGTAAAGAGAAAATGGAGACACCAAACTAAGTTTTAATCTCCCAATAAAACTGCTGAAAAATTGAAAACAATTCACACCTGTTTTTCATTAAAAATAACCACGTACACCTTGAAAAATCATCAATAAAGGTAACAAAGTATTTGGACACATAAGTGGAAATAGTACGAGAAAGACCACATACATCTGAGTGAACTAAAGCAAAAGGGGATGAGGCACGTTTATTGACGCAAGCGGGAAACTGATTACGAGTGTATTTGCCTAGTTGACACGACTCACAATGCAAACTAGATAACTTGGAAAGGTCGGCACCAATTTCTAGAGTTTAGGGAGACCAGGATGACCCAACTGAGCAAGTATGGTAAAAGGGGAATCTGTGGCAGAGTAAACTTGGGACGGGGTGGAAAGCTGGTAAAGGCCATGAGACTCACATCCGGTGCCAATCGTCCGTCCCGAACTCCGATCCTGCAGGATAACAACGTTTTTAGTAAAGGTAATCAAACAATCATGAAAACGAGTTAAACGACTAACAAAAAGTAAATTAAAGGGACACCCGGGGACATAAAGGACATAATTAACTGACAAGGAAGGAAGTGGATGGGCAGTTCCAATACCTTGTGATTGAGTTTGAGAACCATTAGCTAAAGTGACAATAGGTAAATAACCCAATATAAAGAGAGAGAAGAAAAGGGCCTTATTACCAAAGATATGATCAGACGCACCAGAGTCAAGAACCCAAGGACCAAGGGAGGGTGATTGAGATATGCAAGCAGATGAATTACCAGTATGTGCAACCAAAGCAGTGGATCTAGAGGACTGTCGATGCTCAAAACACCGGAGAAAATCTTCATAATTAGCCGGAGAGGCCTTAGGAGGATCCATGGTCTTAGGAGGGTCTGTGGAAGTAGAGGAAGTCAAAGATCAGTAACAAATGTCCAAAACGACGCGCGATACCTGAAAAACCCGAAACGGCGTGCGTGCGTGCACAATGCGTCAGTAATAAAAGTGCTTGGATTAGCCTGGGAGTGGTGTTGGAACTGCTTGAGAGAGGCGACCACCGCGTTAGAAAGATCAACCTGACACGCGCCGCCACGCCCCGGCCAAAAAGGGGCACGATGAAGGTGTCAAATGCTGCTATGAAGACAGCCAAGAGAGCCGCAATGAAGGCGGCTAGGGTTTTTGTGCGGAAGCGAGACCCTAAGATCGGGAGCTCTTGATACCAAGTAGAAAAATATATTGAGTATTATTGATATTGTAATGAGTACAAACATTAATAGGATTATATAGGCAACGCTAAACCTAATAGCCTGACTAATGGGCTTAATACTAAAAATACAAGATTTACAATATTTACAACACGTCATAATCAATCCCATATGTCTGAGTGTACCCTTTTGCAACCAGCCTTGCTTTATACCGGTCTACAGTACCATCAGACTGATATTTCACTGTGTAAATCCATCTGCACCCAACTATCCTTTTGTCCTTCGGCTTCTCAATAATTTCCCATGTCTCATTCTTGTTCAAAGCACTCATCTCTTCATGCATGGCATGAACCAAATTCTTATCCATTAAAGCTTCTTGTACTGTAGTGGGGACTATGGTATAATCAATTGCTGAAATAAAACTTTGATGATGCACTGATAGGTTTTTAGTGGACTCAAACTGAGAAATAGGGTATTTTGCACAAGTTCTTCTGGCTTTTCTCAAGGCTATTGACAAGTCACCAGGGTTAGGTTCACAAATATCATGTAAAGGACTATTCAAAGGCTTAGAATCAGGAATGCTTAACTCTGGTTCGGGCGACTGAAGTTGCTGTTGGACCAAGTTGGGTTTTTTTTATAATACGCCTGCTTGAATCGATCTATAGGAACAAATACTGATTCTTTAGGCGTCTCTGAAGTACCAGAAGATGATGCCACATCCTTCAGAAGAGGAGGGACAAATGACTCAATAGGTTCAGCTAGAAGAGGAACAAAAGATGACTCAAGAGACTCAGCTTCTTGACCACTCTCCCCCTGAAGCTGATGACAAAGGTGAAAAGACTCATTCACGAAAAGTGACGTCCATGGAGACAGACACGGCGACTTTGAGGATAATAACATTTGTAACCATTTTTGTCTGGTGGATACCATATGAAGATACATTTGACAGCCCTAGGATCCAACTTATCACGATATTGACTATGGACATGAAAAAAGGCAACACAGCCAAAGACTCGACACGGGAGACTCTTCCTGGTAGGAACAGAAGGGAAGAAAGAAGTCATGAATTGCCATTACCAGATCGTAACCTTTCAATAGATTTTCCAAACTGAGTTTGAACCATGCGATAGAAATTTAAGAATAATTGAAACACTTCAGATTTATCTTTCATAAGAAATATTTGTAACCCTAGTGCAGTCATCAATAAAAGACAGAAATCATTTAGCACTAGATATATTAGAAATAGAGGAAGGTCCCCACACATCAAAATGAATAAGATCAAAAGGTTCAATACATTTATTATTACTTGGAGAAAAAGTTGTGCAATGGTGCTTCGCAAACTGACAAACATCACAATGAAAATTCTCAACTGACTCTTTTTTAAACAACTGTGGAAATAAAGACCTAAGAAAACTAAAAGGAGGATGACCAAGGTTTTTGTGGTGAAGCCATATATGAGATGCAGTGGAATCTGAACTTATCTGATGACTGGATGTGGACACCATCTGACAGGTACTACCATGAGTTCGATGTAGAACATATAACACTCCATGTTCCTTAGCAACCCCAATTGTCCTCCTCGTGGTAAGATCCTGAAACACACAATGAGGGAGAAAGAAGGTTACTGTACAGTTTAAACCTCTGGTAAGCTTATGAATAGAAATAAGGTTATTTAACAAATGAGGGATATGAAGCACAATATGCAAAGGAAGGGAAGGTTGAAGTGAAATAGTACCACATCCTGAAACAGGGACATGGGATCCACTTGCAACCGTGATGTGATGCTTACCAGATAATTTAGAGTAAGTTGAAAAAAATGAGGGATGAGAGGTCATATGATCAGTAGCACCATAGACAATAATCCAGAGATCCTCAGATACGGCACTAGAAACATTAATGATGCGTTTGGTATAGCTGATTTTGAAAAGAGAGAAACAAGATAGAGTGTAAGAGAGGAGAAAGAGGCATCTCTCCCTGTTTGGTACTGCATAGAAACGGCACAGAGAGAAAGAAATATGTGGGACCCACTGCATTTTTATTACTCTACAAAAGTGCGAAGAAGAATGCTTGCATTTTTAAACTTTCCATGACTACCCTTATCTTCTCACGATGTCGGTCCCTCTATCTCGCCATTTTCGCTCAACACCACTGTAGTCCACCTTTGCCGCCCCCAATTTTTCACCGCACCGTGTATACTTGACCACTTGTGGTCTTTATTTTTTTTGTTTATTGTGGTCTATATTTAACTACTTAATTAATTAAAATAAAATAAAATAAAAAATCAAATTAACTTAATTATGTAACTTTACTACTATAGTAATGACGAGGAGGGGAATAGAATAGTGGGGCTTTATATAGTAATTAACTGATTAATTTATTAAATTAATAACTAAATTAGTTAAGTATTTAATTAATTGTTTTATTCATTAAATTAAAATTAAATCAATTAACTAGTTAAATAAATTGTATTCAATATAAAATTATATATTAGTTTTTTTATTTAAGGACATTATTGTCATTTCAATAATAATATCATTTCTTTCTTCTCATTTTTCTATCCAACCAAACAAAGAGAGAGAGAACTCAAAACTTCTTTCTCTTCTATTTCTCTCATCTCTCTCTCATAACAAACAATATTGAAAATTCACTCTCTTTCTCACCTCTTTTTTTCTTCTCACTCTCTTTCTCACCTTCTCTTTTTTCACACTTTCTTCATTGAACCAATCAAACCATAAAGGATAATGAACTTAAATTCTTACCAGCCAAGGTTACAGAACAAGTGCCAGAAGGCTTACTCTTAGAATCCAAGAGTGTGCACAAACGATCCATCTTGGCTTTACTAAGCACAGGAATTGCCTCCCCAGATGGTGGTGCAGATACCTCTTCACCCTCAATAACCAAGTTGAACACTATTTGTTAACTTGCCTTTGTTGACTGCCTTTAAAAACCCCAGAGCGTCCAAGAACCTTGTCCTGCCATGGAGTTTAAAACAAGTGTTCTTAGTGTGACCAGACTTCTTGTAATAAGTACACCAGCGCTCTTCACATTTGGCGGACCACTTCCAAGAGGATGATCCAGCCTTTTCAGATGATAACCCACCAATAGGACCTTTGTCAGTGGCCAAAGCAGAACCATCACTCGAATTACAATTATTCAACATGATAGCCTGATGACTCTCTTCTCCCCTAACTGTGTAGAACTCCTAGGAGAGAGAAGAAAGCTTGTCCTTACCAAAAATCTGAACCTGAATAGGATCATACTCAGAGTTCAACCCAGAGAGAAACTTAAAGACCCGTCCACGCTCAATAAACTTGGTTAAAGTAGCAGAATCCTCAATGCATTTCATATTTAAATCCTGATTTTGATCAAGCTCAATCCATAAACAACTTAGAGTACAATAATAATCAGTGACAGAAAGAGATCCTTGCTTGGTATTAAAAATTGTGTTTTCTAATTCATACCACGCAGCAATATCTTGTTTCATAGAGTAGGTTTGACTCAAACTATCCCAAATTTCACATGCAAAAGTTAAAAACATACAATTCTTACTGATATCCTATGTCATAGAGTTCCAAAGCCAAGTCATAATCAAAGAAACTTCATCATCCCAAATTCCCAACTGTTGGTCATCTGCCTTCGGAGGATCCCCGACAATGTAGGACAACTTCCTACGACCCTTGAGAGTGGTGCGACTAACCTGGGCCCATTGCAGATAGTTCTTACCATTAAGGTGATAGGAAGAGTGTAAAACTGGAAGATCATTTGGATTCAGAGCTAGAACGGCAACCGGAGGCGCCGGAACGACAACCGGAGACGTCGTAGTGGTGGTGGACTGTGTCTCGATGTCGGACATGCTAGTTGGACCTGAAAATGGTCAGAAATGAACAGGGAGGAGACAGCGATCAGAACCGCGGCAGTCATGGGGTGAACGGAGATTTGGAGGGTGGTGTGTGAGTCTCACGCGTCACGTGGGCTGTGTGTGGAGGCGCGTGGCTGGTCGGTTTGGGGTGGGCTTTTCGGGGTTGGCTGGAAAAATGCTGACAAGCAGTCCGGCGAGGGCGATGACAAAATCGGCGACGGCGGGTGGTGGGTTGTGATTTTAGGTCTCAGGCAGCAATAAAGCTGCAAATAGGAGACAATGGCAAACAAAGGAAACCCTAGTAACGACCAAGGCTGTTGATACCATGTAGAAAGAAGGAATTTTGGAATGTCTGAATATTGTTCCATGATCGAATTGTACAAAAATGAATACAATATATAGACAAAAGGGAAACAAATGCTACCCTAAAATAAGGATGAAAATCTGCCCTAATAATGAAAAGAATAAGGACCTAATTTGTACAATAATAAATGACGATATCAAACATAAATACAAGATATTACAACACAAAGTAACAATTCTGGTATGGATCGCGGTCATGATATGGGTTCTGGTAGTGGTGGTAGCTGACCATGGTGCATTGGTGCTCCTTCTATATAAATTGAGACATTTGGAGGATTGTTGGTATGAAAAACATGGTAGTCAGGCATCAGCCAACTTTGCTTAGACTAAGTCAGCACTATCTAGCCTAGTGTATCCATTCCCATTGTAGATTATGAGGCCTTCCTCCACTTTGTGGCATCTCAATAAAAAAAGATTAAACATAAAATACAAGATCTATTCATTCCTCCAACCCTTGCTCAACATGATCATCATTCTCATTGTCAAATAGTGAGGCATATCCTCCAACTTCTTCTATTTCTGAATCCTCAAAATCAATGTCTTCGAATTCTTCTTCTAGCTCTTCCAAAATTGGATTATCTTCCACTTTAACCACTATCTATTTTCCCTTTATGGATCATCTTCCACTTCAAATAGAAGAGAACAGAGGAATAGAAAAGGAGGAGAAAGAAGAGAACAAGGAAGAAAAAGGAGAGAACAGAGAAAGAGAAGTTACTTGAGACTCGCTGGTCGGAGATAATGAAGATGGAGGAGGCAGACTCGTTAAAGCTTGAAAGAGATACGTGAATCCCTTTATAAGTGAGTCGGTTATGTGAATAAAGGGTGAGTCGGTGCTAGCTCTTCAGTATCAGCATTTAAAAAATTAAAAAATAAAACCTAAAAACTCGTTTTCCGATATTTCCGATGCAACTGATTACGATATGGCCAATATCGACCGATATCTCCCATTTATCAGAATGGGCATATCATCTCGGTTTTCATATCAGGCACCTCAATATCGGCCAATACCGGTATATAGCTGATACCGGTATATCGCTGATATATCCGATATTTGATAACACTGCATCTCATAGTCTCTAGTTGAACGAATTTGTAATCCCACAACTTGTTTATCCAAGTCATCTCTTCGGCCATGGATAATCCATGTCAGGGTCTTTCGGTTGAGGCATCATAACACATGTGACTTTCTTCACGACAGACAGTGGCAAACACCTCATTGACAGTTGATAGAGGTTTGGTACACAAAATACAGCCTCTGACTTCATCCAACTGAGCATCAAGTCCCTATAAAAAAATCAAGAACATGTTCCTTCTCCTGCATAGCTAAAAATTGCTATTCATCTGCAGTACAATACCAAGAAGCTGTATGGTACAAATCAAGCTCCTTCCATAGCTCAGAAATGGTGTTAATGTATTCTGTTACTGACATACTTCCCTATTTTGTGTTCCTTAAAAGCACATCAAACCTCAAACAATTGAGAAAAATTCTCCATGTCTGGGTACATTTGGTGGACAGCAATCTGTACTTCTCATTGTGTTGTAAAATCAACATTGTCATCCAATTTTGGGATCCACGGATTCAATGAGCAGGCCATAACTAGAAAAGTTTCTGCTACCCATGTGAACCAGGTCAGTGGATGGTGCCGTTTTTTTATACCAGGAAAAAGTTTGGAGAAATCTTGATTTCTCAAATGGAGTAGGTTACAATATATAGGAAAGAGAAATAATTCAAAATTCCTAAAATATAGCTATTTTAAACAGCTAATCCTAACAGCCAATATACAGTATTCAAAGCTAATTAGTAGAAAACAAATTACCATAAGTGTGACTCGTTTTAAATCCCACAGACTTGGGCTTTGTCCTTCCAACATATATTACAGTCTCTTGTCTGTAGTAAGAGTGTAAGACACACAAATCCCTAAAACCTTCTTCCCATTTTATTATGCAGGTTAAAACAAAGATGATCATGAAGCAACATATCCTAAAATTCAAACAGAAATAATACTCTAATTTAAAACTTACCGCATCTGAAATGTCACAATGTAGTTTTGTCACAGAATCACCTCTACCGAGTTCTTCCAACGATCCATATGCAATGTATGTCTTGGGGCCTAAATCTGGCCTCAAAACAGCAGGGAGCTTTGTGGCAAGATTTAAAATACCAGATTTGGGATGGGTATAGTCACTAAAGGGAAGCATAGCTATAAACTCAGCACCATGCCTTGGCAAACACTCTTCAAAAGAATTTGATGGAGGCCAATCCTTCAGCTTCAGCATCTCTGGCCATCCGTTTCTGTACCTACGACCTTCCAAGTAGCCTTTGAAGAACTGAAAGATATTAATTTCAACCTGCAGCACCACAAAAAAAAAAACACAATATTCTTAGTTCAGAACTACAATAGAAATTTCCTAGCAAAAACAGAAAAACCATAGGTCAGTTAGTTGTTTGATGACCAAGTTGCCAGAAGTCTACTGTACGGCTTTTGACGACTATATATATCTATATATACATATATATATATATATGCTTCCTTTGTTGAAGCATGTAAACAATAGTGTATGACTGTTGCGGCAACAAAGAATGTAAGACAAACATGTGTATGGTTGGACTGTTGTATCTTGGAAGCATGTGCCGAGAACTCTTTGCATGAATAGAATTGTGTGTAGTACAAGACTTCTATGACTAATACATCTTACCTCAAACCAATCAAGCCATATAATAATTAATTTCTATTTTATCATACTATTTGGTTAATGAAAATTTGAGATAATTATCATGAATCTAATTTTGAATTTCCATGATCAATTGTGAACATTGGATACTAGACATTATGAGCATACTGAAAAATAATAAATAAGAAAAAGTAGTGGCAAACTCGATCTAAAAAACCAAATGTTTACCTCACACCAATCCATGCAGTCAATTGCTTTAAAAGTAGCTGCCTCCTCTTTCAATATCCTCTTTGCCCCCCTGAAAGCCCTCCACATCACCATGGGGTGCCAGCTAAGGCCACTAGCCTTGTCGAACACATTCCTAACTATAACAGGTTCACCTCTTGTCCAGTGCCATTGGAAATGCTCAAATTCTGTCTCTCCAATTCTAACAGAATCTGGGCAGTATAAAAAGTTATCATGACTGGTTTCTCTGGAAGCTGCCTTCCTTACTGAATTTTGTGTTGCATCTACCCCAAAACTATGGCACATTAAACATCCTAGAGAGGGATCAACAATAGGTGGCTGATATTTGATAGTTAGTTGCTCCACATTTCTAATCAATTTATCAACCCAATTAGCTTCAAAAAGGCGCCTCAGTGAAAGGAAAGTAGTACCACAACCCCCCCTAGCTTTTGGAGGGCAAGGAATCCTACCATTTATCTCTGCTCTCCAAGCAGAAGTTATAGGTGGTGCATCAGCTTTTCCCTCATTGGAACTAGAGGGAATATCCTCACTATGAAGTCCATTTCTTAATTCCATGCAACAAGTGAGACAGAGATCATATCTACAATTAGGATTGGGACAATTTCTGTGGAAATTAACAATGGATGTATTGCAGTTGTCACTGTAAAATAAGAAAATTAACAAATTTGAATAAGAAAATTATTGAAACTCAGATTACGGAAAATAATAAAGCTCGGTCAAATTTTGCAAACAACTTATGCCTACAACTTTAAAGTGAAAAGATGAATGAACCGGATTCAAAGCTAAAATCAATTGACAAATATACCTATTCAATGAAATAAGAAAAACATTTCACAACCACCAATGCAAGAACACCAAAAAGGGGAACCAAAGCACTGCTGCCTAACCATCATCGTCTTACTCAAAAATTAACTTCTCTTTTAATAGGTTTCAGCATATATTTTGTGAAAATAAAGTTAGTTTTAGTAAACAGTATTTAAGCAGGAAAGGAAAAAAGAAATGAAAAGGTCTACAATATCAATACGCAACAAGCATTAGAAGAATTTTGAAGCACACCCCTTGGAAAAAAGGAACAGTCACAAAAATAAAACATTCTGGAAAATAAAGCCTCAATTTAAATACCTCATATGACATCCTCATTTTAAACCCTAGAATATGTATATATGTGTGGAAGTATGCTTAAGAGGTACGCGATATATCAAATACGAATTGAACGAACATGCGAGAAGGGAAATGGAGATAGTGCAGCATATTTGGACGTGTTGCAACCTAACGTTTGAACGTTGGCACGCTCAAGCGTGGGTGTTCTGGACGCTTGGACGTGGAGAGTGACCAGCCATGTCATGGACATGTGTTGAGCAAGGACATGCGCGCAGGGACAGGTGTCAAGCATTCTTCACGGAGAAGGAACCTACACAGCACGCTCAAGAGTGGGAAAGCTCCACGCCAGAGCATGGGCACGCTCAGGCGTGGCCCTCCTGCACACTCAAGCGTGCTCAGGAAGACAGCAAGAGGAAAGGTTTCAAATCTGTTGAAAACATGACTATATCTTTGTAATTAATGTATAGGTTTAGGCATATCATATCATATCTTGTAAATAGGAATAGAATCCCCTATATTCATTGTGTACTTACTTCATTAAACCTATATAAAACGGACTCCGTTGTGTAGTTGAGGCACACGGTTTCACCATCTCTATGCCTCTGTTTTCTCTCGTTTAACATGGTATCTAGAGCCAGACAGAGGCAACCCTAAAACCGTGCTTGCCCGGTGGACCCATTGTCCTCCGGTGAGAAATTTTCTTAGCAAACCTTGTTCCTATTCAGGTTTGCCCCATCTTCCCTGCCATAACGTCCTTTCGACACCTTTTTTGGTCGTATTTTTCCCTCGGCCGCCGTCAGCCGCCACTTTTTCCGGCAACCTTTCCAGGCGACCACCCCACCGTCAGAACCACACTGTCCTGCGCGGCTCACCCCCCGAGACCCAACCCCAACAGACGTCTCACGTGCTTCCACGCGCGTCGCGAAGCTTCAGCGCACAGCTCCTTCCGCCGCCGCGTGGCAACTCCATTCCGGACGATATTATTGGCGCGATGGTCGCCTCTCTCCGGCGGTTCCAACGCCACCACTGCCAAGCAAATCTGAGCACTTTTGCTAATAAAGCACTGTGTACGCGCGCCGTTTCGATTTTTCAGGTATCATGTTGTCGTTTTGGACATTTTGTTACTGATCTATGGCTTCCTCTACTTCCACAGACTCCTAAGACCATGGATCCTCCTAAAGCCTCTCCGGCTAATTATGAAGATTTTCTCCAGTGGTTTGAGCATCGACAGTCCTCCTGATCCATTGCTTTGGTTGCACATACTGGTAATTCATCTGCTTGCATATCTCAGTCATCCTCCCTTGGTCCTTAGGTTCTTGACTCTGGTGTGTCTGATCATATCTCTGGTAATAAGGCTCTTTTTTCCTCTCTCTCTACATCGGGTTATTTACCTATTGTCACTTTAGCTAATGGTTCTCAAACTCAGTCCCAAGGTATTGGAACTGCCCATTCACTTCCTTCCTTGTAAGTTGATTCTGTTCTTTATGTCCCTCGGTGTCCCTTTAATTTACTCTCTGTTAATCGTTTAACCCGTTCTCATGATTGTTTGATTACATTTACTAAAGACACTGTTATCCTGCAGGACCGGAGGTCGAGACGGACGATTGGCACCAGATGTGAGTCTCAAGATCTTTACCAGCTCTCCACCCCATCTCAGGTTTGCTCTGCCACAGATTCCCCTCTTACCATACATGCTCAGTTGGGTCATCCCGGTCTCCCCAAACTCCAGAAATTGGTACCGAGCCTTTCTAAGTTATCTAGTTTGCATTATGAGTCGTGTCAACTAGGCAAACACACTTGTAGTCGGTTTTTCGCTCGAGTCAAGAAACGAGCTTCGTCCCCTTTTGCTTTAGTTCACTCAGATGTATGTGGTCTTTCTCGTACTGTTTCCAATAATGAGTCCAGATACTTTGTTACGTTTATTGATGATTTTTCAAGGTGTACGTGGTTATTTTTAATGAAAAACAGGTCTGAATTATTTTCAATTTTTTAGCAATTTTATCAAGAGATTAAAACTCAGTTTGGTGTCTCCATTCGCTCTTTACGTAGTGATAATGCCCGAGAATATTTGTCCCAACAATTTCAAACTTCTATGGCTTCCAATGGCATTCTTCACCAAACGTCTTGTGCTCATACACCTCAACAAAATGGGTTGCAGAATGCAAAAATCGGCACCTCATTGAAACCACTCGGACCATTCTTCTTCATGGCAATGTTCCATTTCGATTCTGGGGGGTTGCTGTTTTGACATCTTGCTATCTTATAAACCGCGTGCCCTCATCTGTCCTTGATGACCAAGTACCTCACTCGGTCCTTTTTCCCCATATTCCTCTCCATTCACTTCCGTCACGTATCTACGGGTCCACATGTTTTGTCCACAATCTGGCTCCTGGTCTTGACAAACTTTCGGCTAGATCACTCAAGTGTGGCTTCCTTGGTTATCATCGGACCCAAAATGGCTATCGTTGCTTTTCTCCTACTCTTCGACGCTACCTTATATCGGCCGATGTTACCTATTTCGAGTATGTCCCTTACTTTGAGTCGATTCCCTGGCCTCCCAAGCAGCTCTCTATCGTCATTCATCTTCCTTCGGCTACTGTACCTCTTGAGCCTATCCCACCGGCAACTCCGCCTGTGATCCCCCAGCTGCTCGGCCACTGCAGACTTATCATCGTCGCCCACCACCCACCTTGGTGCATGTTCTTGTCGCTCCTCTTGCAGCTTCTCCTGCTGCTCATCCTGCTCCTGAGGACATGACTGAATCTTCCCCAGCACCAACTCCTTCCCTAGATCCGATCCCGCCTCCTGAACCAGACCTTCCCATTGCTCTCAGTAAAGGTATACGATCTACTCGTAACTTGTCTCCCCATTATATTGCTTTGAGTTATCATCGTCTTTCTCCTTTGCATTATGCTTGTCTTTCGTCTTTGTCATTTGTCTCTACTCTCTATTCCTAACTCTCCAGGTGAAGCTTTATCTCACCCTGAATGGCGGCAAGCGATGATTGATGAGATGTGTGCTCTTCAAAGCAGTGGTACCTGGGAATTGGTCCCTCTACCTCCTGAGAAGTCTTTAATTGATTGTCGTTGGCTTTATACTGTGAAGGTGGGTCCTGATGGTAAGATTGATCGGTTTAAGGCCCGTTTGGTGGCCAAAGGCTACACTCAGATATTTGGGCTTGATTATGGTGATACTTTCTCTCCTGTGGCCAAAATGGCCTCTGTTCAGCTTCTCCTCTTCATTGCTGCAATTCGTCACTGACCTCTTCATCAACTTGACATTAAGAATGCCTTCTTACATGGTGATCTTGAAGAGGAAGCCTATATGAGGCAACCACCTGGGTTTGTTGCTCAGGGGGAGTCATCTACCATGGTTTGTCGGCTTCGCAGGTCACTTTATGGTCTTAAACAATCTCTTCAGGTCAATAGATTCAGTACTTGGGTGCAACAGTTTGGTATGGTTCACAGTGAAGCTAACCACTCTGTATTCTATCGTCATTCGGCCCAAAGATGCATTTATCTTATTGTTTATGTGGACGATATTGTCATAACTGGTAGTGATCAGCATGGCATACTACAAGAGAAACAACATCTCTCTCATCAGTTTGAGACTAAAGACCTTGGTAAGCTCCGTTATTTCTTGGGTATCGAGGTAGCTCAATCTAAGGATGGTATAGTGATGTCACAAAGGAAAGACGCTATGGATATTCTTGAAGAGACTGGACTATTGAACGCCAAGCCAGTTGACACTCCTATGGATCCAAACGTCAAACTTCAACCTAATCAGGGGGAGCCACTGTCAGATCCAGGAAGATACAGGAGATTGGTTGGGAAATGAAACTACCTCACAATCACCTGTCCAGACATTTCATTTGCAGTCTGTGTGGTAAGTCAATTCTTAAATTCTCCTTGTCAGGACCATTGGGATGTCGTGATACGGATCCTGAAATACATTAAAGGTGCACCAGGAAAAGGTCTCATTTATGAAGACAGGGGATATACTCAGATAGTTGGTTACTCAGATGCCGATTGGGCAAGCTCACTATTGATAGGCGATCGACTTCTGGGTATTGTGTACTTATTGGAGGAAACCTGATATCCTGGAAAAGTAAGAAACAAAATATAGTTGCAAGGTCCAATGCAGAAGCTGAATACAGGGCCATGGCATTAGTGACTTGCTAACTCATTTGATTGAAACAGTAACTCAAAGAACTTCAATTTGAAGAGACTATGCAAATGACGCTAATCTATGATAATTAAGCAGCATTGCATATTGCCTCTAATCGTATGTTCCATGAGAGGACCAAACATATTGAGGTAGATTGTCATTTCGTCAAGGAGAAGATCCGATCAGGGGACATTACCACTAGCTTTGTCAACTTCAATGATCAGCTGGCAGATACCTCCACAAAGTCTTTGAGAGGTCCTCGTATTAGTTATCTATGTAACAAGCTGGGTGCATATGATTTATATGACCCACCTCGAGGGGAGTGTTGAAAACATGATTAAAATCTTTGTAATTAATATATAGGTTTAGGCATATCATATCATATCTTGTAAATAGGAATAGAATCTCCTATATTCATTGTGTACTTATTTCATTAAACCTATATAAAACGGACTCCGTTGTGTAGTTCAGGCACACGATTTCACCATATCTATGCCTCTGTTTTCTCTTGTTTAACAAAATCAATTTTAACTTGAGACATAAAACATTTTCACCTTCTTTGATAGAGACCAGAGAGAAAGAACGAAGGACATTTGAGAGCTTCTCAAGCTTGGTTCATCTAATCCGGCTAGCGAAACACGAAATCGGTCATGCTGTTGGGATCGTATCCTCAAGAGCTTCACGTTTGTATAATCGTTTCTTCAATTCGACCAAGGTAAACCTGAGTTCGTAGCATGTCGGCAATGTCGACATCAACGTTCTTCGAATGTTCTTCATGTTCTTCTTTTTTTTCTCGAGTCGGTTATTATTTCTACTATGTATTAGGGTTACCGATGTTGTCTTCATGTTGTCTGCATGATTAGGTCAAATTTTGGAGCATCAGAGACCCAAGTTCTAGGCGTGGCAGAATCGTGTAGAGGAGGAGGAGCTTGAGTTCGTGAGCTTCGAGTATCCAAGGAGTTATCTACGTGTGTACCAGGTGGGAGAAAGAATCACATGATCATCGAGAATGCAAGAATAGCATAAAATGCAATGATATGCGTAGGGGAACCTAAACCCTACTAGTGGCCGAGCAATCGAAATTACCAAAATTACACTGGCGACTACCTCGTAGTACCAATGATGATCTAGGCATTGTAGATTTATCACCGTTAGGTCGATTTTACATGATTCGAGGCTGCATGCTTGTTAGGGTTGTTTGGTTGATATGTGCTATCTGTCGTGTTGTGCTTAATATATCTATTGATATATTGCCTCATATGTGTTTAGCAGAATTATATGATTAATATGCTCAATATGCTATATATGTGAATATATGCTTGGTTAGCAAGTAGGCATTGATATCTGTTGATTGGGAGATGTACATGTTGGGGAGAGTGTGATATTTGGTGTAATAGTGCTCAACCTAGACAACTGTGAATAACTGTATGATCGGCCAGTGTGGCACTCTGTTGAGATATGGATATGCCTAAGTGCGAGGTTGAGACACTAAGTGATGAACCCTGGGATGAGTTGGTGAGACTCACGCTAGAATGCATTGTGTTCACAGATGTGTGAGTGGTAACACACGAGGTCAGAGTATCTGAATACAGATACCAGATCTCACGGGACAAATTAGTGGTGATTCTACTGTGATACTCTTGTAATCCTTGTTGAGCTACTCTGAGACCAAGATAGTTATCCTAATGGGAATGCGGATACTATCATGCAGCTATACCTAACGGGAATGGGGGATAGTGTCGTTCCTAAAGGGAATGGGGGATGAGCATCCTAACATGAATGGGGATGTAATGCACTATGGTGGGTCGGTGTGTACCCGTATGCGCTGCTTGGACGACTGACTATCATCCCTAACGGAAATGAGGGATGTGTGACAGGATTGTGGCCATGTCAACATATAGGCATAGATGCATGAGTGACAAAGGGTAGAGGGACATGAATGCTGTATATGTGTTATGTTTATGTGTTATCCTTGTGTTTTATTCTATTGCTTCTTTCTTAATGTATGATGGTAGTGTGGTTTCTTATCTCCCTATCCTTTCTATGTATGCTTTATCTTATGTTGTACAAGAAGACCCTGCTGAGGAGGATGCCGTCGTAGGATCATCCATGGATTACCCGGGCACTGAGAGTACCAGTGCTGTCGACCCTAGAGCTTGAGTACCATGACGACCGAGGGTGGCAGATTGATCCCTCCACCTTCATAACTGTATATACGGGACCGGTTAGTGTATACATTCGTTATGGCGATGTTCCTAGGGCAGATTTCATAGGGACCTTTCGGATTACACAGCGGATGCCCTTCAACCAGATATGGAACACTCCCAGATACTTCCAGCCAAGTGGGAGTACCCTCAGACTTCATGTGTTACAGTCGTAGAGGTTTTGTTTATCAAGGAGTTCGACGCCACATCGAGTTGTACAGATAGCAGTGCCGACGAAGACGCATAGTGATTAGTGATGTCTCGCAGCAAGGAGTTGGTGTGAGAGCCTCGTGTCTATAGGCGTTGGTATGGAGAGGGCGAGGGTAGTTCTTGGTACCCATACTAGTGATAGTATGTGGGTAGCCAGTGTGTGCACATAGGTGTGAACGCTGGTGAGTATCTTTTTTATGTATTTTTTAGTGGGGGGTTTGGGCAGTGAGGTGATAGATGTTCTATGAGGTCCTTTTCAGTTGCCTTTTCATGTATTTTTCTCTTATGTTTTTGTAGCTATAGTTGATGTATCAGTGACAGCACCATACTGATAGGGCAATGGTTATATATATGTGTGTGTGTGTGTGTGTTTGCTCATCCTCTGTGTGTATGTTTTATCGTTTAAAGTTTTTATACCTTCATACATCGATAAGCGTGCTAACGTTAATATCACGATTAAGGTTTAGTTAATTAGGTTATTTTTTAATGGGACATCGGGTTTAACGTAGGAAAAGACACTTCAGGGATTTTTCCGAGCAATTTATCTTTTCCTAGAGTGACGTTATGGACAAAACATGTGATGCATCCAAAGACTCGGAGAGGAAGAGAATAGAGATCTTGTTGAAAAGACAAAAGGGAATGTGATACCTGATTTTGGAAGGCGGAAGAAGGCATGCAGTTAATTAGATAATCACATTCTTGGTTGCAGGAAGGTTACCATTGTTATTCTCAAGACCTCCCAAGGTATCTTGACTTGAATAGAAAAAGGACGAACACTATTATTTCTAAATAATAGAACGTTGTACATGGTTTTTTTTTTTTTTTTTGATACAGTTGTACATGGTTTTACATAATATAGTTTAAGGGAATAATTACTTGAATAAATTACAGTTTAAAAATAACGTAAAATATAATTTCTCCTAATATTGGGAACTAGGTAGCGGAATAATGACAAGACAGGTCATGGAGGATGATACCATTTTGAATTAGAGGGTTTTAGGGAAGGAGGGAAAGACGGAATAGAAACTCAGAAGAGTATGAGATGTTGATTCTAGTATGATGATAATGTGTTGACATGTTGTGATATAATATTATACAAAAAGACAAAATCAACAACACTATGTATACTAATAGTAGACTCCTAGTGTTAATAAAATAAGGGAACAAATCAGTGAATATAAATAAGAAATAAAACCTATTATCTAGGATACATTAAAAAGTATTCTAAGATATAAAAAAGATACTAAGAGATATTTTTCATATATTCAAACATTTAGGATATACCAAATGTTAATCATGCATGTGGTAAATTAAAACTAATGCATGAACCAAAACATCAGAAATAAAATATTCAAAAATAACCATAATTTTACTTTCAACCATGAGGGTGCATGAGATAATACCAATAAACTCGATCATCATCATCAATTAGCGAGTGCATAATATCCTCTTCTACCAATTGGAAGCCTGAGATAATTGTACACAAAATTGTACACTTGAAATAATTAGTCCAACACCTTGATGCAAATTAAAGAATAATAACCAAATCAAATCAAGAGTACCATGCATGCTAGCTTCTATTTCCAACTCTAATCTTTGCTCCTGTTGGATATGTTGGAGTAAAGGTAGACTTTTGCTAAGCAAGTAAAACAATTTTTGTAATTTGGCATCTGTATCTGCTTCACCACTACCAGTCTGTGGATAAATAATTCATTTAACACTAAGTGAAAAAAGGCACTACATAAGTAATAGACAGCATAAAAGAATGCAAAAGAAAAAAAACACACCATTACAGTTATATTCTGTTTTAAGCACAACCGGCAATTGCAATTACCAAGACAAAAGGGACAAGCAATCTCTACCTCCTCTCTAGTTTTCTCTGGGTACCTACATTTTTCAAATTCAAATATCATCCAACATCAGAGCCTAACTGAAATCAACAACATAGTTAGAATTATAAAATATTAACTGATGTTTGTAAAGCTATACTCTGATTAAGCTAATAACATTATTTTTTCTTTCATGAACCCATTCTCATTGGATATGACAAAAATAATTAACGTTATAGTGTAATTCATTGGATACTAGGACCCTGGAAATAAATAGTTTCAGTTGACATTACCATTTTGTTATGCACTCATAACAATAACGCTTTCTCTTGCATTTTGCACAAATGACAACACTCCTATCATTCCGCCAGCACTGGTGGCACATTAAAGACCCTGTCTTCTTTTTCCTTCTATCACCCTAAAAAAAGAAAGAAGTGCAAATAAATTCAATTGGGATTTTCGAGGAAAAGAATGAAATTAGCAAATACAACAGAATTATACACTCACAAAGAGAAACAATCAATGCTATGGAACTAGCAGAATCTCTAACACAATCATGTTATGACTGCCTTTGTAAAGAAATTACTTGACATTGCAAATATAAGGAACAAGAATGTAACTTTAAAGAGTAACTCACCACCAAACCTGAAGATTCTGATTCATGGTATGTAGCTTCTTCCCCTCCAACACCCTGAAAATTCTTGTGTTCGACTAACAAATTTCTCATTCTTTCACTAGACCTCTTCTGAACATTGCCAATTTCAGATGTCAATCTTGACTCCTTTGAGCATTCAAAGAGAACATCTGACTGCTTTTTCTTATTTACTTGACTTTCTATCATTGAAATGCATTTATACTGTATATCCTTCTGTGGCATAATCCTACTCAAAACTCTGCTAAAACGAGTACTCTTCTGACCTTTTAAGCATTGTCCGGTAAAATTCATGCTGGATTTGTGTAAAACTTCCATTGGCTCACTCTTTTCTTTGACAGTAGCATCCACTGGTGTCTGTCCTCTTAAAACCCTTGATTGGTTGTGTTTAATAGTTTGTCTCGTAATTCTTAAACTTCTTTCTTGGCTATAATTACCTTTAAGTTGATCAATATCATTTCTGGAGGCAGCTTCAGCAGAGGCTCTTCCATCTTTCTCAGCTACAAGACCATGCCTCTCGTTCTCGGAATCCATATGCCAAGCAGTCTCCTTTCCCTTTTTACCAGAACCCTTCGGCCTGCCACGCTTTTTTCCTCCCTTGTCTGCCTCAACTTCAGGATCAATGATCCCATTATCTGGTCCAGCCAACCTAATGGTCTCAATCTCTTCATTATAAGTGCCAACAATTTTTCTGGTAAAATGACAAGTTTCCTTCGCATCTTTCAGTTGTTTGTGATCTTCCTTGGAGTGGACTTTCTCATCTGGAACTCCATTTGAAACAGAGGTTTTGCCAGATATTCGGTGTTTTCCATCACCAGCAATAATTTTCTTCTTATTTTTAGATCCCTTTGGTCGACCACGCTTTCGAGTAACATAGTTATTATCATTTTGAACCTCATCATGACCAAAGGTTTGGATAGGCATTTCCTGATTCCCATCACTGACATCAGTGACCTTGTATTTTAACAAACCCATTGGCTTATCAGTGTCACTTCCATCAATGATCATAACCACTTCATTGGACATCCTCTCATCATCTGCGCTTTTTTGACACACATTACTCAGCATTTTGTTTTCCATACCTCGTCTTGCAATCTCACCTGCACCTTCATTACCTGAAGCATGCACAAAAGTCTTCCTTTTCTTTTTTGAACCCTTTGGTCGACCAAGCTTCTTAGGCCCTGCAATCTTGTCAGCAACTTCATTAGTAACACACACAATATTCTTTTTCATTTTTGAACCCTTTGGACGACCACGCTTCTTAGGTCCTGCTATCTTCTCAGCAACTTCATTACTCACAAACACAATATTCTTCTTTTTATTTATGGAACCCTTGGGTCGACCACGCTTCTTAGGTCCTGCAATTTTAACCCCAACTGCATTATTAACAAACACAATCTTTCTATTCTTTGAACCCTTTGGTCGACCAAGCTTCTTAGGTCCTGCAATTTTAACCCCAACTGCATTACTAACACACACAATCTTTTTATTCTTTGAACCCTTTGGTCGACCATGCTTCTTTGGCCTTGCAATTTCACCTGGGCATGCACCTTTATCGTTAGCACCCATCACCAAAGGCAACTCCTGATCTTTCTCACAAGAGATAATTGATCTTTCAGTCTCTAAAGCCATGACAGGACTCATCCCATATGTTCCAGCATTATCATTCCCACTACCACTTTGTGCATTCAGGGTCATGTTAAGCTGTTTATTCTTATTCTTGGAACCCTTAGGCCGGCCTCTCCTAACATGTGACCTCAAGGCTTGACCTCTTGTCTCTTCATCAGTGGCAACTCCCCCACTTAATAGCTCCACTCCCTCTTCAACTCCAAGAACTGTCTTCCCATTATTTGATCCTTTGTGCTGGCCATACCCCCTGGATTTCCCACATTCCCAACAACTTCACCTCTAAATTTACCTGCATTTTCACCATTCAACACCTTACTCTTATTCTTGGAACCTTTAGGCCGACCTCTCTTAGTCTGTAGCATCAAGGGTTCACCACTTGCCTCTTCATTAGGGGCAGCTCCTCCATTTAATAGCTCCATTCCCTCTTCAACTCCAGGAACTGTCTTCTTGTCAATTGATTCTTTGTGCCTGCCATCTGACCCTGACACCTTTAAGCTACCAACATTTTCACCTTCAAATTTACAATACCTACCTGGATTTCCCACACACCCAACAACATCATCTCTAAATTCATTACCAATTTCACCACTCAACCCTTGAAACCCTGTGCCATCATCAGGAGGTGCAAAGTTTGGCCCATTACCTCTAACTTCGCCGAGGAATGTCACATCTTCCCCACAACCCTTATCTTGACAAAGAAGAGCCTCAAAACCCTGATCATAAAGATTGCCAAAACCAGCTTCACCAATAAGGCCTTCTATTCCTCCAGAAGGAAGACCAATAGGGTCATTGGCATAAAGATCCACACCACTCCCACTTCCATCTTGACCACCAGTATGAGGAACAACACCAACATTTCCACAAGCACCTTCACTGCTCCATGGCTGACCCAAACCAGTAACTCTATCCCCATTCTCAGCATACCCACCTTCAATTTCAACCTCATCACTTACCTGACCCAGAGTTCCACATTCTTGAACTTGTTGACCCTCTCCACCAAACAAAAGATTTATACTCTGACCACCAAAATCAAGATTCACCCCACCATTCCCTTCAGCTTCACCAAAATGCCCTTCAAATTCCTCAACAACATTATTGGGACCCACAATTACATCATCAACAACACGATTCACAACCTCATCTTCTGAATTACCTTCAGTTTTTGTCCGTTTGCCTCTTCTTCTTTTCTGGGTTACATCATCAACACCCCTAGAAGAAGCACCTCCCTTGTTCTTCTTACTTCTCTTCAGGATATATTGGTAATGATTCTCACAAAAGCCTCTTCCATTAAGAGCCCTCTCCTTGCACCTCCACCCACCGGAACCCTTTCTGGTGCACCTCCTGAACCCTGGTTCATCCATTTAGAAACCAAAGTGAGATGATCAGAAGGGAAAGTAAGTGAAACTCAAAACTCTGAGCTCCAACACTGGATCAAAACCACGAACATGTGTGTGCTGCGGAACAGAGGAATGCGATGAAGAACATGAACAATAACAAAAGCTGAAGGATCATGAGAGAATTGAGAAGAGTGAAAGAGGAAAGAGGAAAGCTCAGTGAAACGACGGATGGAGAGTGGACCGCAGTGGAGACAGTGACGAGTAAGAGAGAGAAGGTGTTGTTTCTTGGGAATGTAGAAACGACAAAGTTCGAAAAAGCAGAGGAGTACTAGGAAAAGGTCAGGTCACAGTTATGACCGAACGTACCAATGTCTATAATTATTAAGTAATAAATAAATGGATTAATTCAGTCAAAAAAAATAAATAAATGGATTAATGATACCGATATCCCAACGAGGCAAAAATATTAAAAAAATAAAAAATTTGGAAAATACCAACTAACGTTTTAAAGGCACGAAAAATTGTTGGTTATGCAGGGTGAATCTGCGGGAAAAATCCGGGTTCAAATTCAGCGGAATATATTTCTTGGGAGGTGCAAATAATTCTAACTATGATTGAGCAGCCCTCGTAAAAATTAGCCTCCCAGTGGTGGGTTCAAAAGATTTAAGCTTCTGCGATACTCTACAAACCTATTGAAGAGACAAAGATTCTTATTACGATGGATTCCAAAAAAAAAAAATGAACAACTTAAAATATAAAGTTGATATAAAAAGAAAGTATACTTAATATGTTAAAAAATATTTCACTTAATACGTAACTTTTTTATTCATTAATTGGTGTTTTAGGAGTTGTGTTAGAAATCACCGTCCATGTACATCTGTCGTCTACACCGTCCAAATACATACACCGTCCACAATAATTTAGGAAGTAGTAATTGTAATTGTAATTAACTATATTCATGTACTCCCTCCAGTTAATATTATAAGAGACAACCCAAAATTAAAGAAACAAAGGAATAATTTTAAAATGAGTTAATTGTAATTAAAACTCATAGATTTCCAAAAATATCGCTTCTAATTTTAATTAATACTCCGATGTTATGAAAAATATATCTTGTAAATATAAATCCTATTATAAATAAGGCTAATATTAGAAATTAATATTTAAAATATGTGAAATTGATACATGTTTCTAATATTTTGGACAAAAAGATGGACTCATTTGTTTCATATAATATGGATTGGAGGGAGTATTTTCTAATTAATGCACTTAGGAAATAGTTATCTTATTTATTTCTCTTGTGATTATAAGTTGTAACTAATATTCCAAGTGCATATAAGTTAACATAATTTGTTGTGTGGATTAAACACACAAGCCATTCAAAAAAAATACATACTTTGTTTTACTCTTTCAATTTGGTATGAGAGCTCCGGATGGGAGTCTCTTTTTCACTGCCTCGGCCTTCATTGCTGAGTACACATAGGTGGCTTGCCTTTATTGGAAGATCTTTGTTGTTGCCTTCATTACAGCCTGTGTTCCTTGACTTCATTGTAGGACCTTTGTTGCTGCCTTCATTGCAGCTTGTGTTTTTTACATCTTCATCGTGCTCTTGGTTACTACCAAGTACAAGCTCAACCATCAAGTCTAACACTGAGATTACCAACATCTCAGCTATCACCCACTACTCTAGTGGGCAGCCTCGCACTTCTTGTCATGGTGTAAATGGTAAGAATCTATGTTCTTTATTTTTCTCATGCTTCTGGTATTGTTCATGAGGATTTTTTATTATTATTGATTATAGTGCCACTGATCACATGACCTTTTGTTCTTCCCATTTTTCAACGTATCAAATCCCCATGGGTAATCATCACATAATTGTAGTCGATGGCTCTCATACACTAGTTGTGGATTTTGGAAATGTTAAACTTAGTCATTTCCTAAATTTGCAAAATATGCTTCATGTTCCTAAAATTTCATCTAACCTTCTTTCTATACATAAACTTACTAAAGACCTTAATTGCAATGTAACTTTTTTCCTTCTCATTGTGTATTCCAATACATTACTACAGGGAAGACGGTTGGAGTTACCAACGAACAAGGAGGGTTGTACTACCTTAAGATGCAAGCTTCAGGTCGATCTAGTGTGAAGTTGCAACATTCCTACCATCAATCCAAGTCTTGTGCCTCTCAAATTTGCCTCCAACATAAGCATCTTGGGCATCCCCATTCATTCCTCCTAAGTCCATGTTTCCTTGTTTGTTCTTGAAAAAATCAATTGAGTCCTTTCATTGTGATGTTTGTAAATTTTCCAAACATCATCGTTAAGTTTTCCTTCAAGTGCTAGTAAAAGTGATGAACCATTTTCTCTTATACATATTGATATTTAGGGTCCTGCTACCATTCCTAATATTTCTAGTGCAACATGTTTTTTATGTTTATTAATGATTGTACTTATGTCACTTAGTTATTTCTGATGAAAGATAAATCTGAAGTGTACAAATTATTCACTCAGTTTTATTATATGATTCATACTCAGTTTGGGAAAATTATTAAGCGTCTGAGGTATGATAATGGTAGAAAATATATGAATCAAAGTCTTTCTACCTTTTTTAAAGAACGAGGCATCATTCATGAACTCACATGTGTTGATACTCCCCAACAAAATGGGGTTGCTGAAAGAAAAAACAGACATTTGCTTGAAATGACCAGGGCATTGTTGTCCGAAAGTTTGTTCTAAAGTCATAATAGGGGGAAGATGTTTTAACTCTTTCTTATCTAGTAAATAGAATACCTTCTAGAGTTCTTGGAGGTGTTAGTCCTATCCATGTCATGAAGTTGTTTTTCCCTCTGTTCCTATTATGCAAAGTCTTGAATCTTGTGTCTTTGGTTGTTCTGTATTTGTCTATATTCATCGCCTGCATCGGGGTAAACTTGACCCTTGTGCCATTAAATGTATTTCCATTGGTTATGCTCCTAATAAGAATGGATATAAATGTTATAACCCTTCCACTCGTCGCTTTTTTGTCTCCATGGATAAAACTTTTTTAGGAAAATCAGTCATTCTTCGCTTCCTCTCAACATCAAAGGGAGAACATTACTGGTTTGGAAGCAGAGATTTTTCCTCTAGACATTATAACATTCCCATGTTTCCATCTTCTTATATGTCTTCTGATACACATGAATTAGCTCCTTTTGACAGTCACCCACCTGAACCTGAAAGAATTACTCGAATTAAAGCAAGCTTGCCAAAAGAGGTTTATCAAGAGAAAATAACCCGAACTGGTCTAGACGCAACCGCAAAAATCTGAACCCTGGTGAGTACTAAAAATATTAATCTCATTCATTATGAACATATTTGTATAATTGTGATCCTAACATTAATTATGACTTACCTATTGCATTATGAAAAGATAAAAAAGTCTTTTGCTAAGTACCCTATTTCCAAATATATTTCCTCCAAAAACATTTCTTTGCAACACCAAAGTTTTATTGCAGCCATTGACTCAATCAGAATCCCTAAGACAGTACAGGAAGCATTGAAGGATAAGAATTGGTTCAAGTCATGAATGAGGAGATGTAAGCTTTGTAAAGGAATGAAACATGGGAAATTATTGAGATACCAAAGGAAAAAATACCAGTGAGGTGTAGATTAATTTAAACAATGAAATACGATCTGATAGTACACTAAACAAGCATAAAACAAGGTTGGTTTCAAAAGGGTATACACAAACCTATATGGAATCAATTATGAGGAAACGTTTGTCTTTGTGGCAAAATGAATACTGTCAGAATTATGCTCTCTCTTGCTACTCACTTCCATTGGGAACTTCATCAATTTGATGTGAAGAATGCCTTTCCTATGGTAATTTAGATCGAAGAAGTCTATATGGAGGTCCCTCCTTGGTATGATTCCTATGGTGAAGAAAATAAAGTGTGTAAATCGAAGAAAGCTTTATATGACTTGAAACAACCACCTCGTGCTTCGTTCAAAAGATTCACAAAGACTATTAGTTTCAAAAAGGATGTCATATGTGACTCTTGTCAGAGAGGCAAGCAAGTTAAGTCTAGCTTCAAGTCCAAAAATCCGGTATCATCACTGGACATTACAGTTGTTGCACATGGATTTGTTTGGTCACGTAAGTGTTGCTAGTAAGGCAGGAAAGAAATATGGTTTTGTCTTGGTGGATGACTATTCTAGATATACATGGGTACTTTTCTTAACTCACAAGGATGAGTCATTTATGATATTTTCCATATTCTGTAAGAAAGTGCAGAAGAGCAAGGATTTTGCATCTCAGCTATCAGAAGTGACTATAGGGGAGAGTTTGAAAATGAGCAATTCAACACATTCTGTGAAGAAAATGGAATTTCTCACAATTTCTCTACTCCTAAAACTTTTCAGCAGAATGGAGTATTAAAAAGAAAGAACGGATCCCTACAAGAGATGACTCGGACTATGCTCAATGAAAGCAAACTCCCAAAGTACTTTTGGGCTGAGGCAGTGAACACTGCTTGTTATGTACAAAACAGAATTTTGGTAAGACCCTTCTTAAACAAAACTCTTTATGAATTGTGGAAAGGCAGAAAACCCAACATCTCTTACTTTCATGCCTTTGGGTGTGAGTGTTTTATTCTAAACACAAAGGATCAACTTGGAAAGCTTTATTCCAAAGTAGATAAAGCTATATTTCATGGATACTCAAAAATATCTAAAGTTTTTAAAGTCTATAACTCTAGAACTGATGTTGTGGAGGAGTCAATTCATGTCAAATTTATGATGGCTTAAAGATTGATAGGGAATTACCAGATCTTGAAGATGATCTTACAGCTTTGGATCTTAAAAAACAAGATGTTCTACAAAATGACAATGTAAAGACTGAAGACATATAAGCGTCTGCTCAAGCGTCTGAGCAACCGTCCAGACAGAAGTCTGATACAGAACACTTCAAATGAGACTGGAAATTCAAGACACATCACCCTGGAGAATTGATTATTGTTAATACCTCTCAAGGAGTTAGAACTAGATCAACATTCAGAGACTCAAACAATATGGCATTTCTGTCTGAGATAGAGCCCAAAATTTTCAATGAAGCTCTCGAGGATGAAAGCTGGATCTTAGCCATGCAAGAGGAACTAAATCAATTCAAGAGAAATAATGTATGGTCACTAGTTCCAAAAGTTAAAGGAAAATCAGTTATTGGAACAAGGTGTGTTTTCATAAACAAGCTTGATGGAGATGGCAAGGTTGTCAGAAACAAAGCAAGGTTAGTAGCTAGAATAGAAGCCATACGCATACTCATGTCATATGTTGCATAACATCAAATCACATTATTTCAAATGGATGTGAAAAATACTTTTCTAAATAGGATAATTAAAGAAGAAGTGTATGTTAAACAACCACCTGTTTTGAAGATTCTAATAAACCGGATCATGTTTTTAAACTTAAAAAAGGCCTTATATGGATTAAAACAAGCACCTAGAGCATGGTATGATGGACTTAGTTCTTTTCTCATGCATAATGGTTTTATAAGAGGAAAGGTTGATATACCTCTTTTCAGAAAAAACTCTAAAAAGGATTTCATTATAGCACAAATATATGTTGATGATATTATATTTGGCGCTACTAATGAAAAGCTCTACAAAGAGTTCTCTAAGCTAATGAAGAATGAATTTCAAATGAGCATGATGGGATTGAAGTTCTTCCTTGGTTTACAAATCAAGCAAACCAATGATGGGATATACATCCATCAACAAAAGTATAGCAAGGAGATCTTAAAGAAATATAAGTTGGACAATGCAAAGCCAATTAAAACTCCCAAGCAACCCAATGCAAATCTAAACAGAAATGGAAAAGGTAAAAAGGTATATCAAACTATCTATAGAGGTATGATTGGTTCTCTTCTGTAATTAACTTCTAGTAGACCTGGGATTCAATTCAGTGGCTTTATATGTGCAAGATTCCAATCTGATCCTAGAGAATCTGATCTTAAAGCTATTAAAAGAATATTTAGATATTTGCTTGGGACAACTAATATTGGTTTAATGTATTTGAGAACACAAGAATACAGATTAGTTGGTTTCTATGATGCTGATTATGATGGAGACAAAGTTAAAAGAAAAAGCACCAGTGGAGGATGTCACTTCATTGGAGCAAGTTTAGTCTCTATGACAAGCAAAAGACAAACCACAATTTCCTTATCTACTGTAGAGGCAGAATACATTTCAGCTGCAAGCTGTTGTTCCCAACTTCTATAGGTAAAACACCAACTTGAAGACTATTTTATTTGTGAGCATAATATATCTGAATGGTGTGATAATTCAAGTGCTATAAGTTTATCTAAGAATCTCATACAGCATTCTAAGGCTAAGCATATAGAAATTAAATATCAATTTATAAGAGATTGTGTTCAAAATGGTGTTTTTGACATTAAATTTGTCAAAACTGAGAATCAATGGGCTGATTTTCTTACAAAACCCTTAGCTGAAGACAGGTTTGTTTATATAAGAGATAATTTAAACATGCATTTCATAAATGAATAATGTGCTTGAATGCGTATGATACTAAGAAAGCGTCTGATGACGTGAATAGTTTTCTCAAAAGTATTTGAATTCAAAATGTTTTTGTCTTTATTATTCTTAACTGCTCTCACGGTTTTTGAAACCCCTTTCTCTTAATAGAAAGCATCTTTTGTCAGAAACTCTTCACCTCTTCAATCATCTTCATTTTCTCTCTCTCGTGCGAAAAATCTTTCGAAATCCTTCTTCTTTCTCAAATAGAAATCCATGGCACTCAAGGGACCTTCTAAGAAGCTTGTTCGTGCTGCTGATCGCCTAGGGATGAATGTGGCTAATATCCAGATGATTGTCTCTGGAAGATCTGTAAAAATGAGAAAGATTGTGAAAGCTGGGATGGATGTGATGCTGGAATTGGAAGCATCATAGGGTCAAGTTCTTTGAGCTGAAGGAACCAATATACCCTCTTCTTATTCAGCAATTCTGGGAGAATGCTGAAGAAAACATGACTCAGCCAAGGATTTCTATCCGCACCAAATGCAATGGGAAACCCTATTCTTTCACCCTAAGAAACATTGAAGTTGTGACTGATTTTCCCAGAGAAGGAGCTGCCTTCTCTGATGACTGGGAAGAACCTGTTGGAGAAGCTACAGTAAATAGGGTTCTGTATGGAGCATTTAACCCTAGGAATAAGGCTGCTTCTAAGCTTATTCCAAAAGGATGATTTCTACATGTCCTTCTGCTCAACTGTGTCATGCCAAGAAGTGGAGCAAGGAATAATGTCAATAAGATGGATAAGTTTGTCCTATTTCATATATTGAGTCTGAGTAAGATAGATTTGAAGGATCTCATATTTAAGTATATGCTGAAAATGGTGAAACCCCAGAACCATACCACCTATACTTATGTGATGTTGATCACCTAGTTGCTGGAGAACAAGGGTATATATTCTACTCACCACTAGAAGAGTTGGCTACTGCTGTTAATGAGAGAACTCTCTCTAAGATGAAGTTAAGGAAACCTGGGAAAGTGTCTGACTCTGAAGAAGAAGAAGAAGAAGAAGAAGAAGAAGAAGAAGAAGAAGAAGAAGACGAAGCTAAGGAGCCTACTAAAGAATCTGAAAAAGGATCTTCTGAGGAGTATGATGACTTAAAAGCATCTGAATATTCTATGCCTTTGGACCCCAAGGCAAGACCAAAACTTCAAGTCAAGAGGAAGCTGGTCATCACAGAGGAGTCTGATGATGACAATGAACCTATCTCCAAGGTTCTTAAGAAAGAACTGCCTGAGGGGAAGTCTGCTGCTAGTCCCAGAAGGATCTGAAAAAGAAAAGTTGATGTAGAGGCTACACCAGTGAGAAGATCCACAAGGCTGAAGATTGATGAGCCTGTACAGACACATGTACCTGCTGCTTCTCAGTAAAGGTCACTTGAACCCTCACCTTCTCCACCAAATTAGGTTCCCTCACTCTCTACCTCCTCTTCTACACCTTCACCTTACCATAATTCACCTCTCTATAACCAAAATTCTATAACCAGAAATCTTCTTTCCCAATCTCTAAGAAACTTCAATCTCAACCTCACCCCTGATGAAACCTCACCCGAACCACACTCACATATCTCACCAATTCACTCCTCTGCTCATTCTTCACACTCCCCTCCACCGCCACAAGAAAATCAAACACTTGTTTCTGTTACACAAGTATTTGATTCTCTTCTATCACCTACTACTACTTCCTGGAAACCTGAAATTTACTGGAAAATACCCCCTATTTTCTAACTACACCACACTAGAGGCATACCAAAGACCTCTACTCCTCCTTTCAGATACATATCTCCTATCTCCCAGCCAATTGACCTCATTAATCTTGATATTCTGACCTCAGATGACCTTAAGGCGATAAGCAATATATTTGTAGAACAGCCTGCAGTAAGGCTGAATAGAGCCTCATGGAAATACAAGTTGAATCCTATTTCTTGCATGCGGCCGGACACCATTTTGAAGATCTGTCATGACAGAGGACCCTACTTCAAGCCACATAAGTCGATGCCCAAGAGCAAGAAGCCAATTTTTCTGATTGGAAGAACTGAAGTGAAGCTGAAGTTCCCCAAATGGTCTACATATTTCTTGAGTCATCCTGCTCCAAGAGTTGTTCAAGACCCAGCTCACTATTCTGGAACTTATTGGTTTGACAGGACTCGAACGCCCACTGCTGGTGACATAATTTCTTTTTACCAATTCCATAGATTGAATACCCGGATGAAGAAAGGGAAGCAACAAGGAGAATATACCCCTTCTACCCAACTTTCATTTTTACTCCTTTTCTGTTCATTTTACCAATTCATTTTTACCAAACTCCTTTCTCAGTTTATTATTTTAATTTTCCTGTTACTTCAAGAAACTTATCCTATTCTTTTGTCATCTCTCACCTCTCATTTCCTATCTTTCAAACCTTGAACATTTTTCTTTCCGTATACCTTGTCTCAAACCTTTTGGTTCTTTACACTCAGTTTTTCCTTTATCTCTTTCTCTTTTTCCTATGGTTTTTGACATCACTTTTATTTACTCTTCTGGTTTCTCTCTTCCCTGGCACTGTCTTGAGATTATTCCTTATGAACCTCCTCAGACATCCAATGATCAAACTGGGCCAGGACCTTCTACATCTTCTACAACCTCTGCATTTGCATCTATGGCTTCCACACTCATCGATGTGGATCCAGTTGCTAGAGCTCATATTAGTGGACTTAGTGAGAAGCTGGATGAAGTCGTAAAAATTCTTAGTCAGTTACTTCCACAGCAAGATAAATGATTTTCTTTTGTACTATTTCATCTCATTTGTTCTGTTGCAATGTAAGTGTCAATGATGTTCTTAATACATTGGAATTTATCTCAGTTATATCTACCGATTTCTCTCTTATGCTTTTTGTTGATGACAAAGGGGGAGAAAATAACTTAACCGCAACTTAATGAACCACTGAATGAAATATATGTCTACTTTGATTATGTTGTATGCTCTGATCATGAAACACTTGGCTCTGATATCAAAATAAAATGCTTTGATAACTTAGTATCAAAATGATTGCGTAACAACCCTACATAAAAATTTGTTAAAGATAAGCACAAGTTTAGGGGGAGCATAACCATAAGCATAATATGTCTGATCTTAACATCTATTGCTGCTGTTTATAAAGTTCATTAAAATCATAAGAAAATGTTTGTCATCATAAAAAATGTGGAGATTGTTAAGTGTAAGTTTTTGACATATCTAATTTTGATGAATCCAAACAAAGAATGATTTTAATTGAATCTTTTGGAATATACTAATATGTGTACTAAGTGTGCAAGTTATAAAACAAAAGCAATTTTTTAAGACAACGCTTCTGAAAAATGTTTGTGTTTACTTATAAAATGCGTCTGACTTCAGACCCAGTGGCAATGAGCTATGAAAATGCTTCTGACCCTGCAAAGTGTCTGAAACTGCTTCATGATTCTTTTATTCGAAAGATAAGCATTTTCCTCAGCATTTTCAAATCAAAGAATAATGATTCAAGTGTACAAAGTATAAAGGTACAAAGCCTTGCTGTAAATTCTTTTTGTTGCAACAAGTTAAGACACCTTTACGTGGTCATATACTCGTGTTGCACAAATAAGGAAAGTCGCGCTGCCCAAAGTCAGAAAAGCAACTGCAATTGCTCTGAAACATGTTGCATTCTGATAAGAAGCTCGTTCAACTTGTCTTGAAGCTCTCCAACGATCATAAACATTAAATGGAGATTTAGAATGACTCTTTGGCATTAATGAATGAAGAACAAAAAGATATATTCATCTCTCAATGGATTTATTGTTGATGAGTATAAAAGGAAGACTTTGAATACTGCTTGTAGACATCAATCAGAATTTAATCATCTAGCATTCAGTACTCTTCTCGCATTCAAAGATCTCTAAGTTCTTCTTTCTGAAAATATTTCTCAACTCAATCATTTGTATTTATTGAGAAGTTATTACTGCAGTTATACGAACCTTATTTCTTATTCACTCATTGAGTGTTACTCTGGTTGACTTGGAAAGTTGTAAACTTTGAAGCTGTTGCTTCATTTATATCTTACTCTTTGAAGAGCCTGAAGAGGCTTGCTAAAAGAATACTTATAAGGAGCCTGGAGAGTTGTTATGGATTTAGCAGTTCAAGACTCAAATGTTGTTGATGGACAAGGACAATAAATTCATCTCCTTGAATAATGATCTTATGCATTTGTATTTGATTTTGGAATCAAGACTTCTATTAGTTTAGACTTTGGAAATAATCATTATACTTGTGTTAGTTAGATGTGCTACTAATTTTGAATGCTCATTAGCCAATTTAGACTTGAATAATCATTAAAAGGGGTTGTTAATTTTGACTTGAATGATCATTAGACAATTTAGATTGGTATTTGCTTGTGGATTTGTGGTGTAGATTGGTTGAGACGCCCCGACGTCCCATTAAAGAAAAACCCAAAATTCTTAAAGCTTAATCGTGTTATTAACGATAAGCGGTTATACATAAAACAGCGGAAAATTAAAACTTAAGATGTAA
Organism: Echinosophora koreensis; assembly: GCA_035048595.1. Taxonomy (NCBI): domain Eukaryota; kingdom Viridiplantae; phylum Streptophyta; class Magnoliopsida; order Fabales; family Fabaceae; genus Echinosophora; species Echinosophora koreensis. The sequence continues at coordinate 1,593,515 of JAPCYP010000077.1, forward strand.
ATAGTTAACATGCAGAAACGACAACATACATCACATATATATATAAATATATACATCCTCTCCTGTCACAGTACTGTCAAGGGAATCCCATCCGTAGGACCCCAATAAGTACAAACTAAGAACATAATCAAAATACATCAAATGGCAACAGGAAGATGTCTCACATACTCTCCACACCCAGTCCCCTCTCGAAAGTACATGAAAATCCTCACTCACACCTAGACTGATGGCACTGGCCTGAGCCATCATGTACTACCACCCTCGCCAGCATCCCGTGGTCCGGATGGCCCAGACACTCCTCTGCTCCCACTGGAAGGGCTCCTGCCCGACTATCTCTGGAAAAACCGCCGATATATCCTGCTATCTCTAGGAGGTAACCGTCTGGAAGAAACACGAGAAGACTCTGAAGCAGTGACTCGGACCTCTGGAGGTACGGGTACCTCGGGAATGGGTATCTGGTCCCAAACAGGTGCCATTGGATCATCCTCGTGTACTGAAGCCCACACTGGCTCTGGTGCTGGTGCAGGTGCGGGCTCGAACCCTGGTACAAGTGCCTGAAAGGGGGCACCATGAAAGGGATGGGGGCCATGCCAGGCATCGACGGTAACTGGTCCTCCTGGCTGCCCCATTGGTAAGGGAAGAGTCACGCCAGCACAGAAAGTGCCTACAACACCCATAGGGGCTCCCTGCTCAAATCTGGAAGTAATGGACGTAGGACCCGTATATACAGCAAAATGAGTGGCCGGGTCCACGAACTCAAACTCAAATTTCCCCGTGAGGGGAAACCCCGCGTCCTGGGTCATCCAAGGATGATCCCAATGTGCCATCTACTAGGTCTGGATCTGAGATACAAAACATACATATACCAACACCACAAAGGAAAAAGGGGATAAGAATCCATGTAACATCAAACGTGGAAAGGGTTTAGTGACATTTAATTCTATAACAGCACGATAAACATCCATCTCCCAAAATATCGTTTATATATATATAACACAAGCATCCTCAATTCACATCTAGGGTCTTTTCCTCTACCCCCATCATGATGCAATGCAAATGTGTATGAATCTTCTCAGGTAGTCAGCCATATCCGGATATCACAACAATCGACACGTCCCAGAGGCCCCGGCGCACACCCTCGTCCGCGGCTGGAGGGTGCCCATGCAAAGCAATGGCACTATAGCTACACAACCGGTGCACACCTCTGGACCACGGCCAGGGTGCTCATGCAACGCATGAACTATAGCTGCAACTAAAATGAAATCATGTTTGGGACGGTCCGCCGTTAGCCTAGACCCCGGGAATTCTCCCTCCGAGGAATAGACCCCAACGACCATGTTTCAGGTCCACAAACGACCATGTTTCAGGTCCACATATCACAGACCATGTTTCAGGTCATCCCCTAGTGCCCTAACCGCTCATAAATAACCTCAATAAAACCTCATCATCATATAACATCAATCATCTCGGTTAGGCACTACTAACACATAAAGTATGATTTCCCCAATACATCATCAATGCTCATCATATCTCATCACTTACTCAAACTCTACTCATAATCATTACACTCATGGCATCATAACATTATTCCATCAAATCATCATATTAATCATGGCATCATGTCATCATATCAATCATGGCATCAATTCCAATATAATAATAATAATAACAATAATAATTTTAATAATAATAATAATGATAATAATAATTTTAATAAGAGATACCAACACTCATTATCAGTCATCAATCATCATAATAACGCAATCAATCCAAGCAATCACAACAGCCAGTCATAAAATAACAAAACAATATATTTTTATCGTAACGACGATAAACGCACAATTTCAATATCATCATTGGTACCACTAAGTAGTTCCCAATGTGACATGGACATTGTCCGTTACTCGCTCTCGAGTAGGGTTTAGGTCGCCCTACGCCATTATCGAACTAAATGTAACTGCGCCGTTTCCGACGTTAAATGGTTTCTTTCCCCCACCTGAGAGTCGCGTGTGCTAAACGGAACAAGACGACACGAACTAAAATGAAACGTCCTCGAACTCCTCATTTCTGCCTCGACTAGAAACAGAGCCTCCGAGCCTCCGAAAAATCACCTAAGCATCACATTACGAAAGGCACAATGTAAGTAACTCAAAAACTGCAGTATCAATGGTGAACCCGCCACTGTTCGGGCTCAATATCTCAACATACAGACCTCTTTTTAACAATTTGACTGTTGAGTTGAAAGAACTACCTTTCCTTTACCTTCTCCAAAAATTTCAGCCCGATCCAACGGTGAACGAGTCTGGATCGAACCTCCCAAGGTGACTGGTCAGGAGCTACACGAGTTGAGTTGCTCTCCTTCTTCTAAGTTACATAACTCACACTCGGAGGAATATACAGAAATTCCAACCGTTGGATATGAAGAACTACGAGTCCAGAACCTCCATATCAAATTTGAACACAATCCAACGGTGGACGAATGTGAGGTGATGATTTTACAGAAGCTATTCCAGCTTCAAAACTCCCAACAATGGTGGTTTAGGGTTCTCTCCTCTCCTCTCTCTCTCTCCCTCTCTCTCTCTCTCTCTCTCTCTCTCTCTCTCTATTCTCCCCCTCTCTCTCTAGAACTCCCCTTTCTGTTCTCTGAACTCACCTCAGCCCTCTGCCTCGTTTTTTCTCTCAACTGACTTAAGTGACTTAAGTCATTTTATTTTTGCTGAAACACGTCCCCACGCTCGAGCGTGAGAATTTCCACGCTTGAGCGTGGAAAGCCACCGCGCCATGCAACCATTCCTGAAGTGCCACGTCAGCCCTGGTGACACGTGGCAGGTCAACGCATGGCCCTGTCTGTTGACTCGGGCGCTTGAGCGTGGATACATCCACGCTTGAGCGTTGACTTTTTGACCAGAAAGTCAACTCTCTACGTTCAAGGTCCGTTCGACGTCCGATTGACCTCAAATTTGAGATATAGGCTCATTAGGACCTAATAAACAACCTCCAACCCTCAAAAATAACTAATCTCATCTCTAACTCCAAAATTCTTATTTCACACTCAGATGTCTCAAAGACGCTAACCGGGAAACCCTAACTTTGTTCCTACGTTCAAACTCACTCGAAAAGGCTGCGTACTTGCCATGCAAATGTCTCTATGCATCAAACAACATCTCAACTATGTAATCCAAGTCTTAAACATGTTCCTCTTCCATAAAACAAAACCCTAAAACCCGGGATGTTACATTGATCAAGTATAATTCTAATACCTGCAGAAGTGCTCACATTAATCTTGCTACGTGCAGGGATGGATTTCGTCTCCATGGGAGTTGCTTGCTTGCTGCTGTTAGTGTTGAGTCAAGTGCTGTTGTTGTTGTCTTTTTTTTTTTTAATTCTAAGTGAGCCAACCCGGTTAACCCACCAATCCGTAGTGGGTCGACCCGGGTTAGCTATTTCTTGGCTCACTGAAAAAGTGAGCCACCCGCTCGGTTCACTTTATGCTCAACCTGTGATGAGCCAACCCGGCTCACCCGGGTTTACTCTGATTGTTCTAGTATTGTGGTATGGGTTATGAGGACCATCTGGCCATTGATTATCTTATTTTATATTTCTCGATTTGTAGTAGACGCCCTATTTTTTAGGCTTTGGATTTTATTTTAATGTAATGGATTATTATTATTATTACTTTCTTATTATTTTTATTAATATGAGGTATTTATAAACTTAAAATAAAATTTGAAATTTTATGACATGTATATTTTTAATAAATGTTTTAAAATATTTTTATGTATTTTATGGTTGGGTTACTAATGTAACAAATGGCGTTACATCAGATGACTACAAGAAGCAGTTGACATGAATCATCAATCATAGGATCCAATGAAGAAAACAAGCTCAAAAGACTTATACAGTTGTTAAAACAAGAAGAGTCTCTTCATGGCATCAACACACCAAGCAAGAATCAAACTTAGAAGACATTGACTCCAGGATCATAATCAAGATTGAATCCATTACTCTCAAATAATATGTATCAATCACAAGAAGACCAAAACCATTACATATCTAGGTCAGAATGCTTCAGAACAATCATTAGAAAAATCAAGCTAAATTCGATCAAGACAAGGATCACCAATATGATTATAATGGTTGTTGATTAAGTACATCAAAATTATCCTTTTAATCAACAAATGAATTCTGGGTTATTCATTGCCAAAAATATAATCAAGCCAAAGTGGAAAAGAAAATGAAGACAAGAAAGGTCAACCACGAGAGGAACCATTTCCAAGAGAAATTTGTTGCAACAAAATGTGCTATGCATATGGAAGATGCTACTCTAAGAACATACATGAGAAAAGCACTGGAATTCAGAAAAGGAAAAGATAGAAAGAGTCTTTCTTACTTCGAGCCATATGCAATACTAAGGAAGAAAGGATTTTTGCTAAAGCAATTTGTTATGCTGGTGTTATTGTTCAACATCAGGTTTTGTAAAAAGGGAAACGATCAATGACTATCAACATTTAATGAAGTCAAAACGTTCACATTTAAGAGCGCCAAGTTGATCGATTGTCTCTAACAACTATCAAGTTAATCGAAGGTTATAAATAGAAGAATTTATATTTGAAGCGAGTGTGGAACAGGGGGCAGCGAATGTAAAAAGATCATCATCATCCTCATTCCTCTAGTTCTCACCAAACAGAGATGATCGCATCATATTTTACATCAAATTTGCAATTTGTATAATAATATCCAATTCTATGAGTTGTAATCATGCCAGACTAATTTATTAGACGTAAGGGTTCCTGGGCACCTATAAGCTTGTGGAGGGTAGGCAATCCTGTAAAGCTTAAAGGCTCTTGCACAAGGGTGTTGCCTGAGGAGAGTAGTGTTTGAACAAAGGTCCCCAAGCACTAGTGGAACTTTATAAGGGTAGACGATACTATAAAGCTTATATACTTTTGCTCCAAGGTGCAGTCCAAGGAGAGGAATGCTCGAACAAAGGTCCCCAATTACCCGTGAAGTTTGATGAGGGTAGACGATCCTTCAAAGGTTAAAGGCTCTTGCTCAAGGGCGTTGCCTAAGGAAAAGAGTGCCGGAAAAAGGTTTCCCAAGTACCCCAAAACTTGGAGAGGTTAGGAGGAGCATTGGACGTGACCCTAAAACTCCAAAGGCTTATGCAATAGGATGAGGACCTGAGGTGCAAAACACTCAAGATTTCCCAATTACCTGTAAATCTAAGGTAGCGTTTGGTATCTGGAATGTTTTATTCCCAGACAAATTGCATTCTTGGGAATAAAGTTTTCCCACATTTACACATGAGAATAGAGTTTTCCCAAGTTTATAATTATTATTCACTAATTTTATTCCCGGGAATCTTTTATGCCTGGGAATAAGTTTTTAAAACTTGTAACAAATATGGGAAAACTTTATTCTCATGCCAACATTCTCGGGAATACTTTTTTAAAATTTGTACTAAACGCTACCTAAAAGAAATAAAGAGGACTCTTGGACGCGATCCTAAAACTCTAGAGGCTTCTGTAATAAATTGAAAAGCCTGGGTAACAAAGTGCTCGAACAAAAGTATCACAAGCACATTGAAAGCTTAAGTCGATCTAATTGAAAAGCTCGTATGATTATAGGGAATGACTATAGATCAATGTGCTTGTGATCAAGAAGCAAGATAAAACTCGTATGTGCTTGTTCTTTTACTCTATCTCTTTGATGTTTATGATTCATATTTCACTCACTGATTATTAATTTCCACAGATACTATTTCTGAGTTTTGTCAAAGCAAGTTTGTGAAATCCTTACTTACAAAAGATCGAATTGCAAAAAACAACAAATACCCAATCGCCCATTAGAAGGTTGCCCCACACATCAACATTTAATGCTAATTATGGACTCTAAGGCTTTGTTTGGTTGTGAGAAGAAATTAAGAAGAGAGAAAGAGGTGAGAAAGAGTATAAGAAGAAAGAAAATGGTGAGAAATGGAGTAGATTTTATGTGTTGTTTGGTGTAAGAGAAATAAGAGAGAAATAGAGGATAAAGAGGTGCTTTCTCTTACTCCCCTTTGTTTGGTTGGATAGAAAATAAGAAGAGAGAAAAGTAAATTTTTTGTTTTTTTAAAAAGACAAAAATATCCTCAACTAAAAAATCAATAGAAAAATATTTAAATTTAATTGATTTAAGTTATTTTAACTAATCAAATAATTTAAATTTAATTGATTTAAGTTATTTTAAATAAAATTTATTAGTTTAATATAATTATTTTATTTATTTAAGTTTAATTTAATTAATTAAATGATTAATTTAATTCAATTTATTTAAATTTATTAAATAATTGAATGAGAACCCAAAAATAGTACAAAAGTCATTTTATATGAAACACTCTCTCCCTCTTCCATTTTCTTCTCACTTGGGGAGAGAAAAAAATTTGAGGTGAACCCACCAATTTTCTTCTCTCTTTCCTATTTCTCTCCTCCACCAAACAAAAGAAAAGTATATTTTCTCCTCCTTTTCTCTCTTCTTGTTTTCTCTCTTGCTATTTTATACTCCAACAAACAAAGCCTAAGTAAACAACTTTAATAGTTGACCTTATTTATAAATTTAAAAAAGTGCAAACTGGTGACTAAAGGTCATCTACCATGTACTTTGGTGCTCACTAACATAGGCGAGTTCTAGCGTGAGCGAGGTGACTATGTGGCTCACCGTGAGCCATGTTTAGGAACCGTCAGTTCAAACAGACACACCAGATTTATTATGGACCATCTGTACTAGATTTTTTTTTTTTTTGAAGTTCGGTCTCTCACTCTCGCTCTACTTCACGGCCACCATCTTCGACCTCTCATCGGCACTCTGCCACCGCCGAGATCTTCACCATCGCCGACTCGCCGTTAAAGGACAGACTACTCCGACCTCCACCTCCTCTCTGTGGTCCTCCTCCGTCCATAAGAACTTTCTTTCTCTGATCAAGGCTCCCTATACAAAGGTTCCAGAACCTTCATCACCTCTCGATCGCAAACGTCAGCGTCGGCGTTTCGACGCTCGAACAGTTCCCAAAGCTTCTGAATCTCCAGAAAGTAAATCTTTCCGACAATCCCATCACTGGTGGGCTTCGCAACCTCGATCTCTCCATTAATCAGATTCAGTATATCGAAGATCTCGCTCCGCTTGTGCAATTGAAGCTCGTTTCGTTGGATCTGTATGAATGTCTCGTTACGAGGGCAAAGGATTATCGATCTAGGGTTTTCGGGTTGAATCGCTGAAGTATTTGGATAAGATGGATGGGGAGGCCGGAGTCCGATGACGAGGAAGAAGATGATGATCCTGGTAGTGATGAAATTGACAGTGAAGATCGAACGTTTGAGATGAAAAATGGGCACGGCGGCGGCGACGAGGTTGGTGATGGAGTTATCGATGCTAATGAGGCGAAGACGGTGGCGCTTTGGTGAAGGAAGACAGAAGGGTGGGGACGGGGACGAGGAGGGGATGTGGTCTGTGGATGGAGTTGGGGGAGAGATATTCAGATGTGGAGGGGTGTAACATATCATCGTGAGGTCTAGACAAATCAATGGTCAATTGTGATCTCTCATGGTGAGAGATATGTCCTACTTGCTCACCCAAGCAAAAGCCCACTAACATACCCTGCACAACGTAAACAAAATCCTAAATACCATCAATTTTTTTTTTTTTGACTGGCCCTAAATACCATCATTGAATACATGAACTTGTGTGAAACTGAAAAATAAAAATATATCACGAACCTATACATAAAAGACTTAGTTTGTGGACGGTCTTTAAATTTAATATCGTTATATCATATTGAAATACTGTATAAATCAAAATTGACTTCCTATCCGCTGGTGTTTTTTCAAAACCCTGCCAATGTAATGAATGTATATAGCAACCTTTACAAGCAAGCAGATAATCCAAAGGCCCACACTATACATTTTTCCCTACGAATGAAAATGTACAACGCGTATCAACTATCAACTATCTATAGAATATAAGCAAGTTGTATATAATTCATATATTTGAAATGAATACAGTGTACAATATATATAGAAGCTATTACAAATAATCAATCCTATACAGAGGCTAAAATCAAGGAACCAAATCAACCTATTCAAAATATGGATACAGATTGATATGGAGGCAATCTGATCCTAAAAACATGGAAACTAATTTAATGCTTCTACACGCCCCCGCAAGATGGAGGTGTCTTCAACAACTCCAATCTTGTCTTTGAGAAAATGGTGTCTGGTTGAAGAGAGTGGTTTAGTTAGCAAGTCAGCCAATTGATGGCTTGTTGGAACATGAGAGACAACTAGTTTCTTTTCAGCCACTAGATCACGAACAAAATGGTAGTCTATAGCTACATGCTTCATGCGTGAATGAAAAACTGGATTGGCACATAAATAGGTAGCGCCAATATTGTCTGAGAAAATTGTAGGAACGGATACTGGAACTCCAAGTTCCTGCAGTAGCTGTTGTAGCCATAGCACCTCGGAAGTTGTCGTGGCAATGGTTCGATATTCAGCTTCTGTAGATGATCTAGCAACAGTTGCTTGCTTTTTAGAAGACCATGAGATTGCATTTGGACCAAAATAGATTACGTAGGCACCAGTGGATTTTCTATCCAAGGTATCACCAGCCCAATCTGCATCACAGAAGGCAGTAAGAGATAGATTGGAAGACCTTCGAAGATGAAGTCCATGAGTGATGGTTGATTTTAGATAACGAAGAATCCTCTTCAATGCCTGCATATGAGTTTCGGTGGGAGATTGCATATGTTGAGCCAATTTATTAACAGGAAACGCCACATCAGGGCGAGTAATAGAGAGATAGTGCAAAGAGCCAACAATGCTGCGATAAAGAGTACTATCACATGTTGATGAGTCTGGAACTTGAGTTGAACAGAAGGTGGTAGCCATTGGAGTGGAGACAGGCTTGGAATCAGCCATTTTAGCTTTCTGTAGAAGATCTGTAATGTAGTGGTGCTGAGTAAGAAACAATCCAGTTTTAGTTGGAATGATTTCAACACCTAGGAAGTGACTTGGCTGGCCTAGATCTTTGAGGGAGAATTTTTCTGCAAGTGAAGCCTTGAACTCATGGAGAAAGTTTGAATCATTGCCAGTAAGTAATAAGTCATCAACATATATTAAAAAATATGCAACAGTAGAACCTGATTTGTAAATGAATAAGGACGTGTCAGACTTGGAATTTACAAACCCATACTGCAGCAGAAAAGCACTCAGTGTATGAAACCAAGCACGTGGTGCTTGTTTAAGCCCATATAATGCCTTCTGAAGCTTGCAAACATAGTTTGGAAAGGCAGAGTGAATAAAACCTGCAGGCTGGGTCATATAAACGTCTTCAGTGAGAGTGCCATGGAGAAAGGCATTGTTAACGTCCATTTGAGATAAAGACCAGCCATGTGACAGAGCCAAACACAAGACCAATTTTATTGTTTGTGGCTTAATGACAGGGCTGAAAGTGTCATGATAGTCAAGACCAGGCCTTTGATGAAAACCCTTCGCGACTAATCTGGCTTTGTAGCGTGAAATCGAGCCATCGGGATTCCGTTTGAGTCTGAACACCCATTTATTCCCAATCACATTGTAGTGAGGCAGAGGAGGAACTAATGTCCAAGTGCCATTTCGCATAAGAGCCATGAACTCATCTGTCATTGCTTGTTGCCATTCAGAGGATTTCAGAGCCTGAGAAACACATGTTGGTTCAACAAAGTGTGGAAGTGGATATTTGGTGACAAGATTCAATATTTTTGGTTTATGAATCCCACTCTTAGATCGAGTTTGCATTGGATGGTGAGAAGTTGAAGTTGGCAGCGGGTCTTGAGCAGTGGGCATTGTCTCGTGCAAGGCCAACGATGATGGAGGATTTGAGGATAATGGTTGGGTTGGTTGGTTAGAGGGAATGGAAATTGGATCATTTGGAGTCATATTAGGCGAGATATGTGGGAGTGAAGATATGATTTGGGATGGTTGGTGAGGGATAATGGTAGGCGTTACATTTGAATTGGCATGGTGAGAGAAGTCAGGGATTTGCTGAGTGGATTGTGGAATGCAATTATGAGGGAGATTTGAATGCGCTGGAAGATGGGATATTTGTGGAGAATCAGATTGTTGAGTAATTGTAGGTGTGGGCCTATTAGAGTGAGGAAAAGGATGAGTAACAGTTAAAGAGGGAGAATAATTAATGGGAGAGTTGGCATTTGAATTTGAACCTGGGACAGACTCGAGACATTGGCTGGGAAAATGGAAAAATATCCTCAATGAACTGAACATGTCTAGAATGATAGATCTTTTTGGTTTTGATATTGTAGCAAATATATGCACTCTGAGTTAAACTGTAACCAAGAAACACACAAGGTTCAGACCTTGGTTGGAGTTTATGTGTAGTGTATGGTTTTAGCCAAGGAAAGCATAGACATCCAAAAGATTTTAACTTAGTGTAATTGGGTTGTCTGTTGAACAAGGTAAAATAAGGTGAGTTCATGTCCAGAGTTTGTGTTGGAAGACGATTTATTAAGTAAGCTGCTGTTTGGGCAGCAAATGACCAAAAAGAAGGAGGAAGAGATGCCTGGTGAAGCAGACATCTAGTTGTTTCAAGTAGATGACGATGTTTCCGTTCAGAAAGACCATTATGTTGTGGCGTGTGTGGTGGAGTAGTGAGATGGGTTATGCCATGATTTTGAAAAAAGGATTTGAGCTTTATGAATTCTCCACCATTGTCAGAGTAGAAATTTTTGACTTTACAGTTGAATTGATTTTCAGCAATATTTTTAAATATTGGGAAAATTATGGCCACATCCGATTTAAACTTCATAGGAAATAACCATACATACTTAGAGAAATGGTCAATAAAAATAACATAGTAACGGAAATCATCTATTGAAATAAAAGGTGAAGGTCCCCATACATCTGAAAACACAATCTCTAATGGACTGGAACTAGACAAAGAGGATTTATTGAAAGGAAGTTTGTGGCTCTTATTGACCATACAATGAGTGCATTTATTTAGTGAGCCTTGAACAGAAAAGTTATTGGAATGGAGGACATGCTGGAGAACACGAGAAGAAGGATGACCAAGTCTATGATGCCAACGCTGAGTGGATGAGGTGGATGTTGTGGTGTAGGCATGAGGATGAGATTGGGTTGCTGGGAGTTTGTATACATTTCCATCATTCGGACCTTGCAGAAGACTCGCCCCCGTGCTCAGATCCTTTACCTTGAAAAAGGAGGGGGAAAATTCAATGGAGACATTGTTAGTATTGCAAAGTTGAGAAACAGAAACAAGATTTTGGGTCACTCCAGGAGCATACAAAACATTGGATAAAATAAGAGGATGATTGGATTGGGTAAGGGATGTTGAACCAACATGAGTTATAGGAAGAGACATACCGTTAGCAACACGTAGTTGATCATTACCATGATAATCAGCCTTCAAAGAAAGATTATTGAGATCGTTGGTAATGTGGTGGGAGGCTCCAGAGTCAAAGAGCCACTCTGGGGGTGGAACAGTGGCATGAGCAGCATAAGCAACAACAGGATGTGACGATTTTCTGTTGTTATTGTTCAGCTTTCTGCAAGTCTGAGCACCATGTCCTTTTTTGCGACAGATTTGGCAAGTAATATTGGGATTATAATAGGACTGTCGTTTACCTGACTCATGGAAGGAACCGGAAGAGGAATATTGATTGTGGCCCTTGCTATAATGCGGTGAACGACCTCGACTTGCAAAGTTGGCACTTATGGATGATTGGTGAGTGAAATGTTCATCACGCTTGAGATACATTTCATAGTCCAACAACTTGACAAATAACTCATCAAAAAGAATAGGGGTGTCACGAGTTCTGATGGAAGCTGTGAATTCCCGGAACGAAGGGTCAAGACCATTCAAGGCATGAATGACAAGATCAATGTCATCCACAGGGTGACCAATCAAGGATAACTCCTCAGCAATCGAACGAATGGATTGCAGATAAGCAGCAACAGTGGAAGTACCTTTACTGATAGAGTTGAGCCGTTCTTTGAGAGACATAATGCGTGAACGAGAACGAGTGGCAAAGGCACGTTCCAAAGCTAACCAGGCTGCACGGGAAGTTTCTGCTGTGGACATAACAGCACGAGCTTCAGCATCACAGGAGCCAAGCAAGGCAAGGTAAAGATATTTGTCCTGACGAATCCAGAAGGTGTAGGCTGGATTTGGAGAGGAAACAGACTCATTGATAATGACTTTGGGAGGACATAGTGTGTCACCAGTCACATAGCCCTCAAGATCACGGGCTACAAGAAGTGAGTGAATTTGCCTGTACCATGCTGGATAATTGGATGAGTTAAGTTTAATAGGTAATTGGGTAGTGGTGTTAAACTCCACCAGATCTTTCGGGTCAGAGGAAGGAGAAGAAACATCAGTGGAGGTGGAGGAGTTTGAGGCCATTAGATCGATAGAACAAAGAAAGGCTGTTAAGCAAAGGCTAAACTGATACCATATAGAATATAAGCAAGCTGTATATAATTCATATATTTGAAATGAATACAGTGTACAATATATATAGAAGCTGTTACAAATAAGCAATCCTATACAGAGGCTAAAATCAAGGAACCAAATCAACCTATTCAAAATATGGATACAGATTGATATGGAGGCAATCTGATCCTAAATCCATGGAAACTAATTTAATGCTTCTACACTATCAACTATCAGGCATGTTTGTCGTTTGAGCTGTTTCCTACATTTGTTTTATATTCCAATAATTCTACGACAGGCTCCATTGTATCCAAAAGATTACTGTATCGAGCCTTTACTTTTTCAAATTTCTTTAAGCACTTCTTATGAAATTTAGTCAATTTTCTGATTTCTTCTTCAATCAACCTCAGCTCTGACTTCTTTTCCTCAATCTGTGCCTCGATTTCTCCAGTTTCTGGAGAGAGAACCGTCCGATTCTCAGAAGGAAAATATATGCAAGGATCCCTAGAAGACAGAACAAGTTGGTTGGGTTATATTTCTACTCAAATACCTTCAGAAATTAAAAGCATTCAAAGAAATGAACTATCATATTGTCACAGATCAGACATGTTTAATGGGTCTACGTGCACATGTATGTTCAACCAAAAGCACATTGATTGTAAACAGTTTTATGAAAAATCTAAAACACACCTCAAACTAGCAAATTGTAACATACTAGTTTTTTTCATATAACATTATTACATTACTGTAGAAATAAAACTATTTTCATTGTTAAATAAAAATGTCATTTTCGCTTTACTTGATGTCATTTTCTCAAACTAGCAAGTTGTAACATACTAGTAATGCAACTTAAATTCTCATTCATTTGTTCAGGGATTCGCCTGGTATGCAACTTGCCAGTATATGAATAGAATAGACAAAATTGAATTGCTAATAATAGGTTGATCAGTTCAGAGGTTAAATTCCAAAAAGCTTTACCCAACTCCATACCTCATGACTCATTGTCCCTATATGAATTTAGGGGTCGCAACACAGATACATTGCATGAAATGATGAAATGCATGACATGAGAGAATTTTCAAGAGAGGAAGGGAGGGAAGGAGGGAGATACCCATGACCGAGAGCAAGAAGTCCATTTTCTCTTAAAATACCACCATCCAATGAAACAGCGCCATCCTGAATACAAGCACGAGCAGCCACCATACACTGCCTTGTTTCATAAACCTGGAGCTTCCTGAAAAGGCTAAACAGAACTGTTTCTCGGAGCCCATGGCCTGAAGCTGTCCTAATCTGCAAGTGAATGGTGTCTAGGTCAACCATATTAACTGCATAACCTATAAAACCAGCAGGTGTTTTCCCATTTTGCAAGGTAGGATCTGGCAACGCCAGCTTCCTTTGAGGGTCATTCCCTTGGCAGCAGCCAGTGTAAGGCCTGTCAACAGATAAATATGCATGATACCTTTTTATTACAAAACATAAGCATCCTCATTATAATGCCTTGGCCTATAGCTTTTATGAAGTTAAGTACTAATTTTAGTAAGAAAAGATAGATCATATAACAATGAAAATCACATTCACGAAACTCTGCAAGCATGCATTACCTAATATCTTCAAGGCAAATAACAAGGAAACGCTTATATATAGCTTTTCCGAGAGTAGCAGCTTCGGCATGTAAACCACACTCAAAATCAACTGCTCCATTTTGTTTATAACTCTCAAGGGAACTTGCAGCATCAAAAGATCTGCAAACAACAGCCAGCATTTTATCTTCGCCAAGATACTCTGCTAATATTCTGTATAAAAGTTACCATAAACACAGTCAGCAGTCAAACAGAAAAGAGAATAATTTATTCTCTAGAGATAATGTATATTGGAATCAGAAAGAAAGGGGTGGGTGGAGAAAGAGATTTAACAACCTGCTAAGATCGGGGTTCTGCACAGTACCAATCAGGGCAACCAGGCCAATTATATCTTCGAGAAAACACTTTGATTGCTTTTGGTTTCCAGATAGACTGCAAAGTACAGCAGCTGCATTTTCCATGCTTTCAATTTTCAACTTCAATTTGTCTTTGGTATATAGACAGTTCTTAAAGCTCAATTGACAGGGTTCAACATTCTCTGTGGAATCAAGAAATACACAAATCATCAATGAAAACATAAAGACTTAAATTGTAAAAAAACTGTTAAATTAACACATTTGGGCATTTTCCGACCTATCTTGACCTTAAAGTGCCATGATGCCAGAGATCATATGATTATGAAAAAATAACATTGGAACAAAATAGTGACAAAAATAAATATATTAATTTCTTGCTACATCATTATTAAAAAATGTGCTGCAAATTTATAAATTATTAGAGCAAAACTTGTGCAAGTGTGTGTGTGTGTGAGAGAGAGAGAGAGAGAACCTAGTAACTTATACATCTCTTGCTCAGTTTCATCCTTTAGCTTATTAAGACCATCAAGATTAGTTTCTACAGCTCCGATTACCTCAGCAATGTTGCACATGTCCTCAAATTCCTGCATAGAAGCATCTCAAGACATAAAACTCACATTGTGATAAAAATGGAATCTGCTTCAGTGATATTGCCGAATCATAATACAATAATCTGCAGAAACAAAAAGTAATGATTCAAGTAAACCACTTGACTCTCATCCTTCACACACTCAGGCCAGTGCATATTCAAGAATTCAACAACTATTCATTCATCCAACCATCGTAACTTTCAAGCCATTTACATAAGAAGAAAAAGGGAGGGGGGGGGGGGGGGGGTGCATAGCTTACCTTCTCATCATTATTTACTAAGGAGATCATTAAATTACTTTCTGGATTGAATGATGGTGAGATCTGCTCATGCATTATACTGTTATCGGAAGACGGAGACTGACTACCAACATACTTCACATTTGGTGTTTTCACAACTGGAACCTGCACACAAATCCCACCGATTATGTTCTACAGCTAGACCAAAATTTATTAAAGCCAATTGTTACAACCTTAATAATCAGACTTAGCTAAGTCATTTCCTGTACCTTCTCATCATTATTTACTAAGGAGATCATTAAATTACTTTCTAGACTAAATGATGGTGAGATCTGCTCGTGCATTATACAGTTATCAGAAGATGGAGGCTGACAAGCAATATACTTCACATTTGGTGTTTTCACAACTGGAACCTGCACACAAATCCCACCGATTATGATCTACAGCTAGGCATAAATTTATTAAAGCCAATTGTTACAACCATAACAATCAGACATAGCTTAAGTCATTTCCTGTACCTTCTCATCATTATTTACTAAGGAGATCATTAGATTACTTTCTGGATTGAATGAAGGTGAGGTCTGCTCGTGCATTATACTGTTATCAGAAGTTGGAAGCTGACAAGCAACATACTTCATATTTGGTGTTTTCACAACTGAAACCTGCACACAAATCCTACCAATCATGATCTACAGCTAGGCCAAAATTTATTAAAGCCAATTGTTACAACCTTAACAATCAGACTTGGCGTAAGTAATTTCCTGTACCTTCTCATCATTATTTACTAAGGAGATCATTAAATTACTTTGTGGATTAAATGTTGGTGTGATCTGCTCATGCATTATACTGTTATCAGAAGATGGAGACTGACAAGCAACAAACTTCACATTTGGTGTTTTCACAACTGGAACCTGCACACAAATGCCACCGATTATGATATACAGCTAGGCCAAAATTTATTAAAGCCAATTGTTACAACCTTAACAATCAGACTAAGCTCTGTATATCGAGAATGAGCAGCTTCAAAGCAAAAAGTCCCTTCATTCAGTGGAATGGGTATTGAAGGGATGGTACAGCACCCATGCTGAAAAGTGTATCGGATAGATTGATCTGCATTAAAAGAGTCTGACTTGATTGTAAGCATATGGATCTGGCCATCTTTATCGCTGTGGTGAATATTCATATCTACATCTCCATTAGGATTAACAACTTCAAATTCGATGTTTTCCAAGTGACCACCAGCAGAACAAAAATGGGGCACCTACATTCATGCATATTAACTTAAGAGAAGACCCAAAACAAAATTTATTCAAAACCATTAAAAGTATAATCAAATAAACGTATCATCAATATGTTTAGAAAGGTTTTCAAAAACAAACCCCTGATGCGATTCTTAAGTTCCTTGTCACAGTTGAAAACTCCTGTTTGAAAATTGTTTTATCTTCAAATAGAACAGATATGGATGCTGCACCATGAAGCACAAATAAGACTGTAAGAACTAAGAAAAGAACAAAACACCAAGAACACAGTAAGATTTGAATTTATGCCACTTGAACTTTTTCATACTTGTTATTTTAAAAGAGCAATTCTATAATATGCGTTATGTACAAGACATTGCATTGTCATCGGCGCCCTCACAAATGGTTGCAACTTGCACCAAAGTAGGACGTTTGAAAGTTAAAAAAAAATAATTTGAGAAAAAGTTTTGACCAGAAGCTGATTATTAATATATATATTATCCACGATAAATCTTTTACATCATAATTAAATGTTTCGTACCTTTTCCTCCATAACCTGCTGTTACTTTCAGTAGACCACTAAAATCAATTCTTCCTTTATCATCAACCTGTGTATTTATCAGCGATTCATGTTGCATAAGATAAATAAGACAAAGCTAAGGTCCCAAAACAATTACTATGTCCTTTATATATTAAAAATAAGAAAAAAAATCATCTATATTACATTTGATATATGGATGTATATATATGTCCCTATTAGTTTATGCCTCCAACATCGTCAACCAATATTCCAAAATTCATATTCGACTGTGAAACATAATACACAAAGTAGACAAAATATTGTGCAATAACTTTTTATCTAGTTAACATAAGAAAAGTTATTCTTCAAAGAGAATGATTTATCATACTCCAACGATTGTACACAAAATTACCTTGCGTATCATGCCAACATGATCTAGTATGTGGAAACCATCCACAGACAACTTAACCTCTGATCCTTTTAACACATGATTTCCATATGCATCCAACATCTAAAAGATAAAAATCAAACAAATATCTCAGTAAAAAAATTTATGTTAGAGTTAGATAATTCCTTCTAAAACATTGAAACTTAATTAGATACTGATATAGACAGATAATTACAGTTAACTTTAGCTTCTGATTACAATTTTTAAAAATAATGAAGGAAGTCAAGGAACAAACAACTTTATGCAGAGATGAATTAAAGGCCCACTCTATTGCATGAATACACAATGATTAAGCAAACAAAGAATGTGAAAATGAAAGACTTGAGTCAAAGTAATTTAAAATGAGCATGATTATACAAGAAAGTTCGATCAACATATGAATTTTCCAATATCAATGAGTGGATAGTATGCATTAGAGACAAAAACCATTTCTTGGGCCTATTTAACGGACAAAGCTTTTGAAATATTTAAATTAACGAAGGATTCATTTATGAATTAGTAATAGCAAAAATCATCATTCTCTGGAGAGGCCATAATTACCACAAGTTAATAGCCCAACCAGTGCCACATGAGAATCAAGAAACAAAAAGAACAATAACCAAGCCATAGGTCCTTAGGTGGGGTTGCCAACATCAATATCGGACCGCATTGAGATCTATCAAAAGCCACATTTTCAGTAAACCAGATAGACCAAGCAAATTTTTTATGGTTTCTACTTAAGCATTTAAGGCCTTCCTCTACTACTTTAAAACTGATTAACTTCTAATTGAACAGATTTTCTTACTAGAGATTCTATTGGCCTTCTTATCACATGACTAAACACCTTAGGCAAGTTTCTGTCATCTTTTCTAGGTGCTACTCGCGCTTTCTCTAGAATACTCGTCCTAGATCTTATCCTTTCTTGTATGTCCCCTCATTCACCATGGCAAATAACGTCAAAAGCTTCTTTGTTCTTCTCTAGGCTAGCCGCTTTCTTGGTACTTTAGCTACTTGATACTTCCTCTTTTATCCTCTTTCAGTGTAGCATCCATGCAATATTTTAAAAAAAGGCAGAACGGATTATGCCACAAATTTTGTTAGGGACCATTGTCACAATTACCTCCAACGCTAAGTTCTCAAAAACATAGCCTGGAAGAAGTTGATTTTCTCTTAAGGGAGGCTGCATTTCAACATTCTTAAGATAACCTGGATAAACTGAAAAAAATATGGAACATCATAAGAGATAAGAACAAGCAACACAGAGAGAAAATCAAATCACATCCTCTTTAAATAAAAATGTGTCTATCAATCACAGGCACCTTGACATGTAATTGAAACTGATAATAGCTTATCGCTTGAAGCAATCATCAAAGTGGCTCCATAGCCTGGTCTTATCTTGTCCAGTTCCTTACTTTTAACCAGTACATCCTGTCTCAACTCTCAATTATTCAAAAACATGCAAAGGACGTTTCTTTCATGAGTAAAAAAGTACATAAAGGGTTAACAGTACCTTAATACTCAAAACCCATTTGTTGCTTGAAAGGGTAGTCTTCATCCTGTGTGTTTCAAAGAGTAAGCCCTTTGCTGTCTGAAGTTTGAATGTCAGTTCTGGAATATCTTGAAAAGGTGCTCGATTGTCATATATATCATAACACGCAATGGCTAAAGTTGGAAAAGATGAACCAACCCTGTCCAACACGAACATACAAAAGTAAAACACATGCTGAATTAGCAGTATTAGAAAAGCTGGACCTAACTCCACCTTAAAAGCTAGCTCAACAAGGGAAGGTTGCCAAAATCATTATAAGGGAAACACCCAAAAGAGTTAATTAGGAAGAGAGGGAAAACATGTAATGAAGGGAGAGGGAAAAGTTAGTTAGAAGAAAGAGAAACCGGATATGATGAGCTTTCTTTAAATAGAGAAAGAGGAGACATAGGAGGGGGTATGGGTTTTCTAACTGGTTTTCGGCTGAATGCTTGCGGCTACGGGTATTTGTGGTCCCATAGTGGTTGAATATATGGGCTAATTGCCACTCTTAATATCTATAGCAATCCTTCCTGCTTGAGCTAGCTTTTGGGAAGGAGATAGGCACAGTTACTCTAATAAGCAGAATAAATGCAAACATATAAGTTTTCTAAAATGATAGAGATGTAAAATGTTGATCACACACATTGAGATGAAACTTTGGAAAACAGATTATGAATCAATACTTAAGCAATAATGGTACCTCACAACAAGTGGGGAACTTTGGTCATTACTCAAATGTTTCCAGTTCCCAACTCGAGGAGAAGGCTTCACAATCACTCTTTTCTGAACACTTTTACAGCTCGACTCCATCTAGCAGACAAAAAACCCAACAAAACATAATGTGTGGTGAGAGAATAAAAAATGTAAGATCAGACTGGAAAGGTAGGGGGAAAAAGAGGTTATGTGCCTTCTTACATGAGAGAATGAGAATATGTAAGCACCAGCCCTGTTAAATAAATTAGGCAACTTGCATCCCAGAGGAAAGAAATATAGACCATTAAACCCTTTGCAGGATTCTGGTGATACACGGTCTGAATGAATAACAACTTCATCATTCTGGCCTTGGTTCTTGAATTTTATTTCCATTAGCATCTCAATATTGCTCTTGTAAATATACTTTTGATCTAACTTCTCTGTAGCACCAGCCATAAAATTTACAGGCCTAACAACTGCCACTACTTGGGTTGGAGGCACTTGGCCAGCAAAAACTGGAGAATTAATAGGTAATGCCTGCAAACAGACATGAAATAGTCAGAATAAAGTAAAACAATTGAGGACAGAAAAGAAACACACACAAGAACTTGGAAACTGGAAAATTGACCATTTTAGGACCTCACCAGCACAATCTTCCATTGACCACTTCCTCATGGAGTAATTGGCCAAAAAAACCAAGCAAAGATGGAGGATTCAAATTGGTCCAAATCAGAATTATAGAAGTTTCAAATGGGTCCTTTAAAAATTAATTATTTAATTAGGTCCACAAATTTTTTTTGTTAGGTCCAAATTGCTATTACATGGAGTACCACTTATACTCTATTCAATACATTTTTGCTTATTAAAAAAAAAAAGATTTACTGTTACATGGAGTTGCAAAGTCACTTATTACATATTTTGATGTAGAAGTCAATTTCTATTGTAGCAGCAAGCATGGACACGATGATTTTATGTAATTTTGAAAGAGAAAAAAATTTGAATGGTTCGATAAATCCGTTGGTCCTTGAATTATTTGAGAATTTTTAAATAGGTCTCTGTACTTTAAAAATTTATAACTCCCTAAACACAGAAAATTTGTAATTGGATTTCTCATACACTTTTCCGTTAGGATTTCGTTAAAGTTCCAAAAGCTACATGGACCTATTTGAGTTTTCATAAAAAATATAAGGATCTATTTGAATTTTTTTCAAAAAGTTCGGGGGCAAGAATTAAATACCTAATTGAAATAATTAATTCTAGGTGATCCATTTGAAAACCCATTTTTTATGGTTTTATAGATAATTTAGCATATAAAAAAGGTACCTAACTGAGAAATAGAAACTAAAAAAGAAAACACTAACCCCATCAACCTCCAATTGTTGACAATGGTTTGAACTCAGCAAATCAATTGTAGCAGGAGATTTCATTTGTTTCTTCTTCAGCTGATTATCCCATTCAACACTATCAACAGCTACAAGCTGGTAAAAATTGTTTTGTATTCAGAATATCTTTCAACTTTGTGGAACACATACATTTAAAAGATAATCTCAGATAACCTTTCCAGAGTCGATCACACTTAAAGGCAACGACAAAGATCCATGGAGGTCCAAACTTGCATTCTCATCCCCTACTGAAAGAACACACCCATTCTCATCTGGGATATCTATTGGCCTTTAAAATCAATGAAACAGTTATCAAAACCGATAACTTTTATGGAGTCATAATAATATAAGTAAACCGAGCATCTATGGAATATTCATAACTAACCTACATATGATTCGGGCATCTCCTGTTAAAAAAGGAACCAAAGGTGGTCAGCCTCTTCATATAATAAAGAATCGAATCCAGACAGTTAAAAGAATTTCCAAATAAAAATCAAATTCTCGAAGAAAAGTTACAATCTCATATACATAACTAGCATATATGCTAACTTTTTTTTTTTTTGGCAGGGGATGGGGGATCCAAAAGGAACTGTTAGTGCTTCAATTATGTTTCAATCTTTAATTAAAGTTAAACAATAGTCCATAAAGGTCACAATTATGTTTTCCAGTAACAGCTAAATAAATTTCTAACTGATTAGCTTCGTAGCTCGACTATCATCGGCTTAAATCTCTAAAACTGGACTGGAGTCATAATAAAGATAAATGATGCCAGAGATTGGCTACTTTTGTTGTTACAATATTGTCTTTTCATATTAATAAATGAAGGAGAATTCAATTGGGGTGAGTGAGGACAAACTTGAACAGCGGGACCAAAGAGTGCAAGGAATCTCTCCAATCATCTCTTTAGAACCAAACAGTGCATTAGGAAGCAAAATGGGGCCTTTCGCATGGGAGTAAGCAGATCCTGAGATCCATCTTCATCTTACTTTTTCATTTTCGTTGTTGTTTTGTATGTGTTCTTGAGGAATTATTGAGGTAATCTCCATATTTCTCTACGCAATCCAAATTCTAATCCAACTTTAATTGAGAGAAGAAAGAGGAAATGTCAAACATGATGCTCTTTTACTTGATTTCCATCAGAAAGCTTACCACCAGCATCTCCTTCAAATCCTTCAAGCAAAAAATACTCCAGGGTTACATAAACATTGTTCTTGTGGCACCCGGCACATGCTCCTTTTAACACTTTTATTTTCTGGCCAGCCTTCCATGATTTTTCCTTTCTCTTTAATTCCCGATGGACTCTAATGACTGCATATTGATCAGGAAAAGGATCACATAAATTAGACTGCAAATGTAAAGCATTTTCACTTAGCCAGTCTAGTCTAAATACGATTATTTCTATCCCCACAACACATAGAAAGACAGGGATTTCCTCGGAAATTCGAATAGCATCACAAGTGTTCAATTTTGAATTGCTCCAGGACAACTTCAAAAGGATAAAAAAACAAAAAATAATAATCTCAGATGTTTACAACTTATTAATGATAGTAAGAATATGTGATTGATAGCGGGATTTGGATCCTCTTGTTTTGGAATTCAACATGAGGGGGTCATATTCATATTAGGTGATCTCATTATTAAATCTCATTTGCATATATTTTAAGTGGGACTCATCAACGAGATTTACTGATGAGATTCCCACATGAGATGTTGGGATCAACATAGAGGATCCAAGTACTTGATAGCACGTTGAATGGTTTATGGGTTATATAAATTATTAAATATGCCTATTAAGTAATTCATTAACCCTACGTGATTAATCATAAATTTTATATATTATTAACATGAAGTGTTTTTCAAAAAAAAAAAAAACATGAAGTGAAAATAGTGTAATAATGTACCTTGAAAATATAGGGATTAAAATAATAGGCCAAATGGAAGTGGCTGCCATGTTAATGTGGTTAGTCCTTGATACTTACTATCTGAAGAGATGCCAAGTTCGTTTTTGTTTGCCGGGCTAACAATGATTACTGGTTGATCCTCACCAGAATCAACTTCTTCATCATAAAGATCATGCATTTGTAGGATCCACTCTTGGTACTCCCTTTCCAGTTGCAAAGGGGTTAACACTTTTCCAGCCTTGCGTATTTCAACCTCAACATCTATTGATTTAAAACAAATGATGAGTGGGATATCTATAACCAAGAGACAAATCAGAGAGTATCATGGTTGGAATTAATAACAAGAAATTACCCTTCTCTTTGTTTGGAGTTTTATTCCCAAAGTTCTTCAAAGCCTCAGTAAAGGGATTGTGGTGAGCAAGATCAGTCTGAAAAGCCATGAATTTGTTGATAAGATATTAAAACATATTAACATTTTTGTATATTCATGTTGTCAAAACCTACATGGAACAAAGACTCGCGGCTTCTTCAATATCCAATTATCGATGGTTTCATATACTGTATATGTATAATGACAAATAAAAACACATGCATTGTTTACTCTCGAGCTGAACATGGCTATGTGAGAACATATCATACATGGAAATGTTAGGATATCCATCTTTTTCCCCCTAGGATATAGTACGTAGAATAATAAGTTGTCATGGTTATTGTTTAGTTTTAAACATTTATATAAATCAGCATTCATTGAATGCTTAACGACTACATTAAGTACCATATCTATCAGGGTAACATACAGAAATCTCCAAGATTATATAATTTTGAAACTTCAATTGCTCCGAGTCTTCAAATTTTTAATATTGCTTTAATAATCAATACACGTATAGTTTTCATCGATTTGGAAAAGGCATATGATACAATGCCAAGACCTAAGAGAGGTATTATTGGAGAAGGCCTTAGAGAAGAAAGGATATCGTATTGCCTATATTGAAGTTATCAAGAATAAGTATGAGGGAGCAACTAGTATAAGGACACGAGTTGGGGTGACAAAGATTTTCCTATAACCATAGGATGGCACCAAGGGTCATCTTTGAGGCCTTATCTTTTTACCCTAGCCTTGGATGTGCTTACTAAGCATATTCAAGTGCGAGCGCCGCGATGCATACATTTTTCGGATGATATAGTCCTAATTGGAGAGTCAAAAAAGGAAATAAATGGTAGTTAGACATATGGATACAAGCTATGGAAGCACAAAGCTTTAGTTTAATTAAAGTAAGACAGAGAATATAAATATAAAATTAGCAAGAGGCGAATCAATCCTTGATTAGAGGTGAAACTCAGAGACCATTCCATACATAAGTCACATATTTAAAAATTTTGGATTCCTCATACAAAACGACTGAGAAATAGAAGGGGATGTAAACCATAGGATTCAAGCGGAGTGGACGAAATGGAAGAGTGATTTGAGTGTTATCTATGATAGAAGTATTCCAAACGCCAGTCAAAAGTAATTTAGCAAGTAGGCAACGTAAGTAAGACACGGGTCATGATAATTAAGGAAAATTTGATAGCGCATTCACCAAACACTAGCTCAACAATTTAAGTATATCAAGTCTGACCTTGGATGGTGTTGGCTTAAAACCAGCATCAGTCTCTGCAAATCAGAAAGTCTGGCTCAAAACAGAATAAAGAAACAAATAGCACTGATGTGGTAAAATATCATGACTATAGTGTACCAATGAAACATTTCACCCTCAAGCAACATCTCTTCAATAAGTGAGCCTTGTTTCCCTTTTTGTTCCTAACTTCCATAAAAGGAAGTAAAGCCTGTAGTTAAAATAAAAAAAAAAACATGCAAGTCAATGGCAAACACAGAAAATGAACCAAAGATGAGGAAAAAAGTTTTAGACTAAGCAGTCCAAATTTGAGTTAAATTTTCTTATTTCAATTGCGTGTGTATGATCAACCTCCACCTATTCCAATATCTAAGCCTGTAGGCACACAATGTTGTCCAATTCCCAGATTATGTAGACCAGATCTGATAAAAAAAGACAGCTTTTCCAAAAGCTCAAATTTATACTGACACAAGCATAATTGTTTGAATAGAATAAATCTTCACTCGGGTGATTAAAGACAAGCCATAACTTCAGTAGCAGCAACATTGATAAGTTTAAATTAAATAATGTGTGCATCTCTCTTTTTTTTCCTTGATAATTTTCAAATGAGTAATGATATTCTAACACCAAAAGTTGACACCAACTTTTGACACCTTGGTTAATCGATCGATGCAAATATTTGGTTAATTCAGTTCATTATATGGTTAATTACGTGCAAATATTTGGTTAATTCATGATGACTTATTAATCATATAAAGAACTGAATTAATCAGATATTTGCATATGATTAACCAAATATTTACATGGTTATGGAAAATAAGTTTCAGATGACCCATTAACCATATAATGAACTGAATTAACCAAAAATTTGTACATGATTAACCAAGGTGTCGTTGGAGGTGTCCAAATCAGATGTTAGAATATCATTACTCTTTTCAAATAGATCCCTAGTATAAAAACTACATGGGAGTCTTAATGGTCTCAAAAACTTTTCAACGGGTCCGTAAACCCGGTCTATAGGTCCCTTTAGGAGACTAAATTTAAAAGTGATTTTTGAAACCAAAGGAACCTAGGAATGGATTCTCTCCCATACTTTACCATCCAGTGAAATCTCCACCATACATCAATAAAAGAGGAGAGTCTTTACATTATAATAAAGGGGAAAGAGGAGGTTTAAGCCGAAGGAAAATCTCAAGATGTTGTGATTACATTAGAATGTGGGTTACATAGGCAATATATATGCATAGCATGTGGTGAATTATTTAAGCAATACATGTGCAATACTGCACAGCATGTGATGGTAACTGATGAAAATATAGCGATTGGATGGAAAACCGGACAGACAGAAAAAGGACATTGAATTTAATATGATGTGTTTATGTGATGGTATAAGAAAATTGACCGACCCACCAAAAAAATTAAGAAAATTGATCTAATACTCCAATTTATACTAATTTATACTAATTTTCTTTTTATTTTTGAATGAACTTTTACCAATTTTCTAAGTAAAGTAAAAGTGTAGTACACGCTAAGCGCAATAACCCTATGTAGTATATAGGGACAAAAAGAAAAATATCTTCATCTGTATATAGCTTTAATAAATAAACAGCTACTGGAACTCCAAGGTTGTAACTTTACCCAGCGAGCATCCGGGAGGAGACGGCCAAGTCGCCTGACAGAGACACGACTAAAGCTTTGCATGTTTTCTCTTATTACATAACCATCAGCCGTTAACTTCTCCAAAACCCTCTCAATATTTTCTTTTCCCTGTGATATAAAATTTTTAATTCCATAGGTCTTGAATTTGAAATTTATGAAACGAGTACTGTATGCTATGTTTGTTACCTCTCTAAACGGAAAATATACACACCTAAGGCGTGCATTTGCTTCTTGGAAGTCTGTCGAACCTGAAATACATTCAAGTCGAATTTGACAAACCCAATTTTTTTACACAGTAAATAAATTAGAAAGAAAAAACTAACCAGTATTAACATTATATATAATTGTACCCAGAAAAAAAGAAACTTATTATATATAATGAAATAGAAGTATCATGATCTTGCACTAACGGCTATAGTTCAGGGATAGAGAAAATATAACTACGAGCAGGACCTTTGATGCCATCACACTTCGCAGCATTGAATAGATGAAGCTGTAAAACAAATTCAGGACCATTGCAAGAAAGCAAATTGGTGATTGCAACCTCGCCACCTTGAAACTCAGTCAAGTCATCCCCATTAATCTGTACAATAACAAAATTCATTTCCAATCCTACATAACATTCCAAATTAAATTATAGCACCTGTTTACTTTTTCATAGAAAAGAATCCATAACTGTTTTTCTTAGACTAATTTAAAAGGAAACTGCATATTTTACTACGCCATTAGACATAGGATTCTTAAGTAATCGTAGTTAAAGAGCAGTGATATTCGGACACCCGGGTGCGACACCAAATTTCGACACCCGGGGGTACTGTACTGTAGCGCTACTGTATCGCTACAGTAGAGTTTTTTTTTTTTTTTTTTTTACAAATTTTGACTTTTTTTATAAAAAAAAATTTAGTTTTTTTAAATACTAACATTTTTTGTTAATCCAGTGCAAATATTTGGTTAATTCAATTCATTCTATATGAGATATATGAGATATATCTCATATAGAATGGTTGAAGCATCAAAGTTACCGATTAACCACAGAATACACTGAATTAACCAACCATTTTCAAAGGATTAACCACGTGTTTTTGTTTTAAAAAAAAAGTCGAAATTTGTCCCAAAAAAAAAAGACCCATTAACCATATAATAAAATGAATTAACCAGAAATTTGCATGTGATTAATCAAAAATTTACATGGTTGTGAAAAATGATTGTAAGCTTCAGGATAACCGATTAACGACAGAATACACTGAATTAACCAACCATTTTCAAAGGATTAACCACGTGTTTTTGTTTTAAAAAAAAGTCGAAATTTGTCCCAAAAAAAAAAAGACCCATTAACCATATAATAAAATGAATTAACCAGAATTTTTCATGTGATTAATCAAATATTTACATGGTTGTAAAAAATGATTGTAAGCTTCAGGATAACCGATTAACCACAGAATACACTGAATTGATCAACCATTTTCAAAGGATTAACCACGTGTTTTGGTTTTAAAAAAAGTCGAAATTTGTCCCAAAAAAACCTATTAACCATATAATAAATTGAATTAACCAGATATTTGTACGTAATTAACCAAAAATATTAGTATTCAAAAAAACTAAATTTTTATTTTTAAACAAAAAAGGCAAAATTTGAAGGAAAAAAAAAAAAAAAAGGTGCTACAGTACATTACTGTAGCACTACAGTGTTTTGGTGTCACACCCGGGTGTCAATCCCGGGTGTCCAAATAAAATTACTCGTAGTTAAAAGTGTGAAGACATGCTTTAATATGAGGGCTGCTAAATTCGATTCATGCTAAATTTTTGAACATATCAACACTAACTACCAACGAAAAATTTTGGAGGTACTAAAACTAAAATATCCCGTATTTGCATAGATTAAGGGTCCATTTACCTAATTTCTGGTCTTCTGTTTTCATTTTTCATTTTTAAAAACAATTACAAAGTTGGCACATTATTTTAATTATATTTTTTATTTTCAAAGATTTGTACAAAAAATAGTAAAAATAACAAAAAATTGTTTTCAATGTTTCTTGTGCAAATTTTTTAAAACAAGAAACAGAACAAGAATAAGATGATAATTTTATAATTTTTTTTAATAAGAAATGATAAATAAGAAAATAGAAACAAAACAAACAGACCCTATAAAGTTCATTAAGCCAAAACCCAAAATTATATTACATCTTACATTTTTGGTCAATATAATTTGGTAATATTAGCTTGATAATTTTAACAACAACAACAACAAAAGCTTAGAACAATTGTCATTGTGATCCTAATTTGATAATTACCTAGAGAAGAGATATGCAACTAGACAACGCCCTTTTGTATTGGGTTGGGGTACTCCTTGTACCCTTTATCAATATACTTTCTTGGCTTATCAAAAAAAAACTAGACAACGCCGCAATAGAAGTAGTGAACTACTGAAAATGTAATAGCAGAGCAAGAACCTGGAATTCTATTGGGGTAGTGGTCTTCCCTTTGCCAAACATGTCATCACTCTGCATGTAGAAAACAATTCAAAACAAATATATTCTTTTTAAGGAAGAACATTGTTCTTGCAACAAAATTATAAAAGACGCAAGAAAAACCCAGTTTTGCTAGCACATCTCACTGCGTGTAGGTATTATTAAGTATTAACCAAAAAACGAGATAACAAACTGTTTAGCAGGCCTAAGATGGCACTCAGTGTCAGGCGAATGGCGATATGAAAAAGGGCCAACGAAGGCATAAGCTTAGCGTTGCGGAGATGAGAATGTTATCTTAGATGAGCACATACATAACGAGATAATATTAGAAATGAATGCATTAAAGAAGAAGTAGGATAGCACTTACTAACGAAAAGAGGGTTGAATGTAGCAATAAATGGTTTGACAGTGTTAGGAGAAGACCATTAGAATTGTCAATAAGAATAGTAGGGAGACAAAGAAAAACAGTAGGGGAAAACATTAAAAAGGACTTAGAACTAAATGGACTTCATGATTTATGAGAACACAATGGCACCATTATGATCCATGTAGCAACATGCACATGCATTGGATTCTTACAGATATGATTACCAAACAGATTCATATAGATATTGTTTTCTCTAATCTGCATTGATTCGATTTATTGGTGGAAACAAAACCTGAATGTAGGGGAAATAGATGTCTTTCAAGTGACACTGGAGTCTATATATATCCACATCTTTTACTTTTAGCCCACAAATCACAACCTGCAACAGCATCATGTTTTCAGGAATGAATTGATGTACAGAATTGGATAAAGAAGACAGTTAGTGAGGCTCAACCCAAAAACAAAAAAACGATAGTGGAGTTAGCAATAATAATATCTCAAAGAAAAATGTAATGTCCTATCAGTCACGAAGTCAAAATAAAAGAATTGAAAAACCTCTGTTCAGAGACAAATAACATGATACACTATAAAAAATTTAGCAAAGAAAATCAATAACATGATTAAATTATATATATGGTGAAGTGGTAACAGACAAAAATCAAATCCACAATGGTTAAAACGGATGTGAAGAGAATAAACAAAAGATGATGGATGCACTCTACCTTTGTAAAGCTTCCAGAATTGGAATCTCTCATTTCAACCTCTGATGGATTCCTGATACCACCACCAGTCTGAATGACACAAATAAATATACAAAAGTGACATGTTACAATCTGTTAAGAGCCTAAACAAATAATAGAAATCAAAAGAAAGCACCAAGGGGATAGCACTGTTAGGGAAACACGAATACCTTCCATGTGAGTTTAGAATTAGAAGCATTTAGTAATGCTTTTCTCTCAAGAAGTAACATATAGACTTTCTTGACATTTTTTGTCTTGGAAGAAACTAAAGCACGACTGTAATGTAAGAGTAACATCATTAAGGAAAGGGTAGAGATAAAGAGATAGGAGCTAGAGGGAGTACTTGAGCAGAACTAAAATCAGATTTTCTTCAAAAAAAAATCATACCTCCCCAAATGCATAGCTGCAATAGGTCCACCATATCCAAACATTCCAAAATAAGGCTGCACAGTCACCCCCCACAAAAACAAACACAAACAATTTAGAAGACAAATATCTGTAATCCTCCCCTCTGATTAACTACTTGATCCTTCTGTATGAATAAGCATCAGAGACAGCAATATATTCACCAAAATTTTATGTAAAGGAAATGCTTCATAGTTCCTATTTCAAATGAATGTGAAGTGAAGGAAACCTCTTACAATTACAGTGTACAAGAACTTGTACTGTTTAAGTACATTACAAGCAAACAAGTTCAACAGAAATTACAAGCAAAAAAAAAAAAAGTACCGAAAAGTGAAAGCTAATAACACCTTTAAGTATGGAGGTTTTCCTCCTATAGCCTCTGATTTCGATAATCTATGAAGTGAAGCACCCATCTTTCCCCTGTACAAAAGATTAGAAAGAGTCTATAATCAAGAGAGGACAGTGGAATATGCAGGCAGCAGATAGAAGTCCTAATGTTGAGATTCACCACTCAAATGTGAATTCTTTTTCATGCTTATCTTATGAGACGGAAGTACAACTAAAGACAAATGTGAGTTTAAGATCAAAAGTTAGCAATGTTTGGAAATTGGGTATATTTTTTACAACTATATTATAATGAAAATTAAAATTTTAGAATTTCTTCAGAATTTTATTTTCAAAAACATTGAAAAATGTTTCATTGCTATTTATATATCCAATACAATAGCCATCAAACACCCTGGAAAATATATCAATGAACCTTCCAACTTCCAAACTGATTCCCCTGAAAATATCTACCAGCAGTTTGTTCACTTTAAACCTCTGCTTTACCTCCAAGTCTTGAAGTTATCCAACCTCAGATTAACTTGGAACCCCTAAACCTTGAACTGAAATTCCTATTCTTAGAACCAAGATTGGGAAAAAAGTTTAAATTTGATCAGCTACCAGCATTAAACTTTCTACATTATCAATAAGCAAGAAAGTAACACAGTATTATCGTAACTATGGTTTTTATGGAGAAAGTGAATCAAATTAAACCAAAGGAAGAAAATGTTGAGTCTTAGTATTGCATTCAGCTAGCTGACAAACAAGTCTAACAAATACTGAGAGATTTGAAATCTTCAAGTTTTCAAATGTCCTTTGAAAACGTTCATGAATAAACTTCAATCAGATAAATACCACTTCACTATTGAATTCTCATCACTGTCATCCATGCCCGGACCATTGTCAAAAATTGAAATCTTATCTTTGTCCAGATTTACTCTGCAAATCATAAAATACACATGAGCTAGTGATCATTGAACATGTGTAAGAAACCAAGCAAGCAAACACAAGGGCAATTAAAATCAAATATTTAAGTTAAAATACAGAAAAATTATTACAATCATAAAGGCTGAAAAAAGTTTATGTCAAAAACTAAGGTGCTGATGGAACATTAAATAATCATATAACTTATATTTGCAAATTAATTGGGAATTTTAAATATACATGAGTGTTGACAAATAGCTACAGTGGAGCTCTCTTTCAGTGTAAAGGACTAAAATGACCATATCATTATCATATCGATGTCATACCTAATTAGCTTCCTATTGTTTTCCCCATTAGACCACACAGCTTGCAAGGAATTATCCTGGTAAATGAATAGAAGAGTTAGTGACTATATGTGCAAAAGCAAATCATTTAAAAAGAAAAAAAGGAGACAGTAATCTTTATCTCAGTAGAATTATTATTGAGCTCACAATCAAGTCTGCAAGAGCTGTTTCGAAAGTATATTCTTCAGGAAGCTCCAGTAGCAGGTCAGTATGTGGCGTTAAATCCCACATATTCTGCATTTCAGACAGAATCATTATATTAGCACAGAAACAAAGAAGATTTTCCAATAAAGAAAAGTAAAAAATTCATACACTGATTCATTTAGTGTGTGCATACATGTATACATATATACTGGACCACATCAGGTGTGAAGAATGAATTCGTGAGAGGTGGGAAAATTAAATATTGACAATTTGATCTTAATGCATCTAATTTTTTAATTATATCCATGACAGTTAACCAACTTGTAATTTTGATCATAAATCTATAATTTTGATCATCTTGCTAACATACTCCTTCTAACAAATGAGTGGAACAAATTCAATAAATATATATCAAAGGAAAAAAAAAAAGCGGGGACAGAATTCTAACCTCAAAAGATTTGGCAACATCACTACTCCCATCCTGATTCGAAAGGAAATTTAAACAAAAATATATCAAGCTTCAGTAAGTAAGCAAAGCAATAATACTACCAGACGCAAAATTGAAGAGAAAAAATAAAATAAAAAAAATGGTGTAAACAAAAGACAAAATTATAAAGAAACAGAACAGACATCAGTAGGTTTTATACTCACATGAAGCCGTAAAATATGGCACTTATGAGGTTTGTAATTTCTCAATTTAACTACATTTCTTATCTTCACATCATCGGCATCCTGAAGATACAGATCACCACTATTCCAGTTTACATCTCTTTTCTTCTTCTTCGTGGAATCTGAGTGCTTCTGAGCTTTCAAATATTTGTCTTTCACCAAACTGATAAAATCCCCGAAAGGCATTTCCGGGTCAGGATCCCGTGATGTCAGTTCCACACTAGTCCCGTTTGGGAGTAAAATCTTGAACCTGCGCGCCTTTTCAATACTATCATCATAATCCTCATCGTCGATTAACACAAGTTTCCTCTTTTTAAGGTTCTTGTTAACCGGTGCCCCATCCATGGCTGAAAATTTTCCACTCTATAATTAAAGAGACACAAATTAAGAACACAGCTTCAATCAATGCTGTTTTTAACAGAAACAACTTTCAAAACCAGCAATAATCAAGAACCAACAACTTGCGTAGCATTCAGCACAACATGGGTTAACTAACTATTGGAATTGCAAATAATCAACAGGAGAGAAATGTGCCTTTGTATGAAAGAAAGAAAAAATTTAAAAACAGAAAGCATGGGTTAATTAACTACGGTAAAAAGATTCCTCCAAATTAGGTATGTCTTAACTCTTAAGAAAGTAAAAATGTACATAAAAGGAAAGTAAGTCTGATCCTAATTATTCTATGAACAAAGTGCGTTTTACTCTCGCTATACGCGTTTTTAGAGGAGAAGCTAATTAATCACATTACCAAATATATGTACACTCGATGCTGAAAAACACAGGAAGAAAGGTAGAACCTTTTTAGTACGTAAAAGACGAATTTCACATACACAAAAAATGAACATTATTAAGGTACATCAGTTGTTCTGTGCGAAGCACGCAAATCATGTGAAGTAAGTTTTATAAATACACACAAATATGGCATCTATACAGTACAATGCTTGCAGGAAAAGCAACACTTGCTTTGACGATGAATGTGAGCGAAAACACAACTTTCTTATTTATACCTTTGAAGCGGTTATGGGATACTGTTTCTGCAGCAGCTGAGGGACTATGCAGGCAAATTAGAGAGAGTTATAGGGTTTGGAGACGGTGAGGATGTAAGATGTAAGATATTAGAGAGCATAGAATGAAGAAGAGAAAGGGTCGTTGGTTAAAATACCGTGGGGACAGGGAAAAGGGGAGCACAAAGAATTTGATACGGTGCGGGTACGGTATCATAAATCATACGCCTGGTATCTGGTGATGAGAATGGTCACCAGTAAGGGTTTGACACCTCAGCAGATATTGTTGGGGAGTATTGAGAGTTGAGATGCGTGACACCACGCAATCATTTGGAGCATTGATGGCCCCTTGGCTTAGGATTAGAGGTGGAATGAACTCTCAGTGACGGTTGGACTTTTCCTAAAAATAAAATAAGAATAATAAATGAAAAAGTGAGTAAGACCAAGAGTCATGGATCCGATGAGCGCCTGAGCGGTAATGGTCTAATAGCATCCGCAATGATAGAACCATGTTTTGGTTCTTATATATTTCCTCCGATCTTTATTATAAGAGGTAAATGATTATTTTTTTTGATCCAAAATATAAGAGACATGCATGTATTTTGACAAATATTAAATGCTCATTTCCAATTTTACCCTTATTTATAATAGGGTTTATATTTACGAGACAGTGCAACTTTCAATACAAGTAGGTTTATTCATTAATTATTGAAGGGTTAAATTTGTAAATTTATATGAATATTAATTACAAATAGCTTATTTCAATGTATTTCCTTGGTCTGTATGTTTTAGGGTTTTGCCTCTTTTATATAGGACCAGAGGGAGTATCATTTTGTGAGTCCATAGATGCCACATGTGATATAAGAACTTAACCTATTTTTCACTTCAATGAAAAAACTTATTTTGGTTCTTAAGTGAGTCCCACAACTACCCCACTTATTATTTATACCTCTATTTTTATTTATTTTTATTTCAAACAAAGTTTTTTTTGCAAACAATTTTTTTTGGCAAGAATATTCTTGTATAAGAACCGTTCTACATGGTAGCATTTAAGAACGTCCATGTCATTCATCTTCAATGGGTGAATTTTTAAGAACCAGTTCTTACAAATAAGAACTCATGTAAGAACCATCATTGGAGATGGTCAATGGAAAAAGAAAAGAAGCTGTGAGTAGTATTGTCTACATTATTATTATTATTATTATTATTATTATTATTATTATTAGGACATGCTTGTTTCGTTTCCAATTTCCTGTTTTCAAAAATAATTAGGACCTGTTTGGTTTATTTTCAGTTTTTTTTTCATTTCCTAATTTTAAAAGTAATAACAACCAAATAATTCCAAAACTGTTAGTTTGTTTTCATTATGTTTCATGTTTCCATAGATTTGTAAGAAAATAGTGAAAACAAACAAAAAGTTGTTTTCAGTGTTTCCTATACAAATCTTTGAAAACAGGAAACATAATAAAAACAACTTGATAGTGTTATAATTATTTCTGTTATAAATATGTCTCAAAATAGGAAATGAAAACAGATTGTTTTCATTTTGTTTCCTGTTTTCAGAAATTTGTACATAAAATAGTGAAAACAGGAAAAAAAAATGTTTTCGGTATAAATTTCTGAAAATAGGAAACAGAATGAAAACAAGGTGACAGTTTTATAATTATTTCTGAAAACAGGAAATGAAAACAGGAAACTGTAAATAAAACAAAGAAGCCCTTAATGATCAGTTTGATATGTAATAAAAACAAGAAGAGATCATAAATCATGAATCAGTTGTAAATAGTTATAAGTTATTTTATATTTAATTCAATAACATGTTCATTAATTATTTTCTTTCTAATTTAAAAACAAGTATTTAGCTAACTTTTTTTATTTGAATTAAATCTTGTTTGATGAATAATTTTAAAATTAGTTAACAAGAATTAGGAATACATGATTGAGAATATCAACGTAATTTCATTCATATAAAGAGACTCAGTTAGGGGTTATAAGATTGGCTTAAGGGTGGGGAGTTAAGAAGTAGAATGATAAGGAGATAGAGGATTTAAATCACACCCATTAACAAAATACTAACATTAACACTAACATTTGCATATCAAAAAATATAAAAGAGACTCTGCTTATATATATATATATATAAAATATATATATATAAAAATATAATATAATATAATATAATATAATGGGGAATGCTACAATATACCCACCATTTTTATTTTTTTTGACAAAAGAGAACTATTGCATTTCATTCATAATTTGGGAAACAATACATGTTGGAATATCAAAGAAGAAATGAGGACTAGCATATAGAATGGCCACTTTAGCTAAGTTATGAGAAACCATATTAGCTTGACTCCTAGTGAACTCCACACTAGAATTTCAAAAAAAAAGACGCAAGTAACTCCTTACACGATGAAATAATAGCTCCAAATTCCGAAATGTCAGCTGATAAAGAATTAATTCCATCAACCACCAGCTTGGAATCCAGTTCAAAAATTACTTTATTCAAGCCAAGATCCAACATCCAGTTAATTGCAAAGTAAATCCCAGCAGCTTCCCCCATATAAATATTGTTCCTGCCAAAATCCGCATTCATCGGAAGTTGGCTGGGATCGTCTATAAGAATGAATACTAAGGATATTTTAGAATGTAGCTTGAAAGAATGAGATATTCTGGTCCTACGTATCCCAGAAGGGAATCAAAGCTAACGTAGTTCTCTATTTAATCTTGGGTCCTTTTCCCCTTTGGGGTTGTCCTATATTTATAATGGTGTTTGTAACTTATTAATAAGGCACTTATTTGATAAGGCTTATCTCTTATATTGAGATAAGATTGTTAACTAGGTATATATAAGTGTTATCTTATATATTATAATAATATCGATCATTATTTGTTTATATTAACCTTTTGGTTAAATCAGTTATATTGGTTAAAGATATTTATCTTAATCCATAAGTTATATGTGTTAATCTATTAATAAGCTCGGCGGCTGACCTCAAGATCTTGGCCGGTACACAAGCCCCCCAAGCTCAGAGCTTTGAAAAAGCGAAAGAGTTTATCGAAGTTTTTATATTGCCGAGCTTAATCATGCTTTGGTACCAGATTTTTTTGACTTTGTCCATCTGGGCTTCTAAAACTGAGTTTTTCTTTTTCGGTTTTAGTTGAGTGTGATAGAACTTGATTTTCACTATAACCTCATGGATAGTAATAGACGTAATAAGAACATGTTCTGAATAGAAGATATTTCAATCTTGCCTTTGTTAAGACAAGTTTAGATGCTGGTAGCTGAGATTCAGCCTATAAATGATTCAGGCTCAAAACGGCCTTTGGAAAGTCAAGCTCAAACTCGGCCATTAGAAATTTACCTCAGGCTTGTATTTCTGCTGAAAGCTTTGATGAACTCAAGATGCTTATCTTGAGAGTTCGAACTCGACCCACCTTTCTCCGAGTGTAGCTTGGTCTTTGGAACTTTTTATAACGAGAGCTCCTAACTTTTTATCCGAGTAATATTTTAATACTATTAAAACTTTGAAATACTCACTAACTTAAAGCTTGACCTTGAATACCATTATTTATATGATATTCAAGGTGTGCCTCAGAATAAGTTTTCCTGATGGCTCTTCCAACTTGTATGAGAAAATAGTAGTCATACAAGTCCTTCTTAATAACAAACTTCCAATATTTAAAAGATGAAAAGGCCAAGCAACTACCTTAAGTAGCTAGCATAGGAGATAGGAAATAACCGATCTCCAAAGTATAATAACCGGGTTGTAGGCTAAGAGATATCCCTCCTCTGTGATTGCCAAGTTCGGTGTAGGCTAAGAGAATATCCCTCCTTTATCCCCATAAGCCCCCCAAGCTCTGAGTTTGAAATAAGCGAAAGAGCTCAAATGTCACCATGCTTTTTCGAGGATGGCAAGGCTATTTTAGAAGACTTCAGACTTGCTACTATTTATACAACTTGCTAAAGGTTATATACTATTAGTTTTTGGGCTGAACTTAAAATATACGAGATCGAATTCATCATGCTCTAAAAATTTGGGAGACCTCAGTTTTTTAGTGTGATGAAATTGTGCTTGAGATCGACTTTTCAAACTTCTACCTTTTCCACCTAGATGACTTGCTCTATTTTCTTTCTTCAACTGGAGTTCAACTCGTTGAGGTCGAGCTAGCACCAAGGATCGTCTTTAGGCCTAGGACTTTTAATGTTTTATACTTTTGTAATGACTTTGTATTTCCTAAGTTATGAATGACAATATCTAAAGGTTTTGTGCTTAAGATATTATCCTATCTCTGCCCCCTTTTGTTTTTTTTTTTTTTACACTTTGGAAATTTTTCAAATGAAGTATTTACTTCGGTTAAAAAACTTTGAGAAATTTTCCAGCCGTGACACTTTGTTTTTGGCTCGGCCTATTTCGGCTCGGCTTTTTTCTTTGGGAAAATTTTTTCCCTGAAATCACTTGTTCGGCCATTTTGACTGACACTTTGGGAATATTTTCCAGCGTGTCAATTTTAGCTCGGTCAGCCTATTTAGGTTCGACATTTTCATTTTAGCTAGCCTTTTTAGGTCCGGTACTTCGATTTCAGCTCGGTCAACCTATTTATGCCCTGCATTTCGATTTTAGCTAGCCTTTTTAGGTTTGGCACTTCGATTTTAGCTCGGTCAGCCTTTTAGGCCCGGCATTTCGATTTTAGCTCGGTCTTAAGCTCAGAATTGCGATTTTAGATCGGGCAATCTTTTAGGTTTTAGTTTGTCTTTTTAGGTCCGATGTTTCGACTTTAGCTCGATCAACCTTTTAGACCCGGCATTTCGATTTTAGCTCGATCAACCTCTTTAGGTCTCAGTTTACCTTTTTAGGTCCAGCATTTCGACTTTAGCTCGGTCAGCCTTTTAGGCCCGGCATTTCGATTTTAGCTCAGTCAACCTTTTATATGTGGATGAAAATGTTTTGCCTCTCCAATATTGATATGAGCCAAATAAGGAGCATTGACCAAGAAGCACTGCAAGGACTTGGTGGGTGTATTGTAGCATTCCCCATTACATATATATGTGTGAAAACACATTTTTCTTATACCTTTGAAGCGGTTACGGGATACTGTTTCTACAGCAGCTGAGGTACTATGAAGGGAGATTAGAGAGTTTTTAGGATTGGGAGGTGGTGATTGGTGAAGACTGAAGAGAGCATGAAATGAAGAAGATAAAGGGTTGTTTTGGGTCAAATACTATGTGTGCTGGAGAAAAGGGGAAACGTTTGGGGAGCAGAAAGAATTCGATATGGTGCGGGTACGGCATCAATGTATCAATGCACCTGGTGATGAGAATGGTAACCAGTGAGGGTTTGACACGTAGGCAGATATTGTTGGGGAGTAGTATTCCCCATTATTTGGGTATATTTGCTTTGTTTATAGTTTACTGTTTTAAAAAATAATTACAAAACTGATATCTTGTTTTCTTTCTGTTTTCTGTTTTCAGATATTTGTACAGGAAACAGTGAAAATAATATGAAAACAATGTGATAGCTTTGTAATTATTTCTAAAAAAAGGAAATAAAAACTGGAAACTGGAAATAAGACAAACAAGCCCTTAATGATCAGTTTGATATGTAATAAAAACAATAAGAGATCATAAATCATGAATCAGTTGAAAATAGTTATTAGTTATTTTATATTTAATTTAATAACATGTTTATTAATTATTTTCTTTCTAATTTAAAAACAAGTACTATTTAGCTAACTTTTTTTTATTTGAATTAAATCTTGTTTGATGAATAATTTTAAAATTAGTTAATACGAATTAGGAAGAGACGATTGAGAATATCAACGTTATTTCATTCATATAAAGAGACTTTGGTAGGGGTTATAACTTATAAGATTGGTTTGGTAGAGGTGGGGAGTTAAGAAGTGGAATGATAAGGAGAGAGAGAGGATTTAAACCACACCTACTAACAAAAAACTAACATTAACACTAACATTTGCATATCAAAAAATCAAAAAATATAAAAGAGACTCTGCTTATATATGTGTGTGTGTGTGCGTTTGGGGATGCTATAATACACGCACTATTGTTTTTTTTTTTTTGACAAAAGAAAACTATTGCATTTCATTTATAATTTGGGAAACAATACATGTTAGAATATGAAAGAAGAAATGAGGACTAGCATATAGAATGGCCACTTTAGCTAAGTTATGAGCAACCATATTAGCTTACCTCCTAGTGAACTCCACTCGAGAGCTAGATTCACATAAGCTGCGCCATACATAGCTGGAATTATTGCCAATACTAACTTCAAGAGAATCACAATGTGGAAAATATTTTGCTTTGAAAAGCTTCGCAACAAGAGAATCTGCTTGTGTAAATGCCATGAACGATTTACCCCAATCAGGTAATATCTTTTCAACTTATACCATTTTGGTAAGAGTAAATAGTCAATTTGGTCCCTGAAATTGGG
The DNA here is from genome assembly GCA_035048595.1 of Echinosophora koreensis. Lineage (NCBI taxonomy): Eukaryota > Viridiplantae > Streptophyta > Magnoliopsida > Fabales > Fabaceae > Echinosophora > Echinosophora koreensis. The sequence goes on from JAPCYP010000077.1 coordinate 1,633,564, forward strand.
GCTTAGTATCAAGTTGGTCCTTGAATTGATCGAAATAGCAAATTAGTCCTTGAAGTTGCAGACCGTGATGCAGAATGGTCCCTCCGTTAATGCTCATCCCATGACGCCGTGAACTCTGCTTTTGTGGCACGTTAAGTGCCTTGCTGTACTGCTATCTCATCATCCACTCACCTAAACATAATTTCGGGGACTAAATTGAAACTCTTAGGGTTTTAAAATGAGTTTCATCTTCATTCCCCTCCTTCAATGACTCTTTTCTGGTTCTTCCCACTCTCTATGCTGCCTCCTTATCTGTTGTGTTTTCTCTGCATCTCTCTCTTTATTGCTTGCAAGCCTGAACTGAAAAAGGAGATGGGGAAGGGGGTAATGGGTCTTCCCTGCGAAGTGGGTTACAATCCTCCAGGGTTAATGGGTCTGAAACACATGGGTAAGCACATGTTGTTGTGTTTTCATTGCTGCTGCACTTTGATATTTGAATAAATTGCTAATTTGATGATGTGTTTGCTAAGGAACCACAACAAATTCAGGAACTAGGAAATGGTCAACAACCAGGAAATGCACAACAAGCAGTTCAAGCTCAGCCTACATAGGAAGTGCAGATGAATGCACCTCAGAGGGTATGTATGCAGGGACTAATTTGATACTAAGTTATTTATTTCAAGGACTAATATGATATCAAGTAGAACATTACAAGGACCATTTTGATACTAACTTTTCGAGTTCATCTGTGCAGGCAAGGAGGTATGGTGTGAGAGGCCTAGTTATACCACCCTGGGAGAAGGCTACACTAGTCAAGGCACCAACACAGTGCCTGTTCCACCAATGCATGTACCTATGCCACCACCCTATACAAGGCATGTTATGGTATTGTTGATGGGCAGGAAGAGTGACTAGGTGCTAGTTTGTGTCTTTAAGTCTTAGTTGTGTTTTGGGAAAAATCTGTTATGGGGCAAAGCTATTTTGGGTTATTAAATGGGGCAAAGCTAGTGTCTCTAATGTAATCTATTATGTTTGAAGTTATTAAATGATAAGTACCCTATGTTTTTGTTAATTTTCCTGCCTACACTAACGGCTAACCAAACCACAAAAGAACTTGACAAAGTAATTAGACTAAAATAACTTATATAAAGCACCAAAATGGTGTCCAAATATGTCTTACACATAATATAACTTACACCCCCAAAATAAGCACATTTATACCACTATGCATTTATAGCCAAAAAACAGCATATACCATTGTGCATTTACATAAAAAAAAAAAAAGCACCTAAATGTGCATTTAAAATCATTTGTAGTCTAATATTCAAATGCTGACATGTTCAAGGTTGTCTTGGACGATTCTGTGGTAGACTTGGTGTTGGGATGAAAGACATGAATTGTGGTACACCTCCCCTAGATGTTAAAGCCCCTGGTGGTGCTGGAATCTGAACCATAACAAGCCTTGTATAAGGTGGTGGCATAGGTACATGCATTGGTGGAACAAGTGCTGGTGTTGGTTCCCTGACTGGTGTAGCCTTTTCCCTGGGTGGTATAACTGGACCTCTCACACCATACCTTCTTTTGCCTGCATAGATGAACTCGAAAAGTTAGTATCAAAATGGTCCTTGTAATGTTCTACTTAATATCATATTAGTCCTTGAAATTAATAACTTAGTATCAAATTAGTTCCTGCATTGGTGCATTCACCTATACTTCCTGTGAAGGCTGAGCTTGAACTGGTTGTTGAGCATTTCTTGGTTCTTGAATTTGTTTTGGTTCCTTAGCAAACACATCATCAAATTAGCAATTTATTCAAATATCAAAGTGAAGCAGCAATGAAAACACAGCAACATGTGCTTACACATGTGTTTCATACCCATTAACCCTGAGGATTGCAACCCACTTCGCATGGAAGACCCATTACCCCCTTTCCTCATCTCCTTCGTCTTCGGTTCAGGCTTGCAAGCAATAAGGAGAGTGATGCAGAGACAATGCAACAGATAAGGAGGTAGCACAGAGAGTGGGAAGAACCAGAAAAGAGTCGTTGAAGAAGGAGGGGGATGAAGATGATGAACTCATTTTAAAACCCTAGGTGTTTCAATTTAGTCCCCGAAATTTCAATTTTAGTCCCCGAAATTATGTTTAGGTGAGTGGATGATGAGATGACAGTACAGCAAGGCACTTAACGTGCCACATAAGCAGAGTTAACGGCGTCATGGGACGGGCGTTAACGGAGGACCATTCTGAATCACAGTCTGCAACTTTAGGGACTAATTTGCTATTTCAATCAGTTCAAGGGACAACTTGATACTAAGCCTCAATTTCAGGGACCAAATTGGCTATTTACTCATTTTGGCAATTTTCAAAACAAATTGCACTACCCAGGTCAAAAGCTCATGATTAACTTAACTAACGGACGATTTAACGGTCACGTCACTCAACTAACAAATGCTGGCTAATGGAAGTCAACGCAGGGACTAACGTGTCCCACGATAGTAATTGTTAAGGACTAACAGAGTCGTTTTTTTTTTTGTCAAGGACTAAAATGGCCTCCGTATTTTTTGTCATAGACCAAAATTGGCATTTACCCAAAATAAATAATTACTGCTAATAATACGACGCCCTTTATCTCAAGTGAAACGTCGTCGCACATGGTGTAGTCGTGAACTAAACCCTTTTGCAGCTTCCCTCATTCCCTCAAGATTCAAGAGCCACGCTTCCACAATTCCACATTCTGAAGTCTTTCTGGGTCACCCATGGCTACCACATCAGACGCCCCAATCCCAGTGGGAATTTAGCTGGTCACTCTCTCTCTCTCTCTCTCCCCTATATAATTCTTAACCGAAAGCTTTTCATTGTCTTTCTGTTCTCGCTTTTAATTTTAAGAGGATGATTTATAGGAGGATATAGTATTTCTCTAACTTTAACTCTGTAGGATGTCAGTGACCTTGCATTTCGCATCTGATGATGATGTGACACGTGTATTACTTTCAATTTGTGTTTCTGGTTTTTCATTTCATACTAGTTATGTTGTGCTAGAATTATGAATGAAGTCTTGTAGCTTTTCTTGTCTTATATATGCATTGTACTCGGCTAGTTCTACCATCAATTACCTGTGTGCCTGCTTTACAGTTACTCAAACTTTTGGATTTGATTATTTTTTGTTTTCCCGATATTTTCTACAATACATTTTTTATGATTATTCAAAAACTCTTTTTTTTCTTCCATTTTCCTTCTGATTCTAATCTTATAACGTTGTCCTTTATTCAATTTCTATGGTCTTAGCTTTCAGCTTTCTTCGATGTCTAAGCTTGAAGTTCTTCTTATAAAGCACATTGATATATCCTGATTACAAAGTAGGTGTATAGAAGTGATTAACTTGTTTGATATGAATAATTTTCTTCCCATCTGATTTCACATACTTACTAACATTTAGACGACACTGGTGGCCTTATAAAATACTATTGTTGTCTAATTTTTTGAGAAGTATGAGTTTAGTATATATAAATCACATCATTGCTTGTAGTATTTTATGTTAAGCACTGTCTCTTTATAATGTCTTAATATAATAACAGCAACAACAAAGCTTTATCTCATTAGTTAGGGTCAGCTACATGAATCAAGGATGTCATTGAGCTCTGTCAAAAACCAAATTGTCAACTATTCATTCAGTGCAAGGTCTTTTTTAATGGTTTCTTATAAACATTTTGTTTGTCTTCCTTTACCTGTTTTTAATCAGACTATCTTCTGTTTGATCAACTTCTGTCTTCACACATGACTAAACCAACCACCCTTAGCAAGTTTATGCCATCTTCTATTAAGTAGGTAGTACTGTTTATGCCATCTTCTATTCAGTTGGTATTACTCTAACTTTCTCCTGAATACATTCGATATGATTCATACTCCAACTCATTCACCACAACATTCTCATTCATCTATGGTACATTTAGTTTTTTTTTTATTTTTTTTGTTACTTCTCTTGTGTCAGTTTACTTCCTAACTTTACTGTTATAGAGCATTGCTGGTTTGGAAATTGTCCGGTAGAATTTACCTTTAAGTTTGATAAGTGCCTTGTTGTCACAATTTATTCCTGAAGCATTTCTTTATTTTATCTTCTTAGCTTGAACCCTATGTGTTACACCCCCGGAATATCCACATGACTCTATAAGGTTGACCCAAGATTCCTAAATCTTGCAACTTGTGGTTTTGTGTGATTCTCAATATTCACCCCAAAACATTCTTCTATTTAACTGAGCTTCTATCTTACTCATGTTTATAATTTCATCCATCTTTTTATCAAAGAAAAAAAAAATCCTTCTCTTGACTCCCACCAGGACTTTATCATCCGCAAAAAGCATGCATGAAGGCATTGACTCGTGAATGTGCCCAGTAAATACATCCAATACTAAAGTAAAAAGGCGGGGCTCAAAATTGACCCTTGATGCAATCCTATAATAGGAATAACTTTGCCCATATCCAAGCCTTTAAAGTTCTGTAACACTTAATTTTTGAGTTTATATATATGTCAGTCTCCCATATTTGTGTTTCTCAGATAGTCAGATTATAAAATAATTAAATGCTAGGAGTGGTTTTGAATTTACTCAGGTGGTTGGCATTTCTCAATTTCTTTAGTTTTTCTTCCGATGGATTTGATTTCATTTACAAATGAAATTGTAGAATTCAGAACTCCATAACTTTGTTAATATGGACACTTTAAGTTTTGGAATTAATGTGTTGAATATATGACTTAAGAATCATATGACCTGGTGACAATATATGTGCAACAATCGTCGGAAGATGAGAACTTGAAAGATTCACTACCCTGAGAGAAGCTTGCTTTGAAAATTATGATGTTTCCCATGTGAACCGAAATTAGTACCGACAAACTTTATTAAAAAACGAAATGATAATTGCAGTGACCTGGAAGTGGATTTTGGATCTGAAGAGAAAGCTTCCATTGTATATGCTGCCTTAGCTGTTGATAAGGAGGTGATTGTCTGAAGATATGAACTTTCTGATGCTTTACTAATAGTTTCTCAACTAGTTATGGGTTAATTCCATGTCTTCTGCAGTTGCAACCAGACAAAATAAAACGGCTCATGACAGTGTCTAATGGAAAGCTATCAGTGTGAGTATCTTCTTTGGTATTTAATAATTGAATGTTTTTGTGAATGAGTTTACGATCTCATGAGTTGTGATGCAATAATTCTGTTCCAAGAATAAAGTAGGAATTAAAATACATTGTTTTTTGATAGCTCAGGTGAGATTTATATTATAATCAATTTTCAGCCATCATTTTTTTGGTAGGATATGCTATGTATAGATACGTGATTAATGCATCATGTTTGGTTTAACTGCAATGAAATTTATCAATATTTGATGTTATGACAATGAGTAAAATTTTAGATATATCATCTGGAACATGAGGAAAACTTTCCGTTGTTTATTTATTTTGGGCTCTCTTTTACCTGAAAAAGATTCATTTGCTGCTGTAATTAGTAAATTTAGCTTCATGGGCACGTTGAATGTGTTATCTTACTTTCCCCTCCCCTTACAATCCTTGGAATTCAGGCACTTTGAGGCAATAGAAGCTAGATTTCTTCGGGCATCGTTTAGTGCTTTTGTAGATGTCCTCGCACTAGCCTCGAAAACAACTGAAGAATTTGGTCAAGAAATGGAGTTGTGACATTAACCTATCACTTGTTGGATTATTAGTGTATTATAACCTCGACACTTAAAAAGTACGATTACTTGTTTCATGGACTTTAACTTTAAGAAGTCTTAAGGACACTATTTATGTACAAGATAGCCGTTTGTCTTAAGATGGTGTAGCCATGTTTTACTTTGATAGGATCAAGTTGCTGAAAATTATGTATTCTTTCAAGTAAGACTAGTCTTTCAAATACCCAAATTTGTCCCTTAGAAAAACTGTGTTCCCCACTCCCCCATCCATGAGAAATGAAAAATTCATTCTTGATCCTTGACAATTTTAAATGGCGGTCAAAATAGTTTATGATAGAAATTAATATGTTCCTAAATATGTCTTGAAAATGAAACTAATTTAATCAGAATTCGAGATTTAGGACACAATTGAGATTTTTCATTTCTAATAGACTAAATTAGTGAGAACATTTTTTCACTGATGAATTTGAATATTTAATTGAATTTTTATACATGTAGAAAGCTAGAAGCCGAGTTAGAGTGTGTTTGAAAAAGCTGGAAAAAAAAGATTATGCTGATAATCTGTTTTCAAATAATCAATTATCATAATAATCGATTATAATCAGAATTTGTTTTTGTTTGGGTATGTTAGCTGAAAAGCGATTTTTAGATAATCGATTTAGTTTGGGTGGTGAAAAAAGAATCATTTTTACATAATGAATTACGAAAAAGGGTATGGAGATTTTTGTTCATATTAATAATATTTGATGTTTTTAACATTAAAAATTGTTGAAATGTTTATTTTATTTTTTAAATATTTTTCATCAATTTTTTATGTTATAAAAAATTGAATAAAATTTGTAATATTTTCTCATACCTATAAAAACATATAACAAATATATTATTTTTAGAATGTTTAAATATAAGTAATATATATTTCATTTAAATAAGCTAAAGAATTTTATGTTGGATATTAAATTTAATAATTTTTCAAAATGAATTACAAATAAAATAACAAATGATCTAAAATGTTAAGGAAGGCTAGGAAGCTAAAGGGGTATATGTTGCTGCAGTACGTCCTTTTTCGAGAAATGGAGAGAACGTTCCTTTTGGAGAGAAAGACTATGACCGAGGGACAAGACTGAGTGAAATATGTTGAGATGAAAAATAGGTGAATAAGATTTAACAATTTAATCAAACAGCTGAACAATCAAGCTTATCAAAAAACAGCTGAAAATACTGCAAAACAGCTTTTTTAACATTTCAGCTTTTTCCCCCAAACACAATACTTATTTCATAAAACAACTTAATAGGTTTAAAACAGTTGAAATGTCTCAAAATAAGCTGTCCCAAACACGCTCTTAGTTTGGAATGCTTAAGTCACTTCCCTGCTAGTTTATTGTGTACTCACGATCCTGGATGCTAATTGTTGATTGAGATGACCGTGGCACTTGTTTTCTAAGATGTTTAAAAAACTTCTTTACATTTGTAATATTAAATGTAAAATTTAAGGTACTATATTAGAATAGTTTTCCATCACCATCCATCAATTTTATAACCTACCATGATATTAACTCAATTAGTCATTTGTCCAATTCTAAGGCTTACTTAAGGTTAGTAACGGTTAGAAATAGAGACAACTGAGAAAATATATCTTAATATATTTTTGAATGTGTTCAAATATACAAAGGGTGATCTCATTTATAGGATTAAGATAATTACAAATGAATCATTTATTAATTATACTTACATAAGTAATCCTATCCTCAAGTCAGATAATATACAAATCATTATTAAATCAAAACAAACTGTAACATAATCTAGTCAAATCAACCTATAATGTAACATACCCCCTTGACTTAAGTGAGTTTGGAAGGAACCAACTTGAGTTTGGAAATCAAAGTACAAAATTAGGATGATGAGCTCTTGTGAGTAAATTAGGTGGCTGATCTAGCGTGGCAATAAGGATGAGATGAAGGGCCCCACAGAAGATGTGTTGACGAATTAAGATGGTAGTCAATCTCAATATGTTTATTACACTTATGGAACACGTCATTATTAGACATCTGAATAACATTGTGCTTTTCATAATGAATATCAATAGAAGATTGTTGAGAAAAACCAAGATCTTCAAGAAACCAGCGATTCTAGAGGACCTTATATGTCGTATCGACCATGACTCGGTATTTGGCCCCAATGTCAGAGTGAATAGTGAGAGTTTGCTTCTTACTCCTCCAAGAAACAAAAGAATCCCTAAGAAAGATACTAAACCCACTAGTGGAGCGACGATTGGTGCGATCACCTCCCAATTCTCCAATCAACATTAGAGTAATCTCGAAGGACCAGAAGGGAGATAATAGAGTTGTTTTCGGGTATTGTGCCAAATGTTCGTTACTAGACCTTGAGTGTTATAGTTTATCTTTAGCTGATATATTTAACCCATCATTTTGTTGGGCTTTGATTTGTCTAGCTTTTCAATTTTGGGTTATTGGATCATGAGTTATCTAGTTTGCCCAAACATTGTTGCTAGACTTTGAGTTGTTTAGGTAGCTAGTTTCAATTTTCGAGTTTGTTGTTTTCAGGGTTCAAATAACCTGTTTATTTTCTTTGTGCTATTGGTATTTGAACCTGTTAATGTTTAGAATTTTTAATTCATCTGGTGATTCCCTTATCCCTTTTTTTGCAAAAATTTGATGCTTTTAATTTGCTTTATTCTTTATATTCAAAAGAATAAATCAAAGGAGCTAATGTCAACACCCAACTTTGTCTAGGTCATTCTTTTATTTTATTAATACTATTTTTAACGTGTTGATTTAATTTGTTCAATTTTAATTTTTTAGTCTTTACTTTCTGATTTTTATTTTTATTTAAAATCTTGTATTACTAAAATATGGAAAAATAAAAAAGAAAAGAGAGGCAAAATATGTGCACTTTTTTTGTAGCAAATATAGTTTTACATGGATAAAGTTATTCGCTTGACTAAACTCTCACAATGGAGAAAGCAAACTCCTTTCCCCTCCTTACCTTCTATATAAAGAGTGAATCTTTAAGTGTTTATGGAAAATCAAGAAATCATTATCCTTGGGTTTAATACTATGTATAAGGCATGTGATTTTTAGTAAAGAATTCGGTTTCTGACACTTGGGCCTAATACTAACTATAAAGACGAGCATTTCATTAAAAAGTTTTTTGTGGGCTAAGCACATAGAACTCTATGCTTCTGTGTACCCTTGGAAGGGAGAGTACGTGGGCCAAATGCGTGGGGACTTTTACGCCTCATATCTCAAGTATAATGTTATGCGCGTATTAGAGGTAAGCTATGTTTCACTTTCTTTATTTCTTTATTCTATTTTCTAACATAATAGGTTTTTTTTAAAAGGTTTCTTAGGATTAATATCTTTGTTCTATTTCACTTTAATAGAGTAAGATTTTGACGATAGAATAATGAGAACTAGTGAGAGGGAATTCGAAATTATGACTTTCTTGATGTGAGAACCATCCTTTTAGATTTATCTAGGAGTGTTGAAGAACCATCCTTTTAGATTTATCTAGGAGTGTTGAGGGGGTCTAAGGGGATACCCATACAATTTTAATCCAAGACTTTTTTTAGATGTGCATTATTTTATGTTTTAAAAACTCTTTGATTGATTGTTGTTTATTTGATTAAATAATTTAAAATTTTAAAAGATAAGCTTTTTTGTGTGTGTTAATGTTATGGATTAAGATTCCGACAATGGAATACCCATAAATAATTGGAGTGGCGGCAACATTATGACTTTCTTGAGGCGATGACCATCTTTAAGGTTTCATCGGGAGCGTTGGCAGGGCCTTAAAGATACCTATATAGTCCAAATCCAAAAAAAAATTTAATTTGTTTACTTAAACTTTTGGAAAATAGAAAGTTTTTACACAAGCAGAGGAAGCAAATGCTTCAAAAAGCTCAGAGATGCTTGGATGCGTTTTTCTGAACTTGTCTTAGACAAGCATTTCACAGGAACACAAGAATAAACTTTGTTTAAGAATTAACAATAGATTTAACTTTAAGTTTGTTGTGCTAATTGTTAAGTCTAAGTTTTTGACATCTCTGATTTTGATGAATCCAAACAAAAAATGATTTTAAGTGAATCTTTTGAAATCTGCTAATATGTGTATTAAGTTTGCAGATCATAAAGCAAGAGCATTCTGGCAAAACAACAAGTCTCAAAGATGCGTCAATGTTTAAACTAACACAATGCGTCTAAAGAAAGACTCAGTATCTACAAGCTACGAAAATGCGTCTGACCCTACAACTTGACTGAAAGTCTTTCACTTCACTTATATTCGAAAGTCAAGAATATTCCCTTGCATTGTTTAATCAAGAAAATTGATTTCAGAAGCTCGAAGCATCAATTCGTGTTTGAAATTCCTTTTGTTGCAAAAGGCAAAATAACCTTTACTCGGTCACAGACCCGTGTTGCACATATAAGGAAAGTCGTACTGCCCAAGTCTGAAAAGCAACAAACACTGCTCTGAATCAAGCTGCACTCTGATAAAGCAATGCCAACATATACGTTCAATTTGTCTTGAAACTCTCCAACGATCGTAAACATTAAATGCAATCTCAAAACGACTCTTTGATATTAACGGATGAAGAACAAAAGTTTTACTCATCTGAAGAACTCTCCACAACAGATTTATTACTGATGAGTATAAATAGAAGACTTTGAAGATTGTTGAAGACACACACCTGAACTTAATCACTCAAGTATTCAATACTCTCTTCGCATTCAAAGCTTTCTAAGTTCTTCTTCTTAGTACTTATGTGCTCAATCATTTGTATTTATTGAAAAGTCATTATTGCGGTCATACCAACCAAAATATTTATTCACTCATTTTCATATTTTCTCTTCTCTTCAGATTTTCAGATCGGGGTAATGGTTGCGACATGGCAGTTGGCAGTCATTTTCATATTTTATCTTCTCTTCAGATTTTCAGATTGGGATAATGGTTGCGACATGGCGGTTACCAAGGTCATCTCTTCTTGTCTGCCACTCATTTTCATATTTTCTCTTCTCTTCAGATTTTTAGATCGGGGTAATGGTTGCGACATGACGGTTGGCAGTGAGCAAGGTGACGAGTTGACTTCATATGGTGGTGTGGGTTGCAGGTAGTCACCTGTTGGCCTTTGGGGCGGTGGTGGCGGCATCTCTGGTAAGCATCATGATTTGCGATTGGGGAGCTAACATTGGCGAGAAAAAAAAATGGAACGAGAAGTGTGGGAAGGCTTTCAAGAAGTAGGTGAGGGAGACGAAGGAAGCATTCAAGTCTCTTGATGATGATTAAATAATTACTTGATTACCATTAATGAAAAATGGCGTGTTCTCCATGTTTTTACTGTTTTGGAAATTAAAAGTTATAAAACAAAACAAAAAAAACTAATATATGTTCTCTATTTCTTGTTTGTAAAACTGAAAAACAGAAACTGTTTTTAAAATTCATTTTTACGGAACACTTATAACAAACAAGTCTTTTTGTTTTATTATTTTTAAAAACAAAAAAAAATAGTTTTAAAACAAAATCAACAGAGCCTGTGTCTCTCCAAACTTATACTGACTCTAATGTTTTTGAGCATTCTGAGAAGATTACATAAATTCTTGTTGACTGGGCAGAAATTAATTAATGTTATCTTGTTAAATAGACTAAAATTAATTAACTTGTTATCTTAGGATCATTCGGTCCTGTCCCATCTTGGCCCGGTCTTAGACAAGCTACATATGATCGAGTTCCTTCGAATCCATGGACAGGTTCGTGTAACGAAATGACATGGTAAATGTTTAGGGTTGGGTGGGGGACAAACATAATCTGTGTCCCAACCCGTTTCACACTCATCCTTAGGAAGAATGATTGAATGACTGTGCTCTGAAGACGAGATGTAATGCACTAAGGCACATATCCATAGAGGATAAATTATAAAGAGTCACGTATAAGGCAACACAAAAATTAAAGCCTTGTTGGTATAGATACAGTGACAAAATCGAACCTAAGAAATTAATATTGTAATAATTCACCGGGGAAGGATTCACTTGCGTACAATTTTTTTCTAACGAATTTGAACTACTCTATAATTAAGAGGAATATATATTTAAATCATCCTTGTATTCTTGCTCATGTACAAACAGAAGTGGTATGGTAATTATATGGTACACAACTCTGGCATTTGACTGGTCAGAGATATAACAATGCTAATTTTGGGTGCCGATGTTTTTTAAGAAAGTGAGTTTCTTTTTAATTTGAGAAAATAAATGTGTATTTATCTTTAATTTGATAAATATATAAAAATTTAATTTAATAAATAATTTAAGGATAAATACACCATCATTTACTTACTTTAGATACAATTTAACTTTAAATTAATCCTTTTCTTTTTTCTGCTTTTCTTGTCTGCGCTTTGCTGCTGGGACTACTAGCTTTAAGCTTTCATAAATGCTTGCCTGCAGTGATGAAATTATACTTCATAATAAGATATTAAGATAACAACCTAACCAAATAAATAATCAAATGAATGATACGCAACAAACACCTAAAGTCACATTAAAAGTAGTGCTTTATTGGTAGCTATCTATTCTAGCTTTTCGGCACCCATATGTGCTGCTTGAGTGTTTTAATTTTTTCACTCGTGGAGAGGAAGGAAAAATGTTTTGTTGCTCGCAAGTCGCAATTGCAACTTTTCTGACAAGAAAAAGAAAATCAAAAGGGAAAGACCAAATTTTTTTCAGTCAGACATTTATCTACAAATAATATGCGTTGTGTTATATACTTTGTTTGCTATGAGCATTATGTATTCAGAAAACACTAGGCGCTAGATCTTATAGCAACAAAAAAAAAAAATCGACATTATAATTAAAACCTATATGCTAGTCATATTGTTCTCGGGATACTCTTTAATGAATAAAAAAAGGATTTAATAAAAAATATTATATTTAATTTATCGAAAAGTTATGTATTTAAATTTCAAATGAGAATTTTTTATTTCTTATTTTTTTTTACAAGAATTATTTCTTAATTTCTTAAGAAGTACTTTTAGGACACAATGATTAATAAAATCTTGAGATAAAAAGGGATATGATTTGAAGTATTGAAACATAAAAACATAATTACTTGCCAATAAGATTTTTTTAAGAAAAAAATATCTTTTGCTAACATTGTATCCGTGATTTGAAAAGGATGTAATGGCATAATGAATCGAACACCATTATTTTGTCTCCAATTTCTCACCACCCATTTGAGAAATTATATTCCAACACAAACAGAATGGCGTGACAGTTTATCTGAATTGTCCAAAATAATCCCAAAAAGATATAGTTGAAGGGGCCGGGAAAACAAATAATCACAACCTGCTGAGAAAATATACAGTCAAGCATTTTTGTAGAAATTTCCCCCAAAATAAAAAATATAAACACCTGATTTCGTAAAAAGGGAAACGCAAATAAAAAAAAAACAAAAAAAAAACAAAATTTTAGTTTTCAATTCTATGATATCGTCTTTTGGAATGAAAGAAAGATGGTGTTTAATAGAGTTGTATTATTTGTATCATTTCTGTATTTTTGCATTTTAACACATCAGCTATGTTATTTGAACACAAAATTTAGATATTATATATGATACCGTATATATTTATCCCTATTTCCCACTTATTTTTTAACTTCTTGTATATATGCATTTCAAAAATACACAATAAAAACAAAGGGACACCATTTGATGTCTCATTTTTTGTGCAGAAATGTTTTTCTAACAACTGAGCTAGACAACTATATGGTATAACCCATATAATTGAACAGTGCAGCGCTACTGCAGCGCTGTTTTTTTTTTTTTTTTCAAATTTTGTCTTCTTCTTCTTCTTTTCTTTTTTTTAACAATTTTTGACTTTTTTTTTCTTTGAAATTTTGACTTTCTTTTGAAGAAATGAAAATTTATTTTTTTTAGAAATAAATTTTTGGTTAAGTATATACAAATATCCGGTTAATCAGGTATAAATATCTGGTTAGTTTAGTTCATTATCTGGTTAATGGGTGTTTTTGAGAAATAAATTTTTGGTTAAGTATGTGCAAATATCTGGTTAATTCAATTCATTATCTGGTTAATGGCTTTTTCTGAGAAATAAAATTTTTGGTTAAGAATGTACAAATATCTGGTTAATCAGGTACAAATATCTGGTTAATGGTTTTTTTTTTTAGAAATAAAATTTGTATTTTTTTAAAAAAAAGTCAAAAATTGAAAAAAAAAAAGTAGCACTACAATAGCGCTACAATACAAGTAGTCCCATATAGTTGTCCACCCTCACTTTTCACAATAACACAACTATTTTTTGTGTTAAAAAATCATTTGCCTCACATTTATATTCTTTTCTGATCTCATTTGAAAACATGTCTCCATATATAATGTTAAAACAAAAAGAGCTATAATATTTGAATATCAAATTTCAGATACTATATTTTATTTTTATTTCCCACTTGCTTTTTTCATCATCTTTGTATATACATATAAAAAAAAGAAAAAAAACCAAAAAATCAATGCTATCCCAACTTTTGTGTTCAAATATAATTTCCGAAAAAAAAAATGTTCACATAAACATTTTTGAATGCAAACTCAGCCCACAGGCACATACAGATGCAACACCAAATTAATTGAGAGGACTCATGAGCAATAGAGAGAGGAAATGAGGACTTACCCACAAATGTGACCTTGCCTGAGAGAGATTCAAGAAGCTTCCTTAATTTTCTCCTAACCCTTGTTATCTTCACCTTGCTAGTGCCATCTCCAGTCCAGCTGGAAAAGTCAAAACTACCCTCAGGCTCCTCGCTCTTGTTCTTCTTCAAACCGCCCCACCGACAAGACCCAAAATTGGCATTATGACACGTGTCCTTGGGGGTCCTATACGACGACGTAAAAGACATGGCACGTCCAGCATAAGGTCCATCCAACACCGTCGTTGGGGAATGCATGTTGTTGCTGGAAACCTTTGTCTCCGAGAACAGCAACCTCGGTGGCAGCTCCAAGGTTCTAACAACATCGCTTCCCTGGGGCTCGGATCGGGTGTGGCAGGGTCTAGGCTTCCCGGGTGCTTCCTCCCACTGGAACGGAACCGAAACGTTACACTTTGGAGGTGGCGTGGGGGCCTCTAGCAGCGGCATGTTTGTCCGTGAGGCTAAAAGGGAGAGCTTTGGTAGCTTGTAATTTTTAGGTACATGATGTCCATGATCATGATCGAGCTTATTCTCAGATCCCATAATTATGATATGAGCTAGTGAAGTGGGTGTGGGTGTGGGTGTGTTTGGTTTGTGTAATTTATGCGTGCTTTTTGTAGATAGAAGAAATGGGGAATAAGTCTAGAGAGAGAGTGAGGGAGAACTGTGATTGTGAGGAGGAGGCTCCTGTGGCGCTTCTTCACGAGCAAATGCGCGTTTTTCTTTTCTTTTATCAGTTGGGGAATGACCCAGGTGGCGCTGCACAAGGGTCCCCACCTTGACTATGTCTGAATGGTAGATAAAGACAACTAATACGTTACAGAAATGTTTTGTGGACAACAACAGTTGACAACTCTATGGTGACAACAGTAGAGTTCTACAGTAACGCACTATTATAGTGCACTGTAGTGTGTTACTGTAGCCTTTTTTTTTTCCTTCAAATTTTAACTTTTTAGAAAAAAGTATATATTTTCTTTTTTTTTAATATCTGGTTAATCAGGTATTATTTGGTTAATGAATTTTTTGGTTAAAGTATGTGCAAATATCTGGTTAATCATGTACAAATATCTGGTGAATTCAGTTCATTATCTGGTTAATGGGTTTTTTGGTTAAGTATGTGCAAATATCTGGTTAATCAGGTACAAATATCCGGTGAATTCAGTTCATTATCTGGTTAATGAGTTTTTTTGAGAAATAAATTTTGTGGTTAAGTATGTGCAAATATCTGGTTAATCGGGTACAAATATTTGGTGAATTCAGTTCATTATCTGGTTAATGGGTTTTTTTGATAAATAAATTTTTTGGTTAAGTATGTGTAAATATCTGGTTAATCGGGTACAAATATCTGGTGAATTCGGTTCATTATCCGGTTAATGGGTTTTGTTGAGAAATAAAATTTTTGGTTAAGTATGTGCAAATATCTGGTTAATCGGGTACAAATATCTGGTGAATTCGGTTCATTATCTGGTTAATGGGTTTTTTTGAGAAATAAAATTTTTTGGTCAAGTATGTGCAAATATCTGGTTAATCAGGTACAAGATATCTGGTGAATTCGGTTCATTATCCGGTTAATGGGTTTTGTTGAGAAATAAAATTTTTGGTTAAGTATGTGCAAATATCTGGTTAATCGGGTACAAATATCTGGTGAATTCGGTTCATTATCCGGTTAATGGGTTTTGTTGAGAAATAAAATTTTTGGTTAAGTATGTGCAAATATCTGGTTAATTGGGTACAAATATCTGGTGAATTCGGTTCATTATCTGGTTAATGGGTTTTTTTGAGAAATAAATTTTTTGGTTAAGTATGTGCAAATATCTGGTTAATCAGGTACAAATATCTGGTGAATTCGGTTCATTATCCGGTTAATGGGTTTTGTTGAGAAATAAAATTTTTGGTTAAGTATGTGCAAATATCTGGTTAATCGGGTACAAATATCTGGTGAATTCGGTTCATTATCTGGTTAATGGGTTTTTTGGTTAAGTATGTGCAAATATCTGGTGAATTTAGTTCATTATCTGGTTAATGTGTTTTTTTAGCAGTAGATTTTTTCTAAAAAAGGTCAACAATTGTAAAAAAAAAAAAAAAAATTGCAATACTATAACACTACAATGATGCTACAGTGTACTACAGGACAAAAAGTTGTCCCATATAGTTGTCGAGGCAGGTTGTTCAAATAACACTGCTGAATACGTCAATGCACAATAGGAGCGTTCAACACTCCACTCTTGCAAACGTATCCCATACTTTACCCCATGACAATGCCATTGAGTTTGATATTTAAAAATTAATTTTGATATATATTGTTACAGCTGTGTTATTTAGACAACCAGCACACGGACAGCTACGGGACAACTCGTATTGTAGCATCACTGTAGTGAGTAATGCAGTTTTTTTTTTATTTACAAATTTTGACTTCTTTTATAAAAAAAAAATTATTTCTAAAAAAACCCATTAATCGGATAATGAACCGAATTAACCAGATATTTGTACCGGATTAACCAGATATTTGCACATACTTAACCATAAATTTTATTTCTCAAAAAAACTCATTAACCAGATAATGAAGATTTTTACATTGTTGGTTTATGCATGCATAGTTGTGATTGTAACAAAACTTCCTATACATAAAATGACCAAGAATATTACATGAGAAACAGCTGCTTTCAGACTATCATTCTAAATATGCAAGTATCAGAAACTTTGCATGTGTTTGTCTACTGTTATTGGGGTATTTGTCTTTCAGCTTAACTTGACATGACCTTGGGTTTAACCATTTATATTATCACATCTTTTTGGGAAAAGGAAAAAAGAATTTAATTAGTTGTTTCCTAGGATGTTTTGTAATTGGCTCACCAGATATTTGTACCTGATTAACCAGATATTTGTACATACTTAACCAAAATTTTATTTCTCAACAAAACCCATTAACCAAATAATGATCCGAATTCACCAGATATTTGTACCTGATTAACCAGATATTTACACATACTTAACCACAAATTTATTTCTCAAAAAAACCCATTAACCAGATAATGAACCGAATTCACCAGATATTTGTACCTGATTACTCAGATATTTACACATACTTAACAAAAAATGTTAGTACTTAAAAAAATGTTAGTAAAAAAAATGCAAATTATTAATTTTTTTTTAATTTCAAAATTCGAAAAAAAAAAATGAACAGTGTAGCGCTACAGTGCCGCACAGTGCAGCACAGTAGCGCTACACTGTGCAACTATACTGGTTGTCCCGTATAGTTGTCAAACCCGGTTGTCTAAAAAACATTTATGATATTGTTAGGTTGATTCAGGCACATACTTTAAGAATGTATTTGGAAAAATTGAAAAAAAAAAGATTAGGTTGATAATTGATTTTTGTATAATCAATTATTGTGATAATCGATTATAATCAGAATTTGTTCTTGAGTGGGTTTGTTATTGCTTATTTTGCTAAAAAAATCATTTTTTTAACCAATTAATTATTTTTAAAATTTTTAGTATGTTTGTTTTTGCTTTTAAAAATAATAAGAAACAGAAAAAAAAAATCATTCATCAAGGAAAAATGAGAAGTTATTTTGAGCAGCTTCTCATTATAAGCACCTGCAATAGAAGACAGAGAATATAAAAAATAATTTTTATGATAATAAACAAACACAAATCTGCTTTTGTTTTTTTTTAAAATCTCTAAAACTAATCACTAAATTATTTCTAGCAAAATCACTTATTTTTTAATCGTAAATAAACTGGTTTGTTCAATTTGTTGAAAAACGATTTTATGATAATCAATTTCGCTGGGGTGGTGCAAAAAAATTCACTTTTATATAGTAAATTACGAAAAATGTTATGAAGTTATTTGTATAATATATTAATATTTGTTTAGAAGTTAGTTTTGTAGGGGTAAACGGGAAAGAGAGTTTTGAAAATGAAAAATAATCAAATCACAACAATCTTAAGCTAAAACAAACTAGATGACACAAACTAGTGGGGTTTTAGAAAGTATACGTTACCCGTGGGCCTTTCTCTTCATCACTTTCGTCACTCTGCCTATACACCATCGCCCTTCTCTGCCCTAACCCTTTCATTTTACCCCTGTTCACTCACCACCGCGAGCTCCTCTCCACCATCACCGCGAGGATCTCTCCTGGCCCAGGTACTACCTCTTTCTCTCTCTCACTACAAAAAAAAAAAACCTGTTTAGCCACCGAAGATTTCGGTCGCTAAACATGCTAATTCGGTCGCTATCTTGTTTAGCGACCGAAATAGCGACCGAATAAATGGGGTGGCAGAAACCCTGGTCGCTGAGGTTTTAGCGACCGAATTTATGTTTCAGTCGCCAAATAGAGACTGAATTGTCGGTCGCTAAATTATATAATTCGGTCGCAATGTAGTTGGTTGCATGATCAGGGTAACCGAAATTGGCGACTGATAATCGGTCACTAATATTTGGTAGTAACCAATATTAGCGACCAATACTTTGGTCGCTAAAAATGAAATAATTTAATATATTGATTTATTTTTCTTAATTTAATCTTAGCGACCGATGTTGGGGTTGCCACTTCCACAAACCTGCCACCATCCATACTCACACGTCCACTGTTCCGTTTTCCGTCCCGATTACACGTGCGAGTATCACAAATTGTCGGAAACACAGAAATACCAACCGAATCAACAATAGGGTTCCAATCAATAAATCTATTTGAATCAAGAGACAAAATCGATGGAAAAACTTACGAGAACCACGACTGGACTTAGGGAAAGTCGGATTCAAAAGTGTCTCAAGAATCCTAGGGAAAAGCTACCAAAACAGAGCTACTGTTTGAGCTCCATACAGAGGGCCACAGACTTTTAATTACAAAAATGCATGGTGCCAATGAAAGAACTATCTTCCCTAAACCTTCTCACAAAGTTTCAGCCCTATCCAACAGTTAACGAATCTCAGATGACCGTTATATGGTTGCAGGTTAGGTGGTATCCGAGTTGAGTTTCTCACCCTTTATGTCCACTGTCCGAACTGAATATCTTATACTCTGGAGGTTGTTTATAATTATGACCGTTGGATATGAAGAACCACTAGTCTTGAACCTTTTTATGAAATTTAAGAACAATCCAACGGTTGAAGAGGGTTTGGTGACAATTTCCCGGCGACTGCTCTAACTAGGTTTCAAAGCTTCTAACAATGGCTTCTTGTAACAATTGATAATTATCTCTCATTTATTCTCCTTTGATCCGAAATAGTGAATGATAAAGAGAGCTAAGGTGATGAGGAAGATGATCCTCACTTTGAAAGGAATAAAAAATAATCCAAGATGCAAGCTTTGCCATCATGGAGTCTTAGGTTTTTGAAGAGAAATGAATGAATGAATGAATGAATGGATCAAGTGATGAGGAAGGGGGCTGCACGAAATTGGCTAAGTACGAGGGTTTTTCAGCCATGTAAATTGAGTGGTTGAGGGGAGGAGATGTGTACCTGGGACAAGGAAGGAAAATCATGAAAGTTTGGGGGTATTTTGGCCTTTTTACCTTAAAAATATCTAGATATTTAGGAAGTTGCCATAAATGTTTGGTGAGTCATGGTGGTCACTCACCCAATGACTCACCACCCTAGGTGGCAAGTGCACCTCCTTCCGGCGTCCGGTCCTATCTCTGCACATCTGTTCTCGACTCCGTCGTTTTCTCGATTTAGGTTTTCTTATGCGATTTTCTTCGAAACTTCGCCCTAATAAAATATAGTAACATATTTTTGAGCAAGAATTTCAAAATAGCCTATATCGTTGAAAATATCATATAAAACTAAATTGTTTCATTCTCGAGTCAAAATTGGGTTTTTCTGATCAGTAAAATCTTACTGTTAGTGAAAACGCAGACAGGTTTCTGTCTGAATTTTAAACCCAAATTTTTACCGTAGCCTTCTACCATAAGGTAGAGTATTATTTTATCCAAAATCATTTTCTTGGTCTCAGATAAAAAAAATAAATAAATATATTTTTACCGGGAATACAACGTAGCTAAAAAGTAGGATGTTACATTACTACCCCACTTAGAAAAAAATTCCGTCCTCAGAATTTACGTACCTCAGAATTTCGTGACTCGAAACTAGACAGTATCTTGTAATCGTATCTTAATCTAAAGATCCTACATTGTATTTCCTATTACTGTCTTCCCCCTAATTGACATCGGTAACTTCATAATACATCTTTCAGACATATACAATATCAATATACAAAATTCATTCTTATATTGTTCTATTTATCCTCGAAACTATCCATCACTACATCATTGTCCTTAACATTTCACCTTAATCTATCAAACTTGAAGGACATAATCAAAACTTAATCATTTTCTCTTCTTAATACTGGTCCACTAGAAAACCTTATTTCAACATCTAACACCCACAATTAACACCACAATCAATACTACCTTAACATCCTACTCCATGTATTTGATCACAGTCTTAGTTCCTTTGAGCGTATTCCACTATTCCAGATTATATTAAAATCACACATTTCAAGTCTCTAAGTAAAATATATATCTCAACACTCCTTAAGATAAACTAAAATCAAAAGAAACCATGCCGGTTAGGATTATCTAACTCAGCAACTTTGAACTTTGCTAACAACTTAGTTTTTACGCAAGAACACATCTTTTCCGCTCATATTCAACTTAGGTGAAACTACTATGGGTACTTTCCTTTTAATCTTCCAAATTCATACCATCAATCTTAACTACGATCATTTGATCATTACCTTAGATTCTCTTAGTGGTAATCTCCCTCGATCATAACAAGATCTACCAATTTCCTCTTACTTAATGATGTTGAACTTAAGGGTTCTCTTCTTACCATTCACGACTACATCTTAACAAAACTCCTATCACCTCTTGTCTATCCTACTAAAGGATTGATCATGATGAGATACTACACTTACTCCCTATCATCCGTCTAAGGATCAGCTCATTTTCTTTCTTGTCCATCGAATTGAGGGTGATAAACTAAACTTATCCTCAACTTGATCCTCAACACTTAGAGCAGACCTTTCCGAAAAACGTGGAGTAAACTTTGGGTCTTCATCTAAAACGATGTTTAGAAGATACTCCATGAAGCCTGATTAGTCCTCTGATACATAATTTGGTTAGCCTTTCCTTTGCATAGTGGATCTTAACAGATAAGAAGGGTGATAACTTCATTAGTCTATCCACGATCACTTGAAATAAGTGAAAACTATTAGAGATCTTCGGTAAACCCATAACAAAATCCATTGAGACGCTAACATCTTAACAAGGAAAGTCTCAATCATCAAGTTATCCTTTCACTGTACTCGATTATGTCTAATGTCATAATATGAGTCAGATAAACTCTCTCTTGACTCATAGGATAGGTCACACATCAATGACACTTGGAAAAGATATAGGGTAAAATTGATCAAAAGTGA
The DNA here is from genome assembly GCA_035048595.1 of Echinosophora koreensis. Lineage (NCBI taxonomy): Eukaryota > Viridiplantae > Streptophyta > Magnoliopsida > Fabales > Fabaceae > Echinosophora > Echinosophora koreensis. The sequence continues at coordinate 1,655,353 of JAPCYP010000077.1, forward strand.
TAAGTTCGGTCGAACTACAACAAGACAGGGTTTTAAAGATTATGAAAAGAAATTTTCAAGAAAGAAATTTCTTGATTTCACTTTCATAAGAAAGCATAAAGAAGAATTTTATCAATTTGAAAGATAAAGGTATGTCCAATATGTAAAAATATTCTTCAATAGGTTCGTGAGTGTAAAAAAGACCGGTACATTCTTACAAACATGACTCTACCAAAGTTCGTTCTTTCACAAGAACTTCCAGTGGATTAGGAGATCAAAAGATGAACAGTTCCTAACCTCAAGAGGATTCAATCTTGGTACAAGGAATTTATAAAACGACGATTTTAAAAAGGAAAACAGTCTGGCAAAAAATCAGACTGGATCACATCTACCAGAAGTAAAAGTGACTAGAGTAAGTTTCATCAAGAAACTTCTATTATCAAGAAGCCATCTGTGTTACAACTAAAGAAATAGTCATAAATTAATTCTCAAAGAAATGCTAAAATATACAGATCAATGGATACTATCCAATCAATCCACTCAAATGTCTAATACACTGAGGGTTATCTAGTCACGTGAGCACAAATCCTCACATACAAGGAAATCCATTAGAATAAATTGAAATTACAGCTAGCATATCAGATTATCAAGAAAGTGTCTATCCTGAATAACAATAGGACAGTTCAAACATATAGAATTCACAATAACTGGTTCAACAGTTGGAGTTGAAACAATCAAATCATATGACAAGGAAGAAACATGCAAACTCAAATGTTTGACACCATCCATCAAAATAAAAGAATTCATTGCACCCCAAGTCGAAAAGTACAATTAAAAGGTTACCAGCTATGTCGCAACTACCTTGTATGAGATTGTCGAATTCTGATGCTTCAGCACCTCTCATGGTGAAACACTTGACCGGATAAACTCCTTCATCAACATGTCATCCAACTGCTTCTTAAGCTCTGCCAACTCTGTTGGGAACATTTGATAGAGCGCTATTGATATCGGTTCTATCCCTCCCCCTTTAGCCCTAGGAAGTCTACTATTCTCTTTACTATCCTTTGCATTCTTACCACTTCCTTCACTATGAGCTCTCTAAGTCATAAATTACTGGTAAGAGCAACCAGCCACAGTAGCCCGAAGCTACATGGAGCCGCTCTGCAAGAGCTATGAATATATATACGGATATGCTGACCTCATGCGTTCCACTCGCACGAGTGGGATCTACATCATGCATCTACATGGTTCTTACCAACGTATATCGAGTCATACTCTAGTGCCTTAACCTCTCATCAATATCTCATAAACTATCTCAAGTCATATCACATCATTAATCTCATCATAATAAGATATTATTTAATTAGGTTAGGCACGCCCAAATCACATTTATTTTCTCCTCTATACATATATCTCCCGACCAACATATATCATTGCCTAAATGACAACTAAACATTAAATAATATATTGCACATTATCAGACAAAACATATTATACACATTAAAATAATAATAAAATATTCAGAGATCACAAAATGTCACATAACATATGTTACCACAACCAGCGCATCACAAACAGTTCAACGGTGATAAAATCATTCACCCTCGAATATTATAAAATTATCCTAACGGTGATAAACCTACAATCCCCAAATCATCATTGGTACTACGGGGTAGTTTCCAATGTGATTTTGGTATTGTCGATTACTCGATTACTAGTAGGGTTTAGGTCGCCCTACACCATTATTATAATATATACTACTTATCCATTCCGACAATAGGATATTTCTTTCTCCCACCTTATCGACGTGTGTGTTTTCCCGTACGAGCTCCGAATGCGTCCGTGCTACTGTCATGAACCTCGGCACTCTTTCCAACCACTTCCAAAAATCTGCCACCATCCATACTCACGCATCCATCATTCCGTTTTTCGTCCCGATTACATGTACGAGTATCAGAAATTGCTGGAAAACAGAAATGCCAACCGAATCAACAATAGGGTTCCAATCAGTAAATCTATTTGAATCAAGAGACAAAATCGATGGAAAAACTAACGAGAACCACGGCTGGACTTAGGGAAATTCGGATTCATAAGTGAGCTCAAGAATCCTAGGGAAAAGCTACCAAAATAAAGCTACTGTTTGAGCTCTATATCTCTGGCCACAAACCTTTAATTACAAAAATGAACGGTGACAATGAAGAAATATCTTCCCTAAACCTTATCACAATGTTTCAGCCTCATCCATCGGTTAACGAATCTTAGATGACCGTTCTATTGCTGTAGGTTAGGTGGTATCCAGGTTGAGTTTCTCACCCTTTAAGTCCACTGTCCGAACTGAATATCTCTTACTCTGGAGGTTTATTTCCAATTCTAACCGTTGGATATGAAGAACCACTAGTCTTGAACCTTCTTATGAAATTTGAGAACGATCCAACGGTTGAAGAGTGTTTTTCGACAATTTCCCTGCGACTGCTCCAACCAGGTTTCAAAGCTTCTAACAATGGCTTCTTGTAACAATTGATGATTCTCTCTCAATTCTTATCCTTTGATCCGAAATAGTGGATGATAAAGAGAGATAAGGTGATGAGGAAGAGGATCCTCACTTTGAAAGGAAGAAAAAATGATACAAGATGCAAGCTTTGCCATCACGGAGTCTTAGGTTTTTGAAGAAAAATGATGAATGAATGAATGAATGGATTAAGTGATGTAGAAGGGGCTGCACGAAATTGGCTAAGTGTGGGGGTGTTTCAACCATGAAAATTGAGTGGTTGAGGGGAGGAGATGTGTCCTTGGGACAAGGAAGGAAAATCATGAAAGCTTGGGGGTATTTTGGTCTTTTTACCTTAAAAATATCTAGATATTTAGGAAGTTGCCATAAATGCTTGGTGAGTCATGGTGATGACTCACCCCATGAATCACCACCCTAGGTGGCAAGTGCACCTCCTTCCGGCATCCGGTCCTATCTCTGTACATCCGTTCCCGACTTCGTCGTTTTCCCGATTTAGGTTTTCTTACGCGATTTTCTTCGAAACTTCGCCCGAATAAAATATAGCAATATATTTTTGAGCAAGAATTTCAAAATAGCCTATATCATTGAAAATATCATATAAAACTAAACAGTTTCGTTCTCGGGTCAAAATTAGGTTTTCTGATCAGTAAAATCTTAATGTCAGTGAAAACGCAGACAGGTTTCCGTCTGAATTTTAAACCCAAATTTTTACCGTAGCCTTCTACCATAAGATAGAGTATAAATATGATTTTGTTTTATCCAAAATCATTTTCTTGGTCCTAGTTAAAAACATAAATAAATATATTTTTACCGGGAATATAGCGTAGCTAAAAAGCAGGATGTTACAGACGTAGCCATAGTTGTTAAAGGGTGAAACAGGATAAATCACTGTTTATCTCTCTTCCCTCAAACTCTTTTGTTTCTTTGATTATATTATTTGTTATCTAACTAAAAGGGATAAAGTGTGTATATCAAACTTGTTTTCAAGGTGTGTGTTTGTGTGTTTTTCTGTTAAAATCACAACCAGACAGGTCACCTGTCTGTGCAATGTTTTTCACACTTGTCTGAACCTAGCTTTGGTGTGCAAAAAGTTTTTAACTTTGTTTTAGTTTCTGATAAACACAATTCAACCCATTTCTCGTGTTTATAGTTGTTTATTTCAGTTGGTATCAGAGCTCAGCCTCTGGGTTGGGCATCTAACAGTGTAGAGGTAAAGGTCCTGAAGAAAGACATGACTGCTGGAGCTAGTTCAAGACTGAAGGAGCTTCCCTAACCAGATGTCCATTCTTTAATGTAGAAAACTACAACTATTGGAAAGATAGATTCCAATGGTTCATCTTGTCAACAAACTCTGATCTCTGGGATGTCATTACTGACAGTTCATTCATTCCTAAAAGTGATGACAACACTGACAAGCCAAAAACTCAGTGGACCCCTACAGAAAAGACAAAATAGGAGTTGAAGATACAATATTATTTGTGCTCTTAGTCCTGAAGAATTTGAAAAAGTTTGTACCTGTGATTCTGCAAAAGAAATGTGGGATACTTTAGCTGTCATACATGAAGGAACAACCACAGTTAAGGAATCAAACATTGCCATACTTGTCAGAAAGTATGAACTGTTTCTCATGGAAGAAGGAGAATCTGTTGCTCAGATGATAGGAAGATATCAAACTATCATCAATGGCCTGAAGTGTTTTGGAAAAACTTACACTAATGATGAGAAGGTTGGAAAGTTACTAAGAAGTCTTCCTAAGCAGTGGAGACCTTTGGTCACTGCTATCTCTCAAGCCAAGTATCTAACTACCTTGACTATGGATGAACTTCTTAGTACGCACTGTTCATGAGCAGGAACTTGGTGATGAAGTTGCAATAAAGAAGGGCAAGTCCATTGCTCTGAAAGCTGATTATAAGTCATCAAAGGCTTCAAAAGCTCTGAAGGCAAACGATTCATCCAGTGATACTGACCTGTCTGAACCCGAGAATTCTGAAAGTGATGAAGAGTTATCTCTCCTAACCAGGAAGATAAAGCTTCTCTTACAGAAAAAGAAGTTCAGAAAGGATAAGCCTTTCAGAAGGTTCAACAAGGACAAGAACTTCAAAGAATCCACGTCAACAGATAAGAATTCAATTGTCTACTATGAGTGCAAGAAGCCTGGTCATATCAAGGTTGAGTGTCCTCAACACAAGAAGGCCCCCTTTAAAAAGTTCTTCAAAAAGAAGAAGAAAGGAATGATGGCTACTTGGGAGGATCTGGAGTCAATTCTTCTGATGATGAAGCAACAGAGGAAGAAGCTAATCTCTATCTGATGGCCAACACTGACTCAGATTCAGATAATGAGGTACACCATGACTATGAGGAATTACTTGATGCCTATGAGAGGAGTTGCTGGAGGAATCCAACTGCTTATCTAAGGCCTTCAAATCGCTCAAGAGAGAGTATGTAAAGCTCCTTAGTGTGCATAAGCAGAAATCTCAAGAGTGTGAGAAGCTGGCCAAGGAGAACAGTGAGCTGAAGACCGAAAAGTTTGATGAAGCTAGGATCTCTAGTGAAACATCACAATCTGAAGAAGTTGAAAAACTTCAACAGAAAGTGGAAGAGCTCACTTCTGATTTTGTTAAATTTGTTAATGGTAGAGATAATCTGACCAAGCTGCTTGGTTGTCAGAGACACTCCCTTAACAAAGAAGGTATTGGATATGTCCACCAGACACATTATAAAGTATCAACAGAAACCTCTAAAGTGTCTGTTAAGTCAACATTTATTAAATCTATACCTGTCTTTTGTGGATGGACATGTTATGTCCAAGTGTATTCACAAGAAGAGGAGGATGTCTTCACAGACTCCCAAAATTAACAGAAAAGGACCCAGAAAACTATGAGTACCTAAAGACCAAATAATTCCTGTTGCAGATGTCCTCAATAGGACAAAGAAAACAAACCACTGCTGGTACTGATGATCGTTTGGCAAGTGTACCAAATCGTACAAGTAATAAAGTGAAAGTAAAGTATCGTTCCCAACAAGGATTGTGTTTCAAGTATCAACGTAGCCTAGGCAATAGCTATTTGAATGAATGAATGTCATGGTTCCAAGAATTTTTATGAATTTTTGTATTTAGAGTTGTCACAACAATGAATGAAACAATATCAAATAAAGAATGAATTCAATATTAGGTAAAAGCGGTTAGGTATCAGAATCCCTCGATCTTCACCTAATATAACTTTGTTCAATCCTAATCTCAATCCAATTCATTCAATTGACATTCGAATCACTAACCTAGATTCATCCCTAATTCCTTAGGTGATAATCCTTTTGTTACAAATCAAGAACCATAATTCCTTAGGTGATGCAAGATTAGAACAAACATTAAGCATTAGATTCACAAGAATGTATTGCAATGAAGTTCTATTCCTAGAATCAGTCATTACAATATCAATCAACTTCATTTCCAATTCAACAATCAATTTTCCAATTGTGAAATAGAATCTAAAATCATTTCAAGCTTGATCACTCCAAGAAATTGGACCCCTCCAAAGTAGCTTTATTCCAAATAGAGGGACATCTGACAGTGCTATCATTGCTCAAGAAATAGTCCATCACATGTATAAGAAGAAGGGAAAGAAAGGTTGTCTGCTCTTTAAAAGTGATTTTGAAAGGCAAAAGATAGGGTTGATTGGAACTTCCTCAAACTCACTCTAGCAGATTTTGGATTTCCACAGCAAACCATCAATCTTATTATGCAACTTACTACTTCTTCCTCCTTGGTCTTGAAATGGAATAGTGAAAAGCTAGATTGTTTTGAGCCTAAGAGAGGCCTAAGACAAGGTGATCCAATTTCACCTTACTTGTTTGTCTTATGCATGGAGAAACTTGCTCTTCTTATTCAACAAATGGTTCAAGATAATAAATGGAAACTTATTAAAGTTGCTAAGAATGGGCCTGCCATATCTCACCTTTTCTTCATGGATGATTGCCTTATTTTCACCCAAGCCAAGACTTCTCAAGCCAAAATTGCCCATGAGGTCCTACAGAGCTTCTGTCTTGCTTCAGACCTGAAACTTGGGGAAATACTTAGGCTTTCCTCTCTTGACAGGTAGTGTAAAAAAGAATGATTTTGGCTGCATTTTGTAGAAAGTGAACAACAGACTAGCTGGCTGGAAAGGCAAGCTCTTCAATAGAGCTGGCCGTGTAACTCTTGCCAATTCTGTCCTTGCAGCTATTCCAATATACTCCATGCAAAATTTCTGGCTTCCTACAGGTATATGTGACAGTCTAGATGCTAGTATAAGGAGCTTTATTTGGGGTGGCAGATCATGTCATTGGGTTAACTGGAAGGATGTTACTCAACCTAGAAGCAAGGGAGGTCTCGGCATTCACACTGCTAGAGAATCAAACATATCCATGCTTGGTAAATATGTGTGGGACATGATCCATAATCAGGAGAAGCTTTGGGTGAAACTTCTATCAGCTAAGTATCTGAAGAGCTCTCACATGCTAGAGGCCAATTACGCTGTGGGAGCTTCTTATGTGTGGAATTTTATTTTAAAAAGCAGCTAACTCTATTGAAGCTGGTTTTAAATATAGAATTGGCAAGGGTGACATTTCAATCTAGTATGATAGATGGCTTGAAGATACCTTATATGCGACATGCTGCCATATGTAGATATTCAGGATACTCAACTCAAGATTCATGATATCTATTATGATAATGCTTGGCACTGGGAAAATCTAGCAACTCAGATTCCTCTTCACATCAAATTGCAGATGCAGCGTCATTTTATAAATGCAATGTCTGATGATGTCTTGACTTGGTCTTCCTCTAACTCAGGGGTGTATTCTGACAGAGATGGATATAAATGGTTGCTACATCAGATTCCTACTCAACCAATATAATCCATGTCTTGGTCCTGGCTGTGGAAACTTAAACTTCCTGAGAACATGAAACACTTCCTTTGGATTGTTCTACATAACTGTCTTCCCACCAACTCTTTCAGAACTTATATACATGTCTCAAATGATCCTTCTTGCAAAGATGTGGTTGTGAGCAGGAATCACTTTTGCATACTTTCAGAGACTGTCCTAAAGCCAAAAGGGTGTGGTCTATGCTGTATTATGATCATGATCAGAATTTTTACTCTATGAATTGCAGTGACTGGCTCATTACTAACATTTCTAAGTCCCAGGGTTCTCTCTTTGTGACTATTTACTGGTCTATTTGGAGGGCTAGAAATGCTGAAATTTTTTCTGATCAAGCTTGGCATGATTGGTACTTATTGAATTATATACGCACTTAACATGATTCAATTGTTAAAGTTTATGGTATTTTGTTTCCTAATCAGCCAGCAAGGGAAGTGAAGTGGGATCCTCCTCCTGAGGATTATATTAAACTCAGTGTTGATGGTAGTTCTTTTGGCAATCAGGGAAAATCAGGCTTTGGTGGTATTTTCAGAAACTCAAATGGAGAATGAATATCTGGTTTTTCAGGATTCTATGGTATTTCAACCAATTTTGATGTGGAATTACTAGCAGTCTTTCATGGTCTGGACATGGCTTGGAAGCCAGGTTACAAATTTTTGATTTGTGAGTCTGATTCTATGTCAGCTCTCAATCTGATCAGTGATGGAGTTAGCCCTTTTCATCCATTTGCCCCTCTGATTGAGCAAATTCGCAGGCTTAGAGATATGCAATGGACCTTGGTTTTCAAACATACATTGTAACATCTGTGTTTTAAGGCATTATTATATGTTCGATGATTAGGTTTTAGACCTTGATTTAGGGTCTAATATGTATGTTTAGGTATTAGGAACCTTGCATGGAAAGTACGAGATTAACCGGCGTTGAATTGAATGAGAAAGTGAACGTGTTCTAGGATTTTCTGTATACCGTTTAGAACGCTTAATAATGCACAATAGGAAATATATTTTTGAGGAAGAGATTAGGTATGTTTGAGGGCTTGGTCTTATTCCTTAGGTATAGAGGAGTCTATGTTTCAAATTTCATGTCAATTGGACTTCAGACGAGCTCAGAACGCGATAAAATGTATGAACAAGGGATGCTGGACAGCAACCAGTGCTGAGCGCTGGATTCCTGTGCTAAGCGCCGGCCAGAGGGAGACGTGGTGCATTGCGATTCGCCCAGAAAGGCGGTGCAAGCCAGCCAGCGCTGAGAGCTGGATCTGGCCGAAGAACGCCAGTAAAATTAAAAAAAAAAAATATTTAAAAGAGGGAATTTCGTGGAAGCTTGGAGAAGCTAGCATAAAACAGAAAAATAGAGAGAGGGAGAGGAGAGAAAAAAAGAGAGAGAAACTTCCAGAGCTGATTCCGATCAATCCATTTGTCCTATTGAAAAAACGATTATACCGTTGAGATCCTCGCGACGTCTACTTCATCATCCTATCTTTATTTTCTTGATTAGGCTAAGGTAAGACTATGTCCTTTTTATGCCGAAATGTCGTCGGCGACGGTATTGAGGTTATCTTTCAATCCGTTTATCGGTTTTCAATTCCGTCTTCAGATTTGGATTACACGTAAGGTCTGCTTCACAATGATGTGTTCAGGTGAATTTTTGGAGGTTCGAAGACCCTTGTTCTTGGCGTGGCAGCAGCTAGGGGGATTAGAGAAGGCTCGTTTCGTTGCTCTAAAACTAGCCTACGACACTTCAGGTGGGGGAAATAAGCCATCTAACGTCGAAAATGACTAAGTAAGATTTTATTCAATAATGGCGTAGGGCGACCTAAACCCTACTAGTAGGCTAATAATGGACAATGTCAATATCACATTGAGAACTACTTAGTGGTACCAATGATAATATGGAGATTGTAGATTTATCGTCGTTAGGTTAACTTTATGATATTTGAGGTTGTTTGATTTTATCATATTTGAGCTGTTTGATGTGTTTGGATTAACATGTTAAATATAATTATTATGTTTATTGGAATATGTTGTTGTTGTTGTTGTTATTATTATTATTATTATGTGATTATTATTATAATGTTATTATTATTTTGTTTTGATTATAGTTGATAACATGTTGTCTTGAGTGATAATATGTTTTATCTGCAATGGCATGCTTAGATGGCATCTAGGCGATGATATATGATATCTTAAAGTGATGCATGTTGGGGGAGAGTATGATAGGTGATTTAGACGTGCCTAACATAATTAATTAATATTTTAGTATGATGAGATTGATGATGTGATATTATTAGAGATATTTTTATTCGATAGTGATGAGAGGTTAAGGCACTAGGGTATGACTCGATATACGTCGGCGAGATTCATATAGATGCATGTTGTTGATCACAGCCGTATGTTTGGAACACACGAGGTCAGAAGTCCTCATGGGACCATCCCAACTTAGACTTAGGCTGTGCAGCTATAGTGTCATTGTTATGCATGAGCATCTCAAGAGAGAACCAGGGTATGCACCGGAGCGAGATGTGCAACTATAGTGTCATTGCTTTGCATGAGCATTCTCACCGAGGATGAGAGTGTGCACCGGGATTTGGGGACGTGCCGCTTGGACGACTGACTAACATCCCTAATTAGACGAGGGATGTGTAACAGGATTGGTGGTGGCCACGTTAGCATAAGTTGTATGAGTGCGAAGGGTAGATGACAATAATGAGTCTCCCTACTTCTTTTCTATGTATGTTTCTTTTATGTGATCCTTTTAAGAAGACCCTGCGGAGGATCCAGCTACAGAGGAGCTTGATGGGACTCCTTATGAGCTAGATGCTGGAGGACGAGCAGTGGATCCGAGTAGTTGAGTAGAGAGAGTCTGTGGTCAGTGCATTTTTTTGCGGGGTTATTGTATTTTCAGTTATTTTGTCAGTTTGTACTTTTGGGGTCCTACTCTGATGTGGTACCCTATATAGTACCTTGTACCTTTATGTATATGTATATCTATGTGTGATGGCTATGTTTCCGTTCTTTATACTTAAAGTTTTATTGTTTATGAATTTCTGTATATACATCTAACGCTAATATCACAATTAAGTTTTAGTTAAATTTGGGTTTTTCTTTAATAGGACATCGGGGTGTCTCATACCTTAAGAGAAGGGAATGAGTGTGCTGATTGGAAGGCCAAAGCTGGAGTTTCTATACACCATGCATTGCAAGTTTGGGAGGATTGCCCTCCTCAGCTATTCAATGTGATCTTAGCTGATGCGTGTGGGGTGTTTAGATTAAGAGTTTAGCTTCTTTTCTCTTTTTGCTTGTCTCTTTTTTTTCCACTGTTCAAAAAAAAAAAAAACATGCTACATAACAATCAAGACAAATTTACACAACAAAGACTTTTTTTTTCAAGCAGTGTCCCAAACAAGCTGATAGTGTGACAAAATAATTTGAATGCTTTAAAAAAATATTAGAAAATTTAAATTTTAATGTGTTGTGTCAATGTAAACCTTTTTCTATACTAAAATCTAATTCATTGACAAATCATGAAAAAAATGATTAATCACTACCTTGGAAGTCTAACTAATTTTCCTTTTGTGAATAAATTGAGCAATAGCCCAAGCAAAAAATGTAAAATTACAAAGAGACAACCTTGAGAGTATAAACTCTTATTACACTAAATAATATTATCTAGGCAAAATTACACTTTTAGTCCCTTAAGTTATTTGTTTTGTTCAAATTGGTCCCTTAAGTTTTTTTTTTTGGTGAGAAACTAGACCCTTAAGTTAGGTTCGGGTGACAAATTGGTCCCTTAAGTTTTTTTGTGACAAACTAAACCCTTAAGTTATGTTCGGGTGACAAATTGGTCCCTTAAGACAATAAAAATAATAAATTAAGGGTCTAATTTATTGGTCCCTTTGACAAATTAGGGACCAATTTTTCACCCGAACATAACTTAAGGGTCCAATTTGTCACAAAAAAACTTATGGGACCAATTTGTCACCCGAACCTAACTTACGGGTCTAGTTTGTCACAAAAAAAACAAATGGACTAATTTGAACAAAACAAATAACTTAAGGGACTAAAAGTGTAATTTTGCCTATTATCTATGCATCTTCAAAGATTACTGGTTGTTGAAGGTTGCAACCAAGACTATAGATCAACATATACGATCTAAGATGAGATCAAAGCTTTACTGGATCTCATCTTAAACTAGTTATTTTCCTCCTTGTACGACATCTTGGTGACAAATGATGGGGGTGCACCTACAAAGGTACTTTGATGCTTAAGTTAGCAAGGTATATGGAGGGAGGAGTATATGAAATGAGATAGCTTGATTTCCATAGTGAAGAGTCTACTATTTATTGGGAAGAAGTATACCTAAGGTGCTATAGTCATTGAGCAAAGCAAGGGAGAATCCTGCTCTAGTGAGAAAAAATATTGCATGAGATCTCGATAAAATAAGGACAATACTATGTGAGGCACAAAATTGGGTGATTCCTTCGAATTGCAGGTGCTAGCTCACTAGGAGTTTGTGGAACTAATATGAGTCCCCTAGTGCCAATGTTGCTCCTGTCGGGCTGTGGTTTCACAACCCCGACCCAAAACAACATCTATTACTTCTCCATGGTGATGAGCACTACACTTTGTCCTCCCAAATTTTGTGCAATGAGATCTCAAATCCTCTACATTAAATTTCTCATGTGAGTTTCCTATTACTCCACTCTAAATGCAAGTAATAATTTTTGTTGAATATACTAATTTCTCCTAACCAAAGGCTAGAGCTTCCATAGTACCACAAAGCTTGACTATGTAGGCCACAACAGATCTGTGATTTCGCATAATCTACTAATCCACTACCCCTATTAACTTCTCGGTCATCCTCAAAACCAATACATACATTCCTCGAACTTCGAAACTCCATTTGTATTTATCCTAACCCCAATTACTAATCGAAAAGAACAATGAAACTTGAACAACCTCCTTTCCTCTAATTGATCAAGGAAGGTGGCTCCATTTCATGTCCCTACTAATGTCTTCTCTATTAGGTTGAATAAATCTCCAAGGATTATGAGGTCACACAAAGTTTTCATCATGTACATTCCTATTCTTGTACAACCATAACTACCAACAAGCTACGATTTAAGAGCTTTCCTAGCCAAAGTGCTCGTCTTAGCCAAAATGGGTTTCCTCCAATCAATTATGAAGTGCCCATGGCTTATTACCCACATAAAGAATATATGTTTTTTAGTAACTTGAAGCTTCCAAATTTACATCCATTTAGAGATAAGATTGCTTTCCTCCTATACAACGAGTAACAAGGGCACACCTTTGACAGTGAATTTTTAGAAGCTATCACTTGGTTATATGCAGGCATCCTTCCTCTTAGAAGGAAAGGGGAGAGAATATAATGAAAACTATTTAGTTGTATTGTATTTTATGAGTCCCACATTGGATGATTCAAAGTATTTCTCCTTTCCTTTTTCCTATATATAAGAAGTTTAGCCCCCAAACGATCTAAGCATCCAAAAAGATAAATAGTTGGGCCTATTGCTAAGTTTTGGGCCTAAGTTGTTTTAGCAAAAAAAACTTCATATTCTAGTCCTCTCTGCAGGTTGTTCTTTGTCTTCTAATTCAATGGTGCATATGTTGACATGCAACTATAGTTAAGGTAATTTCTTTTGATTCTCTCCTTATTTTATGCTTTTATTTACTTAAACATATTTTTTTTTTATAGTTTTTTATTTTAATTTTTTCTTCTATTTTTTCGTTTTTCATTAGTTATGTTTTGTAATTACTTCTCTAATAGTTCATTTAGTTATAGCTATTTTGGATTGCCAAAAACTAATTAATTTATTCAACAAAGTAAACCTATGCTGAAATAAGAGCACATCCCTATAGTAAGGTGATTCTTGTTTGAAAATATTAACGCGGAAAGAAAAATTTTCTTTGCAAAATTTCGACTTTATTAAATAAAAATAATGAAAAAATATATTAGATGTATAATTCCTAAAGGGAATGAACTTCCTTTTGTTTGGTTTTAAATTATTCATGGAAGCAGTCTTTCATTACTGAAGAAAGATGTATAAATCCATTGAGATCATTGGTTGTATGTTTCCTTTCATGTAATAAGCAACAAAGTGGTAAAAAAGGGGGGGGGAAGATACGTTGTACTGGCATATATTACCATTGAGGGTTTCTAACCTGATGGAGTTCTTAGACCATCGATCACTGCTCCAAATATTGGTTTGCAGCCCACCTGCAATAAGGCAATTGCTGTTCAACTTGGAGGTCAAGACCAAGCTCTACAATACCTCAATAAACGTGAATATAGGCAGCAACGATTACATAAATAACCCTGAGCAGTATGCCCAAGTTCTTATTGATGCCTTATCTCACCAGTTACAGGTATCTTACAATTTTATGCTTGTTTCTTATTTTGTCTCACAAAATGATTGGGATCATAGTAGTAATATATGTCAATTGAAGTGGCACCTTTATATTGGTGACATCAATGTGGCAAATTTTGATATATATATATATATATAAATTAAATTTCACACCAAATCTACTCATTAATCATAATTTAATCCTATGGCTAAAATTAAACTCTCTCTCTCTCTCCCCCTCCTGCTGCTCCTTCTTCTACTTAGGGTCTTTGAAACAGCCACACATCCCAATTAACCACTGCGCCGTCGAGAAAGATATGTCTTCTCTCCCTTCCCCATCTTCGACGTCACCCAAGCTACTGCTGCCGCCTAATTGTCCATCGCTGACGCAGTGGGTTTAGTTATTAAACTCCCATGCCTTAGAACTCCATGCCTTTCTTTATGTGGGTTTAGTGATTGAATTTTCCTTCAGTGGGATTTTATGTTTCATGCTTAATCATAATGCTACCCAACCCAGTAACTGATAGGAAAGAAATTTTAGACTATTTTATCATCTTTCATTTTGTCTACATGCGGAGGAAGAAGGATAACCTCGACAAATGAATGGTTCCCAACACAGAGAATCCTTCCATTGGCCATTGTAGACATGCAGTATGCAAATGGGACAGAGTCACCTTTGGTCACTGGTATATATCAAACCATTCCTTATAATCAAATCATCTACTGGGTGAGACAATGTTGATTTCCATTTCCAAGCCAAGAAATCTAAAAAAGGAATGAATGAAGTTAGGAACTTTAATGAATTACAATGTTTATAAAACATGCAAGTGAGAGAGGTGTAGTAAAAAATGTTTATCATATTTTAAGTCAATATGTTCAATTTGACCACTGACTTTTTCGTGCCTTTATGTGCTTCTTGTTCTTAAATTGACTTTATTATCTATTAATAACATTCTTTTGAGGATACTAGTACACAATTTCTTCTTCAACTTTTGGAAAAGCTTATGTGGTGCTGATGTTACTATGGCAGGTTATGTTAGACTAGTGGCAGATTCATATTACCAAATATATGGAGTTCAGTACTGCCTGAAGTTCAATACTGCCCTGATGTTATTAATCAGTATGTACTTGGATGTGAAAGCAAGACCATTAGGGAATTTTTGAAGGCTAATCTAATGGTGGCACCATGACCATCTCTTAAAGGTCTTGTTGAACCTAAACTTATTTACGAAGCATCTGTTAGCAGAAGGATGGATCCTTGACTACCCAGCTGAAACTTATACAATTACATGACTAGATTTGTTATATGTTAATGGTAGCCATTCTGATTTGTAAAAAACTATGCATAATTGGTAGATGTAGTATGACATTGTATTGTATATTTTTAAATTATGGATTTGATACCAAGATATTGTACCAACCTGAATTATAGCAATGTGATAGAAATTGGATTTGTAGGATTAAATTACACTGAATATATACTGAGATATAAGATTACAGAGCCTGTCTCTCCTTTCCAACATTCCAGAATCCAAAATAAAACCTGTCCACTCTTTCTCTCCTATATTTTATTCAACTACACATATAGCAGGTACTAAACTGCTCACTAAATTGCTTATGACAATTACAATCTGATAATTAAAACATAATCTACAATATTACAATAGCAGTTACAATATTCTAACGGTTACAATATTATTTTAGGCTTCTAATTAACTACGAGTCCTACTGCTTGGTTGTCCTTGACTTGTCTTCTAACATGAGTCCTTGTAATTGGAGGTTGATAACTCTTAGAAATAAGAGTTATTCATATCCTTTTTACTAAGACTATTTGTTATCTTTGAGTGTTGTGTGTAGTTTTTGTGAGTCTTTTTTGGAAATACTGGGAATAAGTGTCTTTTGTTCTATCTTAGGAATTTATTGTGTTTTTAAGTGTAATCATGTTGTTCATAAAGTTGTTGCTTCTACAGTTGCTTGCTGGAGCATGGCATAAGAGCTGGAACTGAGTTTCCAATTGTTGCAGCATATGGGTCCCCTGATACCCTTCAGATAAGGACAAAAGTTAGGACACCTTTTCTCTCTCTTGCTGCCAGCGCTTGCACTATTTGGATGTGGGCCTCATGCGCGTGCCTAGGGATCTGGTCTCCAACAATTATGGAAATGGGCCAAGGTCTTGAATTTATTATTAGTAAATGTTGACCCAAAAGGGATGAGAAGGTTATATAAAAACCCTTAGCAACCCTAGGAAAGGACACTTCTTACACCCTTAAGGAATCAATTTTGAGGTCTGACTTGGGGAAAAGCAGCCGAAACCTTGTTTGTGTCCTTTACCACTGTTCTTCATTTTCCAAGTCCTCCATTGTAATGAACTTTTTTTCATTTTTATTTC
This sequence comes from Echinosophora koreensis, assembly GCA_035048595.1. Taxonomy (NCBI): domain Eukaryota; kingdom Viridiplantae; phylum Streptophyta; class Magnoliopsida; order Fabales; family Fabaceae; genus Echinosophora; species Echinosophora koreensis. The sequence continues at coordinate 1,671,514 of JAPCYP010000077.1, forward strand.
TTAGTTTGCTTCAGCTCAACATGAGCTAAGTTAGTTTTAGCTATGGGTATGTAAACTTGTAACGGATATTTAGCTGAAATTTATGTTATGTTAGGCTTATGTATTTTCTTGTAACTCGCGCTTACTGCTATTTATTTAAGAGTGATCAACTTGAATGAACATAAAGCTTGCTTGGTTTGGAAAAATTAAGTTTAGTGGAAATAGTTAGAAGATAAGGATTAAATCAACAATTGGAAAATTAGTTGATGTTGAATAGATTAGAAATAATTGTTCAAGTCCTTAAACTAGCTAGAACAAGCTTATTAAGAAGAGGGTGTAATTAATATTAATATAGGAATAGAAAGCATTTAATGAACCTTATCTTTCAGTGTTGAAAACACGACTTTTATTTCCTGGGTTAAATGCTGTAGCATATGCAGAGCATAACCTAAGCTAAGTAGAAATTACTAGGGAAACATACCTAAAGTTGTTTAAATCCAACTGTTAACAACAACCATCTTAACCCTCTTGTCTTGAATCTGTTTATGTTTTCAAAAGTTCAACTGAAATCACTGTCACTACACACAGAATATTTGACACCTAAATCTTAACTATTAAGATAAATTAATCTAAATCTTTGTAATTGCTACAACATTATAATCCTCGAGGGAATGAACTTACCTACTCTTTATTACTTGATGCGATTGTGTATACTTGCATAACTTAAGTAATGGTATTAAATTCCAATTTTTAGATTAGTAGTTCTGTAGCTTGGATAACTAATATTTGAAGTGATTTGCTGTAGCATCAGGTACTGAAACTGTATGCACAAACTTCTCACACATGAGTACAAAATAGACCCTGAGATTGAAAGGACATTCAGAAGGTTGAGAAGAGAACACGCTCACTTGTTTGAACCAGAATTTTGGTTTATAACTCCAACCAACTCTCCTACAACCACAACTGAAGGAGAATCTTATGCTAATTTTGAAATGGCTGAGGAAGAGCAACCTGACAGCATGACACTAGCCAATGACAGGAACAGTGCAATAAGGGGATATGCCCTGTTTGATCTTGAGTCTATGAGTACTGGAATAGTGACGACTCCTGTCACAGCAACTCACTTTGAATTGAAGCCTGTGATGTTCCAAATGCTGCAAGCAATGGGACAGTTCAATGGCTCTGTTACTGAAGATCCTCACTTGCACCTCAAGCTGTTTTTGGATGTGGCCAGTAATTTCAAAATTCCAGGTGTTACTGATGATGCCTTTAGACTGGGATTCTTCCCATTCTCTTTGGGGGGAAAGGCTAAGAACTGGTTGAATTCATTGGAGCCAAACTTCATTGATACTTGGAATAAGTTAGCTGAGAAGTTTCTGATCAAGTTCTTTCCTCCAACAAAGAATGCTAAGATGAGGAATGAAATAACCTCATTCAAGCAGCAAGACGATGAACCTCTGTTGGAAGCTTGGGAAAGATTCAAGGAACTCCTTAAAGCTTGTCCTCACCATGGCATTCCAATATGCATTCAAATGGAGCACTTTTACAATTGAGTTCTGCCTAGTTCAAGAATGATGTTAGGTACCTCAGCTGGAGGTAGCTTATTGAAAAAGTCATACAATGAAGCTTATGAGTTGATTGAAGGTATAGCTGCAAACAATTATCAGTGGCCTACCACAAGACTTGCTTCCAATAAGGTGAATGCTGCAGCAGGAGTGCATGAAGTAAATGGAGTGTCTACACTATCAGCACAACTGACTTCTTAACTAACATGGTAAAGAATTTAGCCGTGGCTAACTAAAGCAACTCAGTAAACCAAGTTGTCATGGCTGAGGCACTGGTTCAGGAACAACTGTGCAATGCTGATGTTGTATCCTCTATATATTGTGGGGGAGAACACTTGTTTGAAATTTGCTCTGCTAACCAAGCATCTGTGAATTATGTGGGGAATAGCAATAGGGGCAACAATGCATATTCCAACACTTATAATACAGGATTAAGACAACATCTAAACTTCTTGTATGCCAATCATAACACTTTGAACCCACCTCCTAGATTTATTCCTCAACCGAATAGGTAGCAGCAACCACAACAACAACCGCAAGTTCAACAAAAGAATCAAGAGATGTCTGTGGAAGCTGTGTTGAAAGACTTCATGTCTGAAACTAAGGCACAACTGCAGAATCAAGGTGTTGCTATGAGAAACCTAGAGACTCAAATGGGGCAGCTAGCAACTGCCATGAATGCAAGGCCAAGTGGTATTTTACCTGCAACCACGAAAACCCCCAAAACCTTCTAGTTATGGTGCTAATGAGCAGTGTAAAGTTATCCATATTTGATGAGGAGCGGAAAGGAATTACTAGTACCTGATGTAACTGAGAAAAAGAAGAAACCTGAGGTGAGAAAATCAGAATCTGAAGCAATATTGGTATAAAAGGAATCTGTTGCAGAGAAGCCTGCTGAGAAAACATCATCAGAGTTTGATGCAGCATCTGAGCCTATTCCTAAACTGATCGCAGACCACCTCCTCCTTTTCCTCAAAGGTTGAGGAAGGTACATCAAGAGAAGCAATTCAACAAATTCCTTGATTTGTTGAAACAACTTCACATCAATATTCTATTGGTTGAGGCATTGCAGCAAATGCCAAATTACACAAAGTTCATAAAAAATGTGTTGATTAAGAAGAGAAGACTAGGGGAATTTGAGACAGTAGCTATGACTAAGGAATGTAGCTTAATGTTACAGAATAAAGTTCCTCCTAACTTGAAGGATCCGGGAGGTTTCACTATACCCTGCTCTATTGGAGATACATACTGTGGTCGCGCTCTTTGTGATTTGGGGGCAAGCATCCACCTGATGCCTATGTGCATCTTCAAGAAATTAGGCATTGGTGAAGCTCGTCCTACATCTGTCACACTCTAGTTAGCAGACAGATCAATTGCACACCCTGAAGGCAAGATTGAAGATGTGCTAATCAGAGTAGACAAATTGGTATTCCGAGTGCACTTCATCATTTTGGATTTTGAAGCTGACAGGGAAGTGCCAATCATCCTTGGGAGACCTTTCCTAGGGTGTATGACCAGCAAGTCACATTTAATGTCTTCAATGCTCTGAAATATTCAGATGAAGGGATGGAAGAGTGTTCTTTCATTCAATCCTTTGATGAGCTGATGCAACAGCAGTTCTGGAAAACTGATAGGGAATGTTGTAGCATCAGTCATCTGATGAAGAAGTGGTAGCACTAATGGACAATCTGATAATTCAGCCCAAATGGTCCAGAAAATATGAATCCTTGGAGGTAAATGGCGACACTTTTAAGGTTAATGCCCCTTCTACTTAAATGATGACCTCAACGACATCAACACCAACATCATAATATCATCATCCTCAACATCAATAATAACTTAACGTAATTAACTAACATAGCATCAAACATCATCATGCATAAAGCACTAATGGACAATCAGATAATTCAGCCCAAATGGTCTAGAAAATATGAATCCTTGGAGGTAAATGGCGACACTTTTAAGGTTAATGCCCCTTCTATTTAAATGATGACCTCAATGACATCAACACCAACATCATAATATCATCATCCTCAACATCAATAATAACTTAACGTAATTAACTAACATAGCATCAAACATCATCATGCATAAATAACAAGCAACACATGTCAACCAGCAGCAAAATCATCAATAGCAATAAACAACAAACAGACAACTTCAGCATATGCACGTAAAACGATAAAGCAATCCTAACATCGATAAGCATGCCATAACTAAATCCCGTATACAACTTTAAAAATTCGTTTCAATAGGGATTTAATTATCGCAAGCTACCCGACAACAAGTAGGGTCTGGGGCACCCTACGCATAAACCATGATATACAATACTACGCTTGCCTCCCCGGCGTGTCAGATACTTTCTTCCCACCTTAAACAATCGTAACGTCACTTCCATGCCTCGAAACTTGTGCCCTCACACCAACACAGCTTCTACCACGCACACGAACGAACGCCTCGGTGCTCCGAAATTCCTCTTGAACACATGGACAGAGTCTTGACAATGTCATAAACCCTAATCTTGCAACAGTTTCTCAGACAAAGCCAGAATCAAAGCAAGATTCACAAAACAAAGTAAACTACAATGTCCACGTGTCGACGAGTTAGGGACTCGAGCATTACCCCCTCTATTTGATGAATCGAAGATATATACTTGATGTGCTCGTCGTCCTGAACGCGTATCCGAAGTCGGAATCGAAAACGGTCGAACGAATCTCCCGGAATCATGAGTTTCTCTCATTGGAAAGCTCTCCCTTCTCTCTAACTCAATTCTGGTTCTTGGCTCAGATGACAAGTTTGCATGCAAGGTGAGTGGAAGAAGAAATAGTGGGGTCAGGTGGCAGTGCTAGCGCTGAGCGCCAATTCCCTACGCTGAGCGCTGGCTCCAGTATCAGCCACGTGTCATCCATTTTGATTTCATGCATTTCAATGCACTCTGAGTCCAATTTAAATCCTATTGACTTCAAACTACATATATCGACTCACTAGCACTTAACAAACAAGATTAAGCCATCCCGCATGCTTAATCCTTGTCCGATTCCTTAATCGAGAAAATGGGGTGTTACAAAAGATATTGAAGACCTGCTGAGTGTAATGAAGTGTGGAACATTCTCTAAGCAAGCCATTTACTCAAGGATTCAATTCTTTGTTCTTCTCAATCATTTGTTCATTCATTGTAATACTTTGAGAAGTTAGTCTTTCAACTTCACATTTAATCCACTATTTGGAGTGTTTGTGAAAGACATGCAAATTGTATTTAAAAAAGATCTTGTATTTGTGCTTGCAAAAAGATCTTGGTTTTTGATAAAAGTTTGGTAAATACAATTCAACCTCCCTTCTCGTGGTAAATCAATTAGAAAAACACTTTGCAAGTCAAATGCTTGATTAAAAACTTTTACCTAAAAGTGTAGTCTTTTAATTAAATTGATTAAATGAGCCAAAACAAGTCATAGTCATCATACTCTGACATTAGCATCTAAGACCTAGTATATTTTGTTGAGTCTCTAAATATCTGATGTGCATATGCACTAAGTATTGATGAAAACTAAACATTTGTTCAACGATTTTTTTCTTTTTAAAAACAAGAAAGGCATGCAAAAGCATCACTATAGAGCAAGACATCCCAACTATGTTGGCACCTCAGGCCCTAACCATCATTTGCAGCACACCCAAATTTATTGATAGGAAAAAGAAGAAAAAAAAAGAGAAAAAAAACATGGGGGGGCCATACCAAACCCATGCAAAATAAAAGAACTACTCGAATCTATATGAGACACCCTGATGTCCCATTAAGAAAACCCTAATTAATTAAACCGTAATCCGTAATTAACGTTAACGCATTTATTACATTTGAAAATAAATATATAATGGAAGGAATAAAAGTAAATTCGTTTTAAAGCATGCACAGCGGATTAAAGCATACATCGATCATATATACATAATATGTACATCCAGTCTCCACAATGTACCATAGATCCCAACCGAGGGATCCTTAACCTTACAACTATACCAACACTACATACTAAAAGAAAACATACCTAAACTGGTCACAGACGTAACAGACATAAGAAGAGGTCCTAATACTACCCATCCCATCTCTCAAAATACATCAAAAAGCAAAAAAAGAACTCACAGAGACTCTCGTCCTAACAGGCACAACCGACATAACCATATCACTGACGATATGGGGGCCTGGAGCTACCCTCACCCTCTCCGTAATGGCGTCGATAGACCCTGCCATAACGGGTCCTACGCTCCCAAACCGACTCATCGCTGCTCATAACCACACATCGACGACGATAATGATACATCGTCTGGACACTCCTCTGCCTATGACCTCTCTGCACCATGCCAACTCCGCTCCTCGCTACTGAACGATCCACCATATTCCACATGTCATCAGGAAATTCCCTTTGACGAGGTGGATACCACATCTCCGAAAAAGGCAATCTCTGTGAAATCCGATACGGACCATCCAAATGAAAGTACGGACCCCTTCCCATACGTATATACAAACTGACTAGGCCAGTATACGTCATGAAGAATCATGAATGGTCGACCTGCCATCCACGATCATCGTGATACGCAATCTCCACATCACCGAGAATTGGGATCCTGGGAGGGATCCTCTGTAGGTAATGATTCGGTCTGTATCCCAGATCTGGTGATGTCGTGGTCCTGCTCACACTGCTCATCTAATGGATATACATACAAGGAAATAGAGGAAAAGAGGGAGATAAGCAACAGATCATAGTCATAAAAATGGGGATGGGGATACATAGAATAGCAATCACATAAACATATCACATACAACAAACAAACAATCATCCATCAAGTCACACCAACACAATCATCCTCAAGATCATACTCTCAGATTATTCCTCTAAGGAGTCTCACTCCTATGCATGTCGACCGATATATCTCATCCGGGTCTCAACCCCAAGACATTCCCTTATCAAGCCTCTCTGCTTAAGGAACGACAGTTAGTTTGCTAGGTAACTTTTCCGCTCGTCGTGACCCATAAGAGTGCATCTCTCTGTGAGCTCTGCTCCATCAGAGGTATCTGGGTCGCCTCGGATAGTCAGCCTTAGACATGGATACTCAGGGTAAAGTCGGGATAACTAGGCTCTACCGGGGTACACGACGCACTAGGAGCTACCTAATGGTCACTGTGAGCCTCCCGAGTCCAGTTCGTACATCCCCAAGGTCTTTTCACAGACCGGCCCCTCCGTAATCCGTACTCGCACTCGAGTACAACTAACCTCGTATGACTCCCTGTCATACGGCTCGCCACCTTGGCAATATGCAATGCAACAACCATCCTTAAGTTAACACCGGAACCTTCTCTCACAATCCAAATCTCAAAATCACAGTCTCAGATTGGATGGCAATACATCCCCGGCCTTAAAGCCACAGTCTCAAGGCATTACCACGGTGTCAACTCTCAATATAATCAAATCACACTATCAGTCATTCCCATTCATCCAACAATCATCAACAATATATTATAATCATAAAATATCAGGCTATCACATCAATCATCACAACCAAGCATGTTATAGCAGTCATCACAGTAGCAGACATAGCAAACAACCCCAATCATTATCAGTTATCTAGCCTAGGGTTTCGAGCCTAATATTGATAAATCTACAATAACTAAATCCAAAACCATATTTAAAAGTATTATTATATTACGGTTTAGTTATTGTTGATTATTCAATATACTAGTAGGGTCTGGGGCACCCTACACATATGCATAAATGAGTGTTACTCTATGCTTGCCTCCCCAACAATGTCGGTTACTTTCTCCCCACCGTGGATTATCCGGTATCGTTGTCCAAACTTCTTTTCCTCTCTAACCAACTGCTGCCTTGCACCCCAGGGAGTTCCTTGATGCTCCAAAATTTGTCCTAACACATGGACAGAGTCCTAGCAATTTATTGTAGACCTCGTCTGTTTGCCTATGCAACAGATTGAGATTATCATAGGCATGGACTGGCTTTCGGCCAATCATGTTATATTAGACTGTTCAAACTGTTCAAATAAAACCCTTTGTTTTTCGGAGCAATCTGGATTATTGCCTGCCAGTTACAGTAACTTGGAAGATAGACGACTTAGAGATTGCATGGTATTGTTTTCCTTGGAAGTCAAGGAGTCTCCCAAGCTGGATGCACTGCCTGTTGTTTGTGAATTTCCAGAAGTTTTTCCGGATGATGTTCCAGGGTTGCCACCTAAGAGAGAGATAGAGTTCACAATTGATCTTGTACCAGGGATTGGACCAATATTCATAGCACTGTATCGAATGTCCCCAGCAGAGTTAGAAGAGTTGAAGAAGCAGTTGGATGACATATTAAAGAAGGAGTTCATCCGACCCAGTGTTTCACCATGGGGAGCACCAGTTTTATTTGTGAAAAGAAAGATGGTAGCTCAAGATTGTGTGTAGATTATTGGCAACTGAATAAGATAACAATCAAGAACGTCCAACCAAAATTCACACTTAGACAACTTGGCATAAAGTTGTCTGTCCTTAAGTATTTGAAGTACAATCCGAAGATGCTCTGCATGTCCTTCTCTACTCGGAGAGTAGATCAGAATGTCGTCAATAAACACCACGACAAATTTGTCAAGATATGGTCTGAAAATACGATTCATGTAATCCATGAATATAGCAGGTGCATTAGTTACGCCAAAAGGCATAACCAGATACTCGTAATGACCATACCGACTCCTGAATGCAGTGTTCGATATATCTTCTTCTTTTACTCTGATCTGATGGTATCCTGATCTCAGATCTATCTTAGAAAACACAGTTGCTCCCCGCAACTGTCCATCAGATCATCTATTCTTGACAACGGATACTTATTCTTGATTGTTACCTTGCTGACCTTTAGCTTGATTCTGACTTCCTGCTCCTTGACTTTTTCCAACTGGTTGTACATTCTGAACTCTACCAACATTATTCTGAGGACAATTCCATGACATGTGACCTACATTTCCACAAGTGTAACAGGTGGAATTCAATAACTGAGGGCAATCTCTCTTGAAATGAGGTCCTCCGCATTTGAAACATACCAAGCCTCTCGGTTGTGCTTGATCAGAACTCTCCCCTCTTGTATTCACTGATTGCTGAGTAGGGCGACTATATGGCTTTGCTCTTAACTGATACCTTCCTCCTCTTCCTCTTTGGGTATTACTTCTGATTGGTCCGCCGCTCTTCTGTTGTTGCTGCACATTTCTAGCATGATCATGTGTTTCCAATGCAGTACATTTTTCCACTAGTGCTGGAAAATGATTTATCTCAAATGGTAACATTGCTCGCTTCAATTCGGGCCTCAGTCCTTCCTCAAACTTCCTACACACCCACTCCTCATCAGGATGAACTTGGTAAAACTGTGAAAATTTCAACAATGACTCAAACTTGGCAGCATATTCTCCCACGGACATAGATCCTTGCTTCAGATTAGAGAATTCTTTCTCCTTCTCATTCCTAACACTCTTAGGAAAATACTTCTCCAAGAAGCAGTCTTTGAACAATTCCCAAGTAATCACTTGTTCTTCAGCTTCCAATAGTCTCTGTTTATTCCTCCACCAAGCCTCTGCTGCCCCAACCAACATAAAAGTAGCATATGTCACCTTCCTCTCCTCTCTACAGTGCATGGCTACAAATACTTTCTCCACTTCTTGCAACCAATTCTCTGCAGCTTCAGGGTCATAATCACCACGGAATTGGGGTGGATTGGCTTTCATAAAAGCATTCAGGCCACTTTCAAGACTTTCCTCCTCCCGCACAGTATTCAACTGATGCAATCTTTCATCCCTTTCCTCTTGTCTTTGCATAAACTGGGTATTTTGCTGAGTTTGTTGCAGTATGGCGGTAGCCAATTCCCTCATCACTCGCATAGTCTCATTAGCATCTATGTTGGCAGGTCTATCTTCTTCATTTCTACCACCCCTTCCTCTTCTTCCTCTACCACGAGCCATTATAATTTCCTGTAAAAGAAATCATCAGCTCCTTCATTCATAAGACACACAAAATCACATAAACAAATATATTATCTTATGTGTCTCATGATTACTTGCGCATCAGACACTCTACCCGTTCTAAGCATAGCCGGCATCCAATGAGGATCCAACTAATAGTGTCGGTACTCATCCTACTCCACAGTCCGATTTAGAATCAAACTGCTCTGATACCACCAAATGAGACACCCTGATGTCCCATTAAGAAAACCCTAATTAATTAAACCGTAATCCGTAATTAACGTTAATGCATTTATTACATTTGAAAATAAATATATAATGGAAGGAATAAAAGTAAATTCGTTTTAAAGCATGCACAACGGATTAAAGCATACATCGATCATATATACATAATATGTACATCCAGTCTCCACAATGTACCATAGATTCCAACCGAGGGATCCTTAACCTTACAACTATACCAACACTACATACTAAAAGAAAACATACCTAAACTGGTCACAGACGTAACAGACATAAGAAGAGGTCCTAATACTACCCATCCCATCTCTCAAAATACATCAAAAAGCAAAAGAGAACTCACAGAGACTCTCGTCCTAACAGGCACAACCGACATAACCATATCACTGACGATATGGGGGCCTGGAGCTACCCTCACCCTCTCCGTAATGGCGTAGATAGACCCTGCCATAACGGGTCCTAGGCTCCCAAACCGACTCATCACTGCTCATAACCGCACGTCGACGATGATAGTGATACATCGTCTGGACACTCCTCTGTCTACGACCTCTCTGCACCATCCCAACTCCGCTCCTCGCTACTGAACGATCCACCATATTCCACATGTCATCAGGAAATTCCCTTTGACGAGGTGGATACCACATCTCCGAAAAAGGCAATCTCTACGAAATCTGATACGGACCATCCAAATGAAAGTACGGACCCCTTCCCATACGTATATACAAACTGACTAGGCCAGTATACGTCATGAAGAATCGTGAATGGTCGACCTGCCATCCACGATCATCGTGATACGCAATCTCCACATCACCGAGAATTGGGATCCTGGGAGGGATCCTCTGTAGGTAATGATTCGGTCTGTATCCAAGATCTGGTGACGTCGTGGTCCTGCTCACACTGCTCATCTAATGGATATACATACAAGGAAATAGAGGAAAATAGGGAGATAAGCAACAGATCATAGTCATAAAAATGGGGATACGTAGAATAGCAATCACATAAACATATCACATACAACAAACAAACAATCATCCATCAAGTCACACCAACACAATCATCCTCAAGATCATACTCTCAGATTATTCCTCTAAGGAGTCTCACTCCTATGCATGTCGGCCGATATATCTCATCCGGGTCTCAACCCCAAGACATTCCCTTATCAAGCCTCTCTGCTTAAGGAACGTCAGTTAGTTTGTCTAGGTAACTTTTCCGCTCGCCGTGACCCATAAGAGTGCATCTCTCTGTGAGCTCTGCTCCATCAGAGGTATCTGGGTCGCCTCGGATAGTCAGCCTTAGACATGGATACTCAGGGTAAAGTCGGGATAACTAGGCTCTACCGGGGTACACGACGCACTAGGTGCTACCTAATGGTCACTGTGAGCCTCCCGAGTCCAGTTCGTACATCTCCATGGTCTTTTCACAGACCGGCCCCTACGTAATCCGTACTCGCACTCGAGTACAACTAACCTCGTATGACTCCCTGTCATACGGCTCGCCACCTTGGCAATATGCAATGCAACAACCATCCTTAAGTTAACACCGGAACCTTCTCTCACAATCCAAATCTCAAAATCACAGTCTCAGATTGGATGGCAATACATCCCCGGCCTTAAAGCCACAGTCTCAAGGCATTACCACGGTGTCAACTCTCAATATAATCAAATCACACTATCAGTCATTCCCATTCATCCAACAATCATCAACAATATATTATAATCATAAAATATCAGGCTATCACATCAATCATCACAACCAAGCATGTTATAGCAGTCATCACAGTAGCAGACATAGCAAATAAACCCCAATCATTATCAGTTATCTAGCCTAGGGTTTCGAGCCTAATATTGATAAATCTACAATAACTAAACCCAAACCATATTTAAAAATATTATTATATTACGGTTTAGTTATTGTGGATTATTCAATATACTAGTAGGGTCTGGGGCACCCTACACATATGCATAAATGACTGTTACTCTATGCTTGCCTCCCCGACAATGTCGGTTACTTTCTCCCCACCTTGGATTATCCGGTATCGTTGTCCAAACTTCTTTTCCTCTCTAACCAACTGCTGCCTTGCACCCCAGGGAGTTCCTTGATGCTCCAAAATTTGCCCTAACACATGGACAGAGTCCTAGCAATGTCATGAACTCTAATCTTGCGACAGTTTCTCAAATAGAACTCAGATTGAAGCAAGAATCCAAGAGAAGTAAATGACAATGCCAAGTTAGGGATTTGAGCATTACCTCAGTTGGATCGAAGAAACGTTAGCTAATACTTGTAGTATTCACTGCGCTGGTCACAGATTCGAAGTCGGAATTACGATCGGACGGACGGATTTTCCTCAGAATCAATTTTTCTCTCCAAAACCCATTTTCTCCCTCTCACTCTCGAGCTTTCTCCTGGTCCCTCTCAAACATTCTAAAAAGTTCTACAAGTTTCTAGCATTTTAAAGCCTAAGGGGGTGAGTCAGCACTGATTACGCCCGGCTCAAGTCACTACAAGAAAAAGGCCAATTAGCGAGGGGATTTTTGCGACGGCCTCAAATCCGTCGCTAATTTTATGTTTTCCGACGGCTTGGGCCGTCACAAATGGTAAAAGAGATTACTGACGGCATTTCCGTCGCAAATGCATTAGAACCGAATGTTGGTGCCACTTTGCGACGGCCAAGGCCGTCGCTAATGTCCAAAGTCATTTGCGACGGCCATATTGATTTGCGACGGACTGCACTTTGTGACGGCCATTTTAATTTTGTGACGGTCCATTGTTTTGCGATGATTTGGCTGTCACTAATAGTGAAAGGGCCGTCGCTAAATCCATCAGATAAGCCCGAATAGTTTTCTTCCTCCCCTCTCTTCTCAGTTTCGAACAAACCCTTTTCTTCCTCCCCTCTCACTTTGTTCCTCTGCTACCATCTCGCGCCGCCCCAGCCACCACCTCTCGTGCGCCACTGCCGACCCCTCACACCGCCTCCCTCGCCGGCGCGCCTCCCACAGCTACCCACCCCTCGAACCGCCTCTCGGGTGAGCCGCGCCTCCCACCACTCTCAACCCTTACAGCCACCGCGGGTAAGAAGTTTGGCCGCCATCCATTGGTGTTTATCCACCATTTTCGAACCTTTCATCTTCTTGTCCAGTCCTTAATCTCAGTTTTTGATTGTGCTTTGTTCTAGGAAATAGAAGTCCGTCGTTCTCCGCCGCGTCTCCACCATTGCCGTCGCGTTGAACCTCTCTGATCAGCCACTACCTCTTCATGATGTTGGTAAGGACTCACACCGCCTATTGGTTTATGATTGTTGATGCACAAACAACAAACATAAATTTCTTTGTACTGTATTTTAAGTGTTTTGATGTAAAGAGAATGTGTCCAATTCTGGAATATTATGAAAAATCTTAGTTGTTCAAAATTGTTCCTGCACTTTCAAAATACCAATTCATATAGATCTTCCAAAATATCAGTAATTCCAAAAGTGACACTGAAGGTGCATTAACATCATTTCATCATCAATATGAGTAGTGTCAGTTCACTTCTTTTTCTTTTCTGCATTTTGACTAGGTGTAGGTTCAACTTCTCACTAATTGAAAAAATAAAAATTGAAAATAGAAGTAATCTTTGGCTGCATTTTGACTTGTATATGAAATTGCTTTGAATCGATCTTTTTGTTCCTTTCTGAGTTAATTGATGTGTGTGTATGGCTATGGCTACTATTAAACACACTCTTTTAGAGTTATATCCTGTTTAGATCGTATTGGAAAGTATCGATTAAAGGACATCTTTAATTGGTGGCATGGATCAGAAGCATGTTCCTAGAAAAGGGACTGGTAGACCTTTTTTGGTGCTTGAAAAAATGTATCACTTTAGGTGTAGAAGTATTGCACTGTTTTGTTGTATCAGCATAGGTGGTGAAGCTTATGTTCCTAGTACTATCTTCTAGCACCCTCTTGTGAAAAAAAGGGTGAAATATGTGAGCTGAATGTTTGAAATGAACACTTGAATGTGTGGCTGAGTTCTGTTAATGTTTTCAAGTATGTTCTAAAAACTATTAATGTTTCCATGTCTAGGCATTTATGCTTTTCTCAACTTGAATAATGTGGTAATTTTCTCAATTGTTCATTTTTATTCATGAATTTCTTGATCAATAATTCTTGTAATTCAATTTTCATCTTCTAAATAGGACTTGCACCTGTATGGTGTGTCCCTATGGAACCTCCTGGCTCCATTAGGGGACCCCATCCTTGGCATTTTGTTCCATATGCTGTCAACCCAGCACGTTAGTCACTGCCTTCAGAAACTCTAGCTCTGAGGACTAACATTGTTAAACAAATAGACTATTATTTTATATGAGTATTTTAATTGTTGACTATGGATTCTATATCTTTATCTTGCTTTATTATGATCAGTGAGCTGCAATTAAATATATGTCCTAAATACCCACCACATTTCTGGCGCAATTTTCAGATCCAACTGTGACGCTCTCGAAGCTCGAATCTCCAACCTCGAATCCTCCATTCCCAATTCTGATTTGGTATTTTCGTTTCTTCAACATTATTTATTTATGTGCTGCGTTTATTTTTCACACTGATGTAATAACACGGCTCACTCAAGTTTAATTTCGTTGGTTCAAGACTTCAATTTCAACCTCTCAGCTCAGCAAAACTACGTTGAAGCATGCTGTTTCACGAATCAAAGCACAGTGCTAGAATCCAGGTAATTACTTTCACCTTCCCATTCACTGATAAAAAAGAAGAAGTTCATTGAGATTCATTAGCTTTTAAAATCAATGCTGCTTAATAATCTATCATCAATTGGGAGCAATTGCTGATAAAAAAGAAATTATGAATGATAATTTAAGGCTAACTAACCTTTGGATCCTTTTTTCTTTTGTTTTGGTTTTACTGTTTTTCTGTATTCAGTTTGAATTACAATAATTTATGACAGTACATTGCTTATTCCTTCCAATATCTGTTGATTTTGCAACACCGTGTCTCATATAATAAATTGTGGGGTCCGAAATGAAAAGGAAAACAGTGTATTATTTGTTAGATTTAGATGTGTATTCACATGTTAGAAAATTGTCAAACTTTAGAAATAAACAATATTATTTGTTAGCTTTAGACTGTCACTGGAAGCAAGCCAATTGGCTTCCTACAGCTTAGATTGTGTGCTTTGAAACTCAAGCTGTCCAGAACTAGTGCAGCAGAAAAAGATTCTGCATAATCGCCTGCTGGAAATTCGTGTGTTCACCCAAAATTATGAATTTTATTCAACATAAACTTTTATGTCTTAGCTTTAATTAGCCACCGGAATCAAGTTAAAAGGACTTCGGTAGCCTAAGATATGCAACTCGGAACGCAGGCTGTCCGGAATGGATTCTGCAGCACATAGGTCGAATTAAAAGTGAAAACTGTAATTATTTGTAAGTCTAAAAATTCTGAACTTCTTATATAGTGAAGGTATGTGTCTTAGGTTTTAAATTTTGTTGACGGCATGCAATTTGGATCTATATACATAGAGTTATGCACTCATAACTGTAGGTTGTTCAGAATCCGAATTCTACAAGATCATACAGAAACAGATCTGTGTTCCAGGAAATTGTGAGAATGATGTGATGATCGATAACTCGTGAAATTTAAATAAAATATAGCCCTGGATCTTATCTTTCAAATGACACCAACATTGTACCTATGAGGTCGCTAACCTGAGATACGTGCAAATGATTCGCCTGCTGTTCTGTTAGGACAGCAGGGAGTTGGTACAGTTAAGTTTTGTGACTTTTGCTATACAAGCAAATGAGTTGATAATGTCCATAATCTCAGGGCCAGTGAATATATTGTTTGTTCTGTTACATGCAATAGTTTTGTTCTGATTAGCTTTATTAAGTAGGACATGGTGGCTTAAGTTGGTTATCTCTATGATGACTCGCTTTTGTGTTGTAATGTGAGTGATCATAATTGAAAATAGAACAAACTATGGCTAGGGTGTTGAACTGAATCATGTATAGATCCGGATGAGAACATTGTTGAAATGAAATTGAGAATATGACATAAGTTGAAAGGATTGTAAAACAAGTTATAATTGTAAATGAGCAATTCTTGAGAAATATGATCATCCTTGGATTTTTTTTTTTTAGAATAGATTGAATTATTTGTTAGTATTTTATACGTTGAATTATATTTATGAAATAACTGTTATCATCTCATATGGATGGATGGATGGTATGAAATGCTTTATGTGTGAACTTTATGATGGATGTTGTCACCCAAGAGGTTAAGTTTGAGCAGTTGAAATTAGACTATTCAAATATCTTCTTGATGCATGAAGTAATGTGAATTGATTAGTTCGGAAATATGTTTTGGGATGTAAATTGTGGAATCTATCTGATGCTTGAATTGACCTTTGGAATTTGCACTGGGGACAACGAGACGTAATGCCCAGTTGCGCGATATTATGTTTATTAAATGTATTGGGGACAACGAGACGTAATGATGTTTACAAATTTCAAAAACATCATGATGTGATGAGTCATGGTGATATATGTAATATGTGATTCAGATGAGTATGTCTGGAGTGTGGCATGATGCTACATGCAATAGCTCTGTTGTGATTAGCTTTATTAAGTAGGACTTGGTGGCTTGAGTTGGTTATCTCTATGATGAATGCCTTTGTGTTGTAATATGAGTGATCATAATTGAATATGGAATAAACTATGGCCAGGGTGCTAAACTGAATCATGTATAGATCCGGATGAGAACATTGTTGAAATGAAATTGGGAATATGACATAAGTTGAAAGGATTGTAAAACAAGTTATGATTCTTGAGAAATATGATCATCCTTGGATTATTTCTTTAGAATACATTGAAATATGGTCACGGATCCTTTTTTTGGGTCGTGACAATAAGTAATAAAATGAAAGCTAAGTAATTATCCGCACTATAATAAGTTATTTTTAATCTCAAAAAAGTAATTGCAGCAACTTTCTAGTTGCATTTTTGCTTAAAATTGTGATTTTTTTATTTGTTGGGGTCTTGATCTTGTTTAGTCTGATGTTGATTTTTTTTAATGCAGTTTCATTAAGGACAAAACTTAAATAAATTAGTTCAATTTTTGTAAACTTTTTATTTATGTTTTAACAATTTTTTATTTTTGTAATTTTTTTCATGTTGTAGAATCATTTGTGATTCCTCCACTGTCACATTCTTGTTTTTCCTCCTCGACCACCGTGTGCACCACCACTGTTGGAGGTAAATGTTGACCTTTTTTTTTTTGTTTATTCATATATGTGATTTTGTTGTGCTAGAGAGTATAAATAGAGATTTGTAATTGATCTTTTGTTAATTCAGGTGATCGTTAGGATAATTATTAGTAGGTGATTATATGACTATGTTAAGATAATTAATCTTGGTGTAATCTAAATGCTGTGTTTGCTGTAAATGAAATGTAGGTTTAAGCAGAGTGTGGACATAAATTTAGCATTGAAATAATGTTGTTAAAAATTGCAAATTTTGAAATATTATAAGACATTCAAATGATTTAATTTTTATAATTTTAATTATTTTAGTTTAACAGAGAAAATTGGTCATAGGGGCGAAGCGACTAAACAAAACGCGTTGACATAGAAAAAAGTAAATATTGTGTAACTATAATTTTAATATTATTGGTTTATTGTGTAAATTGTTATTTTTGTGTTTTATCCTATTAATTTTTTTTCATAACTCTTACAATCCTTATGCACTTTAAGTTACTAAATTGTGTGGGTTAGTTTGAGCAATTACATTTATTTTACATGAGTTGATCGTCGAGAAAAGCCTTAGTTACCCGTTTGAGGTGCAATATTTTAGAGCACGTGTACTCCTGCAAGTCATCAAGCTCTTGATATTGGACCTCGAATTGTCCAAGTGAGACAGTTTGAGAAAAAACTTTTTTGTTACTAGTATAATAGCTATTCATTAATTCTTATGTGATATATTTGATGAAAATTCGGTCTGACGCATTACCATTTGTTCTCTGGGTACATAGTTGATTTATCATGTACTTGGAGACCAATGGGAAATGCTGCCGAAATGTCATCAGATATGAGACATGAGAAGTAATGAGTAACTAATATACGAGTGTTGAAAAAGTTTCTTCTTGAATGGGATAGGGCCATACCAAATAAACAAATGGAGCAGTTCTGCGAGGTGAAGCATTCATGTGTTGTTTTTTGGATATTTGTTTTTCAATATAGTTATCTTTTTTTTGGGTCAAATGCAGAGGATGGAATTTGTTCCTTCGAATCGTACTTGGATGTATGATAGGGTTTATCCACGCAGAGGGGGGTTGAAACAATCTTTTTTAGATGGTGTTGAAGAATTTATTACCAAGGCAAGTCAGCAAGATACCTATATCAATGGGGGGGGGGGGTGATTAGATGTCCTTGTGTGAGGTGTGACTGTACACGGATTAAGAGTTTAGACGATGTGAGGCTCCACCTATATAAAGTTGGGTTCAGGTCTAATTACTGGATTTGGACAAACCATGGAGAAGAAATGCCGCAATTTAATTTTGGCATTGACGAGAATTGCACTGGTGGTTCAGGTAGTGGTGCAGAAGTTGGATACGAAGATCATTTTGTTTCCATGCAGGAGATGGTGTGTGACGCTTTTATGATGCTCGGGTCATTTGAGTCAAATAATACAGAAGAGCCCCCTAATCCTGAAGCGCAAAATTTTTATAATCTCCTAACAGAGACAAATAAGCCTTTGTGGGAAGGGTCCCCCGACTCGAGGTTATCGATGTGTGTTCAATTGTTGTCTGCCAAGTCCAATTGGAACATACCCGAGTTGGGCTTGGATTTCATTGCCAAAATGGTTTTGGCCGGGACGCCTTTCAAAGGAGGATTACCCAACAATTATTATGATGCGAAGAGGTTAGTGTCCAAGTTGGGATTGGAGTCCAAGAGGATTGACTGTTGTGAGAATGGATGCATGATCTTTTACGATAATGATTTCGACAGAAATGATGGCTCATTGGTATCGTGTAGATTTTGTCACGTGCCAAGGTATCGTCAGCGCACCGGAAGTAGAAGTAATCTGAAACCAGTTCCGGTAAAGTCGATGTTCTACTTGTCAATCATTCCTACTTGTCAATCATTCCTAGATTACAGAGGATGTTTGCATCGATGCAAACTGCTAGAAAAATGACTTGGCACCATGAGAATAGGAGGAAAGCCGGAGTGTTACACCATCCTTCTGATGGTGAAGCATGGAAGCACTTTGATCGGGTGCATCCGGATTTTGCAGCGGATCCTCGCAGTGTACGACTGGGGTTATGCTCGGATGGCTTTACCCCATATATCCAAGCCTCAGCCTCGCCTTATTCATGTTGGCCCGTTATTGTTACCCCTTACAATCTTCCTCTTGAAATGTGTATGTCAAAGCCATATATGTTCTTGACTTGTCTGATTCCGGGTCCGTCTAATCCAAAGGCTGGCATTGATGTATACTTATAGCCTTTGATTGATGATCTGAAGAGGTTGTGGAATGGTGTTTTGACGTACGACATTTCTCGGAAACAAAATTTTATAATGAGGGCAGCGTTGATGTGGACAATTAATGACTTCCCTGCATATGGCATGTTGTCTGGCTGGGGGACGCATGGGAAGTTTGCATGCCCGCATTGTATGGAGCATACAAAGGCATTTACCTTAAAGTACGGGGGCAAGTCGTCTTGGTTTGACTCTCATCGGAGGTTCTTACCGAACGATCATCAATTTCGAAGGAATAAGAACGCCTTCAGGAAGGGGGTTGTTGAAACAGATGGACCGCCTCCAAGGTTGACACCAGAACAGATTTGGAGTAGAGCCAGGGACTTGCCAAAAGTCACTGAAGCCGGGGTTTCCCGATTAGATGGTTACGGGCAGTGGCATAATTGGACAAAGAGAAGTATTTTTTGGGATCTTTCATATTGGAAAGATAATTTATTGAGGCACAATCTTGATGTAATGCACATTGAAAAAAACTTCTTTGACAACATTTTCAACACTGTGATGAACGTGCGTGGCAAGACCAAAGACAACGATAAGGCTAGAATGGACTTAAAGTTGTACTGCAGGCGACCGGATTTGGAGCTGAGACATCAGGCTAATGGGAAGATGTACAAGCCAAAGGCCAATTATACTTTGACTATCCAGGAAGCAAGGTTAGTTTGTCAATGGATAAAGGAGCTCAGGATGCCTGATGGTTATTCTTCCAACTTGGCAAGATGTGCTGATGTTATCAGATGCAAGTTGCATGGGATGAAAAGCCATGATTGTCATGTGTTTATGGAATGCTTACTTCCCATCGCCTTCAGTTCGCTTCCACCCCATGTAATAAATGCTCTCACTGAAATAAGCCAATTCTTCAAGGACTTGTGTTCTACAACTTTAAAGGAAGACGATCTGATCAGGATGGAACAAAACATTCCACTCATACTGTGCAAGTTGGAGAGAATATTCCCCCCCGGCTTCTTTGATTCAATGGAGCATCTTCCAATTCATCTTGCATATGAAACCAGACTTGGTGGTCCAGTTCAATATAGGTGGATGTATCCATTTGAAAGGTAATATAAGTATCTATACTATTTAGCCTTTTCCATGCATGTTAGTTAATTAATAATAACATCATCATTTTTTCAATAGATTCATGGGCGAGTCAAAACGCTCGGTGAAAAATAAGGCTAGGGTTGAAGGTTCGATCTGTGCGTCTTACTTGCATCGTGAGACAACTCATTTCTGCTCTCATTATTTCAAACACATGGTTTTGTCGCCAACAATTAGAAGGAATGAAATGGAAAACGAAAGTGGAAGACTACCCAGAACCTTATCAGTTTTTTGCTTTCCCGGTCGTCATTCTGGAAAGGAGTTGACACATTATTTAACGGAGGAAGAGTGGAACTCGGCTCATGTTCATGTATTAATCAATTGTGCCGAGGTTAAACCATATCATGAGTACGTATATGTTTATAATTTTTATTCCTTCGATAGCATATGTTAATTGTCATAACTTATATCCATATATGTTCAGTGCATTCTTGTCATCTCAAAACATAAGCAACCGAGATGCATCTGCTCGTACTCATGCAGATTTTCCCATATGGTTTAAGCAACAAGTAAGTGTTATTCCATCTATCATTCTGTTATTCACTCAAATGTATGCAGATAAAAAACTTATTGTCAACTCTGTGAATAGGTTTACAGTGAGGCACCTACAGTCATTAATCAACACTTACGAAACATGGCTGATGGTCCTCTGACAATTGTCAAAGAATGGCACACTTATTTTGTGAATGGATACAAATTTCATACTCAATCATGGACAGAAGACAAAACAACAATAAATAGTGGTGTTTACGTCAAGGGTGAGTCAGGCGGAGGTGCAGACGACTTTTATGGTGTGATACAACACATATATGAGTTGTCGTATCGTTATTTAGATTATCCTAAGAGAATAGTGTTGTTTTATTGTAAGTGGTTCGATCCATCTAGTCAAGGCACTAAAGTGGATAAAAAATATAATATTGTGGACATCCAAATGAGAAGAAAATATCACTTCTTTGATCCGTTTATCATGGCACATAATGTGAGGCAAGTATACTATGTTCCTTATCCAGCAATGCATAGGGACAAACAAGGTTGGTGTGTTGCAATCAAGACAAAACCAAGGGGTCGCATTGAAGTGGATGTTTCTGAGTTGGAAGAGCCATATCAAATGGATGAAATGTCACATGCAAATGAAGCAATTGAAGTTGAACCAATCCCTTGTTTACTAGACACACAAGTTGTAGGGGAAGAAGTGGACGCCTCCATCTTCACATCAAATCAAGTCATTCCGGATGAAGATGTTGAAGAAGCCGACTCGACGGAAGATGATGAAGATGAAGAAGATGAAGATGACTTTGACTATGACACTGGCTCAAATTCTGAATAATGATGATTAGCTTATTTATTTTAGTGATATATTTTGTATTAAGTTGTATTGCCATTATCATAACTTTTAAGTTAATTATTATTAGCATTATGTTTCATTATTTGCAAATTTGTGTTTTTGGTTACTTTAAGTTAATTATTATTAGCATCAATCTCCATCATGTGCAAATTTGTGTTTTGGTGACGATAAAGATTATTTTTATTTTATTAGTATCAATTTTCACTATAGACATGGTTGATAAGGGAAAGGGTAAGGCATCTACTGGAGGGGCACGCCGTCGTGGTCGACCCCGCATCGTGACACGGATGGTCGATGAAGGATTTGTGTCCCTCCCATCTACATCTGCTCCACCACACCCTCCGCCAACACATTTGCCTACACATGATATGGCACCCCCACCCCCACCTGTTGCTCCTACACCACGTCCACCGCCCACACCTATGCCTCCTGACTATGTTCCGACACCTCCCTACCGACCTGATGCTCCATCTACTCAGTTCATGGAGACCTCCATTGGCATCACGGTGATGCCCACCCCAGCGTTTCCGACTTATACCACCCATGGAGAGAGTTCTGGACAGCCAAATGCACCAGGAGTGGATTTGCCCATGGACGATGAGGAGAGTCATGGATATACACCGCCTATATCAGATGATGAGGAGGACATCGTCGAGTATATGTCTGACGGCCGAGTTATTATTACCCCGATCGGTAGAGGGTAAGAAACTTTTCAAATAATGTTACTTTATTGTTGAGTTTATATGTATGTATATTTAATTGTTCTCCATGTTTTATTGATAAGGTTCCTTCTGTCGAGGAAATCCGCTGATTGTGTCAAATATGCGGTCACATCTCAATTTGATCGGGCCTGGAAAAATTGGGGTGAGCTGCAGGACGAAGATCGGGCTCGATTCTTTACGGCTTTTAAGGTATTTTGTCCATTTGAATTTAGTTCCATTTTTTAGTTATTTTTAATATTTCTTTAATTTATTATTATCATAAAAAACATTATATTCTCGAAATTTACAGGAGAAGGCTGCTTGGAGAGTAGAACATCATGATCAAGTTGAGCAAAATTTTCATCACAAAGCTGGCAAATGTCTTTCAAGGTTGATGCAGAGACAACGGTCAAAGGGAGAACGTCCAGACTGGTGTTTCCCACCCATTTGGGAGGAGCTATGTGCTTATTGGGCTACACCTGCATTCAAGAAATTATCTGCCCAGGCCAAGCTCAACAGGGCCTCGGAAAAGGGTGGGAGCCTGGACACTGGCGGCAGCATCAGTCATCCAGAGCACGCTCGACGCCTTGTAACTTCCATTATCATATTTTATGAATTCATTTAAATTTCGTTTATATTTAGAATGTTTAAATTTAAATATTAACAAGTTTTTTTGGTGCAGTCTAGGGATTTACGCTGTCCCGCCAAGCCGAATGAGCTTCATGCCCGTACTCATACTAGGAAGGATACCGGCGACTATGTAGATGAGCGCTCTAGACGCACTCAGGTGATTTGCACATCTCTTTATTGGTATTTATTTTTATTTTATAATTAACAAAGTTCATTTTGTATGATGATGTGCGTTAATTTTAATGACAGGAGGAGTATCAAGCTAAGTTATCTCAGGTTCGGTCTCAGACAGCCTCATCTTCCCCTACCACACTTGACCCAGAGGTGGAAGCCCAAGTGGAGTTGCAGACATGGGTCGAGGTTGCTGGCGGTAAGAAAAAGGGTCGTATTTATGGTATGGGAGACCTCTCTAGCAACTATCAACGCGGGTGCTCTAGCATCTTCACTCAGCAGAGTCGAGCATCATCTAGTAGGACCCGCCAGTCTCAGGAGTCTGCGGAGATGGTCGAGATGCGGCAAAGACTGGCAGCTCAGGAGGCGATCAATCGACAGATTATGGAACAGTTAAATATGATGGCAGCTACACAGAGAGAGCTGATGATGCGTTTTGGAGCCAGCACCTATCAGCCACAGTCGCAGCAGGACCAGCACCTTCATAGCACCCCTCAGCCGCCGTCCCAGCCACCTTCGTCCCAGCCTGAGGGTCATCAGCAGATTGATGATGAGGAGGGTCGATCCTTTACAGACTTGTTGAGGGGTTATAGAGAGGATTATTAGATTTTTTTATGGTTATTTTGTATGATGTACGCACTTTGTCAAAACAATTATTAGTTTCTTTATAATGTACGTACACTTTGTTAAAATAATTTGGTTTTTTAAGTTTCGTTATGATTCGATTTCATTTATCTTTTAATTTATTATTTATTTATATAGTATAAAATTATAATTAAGAAAAAAGTTTACTAAAGTTTATATTAATTATGAATTTATATTAAATAATTGATTAAAATTAATTCATATTTAAATATTAATAGAAAATTAAATAATTTTAAAATCTGGTTATTTGCGACGGCCTGGCCGTCGCTAATGTCAGCAATTTGCGACGGCTAGCCGTCGCTAAATGGTCTGTTATTTGAGACGGCCTAGCCGTCGCTAATGTGAGTGTTTTGTGACGGCCAATTTTGCGACGGCCTAGCCTTCACAAAGCTGATGAATTTAGCGACGGCCTATCCGTCGCTAAAGATAGTGATTTGCGACGGTCATTTTGCGACGGCCAAGCCTTCGCAAATCTGCAGAATTTAGCGACGGTCAGGCTGTCTCAAATTTGCAACGGTCATTAACAAAAAGCCGTCGCAAAACATTTGCGACGAGCCTATATGCGACGGATTTTTAGCCGTCGCAAATCCGTCACAAACACTACTTTTGCGACGGATTTTTGAGTTTTACAACGGCCTTTGGCCCTCGCTAAAACCTTTTTTTTCTTGTAGTGAGTTTTCTGCGCCCGGCCTAGCCTCTTACGCCTGGCTCAAGTTTTCTGCGCCCGGCCAAAATGCGTAGGTCACCGCCTTTGAATTGAGCCCGGCCTAATAAACCTGCGCCCGACCTAATTTTTTGAGCCCGGTTCAACATACCTGAGCCCGGCCTAATCGCGCGTTGACCAGTTTGACCAGAAACTCTAATTCACACGTTTCTTCGCATTCTGAACTCGTTTGAAGTCCGATTGACCCCAAATTTGAAACACATACTAATTAACACCTAACGAACAAAATTAAGCTCTCATACCAACTTAATTACTGTCTGATTCCTTAATCAAGAAAACGGGTGTTACACTATACATAGGTAATTCACACCTATCATGATAAAAATCAATCCTAATGAAACTAGGAATAAGGTCCCACCAAGAGTAGCATTGAGAGGCTACACCAAAATTAGCTAATTTATCTACACAAGAATTGGCTTCTCTGTATATATGAGAAACTTTAAAATCTAGACTAGCACAAATGTGGAGGCAATTTCTCCACTTGACTCTAATATTCCAAGGAACAATTTCTGGCCTGGAAACAGCTTTAACCACAAGGGAGGAATCAGTTTCCAACCAAATTTTGCTCCAGCCTTTATCCTTAGCTATATGAATAGCAGTAATGACAGCAGATAACTCGGCATGGAAGGCATCACAAGAGCCATAAAAATCAGCAAAGCAGCCTAACACAGCTCCACTCTTGTCTCTAAAAATTGCCCCTCCTCCAGCAGGTCCAGGATTTCCCTTTGCTGCTCCATCTGAGTTTATTTTAATCCATCCACAAGGAGGAGCATCCCAATAGACAGGCTGAACTGTCAGCTGCTTTCTCGGATTGCCAATGACCTTGAAATGCCTAAGGATAGCCAACTCCTGGATAGAATAATGAATGTGCTTCTTTGTCCATCTACCTGAGAGGGAAACTGAGGATTTTACTAAGTTGATTGCAGCCCAAGAAGAAACAAGCTTACTGTCAAACTTCAATTTGTTTCTACAAAACCAAACCACCCAAATAATATTGACTAATGCAGCTGAGATTATGATCTCAAGCTGAGGGCTCCAACCTTTTTCAAAGATAGAAAAGAGTAAATTTATGGAGCTGAATTCAACAGTATAGTTTAGGAGATCACTGAGCCAACACCAAAGCTTCATAGCGAAAGGGCAGTGGAGGAATAAGTGCTCAGCAGTTTCTGATTTTTGATAGCACAAACAGCAGATTGAGATAGTAGTGCAACCTGATTTTTGCATATTATCATCAGTTGATAACCTGTTATAGATAAATCTCCAAGTAATGAAAGATTTGGATGGAGGGATTGCTTCATTCCAAAGGAATTTGGACCAAAAAACCTTAGTGCTAGCTGGTTTGTGAAACATAATAGCATCCTTGAATGTTAGCTGACCAGAGTTCGAATTTCTCCATACCAGATTATCAGGAGCTGCATAATTAGGCACAGGGATCTTGGTTAAATCAATACCTGCAGAGGATAGCTTGTGAAGCAAGTAAACAGGGACAACCCATTTGCCATTGTCAATAAAGTCTGCCACTGTAGCTTGAAGGTCTCTGTGCAGATTTATTGGAAAATCTAGCAGATCCACCAGAGGAACATTGTACCAGTTATCAAGCCAGAAGTTAATGCTTGAACCATCACCAATTTCCCAAATAGCATTAGACATTACTGCATAAATTTTCCTCCTGATTCCAGGCCATATAGAGGACTTCACATAATTGATGATAGGTCTCCTATGATGAACAAATCTTCTTCTAAGAAAAACACCACATTCCTCCTTAGAACAACACATATCCCAGGCAAGATTTAACATAGCAGCCTCATTCAGCACCCTTAGAGACTTGATTCCCAAACCTCCTTCCTTGTAAAGGGTGCAAACCTTGTTCCAAGCTACTGTGACAACCCTTTTAACACTGATGCTTCCTCCCCAAATGAAATTCCTGATGCAACAGTCTAGGTGCTTAAGCAGTGAGACAGGCCAGGCATATACTTTGAAACTGTGGAGAAGCATACTCTGGATTACTGATTTAACTAGCTCCACTCTGCCCATTGTAGACAAAAGGGAGCCTTTCCATGAAGATAGCTTAGAAATGATATTGTCTGCAATAGGTTGCAGATGGATCTTCCTAGGTTTACCTTTGAAGATTGGGACACCTAGGTAGTTAAAAGGAAGGGATCCAACACCAAAACCAAGCACATTAGCAAGCTTGGCAACTTTCCTTGGAGATGCATTGCCTGTGTAGAATTTGCACTTGTTCAAACTTAAGTGTTGACCAGATGCCTCACTGTACTCATGTAGGAGCTTCATTAGGTTCTCCAAATTCTTTTTGGAACCTTTACAAAATATCATCACATCATCTGCATAGAGGGAGTGACTAGGTGTTGAGCAATTTTTAGGACCTGAAATTGGCTGCAACAGGCCTGAGTTAATCAGAGAAGAGATGCCACGGCTTAGAACATCCTCTGCCAAGCAAAAAAGAAGGGGGGAGAGAGGGTCTCCTTGCCTCACCCCTCTCTTGCAAGGGAAAAAACCAATCGGCTTACCATTCACAATAAAAGACAACTTGGCATAATTTAAAATTGTCTTAATCCAATCACAGAAAATTGAATTAAAACCAAAAGCTTCCAAGACTTTGATAAGAAAGTCCCAATCCAAAGTATCAAACGCCTTCTTAAAATCCGGCTTGAGGGCAATGTTTCCACCAAAAGCTTTATAGTCAAGGAGGTTAATAGCCTCTAAAGTGATGCATATGCAGTCATGAATTTGTCTATCCTTGATGAACCCCTTTTGTTGATGAGATATTATGCAAGGAGCTAAAGCAATTGGTCTAAAATCTTCTATTCTATTAGCACCAGACCTTTTGGGAATCAGCACAACATTATTTGCATTCATATTTGGAAGCATCCAACCCTGCCTAAAGAATTGAGAAACAGAACTGCAAACATCATGAGCAACAATGTCCCAAAACTCTTGATAGAAGCAGCCTCCAAATCCATCAGGTCCCAGGGCACCTTCACCATTCATTGCAAAAACTTCTTTTTGATTTCATCATGAGAAGGCAGCCCTGTTAGCATATCATTATCTGCTTGAGAAACAATTTTTGGATCCACTTTTGATATCAGATCATTATCCACACAATCATTAGAGGATGCATATAAACTAGAGAAAAAAGACAACACATGCTGTTCAATGTTATCTGGACTATCTAGAATTTCATCTCCACTTCTTAACATTGTCATGGCTTTTGAAGAATATCTGATTTTATTCCGCCTGTGGAAATAGCTAGTGTTTCTATCCCCTTTGCAATGCCAATTGACTCTAGCTTTCTCCCTCCAGAACTCTTCTTCATAGCTAAGAGCACATTGCAAGTCCATTTGAGCCAATACTTCTTGCTGTAATAAACAATCCGATGCCCTTCATCACTGATTTGCTGCTGAATAGAATTAACAGCTTCCATTGCCTTCTCAACTCTCAAGTGAACATTTCCAAAAAAGTTTTTGTTCCAGTCTTTCAGAGCTGCCTTAGCAAATTTCAGTTTTTGTGACAGTATGAACATGGGGCAGCCTTGAACAAGATTGGACCAAACTTCCTGAATCAATCTTCTATAGTCAGAGTGCTGAATCCACATCTTATGGAATTTAAAAGAAGAGGGGAAAGTGGATACAGCCTTGTTAGCAACTAGAAGCAAGGGAAAATGGTCAGAGTTACTCCTCACCAGGGTACAACAGGAGGTAGTAGACCAGAAATCCTGCCATTCTTCATTGCAAATACCTCTATCCAACCTCTTTTCAGTTAAGGAGTGACCTCTCCTACCATTGTTCCATGTAAAAGCAGAGCCTCTAGTAAGGATATGAGTTAAATTGCCAGCTTCAGTGAAGGATTTAAACTCTTCAGTGGAGATTCTTGATGGAAGATTTGACCCTCTAACCTCATAAGCCCCCAACACTGAGTTGTAGTCTCCAATAAAACACCAGGAACCCCTATGCAAAGCTAGCAAATTGGAGAGCTCAGTCCACAATTGTCTTCTCAGGATGTAATTTGTGCTAGCATATACAACACTTAAATAAATATCCCTACCATCCACAGAAACACTAAAAGAGACTTCCTGAGAAGAATTAGCAATCATTGTTGGAGAAAACAAAGGATTACACAAGCCCCATAAGTTTGGAAGAGAACTCCCTCTATTATTGACAAAAAAGAGCTGCAAATTTAAATGTCTCCAAAAAGAGCTAGGCACATCATCAAAATCAATCCAGGGCTCTGAGAGGAAGACAAAATCTAGTTTATTGATCATGCAAAGCTTCTTCAATACAGATCTTGTATCTGCATTGCCCAATCCCCTACAATTCCAATAGAGGATCTTCATATTACTAGGGAGAGAGAGCCACCCTTAGACCGGGTATTATAAGCATCCTTTTGGGCTTGCTTAGCTTTTTTCCTTATCTTTTTCTTTCTGGATTTAGACAGAACAGGAGTGAATTCCTCTTGCCCTTCTTTAGTTGCATCTTTCAGATACTTGTCTGGACTATGGCCAGCTTGTTGAGAAGTAGAGATGTCCTCCTCTACCTCTTCCTCCACTCTATCTCCCCAGAATCTTCCCACTATTCTTAAATCATTGGCCACTTTGTCATTCTTGATAGCAGCTGGGGTGACAATAGCATCCTCAATTCTTCTGTTTTGATCAACAGAACTCGTTGAACCAGCAGAAAAGTTCGCAACTGGACTAACATGCTGACTAATAGATAATTCAGCATTATGAGAGGCATTAGGGGTTTTAGCAGTGTTTTCTAATGAATCTGGAACAATTAAATTCTGATGGCTAACATTTAAATCACAATGATTAAGATCAAAAGAAGGGGAATCAAGAGACTTATCTTGAGAGTCCTCCACTATTAAATTCTGGATGCTCGGGCCAACTTGATCCGCATCATGAAAGAATCCAAGAATTGGATTTGGATCTTTTAGACAATCTTCCATTAGTTTCTGCAATTGCTCAGGGGTTTTATGGATAGGATCATCTTCATGGATGCTCTCCACCTCAAGCACAGTTGGATCACCTTGGACAGACTTCCCTTTATCCACATTAGAGTGCCCATCCCCTTTATCCCTCTGGTCAGCTTTTGACATGTGCACCATTGCAGGCTGCTTGTCATCATTCTTCTCCTAAGGATTATCACCTTTATCTTTGACAACATACTGCTAGTCAACCTTTTTTGGGTTTGTATTGATAATCTTAACATTCTGCCCTGCTTGATCCTTCATCAAATTTTCATCAGTAACCTATTTCTTGCAATTTGCAACTGCATGACCAATAGATAAACAATTCTTGCAAAAGGCTGGCAAGTTTTCATATTGAAGATAAACAAAGAAGGCATAGCCTTCTCTTTCGACCATAATCTTATCCTCTAAAATACCATTAAGATCAAGATCCACAAGAACTCTACCATAATGACCAAAGGTTCTCTTACTAGTTGCTTCATCAATCGATATAGGAACCCCGATTCCTGCCGCGATTGAAAAGAAGATTCTTGTACACCAATATTCTTGTGGAAGGTTAGAGATACGAACCTTGCATTGAGCATGAGTTTGCCTTTGGACATTAGGTTTGAAATCCGGAGTCCAAGATGACATACAGATGAAACCAGGCTTAAGACTCCATGAACCCATAGACCATACACTTCTTTGATCCTCCATGGATGAGAAAGAGAATTCATAATAACCTTTGCCTAAAGAAATCATGTTCCACGGCCCTATTGATTTCCATAGGGACGACAACTTTGCTTTCAAGTCTGTGAATTTGATTGGAGTATCTCCCTTAGTAAGGATTAATCTTCCGTGCAGATTGAACTTACACCGTTCCAATCCTGCTTTGTAATCTTCCTCATGTATTGTCACCGTGATGGCATCTCCCTTGCGACAGGGTCGTGGAAGTTGGCTCATGGGGATGTTGCATGAGTTATTTAGGATTTGTACGAAAGTTTTGCGTTGAGGAGAAGAGTTTAGATGAGAAGATGATTGGGAGGACATAGATGATGAGGGAGACAAGAAGCTCCATGGGCAAATTGGCTTTGAGGCAGCCATGAAAGTCCATGCAAAACCCTAGAAAAAACTCACGTAGGGAGAAACCCTAGCAGAGCCATTTCAAAAACATTTGTTCAACGATTTAATTGAACTATTTATTAATTATTGACTTGGCTACTTACTGTGCAAATTAATATTTTAAGAAGTATTTTTATTCACCCATCTACTTTAAGTCAAATGGTCAAAGTTAGAGATAAACTTGTCTTACGAAGGAACCTGACTTGTCTGGTGAAGCTATCACACTCGTCTGAAGAATTCTCAAGGCTTTGACTTTCTAAAGAAGAGTCAATTGTCTAATGACAGTGTCTTCACTCCTCTACTGACACTCTGTAAAGAACTAACTCAAGCTTGAAGACTTTCGTGTGCTGTCCCCTCGAGTCAGAAGATACAATGAAGCTTTATTCCCTATTACAACTGGAAGTTACACGAAAAAGGAAATATGCACAACAAAGTACAAAAAGAACCTGAAGAACTCGAATCTAGCTGTTGCAAAAGCATAAAGCACTGAAGTTCTCTTGTTAGAGTACAAGCAACGTTCCTAAGCATTAATAACTCCCCAGAACGACTCTATTGCATTTAATGGAGCTCTGCTTGAAGCCAAATTCTCAAGGGAATGTCTTTAACGCATCAATTTCGAATGAAGGCTATAAATATAAAACATTGAACACTTGTTGAGTGTAATGAATTCTTGAAAAATCTCTGAACAAGCTATTCACTCAAGAATTCAATTCGTTATTCTTATATCTCAATCATTTGTTCATTCATTGTAATAATTTGAGAAGTTACTTCGCAATCTTTCTACTTCATATTTAATACACTCTTCTAAATGTTTGTGAAAGACTTGCAAGTTGTAATTATTACACTTTCTTTCAAACCAAACTGAGTGAGCCTGAAGAGGATAAGTGAGAAAATAATACTTATCTTGGAGCATGGGGAGGCTAGGTTACAAAGCAGTACTCGTATGTCAAGTAACTATGACTGTTATAGTGGAGAAAACTTGGTAAAGTCAAGGATTGGACGTAGCCCTCATTGATAAGGGGCGAACTAGGATAAATAGTTGTGCCAATCTCTCTCTCCTTAATCTCGTTTAGATTATTTGTTTGTCTAACATGTTCACTAACTTAAGGGGTTAAAGTTGTGCATATCAAACAAGTTTTATTTTATCTATTTGTGTTTTTGCTGCCTAAAACCTTCATATGAGTCACTTGTCTCACTGAGTTTTTAATTTATCTGCTCTGATTCTTTTCTTGCATAACGTTTTTATTGTTTTTGCTAAAAGTTTGGAAACACAATTCAACCCCCTTCTCGTGTTTACATTTGTCTATTTCATTTGGTATCAGAGCTCAGCCTCTTGGTATTGGGAGTTTGAGTGCTAAACAAGACGCAGCAGAAAAATTATCATCAAGAATCCATGCGAATGGTCTTGGTTCATGTTTAAATTTTTACCTCTTGCAGCGCAGACCTTTGATTTGAGTCGTGTTCCAAATCACGAGAACTGCACGTGAGAGACCCCGATGTCTCATTAAAGAAAAACCTAAATTAACAAAAACTTAATCGTAATATTAGCGCTAGACGTATACACAGAAAATCATAAATGTTAAAAACTTAAAAGTAAAGAACAAAAATAAAATATCATACCACACATATATATATATAAATACAAACATACTGTGCTAATAAATTAAAGAGGGTACCCCATCAGCAAGGTCCCAAAATATACACACTAGCATAAGCTAACAAAAGCAACGGAAGATACAACTTCTCAAAAAGACACACTGGCCATAGACTCTAAACTATACCGCTAGGATCCACCACTCATTATCCAACATCTAGATCATAAGAAGTCCTTCAATGCTTCTCAATAGCTGGCTCCTCCGCAGAGTCTTCTCATAACGATCACATAAATAAACATACACAATATAGAGAAAATAGGGGATAAGAAACGTGCTATCATCATAAGCGGAAAAGGTTACATAACATATCAACAATAATAGCACACATACATGCATCACCAAATAAACATATAGATATAACACTCATCCTCGAAATAGATAATATTCCTCTACCCTTCGCACTCATGCAACTAATCATGTATGCTGATGTCGCCACCACCTCATCCTGTCACACATCCCTCGTCTGATTAGGGATATTAGTTAGTCGTCCAAGCAGTGCGTATCCAAAGATTTATGTGCGCCCCTATTCCCTCATCTCTAGCAGGGAATAGTGCATAAGCACGGTGTGCCACTATTCCCCCATTGGGAATAGCGCTATAAGCACATAATGGTGCGCCCCTATTCTCCATAGACCTCAACACGTCCAAAAGACCTCAGCCCATCCTTATTGACAAGTGACTCTAAACATAAGAGGGGGGTGAATTGTGTGTGAACAGTGTTTTTCAAAACTTTAACAAATTAAAACTATAAACCTTTTAAAATACTTTGTAAAGCAAATTTTTAACGTCGCGTGGGATTAAAAGCGTTTTGCAAAAGATAAAGCAGAAATAAAAAGATAAGGGATGAGAAGATGAACACAAGCAAGATATCCTGATTCAGCCACAAACTACCCAGTGGCCTACATCCTGTCCCCAAGGCAATACCACCAAGGGTTTTCAATCAACTCTAGTTTTTAACAGGATCAACTAGAACCTTTACAAAAGAGAGCACTCCTCACAGACCAGGGATATCACCTCCCCCAGTGAAAGAGCCTCAAGATAATGACCCAAGAGATATCACCTCTTTTGTAAACCACAAGGAATATCACCTCCCTTGTAAACACTTGGAAATCACATCCAAGAACACCCCAAGAGATATCACCTCTCTTGAAAACAAGGTGTAGAAAAGAAAGGTTTGAATCACACGACTCTTACCAACAATATGCACTCTTAATAGTGCTGATAAACAAATTGAAGAACAATTACAATAACACCTATATGGTGTATAGAATACTCAATATAATATGGTCAAAGTGAAAGTGCAAGAGATAGAGTTTAAAAAAATGTTTAACAGAGTTTTAGCACAAAGAAAAAGATAGCAGTGTATTGTGTATTGAAGCAAGGCAGACCACCCTTCTATTTATAGAGAACGGGTGAAGGTTCAAAGAGAAATTAGGTCAAGCCTCTTAAAATTCGTTTTTGGCGAGTCATAATCGATTATTATGAGACAATAATCGATTATTTAATTAAAAACTCAGGAAGCGCTCACTTTGACAGAATAGGCATAA
This sequence comes from Echinosophora koreensis, assembly GCA_035048595.1. NCBI lineage: Eukaryota > Viridiplantae > Streptophyta > Magnoliopsida > Fabales > Fabaceae > Echinosophora > Echinosophora koreensis. The sequence continues at coordinate 1,705,399 of JAPCYP010000077.1, forward strand.
TTGATTATACTAATTGATCACTGGTCCACTGACTTTCATATAAAGCTATAATTGATTATATAATCGATTACAGAGTTTCTGCTTGAAGCTCGTTTGAAGTTAGAGAGGACATAATCGATTATACAAAAACCATAATCGATTATTCTATTTCAAATTTTAAACTCAACGGCTTTAATGTCATAACTATTCATTAACATCAATTAAAGCCATTTAACCTCGACTCATAATCGATTATAGGATTACCATAATCGATTATGGCACATATAAATTTGAATTTGAAAAACTTGACAATTAAGAAATTGATTGCTCATTAAGTACCAATTAATTGTCAATTTTAATCCCTTTAAAGCACATGTTAAAACTTTTCAGCACATGATAAATTCTTTTAAGCATATGTTAAATGTGTGTGTGTGAGACCAATATTAAATCGAGAACTCTACTTACCATTTACACACTTTTCTAAAACAAACAATACATATACTGGAATTCTCATTTTGTCCCTTGTGCTTGCTTGCTTTATAACTTTTTGCTTTTTGCACTTTAGTCCTTCTGGACCTTTCCCTTTTGTCATTCATCAAAACTAAAGTACCTGTCAAGGCATATATTCACAGTCCTATGGATAAATAGTGCATAAGCACTCAGAGCAGCTCGTCAAGGACTATATGAGTATCACAGTAGTCTCCCCCGTTTCCATTAGGGAACTGACCCATGATATCCGGTATCCGTTATCAGATACACTGACCGCGTGTGTTCCACTCACACTGCTATGAACAACACCACACATCTATATGTGTCTCACCGACTCATTGGTTTATAGCCTAGTGCCTCAACCTTTCATCATCATCTCATATAATATCTCAAGTCACATCAATATAAAATAATATCTTATTAGGCTAGGCACTACTAAATCAAATATCACACTCTCCCCAAGATGCCTATCTTTACAATATCATATCTCAATACCTAGGAACCAATTAAGCAAGTCATAGCAGCTAAAGCATATTATCACTCAATTCATATTATTAACCATAATCCAAATAAAATAATAATAAAATAATAAAAATAAAATCATAATAATAATAAAATAATAATAACATATTCAAACAAACACAATAAACTACAATTAACATGTTAATCAAAACAGCACAAAGCAAGCAGCTCAACTATGATAAAATCAGACAACCTCAGATATCATAAAATTAACCTAATGACGATAAATATACAATCTCCATATCATCATTGGTACCACTAAATAGTCGCCAATGTGATATTGACATTGTCAATTATTCACCCACTAGTAGGTTTAGGCCGCCCTACGCCATTATTGAAAAATATGTTACTTACCCAATTCCGACGATAGGATGCTTCTTTCCCCCACTTGAGATGTGGTAGGCTAGCTTTAGAGCAACGAAACGAGCCCTCTCTCAACTCCTCAAATCTGCCACGTGCGGTTCTCCTACTTCCGGGGCTCCAAAAATTCACTGAACACATATTCACGAAGTACACGTTACGTGTAGCTCAAATCTGAAAACGGAATTGAAAACCGATAAACGGATTGAGAGATAACTTCAATACTATCACGGACAACATTTCAACATAAAAACATAGACTTACCTTAGCCTAACCAAGAACAGAAAGGTAGGATGATGAAGTAGAAGTCGTGAGGATCACAACGGTATAATCGGTTTTTCAATAGGACGAACGGATTGATCAGAATCAGCTCTAGAAATTTTCTCTCTCTTTCTTTCTCTCCTCTCCCTCTCACTCTAAAATCTGAGTTTCAGTCACTTTTCTCCAAGGTTCCACGAAATTCCTCATTTAAAAACTTTTTTTTCTTTTTTTTTTCCTGGCGCCCAGCACCAGCACCCCGCACTGGCTGGGTCGCACTGCCTCCGTCTGCCTATCGTGGCGTGACATGTGTTCAACGGCCAGCGCTCCATATGTTGTGCTCAGTGATGGTTGCTGTCCAGCACTACTGGTTCATATGTTTTTATCACGTTCTAAGCTCGTTTGAAGTCCGATTGACTTGAAATTTGAAACATAGACTCCTCTACACCTAAGGAATAAGACCAAGCCCTAAAAAATACCTAATCTTTTCCACAAAAATAAATTTCCTATTGTGCATTCTTAAACGTTCTAAACGGTATAACGAAAATTCTAGAACATGTTCTCATTCAATTCAATGCTGGTTAATCTCGTACTTTCCATGCAAGGTTCCCAACACCAAAACATGCATATTAGACCTAAAATTAAAGTCTTAAACTTAGTTATCCAACATATAAATAATGCCTTAAAACACAGATGCTACAACACGAATAACAATGCCTCTACAAAGTCCACACGAGCAGATAAAATTGTCCCATGTGTTCGTTCTCGGAGCGCGTCTCTAAGAACTGCTAGGTGCAAGATGAGATGTCGAAAATATTCTCTTTCACAAAAACTGAGTCCAGAGCACGGCCAGGGATGTGTTGCAGGTGGCTCAACACTGCTAACACTGTTATTTATAAGCAGGCACATTTGTTGGTGAAAAAGGTTTGACTTGGCCCCTATAGGCTCATCTGACATAAGCGTGGCCCAATAGAAATTGAGTCTAACTCAATTTCTTTTTAGTTCAGATTAATCTGGCCTACGTGTGTGACCCTGTAGGTGCCCACAATGTTTGTAATAATATTAAATCACATTCAATATTATAAACAATGAGCAGTGTCTAGCAACCCATCTTTGCTACCCAAGTAATGAGAAAGTCAGTGATTTGACGTAATCTTTCAGTGACCAATGTTTACGTGTATTATTATCCCTTTCTCCTGATATCTATATTGAACACAAGGCATAGCACGTGTCACCCTTGTATAGTAAAATATCACATTCCTTGATACCTGAGTAGACTTAATGATAAATGAGGTGAATATCTCATATTGACTGATTTTCAGCACGGTCATGTATTTTAAAGTCTCACTCTATCAAGGGCCCTACATATATCGCTCATGTTATGTAGGAGGGACAAATCACATCTAGATCACTCACACCCCTCCGCATGACTCGCGATGTGCCCAATGACCGACTGTATAGTCATCCTGTTACAGATGATGTTTGACGGTATTAAAGCACACAACTCCTTATGTAGGGATCATAGTGGTTTCAGGTCGAAGGATTGCATGCACCATTATCACTATGAGAACTACTTATGACACTCACATAACGTTCCATGTAGTGTTCTCATGATGGGTCACTCTAATATATCATTACTCTAATGTGTACTAATATGCACGAGTTGACATCTCATATCCAAGACTCGTGAGAAGTGGTCATCAGTCTACACACATAATAGTCTCGATGTATTATTACAGTCCTTATTAATACTAATACTTGACTGCAGATATTTAAAATAGAGTTCTATTTCTTAATAGCGTCTAACTATCAAGTTGTATTCTTGATATTCTATTAAATAGAACATTCTATTCTAAGGACTTTATTACGTTTAAACAAACAACGTAATAAACTGAAATGCCTCATATCATAAATAATAGCAATATACAAATGTAAGTCCAAAGGAAAAACATTAGCCTCTAGGGCTTACACCAAAGCTTGGTTGAGCACCTAACAAGTATAGAGTAAAGATCCTGAAGAATAGACATGACTGCTAGAGGAAGCTCAAGTGGAATCCAATCGGAAGGAGCAGTTGGATTCCTCCAGCAACTCTTCATAGGCATCATGCAACTCCTCAAAGTCAGGGTGTACCTTATCTTCAGAGTCTGAGTTAGTATCAGCTATCAAACAGAGATTGGCTTCCTCTTATGCCTCTTCATCTTCAAAAGATGTTGACTCCATATCCTCCTAGGTAGCCATCATCCATTTCTTCTTCTTTCTAAAGAACTTCTTTTGAATGGCCTTCTTGAGTTGAGGACACTCAGCCTTGATGTGACCAGGCTTCTTACACTCATAACAGACAATTGGGCTCTTGTCTGATGATGTAGACTCTTTGAAGTTCTTTTCTGTATGAAACTTTCTGAAAGGATTCTCCTTTATGAACTTCTTTTTTTTAAAGAGCAACCTAATCTTTCTTGTTAAGAGAGACAACTCCTCATCACTTTCAGAATCCTCATTTTCAGACAGGTATGTATCACCGGTAGACTAGTCTGCTTTTAGGGATTTTAAGGCCTTGAAGTGTTTCTGACCAGCTTTTATGACAATGCATTTGCCATTTTTAGTTATCACAGCTATTGCTCATGAACAGTGAGGGTACCAAAAAGTTCATCCATAGTCAAGGTGGTGAGATCCTTGGCTTGAGAGATGCCAGTGGCTAGAGGTCTCCACTGCTTTGGCAGACTTCTAAGGATCTTTCCAACGTTCTCAGCATTTGTGTAAGTTTTTCCAAGAGATTTCAAACCAGTGATGATAGTTTGGAATCTCCCAATCATCTGAGCAACATATTCTCCTTCCTCCATGATGAACAGTTCATACTTTCTGACAAGTATGGAAACCTTTGACTCTTTTACTTTAACAGCTCCTTCCTGTGTGAAAAACAAAGTGTCCCACATTTCTTTGATAGAGTCACAAGCACTAACTTTCTCAAATTCCTCAGGACTGAGAGCACAGATTATGTTGTATCTAGCTTTGTGATTCAGCTCCCATTTTGTCTTTTCTGCAGGTGTCCACTGAGCCTTTAGTTTCTCAGTGTTGTCATCATTCTTAGGAATAAATGGACCTTCAGTGATGACATCCCGAAGATCAGATTTTGTTGATAGGATGAACCATTGGAATCTATCTTTCCAATAGTTGTAGTTTTCTCCATCCATTGAAGAATGGAGGTCTGGTCAGGGAGGCTCCTTCAATCTGGTGACTCCTACTTGAACTAGCCCCAGCAGTCATGTCTATTCTTCAGAACATTTTTCTATACACTGTTAGATGCTCAACCCAGATGCTGAGCTCTGATACCAACTGAAATAGACAATTATAAACATGAGAAGGGGGGTTGAATTGTGTTTGTCAGACTTCAAAAGAAAGTTAGAAACTTTTCGCACACAGAAGCTAGGGGCAGGTAAGTGACTTGTCTGGTTAGTTTTTAACAAAAAAACACACAATCATGCAACCAACCAAATCATAGTTGTGCAGGTTGCTTTTGTACTTTACAGAGAACATTTCCCTTTTCGTGTAACTCCTAGTTGTACTAGGGAATAAAGCATATTGGAAGCACTTCTTTTCTGAGTTCCTTGGTTGCTTTGAGTGTTTAACCATCTGACTTTCTTGGTTCTCATGGGAGAGAGCTTCAGTAACTTCTGATTGAGTGGACATTTCCTAAAGGTTCTTTTGTACTTGCGTGTTCCTCATCGAGTAAACACAGACGAGTGGGAGCTTCATTAGACAGGTTGGCAGACAGTCAACAATCCAGTCAGCACACAGGTTGACTTTTACTCATCAGATAGGTGATCTCCGGAGATGATCAAGTTGCTTTTTAGAGCAGACAGATTACAGATAAACTTAAAGTAATAATCTGCACACTAAGTAGACAGATCAGCAACCAATATGGAGTTCAATTAAATCATTAATAAATGTTTACTTTTAATAAAAACTTAAGGCAAATGCACACCAGACATTTAAAGACTTAACAGAGATTACACTCATATTTCGTGTGGCAAGAATGCAAAGTCAGCGAGAAATATTGTCTGCTAGTAATGGCCACGATGGCCGTATTTCGCATCAGATAGCTCAATTAATTCTGAATTATTCCAAAAAGTGCTTTGATGGGATGTAAATGGGGTTATAAAAGACTGTAAAGAAGGAGGTTTCAGATGCTATGGGTCACCAAATTTGTTATGGTTACTAATCTCTGAACATTTTGATGTTAACAAAAGATTAAATTTGTATGGTAAAGTTATGTTTTTGATCTAACTCGTCTACTTTTGTGTGCCGGACTGTTCTTATATCGCTAGACGAGAATACTAGTTTAGAGCGCTTTTAAATGAAAGTCCAAAAGTATCGCTAGTCCATACTAAGATCGCTATACGAGTCGCTAGTCTACCTGTTGAAAGAACTAGTCCAAATACATAGCAAGTCCAAAGACTTGTCGACTACCGGATAAAAGGTAGACGACCTGTTAAGTAGACTACCTGATAAAAGCTAACTGATTGGATACTCTTCTACTCGGTAAAACACTAGACGATCTAGTAATAGACTACTTAGCAGGTATGTTCAAAGTTAAAAACATACGCCTAAAGACGTACCGCTTTTGAACTCGTCTAGTGAGAACCTTTATCTTAAATAATTGGTTATTAAATGAATATGCCTTTAAATGCTTTCTTTTCCTTGGTTATTATAATAGTTTATCCTTTATTCCTTGGTAAGAGAAACACAGTACCATTGATTTTTCCTTGTAAGAGAAACATAGTACCATCGATTACACAAATGTCTTTGTAATCTGACACAAGTTGCTACAAAGTTGACTCAGTACAAAGAAGGAAAGACAAAAGGCAACTTTCGAGTACAACAAAGAAGTGAAGTACCACTTTGAGCATTTCTGATAACCAAGAGCTTTTTCCGCAGAATGCATATCAAGTTATCAAACTCAACGAATCCTATTATTAAATGTTATCTCTAAATAGATATATCTTGAAGACCGTTGAAGAAACAAGAGCTGAGACTGCCCTTTATCTATAAATACTGAACGACCCTAGTGAAGAAGAATAACGAAGCTCTTAAATTTCAAAGTGCTGAAACTCTGTCAAAACCTCTCTTGAAATTATTCTTTGTAATCACATCTGACCTTAAACCTTCATATCCTTACACATAGTGAGTTCTTAGATCAAACTCTTCTCATCTCTTAAGTTAGAGAAAGCCAGAAGAGACTTTAATGTAAAAGAATACTTGAGTGCCTGGAGAGGTATTGAATACTTGAGTGATTGTAAGCCTGAAGAGGAAAGTGTAAAAGAATACTTGTAAGCTATTAGGTTATAGTGGAGAAAACCTTCAAATAGAAGGAACTGGACGTAGCTCTTGGTTGGAAGAGAATGAATCAGGATAAATTCTCGTATTGTGAATCTCTTATCCTTTATCTCCTTTAAGTTGTTTTTGTTACTAACTGTAGGGATTTGACATTGAATTTTATTAACTCTCTTATAAAGAAGTTTTTCTTACGTGCATGAAAAACTGTTTTCAAAAGAAGTTTGAAAAATCTATTAAGAAATACAACTCAACCTCCTTCTTGTGTTTCCCTGTGTCAACTTCAAAATTATCACCCCAATTTCTCAATTTCCCTTGGTTTTTTTAGTTGTTCTTTATAAGTTTTGGAATTCTGGTTTTTTTTTTTTTGAAAGTTTTTATAAGACATCTTTTTTTCACCTTCATCTCTATCTATGTTTTCTATTTCTTTTCCCTCTACACTTTCTTGATGTTTAAACTATATTTGATTGTTTTTATTATGAGTATGAGTGAGTAGTTTTCTTATCTTGGGATTATGGTAATTCCAATGGTGAATTATTGCTATTTCTAATTTCCTTTTTTTATGAGTATTGTTCTTTTAATTCAACCCTGTGTTCTTATTTCTTGTAAATTTTGCATAACCTCAGATGTCAAGTGAAGTATTGAAAAGTGAAGCTTGATATTAGAAACTACAAGGTTGAACAAGGGTTTTGAGTCATGAAAATAGATTTTCTTCCCTTGAGGCTTCTGAAAAATATATGTTCTTAATGGGTTTTTGCTAATATTTCTACCATGAAAATAGGGAGTTTATTGGCTTAAACATGTTATTGTCCTTTAAAAGAAGGTAATATCTGCATTCGCATATTTTGCCTTTAAATACTCAACACTCATAGCATTAGAAAAATTAGATTTGGTATACTTTGCCATTGTGAAGAACCATGATCTCAAGAGCTTTATTCCATTAATTTTAAACCAAGTCTTTGTTCAGTTCAGTTTTGCTTTTTCAACAATTTGCCATCTTATTGTGAATTGGTCTAGCTAATCATCATAGTGAGAAGAAAGTGGTAATCAATACAAAGTCCTTGTGGTAACGATATTTTATTACGCGATAGAACTGTGCGCTTGCTGAAGCTATCAGTCTTTCTCTCCTTATCTCTTTCTGTCTGAGGACAAAAGGGGAGAATGCGACAAATTTGATTTTGGTCTAACTTGTTTAATTTTATCTGACCATGATTTGACATGCATATAAATATCATATGTGCTTACATTGCTTATGTGCTATTATGAATATTTGTATGTTTGCTCATAAATGTTGCTTGTATGTTAGCTTATATCTGTATTTCTGCTTATATATGTATGTGTACCTATATGTTGCTTCTGTCTTGACCAAAGTCAAGGTGATAGGTTCCTAATATTTTTTTTTTTTAAGTTAAGTGCTGGATGCAATCTTTAGTTCGTCAATTTGTAGCATTAGCTTAGGGGGAGCCCTCTGACCCTAGGATAGTTACCCTTTTTTCAATCAAATTTAATAATGTTTGTCATCATAAAAAAAGGGGGAGATTGTTCGAACCAAAGTGGTTATGGTTCTAATATCTTAGGTTTTGATGTTAACAAAGTTATTAAATTGAAATTGAAATTTGGCTACGTAAAGTAAGTCCAATGAGGTTTGTTGACTAAGCTTGTTTTATGGTCCAAAGTCCTATGTTTGAAATTGGATCTAGTGTTATTAAAGTTAAAGTTAACTTCATCGCACATCCAATAAGACTCTAAGTATGTTTCTTCACTATGACATAAAGGTTCTATCTTACGACAAATGGAGCAAGTGAGTCCAAATGAGGTATGCCTATTAGACTCTTATGCTTCTCTAATAATCGTCCAATATAGTATCTCATATATTTTATTGGGCTTTTTTATGTTATACTATTTATTTGTCTCATTAATGCTCTCATCCAATTTCTATTTTTGAATATTCGTATAGTACGAAGCAATTATGAATCAGAGATAAAGGAAGTACATCATAGTACACATTGAGCCAATGAAAAAGAGTCAACAGATATGACATTCTGCTACTGTTGTTGCTAATACCTAAGAAGTAAAAAGAATAAAGGAAGTATCAGTCTCATCATAGAGAATGCAAAAATTACTTTTTGCCGAACTAAAAATCAGGATAATCTTTCAGAAGCCAAAATAACAAGTTATCAGACTCAATCGGCTCAAATGACTAAATATCATTTAATGCTATCTCTAAAAGGACATAACAAATGCCAATGAAGAACAAGAGAATGAAGAGTACATGAAGCCTATAAATACTGGAGAAGCCTTCGAAGAAAATAACAACAAGCTCTCAATTCAAAGTGATCAAACTCTGCTCAATCTCAATCTCATTCTTTGTAAAAGTTATAAGTTTTTTCCGAGCTTAATATTGTAAAACCTTCACACATAGTGAGTTAACTTTAGCTCAAACTTTAAATCTTTTTGTTTTAAAGGGATCCTGAAGAGGCTTGTTTAAAGAGAATACTTGAGTGCCTGGAGAGGTGTTGAATATATGGTGGTGTTAAACCTAAAGAGGCATGTAACATCCCAGTTTTTACATATATGTTTATATTATTTTATTTGGAGTGATTAATTATCTGGATGTTTATTTTTGTTTATTTTAAAGTGGTTGGGTATGAGTAATTTTATTTACTCATTTAAAATTATTTTATTGAGTGCATTAGCACAACATTATTGCAGCTTATGCATGCTTGCTAGCAAATAATATTTCGCTATCATCACTATTATTATTTGTTTAGAAAAATATTTCAAATAATATGATTGAAATAAATTTATTTTCAGTTTTTAATCTATTTAAATTTAGATTTAAAAATAAATTGGTTTAGAATTAATCTGAGATCAATTTAGGATCATTGATTTCCTTGGTTGATAAATTCAACCATTAATCTTTAATCTAATTTGAGTTTTGCAATTATAGATTTTTCCCTCATTGTTTTTAGATCCAAGGGTTAAGATTTATTTCTTTTTTCTAGACTTAATCCCAACCACTCATTTTTCTTCTATATCTACATTTTTTTTTTAAAAAATAAAAGACTAGTATGCAAAGGCATCACAATAGAGAAAGGAATCCCAACTAGGTTGACACCCCAGACTTTACCAATCATCTGCAGCATGTATCACCCCGTTTTTCCTGTAAGTGCTTTTATGTGTGCCTTGTTTGTTAGGAATGTTTAGAGTGGGCTAAGTGGGGTTTTTGAGTTAAAATCCCTTTCCTGAGGCATGAGCAGGTCCGTGCTCATGAGTCAGCACTCCCGTGCTTAAGATTGCATGCGTCTCGTTGACGCTGTTGTGAGCACGCCCGTGCTCATTAGGGAGCACGACCGGGCTCAGTAGTCAGGCACGTCTCGTTGGCGCTATGTTGAGCACGCCCATGCTCAACAGTAAGCACGACCGTGCTCAGGTCTGAGTCTTTTTATAGACGTCAGATTGTGAGGGCTACGAGTTACAACCCTCAAATTGGCACTTTAGGCAACCCTAAGTGTGACGGCAGCCTTTCCCTCTCTTCCGCTTTGAACCCAAACTGTTCTTTGTGTTCTCGCTCTTTTGGAGAGTCAATCACGTGATAGTGCCAATTAGCTAAGGGAAAAATTCTTCCCTCTTCTGTTTCCTTTTCTGTTTCATGAATTGGGAACTAATGGGTTAACCTTGTTTGTGTTGACCAAGGCTTGGGATCGTTCGTCGAGCAGTTCGAGGGAACCATTCTAGGAGCGTCTTCGGTTTAACAGGAATTCTTCATACCAGGTATGGGGAGAAGAAATAGTATGAGTATATAGGCTTGGGGGTAGCGTAAGACGAAGGGTGCCCCAGTTTGCTAACTTTATGTTTGATAACATGTTGTATGCCTATATGCTTATTTGCTATTCGATGTTAACTGTTTATGATGATATTGGCATGATTGAGATTATCTGATTAATACTGATATGAATGTTCTTGTTATTGAATATTTTTTGTTACAAACATGTTGAAGGTTGATGCCATGTTATTATAAGTTTATAATGATTATTGTTTTCTGTTTGATGTTATGATGCGTTGATATTAACCTTAAATCTGTTAACAATATTAAGGGAGGTTGTTCCCCTTGTTCGTAAGACTGAATGTAGTAATGAGTGAGGAATTACCAAACGGTTTAGTCAATGACCTTAGGGACTGATTCATGAGTGATTAGGGGTAATTTAATGAATTGAGATTAAAGGACTAATTCCCCTTTAATTTGTAAGACATGAACATTAATTTAATATTAACGACACTGACGAGTTATGGATTAGAAGAACCTTAGGATTGAATCCGAGATGTCCCCAATCCTTTTGGCTAAGGGTTTGTGACCCTTCTACCCAGAACAGCAGGGTGAGCGTTTGAGCACGCCAGTGCCCCCGTTCAAACCCAGAACCTAGGCACGCTTTTGAGCACGCCCGTGCTTAACAGGCAGCACGATCGTGCTTGCCTGGGAAGCTTAGCACGACCGTGCTGAATGGTGAGCTCGACCGTGCTCACCTGTGCAGAATAGAAACCAGAATTGTGCAGAAGCAGGGGTGTTTTCACCCCAAATGCTTTAAAAGACTTAATAAAATACCAACGGAACATGAAGACCAAATGGGGCCAAGGGGGCCTTGATGCTTGATGGTCAAGGTGGTAATCTCTAGTGCAGAACAACTAGAGTGATTAATTAATAAATACGAAATGATAACGATAATCCTCGATAGCTGAGTGGTCGAGGTGTTGATGGTGTTAAAACTTGGGTAGCCTAGTGACCCAAGTGGAGGTGGTGGTTGTGCTTCTGTGTTGTGTTGGGCATGTATTCACGCATTGGAGATGTTCAACATAGGGGAGGTCACCCGATTTATGGTGATCTTGCCGCCCGCGGTGATTCAAGTGAATCATGTACAACCGTGGTGGCGCATCCTAGAATAATGTGCGTCGGCTCTCCTAGGGATCCATCCGAGGTTTGGTGGATTGCCCCGGCATTGGTGCTTATTGGCCAATATGGAGATGTAACTCCGAAGTTGACTTCCTAAGGTAGATGGATCCAAGTGCATAATGGAGTAATGGAGCAGAGTTGCATTGCATAGCATACATATGTGTATGATGATTTGATGTGTTATATTGTTGTCCGTTATAACATGCTTGTTTGATGTATGCTCGTCTTGCTAATGCTTCCTTCCCATTATATTCATATTCATATTTCTTACTCCCTACTTCTAGGTTTCTTGTATTGCACGTATCTTTATGCAGAGGACGGCGAGCAGCTAGTTGAGGAGTGACTCCGAGGAGCCGCGACTCTATAGTTAGGATTTCCAGTTTTCGGTAGTTGTTGTTTAGTTAGCTGTTTTCAGTTTGTATCCGAGGATTTATTCGTGATTGGTTGTACCAGCTCTATAATGTGACATCGGAGTTGGGTTTTCTTTTATGTTATGTTATATTTTATTTTCCGCATTTGAGACTTGATACAATATGTTACCTTTTATCTTAGTGTTGATTTTAATAAATGATGCATGTTTTAATTTAATTATCTTATCTTTTAATGCTTTAAATGTATGCGGGGTAGAGAGTGTCACATTTAGTGGTATCAGAGCAGTTTGGCCCTATCCGGTCGTAGTATGAGTCTGTTGTAAGTCTGTTATGTGCTTTTGTTTGAATTATTTAAACTTGTTATAGACAATGGTGCTATATGTTAGGAGTTGTAACTTTTCCTGATTTAAGTTCCCTGTATTTAACAAGTTGTCTTGGGCATTTACAAGAACTTATAGCAGGAAGAGGAGGCAGAAACGACCAGGCTATCGCAAATGCTTTGGCACTCCTTACCAACGCGATAGACCAGAACCGGAACGCCAACAACAATGGGGGACCAACTGAGTTCCAGGGTCTCGACAAGTTCCAGTGGAACAATCGGCCATCTTTCAAGAGATTTTATAATCCTGAGGGTACCCTATTGTGGTTGAGGGAGACGGAGAAGATTTTCCAAGCTATGGGATGCAACGATCAACAGAAGGTCATTTTCGGGACTTTCATGTTGACTGAGGAGGCTGAGCACTGGTGGGAGAACTATCATCAGCACATGCTGGCTGAGGGTATTATGGTCACATGGAATGTCTTCAAGGATAGATTTCTCGAGAAGTACTTCCCAGCAGATATCCGCGACAGAAAGGAAATGGAATTCTTGGCACTGAAGCAGGGCAACATGTCAGTGGGAGAGTATGCGGCTAAGTTTGAGGAGCTGGCTCGTTATTACACACTGTATCAGTATATGACAGAAGACCACTCCAAGTGCGTCAAGTTTGAGGATGGTATACGTCCAGAGATCAAGCAGGCTATCACCTATCAGGAGATCCGAGTCTTCCCGGGTCCTAGTGAAAAAGTTTAGGATCTTTGAAGATGCCTACAAGTCCGGAGGGTCAGCCTCCAAGGGATCGGACAGCCAGAGCAACAAGAAGAGTGATCAGGGAAACAAGTGGAAGCCACGTCTCGCTCCAACCGGCAAGGACTTCAAGCGGGATGCCAAGAAGTCTCAGTTTTCTTCAGACAAGTCCAGGAGATGGGATTCATCTGATTCTAGACCTATTCTATATGATAAGTGTGGACAAAATCACTTCACTACCCAGTACAAGGAAACAAACATCATCTGCTTCAAGTGTGGCAAGTATGACCACATCAGTTGGAACTGCGAGGGAGGAAAGTCAAAACCACAGAGTGCGAGTAAAGGTCAGAAGCCTCAAGCCAACCGACTGAAGACCACGGGGAGAGTCTTTAATCTCAGTGGAGCCGAGACATCCGAATTTGAAGATTTGATCCAAGGTTTGTGTCTCATTAATAAAGTTCGTTTAACTGTATTGTTCGATTCGGGTGCAACTCACTCGTTTGTGTCATATGAATGTGCTAAGAGTCTTAAATTGCCTGTGACACTCCTTGAGTGTGATTTCAATTGTTGCCACACCCACGAATAAACATGTTCTTACATCTTATGCATGCAAGAATATTCCTATTACCATAGATGGCAGAGACTTTATTGTTGATCTTGTATGCTTACCCCTCAAGGACCTTGATGTTATTCTTGGCATGGACTGGTTATCTTCCAATCACGTCCTTCTGAATTGTTTTGATAAAACCATAGTTTTTGGAACTCTAGTGGAGTCTAGGGATCCTAGCTTTCTCTCTGCCAATCAAGTTAAGGCTTCAATGAAAGAAGAAGCCCAAGTTTAGATGATGCTAGCTTGCTTGGAAGTAGAGAGGCCTCCTGATGTCGACAGCGTGCCGATTGTGCGGGAATTTCCTGAAGTGTTCCCGGGGGATGTTTACGAACTACCCCCAGAAAGGGATATAGAGTTTACCATAGACTAAGTGCCTGGCACTGAGCCTATATCCAAAGCACCCTATAGAATGTCTCCTCTAGAGTTGGCTGAGTTGAAGAAACAAATAGAGGATCTGATGCAGAAGCAATTCATTAGGCCTAGGGTATCCCCTTAGGGAGCACCAGTGTTGTTAGTGAAGAAAAAGGATGGCAGTATGAGGTTGTATGTCGGCTATCGACAGCTCAACGAAGTGACCGTTAAGAATAGGTATCCCCTCCCTAGGATTGATGATCTCATGGATCAGTTGATCGGGGCTTGTGTTTTCTCGAAGATAGATTCGAGGTCAGGATACCATCAGATTCGGGTTAAGCACGAAGACATCCCGAAGACAGCATTTAGGACGCGATATGGTCACTTCGAGTATCTGGTTATGCCCTTTGGTGTGACCAATACTCCTGTTGTGTTCATAGATTACATTAACAAGACCTTTCACCTTTATTTGGATAAGTTTGCGGTGGTTTTCATAGATGACATCTTATTATACTCCAAGACTAAGGAGGAACATGAGGAACACTTGAGGGTTGTTTTGCAGACCCTTAAGGAGAAGCAGTTGTATGCTAAGTTGTCTAAGTACGAGTTTTGGTTAGAGGAGGTGAGCTTCTTAGGTCACGTGATCTCTAAAGGTGGGATAGCCGTTGATCCGGCTAAGGAAGAGACGGTGCTTCACTGGGAAGTGCCAAAGTCAGTGACCGAAATTAGGAGTTTCTTGGGTTTAGCAGGATACTATAGGAGGTTCATAGAAGGTTTCTCTACATTAGCTTTACCCTTGACCGGTCACACCAAGAAGGGACAGTTTTTGTGTGGGACTCTAAGTGTGAGGAGAGTTTCCAAACCCTGAAGGATAGGTTAACATTAGCACCAGTTTTGGTTTTACCCAATCCTAGTAAACCTTTTGTAGTGTATTGTGATGCATCGAAGCAAGGTTTAGGTGGAGTGTTGATGCAAGATGGTAAGGTAGTAGCTTACGCTTCTAGGCAGTTGAAAACCCATGAGAAGAACTACCCTTCCCATGACCTAGAGTTGGAAACTGTGGTTTTTGCCTTAAAGATTTGGAGGCATTATCTCTATGGTGCTAAGTTTGAGGTTTTTAGTGATCATAAGAGTTTGAAATATTTGTTTGATCAGAAAGAGCTCAATATGAGACAACGTAGGTGGATGGAGTTTCTTAAGGATTACGAGTTTGATCTCACCTACCACCCAGGAAAGGCCAATGTAATGGCAGATGCTTTAATTAGAAAAACATTGCACGTCTCCGCTTTAATGATTAGGGAGATGGATTTGATCGAGGACTTTAGAGACCTAAGTTTAGCTTGGGAAGTTACCCCTAAGAGCATTAAGCTTGGAACCTTGAAAGTTACCAACAACTTGATGGATCAAGTTAGAGAAGGCCAAAAGGTAGATAAGTTTCTCTTAGACCAGAGGGAGTTACTTGCTCAAGGTAGAGACCTTAGTTTTAAGGACGGAAGTGATGGGGTCTTGAGGTTCAAAGATAGAGTTTGTATACCAAATATCCAGGAGCTTAGGAAATTAATCCTTGAAGAAGGACATAGGAGTGCATTGAGTGCCCATCCAGGTGCCACTAAGATGTATCAGGATTTAAAGAGGTTGTTTTGGTGGCCTAGGATGAAGAAAGATATGGCTGAGTTTGTGTACGCTTGTTTAGTGTGCCAAAAGGCTAAGATAGAACACCAGAAGCCATCAGGAAAGTTGCAACCTTTAAGTATCCTAGAATGGAAATGGGGTAGTATCTCCATGGATGTTATGTCTGGACTCCTGAGGACTCTAGCAGGTTTTGAGGCTATATGGGTTGTTGTGGATAGACCGACTAAGTTCGCCCATTTCATCCCTATGAACATGGAATACTCTTTAGAAAAGTTGACCAGGCTGTACATCAAAGAGATAGTTAGGTTACGTGGTGTACCTTCTAGCATAGTGTCAGATAGAGACCCGAGGTTTACCTCTAGGTTTTGGAATAGTTTGCATGAGGCCTTAGGAACAAAGCTTAGGCTAAGTTCAGCTTATCACCCACAGACGGATGGTCAGTTTGAGAGAACCATCCGGTCCTTAGAGGACTTGCTTAGAGCTTGTGTGCTAGAACAGTCGGGTAGTTGGGACAAGTTGGACTATGACAAAAGGAAGAAGGCCCTCGAATTCCAGGAAGGCGATCACGTATTCTTGAGAGTTACACCAACATATAAATCTGTGTCTTTAACAGTCTCTGTATGTTCCTTATAAAGGTTATTAAATTCATTTTCATCAGTATCATAAAGAGAAGTAGAGGAAGAGGCAATTTCCTTAATCATGATCAAGTCTCTCGAAATCTAGATTGGCAACTAGAGGAAGTTCTGCCCCCAGAGGAGCCAGAACCTTCTCAAGTAACTATTCCCATAGAATATAAATCTGGTAATGTTTCAATAAGTTTTGCACCTCTCAGTAGGAGCAATTCAACTAGATCCTACTTCCGGATGACAACCAGATCCCGTGGTGGATCCTCCTCTCGAGGAGGTATGCCTCCATCTCCTTCCAAATCCAAAGAATTAACCATAGATGACTTTGCCCCATCAGCGGCCCAAATAACCAAAACCAACTTCCCAAATTTACCAAATAATGCTTTATTTGATCTTGAGAAAAGGTGTCAAAAAACCATTTTCGTTTTAAATTATTTATGGGATGCATAAATTCTGTTTGAAGTTTCTGTTTATCAATGTAAAATTTTGTGATAACAAAACATTGATTTACTTCAAAACTTTGATTTATCTCAGATTGAGTCGGAGACTCTCTCTGTTGTACTGTTGGAGGGGTTTCAACCCTATACTCCGGTTGAGGAGTAACAGGATGATCCCTAATTCCTGCTAATCTTAATGAGTGAATTGGGTTAATATCAATTGATCTTCTGGAATTAAATGATTGTCTAGATCCTTCAGGAGTTCTGTAGGATCTAGTTGAATTGCTCCTACTGAGAGGTGCAAAACTTATTGAAACATTACCAGATTTATATTCTATGGGAATAGTTACTTGAGAAGGTTCTGGCTCCTCTGGGGGCAGAACTTCCTCTAGTTGCCAATCTAGATTTCGAGAGACTTGATCATGATTAAGTCTCTTTGGGGTAACAGCATTTGCTTTTCAAGATTGACTTGTAAAAGCAAAGTTTCTTCTCTAGAAGAGATATTTAATGCTTTTGGAGAAATATTTGTTTTCATGGCTTTATAATATATTTTATAAATAACAGCCATGGGATAGGATTCTGGGTTCCAAATCCCTTCTTTTATTTTAATATCTAATTTGATATTATGTTTATTTTTTCCAAGACTATCTAAAGACATAGTATAGTTTGGATAGTTATTAAAAAAGGTTGGACCACTGTGAAGGTTGGTCTCAATTATTGAAAGAATCTGATCCTCGAACTTTGCAGGTCGAGTATCTCTTAGGCATACACATACAGGTGTATCTATGCCTAATCTATGCAAAGGTTTTATTGCAACTTGTATTAAACCAATATGCAAAAATCTGTATTTTTGCTTATGTTCCTTTAACATTGAAGGACTTAATAAATTTAAACTCTCTTGAGTTTTATCAACTTTTATTGTATATTCAGCAGTTTTAATGATATAATCTGATTTAAACATATCTAAGAGCTCATCTGTCTGAACAATTAGACTAGCATTTGGATGAGGGATACCAAGACACGGAAGAGACTTGACATCCTTTTTTACTTCGGAAACTAGTTTGGATAACTCTTCTGACCAGGGCTTAGGATTAGAGGTCTTTCTAAGCCTAGAATATAGAGGTTTACATTTTATCCTAATATTGGGAATAAACTCAGAGACATAATTTAAACATCCTAAGAATCTTTGTAACTGCTTCTTATCTTTAAGTTCATTTGGAAATTTTTCAGCAAAAGCAATACTTCTGCTTATTGGAGTGATTGTTCCCTGATGAATTTCATGACCTAGAAATCTCATCTTTGTTTGAAACAATTTTATCTTCTTTGCAGAAATGACCATGCCATTTCTTTTAATTGTTTCTTTGAATGTTTGTAAATGTTTGAAGTGTTGATCTATTGATTTTGAGTAAATCAGAACATCATCTATGTAGACAATAGTAAATTCAGAATGAGGATTCAGAATATCATTCATAATGTGTTGAAATTCTGAAGGTGCATTTTTAAGTCCCATAGGCATTACATTCCATTCGTAATGACCAAAAGGAACTGTAAAAGCAGTTTTGTATTTATCTTCTTCTGTCAATTTTATTTGATAAAATCCTGACTTCATATCAAACTTAGAGAATATGACAGAGTCATATAATCTTTTCAATAAATCTCTTTTATTTGGAATTGGATAGCGAATCCATTTTAAAACTTTATTGAGAGGTTTATAATTTATAACCATGCGAGGTTCTCCTCGTTCTAGCTCAGCGTTATGATTAACATAAAAAGCTGTGCAGCTCCAAGGAGATTTGCTTGACCTGATTAACTTCTTATCAAGAAAACCTTTAATATCCTTCTTGCAATATTCAAGGGTTTCGTTATTCATTTGAATGGTCTTGCTTTTGTGGGTATTTTACTTTCATGAAAACCTTCTTCATATGGTAAAGAAACCATATGAGTTTTCCGTTCCCAAAAAGCATTAGGGACTTCTGAACAAACTTCATGTTCAAATTCTTTTTGTATTTGTATTATTTTTTCTTTTATCAAAGGGTCTTGAAGTTGCTTTTCTATTTGCATATAATATTTCTTTTGCAAAAATCCAATTTGATTCTCTTTTCTTTTAATGATTGATAAGAAATTCTTTTCATCTATTTTATCATTTAAAGTATTTAATTCCTTTTGTTTGATTGGATTGATAAATTCAAAGAGAACTTCTTGGTTATCTTTTATTGTTGTTATGCCTTCTTCAGTTATGTTTAATGGATATAGTTGTGTTAGGAATGGGGTTCCTAAGATTATTTGTTCTGATGTATCTTTTACTAGAAGGAAAGAACTTTTGAAGCAAATTCCATTATTGCAAATCTTAGCATTTTCTAATTTATATTTTACTTGTAATTTTTGATTATTTGCTGTGTATAATCTTTGGAGTGTCTTTTGATAATATTGTGTAGGAATTAATCCTTCTTGAATACAATTTAAATCTGCTCCTGAATCAATTAATGCAATAAATGGTTTGTGAAAAGAGTTTTTAATTTTTAGATTTACCTTAACATGCCATTTTTGTTGCATGGTTTTTATTTGTAAAAAGAAATCTGTGTCTTTAACAGTCTCTGTATGTTCCTTATAAAGGTTATTAAATTCATTTTCATCAGTATCATAAAGAGAAGTAGAGGAAGAGGCAATTTCCTTTCCTTTCCCCAATGATTTTTGAAAATTTTGTGACAAAATTTTATATTGTTGTTTTAATTGAGTAATTTCAGATTTTAAATTCTTAACTTCTTTGTATAAAGAAGGTAGAGTTAGGGGTTCTTCTAAAAAAGTAGATTGAGGATTTAAAATATCTTGTAAATTATATCCTTTAAATTCTTGGGTAGTTATTTCCTGATTTTCTAACTCTTTATATTTTTCTAACATTGCTAGTTTTACTTGAGGGTCTTCAATATTACTTATTAAATCTAGAAGGACACGTGCTTCTTTGGTGAGAACATTAATAGTGAATTTACATTCACAGTTATCACCTAGACAGCCACAACTTATGCAGCCGACGTCAGAATCAGAAGATGTTTCTTGATTCTGATAAATTATTTCTTGTTCATCCTCAATAGAGGAGTCACTGGATGAATCTGTTTCGTATAAAAGTATTTTTGTTATTTGTTCTTTTATTTCTTCATCCATCTTTAATTCTTTTATTTTTTGTTTAACTTTGCATTGTTTCGCTATGTGACCAGTACGACCACATTTGTAACAAACTATATTTTTATCAAAATTATTTGTAAAAGGTTTCATCGGCCCTTACCAAATTCTTAAAAGAGTCGATGAAGTTGCGTACCAAATTGCATTGCCACCTTTCTTGTCTAAACTTCACAATGTCTTTCATGTGTCACAACTTCGTAAGTACATTCATGACCGAAACCATGTGATAGTCCCCGACATGATTCAGTTAAAAGAGAATTTGACTTTCGAGGTACAACCCTTTTGAATTGAGGACCGGAGGGTGGAGCAGCTGAGGGGCAAAGAGATTCTGTTGGTTAAAGTCGTTTTGAGTGGGGCAACTGAGGAAGGTGCTACCTGAGAGCTTAAGAGCAAGATGATGGAGGCGTACCCACATCACTTCGTTCGAGGCAAGTAGAAATTTCGAGGACAAAATTTTTATAAGGGGGTTGGAATTGTAACACCCCGTTTTTCGTGTAAGTGCTTTTATGTGTGCCTGGTTTGTTAGGAAAGTTTAGAGTGGGCTAAGTGGGGTTTTTGAGTTAAAATTCCCTTCCTGACGCCTGAGCACGCCCATGCTCATGAGTCAGCACGCCCGTGCTTAAGACTGCATGCGTCTCATTGACGCTGTTATGAGCTGTCAAGCGTGTCTCGTTGGAGATAAGTTGACCAAGCCCGTGCTCAGGTCTGAGTCTTTTTACAGACGTCAGACTGTGAGGGTTATGAGTTACAACCCTCAAATTGGCACTTTAGGCAACCCTAAGTGTGACGGCAGCCTCTCCCTCTATTCCCCTTTGAACCCAAACTGTTCTTCGTGTTCTCGCTCTTTTGGGAGAGTCAATCACGAGATAGTGCCAATTAGCTAAGGTCAAAGTTCTTCCCTATTTTGTTTCCTTTTCCGTTTCATGAATTGGGAACTAATGGGTTAACCCTGTTTGTGTTGACTAAGGCATGGGATCGTTCGTCTAGCCGTTCGAGGGAACCATTCTAGGAGCGTCTTCGGTTTAACGGGAATTCTTCATACCAGGTATCGGTAGAAGAAATAATATGAGTATGTAGGCTTGGGGGTAGCATAAGACGAAGGGTGCCCATAACCCTTTATGTTTGATAACATATTGTATGCCTATATGATTATTTGCTATTTGATGTCAACTGTTTATGATGATATTGGCATGATTGAGATTACCTAATTCATACTGATATGAATGTTCTTGTTAGTGAATATTGTTTGTTATGGACATATTGAAGGTTGATGCTATGTTATTATGAGTTTATAATGATTATTGTCTGATGTTTGATGTTATGACGCATTGATATTAACGTTAAATCTACTTACAATATTAAGGGAGGTTGTCCCCCTTGTTCATAAGACTGAATGTAGTAATGAGTGAGGAATTACCAAACGGTTTAGTCAATGACCTTAGGGACTGATTCATGAGTGATTAGGGACAATTTAATGAACTGAGATTAAAGGACTAATTCCTCTTTAATTTGTAAGACATGAACATTAATTTAATATTAACGACACTGACTAGTTATGGATTAGAAGAACCTTAGGATTGAATCTGAGATGTCCCCCATCCTTTTGGCTAAGGGTCTGTGAACCTTCTGCCCAGAACAGCAGGGCGCGCGTTTGAGCACGCCCATGCTCAACAGGGAACACGCAAGTGCCCCCGTTCAAACCAGAACCTAGGTGCGCTTTTGAGCACGCCTGTGCTTAACAGGCAGCACGACCGTGCTTGCCTGGGAAGCTCAGCACGACCGTGATGAATGGTGAGCACGAACGTGCTCACCTGTGCATAACAGGAACTTGAATTGTGAAGAAGCAGGGGTGTTTTCACCCCAATGCTTTAAAAGACTTAATAAAATACCAACGGAACATGAAGACCAAATACAAGTGATAAGATTATGTACCTTGGTAGCCTAGTGGCCAAGGGGACCTTGATGCTTGATGGTCAAGGTGGTAATCTCTAGTGCTTAATGGCTAGAGTGTTATTGATGATATGGTACCTAGGTAGCCTAGTGACCAAGGGGGCCTTGATGCTTGATGGTCAAGGTGGTAATCTCTAGTGCAGAACCACTAGAGTGTATAATTAATAAATACGAAACGATAGCGATAATCCTCGATAGCCGAGTGGTCGAGGTGTTGATGGTGTTAAAACTTGGGTAGCCTAGCGGCCCAAGCGGAGGTGGTGGTTGTGCTTGTTTGATGTGTTGAGCATGCATTCACGCATCGGAGATGTTAGTGGAGGATGTTCAACATAGGGGAGGTCACCCGAGTTATGGTGATCTTGCCGTCCGTGGTGATTAAAGTGAATCATATACAACCGTGGTGGCACATCCGAGAATAAGGTGCATCGGCTCTCCTAGGGGTCCATCCGAGGTTTGGTGGATTGCCCCGGCGTTGGTGCTTATTTGCCAATGTGGAGATGTAACTCCGAAGTTGACTTCCTAAGGTAGATGGATCCAAGTGCATAATGGAGTAGTGGAGCAGAGTTGCATTGCATAGCATACATATGTGTATGATGATTTGATGTGTTATATTGTTGTTCGTTATAACATGCTTCGTTTGATGTATGCTCGTCTTGCTAACTGCTTCCTTGCCATTATATTCATATTCATATTTCTTACTCCCAACTTCTATATTTCTTGTATTGCACGTATCTTTATGCAGAGGACGGCGAGCAGCCACTTGAGAAGTGACTCGGAGAAGCCGCAACTCTTTAGTTAGGATTTCCAGTTTTCGGTAGTTGTTTAGTTAGATTTTTCAGTTTGTATCCGAGGATTTATTCCGGATTGGTTGTACCAGCTCTGTAATGTGACATCGGGGTTGGGTTTTCTTTTATGTTATGTTATATTTTATTTTCCGCGTTTGAGACTTGATACAATGTGTTACCTTTTACCTTAGTGTTGGTTTTAATAAATGATGCATGTTTTAATTTAATTATCTTATCTTTTAATGCTTTAAATGTATGCGAGGTAGAGGGTGTCACAATTGGTGGTATCAGAGCAGTTCGGCCCTGTCCGGACGTGGTATGAGTCTGTTGTAAGTCTGTTCTGTGCTCTTGTTTGAATTATCTGTACTTGTTATAGACAATGGTGCTATATGTTAGGAGTCGTAACTTTTCCTGCTTTATGTTCCCTGTATTTAACAAGTTGTCTTGGGCATTTACAGGAACTTATGGCTGGAAGAGGAGGCAGAAACGACCAGGCTATCGCAGATGCTTTGGCACTCCTTGCCAACGCGATAGGCCAGAACCAGAATGCCAACAACACCGGGGGACCAGCTCAGTTCCAGGGTCTTGACAAGTGCCAGCAGAACAATCCGCTATCTTTTAAGGGAGCTTAAGATCCTAAGGGTGCCCTGTTGTGGTTGAGGGTAGATGGAGAAGATCTTCCAAGCACTGGGATGCAACGATCAGTAGAAGGTCATTTTCTGGACTTTCATGTTGACTGAGGAGGCAGAGTACTGGTGGGAGAACTGTCATCAACCCATGTTGGCTGAGGGTACTGTGGTCACATGGAATGTCTTCAAGGACAAATTTCTCGAGAAGTACTTCCCAGCAGATATCCGCGACAGAAAGGAAATAGAATTCTTGGCACTGAAGCAGGGAAACATGTTAGTGGGAGAGTATGCGGCTAAGTTTGAGGAGCTGGCTCATTATTACACACTGTATCAGTATGTGACGGATGACCGCTCCAAGTGCGTCAAGTTTGAGGATAGTCTACGTCCACAGATCAAGCAGGCTATCACCAATCAGGAGATCTAAGTCTTCCCTATCCTAGTGAACAAGTGTAGGATCTTTGAAGATGCCTACAAGTCCGGAGGGTTAGTCTCCAAAGGATCGGACAGCCAGAGCAACATGGAGAGTGATCAGGGAAACAAGTGGAAGCCGAGTCTCTATCCAACCGGCAAAGACTTCAAGCGGGATGATAAGAAGTCTCAATTTTCTTCAGACAAATCCAAGAGATGGGATTCATCTGATTCTAGACCTATTCGGTGCGGCAAGTGTGGACAAATTCACTTCACTTCCCAATGCAAGGAAACGGACATCATCTGCTTCAAGTGTGGCAAGTATGGCTACATCAGTCGGAACTGCGATGGAGTTTTTATCAGAAGGAGTTGAATATGAGGCAGCGTAGGTGGATGGAGTTTTTAAAGGAAGTTTGATCTAACCTACCACCCAGGAAAGGCCAATGTGGTGACAGATGCCTTAAGTAGGAAAACTTTGCATGTCTCCACTTTGATGGTCAGGGAGATGGATTTGATTAAGGAGTTTAGAGACCTGAGTTTAGGTTGGGAAGTTACCACTAAGAGTATTAGGCTTGGAACCTTGAAGGTTACCAACAGTTTGATAGATCAAGTTAGAGAGGGTCAGAAGATAGACCAGTTTCTCTTAGACTAGCGAGAGTTGCTTGCTCAGGGTAGAAACCTTAGTTTCAAGGAATTAAGTGATGGATTTTTGAGGTTTAAGGATAGAGTTTGCATACCAGATGTTCCTGAGCTTAGAAATTTGATCCTTGAGGAAGGACATAGGAGTGAACTGAGTGTGCTCCCAGGTGCCACCAAGATGTATCAAGATCTTAAGCGAATGTTTTGGTGGCCTAGGATGAAAAAGGATGTAACTGAGTTTGTCTATTCGTGCTTAGTGTGCCATAAGGCCAATATAGAACACCAAAAGCCTTCGGGAAAGTTGCAACCTTTGTGTATCCCAGAATGGAAATGGGATAAGCATCTCCATGAATTTTATGCCTGGACTCCCTAAGACTCCAGCTGGTTTTGTGGCGATCTAGGTTGTTGTGGATAGATTGACGAAGTCTGTCCATTTCATCCCTATGAATATGGAATATCCTTTGGAAAAGTTGACCATGTTGTACATCGAAGAGATAGTTAGGCTACATGGTATACCCTCTAGCACAGTGTCAGATACAAATCTGAGGTTTACCTCTAGGTTCTGGAATAGTTTACATGAGGTGTTAAGTACCAAGCTTAGACTTAGTTCAACTTATCACCCACAGACTGATGGTCAGTCTGAGAGAACTATCCAGTCCTTAGAGGACTTGCTCAGAGCTTGTGTCCTAGAACAGTCTGGTAGTTGGGACAAGTTTTTGCCCCTGATAGAGTTCACCAACAACAATAGTTTCCATTCCAGTATTGGGATGCACCTTATGAAGCTCTTTATGGAAGGAGATGTAGGACACCCTTGTGTTGGAATGAACCTGGTGATAATGTAGTGCAGGACCTGATATAGGGCAAGAAACCACAAAAAAAGTGAGGAAGATTCAGGAAAAGATGAAAGTGGCACAAAGTAGGCAGAAGAGCTACTAAGACAAAAGGAGGAAGGCGCTCGAATTCCAGGAAGGTGACCATGTGTTCTTGAGAGTTACCCCGACAACTAGAGTTGGTAGAGTGATAAAAGCGAGGAAACTTACTCCTAGGTTATTGGTCCTTACCATACCACCATTCTTGTCCAACCTTCATAGTGTCTTTCATGTGCCTCAACTCAAAGTATATTCATGACCCTAGCCACGTGATAGTACCCGACGCAATACAATTAAAAAAGAACTTGACTTTTGCGGTATCGCCCAGTTGAGTCGAGGATAGGAGGGTAAAGCAGCTAAGAGGCAAGGAGATCCCTTTGGTCAAAGTTGTTTGGGGTGAGGCTACTGAGGAAAGTGCTACATGGGATCTGGAAAGCAAGATGATGGAAGCATACCCACACCTTTTCAATCCAGGTGAGTAGAAATTTCGATGATGAAATTTTTATAAGGGGGTGGAATTGTAACACCCCGTTTTTCGTTAAATGCTTATATATATACTTATTTGTTTGGTTAAGCCTTAGGACTTAGCTTAGAATTATTATTGAAGGGCTAAGTGAGATTTCTAGGCTTAAAATCCCTTTCAGGTACATGAGCATGGCATTGCTCATGTCAACCATGCACGCGTCTTGACACTGTTTGAGTCACAAGCACGACCATGCTCAATAGGGAGCACGATCGTGCTCAGTGGGAGAACGAGTTTCGCTGACGCTAAATTGAGCATGCCCGTGCTCAATAGGGAGCACGACCGTGCTCAAAGGGAAAAACCGCACCTCGAAAGCGCTGATGTGAGCACGCCCGTGCTCAAGGAGGAGCACGACCGTGCTCAGGTCTTTGTCTTTAAATATATTGCTAACAGCGAGAGTTACGAGTTAAACCCTCAATTTGGGACTTTTAGGCAACCCTAAGTGTGATGGCAGCCACTCTCGTTTGTCCCATTTAAACCCAGTCACTGTTTGGTGTTCCGTTCGTGTTTGAGAGAGTAGAGTCACGCGTTAAGTGCCAATCCAAAGGTAAGTTTTTCCCTTTTCTGTTTCCTTTTCTGTTTCATGAATTGGAAACTAATTGGTTAACCCTTTCGTGTTGGCGAAGGCTTGAGAACGGTCGTCGAATCGTTTGAGGGAACCAGTTTAAGATCTTTATTAGTTTAATGGGAATTCTTCATATCAGGTATGGGGAGAAGGATAGTGTAAACATTATGCAAAGGGGTAGCTTAAGATGAAGGGTTCCCATAGCCCTGATGTTGTTAACTGTTGTCAATGCCATGTTATATTTGATTATATGTTCATTTGGATTAATTGCTATAATTGTTATTTGGTTAATGGTATGTCTGTTATGATGCCGAGTTGATGTATCTATTTTAATGCCAATTTATGAATGATGATTAATATGTTTATACTATGATTAACTGGTTGAGTTGTGCTGTTTATGTCATGAACATTGTTGGTTGATAATGTTGTTATGAGTGTTGGCTAAATTATGTTTGTTGATGTTGGAATGTTAATAAGACCCTAATTGATAAATAGGAATCTTAATTAACATAACGGTTAAGGGAATAATTCCCCGAATGTTTCATAAAACATGGACTTAATAGTGAGAGGTGAGTTTTATATCAAATGGTTTAGCCAAGACACTGGGATTTGATTTGAGAGTATTTAGGGAGTTTTTGGCTTCAAGAACACCATGAATCTGCCCAGAACAGTACGGCCAGCACCAGGAGCATGGCCATGCTTAACAGGGAGCATGCCTGTGCTCCCAGTTTGAATCTGGAAGATGGTCGTACTTTAAGCACTGACGTGCATAACAGTGAGCACGACCGTGCTCCACTTAAGTGGCAGCACAACTATGCTGGGTTAAGCACGCCCGTGCTCCCCTTACTGGTCAGAACGTGAGTTAATGGCAAGAAAAGGGTGTTTCACCCCAAATGTCCCCAATAATGTGATAAAACACCAATCGAATGAACAAGAGATAGATAACTTAATTAAAGGCTAATTAAGATAAACAAGGATAATAAGTTGGTTAAGCCGGTGCCTAATGGTTTACCAAATGTTGATAGGCTTTGGTGCTTTTTGGCCAAAGTGGCCTCGTTGGTTTTTCGTCGAGGTATTGATAAGTGGAACCTTGGTGCTTTTTGGCCAAGGGGGCCTTGACTCATAAGTGTTAAGGTTTTGATGTTGCTGATGAGGCTTGGGTGCTTATTGGCCCAAGAGAAGGAGGTGGTTGCCCTGTTTGTTTGTTGTTGTGCCCATGCATTCACACATTGGAGTTGTTAGTGGGGGGAAGATCAACATAGGAGAGGTCGTCCTAGAGTACGACGATCTGGACGTCCGCGGGTGGTTTACTTAAGATTTGATGAACCGTGCGTCCCCTGTGGTGGCGTATCCTAGAGTATGGTACGTCGGCTATCCAAGGGGTTCACCCATGGTTTGGCGAACTGCCGACGTGGGTGCTTTTGGGCCAATGTGGATATGTAACTCCGAAGTTGCCTTCTTGAGATAGTTTGGATCCACATGCATAATGGAGTAGCGGAGTAGTGTTGCACAGCATAGCATATGTTGGTTGAAATAGTATGTTGATATTGATGCTTAAATATATAAGTTGTATATTGCTATGCCATGCTATGATGCATGTGCATCTTGCTTCCTATCTCCATGCCGATGTATTTATATGTTTTCTTACTCCCTGTTTTCTCTGTTTCTGTTGTTGGCATGTATCTTTTATGCAGAGGACGGCGAGCAGCTAATGGAGGAGTGACTCTGAGGAGCCGTGACTCTTTAGTTAGGATTTCCAAGTTTTCTAGTTGTTAGTTGTTTAGTTTATTTTAGTATCAGTTGTATTACGTGATTGTATCCTGATATGGTATATCAGCTCTGTATGTGACATCGGGGTTGGGTTATGTATGTTTTACGTTTTATTTCTTTTAAAACTATGTTTCTTTTCCGCGTTGTGAACTAGCTCATGTAGGACCTTTCTACCCACGGACCTTTTCATTTCAATTAAATGAATATGTATGTTTTAATTTTTTAAATATCTTTACCTCAAAATGCTTTATATAACATACGGGGTAAAGGGTGTCACAGAGTACAGTGAAAGGATAACTTTGACGTTTGAGACCTTCCTTGTTAAGATGATAGCATCTCGATGGTTTTATTATGGATTTATGGAGGACCTCTAAAAGTCTTGATTTGTTTCTGGTGATCGTGGACGGGCTGACGAAGTTGACACCCTTCTTACCTGTTAAGATCCACTATGCAGTGGAGAAGCTAATCGAAGTATGTATCAGAGGACTGATCAGACTTCATGTAGTATATTCAAGCATCGTTTCAGATGAAACCCGAAGTATACTCCACGTTTTTTTGTAGAGTCTGCTCTAAGTATTGAGGACCACTCAACTTGTCACCCTCAACTCGATGGACAACTAAGAAATGATCTATTCCTTAGAAGGTTTGCTGGGAGTAAGTGTAGTACCTAAGTATTGTCATCCCTATAGTAGGATAAACAAGAGGTGATATGAATTTTGTCAAGGTGTAGATGTGACTGGTAAGATGAGAACCCCTAAGCTCAACGTCATTAAGTAAGTCGATTACGATAGATCTTATCATGATCGATGCAGAATATCACTAAAGGAATCTAGAGTAATGATCAAATTCTCGTAGTTATGATTGATTGTATGAATTTGAAAGATTAAAAAGAAAGTACCTATAGTAATTTCACCTAAGTGGATTCGAGCGAAAGAGATAAGCTCTTGTGTAAACTAATTGCTAGAGAAGTTCAAGGTTGATGAGTTGGATAATCCTACCCAGTGTGGTTCCTTTTGATTTCAGTTTGCCTTAAGGAGTGTAGCGATGTTTTACTTGGAGACTTTAAATGTGTGATTTTGATATAAACTGGAAGAGTAGACTACACTCAAAGGGATTGAGACTGCAATTGTATATCTTGAATAGGAAGCTAATTCATGTTCCCGAAAAAGTAATGTTGATCTTAATGTTGACTGTGAGAGTTAGATGTTTGAAAAAGGTTTTTATAGTGGACCAGTGTTGAGGAGGGAGGTGATTAAGTTTTGATTTTTGCTCTTCAGGTGGGAGGAACTAAGATTAATTGTCATGGATAGTGGATACAATGTGGTGATGGATAGTTTCGAGGATAAATAGAACGACATAAGAATGGATTTTATTATGGAGTTATCGATAGGATGAATGAAGCGACAGGAAATACAGCGTAGGATCTTGAGGTCAAGGTGCGATTACAAGATCCTGTCTAGTTATGAGTTACGGAATTTCGGGGACGAAATTTTTTTTTTAAGAGGGGTAGTGTTGTAATATCCCGATTTTTACATATATGTTTATATTATTTTATTGGAGTTTATTTTATTTACTCATTTAAAATTATTTTATTGAATGCGTTAGCACAACATTATTGCAGCGTATGCACTCTTGCTAGCAAATAATATTTCGCTATCATCACTATTATTATTTGTTTAGAAAAATATTTCAAATAATATGATTGAAATAAATTTATTTTCAGTTTTTACTCTATTTAAATTTAGATTTAAAATAAATTGGTTTAGAATTAATCTGAAATTAATTTTGGATCATTGATTTCCTTGGTTGATAAATTCAACCTTCAATATTTAATCTAATTTGAGTTTTGAAATTATAGATTTTTCCCTCATTGTTTTTAGATCCAAGGGTTAATATTTATTTCTTTTTTCTAGACTCAATCCCAACTACTCATTTTTCTTTTGTATCTGCACTAAATAAAAGAAAAATAAAAAAAAATAAACTCTCCCTTGTTTCAGAAGTCTCACGCACGATACCCCTTCTCACAATTCTTTCTTTTTCTTCTCCCTTGTTCCATCTTCTTCTTCTTCAAGACCAGCCACGCTTGGCTGCTGTGGGACACTGTTCGACCACCATGCAGTAGGGAGAAGACGGCCAAGCATCGCCGCTCGCGCGTTGTCTATGGCCTCTATTCCACCATCTCTATTCAGTTAAGCATATTTCTTCTTCCCTAAAGCTTGCCTTCATTTTGGTCATGATTGTTACAGAAAAACACTCCACTACTGTCCTCCGTCGCTTCCACCGTCAGCCACCACGCCGGACAACCTAACAGCCACCACCTCTTCTTCTTCCTTGTTGGGTGAGTGAAAATTCCACCCATATACCTTTAGAATCAAAAATCCTAATTTCTTAATTAGAACCTAAATCCCCAAATTGATGGTATTTGTTTTTAAGTTGGGTATGTCAATTTTAAATTCGCCAAGCCAATTGCTCAAATTCCCTCTTAAATTCGGATTTCCCCAAATTTCACTCAAACCCTAACTTTTCATCTTACTCAAATTATGAAATTGTTTCTGTTTTAGTGCAATTAGGACTTTTAATTGATGATTTCTAAGTTCAATTTCATGATCCTCTAATCAAATCAAATTTTCCCCAAATTTTTCCCCAATTGATTATATTGGAAAATTGATTCTATTTTTGTTAAATTAAATGCATGAATTTATTAGATTGTATGTTTGATGTTGAGTTATTGATTGGTATGTTGTTTGGTTGTTGAATGTGCTTGGACGCTCTCTCTTGATGTTGTTCGTGACTGCGCTTCTTTGTGGAAACTTGAATTTCATTCTTGGAAGCTGTCATTGAGTTACCTAAGGGCATTGCAAGGTGTTAGAAGAACCCGGAACGTCAAGTCAGGTTGTTAGAGGGTGTCCATTCTTGTGATGTTTTGTTGAGCAGGGAGTTAACTATGGAACCCGGAAGAAAAGAGTCTTTAGTTTTTCTGTTATAGGTAAAAGGAGCTTACCTCATGAGTTTGATAGCTACATGCTTAAAGTATTTGTTTGGGTATGTCTATATTTGTGATGTTTGATGTTTGGTGAGAATATGTTGTTTTACTTAACTGTCAGTAAATAAATGTTTATAAATGTCGGTATGCTTATATGGAGTTATGTTATGTATGACTGGTTTGGCTGAGAGCATGACATTGGTCATACTTGATAATGATGAATTATGTTATTAAAAATTTTAATCAGAAAAGAAATGAGATTTTCAGTTTTCTCAAGAGGAAGAGATTATGAAAACATAAGTTAAGGACCTTGGCATTGGACAAGTTAAGAATTCGAAGAAGATTTACAGATGATTTTGGAATAAATTTTAAAGGGTGAGTGTTAGTGAGGTCAAACAGTGAAAAATCGCATTATCTTTATTTTCCCTAAATATTTCGAAAATAAAAAGATAAGTCTCTAAAATATTTTAATGTTACCATGGAAAATATCGTATTTGAAATAAAAAGTCTTTTGTTTTACAAAAAGTTTGATTCTCTTTGAAAATGTCATTGTGGCAGAAATTCTGTTAACGATTTGTTTCAGAACCTAAAGATTTTAAAATGGTTTCTGATGATTTAACGTTTTAAAAATGAATTTCAGCAGAAAAGATTTTCTATAACATGTTTTAAACGAGCGAAAATAATTCGGATGAACCTTGATGAGTTTCAGATCTTTGTTTTGGTATTTTTTTCACAGAACAAAAACTGTGTTGCAAACAAGAAAGTTAAGAGAACCTAGAAGACGAGACGTCGGGTCATTCTAGAGTTCTATGAGAAAAACACATGGATTCGTAATCTGTGTTATATATGGTGGACTTCGTGTCCCATATCTACGAACCTAGGACTGGTGCATCGGTCTAGGTTTCGTGGTTGAGCGCTCTGACTGCAAGTCCTGTGTTAAGAATGATTGGGCTTTATGCCTTTAGTTGCGTGCTTTGAGCCTCGACAAGAAAGAACGAACGAAAAAGAAAACACCAAACTGACTGTTTTACATGCAAGAACCGGCAGACGTGCCATTGCGTTGACGAGCTACAATCCATAAGGGAATTGATAAATTGGATAGTTATGGACCAAGAGGGTCTTTAGGGATATCTGGGTTCGAATGCCATAGAAGGCCGGGTCCTTGCAACCTCGAGTCGTGGTATTCGACTGCCAAACACAGATGTACTCAATAGGAAACTATTTAATAATATTTAGGTGTTGACATGATACCTTGAACAATTGGAGTTCGGACCTAAATTGAGAGGCCGAACTCATGAGAACAATTGTGTTATGGGGATATTACGGCCTATACTGCTCGACGAAGGGAAGTTAGGATCTCCGGGGATTAAGAAATTGATAGTGATATTTGAAGTATCATGCATTCGTAGAAAAACATATTGATTGACGGAATGGAAAATCCCTTGAGAGGATTATTTTGTTATATGGAAATTGTGTTTTCCTTCAAGTTGATATATATGAAATACTGTGATTACTCGCTGTCTTTTTTTGGATGTGTCGAGTGTGTGACTATTATGATAAGCTACTATTATGAGTATATCACCCTTGCTATGTACATGTGGAATGCCTTGTGGTATCTGTGGATATGTGTACAGTTTTGTCTCAACGGTAGTCTGGATCACCATGAAACCCTGAGAATTGAAGATTATGATGCTAACAATGATGATGAGTGAGCTGTTGTGGGTAAGACCTCGTTTTTATTTCGTACTACTCACAGGAATGAGCTACCACACCTTCTTTTCGAGGTATTCGATGATGGGGATGACATTGTGAAATTTCCCAACGGACATATCTGGTTTGACCAGCTGTGGCGTCATCTTCTTGGTGTAAGGGTTTTGGAGTCTTTTTCTAAGTATTTATCTATGGTATGCTATGGCTCCTTTATTTCTTTCTTGATAATTATAACCATGTATATTTGAAAATTGTACGCTTCGGCGGAAAAACCTTTGATCATCGTTTGGATGATAATGTTTTGTTGTATGTGATGTAGGTTGAATCCATTGCCTTTATGCTTTTGAATGTTCGCATTCAAAGAAAATTTTTTGAACCCATTTTTACGAACGTAGTTATTTATTTATCCTATTTTTCGAAAGCAACCAAAATTTATTTTCTTTTTTTGTTTTCGCATCGGGTTGACATGTAGCGCCGAGGGGGTGTTATAAGGCAAGTGTAAAGAATACTTGTAAGCTATTGGATTATAGTGGATAAAACCTTCAAGTAGAAGGGACTAGACATAGCTCTTGGTTGGAAGAGAGTGAACCATGATAAATCGTTGTGTGTTTTTCTTTATCCCTTTTTTCATTGAATATTTATTTTAACTAACCTTTAGGGATTTGCTCTTGAGATTCTTAACACCTCTTTTAAGATACTATTTTTAGTGTGTGCCTTTGTTTCTGCCTTGCGTGTAAACTTGTTTTCAAAAAGGATTTTCAAATGATTAAGAAACACAATTCAACCCCCCTTCTTATGTTTCCCTGTGCCACTTTCAAGGTGCTCTCAAATGGGAGAAGGTCTACTACTCACACAGAAAGGAGGTTGGATACGGCAGTGTGTAACGAAGATTGCTCTCTTTTTGGTCCAGCGTCTCATGTTATACCCTTACTAGAGAATATTCAGATCATTTCCCTTTGTTATTAGATCTTAAAAAAGGATCTCAATCCTTTCCTTCTCAGTTTAAGTTCCAAAGTATGTGAATTGATCATAAAGATTGTCATAGAGTTGTTGAAGAAGCTTGGAGAAGATCAGTAATAGGCTGCCTCAGGTTTATTCTTGCTCAGTAGCTTAGATTTTTGAACGCAGACTTGAAAGTTTGGAACAAGGAGACTTTTGGTGATGTACACCAAAAGGTGCAGCATGCTCAGGAAAAGGTGGACGGAATCCAAGAGGAGATTTCTTCAAAAGGTTACTCTGAATTCCTTCATGCTGAGGAGCTTATTGCTCAATTTGATCTTCATCAAGCCTTTCACTTTCAAGAGGATTTTTGGAGAGCAAAGGCAAAAGTTAACTGGTTTGTTCAAGGCGATAGAGACACCTCCTTTTTCCATAGATTGGCTAAAGTAAGGTTAGTCTCAAAACAAATGTCAGTCTTAAAACAAGGTGATGTTTTCTTGGATAATCAACATGATATTGAGAACCATGTGTTAGACTATCACAAATCATTGTATGCTTCTCAAAATTCCTGCTTAATCAGTAACCTTATTGACAGAGTTGTACCAAATCTGGTTTCTATTGAATACAATGCTTTCCTTACCAATTTGCTAACCCTTGATGAAGTTAAATATGCAATCTTCTCCATAAATGTCTCAGGGGCCCCTGGTCCTAATGGATTTGGGGGGTTATTCTACCAAAAACACTGGGAAATCATAAAGCATGATGTGTATGGTTCTGTCCTTCAGTTCTTTAAGGAGTCTTGGCTGCTGCCCAACCTAAACTCAAACATGGTTGTCCTGATTCCTAAGTTCTACGGTGCTGTTAAAATAGAAGATTATAGACCTATAGTGTAACACCCCGCTTTTCGTTAATTGCTTTCCTTTAAGCTTGTTTGGTTGTTAAGTTGTTGGCTAAGGGCTTAGTGGGATTTTTGGCTTAAAAGTCCCTTTCTGGTACATGAGCACGCCCATGCTCATTAGCTAGCACACCCGTGCTTAAAGTCAGAAGTGTGTTTCTGATTTTAAGTTGAGCACGCCCGTGCTCAACAGTGAGCACGCCCGTGCTCAACAGTGAGCACGCCCGTGCTCAATGCGCGGACCGCGTCTCGCTGACGCTAAGTCCAGCACGACCGTGCTTGATGAAGAGCATGACCGTGCTCAAGTGTGACCTATATATTCTTGGCACAGAATTCGAGGGTTATGTTTCAACCCTATTTCTGGTAGCAGCAGTCACCCTATTGCGGCCAGAACAGTTCTCTCCCTTTTTTCCACTAACTCAAATAGTTTCGTGAGTGTTAGAGACCTTGGGAGACCTTTGGTATCTGTGTCAGGTATATAGGTAACGTTTCTTTCCCTTCTAAGTTTCCTTTTCAAGGTCTTGAATTGGAAACTAATGGCTTATGTATTGTGTGACCAAGGTTTGGAAGGCTAGCTGAGTCGCGTTGGGAACTATGGTCTTTTCATTGTTTGGAGTGTACGTTAGAGCAACCTTCAATCTAGGTATGGGGAGAAGGGTAGTGTACTCATAGGCTTGGGGTTAGATTATAGTAAAGGGGTTCCCATAGCCCCGATTTGTTTGTATGAGTATATGATTTATATATTGATTTGTTGGTTATTTTGATAACATGATAGTGGTTGTTAACATGCTGTTTTTATGCCTATACATCTGTTTGTTTAATTGTGATAACCTGATTATTGGTTGTTTTGGTATATGATGTATATGTCTATGTTCATAATAATTGATTTGTGTTTATATTGTTATTGTTGTTATGAACATGATGATGAGTATGATTGTTGGATGATGTTGTTGATCCTGTTGATTGATTGGTTGATGCCATGCGATAATAATGTTGAGTTGATGATGATGAGTTATAATCTGGAAATTATGTTGTAAAGCTGACTTAGGATTAATGAACTTAATCCCTAGGATAATTGGCTAAAAACCTGAGTTAGAATTCTGCCCAGAACAGTACTATCGTGCATTGAGCACAACCGTGCTGAATAGGGAGCACGACCGTGCTCCCAGTTTGAATTCTGGAAAATAGTCGCACATTTAGCAAGGCCGTGCAGCAGAGGAGCACGGCCGTGCAGCTGAGCACGGCCTTACTCAACAGGAAACACGATCGTGCTGATGAGCATGACAGTGCATGAATGGAAGCACGTCCATGCTTCACTTAGGTGACCAGAAAGGCCATGCAGGGGACAAGCACACCCGTGCTCCCCTAACAGACAGAGATGGAATTATAGGTTTAAATAGGGGCTTTTGACTCCAATCTCCCCAATAACATGTTGATGACATAAATGACTCTGTTAGATAACTTGGCTAATGTTTAACAAGATGATTAAAAAGATGAGATGGTGAGGTGTTGAGTTGATAAGCCGGTAACCGTTGGGTTACCGCACGTTGATGAGTTGTACCTTGGTGCTGTATGGCCAAGGAAACCTTGACCCCGTGGTTTGGGTCTAAGGTGTTGTTGATGTTGTACCTTGGTAGCCGAGAGTTTGCTCCAAGGGGGCCTTGACCCGGTTGGGTTTAAGGTGTTTCGGTAGATTCCGCTGCGGTTGATTCCGCTAGTTAAAGGTTTTGCGGTTGATTCCGTTGAAGTGAAGGAGGTCGCGTTTGCCATTGTTTGTTGTTTGCTCATGCATCATTGGAGATGTTGTTGTTGAGGGATGTTCGACATAGAGGAGGTCGTCCTAGAGTACGGCGATCCAGCCATCCACGGTTGGAGTAGATTATCCTTGTGCCCCTGTGACGAGGCATTCGTTGGTTTGATGCGTTGGCTATCCAAGGAGTAGATTCTCCGGCGTTGAGTCGATTCTCAATGTGGATATTTAACTCCGAAGTCGTCCATCTCGAGTTTGGTGGATCCACATGAATTGTTGGTTTAGCGGAGTAGGACTGCATTGCACTACATAGCATGCTTGATGTTGATGATGTTGATGTATGTTTATACATGTTGTTTATGTATGCTTACGTTGGTGCCGTGCTTGTATGGTTTACTTTATTTCCTACCTCCTTGCTATTGTGTTTAATGATTCTTACTCCCCATTATTTGTTTGTTTGTTTGGCCTGATTGGCACCTTGCTAGAGGATGACGAGCAGCCCGGAGAGGAGTGACTCTGAGGAGCCGCCACTCAATGTTAGGGCTTGTTCTTATGTTCAGTTAGTTTGTTAGTTTTCAGTTGTAATTCCTTGGATTTTATTCCGAAACGGTTATATCAGCTCTGTATGTGACATCGGGGTTGGGATAGGTTTATTTCCTTTGATATGTTTAATTGTTTTAAACTTGTTTTATTTTTTCGCGTTGTGAACTCGTTCATGTGGGACTTTTCTACCCTTGGACAAAGGTTTTAATTCACTCAATAAATGCTTGTTTTATTTTATTATTTAGTTGCTTTCATATTAAATGCCTTATAACATGCGGGGTAAGGGTGTCACATTTAGTGGTATCAGAGTAGTTCGGCCCTGTCCAGACGTGGTATGAGCCTGTTGTGAGTCTGTTGTGTGCTCTTGTTTGGACTGTCTATACTTGTTGTAGACAATGATGCTTTAAGTTAGTTGCCTATCGCTTTTACCCGCTTAAGTTCTGTAATAAGAGTTGCTTTGGGTATGTACAAGAACTAATGGCCGGTAGAGAACGCAACGATCAGGCGATTGCGGATGTATTGGCACTCCTGGCCAACGCTATCGGACAGGTCAACCATAACAACAATGGTGGACCAGCTGAGTTCCAAGGTTTTGACAAGTTCTAGAGGAACAACCCTCCCTCCTTCAAGGGAGCTTATGATCCAGAGGGAGCACTGTTATGGCTGAGGGAGATAGAGAAGATCTTCCATGCAATGGATTGCAACTATCAACAGAAGCTCATCTTTGCTACTTTCATGTTGACTGAGGAGGCCGAGCATTGGTGGGACAACTGCAGGCTGAGGATGCAGGCTGAGGGCACAGCAGGTACATGGGCTGTGTTCAGACAGAGGTTTCTGGAGAAGTACTTCCCAGTGGATATCAAGGACAAGAAAGAGATGGAGTTCTTATCCTTGAGGCAGGGATCGTTGTCAGTTGGCGAGTATGCAGCCAAGTTTGAGGAGCTGGCGAGGTACTACACTCCGTATCAGCATGAGACAGATGACCGCTCCAAGTGCGTCAAGTTTGAAGCTGGACTCCGACCTGAGATCAAGCACGCAATCAGCTACTAGGAGATTAGAATTTTTCCGATTCTGGTCAACAAGTGCAGAATTTATGAGGATGTCAGTCAGTTCAGAGTTGCTAGTTCCAGGGGATCAGATAGTCAGAGTGGCAAGAAGACTGATCAAAGAGACAAGGGTAAGCAGCGGTATGCTCCGACCAGCAAGGATTTCAAGCAGTGTAGCAAGAAGCCACAATTTCAATAGGATAGATTCAGAGGTGGCTTCTCTAATGCCCCTAGGGCTATGAGGTATGGTAAGTACGGAGCACAGGATCATTATTCATCCCAGTGCAAGGAATCAGGTGTGATTTGCTTCAGGTGTGGCAAATCAGGTCATATCAGCCGCGAGTGTGAAGGAACCAAGACCGAGCCTCCCAGTGCTAGCAAGAATCAAAAGTCCCAGGCCAACAGACTGAAGACCACTGGAAGGTTCTTTACTCTTAGTGGAGTCGAAGCCTCCGAGTTTGATGACTTGATCCAAGGTACATGTATTATTGATGGAACTCAATTAACTGTATTGTATGATTTGGGTGCTACTCATTCGTTTATATCGCATGATAGGGTCAAGAGTCTTAAGTTGCCTGTTACCTTTCTTGAGTTTGATTTGCTTGTGTCCACACCCACAAATAAACCTGTTTCCACTTCTTATGCATGCAAGAACTGTCATATAGTCATAAATGATAAAACCTTTGTCGCCGATCTTGTATGCTTGCGTCTAAAAGACCTTGATATTATTCTTGGCA
Source organism: Echinosophora koreensis (assembly GCA_035048595.1). Taxonomy (NCBI): domain Eukaryota; kingdom Viridiplantae; phylum Streptophyta; class Magnoliopsida; order Fabales; family Fabaceae; genus Echinosophora; species Echinosophora koreensis. Next base: position 1,744,294 of record JAPCYP010000077.1, read on the forward strand.
TGGATTGGTTATCTTCCAACCATGTCCTTTTGAACTGTTTCGACAAGACCCTGATTTTTGGAACTCCAATGGAGTCTAAGAATCTGGACCTTCTCTCTGCCAGCCAAGTTCAAGCTTCGATGAAAGACGAAGCCTAGGTATACATGATGTTAGCTTCCCTGGAAATAGAGAGCAGCCCTCCTGATGTCGTCAGCTTGCCGGTTGTGCGAGATTTTCCTGAGGTGTTTCCGGGGGATGTTTATAACTTGCCCCTAGAGGGAGATGTTGAGTTTAGTATAGACTTAGTGCCTGGCACCAGACCAATCTCCATAGCACCCTATAGAATGTCTCCTCTAAAGCTTGCTAAGTTGAAGGAACAGTTGGAGGACCTGATGAAGAAGCAGTTCATTAGGCTGAGTGTGTCTCTGTGGGGAGCACCTGTGTTGTTGGTGAAGAAGAAAGATGGTAGTATGAGGTTGTGTGTCGACTATTGGCAGCTCAACAAGGTGACCATAAAGAATCGGTATCCCCTCCCTAGGATTGATGATCTTATGGACTAGTTGATGGGCGCTTGCTTCTTTTCAAAGATAGATTTGAGGTCAGGGTACCATCAGATTCGGGTTAAGTCTTAGGACATCCCAAGACAGCGTTTAGGATGCGATATGGTCACTACGAGTACTTGGTTATGCCATTTGGCATGACCAATGCTCCTGCGGTGTTCATGGACTACATGAACAAGACCTTTCACCCTTACTTGGACAAGTTTGTGGTGGTGTTTATATATGATATCTTAGTCTACTCCAAGAGCAAGGAGGAACATGAGGAACACCTGAGGGTTGTCTTGTAGACCCTTAAGGAAAAGCAGTTGTACGCTAAGTTGTCTAAGTGTGAGTTCTGGTTAGAGGAAGTAAGCTTCTTAGGACATGTCATCTCTAAGGGTGGCATAGCAGTGGACCCAGCTAAGGTAGAGACGGTGCTCCAGTGGGAAGCACTGAAGTCTGTAACCGAGATTAGGAGTTTCTTGGGGTTAGCCGGGTACTATAGGCGGTTCATAGAAGGTTTCTCTAAGATAGCTTTACCCTTAACCCGTCTCACTAAGAAGGGACAGTTGTTTGTGTGGGACTCTAAGTGTGAAGAGAGTTTCCAAACCTTAAAGAATAGGTTGACATCAGCACCAGTGTTAGTTTTGCCAGATCCTGGTGAGCCCTTCATAGTTTACTGCGATGCTTCTAAGCAAAGGTTAGGTGGTGTGTTGATGCAGAATGGTAAAGTAGTTGCTTACGCTTCTAGGCAGTTGAAAACCCATGAGAAGAACTACCCTACCCATGACCTAGAGCTAGGAGCTGTGGTATTTGCCTTAAAGATCTGGAGACATTACCTATATGGAGCGAGATTTGAGGTTTTTAGTGATCATAAGAGTGTGAAATATCTTTTTGATCAGAAGGAACTGAATATGAGGCAGCGTAGGTGGATGGAGTTCTTAAAGGATTATGACTTCGAGCTGACCTATCACCTAGGAAAGGCCAATGTGGTGGCTGATGCCTTAAGTAGGAAGACCCTGCATGTCTCCGCTTTGATGGTTAGGGAGATGGATCTGATTGAGGAGTTTAGAGACCTTAGTCTAGCTTGTGAGTTTACCCCTAAGAGTATTAGGCTTGGTACCTTGAAGGTTACCAACAGCTTGATGGATCAGATTAGAGAGGGTCAGAAGTTAGATAGGTTTCTCTTGGACCAGCGAGAGTTGCTCGCTCAGGGTAGAAACCTTAGTTCTAAGGATGGAAGTAATGGCGTCTTGAGGTTTAAGGATAGAGTATGCATACCTGATGTTCCTGAGCTGAGGAAGTTGATCCTTGAAGAAGGACATAGGAGTGGACTGAGTGTGCACCCAGGTGCCACTAAGATCTATCAGGACTTAAGAGGATGTTTTGGTGGCCTAGGATGAAAGAGGATGTTTTGGTGGCCTAGGATGAAAAAGGATGTAGCTGAGTTTGTGTATGCGTGCCTAGTTTGTCAGAAGGCCAAGATAGAACACCAAAAGCCTTCAGGTAAGTTGCAACCTTTGAGCATCCCAGAATGGAAATGGGATAGCATCTCCATGGATTTTATGTCTGGACTCCCTAGGACTCCAGCTGGTTTTGAGGCTATATGTGTTGTAGTGGATAGACTGACTAAATCTGCCAATTTCATCCCGATGAGCATGGAGTATCCTTTAGAGAAGTTAGCAAAGCTGTACATCAAAGAGATAGTTAAACTTCATGGTGTACCCTCTAGTATAGTATCAGACAGAGACTCGAGGTTTACCTCTAAGTTTTAGGATAGTTTGCAAGAGGCTTTAGGGACAAAGCTTAGGCTTAGTTCAGCTTATCACCCACAGACTAATGGTCAGTCTGAGAGAACCATCCAGTCCTTAGAGGACTTGTTGAGGGCTTGTGTGTTAAAACAGTCTGGTCATTAGGACAAGTTTTTGCCCCTGATAGAGTTCACCTACAACAACAGTTTCTATTCCAGCATTGGGATGGCACCTTATGAGGCTCTTTATGGGAGGAGATGTAGGACACCTTTGTGTTGGAGCGAACCTAGTGACAGTGTGGTGCTAGGACCAGAGATAGTCCAGGAAACAACAGAAAAGATCAGGTTGGTTCAGGAAAAGATGAGAGTTGCACAGAGTAGGCAAAAGAGCTATCATGATAAAAGGAGGAAGGCGCTCGAAATCCAGGAAGGCGATCACTTATTCTTGAGAGTTACCCCGACAACTGGGGTTAGTAGAGTGATGAAGGTGACGAAACTTACTCCAAGATTCATTGGTCCTTACCAAATCCTTAAAAGAGTCGACGAAGTCGCCTACCAAATTGCTTTGCCACCGTTTTTGTCAAACCTCCACAATGTTTTCCATGTGTCTCAACTCAGAAAGTACATCCATGACCCTAGTCACATGATAGTTCCCGACGCTATACAGTTGAAAGAGAACTTGACATTTGAGGTGTTACCCCTTCGAGTCGAGGATAGGAGAGGGAAGCAGCTAAGAGGTAAAAAGATTCCTTTGGTCAAAGTAGTTTGGAGTAGGGCAACTGAGGAAAGTGCTACCGGGGAGCTGGAGAGCAAGATGATGGAAGCTTACCCGCACCTTTTCCCTTGAGGTATGTAGAAATTTCGAGGATGAAATTTTTATAAAGGGGGGGGGGGGGAATTGTAACACCCCGCTTTTCGTTAAGTGCTTTCCTTTAAGCTTGTTTGGTTGTTGGCTAAGGGATTAGTGGGATTTTTGGCTTAAAAGTCCCTTTCTGGTACATGAGCATGCCCGTGCTCATTAGCCAGCACGCCCGTTCTTAAAGTCAGAAGCGTGTTTCTGATTTTAAGTTGAGCACACCCGTGCTCAACACTGAGCAAGCCCGTGCTCAATGTGCGGACCGCGTCTCGCTGACACTAAGTCCATCACGACCGTGCTTGATGAAGAGCACGACCGTGCTCAGGTGTGACCTATATATTCTTGGCACAGAATTCGAGGGTTACGTTTAAACCCTATTTCTGGTAGTAGCAGCCACCCTATTGTGGCCAGAACAATCTCTCCCTTTTTTCCACTAACTCAAGCAGTTTCGTGAATGTTGGAGACCTTGGGAGACCTTTGCTATTTGTGTCAAGTATATAGGTAACGTTTCTTTCCCTTACAAGTTTCCTTTTCAAGGTCTTGAATTAGAAACTAATGGCTTATGTATTGTGTGACCAAGGTGTGGCAGGCTAGCTGAGTGGCGTTGGGAACCGTGGTCGTTTTGTTGTTTGGAGCATACGTTAGAGCAACCTTCAATCCAGGTATGGGGAGAAGGGTAGTGTACTCATAGGCTTGGGGTTAGAGTAAAGTACAGGGGTTCCCATAGCCCCGGTTTGTTTGTATGAGTATATGATTTACATATTGATTTGTTGGTTATTTTGATAACATGATAGTGGTTGTTAACATGTTGTTTTTATACCTATACATTTGTTTGTTTAATTGTGATAACCTGATTATTGGTTGTTTTGGTATATGATGTATATGTCTATGTTCATAATAATTGTTTTGTGTTTATGTTGTTATTGTTGTTATGAACATGATGATGAGTTATAATTTGGAAATTATGTTGTAAAGTTGACTTAGGATTAATGAACTTAATCCCTAGGATAATTGGCTAAAAACCTAAGTTAGAATTCTGCCCAGAACAGTACTGTCGTGCATTGAGCACGGCCAAGCTGAATAGGGAGCACGACCGTGCTCCCAGTTTGAATTCTGGAAAATGGCCGCGCATTTAGCATGGTCGTGCAGCAGAGGAGCAAGACCGTGCAGCTGAACACGGCCTTACTCAACAGGAAACATGACCGTGATGATGAGCATGATCGTGCATGAATGAAGCATGTACGTGCTTAACTTAGGTGACCAGCAAGTCGTGCAGGGGACAAGCACGCCCGTGCTCCCCTAATAGACAGAGATGGAATTAAAGGTTTAAATAGGGGCTTTTGACCCCAATCTCCCCAATAACATGTTGATGACATAAATGACTCTGTTAGATAACTTGGCTAATGTTTAACAAGATGATTAAGAAGATGAGATGGTAAGGTGTTGAGTTGGTAAGCCAGTAACCGTTGGGTTACCGCACGTTGATGAGTTGTACCTTGGTGCTGTATGGCCAAGGAAACCTTGACCCCGTGGTTTGGGTCTAAGGTGTTGTTGATATTGTACCTTGGCAGCCGAGAGTTTTCTCCAAGGGGGCCTTGATCCGGTTGGGTTTAAGGTGTTGCGATAGATTCCGCTGCGGTCGATTCCGCTGGTTAAAGGTTTTACGGTTGATTCCACTGATGTCTTCGTAGATTCCATTGAAGTGAAGGAGGTGGCGTTTGCCATTGTTTGTTGTTTGCTCATGCATCATTGGAGATGTTGTTGTTGAGGGATGTTCGACATAGGGGAGGTCGTCCTAGAGTACGGCGATCCAGCCATCCACGGGTGGAGTAGATTATCCTTGTGCCACCGTGACGAGGCATTCATTGGTTTGATGCGTTGGCTATCCAAGGAGTAGATTCTCCAGCGTTGAGTCGATTCTCAATGTGGATATTTAACTCTGAAGTCGTCCATCCCTATTTAGTGGATCCACATGCATTGTTGGTTTAGCGGAGTAGGACTGCATTGCACTACATAGCATGCTTGATGTTGATGTATGTTGATACATGTTGTTGATGTATGCTTACGTTGGTGCCATGCTTGTATGGTTTACTTTACTTCCTCCCTCCTTACTATTGTGTTTACATGGTTCTTACTCCTCATTATTTGTTTGTTTGTTTGGCCTGATTGACACCTTGCAGAGGATGACGAGCAGCCCGGAGAGGAGTGACTCTGAGGAGCCGCCACTCATAGTTAGGGCTTGGTCTTATGTTCAGTTAGTTTATTAGTTTTCAGTTGTAATTCCGTGGATTTTATTCCGAAACGGTTATACCAGCTCTATATGTGACATCGGGGTTGGGATAGGTTTATTTCCTTTATATGTTTAATTGTTTTAAACTTGTTTTATTTTTCCGCGTTATGAACTCGGTCATGTGGGACTTTTCTACCCATGGACAAAGGTTTTATTTCATTCAATAAATGCATGTTTTATTTTATTATTTAGTTGCTTTTATATTAAATGCCTTATAACATGTGGGGTAGAAGGGTTTCACATATAGCCCTTGCCAACTTCCAGTTTAAGATAATAACCAAGGTTTTAGCTGATAGGCTTGCTATAATTGCTCCAAAAGTTATCTCAGACCAGCAAAGGGGATTTATTCAAGGAAGGCAGATCCAAGATTATATCTGCATCACTTGTGAAGTTGCAAATATGCATGATTACAAGAGCTTTGGAGGTAACATATCACTTAAATTTGAAATTCGAAAAGCTTTGACACCATTGACTGGGATTTCCTTATTAAAGTGCTTCACTCCTTTGGTTTTCATAGTACTTTTTGCAACTGGATCAAAATAATTTTACTGTCTGCCAAGCTATCTTTCTCTGTAAATAGCCATCTAACATTCTCTTGTAAAAGAGGGGTGAGGCAGGGAGACCCTCTATCCCCTTTGTTTTTCTGTTTAGCAGAATATGTCCTTAGTAGGGCCATTTCTCATTTGACAAATGTAAGCTTGTTGAAGCCAATGATAGGTCCTACAGGCATCTCCAATCCATCTCATGTCTTCTATGCAGATGACATAATGGTCTTCTGCAAGAGTACTAAAACGAACCTCACAACTCTTATGAATCTATTCAATGAATATGGTGATGAATCAGGGCAAATTCTGAGTTTGTCCAAGTGTAAGTTCTATGTTGGTAAAATGTCTCCTAACAGGAAAATGGAAATCGGTAATCTGCTTGGCTTTGGTTCTGGTAGCATGCCTTTTGTATATCTTGGTGTTCCAATCTTGTTGTTTTGGCTTCAAAGACTCAAGAGGGGGGGTGAATTGAGTTTTCAAAAATTCTTCCTTTTCAAAAAATTACTTTTCAAAAAAGATTTGCCTCAGGACCTTTAACAGATTAAGAAAGGGCTTTTTAAGATTCAGAACAGGTAATACAGGTATTAGATACAGGCCTTAATCAGTCAACAACTGAAGTTACAATATATCAGTTTCAATTTCAGTTTTAGTTTTAATCAACTCAGTTTTGAACAATTAATAACTCAAGATTGATTGCAATAATACTTCTGGTTTCAATTCAAATTAAACAGATCAAGTTCTTAACTTTAACAACAGGTTTTATAGCATACAATTCAATCTTTAAGAAACAAGAACAGATTGTATATGATTGAGTTTTAAGCCTTGCAATTCAAGAACAGTTATATGCAATTCAGTTCAGAGAGTAAGTCTTTAAGATTAGATTTGAACTGCACAGATTAGATTGCAGTTTGCACAAAGTTCAATCAGTGATTTCAGATTATAACAGAAACAATATTGTACAATGTATATCAAAAAACTCAGTTTTATGCGCAAGACAGAAATTAAAGAGCTTTGAGTTTAGGAATACCACACAACCAGATTTATCCTGGTTCAGCCACCACCACTGTGACCTACATCCAGTCCCCACTCCACATGTGGGATTTCACACACTAACACAGCAAGCTTTAGCCAGGTAGCTTGAAAAACCTTTACACCACAGAGCACTTCTTTCACTTCTAGGATACCACACCTCTTGTGAAAAAGCCTCAATGTTCTTCCTTAGGATTCCTCACCCTAATCACACAGAGAGACTCCCTCTCTCTTACAATCAAATAAAAACAGAAAGATTGATTTCTAAACTCTCAAAAGTTGAATACACAAATTGAAGCTCTAACAAGATGAAACACTCTTTTCACAATAAGCTCAAGAAAGATGATGAATGATTTTCACAATTGATCTCTCAAATTGATTTCGTGTGTTTCTGATATGATATCAGTATTCTATTGATCCCACTTTATATAGAAAACAAGTTGTAACCGTTTGGGATCAGTCCAAACAGATTTGGGTCTGATATCAGAATCAGTTAAACTGATTCAAGTTCTTGGACAGGGGTTGAGTACAGGGATGTATTAACCATTTTACATACTGAAAGTTTCTGTACACCTGTGTAATACATGACTGTACGAGTTCTTTAAAAACTTGATCTTGGTTAATCCATTAGTACCATCAGTACACCCATTCAGTACATCTATGTATTAATGAATATCAGATTTTTCCAGAAACTTGAATACACGCATACATAGCATATGTACAGGCTTGTATTCAGTTAACCATTTATAACTGATCTGATTTCATGTTATTCATAGGTGTAGTACATCTATGTACTGAATATTAAGAACTTTATTTTCATTTGTCAGTTACAAGAAATGGTATAAATCCATTTAATACATGGCTGTACTGACAGAGAATTTACTTAACTTCCAAAAATCATTTTCATTAAAACTTATTCCTTTTTAATGCAGGTTTTGTAAAATGATTTTCTTCATGCATCATTTCAAATGAGCTATTTGTGAATAAGAGATTTCTTCTCTTACAAATCATCTAAGACTTAAATCTAAATCTCCTTTAAGCTCTTGTCTTGATGACTCCTTGATGTTTGTCCTTGTTTGTTGCTCCTTGAGCTCTTCAAGTTCTTCTTTGGATATTCTCCTTTTAATTGCTTACAGAGCTTGATACTTTACAGCTTGATACCTGTCTTTGCAATTTGATACTAAAACACTTGCACACACATTAAATTGAATATTTGTCATATATCAAAATCTCTATGTCATTGAGTCTTACAAATCTTTCAAGGCAAGCCAAGGACTATTCATTTGCAATCTATTGCAGACAGAATTAAGCCCAAATTGGCCTCTTGGAAAGGCTCACTTCTTTCAATTATGGGCAGAGTTCAGTTGATCAAATCAGTCATTCATGGAATGATGATTTACAGTTTTCATGTCTACTCTTGGCCCATCTCACTCCTTAAAGATTTGGATAAATGCATCAGGAACTTTGTTTGGTCTGGCGATGTTCTTGTTAGGAAGGTTTGCACAGTGTCATGGCATAAGGTATGCTCTCCAACTGAAGCTTGTAGTCTTGGTCTTAGAACTTTAAAATCAATCAATAAGGCTGCTTTGCTGAAGTTAACTTGGGAAATGGTTTCCTCAAGGAAAGCATGGTTTGACCTGATTAAAACTAGAATTTTCAGATATAAATCTCCTGTTTGTCACTATGTCAAATCTTCAATATGGCCATGTATAAAGCTTCACCTTGATACTGTTAAAAGGGAAAATTGTTGGCAGATTGGCAATGGCAAGTCGATCAATTTCTGGTCAGATATTTGGCTTTTCAATCATGATAGATCTTTAGTTGAGCTGCTACAATTTCCTGTTAACTTCCAAACTATTTTGAAGGAAAATGTCAGTGACTTTATCTTTGATCATTCATGGAGAATCCCCTCTTACCTATTTGATAAGTCCCCTTCCTTGTTTGCTGAAGTAACTTCTCTACACCTCCCTTTAGATGACAATGCAGTGGACTGTCTAATCTGGAAGCATAGTGTCTTGGGTTCATTGAGTTTCAAGGATTCCTATTCCTTTATAAGTAGTCACATTCCTAATTCTGTCTTCTGGTTCAAATCAATTTGGAGTAACTCAATTCCTCCTTCCAAATCTTTCTTGCTTTGGAGGTTACTGCATAGAAAACTTCCTACTGATGAGAATCTAAGATTAAGAGGTGTGATTGTGGTATCAGTCTGCAGCCTCTGTGGCTCTGCTGAAGAATCCTCTGAGAGTCTTTTCTTACAGTGTTGCTTCTCCAGGGAAATCTGGTCTTGGCTCTCATCTGTTCTAAGCTGCAAAGTAGATCTGTCAATCAATTATGTCCTATCTTCCTGCAACAGAAACTGGTATGCTCAAGTTCAGAACATTGTTAAGTCAGCCATCATTCATTGCTTCTGGTCTATATGGTTATGTAGAAACCATCTCAGATTCATTCATTGCTTCAGGTCTATATAGTCATGTAGAAACCATCTCAGATTCAGTAACAAGAAAATTTCAATTAACCATGCCATCAGTTGCATTGCTGCTACGGCTAAGTTATGAGGAACTTATTCTAAAGGCTCAATGTCCAACTCTAAGGATGACTTTCGTGTGCTTAAGGCTTTTGATGTTGACAGCCATCCTGCTAAGGCTCCTAAGATATTGGAAGTTTGCTGGCATCCCCCACTTTGTGGTTGGGTAAAATGCAACTCGGATGGAGCATCTAGAGGTAATCCGGGTCATTCTTCTTGTGGTGCAATATTTAGAGGAATGACAGGTGAAATCTTGGGCTGCTTTTCAGATTACATTGGAATTTCCTCCTCCATTTATGCAAAATTCACAGCAGCTGCCATTTCATTTGAAATTGCTTTCAAAAGGAATTGGTTAAGACTTTGGTTAGAGTGTGATTCTAAAATAGTAGTAGATGCTTTCTCTAATGGGGAATTGGTCCCTTGGAGACTGAAAAATAGTTAGTTGAATTCTAATGTTCTAATTAAGTTGATGGATTTCAGAGTCTCACACATCTATAGGGAAGGGAACTCTTGTGCTGATAAGCTAGCATCTCATGGTTAAGTTAGTAGATTTTTCACTTAGTGGGATTTGCCGCCTATTTTTATGATGATGACTTTAACCATAATAGGTTTGGCCTTCCATGGTTTAGATTAATTTGCTTAATTGTTCTCTTTTTCATGGGTTTTGGTTTGGTCCCCCCCAGGATTTTTTGTATTCTTTATCTCTTTTTAATAAGTTTGTCTTTGTGCTGCATTGTCTCCATGGCATGCCTCTGCCAGGACCACCACGAGCCACCATTGTCTCCATGGCACGAGCTCGCAGCTATCACGCTTGTTTCACCGTTCAACCGAGCCCAGCCTTCCACCATCGCTACAGTCGCCGATCGGCCATCCGTTCACTAGTAGCACCACACCAGATCTGGTTCCTACTCCTTGCATGTTCTCTGCAGCCAACGAATCAGCCACCATCACCTTGGAATATGCCACCGCTGTGAATCTCGTTCATTGTCACGCTTTCTTGTTTGGGCGTTTGGTCTTTTTGGGAGAGGGGAAAATGGGCGTTTGGTCCATTTGGTCGTTTTTTTGCTTCTAGTGAAAGGTCGGCAGTGCAGTGCTGGTGAGGTCACTGTGCGGGGAGATGAGAGGAAAAGGGGTGTGCGGGGAAGGTGCCTAGGGAGATGTGAATGAAGGGTTAATTTTCCGAACACCAAAAAATGATTCATCCCGAAAACAATATCCAGATTTTTAGGAAATTAAATTGCGGAGGTCTACAAAACATACACGGTGCAAAAAGGATCAAAATACTATATCCAGAAAATAAATTGTGGATGTTTTCAGTAATTAAAATGTGGTGGTGGGACAAAGCATACACCGTGCAAAAAAGGAAGGAACCTTTAGGTGTGAAGGGTATTTTTGGAACAACAAATATAAAAATGGTGTCTAATTAATTTGAGTTGGGCATAGGCTCCATGCTCTAGTGGAATCCACTGTAGTGTCTAATTAATGTCAACAATAGTTGGTCACTTTCCATTTCTTAAATAGTTTTCTAAAACTTCGATTCCGCCTAGCTACTACCAATGCCACATAAAAAGGATTAACAAGAATAACCTTAAATCTTAGTTACTCAATCCTCTGAATAAATCTTCTACTTACTAAATAAAAAGTATTAAATATGCTGCCAAAAAATAATAATAAATATAATTTATATTTCCAAGACATTGGATGCATTACTTTTTTAATTTAATTATTATTTTATTTAATATTAGGAGGATTAGTAGAAGATTTTATAATAAAACTCGATTACTAAATATGAGCATGAAGAGGTCTTAAACACGAGGGAGAGAAGACACATATGTCAAATGTAGACCAAGTGAGATACATAGCCAATATGCTGAAATCGTAATGGTACCCTTATTTTCTTATTTATATCAATGAAATGAAAATGCTACTAAACTTCTTGGGTCAACTGCAACACCTTTGATATCCAGGCAGCAAAAGAAAAGGTTGCTAGTAAACGAAGCACTGTTTACAACTTATATATATTATTAGCATCATTGAGAAAAAAAATAAGACCAAAAAGCTATATTTTTGGCACCAGTTAAAATAAAATCATAATAACTACAAAATAGAAGTCACTTCCCCAATTGGGTATGTCTTGACTTTCAATCAATGTTGAGTCTTCCCAATATACCTGTAGTATAGCTCAAGTGGATAACCCAGCTAAAAACGCCACTCCAGTGGATGGTAACCATGCTGAGCCCGATATAAATTGGGCCACCGTGAACCGGTTTGCTTCCACGGTGGACGTGATGACCCGGTACCCGGGCCATTTAACTCGTTGCCCAATAGCTGCACCTGGCCCATAATTCATGTACTCACCATAATACAATGTGTCCAATGCAAATTCTCCATTCCATTCCAACCATCCACGAGAATGTATGTGATCACCCATGTAGGATAACAAGTATACGGTTCTAGAGTATAACTTCCATGGACGACCCAGATAAGTAGGAACACTGCCTTTCATTGCTGCAAGATCCGGGGTTGCTAGGATCCGACAATTGTGGATGGATATGCCCGTGTTCTGATTCGGGTCTTTCCTGTTTTGGGCCGTGATGGTGTTTTTCTGTTGGGCCATGGGCTTCTGAGCATAAATGTTGCACTTTTGGAAAACCACCGCGGCATTTCCAAATATGAAGTCAACTGTTCCATAAATGTCACATTCTCGGAAGAACTGGCGGTTAGAGTGAACATAGCATGAGTCTTGGTACCCGATGATGTTGCAATGGTACACCACTGCATGGTCTGCTCCAACACGGAGCGCAACCGCTTGGTGCTTTGCCGGTCCGGCATAGTTTTCAAATGTTATGTCTCGTGCAATGAAACCGGCACCACTAGCAGCTGCAAGACAAGTCTAATGAGAAGTATAAACAAAATGGAGCAAATTTTGGGCTTGGTTGGTTTGTTCTAGTTTTTTGTTTTTATTTTATGTTTTAAAAAATAATTACAAAATTACCATCTTGTTTCATTGTGTTTATTGGTTACTTCTATTTCTTGTTTTCTATATAAAATTTTGAAAACAAGAAATAAAATGAAAACAAGATAGTAACTTTGTATTTATTTTTAAAAATATGAAATGAAAATAGGAAATTAAAAATAAACCAAACAAAAAACTTTCGGAAAATTAGGTTAATTGTGGACATGAAGAATTTGGTAGTTGATAATTTTGGCTTACAATGCATGATTGAGACACCGCTAATAATTAGATTTTGACTTCAACCGTTGATTAACTTTCGGGGTATTTATTATACGTTGAAATATAGAGAAAAGTTATCCACCAATAATAATGATTATTGTTGTGTTTTAAGACTCTGTTTGTAGTTTTTTTTTTTTTTTTTCAAAGAACAAATCCTATGATATTTTAATATGATTACAATGCTCGAGTGCGTAAATTTTCAACCTGACCATATCAAAATCCTAAGGGATCTGCTATATATCAACGCCTGAGCACTTGGGTTTTGTTGAGGAGCAAATAAAGTCTCACATTATCTAAATAAGGGGAGGAATATGAGTTTATAAGTATGGAAATTGTCTCCATTGGTATGTGGCCTTTTGGTTAATGTCCAAAAACAAATCCATGAGGATATAAGCTCAAAGTGGACAATATCATACACATGTGGAGACATGTGGGACCACTCGGTACCCTAACAGGATTTAACATTTAGTGCTTATATTTTTATTTTTATTTTTATTTTTATTTTATTGCAAAGGACAAATTCCATGACAGGTTAATTCCTCAAATTACAATGCTAGAGCGTTAGCTGACCATAGTAAAATTCATGATCATAAAAGTCAAGAAATGAATGAATTTATTTTGATCAAGGCAGAGAATGCGTAAGATTCCTATAGTGGCACGCTTTAATTAAAGTATAACATAAGAAACACTAATGGCTGTTGAGCCAGCTTACTTTAAACTCCAACAACCAACTATTATGAAAAATGTTTTTATAAACATAATGCCACACTTGCCTTTGTTACTGTTGTACGATATAGTTTATTATTTTCGTATATTTTATCTAAAATTAAATTGAATATATCATATAGAATAAAATATCATATTTTGCGTATTGAAATGATAAAATTTCAACTCAACTTCTATAATAACTTATAAGACATCAACAAATAATAAAAGGAGAATGTTTATTAATATCAATTTTTTCTATAATACTTTACATTTTATTTATTTTGATAACAGAAATACAAGGAAATGTGTATAAGGAAGTATATATCTATTATTTTATTGATAAAAACAATTTAAGAAAAATGTTATGAAAATAAAATGTCAATCACATTGTTGATGATAAATTAACCTGGAAGTTGATTAATGCAATGGGCTTAATTAAAATATTTTATCATAATGATTTGACAAGATAAAAATGTTTTATACTTTCAACTAATTATATATTGTTACAATGTTTTGAAATAACTATTTTAAAAATCATATATATAATTAATTAACAGTATAAAAGTTTTATTTTAATAATATATCATAGACTCTATTCATAAGTATATGGCATGAACTGTGGTTAACTTTGTTAAATTATTAAGAAACTTCACTCTTCTTGTAGAATAGAATACACCAAGTATTTTTTACTTGAGTAATGATAGTTGCACACCCAAAGTTGACACCTTGGTTAATCGGTACAAATATTTGGTTAATTCAGTTCATTATATGGTTAATCACGTGTAAATATTTGGTTAATTCATCATGATGACTCATTAATCATATAAAAAACTGAATTAACTAGATATTTGCATGTGATTAACCAAATATTTACATGATTATGAAAAATCATATAACCTATTAACCATATAATGAACTGAATTAACAAAAAAATTACATATAATTAATCAAGGTATCAACTTTGGGTGTCAAACCCAGGTTCACCTGTTATTACGTTTTTTTACTTTTGTGACTTAGAAAGTCTGGAGTTTGTAATGACTGGACCTACGAATGCAAACGCATTTTACGGCACAATAATGCATGTACTAATTAATGACACGATCAACATGCTAGTTTGTTTATTGAATAAAAGAACAAGGAGTCTTGTATTGTTCCATCATAGAAAAACCAGAAACGGTGGGGGTAATATCGTCCAAGTAAACACTGAGTAGGACATGAAATAGACATGCCACTAGACAGCTTGGAATATTATTAAAATAATATGACAACCTCTAGATTGGCATGCCACGTGCAACTTGCCCAGTTCTATCTCATGCATGGTTTTGGACCTTTGGTTAATGGTTCATGGTTTTTACTGTTATTTTCACATAAGGAAAATTATATTTTTTATACCTCTAAAATAACATCAGGTGGAACATCATATTCATTGTAACTATTATTAAATATTATTATGCATTATAGCTAAATTTAAATGAATATATTGTATGTAGATAAGAATTGAGTGTTATCTAAATATTAGATAATAAATATTTAATCATAACTCTACAACCTAATACTAAAATTAATATAAAAAAATATCAAAATATAATAATTAAAAATATAATTCTATAATTTAAATATTTAAATATGAAACTCAAATCATACTTTATTATTTCTATATATGATAATAATACTATATTTATATACAACACGTTCACATCTAATTTCCCAAGTATTATGTTTCAAATGTATAAAGAAATGTTTTGCTATATCTTGCTAAAACTTCATTAATTTTCCTATTACTAAACAAAAGAATATATTAAATAAAAATAATATATTTAACATCTTAAAAATGTAAAAAACATTCAACATTTTTTTTATTTAGTAAGTGAAATGAAGCGGAAAATTTAGAATTATTTAAAATAAATAAATAAAATCATTTTCTTTTAGGCAAGGGTACGCACAAGCAATGCAATATGCAAGAGCAGGTTAAAGGAATTTACCAAAGGATGCGGTGTGGAATGTCGTCATGCCATCCCCAACATTTTTTCGCCCTGTGATGATCGTTTTGCCCTTCCCGTCGCCAATGAACATTAGATTGGTTTTCTTTCTCCCAACCTTTAAATTATTCTCTTCGTATCTAAAAATTCCATCATATCCAAAAGTTAGTGCGCATACTTTTCAATTTCATATCTTTTTTTATTGCATTCATTCATCACCGAACATTAAATAAATGATTAATTTTAGTTTATTTGGCTAAAAAAATCACATTATATGAAAATTTGGTTTTCTATGACCAATATGATTAACTAATGTAATATATTTCTTTCAATTTAGGAACAAAAAATGCAACAATAATGAAGAAAAAGGGGTCAAGATTATTCTATTTAATATCAAAATAAATTAACGGGTATGGAGGCATAAATATTGAATAGAAATTTTATTTCTTCATGAAAACATTCACATGATTACAGCTGCGAATGCATGCTATAGGAAAACCTTTTTTAAACGATAATAACTCATTACCGACCGCTTCCTTTTTCTTGGTACAAATCAAATCACCGTCACTTGAATTATGTGTTCAGTTAAATGAAAACAATAAAATAATTAAAAAGTGAGATGTTCGTTATCTCGGAAAAGGAAATAAAAAGTTCACCTTTCATAAAGAAAGAATATTGTATATAATTTTAAACAATTTATTAAAAATTTAGAATATGAAACTTTTTAAAAGAAATAAAGCACTTGTACTAGAAGATAAAAAAAAAATGTTCTGCTTTTTATCCAAACTTTTTTATTTAGGGTGTTTGTTAGTAAAATTTATTATTTAATTGTTAAATTAATCTTTTAACCGATATTATTTTTAATTTACATTTTATACTTTTTAAAAATCAGTCATGATAGTTATAAAAGTTTTTGAAATATACACTTCATATTTTCAATGCTCGTTTAACAATGTTAATTTAGTTCTTACTTAATTTCGTTTTTGAAGAAAATAGCATCTAAAATAATGCTCATGATAAAAGAAGTATTTACTCAAAATAAATAAATTACTATTTTAATAAAGAAACACCTTTTTTTTTTTACAACCTTTATAATGTTTTAGAAGGAAAAATTTAATATCTAAAAGAACCATGAGAACTAAAATCTCATAAAGAGGGAGAAATTGTCAGTGAATTAAAAATAAATTTAACTAATATTCATAATTTACACTCTTAATAAATCAATTGATTCTTATCATGTTGGACTAACCACATGTTAGTATTAATTTACCACTTGAACCAATCACATGTTGGTATCAATCAATTGATTCTTATCATAAATACCTTTAAAATCATAGATATATATGATGATTTGTGTTTGGTGTAAAAAAATTTATGATAATGTATCAAAGTTAAACTAATTAAAAATTATAGCGAAACAATAGAAATAGAAAACAACTTTAAGCTCTTCGGAAAAAAACAACTTTAATATAATCATAATTAAATTACCCAAACAAAACTAAAAAAATACACTTATTTACCTTCCTGCCGTCACGTAAATTATGAACCGGCGGCTACTATGCTCTGGCGCCTTCTTGATCGCCTCAGCAATTGACTTCACCGTTCCATTACCCTTTTTGGACACGATTATATCAGCTTGTATTGCCGACACTGGTAAACTCAACAATTTCCTATCTCGTTTATTCAACCATCTCGGGAATTTTCGTGAGATATCGCTATCAACATAATTCTCAGCTTCTCCCATTCCCATCAATCGTCTCTTGTTCTGTATGGGAACGCCAGAGAAGTCATCACTTCCGCTCGCCGAAAATATCGCGAGACTGTTACTCACGAGTTCCGACAAGTCCTTCAAATTATTAACCATCTGATCCTTAACGGTCCCGCTGGTACCATCCAACCCCTCCGTACACGTGTCCTGGTTGGTTAACGCAGCACTGAGCCACGTCAGCACATCGTCGTTCGATCCTGCCGCGGCGGGTCTTATTGTCCTATCGCCTTCCGCAGAGGGCGGCAGGACAGTAGTGAGGGACCGTGCTAGCGCGTCCACGGACTCCTCGAGCAGCTCGAGGCAGTCGTCGTAGGCTGCGCGCACGTGCGGATCCGTCTCGGAAAACGAGATTCCGGCAGAGGAGTAGAATGCTCTGCTGACGTGGCGGAGGGTCATGTTGAGGGAGATGTGGACGAGGTCCTGTTCCGAGGCGGTGGTGGAACCGGGGAAGTCGAGGAGTGAGTTTATGCACAGCGTGGGGAATAGCGTCTTGCTGCAGGTTTTGGAGATTGCTTGGGTTGGTTTGGCCCGGAGGTTCGACGCGTTTTGGTTTCCGGCTGTAGCGCGAGAGCGTATTACGGTGACGAGAGCGGCGGAGATGGCGGAGGCGACGATTAAGACGGCGGCGAGGACCATGAGCATGATGAGCTTCTTCTTATTGTTTCCTTGGGAGGAATTAGAGGTTGGTTTGGTGAGAGGTGCTGTGGAACGACGGGAGGAGCCACCTGGATCGGAGGGTCCCAACCTCTCCATGTCCATTGTATTTGTGAGGTTAGGAGTGAATGAGTTTGTATGAGTGAGAGATAATAAGAGAGGGAGAGGAAGTTATTAATGGTTTCTATTATGAGGAAAAGGGTACACTTTTATACAAAAATGGCGGTGCTTTAAAGAGTGTGGAGAGAGAGTGTGTGTGAGTGAGTGAGTGTCTGTTAACGTGGTGGTGGTGCTGTAAAAAATTGGAGGTTGGTGCGAAGTCAACGTCGAAGGAATTAGCTGGCTGCTTCTTCCAGCATTGCCCACTGAATGCGATTAGAAATTAGGGGGCATCTACTTCTAGTCTTCCAGTTTGTATATATTCCTTTTTTTCCTCACAACTTCCTCATCTTCTCTCCATGTTATTTTTCTACTTGTGCTATTCTATATATGTCAATGATTCGTATAATCAATTTCTATATATTAGTTTAGATAAATCAGGTTTGAACGTGAGAAGATATGGGTTAAAAATACTGTCATCTAATCAGCCACATGGATTGATCGTGTTTTTCAAATTTTACTTTTAAATTAATGGAACACACATGTTAAGGTGATTAATTAATCTTATTGAATCTTGTAAAAAATTAGATTTATTATCTAAATTACCCTTTATTTAAAACTTCAATCTTCATTAAATGAGTCATTAAAATTTGTATTAAATGAAGGATATTTTGGTAATAATGTTATTAAATGAGTTATTAGAAAACAAAATTTGCTTATATATTGGACCAAAAATCTTGGGACTTTTTTGCTTATAATATGGACCGGAGGGAATAATTATTTACTTATTTCTATTAATTTATTTTTTTTCCAGAATTAACTGCCAAATTTGCTATTATTTAATTCTTTTCACGATTTTAAAAGATTTCTAATTAATTTTTATCGCATATATTTAAATAGAAGAGATTCATTTATACCTATGTAAATCAAAAGCATTCTTACACTCATGAATATCTTTTTAGTAGATAAGTTACTTAAAAATCAACCGCTGGATTGAAACCTCCTATTACATTTTTATTTTTTATTTTTGTGAACAGAAGGGGTTAAGACCCCAAACAAAAAACCAAGCAAAACAAAAACCAGAATCCTCTAGGGAAACAAATCCCTGCACTATCTGCCCTTAAAGCATTGGAAATAAAGCTAAGGGAAGTTCAAAAACTCTAATACCACTATCATAAGACAAACCCTCTTTAGCTAAGGCATCGGCAACTTGATTAGCTTCCCTAAGAATATGCACCCAGCTCACATCATCTCCGCTGCCATGGACATCATGAATAGCAGCCACTAGCGAGAAACACAAATGAGTTCTGCTGCATCTTCAGATAATAGGCGGACTGCTGCCTGGGAATCAGAGTAAACCCGGATACGTCTAAAATTAACCTCTATTCCAAGCAGTTCCCAAACCATGAACGATGGCCCATAATTCTGCTTCGTAGTCACCCAACTTAGTTGAGAAACCAAACAAATAATTGCCATTCTCATCACTAGCCACACCACCACAGGCAGCACAAGTCCCTACATTAGTCACTGAACCATCACTGTTGAGGGCAATTTCTCCATGACTAGGAGGAGACCATTTAATCTGTGAAACATCAGAAGCCGAGCCATTGCAAGTAGAGACACAATTAAGAGAGTGCTCACTCACAACAATGGCATCAACCATTCTCCTAGTGTTGAATACTAGAGCCTCGCTGGTCCAACTTATATTGTTGAACACAAACTCATTTCTCCTCCACCAAACTTTATCCAACATCACACCAAAAAGCAAGCTCCAGCTTATACCATTCTTCATCTCAGCATTAATAAGATTGTCATAAAGCCAATGATGCCAATTATGGTCCTAAAAAAAAATTCGCGAGACCAACTCCCAAGCAGGACATCCCAGGCATGCTTCTCTCATTAGTTAATAATGTTGCATGACTGATCTTCCAGAGAAGGAGGCAAACTCTTTCTAGACCTTTCCACCTCCAAATGGCCAAGAACAGGTTTTTCCAAGGATGACTAGTATTCTCCTAAATAACATCATAAGCAGAAGAAGTAGTAAAGGAGCCATCATTTGAGTTTTTCCAAGCAAGACAATCATCAACATTTGGTCCAAAAGGAGGAACCATAGCCATGATTCTATTTTTAATCGCAGTAGGAATAAGGGGGGAGAATTGCTCAGTGTCCCAACGACCATTACCCTAGACATAATCAATAACCTTTTTACCATGTAAACTTGTCTGGTCACTGTTCTGAACGTAATCAATCAGAGGTCCTGAATTTGGCACCCAACTATCCAGCCAGAAATTTGCTTTCAACCCATTGCCTATTCTCCAAACAATATTTCTATCCATTAAATCCCAGGCACTACATAGACCCTGCCAAAAATTGCTTCCAGCAAGCTTTTTATTTACCTTAGGAATGTTATCAGAGCTGCATTTATACTTACTCAGAATAACAAAAGGCCACAAAACATCAATTGTAGTACAAAACCTCCAGCTTGCTCTCATCAGGAATGCTAGGTTGGAATCTCTTGTTCTTCTAAGACCCAATCCACCAAATTTCTTAGGCTTACACACATTGTCCCAAGCAATAAGGTGGGTCTTTTTCCTTTCCTGCACACTGTATCAACCTCCTCACAGATAGACTTAGGCAGTTTCACTATTTGCATCATATAGGTAGGAAGGGCTTACAACACTAACTATGTCAAGGTGACCCTACCCGCAAAAGACAGATTTGTAGCTTTCCAGGAAGACAATCTTTGGTTGACCTTTTCTAGAATGAACTTGTTAGTCTCCTTGTTTTTTTATTTTTTATTTTTTTATGCAGAATCGGAACTCCCATATACTTCCCTAGATCATTTGTCCACTAAATACCCATAGCATCACCCAGTTGTTGCTTGGTATCCCATCCAACATTGCTTGAGAAGAAAATTCGTGACTTCTCTTTGCTGATTTTCTGTCTAGAGCTTCTACAGAAAAGGTCCATAATGTGCTGGAAAATATGAACTTGTCTAAGCTAGCCTCTGCAAAGGTAAAGAGGTCATCTGCAAAAACTAGATGCGAGATCTTTGGACCACCTCTACTCAAACAAATGGGTTTCCAGAATTTGTGCTCTACTGCCAATGAAATCATCTGAAACAAGCGTTCCATAAAAAGGACAAATAGGAAGGGTGAGAGCGGATCACCTTGCCTAATTCCTCTAGATGGAAAAAAGCTCTCCAGGGCCTCACCATTCCAAAGCATGCACATGCTACCTGTTGAAATGCATTGTCAAACGAGCTCAGTCATTTTTTCGGGAATACCAATATCATTGAGGGTGTCCTTAATAAAATCCCACTTAAGCCTATCATAGGCTTTTTCAAAATCCACTTTGATAGCCATCCAACCCATCCTGCCCTTCATCTTTCTCATGGAATGAAAAATTTCTTGGGCCACAATAATGTTGTCCCCGCTTTGCCTTCTCGGAACAAAACTACTTTGACAAGGCCCTATGAGTTTCTCCATCAGCTAAAGCACTAGCTAAACCAAGGGGCACGAACTGTTCATCATGAAATAAGGATTTATAATAAATTGTGACCATATCTTCTAATTGAACCTCATCACTAATCCACTCCCCTGCCTCATTTTGCAACAAATTATATCTGTCTTTCTCCTCCGGATAGCTATAACACCATGAAAATACCTGGTGTTTCGATCCCCAAATTGTAACCATATGGCTCTAGATTTTTGGAACCATAAGATTTCTTCTTGTACCAAGAGAGCTTCATAATCCATCCAAGTCTTCCTATATTCCTCATCCATGTTACTATTATTATGCAAACCTCTTTGATGATCAAGCCAACTCAATCGTCTCATTAGCTTTTTTTTCCTCTTCCCAATACACCCGAAAACATCATGATTCCACTTTTTCAGGTTCTGTTCACTAGTACAAAATATACAATAAACGGGAAAGGTTTACGTCACTTAACCAAAAGTTAGACGTTAAAAAAGAAGCGGTGGCAGTTTTGTAAATATCAGGTTCCCTTAATTCACTTTTAACTTTAGTTGTTATAAGGACTGACGATAAAAGTTAAGTTAACGTCAGTTCTATAAACAACTGACGTTAAAAGTTAACCTTTTAACGTCAGTTGTTTATTAAACTGACGTTAAAAGCGAGTCACTTAACTTTTAACGTCAGTCCTTATAACAACTGACGTAAAAGGTAGTTTTGAATTTTTTTATTTTAGCAAAGTATACATTGTAAACCCCATCGTGCCTTTCTTCCTTCCTCAGTCACTTTGCACTACTCTGTTCTCTCACACCTCTCTGCTGTAACCCTTCCACCGCGTGCTCCTCTCCACCGCCACCACCACGAGCTCGTCTCCACCGCCACCACCGCGAGGTACGTACTCTCTCTCTCTCTCTCTCTCTCTCATCTTTACACCCTTTCTTGCACGCCCTAACTCGTGCTCACTCTATTTCCCTCTCTCTCAGCAGCGGCCACCATGCGAGCTCCTCTCTCCGCCACTACGAACCGCGAGCGTTTCCCATTCCTCTCCTTCTTCTTCTTCTTCTCGCTGTTTGAGTTTCACCACTCATCAAGGTTCCATTCCTTTTTTTAACTTTCTCCTTTTTTTTATTTCACTCTGAAAAAGCTTATACAAACTTAACCATTTCCCACTTTTTTGGCATCTTCTTGCTCTTTTAGTTTTTGATAGTGATAATGATGCATTTACCCTTTGTTTGCTTTCATTTGCAGGGTTTTACAACAACAACTAAGCATTTTCCCACTAGCCTGTGGCGTGAGTAGCAGTATTTGCAGGACTTGAAACTAGGAATATTGGGCACTTCTCAGATTACCAGCTTCTCATCTAAAGGTTTTTTCTTTTTTGAAACTCTCTTGCTTTCTTCCCTCCCCTTTATCTGAAGCTGATGAGTTATAGAAGAGAATATGCTCTTGAAATGTATGGCAAGGATGTATCATATGCTTGTTATGCTGGTGATGACCTTATAAGACATATTACACAAGCTAATTGGACGAAAATCTTTAATAGAGGACACCACATCTTTCTTTGGGATCAGAGTAATAGGAGTATCATTAATAGCCTTCACATGAGTAGGCTCATCAAATATTTTACCAATCAGATCGCAGAAATCATTACCAATAACTTGCCACTGATTTTGAAAAAAATATTTCCTTGAAACCATCAGGACCTGGAGCTTTGAAGCTGCCCATAAACTTCACTGTATTAAAAATTTCATTTCCGGAAACTTCCTTTTTCAAACTGCACAGGTCACTTTCATTCAACACAGGAAAAGCACCAGCTAAACCAAGGGGCACGAACTGTTCATCATGAAATCAGGATTTATAATAAATTGTGACCATATCTTCTAATTGAACCTCATCACTAATCCACTCCCCTGCCTCATTTTGCAACAAATTATATCTGTCTTTCTCCTCCGGATAGCTATAACACCATGAAAATACCTGGTGTTTCGATCCCCAAATTGTAACCATATGGCTCTAGATTTTTGGAACCATAAGATTTCTTCTTGTACCAAGACAGCTTCATAATCCATCCAAGTCTTCCTATATTCCTCATCCATGTTACTATTATTATGCAAACCTCTTTGATGATCAAGCCAACTCAATCGTCTCATTAGCTTTTTTTTCCTCTTCCCAATACACCCGAAAACATCATGATTCCACTTTTTCAGGTTCTGTTCACTAGTACAAAATATACAATAAACGGGAAAGGTTTACGTCACTTAACCAAAAGTTAGACGTTAAAAAAGAAGCGGTGGCAGTTTTGTAAATATCAGGTTCCCTTAATTCACTTTTAACTTTAGTTGTTATAAGGACTGACGATAAAAGTTAAGTTAACGTCAGTTCTATAAACAACTGACGTTAAAAGTTAACCTTTTAACGTCAGTTGTTTATTAAACTGACGTTAAAAGCGAGTCACTTAACTTTTAACGTCGGTCCTTATAACAACTGACGTAAAAGGTAGTTTTGAATTTTTTTATTTTAGCAAAGTATACGTTGTAAACCCCATCGTGCCTTTCTTCCTTCCTCAGTCACTTTGCACTACTCTGTTCTCTCACACCTCTCTGCCGTAACCCTTCCACCGCGTGCTCCTCTCCACCGCCACCACCACGAGCTCGTCTCCACCGCCACCACCGCGAGGTACGTACTCTCTCTCTCTCTCTCTCTCTCTCATCTTTACACCCTTTCTTGCACGCCCTAACTCGTGCTCACTCTATTTCCCTCTCTCTCAGCAGCGGCCACCACGCGAGCTCCTCTCTCCGCCACTACGAACCGCGAGCGTTTCCCATTCCTCTCCTTCTTCTTCTTCTCGCTGTTTGAGTTTCACCACTCATCAAGGTTCCATTCCTTTTTTTAACTTTCTCCTTTTTTTATTTCACTCTGAAAAAGCTTATACAAACTTAACCATTTCCCACTTTTTTGGCATCTTCTTGCTCTTTTAGTTTTTGATAGTGATAATGATGCATTTACCCTTTGTTTGCTTTCATTTGCAGGGTTTTACAACAACAACTAAGCATTTTCCCACTAGCCTGTGGCGTGAGTAGCAGTATTTGCAGGACTTGAAACTAGGAATATTGGGCACTTCTCAGATTACCAGCTTCTCATCTAAAGGTTTTTTCTTTTTTGAAACTCTCTTGCTTTCTTCCCTCCCCTTTATCTGAAGCTGATGAGTTATAGAAGAGAATATGCTCTTGAAATGTATGGCAAGGATGTATCATATGCTTGTTATGCTGGTGATGACCTTATAAGACATATTACACAAGCTAATTGGACGAAAATCTTTAATAGAGGACACCACATCTTTCTTTGGGATCAGAGTAATAGGAGTATCATTAATAGCCTTCACATGAGTAGGCTCATCAAATATTTTACCAATCAGATCGCAGAAATCATTACCAATAACTTGCCACTGATTCTGAAAAAAATATTTCCTTGAAACCATCAGGACCTGGAGCTTTGAAGCTGCCCATAAACTTCACTGTATTAAAAATTTCATTTCTGGAAACTTCCTTTTTCAAACTGCACAGGTCACTTTCATTCAACACAGGAAAAGCACCAGCTAAACCAAGGGGCACAAACTGTTCATCATGAAATAAGGATTTATAATAAATTGTGACCATATCTTCTAATTGAACCTCATCACTAATCCACTCCCCTGCCTCATTTTGCAGCAAATTATATCTGTCTTTCTCTCATCTTTACACCCTTTCTTGCACGCCCTAACTCGTGCTCACTCTATTTCCCTCTCTCTCAGCAGCGGCCACCACGCGAGCTCCTCTCTCCGCCACTACGAACCGCGAGCGTTTCCCATTCCTCTCCTTCTTCTTCTTCTCGCTGTTTGAGTTTCACCACTCATCAAGGTTCCATTCCTTTTTTTAACTTTCTCCTTTTTTTTATTTCACTCTGAAAAAGCTTATACAAACTTAACCATTTCCCACTTTTTTGGCATCTTCTTGCTCTTTTAGTTTTTGATAGTGATAATGATGCATTTACCCTTTGTTTGCTTTCATTTGCAGGGTTTTACAACAACAACTAAGCATTTTCCCACTAGCCTGTGGCGTGAGTAGCAGTATTTGCAGGACTTGAAACTAGGAATATTGGGCACTTCTCAGATTACCAGCTTCTCATCTAAAGGTTTTTTCTTTTTTGAAACTCTCTTGCTTTCTTCCCTCCCCTTTATCTGAAGCTGATGAGTTATAGAAGAGAATATGCTCTTGAAATGTATGGCAAGGATGTATCATATGCTTGTTATGCTGGTGATGACCTTATAAGACATATTACACAAGCTAATTGGACGAAAATCTTTAATAGAGGACACCACATCTTTCTTTGGGATCAGAGTAATAGGAGTATCATTAATAGCCTTCACATGAGTAGGCTCATCAAATATTTTACCAATCAGATCGCAGAAATCATTACCAATAACTTGCCACTGATTCTGAAAAAAATATTTCCTTGAAACCATCAGGACCTGGAGCTTTGAAGCTGCCCATAAACTTCACTGTATTAAAAATTTCATTTCTGGAAACTTCCTTTTTCAAACTGCACAGGTCACTTTCATTCAACACAGGAAAAGCACCAGCTAAACCAAGGGGCACAAACTGTTCATCATGAAATAAGGATTTATAATAAATTGTGACCATATCTTCTAATTGAACCTCATCACTAATCCACTCCCCTGCCTCATTTTGCAGCAAATTATATCTGTCTTTCTCTCATCTTTACACCCTTTCTTGCACGCCCTAACTCGTGCTCACTCTATTTCCCTCTCTCTCAGCAGCGGCCACCACGCGAGCTCCTCTCTCCGCCACTACGAACCGCGAGCGTTTCCCATTCCTCTCCTTCTTCTTCTTCTCGCTGTTTGAGTTTCACCACTCATCAAGGTTCCATTCCTTTTTTTAACTTTCTCCTTTTTTTTATTTCACTCTGAAAAAGCTTATACAAACTTAACCATTTCCCACTTTTTTGGCATCTTCTTGCTCTTTTAGTTTTTGATAGTGATAATGATGCATTTACCCTTTGTTTGCTTTCATTTGCAGGGTTTTACAACAACAACTAAGCATTTTCCCACTAGCCTGTGGCGTGAGTAGCAGTATTTGCAGGACTTGAAACTAGGAATATTGGGCACTTCTCAGATTACCAGCTTCTCATCTAAAGGTTTTTTCTTTTTTGAAACTCTCTTGCTTTCTTCCCTCCCCTTTATCTGAAGCTGATGAGTTATAGAAGAGAATATGCTCTTGAAATGTATGGCAAGGATGTATCATATGCTTGTTATGCTGGTGATGACCTTATAAGACATATTACACAAGCTAATTGGACGAAAATCTTTAATAGAGGACACCACATCTTTCTTTGGGATCAGAGTAATAGGAGTATCATTAATAGCCTTCACATGAGTAGGCTCATCAAATATTTTACCAATCAGATCGCAGAAATCATTACCAATAACTTGCCACTGATTCTGAAAAAAATATTTCCTTGAAACCATCAGGACCTGGAGCTTTGAAGCTGCCCATAAACTTCACTGTATTAAAAATTTCATTTCTGGAAACTTCCTTTTTCAAACTGCACAGGTCACTTTCATTCAACACAGGAAAAGCACCAGCTAAACCAAGGGGCACAAACTGTTCATCATGAAATAAGGATTTATAATAAATTGTGACCATATCTTCTAATTGAACCTCATCACTAATCCACTCCCCTGCCTCATTTTGCAGCAAATTATATCTGTCTTTCTCCTCCGGATAGCTATAACACCATGAAAATACCTGGTGTTTCGATCCCCAAATTGTAACCATATGGCTCTAGATTTTTGGAACCATAAGATTTCTTCTTGTACCAAGACAGCTTCATAATCCCTCCAAGTCTTCCTATATTCCTCATCCATGTTATTGTTATTATGCAAACCTCTTTGATGATCTAGCCAACTCAATCGTCTCATTAGCTTTTTTTTCCTCTTCCCAATACACCCGAAAACATCATGATTCCACTTTTTCAGGTTCTGTTCACTAGTGCAAAATATACAATAAACGGGAAAGGTTTACGTCAGTTAACCAAAAGTTAGACGTTAAAAAAGAAGCGGTGGCAGTTTTGTAAATATCAGGTTCCCTTAATTCACTTTTAACTTCAGTTGTTATAAGGACTGACGATAAAAGTTAAGTTAACGTCAGTTCTATAAACAACCGACGTTAAAAGTTAACCTTTTAACGTCAGTTGTTTATTAAACTGACGTTAAAAGCGAGTCACTTAACTTTTAACGTCGGTCCTTATAACAACTGACGTAAAAGGTAGTTTTGAATTTTTTATTTTAACAAAGTATACGTTGTAAACCCCATCGTGCCTTTCTTCCTTCCTCAGTCACTTTGCACTACTCTGTTCTCTCACACCTCTCTGCCCTAACCCTTCCACCGCGTGCTCCTCTCCACCGCCACCACCACGAGCTCGTCTCCACCGCCACCACCGCGAGGTACGTACTCTCTCTCTCTCTCTCTCTCTCTCTCTCTCTCTCTCTCTCATCTTTACACCCTTTCTTGCACGCCCTAACTCGTGCTCACTCTATTTCCCTCTCTCTCAGCAGCGGCCACCACGCGAGCTCCTCTCTCCGCCACTACGAACCGCGAGCGTTTCCCATTCCTCTCCTTCTTCTTCTTCTCGCTGTTTGAGTTTCACCACTCATCAAGGTTCCATTCCTTTTTTTAACTTTCTCCTTTTTTTTATTTCACTCTGAAAAAGCTTATACAAACTTAACCATTTCCCACTTTTTTGGCATCTTCTTGCTCTTTTAGTTTTTGATAGTGATAATGATGCATTTACCCTTTGTTTGCTTTCATTTGCAGGGTTTTACAACAACAACTAAGCATTTTCCCACTAGCCTGTGGCGTGAGTAGCAGTATTTGCAGGACTTGAAACTAGGAATATTGGGCACTTCTCAGATTACCAGCTTCTCATCTAAAGGTTTTTTCTTTTTTGAAACTCTCTTGCTTTCTTCCCTCCCCTTTATCTGAAGCTGATGAGTTATAGAAGAGAATATGCTCTTGAAATGTATGGCAAGGATGTATCATATGCTTGTTATGCTGGTGATGACCTTATAAGACATATTACACAAGCTAATTGGACGAAAATCTTTAATAGAGGACACCACATCTTTCTTTGGGATCATAGTAATAGGAGTATCATTAATAGCCTTCACATGAGTAGGCTCATCAAATATTTTACCAATCAGATCGCAGAAATCATTACCAATAACTTGCCACTGATTCTGAAAAAAATATTTCCTTGAAACCATCAGGACCTGGAGCTTTGAAGCTGCCCATAAACTTCACTGTATTAAAAATTTCATTTCTGGAAACTTCCTTTTTCAAACTGCACAGGTCACTTTCATTCAACACAGGAAAAGCACCAGCTAAACCAAGGGGCACAAACTGTTCATCATGAAATAAGGATTTATAATAAATTGTGACCATATCTTCTAATTGAACCTCATCACTAATCCACTCCCCTGCCTCATTTTGCAGCAAATTATATCTGTCTTTCTCTCATCTTTACACCCTTTCTTGCACGCCCTAACTCGTGCTCACTCTATTTCCCTCTCTCTCAGCAGCGGCCACCACGCGAGCTCCTCTCTCCGCCACTACGAACCGCGAGCGTTTCCCATTCCTCTCCTTCTTCTTCTTCTCGCTGTTTGAGTTTCACCACTCATCAAGGTTCCATTCCTTTTTTAACTTTCTCCTTTTTTTTATTTCACTCTGAAAAAGCTTATACAAACTTAACCATTTCCCACTTTTTTGGCATCTTCTTGCTCTTTTAGTTTTTGATAGTGATAATGATGCATTTACCCTTTGTTTGCTTTCATTTGCAGGGTTTTACAACAACAACTAAGCATTTTCCCACTAGCCTGTGGCGTGAGTAGCAGTATTTGCAAGACTTGAAACTAGGAATATTGGGCACTTCTCAGATTACCAGCTTCTCATCTAAAGGTTTTTTCTTTTTTGAAACTCTCTTGCTTTCTTCCCTCCCCTTTATCTGAAGCTGATGAGTTATAGAAGAGAATATGCTCTTGAAATGTATGGCAAGGATGTATCATATGCTTGTTATGCTGGTGATGACCTTATAAGACATATTACACAAGCTAATTGGACGAAAATCTTTAATAGAGGACACCACATCTTTCTTTGGGATCAGAGTAATAGGAGTATCATTAATAGCCTTCACATGAGTAGGCTCATCAAATATTTTACCAATCAGATCGCAGAAATCATTACCAATAACTTGCCACTGATTCTGAAAAAAATATTTCCTTGAAACCATCAGGACCTGGAGCTTTGAAGC
Organism: Echinosophora koreensis; assembly: GCA_035048595.1. Classification (NCBI taxonomy): domain Eukaryota; kingdom Viridiplantae; phylum Streptophyta; class Magnoliopsida; order Fabales; family Fabaceae; genus Echinosophora; species Echinosophora koreensis. The sequence goes on from JAPCYP010000077.1 coordinate 1,774,087, forward strand.
TGCCCATAAACTTCACTGTATTAAAAAATTTCATTTCTGGAAACTTCCTTTTTCAAACTGCACAGGTCACTTTCATTCAACACAGGAAAAGCACCAGCTAAACCAAGGGGCACAAACTGTTCATCATGAAATAAGGATTTATAATAAATTGTGACCATATCTTCTAATTGAACCTCATCACTAATCCACTCCCCTGCCTCATTTTGCAGCAAATTATATCTGTCTTTCTCCTCCGGATAGCTATAACACCATGAAAATACCTGGTGTTTCGATCCCCAAATTGTAACCATATGGCTCTAGATTTTTGGAACCATAAGATTTCTTCTTGTACCAAGACAGCTTCATAATCCCTCCAAGTCTTCCTATATTCCTCATCCATGTTATTGTTATTATGCAAACCTCTTTGATGATCAAGCCAACTAAATCGTCTCATTAGCTTTTTTTTTCCTCTTCCCAATACACCCGAAAACATCATGATTCCACTTTTTCAGGTTCTGTTCACTAGTGCAAAATATACAATAAACGGGAAAGGTTTACGTCAGTTAACCAAAAGTTAGACGTTAAAAAAGAAGCGGTGGCAGTTTTGTAAATATCAGGTTCCCTTAATTCACTTTTAACTTCAGTTGTTATAAGGACTGACGATAAAAGTTAAGTTAACGTCAGTTCTATAAACAACCGACGTTAAAAGTTAACCTTTTAACGTCAGTTGTTTATTAAACTGACGTTAAAAGCGAGTCACTTAACTTTTAACGTCGGTCCTTATAACAACTGACGTAAAAGGTAGTTTTGAATTTTTATTTTAACAAAGTATCCGTTGTAAACCCCATCGTGCCTTTCTTCCTTCCTCAGTCACTTTGCACTACTCTGTTCTCTCACACCTCTCTGCCCTAACCCTTCCACCGCGTGCTCCTCTCCACCGCCACCACCACGAGCTCGTCTCCACCGCCACCACCGCGAGGTACGTACTCTCTCTCTCTCTCTCATCTTTACACCCTTTCTTGCACGCCCTAACTCGTGCTCACTCTATTTCCCTCTCTCTCAGCAGCGGCCACCACGCGAGCTCCTCTCTCCGCCACTACGAACCGCGAGCGTTTCCCATTCCTCTCCTTCTTCTTCTTCTCGCTGTTTGAGTTTCACCACTCATCAAGGTTCCATTCCTTTTTTTAACTTTCTCCTTTTTTTTATTTCACTCTGAAAAAGCTTATACAAACTTAACCATTTCCCACTTTTTTGGCATCTTCTTGCTCTTTTAGTTTTTGATAGTGATAATGATGCATTTACCCTTTGTTTGCTTTCATTTGCAGGGTTTTACAACAACAAACTAAGCATTTTCCCACTAGCCTGTGGCGTGAGTAGCAGTATTTGCAGGACTTGAAACTAGGAATATTGGGCACTTCTCAGATTACCAGCTTCTCATCTAAAGGTTTTTTCTTTTTTGAAACTCTCTTGCTTTCTTCCCTCCCCTTTATCTGAAGCTGATGAGTTATAGAAGAGAATATGCTCTTGAAATGTATGGCAAGGATGTATCATATGCTTGTTATGCTGGTGATGACCTTATAAGACATATTACACAAGCTAATTGGACGAAAATCTTTAATAGAGGACACCACATCTTTCTTTGGGATCAGAGTAATAGGAGTATCATTAATAGCCTTCACATGAGTAGGCTCATCAAATATTTTACCAATCAGATCGCAGAAATCATTACCAATAACTTGCCACTGATTCTGAAAAAAAATATTTCCTTGAAACCATCAGGACCTGGAGCTTTGAAGCTGCCCATAAACTTCACTGTATTAAAAATTTCATTTCTGGAAACTTCCTTTTTCAAACTGCACAGGTCACTTTCATTCAACACAGGAAAAGCACCAGCTAAACCAAGGGGCACAAAACTGTTCATCATGAAATAAGGATTTATAATAAATTGTGACCATATCTTCTAATTGAACCTCATCACTAATCCACTCCCCTGCCTCATTTTGCAGCAAATTATATCTGTCTTTCTCCTCCGGATAGCTATAACACCATGAAAATACCTGGTGTTTCGATCCCCAAATTGTAACCATATGGCTCTAGATTTTTGGAACCATAAGATTTCTTCTTGTACCAAGACAGCTTCATAATCCCTCCAAGTCTTCCTATATTCCTCATCCATGTTATTGTTATTATGCAAACCTCTTTGATGATCAAGCCAACTCAATCGTCTCATTAGCTTTTTTTTTCCTCTTCCCAATACACCCGAAAACATCATGATTCCACTTTTTCAGGTTCTGTTCACTAGTGCAAAATATACAATAAACGGGAAAGGTTTACGTCAGTTAACCAAAAGTTAGACGTTAAAAAAGAAGCGGTGGCAGTTTTGTAAATATCAGGTTCCCTTAATTCACTTTTAACTTCAGTTGTTATAAGGACTGACGATAAAAGTTAAGTTAACGTCAGTTCTATAAACAACCGACGTTAAAAGTTAACCTTTTAACGTCAGTTGTTTATTAAACTGACGTTAAAAGCGAGTCACTTAACTTTTAACGTCGGTCCTTATAACAACTGACGTAAAAGGTAGTTTTGAATTTTTTATTTTAACAAAGTATACGTTGTAAACCCCATCGTGCCTTTCTTCCTTCCTCAGTCACTTTGCACTACTCTGTTCTCTCACACCTCTCTGCCCTAACCCTTCCACCGCGTGCTCCTCTCCACCGCCACCACCACGAGCTCGTCTCCACCGCCACCACCGCGAGGTACGTACTCTCTCTCTCTCTCTCATCTTTACACCCTTTCTTGCACGCCCTAACTCGTGCTCACTCTATTTCCCTCTCTCTCAGCAGCGGCCACCACGCGAGCTCCTCTCTCCGCCACTACGAACCGCGAGCGTTTCCCATTCCTCTCCTTCTTCTTCTTCTCGCTGTTTGAGTTTCACCACTCATCAAGGTTCCATTCGTTTTTTTAACTTTCTCCTTTTTTTTATTTCACTCTGAAAAAGCTTATACAAACTTAACCATTTCCCACTTTTTTGGCATCTTCTTGCTCTTTTAGTTTTTGATAGTGATAATGATGCATTTACCCTTTGTTTGCTTTCATTTGCAGGGTTTTACAACAACAACTAAGCATTTTCCCACTAGCCTGTGGCGTGAGTAGCAGTATTTGCAGGACTTGAAACTAGGAATATTGGGCACTTCTCAGATTACCAGCTTCTCATCTAAAGGTTTTTTCTTTTTTGAAACTCTCTTGCTTTCTTCCCTCCCCTTTATCTGAAGCTGATGAGTTATAGAAGAGAATATGCTCTTGAAATGTATGGCAAGGATGTATCATATGCTTGTTATGCTGGTGATGACCTTATAAGACATATTACACAAGCTAATTGGACGAAAATCTTTAATAGAGGACACCACATCTTTCTTTGGGATCAGAGTAATAGGAGTATCATTAATAGCCTTCACATGAGTAGGCTCATCAAATATTTTACCAATCAGATCGCAGAAATCATTACCAATAACTTGCCACTGATTCTGAAAAAAATATTTCCTTGAAACCATCAGGACCTGGAGCTTTGAAGCTGCCCATAAACTTCACTGTATTAAAAATTTCATTTCTGGAAAACTTCCTTTTTCAAACTGCACAGGTCACTTTCATTCAACACAGGAAAAGCACCAGCTAAACCAAGGGGCACAAACTGTTCATCATGAAATAAGGATTTATAATAAATTGTGACCATATCTTCTAATTGAACCTCATCACTAATCCACTCCCCTGCCTCATTTTGCAGCAAATTATATCTGTCTTTCTCTCATCTTTACACCCTTTCTTGCACGCCCTAACTCGTGCTCACTCTATTTCCCTCTCTCTCAGCAGCGGCCACCACGCGAGCTCCTCTCTCCGCCACTACGAACCGCGAGCGTTTCCCATTCCTCTCCTTCTTCTTCTTCTCGCTGTTTGAGTTTCACCACTCATCAAGGTTCCATTCCTTTTTTTAACTTTCTCCTTTTTTTTATTTCACTCTGAAAAAGCTTATACAAACTTAACCATTTCCCACTTTTTTGGCATCTTCTTGCTCTTTTAGTTTTTGATAGTGATAATGATGCATTTACCCTTTGTTTGCTTTCATTTGCAGGGTTTTACAACAACAACTAAGCATTTTCCCACTAGCCTGTGGCGTGAGTAGCAGTATTTGCAGGACTTGAAACTAGGAATATTGGGCACTTCTCAGATTACCAGCTTCTCATCTAAAGGTTTTTTCTTTTTTGAAACTCTCTTGCTTTCTTCCCTCCCCTTTATCTGAAGCTGATGAGTTATAGAAGAGAATATGCTCTTGAAATGTATGGCAAGGATGTATCATATGCTTGTTATGCTGGTGATGACCTTATAAGACATATTACACAAGCTAATTGGACGAAAATCTTTAATAGAGGACACCACATCTTTCTTTGGGATCAGAGTAATAGGAGTATCATTAATAGCCTTCACATGAGTAGGCTCATCAAATATTTTACCAATCAGATCGCAGAAATCATTACCAATAACTTGCCACTGATTCTGAAAAAAATATTTCCTTGAAACCATCAGGACCTGGAGCTTTGAAGCTGCCCATAAACTTCACTGTATTAAAAATTTCATTTCTGGAAACTTCCTTTTTCAAACTGCACAGGTCACTTTCATTCAACACAGGAAAAGCACCAGCTAAACCAAGGGGCACAAACTGTTCATCATGAAATAAGGATTTATAATAAATTGTGACCATATCTTCTAATTGAACCTCATCACTAATCCACTCCCCTGCCTCATTTTGCAGCAAATTATATCTGTCTTTCTCCTCCGGATAGCTATAACACCATGAAAATACCTGGTGTTTCGATCCCCAAATTGTAACCATATGGCTCTAGATTTTTGGAACCATAAGATTTCTTCTTGTACCAAGACAGCTTCATAATCCCTCCAAGTCTTCCTATATTCCTCATCCATGTTATTGTTATTATGCAAACCTCTTTGATGATCAAGCCAACTCAATCGTCTCATTAGCTTTTTTTTCCTCTTCCCAATACACCCGAAAACATCATGATTCCACTTTTTTCAGGTTCTGTTCACTAGTGCAAAATATACAATAAACGGGAAAGGTTTACGTCAGTTAACCAAAAGTTAGACGTTAAAAAAGAAGCGGTGGCAGTTTTGTAAATATCAGGTTCCCTTAATTCACTTTTAACTTCAGTTGTTATAAGGACTGACGATAAAAGTTAAGTTAACGTCAGTTCTATAAACAACCGACGTTAAAAGTTAAACCTTTTAACGTCAGTTGTTTATTAAACTGACGTTAAAAGCGAGTCACTTAACTTTTAACGTCGGTCCTTATAACAACTGACGTAAAAGGTAGTTTTGAATTTTTTATTTTAACAAAGTATACGTTGTAAACCCCATCGTGCCTTTCTTCCTTCCTCAGTCACTTTGCACTACTCTGTTCTCTCACACCTCTCTGCCCTAACCCTTCCACCGCGTGCTCCTCTCCACCGCCACCACCACGAGCTCGTCTCCACCGCCACCACCGCGAGGTACGTACTCTCTCTCTCTCTCTCTCTCTCTCTCTCTCTCATCTTTACACCCTTTCTTGCACGCCCTAACTCGTGCTCACTCTATTTCCCTCTCTCTCAGCAGCGGCCACCACGCGAGCTCCTCTCTCCGGCACTACGAACCGCGAGCGTTTCCCATTCCTCTCCTTCTTCTTCTTCTCGCTGTTTGAGTTTCACCACTCATCAAGGTTCCATTCCTTTTTTTAACTTTCTCCTTTTTTTTATTTCACTCTGAAAAAGCTTATACAAACTTAACCATTTCCCACTTTTTTGGCATCTTCTTGCTCTTTTAGTTTTTGATAGTGATAATGATGCATTTACCCTTTGTTTGCTTTCATTTGCAGGGTTTTACAACAACAACTAAGCATTTTCCCACTAGCCTGTGGCGTGAGTAGCAGTATTTGCAGGACTTGAAACTAGGAATATTGGGCACTTCTCAGATTACCAGCTTCTCATCTAAAGGTTTTTTCTTTTTTGAAACTCTCTTGCTTTCTTCCCTCCCCTTTATCTGAAGCTGATGAGTTATAGAAGAGAATATGCTCTTGAAATGTATGGCAAGGATGTATCATATGCTTGTTATGCTGGTGATGACCTTATAAGACATATTACACAAGCTAATTGGACGAAAATCTTTAATAGAGGACACCACATCTTTCTTTGGGATCATAGTAATAGGAGTATCATTAATAGCCTTCACATGAGTAGGCTCATCAAATATTTTACCAATCAGATCGCAGAAATCATTACCAATAACTTGCCACTGATTCTGAAAAAAATATTTCCTTGAAACCATCAGGACCTGGAGCTTTGAAGCTGCCCATAAACTTCACTGTATTAAAAATTTCATTTCTGGAAACTTCCTTTTTCAAACTGCACAGGTCACTTTCATTCAACACAGGAAAAGCACCAGCTAAACCAAGGGGCACAAACTGTTCATCATGAAATAAGGATTTATAATAAATTGTGACCATATCTTCTAATTGAACCTCATCACTAATCCACTCCCCTGCCTAATTTTGCAGCAAATTATATCTGTCTTTCTCTCATCTTTACACCCTTTCTTGCACGCCCTAACTCGTGCTCACTCTATTTCCCTCTCTCTCAGCAGCGGCCACCACGCGAGCTCCTCTCTCCGCCACTACGAACCGCGAGCGTTTCCCATTCCTCTCCTTCTTCTTCTTCTCGCTGTTTGAGTTTCACCACTCATCAAGGTTCCATTCCTTTTTTTAACTTTCTCCTTTTTTTTATTTCACTCTGAAAAAGCTTATACAAACTTAACCATTTCCCACTTTTTTGGCATCTTCTTGCTCTTTTAGTTTTTGATAGTGATAATGATGCATTTACCCTTTGTTTGCTTTCATTTGCAGGGTTTTACAACAACAACTAAGCATTTTCCCACTAGCCTGTGGCGTGAGTAGCAGTATTTGCAGGACTTGAAACTAGGAATATTGGGCACTTCTCAGATTACCAGCTTCTCATCTAAAGGTTTTTTCTTTTTTGAAACTCTCTTGCTTTCTTCCCTCCCCTTTATCTGAAGCTGATGAGTTATAGAAGAGAATATGCTCTTGAAATGTATGGCAAGGATGTATCATATGCTTGTTATGCTGGTGATGACCTTATAAGACATATTACACAAGCTAATTGGACGAAAATCTTTAATAGAGGACACCACATCTTTCTTTGGGATCAGAGTAATAGGAGTATCATTAATAGCCTTCACATGAGTAGGCTCATCAAATATTTTACCAATCAGATCGCAGAAATCATTACCAATAACTTGCCACTGATTCTGAAAAAAATATTTCCTTGAAACCATCAGGACCTGGAGCTTTGAAGCTGCCCATAAACTTCACTGTATTAAAAATTTCATTTCTGGAAACTTCCTTTTTCAAACTGCACAGGTCACTTTCATTCAACACAGGAAAAGCACCAGCTAAACCAAGGGGCACGAACTGTTCATCATGAAATCAGGATTTATAATAAATTGTGACCATATCTTCTAATTGAACCTCATCACTAATCCACTCCCCTGCCTCATTTTGCAACAAATTATATCTGTCTTTCTCCTCCGGATAGCTATAACACCATGAAAATACCTGGTGTTTCGATCCCCAAATTGTAACCATATGGCTCTAGATTTTTGGAACCATAAGATTTCTTCTTGTACCAAGACAGCTTCATAATCCATCCAAGTCTTCCTATATTCCTCATCCATGTTACTATTATTATGCAAACCTCTTTGATGATCAAGCCAACTCAATCGTCTCATTAGCTTTTTTTTCCTCTTCCCAATACACCCCGAAACATCATGATTCCACTTTTTCAGGTTCTGTTCACTAGTACAAAATATACAATAAACGGGAAAGGTTTACGTCACTTAACCAAAAGTTAGACGTTAAAAAAGAAGCGGTGGCAGTTTTGTAAATATCAGGTTCCCTTAATTCACTTTTAACTTTAGTTGTTATAAGGACTGACGATAAAAGTTAAGTTAACGTCAGTTCTATAAACAACTGACGTTAAAAGTTAACCTTTTAACGTCAGTTGTTTATTAAACTGACGTTAAAAGCGAGTCACTTAACTTTTAACGTCGGTCCTTATAACAACTGACGTAAAAGGTAGTTTTGAATTTTTTTATTTTAGCAAAGTATACGTTGTAAACCCCATCGTGCCTTTCTTCCTTCCTCAGTCACTTTGCACTACTCTGTTCTCTCACACCTCTCTGCCGTAACCCTTCCACCGCGTGCTCCTCTCCACCGCCACCACCACGAGCTCGTCTCCACCGCCACCACCGCGAGGTACGTACTCTCTCTCTCTCTCTCTCTCTCTCATCTTTACACCCTTTCTTGCACGCCCTAACTCGTGCTCACTCTATTTCCCTCTCTCTCAGCAGCGGCCACCACGCGAGCTCCTCTCTCCGCCACTACGAACCGCGAGCGTTTCCCATTCCTCTCCTTCTTCTTCTTCTCGCTGTTTGAGTTTCACCACTCATCAAGGTTCCATTCCTTTTTTTAACTTTCTCCTTTTTTTTATTTCACTCTGAAAAAGCTTATACAAACTTAACCATTTCCCACTTTTTTGGCATCTTCTTGCTCTTTTAGTTTTTGATAGTGATAATGATGCATTTACCCTTTGTTTGCTTTCATTTGCAGGGTTTTACAACAACAACTAAGCATTTTCCCACTAGCCTGTGGCGTGAGTAGCAGTATTTGCAGGACTTGAAACTAGGAATATTGGGCACTTCTCAGATTACCAGCTTCTCATCTAAAGGTTTTTTCTTTTTTGAAACTCTCTTGCTTTCTTCCCTCCCCTTTATCTGAAGCTGATGAGTTATAGAAGAGAATATGCTCTTGAAATGTATGGCAAGGATGTATCATATGCTTGTTATGCTGGTGATGACCTTATAAGACATATTACACAAGCTAATTGGACGAAAATCTTTAATAGAGGACACCACATCTTTCTTTGGGATCAGAGTAATAGGAGTATCATTAATAGCCTTCACATGAGTAGGCTCATCAAATATTTTACCAATCAGATCGCAGAAATCATTACCAATAACTTGCCACTGATTCTGAAAAAAATATTTCCTTGAAACCATCAGGACCTGGAGCTTTGAAGCTGCCCATAAACTTCACTGTATTAAAAATTTCATTTCTGGAAACTTCCTTTTTCAAACTGCACAGGTCACTTTCATTCAACACAGGAAAAGCACCAGCTAAACCAAGGGGCACAAACTGTTCATCATGAAATAAGGATTTATAATAAATTGTGACCATATCTTCTAATTGAACCTCATCACTAATCCACTCCCCTGCCTCATTTTGCAGCAAATTATATCTGTCTTTCTCCTCCGGATAGCTATAACACCATGAAAATACCTGGTGTTTCGATCCCCAAATTGTAACCATATGGCTCTAGATTTTTGGAACCATAAGATTTCTTCTTGTACCAAGACAGCTTCATAATCCCTCCAAGTCTTCCTATATTCCTCATCCATGTTATTGTTATTATGCAAACCTCTTTGATGATCAAGCCAACTCAATCGTCTCATTAGCTTTTTTTTCCTCTTCCCAATACACCCGAAAACATCATGATTCCACTTTTTCAGGTTCTGTTTCACTAGTGCAAAATATACAATAAACGGGAAAGGTTTTACGTCAGTTAACCAAAAGTTAGACGTTAAAAAAGAAGCGGTGGCAGTTTTTGTAAATATCAGGTTCCCTTAATTCACTTTTAACTTCAGTTGTTATAAGGACTGACGATAAAAGTTAAGTTAACGTCAGTTTCTATAAACAACCGACGTTAAAAGTTAACCTTTTAACGTCAGTTGTTTATTAAACTGACGTTAAAAGCGAGTCACTTAACTTTTAACGTCGGTCCTTATAACAACTGACGTAAAAGGTAGTTTTGAATTTTTTATTTTAACAAAGTATACGTTGTAAAACCCCATCGTGCCTTTCTTCCTTCCTCAGTCACTTTGCACTACTCTGTTCTCTCACACCTCTCTGCCCTAACCCTTCCACCGCGTGCTCCTCTCCACCGCCACCACCACGAGCTCGTCTCCACCGCCACCACCGCGAGGTACGTACTCTCTCTCTCTCTCTCTCTCTCTCTCTCTCATCTTTACACCCTTTCTTGCACGCCCTAACTCGTGCTCACTCTATTTCCCTCTCTCTCAGCAGCGGCCACCACGCGAGCTCCTCTCTCCGGCACTACGAACCGCGAGCGTTTCCCATTCCTCTCCTTCTTCTTCTTCTCGCTGTTTGAGTTTCACCACTCATCAAGGTTCCATTCCTTTTTTTAACTTTCTCCTTTTTTTTATTTCACTCTGAAAAAGCTTATACAAACTTAACCATTTCCCACTTTTTTTGGCATCTTCTTGCTCTTTTAGTTTTTGATAGTGATAATGATGCATTTACCCTTTGTTTGCTTTCATTTGCAGGGTTTTACAACAACAACTAAGCATTTTCCCACTAGCCTGTGGCGTGAGTAGCAGTATTTGCAGGACTTGAAACTAGGAATATTGGCACTTCTCAGATTACCAGCTTCTCATCTAAAGGTTTTTTCTTTTTTGAAACTCTCTTGCTTTCTTCCCTCCCCTTTTATCTGAAGCTGATGAGTTATAGAAGAGAATATGCTCTTGAAATGTATGGCAAGGATGTATCATATGCTTGTTATGCTGGTGATGACCTTATAAGACATATTACACAAGCTAATTGGACGAAAATCTTTAATAGAGGACACCACATCTTTCTTTGGGATCATAGTAATAGGAGTATCATTAATAGCCTTCACATGAGTAGGCTCATCAAATATTTTACCAATCAGATCGCAGAAATCATTACCAATAACTTGCCACTGATTCTGAAAAAAATATTTCCTTGAAACCATCAGGACCTGGAGCTTTGAAGCTGCCCATAAACTTCACTGTATTAAAAATTTCATTTCTGGAAACTTCCTTTTTTCAAACTGCACAGGTCACTTTCATTCAACACAGGAAAAGCACCAGCTAAACCAAGGGGCACAAACTGTTCATCATGAAATAAGGATTTATAATAAATTGTGACCATATCTTCTAATTGAACCTCATCACTAATCCACTCCCCTGCCTAATTTTGCAGCAAATTATATCTGTCTTTCTCTCATCTTTACACCCTTTCTTGCACGCCCTAACTCGTGCTCACTCTATTTCCCTCTCTCTCAGCAGCGGCCACCACGCGAGCTCCTCTCTCCGCCACTACGAACCGCGAGCGTTTCCATTCCTCTCCTTCTTCTTCTTCTCGCTGTTTGAGTTTCACCACTCATCAAGGTTCCATTCCTTTTTTTAACTTTCTCCTTTTTTTTATTTCACTCTGAAAAAGCTTATACAAACTTAACCATTTCCCACTTTTTGGCATCTTCTTGCTCTTTTAGTTTTTGATAGTGATAATGATGCATTTACCCTTTGTTTGCTTTCATTTGCAGGGTTTTACAACAACAACTAAGCATTTTCCCACTAGCCTGTGGCGTGGAGTAGCAGTATTTGCAGGACTTGAAACTAGGAATATTGGGCACTTCTCAGATTACCAGCTTCTCATCTAAAGGTTTTTTCTTTTTTGAAACTCTCTTGCTTTCTTCCCTCCCCTTTATCTGAAGCTGATGAGTTATAGAAGAGAATATGCTCTTGAAATGTATGGCAAGGATGTATCATATGCTTGTTATGCTGGTGATGACCTTATAAGACATATTACACAAGCTAATTGGACGAAAATCTTTAATAGAGGACACCACATCTTTCTTTGGGATCAGAGTAATAGGAGTATCATTAATAGCCTTCACATGAGTAGGCTCATCAAATATTTTACCAATCAGATCGCAGAAATCATTACCAATAACTTGCCACTGATTCTGAAAAAAATATTTCCTTGAAACCATCAGGACCTGGAGCTTGAAGCTGCCCATAAACTTCACTGTATTAAAAATTTCATTTCTGGAAACTTCCTTTTTCAAACTGCACAGGTCACTTTCATTCAACACAGGAAAAGCACCAGCTAAACCAAGGGGCACAAACTGTTCATCATGAAATAAGGATTTATAATAAATTGTGACCATATCTTCTAATTGAACCTCATCACTAATCCACTCCCCTGCCTCATTTTGCAGCAAATTATATCTGTCTTTCTCCTCCGGATAGCTATAACACCATGAAAATACCTGGTGTTTCGATCCCCAAATTGTAACCATATGGCTCTAGATTTTTGGAACCATAAGATTTCTTCTTGTACCAAGACAGCTTCATAATCCCTCCAAGTCTTCCTATATTCCTCATCCATGTTATTGTTATTATGCAAACCTCTTTGATGATCAAGCCAACTAAATCGTCTCATTAGCTTTTTTTTCCTCTTCCCAATACACCCGAAAACATCATGATTCCACTTTTTCAGGTTCTGTTCACTAGTGCAAAATATACAATAAACGGGAAAGGTTTACGTCAGTTAACCAAAAGTTAGACGTTAAAAAAAGAAGCGGTGGCAGTTTTGTAAATATCAGGTTCCCTTAATTCACTTTTAACTTCAGTTGTTATAAGGACTGACGATAAAAGTTAAGTTAACGTCAGTTTCTATAAACAACCGACGTTAAAAGTTAACCTTTTAACGTCAGTTGTTTATTAAACTGACGTTAAAAGCGAGTCACTTAACTTTTAACGTCGGTCCTTATAACAACTGACGTAAAAGGTAGTTTTGAATTTTTTATTTTAACAAAGTATACGTTGTAAACCCCATCGTGCCTTTCTTCCTTCCTCAGTCACTTTGCACTACTCTGTTCTCTCACACCTCTCTGCCCTAACCCTTCCACCGCGTGCTCCTCTCCACCGCCACCACCACGAGCTCGTCTCCACCGCCACCACCGCGAGGTACATACTCTCTCTCTCTCTCTCTCTCTCTCTCTCTCATCTTTACACCCTTTCTTGCACGCCCTAACTCGTGCTCACTCTATTTCCCTCTCTCTCAGCAGCGGCCACCACGCGAGCTCCTCTCTCCGCCACTACGAACCGCGAGCGTTTCCCATTCCTCTCCTTCTTCTTCTTCGCTGTTTGAGTTTCACCACTCATCAAGGTTCCATTCCTTTTTTTTAACTTTCTCCTTTTTTTTATTTCACTCTGAAAAAGCTTATACAAACTTAACCATTTCCCACTTTTTGGCATCTTCTTGCTCTTTTAGTTTTTGATAGTGATAATGATGCATTTACCCTTTGTTTGCTTTCATTTGCAGGGTTTTACAACAACAACTAAGCATTTTCCCACTAGCCTGTGGCGTGAGTAGCAGTATTTGCAGGACTTGAAACTAGGAATATTGGGCACTTCTCAGATTACCAGCTTCTCATCTAAAGGTTTTTTCTTTTTTGAAACTCTCTTGCTTTCTTCCCTCCCCTTTATCTGAAGCTGATGAGTTATAGAAGAGAATATGCTCTTGAAATGTATGGCAAGGATGTATCATATGCTTGTTATGCTGGTGATGACCTTATAAGACATATTACACAAGCTAATTGGACGAAAATCTTTAATAGAGGACACGACATCTTTCTTTGGGATCAGAGTAATAGGAGTATCATTAATAGCCTTCACATGAGTAGGCTCATCAAATATTTTACCAATCAGATCGCAGAAATCATTACCAATAACTTGCCACTGATTCTGAAAAAAATATTTCCTTGAAACCATCAGGACCTGGAGCTTTGAAGCTGCCCATAAACTTCACTGTATTAAAAATTTCATTTCTGGAAACTTCCTTTTTCAAACTGCACAGGTCACTTTCATTCAACACAGGAAAAGCACCAGCTAAACCAAGGGGCACAAACTGTTCATCATGAAATAAGGATTTATAATAAATTGTGACCATATCTTCTAATTGAACCTCATCACTAATCCACTCCCCTGCCTCATTTTGCAGCAAATTATATCTGTCTTTCTCCTCCGGATAGCTATAACACCATGAAAATACCTGGTGTTTCGATCCCCAAATTGTAACCATATGGCTCTAGATTTTTGGAACCATAAGATTTCTTCTTGTACCAAGACAGCTTCATAATCCCTCCAAGTCTTCCTATATTCCTCATCCATGTTATTGTTATTATGCAAACCTCTTTGATGATCAAGCCAACTCAATCGTCTCATTAGCTTTTTTTTTCCTCTTCCCAATACACCCGAAAACATCATGATTCCACTTTTTCAGGTTCTGTTCACTAGTGCAAAAATATACAATAAACGGGAAAGGTTTACGTCAGTTAACCAAAAGTTAGACGTTAAAAAAGAAGCGGTGGCAGTTTTGTAAATATCAGGTTCCCTTAATTCACTTTTAACTTCAGTTGTTATAAGGACTGACGATAAAAGTTAAGTTAACGTCAGTTCTATAAACAACCGACGTTAAAAGTTAACCTTTTAACGTCAGTTGTTTATTAAAACTGACGTTAAAAGCGAGTCACTTAACTTTTAACGTCGGTCCTTATAACAACTGACGTAAAAGGTAGTTTTGAATTTTTTATTTTAACAAAGTATACGTTGTAAACCCCATCGTGCCTTTCTTCCTTCCTCAGTCACTTTGCACTACTCTGTTCTCTCACACCTCTCTGCCCTAACCCTTCCACCGCGTGCTCCTCTCCACCGCCACCACCACGAGCTCGTCTCCACCGCCACCACCGCGAGGTACGTACTCTCTCTCTCTCTCTCTCATCTTTACACCCTTTCTTGCACGCCCTAACTCGTGCTCACTCTATTTCCCTCTCTCTCAGCAGCGGCCACCACGCGAGCTCCTCTCTCCGCCACTACGAACCGCGAGCGTTTCCCATTCCTCTCCTTCTTCTTCTTCTCGCTGTTTGAGTTTCACCACTCATCAAGGTTCCATTCCTTTTTTTAACTTTCTCCTTTTTTATTTCACTCTGAAAAAGCTTATACAAACTTAACCATTTCCCACTTTTTTGGCATCTTCTTGCTCTTTTAGTTTTTGATAGTGATAATGATGCATTTACCCTTTGTTTGCTTTCATTTGCAGGGTTTTACAACAACAACTAAGCATTTTCCCACTAGCCTGTGGCGTGAGTAGCAGTATTTGCAGGACTTGAAACTAGGAATATTGGGCACTTCTCAGATTACCAGCTTCTCATCTAAAGGTTTTTTCTTTTTTGAAACTCTCTTGCTTTCTTCCCTCCCCTTTATCTGAAGCTGATGAGTTATAGAAGAGAATATGCTCTTGAAATGTATGGCAAGGATGTATCATATGCTTGTTATGCTGGTGATGACCTTATAAGACATATTACACAAGCTAATTAGACGAAAATCTTTAATAGAGGACACCACATCTTTCTTTGGGATCAGAGTAATAGGAGTATCATTAATAGCCTTCACATGAGTAGGCTCATCAAATATTTTACCAATCAGATCGCAGAAATCATTACCAATAACTTGCCACTGATTCTGAAAAAAATATTTCCTTGAAACCATCAGGACCTGGAGCTTTGAAGCTGCCCATAAACTTCACTGTATTAAAAATTTCATTTCTGGAAACTTCCTTTTTCAAACTGCACAGGTCACTTTCATTCAACACAGGAAAAGCACCAGCTAAACCAAGGGGCACAAACTGTTCATCATGAAATAAGGATTTATAATAAATTGTGGACCATATCTTCTAATTGAACCTCATCACTAATCCACTCCCCTGCCTCATTTTGCAGCAAATTATATCTGTCTTTCTCCTCCGGATAGCTATAACACCATGAAAATACCTGGTGTTTCGATCCCCAAATTGTAACCATATGGCTCTAGATTTTTGGAACCATAAGATTTCTTCTTGTACCAAGACAGCTTCATAATCCCTCCAAGTCTTCCTATATTCCTCATCCATGTTATTGTTATTATTCAAACCTCTTTGATGATCAAGCCAACTCAATCGTCTCATTAGCTTTTTTTTCCTCTTCCCAATACACCCGAAAACATCATGATTCCACTTTTTCAGGTTCTGTTCACTAGTGCAAAATATACAATAAACGGGAAAGGTTTACGTCAGTTAACCAAAAGTTAGACGTTAAAAAAGAAGCGGTGGCAGTTTTGTAAATATCAGGTTCCCTTAATTCACTTTTAACTTCAGTTGTTATAAGGACTGACGATAAAAGTTAAGTTAACGTCAGTTCTATAAACAACCGACGTTAAAAGTTAACCTTTTAACGTCAGTTGTTTATTAAACTGACGTTAAAAGCGAGTCACTTAACTTTTAACGTCGGTCCTTATAACAACTGACGTAAAAGGTAGTTTTGAATTTTTTATTTTAACAAAGTATACGTTGTAAAACCCCATCGTGCCTTTCTTCCTTCCTCAGTCACTTTGCACTACTCTGTTCTCTCACACCTCTCTGCCCTAACCCTTCCACCGCGTGCTCCTCTCCACCGCCACCACCACGAGCTCGTCTCCACCGCCACCACCGCGAGGTACGTACTCTCTCTCTCTCTCTCATCTTTACACCCTTTCTTGCACGCCCTAACTCGTGCTCACTCTATTTCCCTCTCTCTCAGCAGCGGCCACCACGCGAGCTCCTCTCTCCGCCACTACGAACCGCGAGCGTTTCCCATTCCTCTCCTTCTTCTTCTTCTCGCTGTTTGAGTTTCACCACTCATCAAGGTTCCATTCGTTTTTTTAACTTTCTCCGTTTTTTTATTTCACTCTGAAAAAGCTTATACAAACTTAACCATTTCCCACTTTTTTGGCATCTTCTTGCTCTTTTAGTTTTTGATAGTGATAATGATGCATTTACCCTTTGTTTGCTTTCATTTGCAGGGTTTTACAACAACAACTAAGCATTTTCCCACTAGCCTGTGGCGTGAGTAGCAGTATTTGCAGGACTTGAAACTAGGAATATTGGGCACTTCTCAGATTACCAGCTTCTCATCTAAAGGTTTTTTCTTTTTTGAAACTCTCTTGCTTTCTTCCCTCCCCTTTATCTGAAGCTGATGAGTTATAGAAGAGAATATGCTCTTGAAATGTATGGCAAGGATGTATCATATGCTTGTTATGCTGGTGATGACCTTATAAGACATATTACACAAGCTAATTGGACGAAAATCTTTAATAGAGGACACCACATCTTTCTTTGGGATCAGAGTAATAGGAGTATCATTAATAGCCTTCACATGAGTAGGCTCATCAAATATTTTACCAATCAGATCGCAGAAATCATTACCAATAACTTGCCACTGATTCTGAAAAAAATATTTCCTTGAAACCATCAGGACCTGGAGCTTTGAAGCTGCCCATAAACTTCACTGTATTAAAAATTTCATTTCTGGAAACTTCCTTTTTCAAACTGCACAGGTCACTTTCATTCAACACAGGAAAAGCACCAGCTAAACCAAGGGGCACAAACTGTTCATCATGAAATAAGGATTTATAATAAATTGTGACCATATCTTCTAATTGAACCTCATCACTAATCCACTCCCCTGCCTCATTTTGCAGCAAATTATATCTGTCTTTCTCTCATCTTTACACCCTTTCTTGCACGCCCTAACTCGTGCTCACTCTATTTCCCTCTCTCTCAGCAGCGGCCACCACGCGAGCTCCTCTCTCCGCCACTACGAACCGCGAGCGTTTCCCATTCCTCTCCTTCTTCTTCTTCTCGCTGTTTGAGTTTCACCACTCATCAAGGTTCCATTCCTTTTTTTAACTTTCTCCTTTTTTTTATTTCACTCTGAAAAAGCTTATACAAACTTAACCATTTCCCACTTTTTTGGCATCTTCTTGCTCTTTTAGTTTTTGATAGTGATAATGATGCATTTACCCTTTGTTTGCTTTTCATTTGCAGGGTTTTACAACAACAACTAAGCATTTTCCCACTAGCCTGTGGCGCGTGAGTAGCAGTATTTTGCAGGACTTGAAACTAGGAATATTGGGCACTTCTCAGATTACCAGCTTCTCATCTAAAGGTTTTTTCTTTTTTGAAACTCTCTTGCTTTCTTCCCTCCCTTTATCTGAAGCTGATGAGTTATAGAAGAGAATATGCTCTTGAAATGTATGGCAAGGATGTATCATATGCTTGTTATGCTGGTGATGACCTTATAAGACATATTACACAAGCTAATTGGACGAAAATCTTTAATAGAGGACACCACATCTTTCTTTGGGATCAGAGTAATAGGAGTATCATTAATAGCCTTCACATGAGTAGGCTCATCAAATATTTTACCAATCAGATCGCAGAAATCATTACCAATAACTTGCCACTGATTCTGAAAAAAATATTTCCTTGAAACCATCAGGACCTGGAGCTTTGAAGCTGCCCATAAACTTCACTGTATTAAAAATTTCATTTCTGGAAACTTCCTTTTTCAAACTGCACAGGTCACTTTCATTCAACACAGGAAAAGCACCAGCTAAACCAAGGGGCACAAAACTGTTCATCATGAAATAAGGATTTATAATAAATTGTGACCATATCTTCTAATTGAACCTCATCACTAATCCACTCCCCTGCCTCATTTTGCAGCAAAATTATATCTGTCTTTCTCCTCCGGATAGCTATAACACCATGAAAATACCTGGTGTTTCGATCCCCAAATTGTAACCATATGGCTCTAGATTTTTGGAACCATAAGATTTCTTCTTGTACCAAGACAGCTTCATAATCCCTCCAAGTCTTCCTATATTCCTCATCCATGTTATTGTTATTATGCAAACCTCTTTGATGATCAAGCCAACTCAATCGTCTCATTAGCTTTTTTTTCCTCTTCCCAATACACCCGGAAAACATCATGATTCCACTTTTTTCAGGTTCTGTTCACTAGTGCAAAATATACAATAAACGGGAAAGGTTTACGTCAGTTAACCAAAAGTTAGACGTTAAAAAAGAAGCTAGCGGTGGCAGTTTTGTAAATATCAGGTTCCCTTAATTCACTTTTAACTTCAGTTGTTATAAGGACTGACGATAAAAGTTAAGTTAACGTCAGTTCTATAAACAATCCGACGTTAAAAGTTAACCTTTTAACGTCAGTTGTTTATTAAACTGACGTTAAAAGCGAGTCACTTAACTTTTAACGTCGGGTCCTTATAACAACTGACGTAAAAGGTAGTTTTGAATTTTTTATTTTAACAAAGTATACGTTGTAAACCCCATCGTGCCTTTCTTCCTTCCTCAGTCACTTTGCACTACTCTGTTCTCTCACACCTCTCTGCCCTAACCCTTCCACCGCGTGCTCCTCTCCACCGCCACCACCACGAGCTCGTCTCCACCGCCACCACCGCGAGGTACGTACTCTCTCTCTCTCTCTCCTCTCTCTCTCTCTCTCATCTTTACACCCTTTCTTGCACGCCCTAACTCGTGCTCACTCTATTTCCCTCTCTCTCAGCAGCGGCCACCACGCGAGCTCCTCTCTCCGCCACTACGAACCGCGAGCGTTTCCCATTCCTCTCCTTCTTCTTCTTCTCGCTGTTTGAGTTTCACCACTCATCAAGGTTCCATTCCTTTTTTTAACTTTCTCCTTTTTTTTATTTCACTATGAAAAAGCTTATACAAACTTAACCATTTCCCACTTTTTTTGGCATCTTCTTGCTCTTTTAGTTTTTGATAGTGATAATGATGCATTTACCCTTTGTTTGCTTTCATTTGCAGGGTTTTACAACAACAACTAAGCATTTTCCCACTAGCCTGTGGCGTGAGTAGCAGTATTTGCAGGACTTGAAACTAGGGAATATTGGGCACTTCTCAGATTACCAGCTTCTCATCTAAAGGTTTTTTCTTTTTTGAAACTCTCTTGCTTTCTTCCCTCCCCTTTATCTGAAGCTGATGAGTTATAGAAGAGAATATGCTCTTGAAATGTATGGCAAGGATGTATCATATGCTTGTTATGCTGGTGATGACCTTATAAGACATATTACACAAGCTAATTGGACGAAAATCTTTAATAGAGGACACCACATCTTTCTTTGGGATCAGAGTAATAGGAGTATCATTAATAGCCTTCACATGAGTAGGCTCATCAAATATTTTACCAATCAGATCGCAGAAATCATTACCAATAACTTGCCACTGATTCTGAAAAAAATATTTCCTTGAAACCATCAGGACCTGGAGCTTTGAAGCTGCCCATAAACTTCACTGTATTAAAAATTTCATTTCTGGAAACTTCCTTTTTCAAACTGCACAGGTCACTTTCATTCAACACAGGAAAAGCACCAGCTAAACCAAGGGGCACAAACTGTTCATCATGAAATAAGGATTTATAATAAATTGTGACCATATCTTCTAATTGAACCTCATCACTAATCCACTCCCCTGCCTCATTTTGCAGCAAATTATATCTGTCTTTCTCTCATCTTTACACCCTTTCTTGCACGCCCTAACTCGTGCTCACTCTATTTCCCTCTCTCTCAGCAGCGGCCACCACGCGAGCTCCTCTCTCCGCCACTACGAACCGCGAGCGTTTCCCATTCCTCTCCTTCTTCTTCTTCTCGCTGTTTGAGTTTCACCACTCATCAAGGTTCCATTCCTTTTTTTAAACTTTCTCCTTTTTTTTATTTCACTCTGAAAAAGCTTATACAAACTTAACCATTTCCCACTTTTTTGGCATCTTCTTGCTCTTTTAGTTTTTGATAGTGATAATGATGCATTTACCCTTTGTTTGCTTTCATTTGCAGGGTTTTACAACAACAACTAAGCATTTTCCCACTAGCCTGTGGCGTGAGTAGCAGTATTTGCAGGACTTGAAACTAGGAATATTGGGCACTTCTCAGATTACCAGCTTCTCATCTAAAGGTTTTTTCTTTTTTGAAACTCTCTTGCTTTCTTCCCTCCCCTTTATCTGAAGCTGATGAGTTATAGAAGAGAATATGCTCTTGAAATGTATGGCAAGGATGTATCATATGCTTGTTATGCTGGTGATGACCTTATAAGACATATTACACAAGCTAATTGGACGAAAATCTTTAATAGAGGACACGACATCTTTCTTTGGGATCAGAGTAATAGGAGTATCATTAATAGCCTTCACATGAGTAGGCTCATCAAATATTTTACCAATCAGATCGCAGAAATCATTACCAATAACTTGCCACTGATTCTGAAAAAAATATTTCCTTGAAACCATCAGGACCTGGAGCTTTGAAGCTGCCCATAAACTTCACTGTATTAAAAATTTCATTTCTGGAAACTTCCTTTTTCAAACTGCACAGGTCACTTTCATTCAACACAGGAAAAGCACCAGCTAAACCAAGGGGCACAAACTGTTCATCATGAAATAAGGATTTATAATAAATTGTGACCATATCTTCTAATTGAACCTCATCACTAATCCACTCCCCTGCCTCATTTTGCAGCAAATTATATCTGTCTTTCTCCTCCGGATAGCTATAACACCATGAAAATACCTGGTGTTTCGATCCCCAAATTGTAACCATATGGCTCTAGATTTTTGGAACCATAAGATTTCTTCTTGTACCAAGACAGCTTCATAATCCCTCCAAGTCTTCCTATATTCCTCATCCATGTTATTGTTATTATGCAAACCTCTTTGATGATCAAGCCAACTCAATCGTCTCATTAGCTTTTTTTTCCTCTTCCCAATACACCCGAAAACATCATGATTCCACTTTTTCAGGTTCTGTTCACTAGTGCAAAATATACAATAAAACGGGAAAGGTTTACGTCAGTTAACCAAAAGTTAGACGTTAAAAAAGAAGCGGTGGCAGTTTTGTAAATATCAGGTTCCCTTAATTCACTTTTAACTTCAGTTGTTATAAGGACTGACGATAAAAGTTAAGTTAACGTCAGTTCTATAAACAACCGACGTTAAAAGTTAACCTTTTAACGTCAGTTGTTTATTAAACTGACGTTAAAAGCGAGTCACTTAACTTTTAACGTCGGTCCTTATAACAATTGACGTAAAAGGTAGTTTTGAATTTTTTATTTTAACAAAGTATACGTTGTAAACCCCATCGTGCCTTTCTTCCTTCCTCAGTCACTTTGCACTACTCTGTTCTCTCACACACCTCTCTGCCCTAACCCTTCCACCGCGTGCTCCTCTCCACCGCCACCACCACGAGCTCGTCTCCACCGCCACCACCGCGAGGTACGTACTCTCTCTCTCTCTCTCTCTCTCTCTCTCTCTCTCTCTCATCTTTACACCCTTTCTTGCACGCCCTAACTCGTGCTCACTCTATTTCCCTCTCTCTCAGCAGCGGCCACCACGCGAGCTCCTCTCTCCGCCACTACGAACCGCGAGCGTTTCCCATTCCTCTCCTTCTTCTTCTTCTCGCTGTTTGAGTTTCACCACTCATCAAGGTTCCATTCCTTTTTTTAACTTTCTCCTTTTTTTTATTTCACTATGAAAAAGCTTATACAAACTTAACCATTTCCCACTTTTTTGGCATCTTCTTGCTCTTTTAGTTTTTGATAGTGATAATGATGCATTTACCCTTTGTTTGCTTTCATTTGCAGGGTTTTACAACAACAACTAAGCATTTTCCCACTAGCCTGTGGCGTGAGTAGCAGTATTTGCAGGACTTGAAACTAGGAATATTGGGCACTTCTCAGATTACCAGCTTCTCATCTAATGGTTTTTTTCTTTTTTGAAACTCTCTTGCTTTCTTCCCTCCCCTTTATCTGAAGCTGATGAGTTATAGAAGAGAATATGCTCTTGAAATGTATGGCAAGGATGTATCATATGCTTGTTATGCTGGTGATGACCTTATAAGACATATTACACAAGCTAATTGGACGAAAATCTTTAATAGAGGACACCACATCTTTCTTTGGGATCAGAGTAATAGGAGTATCATTAATAGCCTTCACATGAGTAGGCTCATCAAATATTTTACCAATCAGATCGCAGAAATCATTACCAATAACTTGCCACTGATTCTGAAAAAAATATTTCCTTGAAACCATCAGGACCTGGAGCTTTGAAGCTGCCCATAAACTTCACTGTATTAAAAATTTCATTTCTGGAAACTTCCTTTTTCAAACTGCACAGGTCACTTTCATTCAACACAGGAAAAGCACCAGCTAAACCAAGGGGCACAAACTGTTCATCATGAAATAAGGATTTATAATAAATTGTGACCATATCTTCTAATTGAACCTCATCACTAATCCACTCCCCTGCCTCATTTTGCAGCAAATTATATCTGTCTTTCTCCTCCGGATAGCTATAACACCATGAAAATACCTGGTGTTTCGATCCCCAAATTGTAACCATATGGCTCTAGATTTTTGGAACCATAAGATTTCTTCTTGTACCAAGACAGCTTCATAATCCCTCCAAGTCTTCCTATATTCCTCATCCATGTTATTGTTATTATGCAAACCTCTTTGATGATCAAGCCAACTCAATCGTCTCATTAGCTTTTTTTTCCTCTTCCCAATACACCCGAAAACATCATGATTCCACTTTTTCAGGTTCTGTTCACTAGTGCAAAATATACAATAAACGGGAAAGGTTTACGTCAGTTAACCAAAAGTTAGACGTTAAAAAAGAAGCGGTGGCAGTTTTGTAAATATCAGGTTCCCTTAATTCACTTTTAACTTCAGTTGTTATAAGGACTGACGATAAAAGTTAAGTTAACGTCAGTTCTATAAACAACCGACGTTAAAAGTTAACCTTTTAACGTCAGTTGTTTATTAAACTGACGTTAAAAGCGAGTCACTTAACTTTTAACGTCGGTCCTTATAACAACTGACGTAAAAGGTAGTTTTGAATTTTTTATTTTAACAAAGTATACGTTGTAAACCCCATCGTGCCTTTCTTCCTTCCTCAGTCACTTTGCACTACTTTGTTCTCTCACACCTCTCTGCCCTAACCCTTCCACCGCGTGCTCCTCTCCACCGCCACCACCACGAGCTCGTCTCCACCGCCACCACCGCGAGGTACGTACTCTCTCTCTCTCTCTCTCTCTCTCTCTCTCTCTCTCTCTCTCTCATCTTTACACCCTTTCTTGCACGCCCTAACTCGTGCTCACTCTATTTCCCTCTCTCTCAGCAGCGGCCACCACGCGAGCTCCTCTCTCCGCCACTACGAACCGCGAGCGTTTCCCATTCCTCTCCTTCTTCTTCTTCTCGTTGTTTGAGTTTCACCACTCATCAAGGTTCCATTCCTTTTTTTAACTTTCTCCTTTTTTTTATTTCACTCTGAAAAAGCTTATACAAACTTAACCATTTCCCACTTTTTTGGCATCTTCTTGCTCTTTTAGTTTTTGATAGTGATAATGATGCATTTACCCTTTGTTTGCTTTCATTTGCAGGGTTTTACAACAACAACTAAGCATTTTCCCACTAGCCTGTGGCGTGAGTAGCAGTATTTGCAGGACTTGAAACTAGGAATATTGGGCACTTCTCAGATTACCAGCTTCTCATCTAAAGGTTTTTTCTTTTTTGAAACTCTCTTGCTTTCTTCCCTCCCCTTTATCTGAAGCTGATGAGTTATAGAAGAGAATATGCTCTTGAAATGTATGGCAAGGATGTATCATATGCTTGTTATGCTGGTGATGACCTTATAAGACATATTACACAAGCTAATTGGACGAAAATCTTTAATAGAGGACACCACATCTTTCTTTGGGATCAGAGTAAAAGGAGTATCATTAATAGCCTTCACATGAGTAGGCTCATCAAATATTTTACCAATCAGATCGCAGAAATCATTACCAATAACTTGCCACTGATTCTGAAAAAAATATTTCCTTGAAAACCATCAGGACCTGGAGCTTTGAAGCTGCCCATAAACTTCACTGTATTAAAAATTTCATTTCTGGAAACTTCCTTTTTCAAACTGCACAGGTCACTTTCATTCAACACAGGAAAAGCACCAGCTAAACCAAGGGGCACAAACTGTTCATCATGAAATAAGGATTTATAATAAATTGTGACCATATCTTCTAATTGAACCTCATCACTAATCCACTCCCCTGCCTCATTTTGCAGCAAATTATATCTGTCTTTCTCCTCCGGATAGCTATAACACCATGAAAATACCTGGTGTTTCGATCCCCAAATTGTAACCATATGGCTCTAGATTTTTGGAACCATAAGATTTCTTCTTGTACCAAGACAGCTTCATAATCCCTCCAAGTCTTCCTATATTCCTCATCCATGTTATTGTTATTATGCAAACCTCTTTGATGATCAAGCCAACTCAATCGTCTCATTAGCTTTTTTTTCCTCTTCCCAATACACCCGAAAACATCATGATTCCACTTTTTCAGGTTCTGTTCACTAGTGCAAAATATACAATAAACGGGAAAGGTTTACGTCAGTTAACCAAAAGTTAGACGTTAAAAAAGAAGCGGTGGCAGTTTTGTAAATATCAGGTTCCCTTAATTCACTTTTAACTTCAGTTGTTATAAGGACTGACGATAAAAGTTAAGTTAACGTCAGTTCTATAAACAACCGACGTTAAAAGTTAACCTTTTAACGTCAGTTGTTTATTAAACTGACGTTAAAAGCGAGTCACTTAACTTTTAACGTCGGTCCTTATAACAACTGACGTAAAAGGTAGTTTTGAATTTTTTATTTTAACAAAGTATACGTTGTAAACCCCATCGTGCCTTTCTTCCTTCCTCAGTCACTTTGCACTACTCTGTTCTCTCACACCTCTCTGCCCTAACCCTTCCACCGCGTGCTCCTCTCCACCGCCACCACCACGAGCTCGTCTCCACCGCCACCACCGCGAGGTACGTACTCTCTCTCTCTCTCTCTCTCTCTCTCTCTCATCTTTACACCCTTTCTTGCACGCCCTAACTCGTGCTCACTCTATTTCCCTCTCTCTCAGCAGCGGCCACCACGCGAGCTCCTCTCTCCGCCACTACGAACCGCGAGCGTTTCCCATTCCTCTCCTTCTTCTTCTTCTCGCTGTTTGAGTTTCACCACTCATCAAGGTTCCATTCCTTTTTTTAACTTTCTCCTTTTTTTTATTTCACTCTGAAAAAGCTTATACAAACTTAACCATTTCCCACTTTTTTGGCATCTTCTTGCTCTTTTAGTTTTTGATAGTGATAATGATGCATTTACCCTTTGTTTGCTTTCATTTGCAGGGTTTTACAACAACAACTAAGCATTTTCCCACTAGCCTGTGGCGTGAGTAGCAGTATTTGCAGGACTTGAAACTAGGAATATTGGGCACTTCTCAGATTACCAGCTTCTCATCTAAAGGTTTTTTCTTTTTTGAAACTCTCTTGCTTTCTTCCCTCCCCTTTATCTGAAGCTGATGAGTTATAGAAGAGAATATGCTCTTGAAATGTATGGCAAGGATGTATCATATGCTTGTTATGCTGGTGATGACCTTATAAGACATATTACACAAGCTAATTGGACGAAAATCTTTAATAGAGGACACCACATCTTTCTTTGGGATCAGAGTAATAGGAGTATCATTAATAGCCTTCACATGAGTAGGCTCATCAAATATTTTACCAATCAGATCGCAGAAATCATTACCAATAACTTGCCACTGATTCTGAAAAAAATATTTCCTTGAAACCATCAGGACCTGGAGCTTTGAAGCTGCCCATAAACTTCACTGTATTAAAAATTTCATTTCTGGAAACTTCCTTTTTCAAACTGCACAGGTCACTTTCATTCAACACAGGAAAAGCACCAGCTAAACCAAGGGGCACAAACTGTTCATCATGAAATAAGGATTTATAATAAATTGTGACCATATCTTCTAATTGAACCTCATCACTAATCCACTCCCCTGCCTCATTTTGCAGCAAATTATATCTGTCTTTCTCCTCCGGATAGCTATAACACCATGAAAATACCTGGTGTTTCGATCCCCAAATTGTAACCATATGGCTCTAGATTTTTGGAACCATAAGATTTCTTCTTGTACCAAGACAGCTTCATAATCCCTCCAAGTCTTCCTATATTCCTCATCCATGTTATTGTTATTATGCAAACCTCTTTGATGATCAAGCCAACTCAATCGTCTCATTAGCTTTTTTTTCCTCTTCCCAATACACCCGAAAACATCATGATTCCACTTTTTCAGGTTCTGTTCACTAGTGCAAAATATACAATAAACGGGAAAGGTTTACGTCAGTTAACCAAAAGTTAGACGTTAAAAAAGAAGCGGTGGCAGTTTTGTAAATATCAGGTTCCCTTAATTCACTTTTAACTTCAGTTGTTATAAGGACTGACGATAAAAGTTAAGTTAACGTCAGTTCTATAAACAACCGACGTTAAAAGTTAACCTTTTAACGTCAGTTGTTTATTAAACTGACGTTAAAAGCGAGTCACTTAACTTTTAACGTCGGTCCTTATAACAACTGACGTAAAAGGTAGTTTTGAATTTTTTATTTTAACAAAGTATACGTTGTAAACCCCATCGTGCCTTTCTTCCTTCCTCAGTCACTTTGCACTACTCTGTTCTCTCACACCTCTCTGCCCTAACCCTTCCACCGCGTGCTCCTCTCCACCGCCACCACCACGAGCTCGTCTCCACCGCCACCACCGCGAGGTACGTACTCTCTCTCTCTCTCTCTCTCTCTCTCTCTCTCTCTCTCATCTTTACACCCTTTCTTGCACGCCCTAACTCGTGCTCACTCTATTTCCCTCTCTCTCAGCAGCGGCCACCACGCGAGCTCCTCTCTCCGCCACTACGAACCGCGAGCGTTTCCCATTCCTCTCCTTCTTCTTCTTCTCGCTGTTTGAGTTTCACCACTCATCAAGGTTCCATTCCTTTTTTTAACTTTCTCCTTTTTTTTATTTCACTCTGAAAAAGCTTATACAAACTTAACCATTTCCCACTTTTTTGGCATCTTCTTGCTCTTTTAGTTTTTGATAGTGATAATGATGCATTTACCCTTTGTTTGCTTTCATTTGCAGGGTTTTACAACAACAACTAAGCATTTTCCCACTAGCCTATGGCGTGAGTAGCAGTATTTGCAGGACTTGAAACTAGGAATATTGGGCACTTCTCAGATTACCAGCTTCTCATCTAAAGGTTTTTTCTTTTTTGAAACTCTCTTGCTTTCTTCCCTCCCCTTTATCTGAAGCTGATGAGTTATAGAAGAGAATATGCTCTTGAAATGTATGGCAAGGATGTATCATATGCTTGTTATGCTGGTGATGACCTTATAAGACATATTACACAAGCTAATTGGACGAAAATCTTTAATAGAGGACACCACATCTTTCTTTGGGATCAGAGTAATAGGAGTATCATTAATAGCCTTCATATGAGTAGGCTCATCAAATATTTTACCAATCAGATCGCAGAAATCATTACCAATAACTTGCCACTGATTCTGAAAAAAATATTTCCTTGAAACCATCAGGACCTGGAGCTTTGAAGCTGCCCATAAACTTCACTGTATTAAAAATTTCATTTCTGGAAACTTCCTTTTTCAAACTGCACAGGTCACTTTCATTCAACACAGGAAAAAGCACCAGCTAAACCAAGGGGCACAAACTGTTCATCATGAAATAAGGATTTATAATAAATTGTGACCATATCTTCTAATTGAACCTCATCACTAATCCACTCCCCTGCCTCATTTTGCAGCAAATTATATCTGTCTTTCTCCTCCGGATAGCTATAACACCATGAAAATACCTGGTGTTTCGATCCCCAAATTGTAACCATATGGCTCTAGATTTTTGGAACCATAAGATTTCTTCTTGTACCAAGACAGCTTCATAATCCCTCCAAGTCTTCCTATATTCCTCATCCATGTTATTGTTATTATGCAAACCTCTTTGATGATCAAGCCAACTCAATCGTCTCATTAGCTTTTTTTTCCTCTTCCCAATACACCCGAAAACATCATGATTCCACTTTTTCAGGTTCTGTTCACTAGTGCAAAATATACAATAAACGGGAAAGGTTTACGTCAGTTAACCAAAAGTTAGACGTTAAAAAAGAAGCGGTGGCAGTTTTGTAAATATCAGGTTCCCTTAATTCACTTTTAACTTCAGTTGTTATAAGGACTGACGATAAAAGTTAAGTTAACGTCAGTTCTATAAACAACCGACGTTAAAAGTTAACCTTTTAACGTCAGTTGTTTATTAAACTGACGTTAAAAGCGAGTCACTTAACTTTTAACGTCGGTCCTTATAACAACTGACATAAAAGGTAGTTTTGAATTTTTTATTTTAACAAAGTATACGTTGTAAACCCCATCGTGCCTTTCTTCCTTCCTCAGTCACTTTGCACTACTCTGTTCTCTCACACCTCTCTGCCCTAACCCTTCCACCGCGTGCTCCTCTCCACCGCCACCACCACGAGCTCGTCTCCACCGCCACCACCGCGAGGTACGTACTCTCTCTCTCTCTCTCTCTCTCTCTCTCTCTCATCTTTACACCCTTTCTTGCACGCCCTAACTCGTGCTCACTCTATTTCCCTCTCTCTCAGCAGCGGCCACCACGCGAGCTCCTCTCTCCGCCACTACGAACCGCGAGCGTTTCCCATTCCACTCCTTCTTCTTCTTCTCGCTGTTTGAGTTTCACCACTCATCAAGGTTCCATTCCTTTTTTTAACTTTCTCCTTTTTTTTATTTCACTCTGAAAAAGCTTATACAAACTTAACCATTTCCCACTTTTTTGGCATCTTCTTGCTCTTTTAGTTTTTGATAGTGATAATGATGCATTTACCCTTTGTTTGCTTTCATTTGCAGGGTTTTACAACAACAACTAAGCATTTTCCCACTAGCCTATGGCGTGAGTAGCAGTATTTGCAGGACTTGAAACTAGGAATATTGGGCACTTCTCAGATTACCAGCTTCTCATCTAAAGGTTTTTTCTTTTTTGAAACTCTCTTGCTTTCTTCCCTCCCCTTTATCTGAAGCTGATGAGTTATAGAAGAGAATATGCTCGTGAAATGTATGGCAAGGATGTATCATATGCTTGTTATGCTGGTGATGACCTTATAAGACATATTACACAAGCTAATTGGACGAAAATCTTTAATAGAGGACACCACATCTTTCTTTGGGATCAGAGTAATAGGAGTATCATTAATAGCCTTCACATGAGTAGGCTCATCAAATATTTTACCAATCAGATCGCAGAAATCATTACCAATAACTTGCCACTGATTCTGAAAAAAATATTTCCTTGAAACCATCAGGACCTGGAGCTTTGAAGCTGCCCATAAACTTCACTGTATTAAAAATTTCATTTCTGGAAACTTCCTTTTTCAAACTGCACAGGTCACTTTCATTCAACACAGGAAAAGCACCAGCTAAACCAAGGGGCACAAACTGTTCATCATGAAATAAGGATTTATAATAAATTGTGACCATATCTTCTAATTGAACCTCATCACTAATCCACTCCCCTGCCTCATTTTGCAGCAAATTATATCTGTCTTTCTCCTCCGGATAGCTATAACACCATGAAAATACCTGGTGTTTCGATCCCCAAATTGTAACCATATGGCTCTAGATTTTTGGAACCATAAGATTTCTTCTTGTACCAAGACAGCTTCATAATCCCTCCAAGTCTTCCTATATTCCTCATCCATGTTATTGTTATTATGCAAACCTCTTTGATGATCAAGCCAACTCAATCGTCTCATTAGCTTTTTTTTCCTCTTCCCAATACACCCGAAAACATCATGATTCCACTTTTTCAGGTTCTGTTCACTAGTGCAAAATATACAATAAACGGGAAAGGTTTACGTCAGTTAACCAAAAGTTAGACGTTAAAAAAGAAGCGGTGGCAGTTTTGTAAATATCAGGTTCCCTTAATTCACTTTTAACTTCAGTTGTTATAAGGACTGACGATAAAAGTTAAGTTAACGTCAGTTCTATAAACAACCGACGTTAAAAGTTAACCTTTTAACGTCAGTTGTTTATTAAACTGACGTTAAAAGCGAGTCACTTAACTTTTAACGTCGGTCCTTATAACAACTGACGTAAAAGGTAGTTTTGAATTTTTTTATTTTAACAAAGTATACGTTGTAAACCCCATCGTGCCTTTCTTCCTTCCTCAGTCACTTTGCACTACTCTGTTCTCTCACACCTCTCTGCCCTAACCCTTCCACCGCGTGCTCCTCTCCACCGCCACCACCACGAGCTCGTCTCCACCGCCACCACCGCGAGGTACGTACTCTCTCTCTCTCTCTCTCTCTCTCTCTCTCTCTCATCTTTACACCCTTTCTTGCACGCCCTAACTCGTGCTCACTCTATTTCCCTCTCTCTCAGCAGCGGCCACCACGCGAGCTCCTCTCTCCGCCACTACGAACCGCGAGCGTTTCCCATTCCTCTCCTTCTTCTTCTTCTCGCTGTTTGAGTTTCACCACTCATCAAGGTTCCATTCCTTTTTTTAACTTTCTCCTTTTTTTTATTTCACTCTGAAAAAGCTTATACAAACTTAACCATTTCCCACTTTTTTGGCATCTTCTTGCTCTTTTAGTTTTTGATAGTGATAATGATGCATTTACCCTTTGTTTGCTTTCATTTGCAGGGTTTTACAACAACAACTAAGCATTTTCCCACTAGCCTGTGGCGTGAGTAGCAGTATTTGCAGGACTTGAAACTAGGAATATTGGGCACTTCTCAGATTACCAGCTTCTCATCTAAAGGTTTTTTCTTTTTTGAAACTCTCTTGCTTTCTTCCCTCCCCTTTATCTGAAGCTGATGAGTTATAGAAGAGAATATGCTCTTGAAATGTATGGCAAGGATGTATCATATGCTTGTTATGCTGGTGATGACCTTATAAGACATATTACACAAGCTAATTGGACGAAAATCTTTAATAGAGGACACCACATCTTTCTTTGGGATCAGAGTAATAGGAGTATCATTAATAGCCTTCACATGAGTAGGCTCATCAAATATTTTACCAATCAGATCGCAGAAATCATTACCAATAACTTGCCACTGATTCTGAAAAAAATATTTCCTTGAAACCATCAGGACCTGGAGCTTTGAAGCTGCCCATAAACTTCACTGTATTAAAAATTTCATTTCTGGAAACTTCCTTTTTCAAACTGCACAGGTCACTTTCATTCAACACAGGAAAAGCACCAGCTAAACCAAGGGGCACAAACTGTTCATCATGAAATAAGGATTTATAATAAATTGTGACCATATCTTCTAATTGAACCTCATCACTAATCCACTCCCCTGCCTCATTTTGCAGCAAATTATATCTGTCTTTCTCCTCCGGATAGCTATAACACCATGAAAATACCTGGTGTTTCGATCCCCAAATTGTAACCATATGGCTCTAGATTTTTGGAACCATAAGATTTCTTCTTGTACCAAG
This sequence comes from Echinosophora koreensis, assembly GCA_035048595.1. NCBI lineage: Eukaryota > Viridiplantae > Streptophyta > Magnoliopsida > Fabales > Fabaceae > Echinosophora > Echinosophora koreensis. The sequence continues at coordinate 1,806,362 of JAPCYP010000077.1, forward strand.
ACAGCTTCATAATCCCTCCAAGTCTTCCTATATTCCTCATCCATGTTATTGTTATTATGCAAACCTCTTTGATGATCAAGCCAACTCAATCGTCTCATTAGCTTTTTTTTCCTCTTCCCAATACACCCGAAAACATCATGATTCCACTTTTTCAGGTTCTGTTCACTAGTGCAAAATATACAATAAACGGGAAAGGTTTACGTCAGTTAACCAAAAGTTAGACGTTAAAAAAGAAGCGGTGGCAGTTTTGTAAATATCAGGTTCCCTTAATTCACTTTTAACTTCAGTTGTTATAAGGACTGACGATAAAAGTTAAGTTAACGTCAGTTCTATAAACAACCGACGTTAAAAGTTAACCTTTTAACGTCAGTTGTTTATTAAACTGACGTTAAAAGCGAGTCACTTAACTTTTAACGTCGGTCCTTATAACAACTGACGTAAAAGGTAGTTTTGAATTTTTTATTTTAACAAAGTATACGTTGTAAACCCCATCGTGCCTTTCTTCCTTCCTCAGTCACTTTGCACTACTCTGTTCTCTCACACCTCTCTGCCCTAACCCTTCCACCGCGTGCTCCTCTCCACCGCCACCACCACGAGCTCGTCTCCACCGCCACCACCGCGAGGTACGTACTCTCTCTCTCTCTCTCTCTCTCTCTCTCTCTCATCTTTACACCCTTTCTTGCACGCCCTAACTCGTGCTCACTCTATTTCCCTCTCTCTTAGCAGCGGCCACCACGCGAGCTCCTCTCTCCGCCACTACGAACCGCGAGCGTTTCCCATTCCTCTCCTTCTTCTTCTTCTCGCTGTTTGAGTTTCACCACTCATCAAGGTTCCATTCCTTTTTTTAACTTTCTCCTTTTTTTTATTTCACTCTGAAAAAGCTTATACAAACTTAACCATTTCCCACTTTTTTGGCATCTTCTTGCTCTTTTAGTTTTTGATAGTGATAATGATGCATTTACCCTTTGTTTGCTTTCATTTGCAGGGTTTTACAACAACAACTAAGCATTTTCCCACTAGCCTGTGGCGTGAGTAGCAGTATTTGCAGGACTTGAAACTAGGAATATTGGGCACTTCTCAGATTACCAGCTTCTCATCTAAAGGTTTTTTCTTTTTTGAAACTCTCTTGCTTTCTTCCCTCCCCTTTATCTGAAGCTGATGAGTTATAGAAGAGAATATGCTCTTGAAATGTATGGCAAGGATGTATCATATGCTTGTTATGCTGGTGATGACCTTATAAGACATATTACACAAGCTAATTGGACGAAAATCTTTAATAGAGGACACCACATCTTTCTTTGGGATCAGAGTAATAGGAGTATCATTAATAGCCTTCACATGAGTAGGCTCATCAAATATTTTACCAATCAGATCGCAGAAATCATTACCAATAACTTGCCACTGATTCTGAAAAAAATATTTCCTTGAAACCATCAGGACCTGGAGCTTTGAAGCTGCCCATAAACTTCACTGTATTAAAAATTTCATTTCTGGAAACTTCCTTTTTCAAACTGCACAGGTCACTTTCATTCAACACAGGAAAAGCACCAGCTAAACCAAGGGGCACAAACTGTTCATCATGAAATAAGGATTTATAATAAATTGTGACCATATCTTCTAATTGAACCTCATCACTAATCCACTCCCCTGCCTCATTTTGCAGCAAATTATATCTGTCTTTCTCCTCCGGATAGCTATAACACCATGAAAATACCTGGTGTTTCGATCCCCAAATTGTAACCATATGGCTCTAGATTTTTGGAACCATAAGATTTCTTCTTGTACCAAGACAGCTTCATAATCCCTCCAAGTCTTCCTATATTCCTCATCCATGTTATTGTTATTATGCAAACCTCTTTGATGATCAAGCCAACTCAATCGTCTCATTAGCTTTTTTTTCCTCTTCCCAATACACCCGAAAACATCATGATTCCACTTTTTCAGGTTCTGTTCACTAGTGCAAAATATACAATAAACGGGAAAGGTTTACGTCAGTTAACCAAAAGTTAGACGTTAAAAAAGAAGCGGTGGCAGTTTTGTAAATATCAGGTTCCCTTAATTCACTTTTAACTTCAGTTGTTATAAGGACTGACGATAAAAGTTAAGTTAACGTCAGTTCTATAAACAACCGACGTTAAAAGTTAACCTTTTAACGTCAGTTGTTTATTAAACTGACGTTAAAAGCGAGTCACTTAACTTTTAACGTCAGTCCTTATAACAACTGACGTAAAAGGTAGTTTTGAATTTTTTATTTTAACAAAGTATACGTTGTAAACCCCATCGTGCCTTTCTTCCTTCCTCAGTCACTTTGCACTACTCTGTTCTCTCACACCTCTCTGCCCTAACCCTTCCACCGCGTGCTCCTCTCCACCGCCACCACCACGAGCTCGTCTCCACCGCCACCACCGCGAGGTACGTACTCTCTCTCTCTCTCTCTCATCTTTACACCCTTTCTTGCATGCCCTAACTCGTGCTCACTCTATTTCCCTCTCTCTCAGCAGCGGCCACCACGCGAGCTCCTCTCTCCGCCACTACGAACCGCGAGCGTTTCCCATTCCTCTCCTTCTTCTTCTTCTCGCTGTTTGAGTTTCACCACTCATCAAGGTTCCATTCTTTTTTTAACTTTCTCCTTTTTTTATTTCACTCTGAAAAAGCTTATACAAAGCTTAACCATTTCCCACTTTTTTGGCATCTTCTTGCTCTTTTAGTTTTTGATAGTGATAATGATGCATTTACCCTTTGTTTGCTTTCATTTGCAGGGTTTTACAACAACAACTAAGCATTTTCCCACTAGCCTGTGGCGTGAGTAGCAGTATTTGCAAGACTTGAAACTAGGAATATTGGGCACTTCTCAGATTACCAGCTTCTCATCTAAAGGTTTTTTCTTTTTTGAAACTCTCTTGCTTTCTTCCCTCCCCTTTATCTGAAGCTGATGAGTTATAGAAGAGAATATGCTCTTGAAATGTATGGCAAGGATGTATCATATGCTTGTTATGCTGATGGTCATGAGTTATAGCTGATGAGTTAAGTATGGCAATCAACAAACAAACAAAAAATGTATCATTTGCTTTTGAAATTTATAATTTATTAACTATTATCATATGGGAAGCATTCAAAACAAGTCTCTACTGTCGGTGAACTTGCTGGGATTTTTTATACTGGAAGAAATTATAATAATCATGAATTGGGGTTATGCTTGTCTTACTATGTGTTTTTGGGTTATGCTTATTTGAATCTTTGTGTATATCTTGTTTGAATCTTTGGGTTATGCTTGTTTGAATCTTTTATTATTATTTTTTTTTAAAAAAATGATAGATTTTGATAGATTTTGTTAAGGATGGCCATGGGTCGGGTTGGGTTAGGTGGGTTCAAAGAGAAAAAGATAATAACTGGCCGGGTGAGCTAAGTTTTGTGATATTGGTTGTAAATGTGGCTTGGTGTGAACCAGGAATGACACAAACTAGGGTTAAGGGTGCATCCTATCCTCAACTTAATTTGATGAGAATGAATGCTAAATGAAATTATATTTTAACATAACAATTAATATCTCCATTTTGACTGAGGTTATGTGACTGAGGTAGTGGTGTATATATATGGTTGTTAGGTTTTCAAATACTAGTGTGCTTTTCCAATCTCCCCTATTGTGCTTATATTGGATATATGTGATTATATCTACAGAACCTATCTAGCTATCGATCGTAGTTGGATGGTTTATAAACGTGTGACACCCTTCTACCCCGCATGTTAAAAGCCATTTAAATTAAAAACATTTAAAGGAAAACATGCAATTACTGGATAAAATAAACAATTGTCCATGGGTAGAAAAGTCCCACATGAACCGTTTACAACGCGGAAATAAAATAAGTTTTAAACAATAAAAACATAACCAACCAAAGTAATATAACCCAACCCCGATGTCACATACAGAGCTGGTATAACCGTTCCGGAATAAAATCCACGGAATTACAACTGAAACTAACGACTATGAAACATAAACTAGCCCTACGATGAATGGCGGCTCCTCAGAATCACTCCTCTCCGGGCTGCTCGTCATCCTCTGCAATGTGCCAATTAGGCCAAACACAAACAACAAACATATATAGGGAGTAAGAATCGTATAAACATATTAGCATGGGAATAGGCAGTAAAGTAAACAACAAGCATAGCAGCATCACATCAAACATCAACATCATCATTATGCTATGCAGTGCAATGCAGTCCTACTCCGCTAAACCATCAATGCATGTGGATCCACTAAACTCGGGATGAACGACTTCGGAGTTACATATCCACATTGAGAATCTACTCAACGCCGGAGAATCTACTCCTTGGATAGCCAACGCATCAAACCAACGAATGTCTCATCACGGGGGCGCTAGGAGAATCTACTCCAACCGTGGATGGCCGAATCGCCGTACTCTAGGACGATCTCCCCTATGTCGAACATCCCTAAACAACATCTCCGATGCAATGCGTATGCAACACAACAACAACGGCAACACCACCTCCATAACTCCAACGGAATCGACCGAAGGTAACAGTGGAATCAACCGCACCAACTTGCCTCGCGGAATTTACCTGAGGGCTTAAGCGGAATCAACCGCAGTACCTGGGGCAAACTCTCGGCCACCAAGGTACGTAACAACAACACCTTAGACCCAAACCGTGGGGTCAAGGCCTCCTTGGCCAAAAGCACCAAGGCACAACTCATCAGCTTGCGGCACCCCAAAGGGTATCGACTTAACATCTCACCATCTCATCATCTTTATTTATCTTTATTAACATTTACCAAGTTGTCTAATCAATTATCATCATAGGGAAGTGGGGTTTAAAACCCCTTAAGTCCTTTAATCTGGTTCTGTCACAGTGGGTTGAGCACGGTCGTGCTCGTAACCCAGCACGGTCGTGCTTAAGCACGTGAGGGGCGTGCTCCCCTGTAAGTGAAGCACGGTCGTGCTTCTTAATGAGCACGGTCGTGCTTAGCAGCACGATCGTGCTCTTTGTCCTGTACGGCCGTGCTCAACAGCGCGACCATCTCCCCAGAATTCAACTGGGAGCACGGTCGTGCTCATCGCGTGACAGTGCTGTTCTGGGCAGGAACAGAGACTGAAACTTAGTTAAATTACCAGGGTTTTTACTCATTTATTCCTAACATCAGTTATCAGCATGTTTTCGGGTTTAAACTCATCATCATAACAGCAATCCATTCAACCACGGCATCAACCCAACAACATCATGTTCATAGAAAAGCAACCAACACTAACATTAACAACATATTATGAACCTGAACAGTAAACCAATAACATACTAATAACATACCGAAACAGCCAATAGCATACCATCATTAAACAACTAATTCAGCATGTCATTCATACATACAAATATAAACACATCGGGGTTAGGGAACCCCTTTACTTTACACTAAACCCAAACCTACGTAAATACTACCCTTCTCCCCATACCTGGATTGAAGGTAGCTCTCTAAGACTTCCTAACAGCAACCGGTTCCTCTCCTTTGGGCAGCTCACGCACGAACGAGCCTTAAACAAACAGATTAAACGGTGTTAGTTTCCCAACCAAAAACGAAAGGAAACTAAAGAAAAGGAACGGAACATTACCTATACAGGAAGTGCAGACGAAACCACGTTTCCCTAGCGTCTCCAATACTCAAAACCACACTAAGTATGAAGGAAAAAGGGAGGAAGGGAGGTTGCAGCCGTACTAGGGTTTTTAGTAGCAAAGAGGAAGTGTACGGCGCAACCCGGGGTCTGCTCAACGTATATAGGTCCGGACTTGAGCACGGTCGTGCTTACCCTTGAGCACGGTCGTGCTCCACTTAGCGTCACGAGACGCGGTCCACGCATTGAGCACGGGCGTGCTCCTTGTTGAGCACGGGCTTGCTCCTTGTTGAGCACGGTCGTGCTCAACTTAAAATCAGAATCACGCTTCTGACTTTAAGCATGGGCTTGCTGGCTGATGAGCACGGGTGTGCTCATGTACCAGAAAGGGACTTTTAGCCAAAAATCCCACTAAGCCCTTAAACAATAAATCCAACTTAATACAACCAGCTTAATTAAAATAATTCTGAAAAACAGGGTGTTACAATTCCACTCCCCTTATAAAAATTTCGTCCTCGAAATTTACACGTACCTCAAGGGAAAAGATGTGGGTACGCTTCCATCATCTTGCTCTCCAGCTCCCAGGTAGCACTTTCCTCAGTCGCCCCACTCCAAACCACTTTAACCAAAGGAATTTCCTTGCCTCTTAGCTGCTTCACCCTCCTATCCTCGACTCGAAGAGGTAACACCTCAAACGTCAGGTTCTCTTTCAACTGTATAGCGTCGGGTACTATCACGTGACTAGGGTCATGAACATACTTCCTGAGTTGTGACACATGAAAAACATTGTGGAGATTTGACAAGAACGTGGGTAAGGCTATTTGGTAGGCGACTTCGCCGACTCTTTTGAGGATTTGGTAAGGACCAATGAACCTCGGAGTAAGTTTCCTCGCCTTCATCACTCTACCAACCCCAGTCGTCGGGGTAACTCTCAAGAATACATGATCGCCTTCCTGGAATTCGAACGCCTTCCTCCTTTTATCATGGTAGCTCTTCTGCCTACTCTGTGCAACTCTCAACTTTTCCTGAACTAACTTAATCTTTTCTGTTGTTTCCTGGACTATCTCTGGCCCTAGCACCACACTATCACTAGGTTTACTCCAACACAAAGGTGTCCTACATCTCCTCCCATACAGAGCCTCATAAGGCGCCATCCTGATGCTGGAATGGAAACTGTTATTGTAGGTGAACTCAATCAGGGGCAAAAACTTGTCCCAACTTCCTGACTGTTCTAACACACAAGCCCTCAACAAGTCCTCTAGGGACTGGATGGTCCGCTCAGACTGCCCATCAGTCTGTGGGTGGTAAGCTAAACTAAGCCTAAGCTTTGTCCCTAAAGCCTCTTGCAAACTATTCCAAAACCTAGAGGTAAACCTCGGGTCTCTATCTGAAACTATGCTAGAGGGTACACCATGAAGCCTAACTATCTCTTTGATGTACAACCTTGCCAACTTCTCTAAAGGATACTCCATGTTCATCGGAATGAAGTGACCAGACTTAGTCAGTCTATCCACCACAACCCAAATCGCCTCAAAACCAGCTGGAGTCCTAGGGAGTCCAGACACAAAATCCATGGAGATACTATCCCATTTCCATTCTGGGACACTCAAAGGTTGCAGCTTACCCGAAGGCCTCTGATGCTCGATCTTAGCCTTCTGACAAACTAGGCACGCATAAACAAACTCAGCTACGTCCTTTTTCATCCTAGGCCACCAAAACATTCTCCTAAGGTCCTGATACATCTTAGTGGCACCTGGGTGCACACTCAATCCACTCCTATGACCTTCTTCTAAGATCAACTTCCTAAGTTCAGGAACATCTGGCACACAAACTCTATCCTTGAACCTCAAAATACCATCACTGCCATCCTTAAAACTTAGGTCTCTACCCTGAGCGAGCAACTCTCGCTGGTCTAAGAGATACTTATCTAACTTCTGACCCTCTCTAATCTGATCCATCAAACTATTGGTAACCTTCAAGGTACCAAGCCTAATACTCTTAGGGGTAAACTCACAAGCTAGACTAAGGTCTCTAAACTCCTCAATCAGATCCATCTCCCTAACCATCAAAGCGGAGACATGTAGGGTTTTCCTACTCAAGGCATCGGCCACCACATTGGCCTTTCCTGGGTGATAGGTCAGCTCGAAGTCATAATCCTTTAAGAACTCCATCCACCTACGCTGCCTCATATTCAACTCCTTTTGATCAAAGAGATACTTCAAACTCTTATGATCGCTAAAAACCTCAAACCTCGCTCCATAAAGGTAATGCCTCCAGATCTTTAAGGCGAATACCACAGCTCCTAACTCTAGGGTCATGGGTAGGGTAGTTCTTCTCATGGGTTTTCAACTGCCTAGAAGCGTAAGCGACTACCTTACCATTCTGCATCAGCACACCACCTAACCCTTGCTTAGAAGCATCGCAGTAAACTACGAAGGGTTCACTAGGATCTGGAAAAACTAACACTGGTGCTGATGTCAACCTATTCTTAAGGGTTTGGAAACTCTCTTCACACTTAGAGTCCCACACAAACAACTGTCCCTTCTTGGTGAGACGGGTTAAGGGTAACGCTATCTTAGAGAAACCTTCTATAAACCGCCTATAGTACCCGGCTAACCCCAAGAAACTCCTAATCTCGGTTACAGACTTTGGCGCTTCCCACTGGAGAACCGTCTCTACTTTAGCTGGGTCCACTGCTATGCCTCCCTTAGAAATGACATGTCCTAAGAAGCTCACTTCCTCTAACCAGAACTCACACTTAGACAACTTAGCATACAACTGCTTCTCCTTAAGGGTCTGCAAGACAACCCTCAGGTGTTCCTCATGTTCCTCCTTACTCTTGGAGTACACTAAGATGTCATCTATGAACACCACCACCAACTTATCCAAGTAAGGGTGAAAGGTCTTGTTCATGTAGTCCATGAATACCGCAGGAGCATTGGTCACACCGAAGGGCATAACCAAATACTCATAGTGACCATATCGCGTCCTAAACACTGTCTTCGGGATGTCCTCAGACTTAACCCGAATCTGATGGTACCCTGACCTCAAATCTATCTTTGAAAAGACGCAAGCACCCATCAACTGGTCCATAAGATCATCAATCCTAGGGAGGGGATACCGATTCTTTATGGTCACCTTGTTGAGCTGTCGAAAGTCGACACACAACCTCATACTACCATCCTTCTTCTTCACCAGCAACACAGGTGCTCCCCACGGAGACACACTCGGCCTAATGAACTGCTTCTTCATCAGGTCTTCCAACTGTTCTTTCAACTTAGCTAGCTCTAGAGGAGACATTCTATAGGGTGCTATGGAAATTGGCCCGGTGCTAGGCACTAAGTCTATAGTAAACTCAACATCTCTTTCTGGGGGTAAGTTATAAACATCCCCCGGAAACACTTCAGGAAACTCTCGCACAACAGGCATGCTGGCGACATCAGGAGGGCTGCTCTCTACATCCAGGGAAGCTAACATCATGTATACTTGGGCTTCGTCTCTCATCGAAGCTCGTACTTGGCTGGCAGAGAGAAGGTCTGGATTCTTAGACTCCTTTGGAGTTCCAAAAACTAGGGTTTTATCAAAACAGTTCAGAAGGACATGGTTGGAAGATAACCAGTCCATAACCAGAATAATGTCCAGGTCTTTCAAAGGTAAGCATACAAGATCAGCAAGGAAAGTTTTATCATTTATAACAATATGGCAGTTCTTGCATGCATAAGAAGTAGAAACAGGTTTATTTGTAGGTGTAGAAACCAACAAATCAAACTCAAGGAAGGTAATAGGCAATTTTAGACTCTTGACCCTATCATGCGATATAAACGAGTGAGTAGCACCCGAATCATACAATACAGTTAATCGAGTTCCATCAATTAAACACGTACCTTGGATCAAGTCATCAGACTCGGAGGCTTCGGCTCCACTAAGAGTAAAGACTCTCCCAGTGGTCTTCAGTCTGTTGGCCTGGGACTTCTGATTCTTGCTAGCGCTGGGAGGCTCGGCCTTAGCTCCATCACACTCGCGGCTGATGTGGCCTGGCTTGCCACACTTCAAACAGATGACCTGTGTTTCCTTGTACTGGGACGAATAGTGGTCCTGTGCTCCACACTTCCCACACCTCATAGCTCTAGGGGCATCAGAGAACCCACCCCTGAAGCTATTCTGCTGAAACTGGGGCTTCCTGCCACTCTGTTTGAAGTCCTTGCCCGAAGGGGCATACCGCTGCTTGCCCTTATCCCTCTGATCAATCCTCTTGCCACTCTGATTGTCCGATCCTCTGGTACTAGCAGCTCTGAACTGGCTGGCATCCTCATAGATCCTGCACTTGTTGACCAGAATAGGGAAGACTCTGATCTCCTGATAGCTGATGGCCTGTTTGATCTCAGGCCGAAGTCCCGCTTCGAACTTCACACACTTGGAGCGATCGTCCGTCTCATGCTGGTAAGGAGTGTAGTACCTAGCCAGCTCCTCGAACTTAGCCGTATAGTCACCGACTGACAGCGACCCCTGCCTCAAAGACAAGAATTCTATCTCCTACTTGTCCCTGATATCCGCTGGAAAATACTTCTCCAGAAACCTCTGCCTGAACACAGCCCAAGTCACCGCTGTGCCCTCTGCCTGCATCCTCTGCCTGCAGTTATCCCACCAGTGCTCCGCCTCTTCAGTCAACATGAAGGTGGCGAAGATGAGCTTCTGCTGATCATTGCAGTCCATCGCACGGAAGATCTTCTCTCACTAGTGCAAGATACGCATTTAACATCGAGGTTTTAACATCGGTTTTATAAAAACCGATGTGAAAAAGGAGGCGGTGGCATTTTTGAAATTAAACTGAAGTATTTTAACATCGGTTATCATTAAAACCGATGTGAAAATTTATTTAACATCGGTTTTAATAAAAACCGATGTGGAAAAGTGATACCAAAAACTTAATTTTTTTATCAGACATAATATTAGACATCGGTTTTATTATAACCGATGTGGAAAATGAAAAAAAAAATTAATATTTTTTTTATCAGACAAAAGATTAGACATCGGTTTTGAAATAACCGATGTGGAATATATTTTAGACATCGGTTTTATGAAAACCGAGGTGGAAAATGAAAAAACAAAAAAGAAAAAAATTTAATTATGCATAAGATTACACATCGGTTTTACTAATAACCGATGTGGAAAACACTTTAACATCGGTTGTCTTTATAACCGATGTGGAATGTCTGTTTTATTTCATTTTCGCGCTGAATGCTCACTCTGCTTCCCACACTCAGACACCCAAACCCTTTCCCCTTCCCTCTCCTTCCCACACTCAGACACCCAAACGCTCCCCTTTCCAACTCCATTTCCGTTCCTCTCACTGTCATCGCGTCACTGTCATCGCGTCGAAGCTACTGCTGTCGCGCCATCAAACCCTAAGAACTCACAGTCAGATAGCGTCACTGCTGTGCGCATGAACATTGCCCCATCATTCCCATTCTTCCCTTCCATTGCCCTCTTCTGATTTCAGGTTTTGCCCCTTCCCTTTCTTTTTATTTTTACATTTATTTGTTCTTTGAACTGTGACTAATGGGTACTCTGTTAATGTCTTCCATTGCAGGTTTTCATAGCCACTCTCTGTTTCCCAACGCAACAGCTTCCACTTTGTGAGTCTTTGCTTCCTCTGTTTTCTATCCCTTTCTCTTTCTGTTTCATTGAGGAATTTTTTTTATTTTTATTAATTTTTCTTATGAAATTGATTTATTCAAGCAAAACTGTGTTTATTATATATACTTTGTCTTGATTTTCTTATTGTCTTTTGGTTTTGAGGATGGGTTTCCTTAGTACTACATAGTAAAGAATAGACTGTTCACAACTGTTATTATATTTATATATGTATAGAACTAAAAATTTCTGCAAGTAATGCTTTGGTTGGCTTTGCAAGGAATGATAATGACTCTCACTCTTTAACATGATAAGAGATATATCATCTTTCTGTAAACAGTGTGCTTAAACTAATTACTAGGCATGGTGGCTCTGCTTCTGTGTCTTTACTGAATGAGCAATAAAGTCTCATAAGAACCACTCTAAGGAAATAATATACAACAATGAAGTCTAATAAGAACCACTTGCATTCATGAATATATGTTCTTTTTCTTTTGAAGCAATATGTATTTCTTTTGTAAACAAGAATACCTTATGGTTTATATATTGGTTCATGAAGATATAATGCAGACATGAATGTTGTGTATAGATTATAGACTATGTTCTTGGCAATCATTAAGAGCTAAAGAGTAAATTTTGGTGTTGTTGGATGGTCTTTTTTGGTTTGTATTGTTTGAGATTTGAGATTTGTATTGTTTGATTCATGTCTGCATTATGCTTTCAAAACAAGTTTCTATTTTCTAAATGTTTCTAAGAATCATATCTATTTTCTTTCTTTCAGGGTTTCTTGATTATTTGAACTTAGGACTTCGTTTCCACACTTGTTGTTTTTCTTCCACACCCGGTAAAGTTTCTCATCTCTATTTTTCTAGTTTTATTTTTGTTTGTTTTAACTTGGGGATTGGAGTGTTTTATTAATTTTTTAGTGTTTATTAATTAGTAAAGCCTTAGTTTCCCGTTTGAGATGCAATATTAATGAGCACACGTGTACCTGCTTAAGGTACTTGTACAGCTCATTATATTGGATCTTGAATTGTCCAAGTTGGACAGTTTGGGAAAAAACTTTTTCTTCATTCAGTTAAAATAGTTATTCATTGATTCTCATGTTATATACCTGATGAAAGTTCGGATTGGTACATTTCCTTTCGTTCTCCGGGTGCATACTTTATCGTGGTGGATGGCATCGCGTTCAAGTTGTGTACGTCGGAGACCGAAGGGAAATGCTGCCGAAATTTCGTCGAGTATGACCATGAGAGTTAAGGACTAACTGTTAACCGAATGTTGAAAAAGTTTCTTCTCGAATGGGATAGGGCCATACCCTATCATAAGAAGTAGTTGATGAAGATGTTGGACTAAGTATGAAGTTAATGTTTTAGTCATGGATCGCGGTTGGATGAATGCTAGACGGACAAGTGATGAGTATGAGAATGGAGTGGAAGATTTTCTACAATTTGCTAAAACAAATGCTCCTGATAGTAGTGACGGAAGGTTTTGTTGTCCTTGTGTTAACTGTTTGAATGAGAGACGACTAGAAGCTGACGAGATACGGGATCATCTTATTTGTGAGGGGATTTGCAAGAGTTATACAATATGGATATGTCATGGTGAATCGTTAGACAGGCCAAGGGTGTCGGATAGAGAGGAAGTTGATGACGTAGATATGGACGATGGACTAGAGGACATGATCCGTGATATTGGGCAAGAGTCCTTTCGGCGAGCACATGTGTATGATACTTTGTGCAGTGATGCGGAAGTGGCTTTGTATCCGGGGTGCACTAATTTCACACGGTTGTCAGCGGTGTTAAGATTGTTCAATGTGAAGGCGAGAAATGGGTGGAGCGATAAAAGCTTTACCGAATTGCTTGAGTTGTTGAAAGACATGCTTCCAGAAGGTAACACATTACCATCCCGAAACTATGAGGCGAAGAAGATATTGTGTCCGATGGGTATGGAGTATAAGAAAATACACGCTTGCCCCAATGATTGTATATTGTACAGGAAGGAGTTTGAAGAGATGCACGAGTGCCCCAGGTGTGGGGTATCACGATACAAAGTGAAGGATGATGATTCTAGTTGTGATGCGGTCACCAAGGGTCCTCCTGCGAAGGTGTTATGGTATCTTCCAGTAATTCCGCGGTTCAAGCGATTGTTTGCTAATGAAAAGGATGCAAAGAATATTAGATGGCATGCAGATGAGAGGAAATGTGATGGACAGCTTCGTCATCCGGCTGATTCTTTGCAGTGGAAGAGAATTGATAGTTTGTTTCCGGAGTTTGGCAATGAGCCCAGAAACCTCAGGCTTGGACTTGCTACCGATGGAATGAATCCATATGGAAACTTAAGTAGTATTCATAGTTCATGGCCTGTTCTCCTGGTAATTTACAACCTATCTCCTTGGTTGTGCATGAAGCGCAAATACATTATGTTAAGTATGATGATTTCGGGTCCAAAACAGCCAGGAAATGATATTGATGTTTATCTGAGTCCATTGATTGAAGACTTGAGTAAGTTGTGGGATGAAGGCATTGATGTGATCGACGGGTATTGCCGTGAGACTTTCAGATTGCGTGCCATGTTATTTTGCACCATCAATGACTTTCCAGCATACGGGAACTTGTGCGGGTATAGTGTTAAGGGGCATAAAGCATGTCCAATATGTGAAGAAGGCACATGTTACCATCAACTGCAACATGGAAGGAAGACAGTCTACCTTGGGCATCGGAGATTTCTCCAGCGTGATCATCCTTATCGTAGGTTGAGAAAAGCTTTCAATGGACTTCCGGAGAATGCATTTGCTCCGGTGGCCTTGACTGGAGACCAAGTTTATGAACGGGTGAAGAACACTAATGTTATCTATGGGAAGTCCCAAAAGAAGGCTACTGAGAAGAATATATGGAAGAAGAGGTCGATCTTCTTTGATCTTCCATATTGGTGCAAGCTTGATGTAAGACATTGTATTGATGTGATGCATGTGGAGAAAAATGTGTGTGACAGTTTAATCGGAACGCTTCTCAACATTCAAGGCAAGACAAAGGATGGTGTGAATGCTCGTCTGGATCTAGTTGCGATGGGTATACGAGAGCAGTTAGCTCCACATAAAGTGGGGGATAAGAAGACTTATTTGCCCCCAGCATGTCATACTTTATCAAAAAAAGAGAAAAGAAGTTTCTGTGAATGTCTACGGGGAGTCAAAGTGCCACAGGGTTACTCTTCAAATATCAAGAGACTTGTCTCAATGAAAGATCTCAAATTAGTTGGCTTAAAGTCTCATGATTGCCATGTCTTGATGCAACAATACTACCGGTGGCCATTCGTGACATCTTGCCTAAAAAAGTCAGACATGCCATTACTAGGTTATGCTTATTCTTCAATGCTATATGTAGCAAGGTCATTGACACTAAAAAGTTGGATGACTTGGAAAATGAGGCAACCATTATCTTGTGCCAATTGGAGATGTATTTTCCACCTTCATTTTTTGACATCATGGTTCATTTGATTGTTCATCTAGTGAGGGAGATTAGATTGTGTGGCCCCGTTTATTTAAGGTGGATGTACCCGGTTGAGCGATACATGAAGATCTTGAAAGGATATATGAAGAATCCACACCGTCCCGAAGCATCTATTGTTGAAAGGTATGTTGCAGAAGAAGCTATTGAGTTTTGTACAGACTACATGTCAGAAACGGAACCTGTAGGGCTTCCGAAGTCTCGTCATGAAGGAAGATATGATGGGAAGGGTACACGAGGTATCACTGTTAAGAGCATGGATCGGGAGGAAGTGCTTCAAGCACATTTGTATATATTGAATAACACTGATGAGGTTGAACCATACTTATGTGAGCACAAAAGCATCATCAACGAAACTTACCCTAGAATGAATGAAAAATGGTGTTTGAACAAGCATAATAAGACTTTCTTGAACTGGTTTAAAGAAAAAATTGCAAAGGATGGTACTGCTTCTGAAACATTAAAATGGCTAGCACAGGGACCTAACTTTGATGTCATATGCTGGAGTGGGTACGATATCAATAAGTTTTCCTTCTATACAAAGTCCCAGGATGACAAAAGTACTATGCAAAACAGTGGGGTTATGGTCGTCGCTGAGTCCATGCATTTCTCTAGTTCGAAAGATAAAAACCCTGTTATGGCATCCGTTTCATACTTTGGGATCATTGAAGAGATCTGGGAGGTTGATTACATGAAGTTTAGAGTGCCTGTGTTTAAATGTCAATGGGTCGACAGTAACAATGGTGTGCAAACCGATGAGTTAGGATTCAAATTGGTGGACCTTAATAAGGTAGGTAATAAAGACGAGCCTTTCATCATGGCATCCCAGGCAAAACAAGTGTTTTATATCCGTGATCCTTATAACAAAAGGTGGTCAGTGGTTCTCCAGGGAAAAAACATGTATAATAGTAGTGAGGGAAATCAAGATTCAACTCTTGATATTTCTGACACTCCTTCTTTCTCAACACGGGTGCCTAATTTCAATGAGGAAAATGAAGTGGACGATGTACATGCTACTCGTAATGATCACCAAGAAGGGTTATGGGAGAACGTTACTACTTGACCACAGTGTAAGTTTAGTTTGAGTTATGTTTAAAGTCCTATTATATGTTTACATTGATATTTTTAAGTTATGCTTGCGTTGATTGATATTTATAAGTTATGTTTGATATTTATCCAGACATACTGATTTTTTGTTTTTGTCTAAACAGGTATACATGGCTGATCCTGAGGATATCCCTCCTTCATGCAGTGGGTCGGAGACCCCGTCTTCGGGTAGAAAGGGTAGACGTGCCACACGAATGAGGAATTTGACTGCCAACCGTGGTTCAAATCAAAAGATAACAATCGACTTTGATTGTAACCTCAATCCTATTGGGCCAATGGCAGAGCAGTTTATTAGTTTTGTGGCGTTCCTTGCTCGAAGCAGGCCTAGCATACTTATTGAGACTTGGAAAGATGTACCTCAGGGCGTGAAGGATCAGATATGGGAGACTATTCTGGTATCTATACTTTTCCGTCCTGTGTCTGTATCTATTTTATTTTAATCTTATTAATATCATACAGTAATTCGTTGATTCTTTTGTTGTTAATGTAGCTCACCTTTGACCTGCCGGATACGACGGATATGAAGAAGCGTTGGATAAAGTATGCTGGTGAGCGTTGGAGGGGTTTTAAGGTGGACCTGGGCAGATACTATGTATTCAATCCACGCTGTGAAAAGAACCCACTTGAGGTGTACCCGTTTCTTGACCAGGCGACGTGGGATCGCTTTGTTCAGAGCCGACATGATCCTAGCTTTCAGGTTAACTTATTTGAGTTGTCTCTAAATTGATGTAATTTCATTAATTTTATTAATTTACTGATGTAATTTAATTATCTTCTATTTATAACAGGAGAAGAGGAAAAAGGGGCAGGAAAACCAAAGCAAGAATGTCTACCCTCATGTATTGTCTCGTGGGGGATATAAAAAGCTTGCTCAGACCATGGTGGAAGAGGAAAAGAAAGCATGTCAGGAAGCAGCATCTCAGGCAGATCCTAATGCTGAAAATCATCCTGAAGTTGTTGATCCACCTCCACCCCCACGCCATCGTAAATGGAAGAGGGCCCGACAAAGAAAAACGGGACAATATACATCAGAGGAGGCACGCCAAGTAGCTGAGAAGATTGTATGTGTAGTTTGAATTGTAATTGTGATTTTAACAATGTTACAGAATTGTAATGTGACCTAATATTTTATATGTTGCAGGATGCCTTGGACGAGCAGGCCACTCAAGGAACCTTTGTTCCTAGAGGACGCGAGGATATCTTAGCTGCTGCCATCGGTAAACCAGACCACCCGGGCCGTGTCATTGGTGTTGGATGGGGCGTTGGCATTCGCCAATACCATGGTTCATCTTCACACCAACGCCACAGGGATGTTGCTGTAGATAGAGAACGGCTAAAACAGGAGATTGCAGCTGAGCTTAGACAGGAGATGACCCAGCAGTTTAACCAGCAGATGGCAATAATGGCTGCTATGTCCCAACAATTCACAAGTGTCCAACCCTCTGTCCAACCCTCTGTCCATGTGAGCACTAAGGGCTCATGTGATCCTCCTCATCAGCCTGATGATGATGATGATGATGATGATGATGATGATGATGACGCCCCTGATAGGTGTGAGCTGAATGTTGATGATCATCATGATATTCTGCCTAAAAGGTCAGCTCCAGGAAGACCAGAGAAATCTGCTCCGGCTCAGGTATTCATTTGACCATTCAATTAATTACGAATGAAATAACTTAAATGTGATTACTAATGTATATCTTTTTTGTTGTTTAGGGGAACGACAAAGGGGATCCTGGTGATGTTTTTCAACGTCTTGCTATAAAGCTTGTCACCATGGAGGTTGATGCAGCTTTGGTAAGGTTGGAACATGATGGCAGGGCGGATGACGATCTGTATATCCCAAAGAAGGAACTTATGGAGATGGCGCTCCACCATGAAATGGCTAGTGCTGCACACATCTCGTTATGGTGCACGTAAGTACATTTTATTTATAAGTTAAATAATTAATTTTTAAATACTATGATAATTAACATGTTTTATCAATATATTAGGTATCTGCATCGCATGCTAGGTAATCAGGGCAACCTCACCCTTTATGGGTTCATTGACCCCATGCTCATTCAGGGTGATGTTCTCCTAGCATCAGAAGACCCGGTCGCCACCATACGTGATATAGTTGCCCGAGACCATCATCAGTTCTACCTTGCGCCTTATCTCTATAAGTAAGTACCAGTTATTTAATTATAACTATATATGACTTAGTCACTAATTGTTCCGCAAATGCAGACGACATTGGCAGTTGTTGATCTTGTGCCCTCGTGTGAATGTCGTGGTCTTCTTCTGCTCGATGGGCCATAGGCCGGCGAATGAACTGAAGAACATCATGGAAACGTAAGCATTAAAATAAGTTAGAATCAGTAATGAAGTTGTTTTAATTATCTGAAATCTATTAGATATACTTTAATTAATGTTTATTTTCTTATGATAGGTCTATTGATGCAAGCCGCATGCTGTGTGGTGAAAGGCGTCGGCCTATTAGATGGATTATTCCTAACGTAAGATATTTATTAGTTCAAACGCTTCAAGCGCAGTGGGTATAATTATTGATTTCTATTTAATTTCTCATATTCTAACTGGGTTTCATTTGTACGTAGTCTCATAGACAACGTGGATCATGGGAATGTGGATACTATGTGATGAAGTGGATGGTCGAAATTATCTCCTCCGGTATCACTGAAAGATGGCAGGAGGTAAATGCTAATTGGTACAATTAGTTGTAACAATTATATATAGATTCGTTATATGTTTAATTTTAGTTTATTACTTAAAAGATATAATCTAATTATGTCCAATTAAACTTGCAGATATTCAACAATCCGACTCCACTCTCTGATGCCGACATAAAAAACATAAGGATACGTTGGGCAAATTTCTTTCTTGAAGTGTACCAACATTAGTTTGTATGTAGTTAGTATATAAACGCATCATGTAATAGCTATAGTGTACTTTTGACTGATATATGTTTTGACATGAAATCTATAATATATCATATGTAGCTTTTTGGTTTCTAATTATCTTTGTTGGGTGAATGTTATTGAATATATTTATTGTTAGTAGACTTTTAATTTAGTGTGTTTTGGTTGGACAAAAATGATTCTGTAGACAATATAGATACTGTATTGATCTGGATTACTGGATTACTGAAACAGGGGAAAGGACTGTCAATACTGAAAAGGCTGATTTTTTAAAAAAAAAAACTAAAATTCACATCGGTTTTCATAAAACCGATGTGGTAAACCCAATTTTCCACATCAGTTTTCATAAAAACCGATGTGGTAACTCAACTTTCCACATCGGTTATTATAAAAACCGATGTTGAAAGTTTGTTTTCCACATCGGTTTTTAGCATAACCGATGTGGAAAGTTGAGTTACCACATCGGTTTTTATGAAAAACCGATGTGGAAAATTGCTGAAAAGGAGACGTGGCTTTCTAGAACAGACTTTTTTACATCGGTTTTAAAACCGATGTGAAAAGTGGTAATAAACCACATCGGCCTTTTCAACATCAGTTTGAAAACCGATGTGAAAAGCCAAAAATAACCGATGTGAAATCCCTTTTCTGCACTAGTGTCTGTCTCCCTCAGCCACAACAATGCTCCCTCTGGGTCATACGCTCCCTTGAACGACGGAGGGTTGTTCCTCTGGAACTTATCCAGTCCCTGGAACTCAGCTGGCCCACCGTTGTTAGGGTTGACCTGTCCGATAGCATTGGCCAGAAGTGCCAATGCGTCAGCAATCACCTGATCGTTGCGTCCTCTACCGGCCATTAGTTCCTGTACATGCCCAAAACAGCCTTTAATACAGAAACTTAAGCGAGTAAAAGCTACAGGCAACGAACTTAAAACATCATTATCTATACCAAGTATAGACAATTCAAACAAGAGTCACGCAACAGACTCACAACAGACTCATACCACATCCGAACAAGGTCGAACTGCTCTGATACCACTAAATGTGACACCCTTCTACCCCGCATGTTAAAAGCCATTTAAATTAAAAACATTTAAAGGAAAACATGCAATTACTGGATAAAATAAACAATTGTCCATGGGTAGAAAAGTCCCATATGAACCGTTTACAACGTGAAAATAAAATAAGTTTTAAACAATAAAAACATAACCAACCAAAGTAATATAACCCAACCCCGATGTCACATACAGAGCTGGTATAACCGTTCCGGAATAAAATCCACAGAATTACAACTGAAACTAACGACTACGAAACATAAACTAGCCCTACGATGAGTGGCGGCTCCTTAGAGTCACTCCTCTCCGGGCTGCTCGTCATCCTCTGCAATGTGCTAATTAGGCCAAACACAAACAACAAACATATATAGGGAGTAAGAATCGTATAAACATATTAGCATGGGAATAGGCAGTAAAGTAAACAACAAGCATAGCAGCATCACATCAAACATCAACATCATCATTATGCTATGCGGTGCAATGCAGTCCTACTCCGCTAAACCATCAATGCAATGGGATCCACTAAACTCGGGATGAACGACTTCGGAGTTACATATCCACATTGAGAATCTACTCAACGCCGGAGAATCTACTCCTTGGATAGCCAACGCATCAAACCAACGAATGCCTCATCACGGGGGCGCTAGGAGAATCTACTCCAACCGTGGATGGCCGGATCGCCGTACTCTAGGACGATCTCCCCTATGTCGAACATCCCTAAACAACATCTCCGATGCAATGCGTATGCAACACAACAACAACGGCAACACCACCTCCATAACTCCAACGGAATCGACCGAAGGTAACAGCGGAATCAACCGCACCAACTTGCCTCGCGGAATTTACCTGAGGGCTTAAGCGGAATCAACCGCAGTACCTGGGGCAAACTCTCGGCCACCAAGGTACGTAACAACAACACCTTAGACCCAAACCGTGGGGTCAAGGTCTCCTTGGCCAAAAGCACCAAGGCACAACTCATCAGCTTGCGGCACCCCAAAGGGTATCGACTTAACATCTCACCATCTCATCATCTTTATTTATCTTTATTAACATTTACCAAGTTGTCTAATCAATTATCATCATAGGGAAGTGGGGTTTAAAACCCCTTAAGTCCTTTAATCTGGTTCTGTCATAGTGGGTTGAGCACGGTCGTGCTCGTAACCCAGCACGGTCGTGCTTAAGCACGTGAAGGGCGTGCTCCCCTGTAAGTGAAGCACGGTCGTGCTTCTTAATGAGCACGGTCGTGCTTAGCAGCACGATCGTGCTCTTTGTCCTGTACGGCCGTGCTCAACAGCGCGGCCATCTCCCCAGAATTCAACTGGGAGCACGGTCGTGCTCCCTGTTCAGCACGGTCGTGCTCATCGCGCGACAGTGCTGTTCTGGGCAGGAACAGAGACTGAAACTTAGTTAAATTACCAGGGTTTTTACTCAATTATTCCTAACATCAATTATCAGCATGTTTTCGGGTTTAAACTCATCATCATAACAGCAATCCATTCAACCACGGCATCAACCCAACAACATCATGTTCATAGAAAAGCAACCAACACTAACATTAACAACATATTATGAACATGAACAGTAAACCAATAACATACTAATAACATACCGAAACAGCCAATATCATACCATCATTAAACAACTAATTCAGCATGTCATTCATACATACAAATATAAACACATCCGGGTTAGGGAACCCCTTTACTTTACACTAAACCCAAACCTACGTAAATACTACCCTTCTCCCCATACCTGGATTGAAGGTAGCTCTCTAAGACTTCCTAACAGCAACCGGGTCCTCTCCTTTGGGCGGCTCACGCACGAACGAGCCTTAAACAAACAGATTAAACGGTGTTAGTTTCCCAACCAAAAACGAAAGGAAACTAAAGAAAAGGAACGGAACATTACCTATACACGAAGTGCAGACGAAACCCCGTTTCCCTAGCGTCTCCAATACTCAAAACCACACTGAGTATGAAGGAAAAAGGGAGGAAGGGAGGTTGCAGCCGTACTAGGGTTTTTAGTAGCAAAGAGGAAGTGTACGGTGCAACCCGGGGTTTGCTCAACGTATATAGGTCCGGACTTGAGCACGGTCGTGCTTACCCTTGAGCACGGTCGTGCTCCACTTAGCGTCACGAGACGCGGTCCACGCATTGAGCACGGGCGTGCTCCTTGTTGAGCACGGGCGTGCTCCTTGTTGAGCACGGTCGTGCTCAACTTAAAATCAGAATCACGCTTCTGACTTTAAGCACGGGCTTGCTGGCTGATAAGCACGGGTGTGCTCATGTACCAGAAAGGGACTTTTAGCCAAAAATCCCACTAAGCCCTTAAACAATAAATCCAACTTAATACAACCAGCTTAATTAAAATAATTCTGAAAAACAGGGTGTTACAAAACGCACTAGTGATGAGTATTTGAAGGGAGTGGATGAGTTTATAGAATTTTCTCGAAGGAATGTTCCTAATAGTAAAGGAATGTTCTGTTGTCCTTGTGTCAAATGTTTGAATACGAGGAAATGTATGGTGAAGGATATACGTACTCATATTATTTGTTTTGGGATTTGCTTGAATTATACAAGATGGATATGGCATGGTGATCTGTTGTTAGGTACTAAGCCAAGTGTCTCTCAAAGTGAAGATATTGACGTAGATATGGAGGATGATCGAGTAGAGGACATGATCCGTGATATTGGACAAGAATCTTTTCAGCGAGCACATGTGTATGAAAGGTTGTCCAGTGATGCGGATAAGCCTTTGTATCCCGGTGTACTGCACATACACGATTGTTGGCGGTGTTAAAATTGGTTTGTGTGAAGGAGAGAAATGGTTGGAGCGATAAAAGCTTCACCGAATTGCTTGAATTGTTGAAAGACTTGCTTCCAGAGGGCAACACATTGCCTGGCCGTAACTATGAGGTCAAGAAGGTATTGTGTCCAATGGGTATGGAGTATAAGAAGATACACGTATGCCCCAATGATTGCATATTGTACACGGGTGATTATGAAGACAATCACGCTTGCCCCAAGTGTGGGTTATCAAGCTACAAAGTGAAGGATGGTGACGATGGTGATGATCTTGATGATTCGATTTGTGATGTGAGAAAAAAGGTCCTCATGCGAAGATGTTGTGGTATCTTCCAATAATTCCAAGGTTCAAGCGATTGTTTGCCAATGTGAAAGATGCAAAGAATCTTAGATGGCATCATGATGGGAGGAAACGTGATGGAAAGGTTCGTCATCCGGCTGATTCTGTGCAATGGAAGAATATTGATACTTTGTTTTCGAATTTATCCGATGAGCCAAGAAACCTAAGGCTTGGACTTGCTACGGATGGAATGAATCCATATGGCAACTTAAGTAGTAGATAGCTTGGACCGTGCCGAATGACGAGCATCATGGGAAGAAATAGCTTGATAAGATGTTATGGGATTACCCCTGGATTGATAGGGAGACGTGGGATGACTTTGTTCGGATTCGACATGAGGACAAATTTTAGGTTAGTTGATGAAGTTAATTTATTTATGCTTCTTAGAGATCATTTAGGTAAAGAAATTAAATGTATTTACCTCTATTAATTATGTGTTTTTGTTTAAACAGACTAAGGTGGAGAGGGGTAGGCAGAATCAAGCTAAGAACGTCCACACCCACACCTTGTCTTAGGGTGGGTATGCCACTAGGATCGACGAGATGATGGCGGAGAAGCTGAGGGTGAAGCAGGAGGAGCTGGTTGCGAGGATAGCACATGGAGAGGTGCCTGATGGCACACCAATTAGTCCTCCATCACCCTTCCCGCGCGAGGATGTCTGGTTAGCCAGCCGGATGACAAAGAAAGGCTCTTTTAAAGCTAAATCCACTCTCGATGTGGCAGATAAGATTGTAAGTAACTAACTATATGCATTTATAGTTGATATTTGTATATGGTTGATATTTTTAAGGAACACCTTTCTCTTACACGTTTTTTCAATTCTTCATTGTAGATGGAGCTTAAGGAAAAATGCTCCCAAGGCTCATTCATCCCTTCTGGATGCCGGGACATATTGCTCACTGCTCTAGGCAAGGACGACCATCCTGGTCAGGTGATCGGTGTTCCAGAGACGGTGGGCATCAAAGAATATTATGGCAAGTCTACTTCACGAAGGCGGGTCGTCGATGAGGATGCACTTAGAGAATTCATCACACAGTAGCTCTTCTCGAAATCGGTCATTACAAACCATCTGATAAGCCGCTTCTTATCCAACCCAGATTTCAAGCAGGCACTTGTTAGGGAGCTTGTCTCCATGGGTTCCCAGGATACCGCGGGAGCTGCCAACCCTTCACATGTGAGCACAAAAGAGAGCTATAATAGGACACATGTGGAGGTACATGAGTGGGCAGATAGGGAGCGGGAGTTAGAGGTCCGACGCCGTGAGCTTGAGTTGGAAGCAAATGGCGGGAGTTTGAGCTGGCGCAGCGGGAGCTCGAGTTGGCACAGAAGGTATATATTCATTATTAATGTCCAAATTTTTCAATTAATTACTTATGTTTTTTTTTAATTATCAACAACTTATATACCTGATTTATTTAATATTGAAGGCAAAGGCGGGTAAGATGTCTCTCTTGACTCGGTTGTTCTCGATTAGCGAAGATTATACGCCCGTGCTTTTTCAATGGGAGTTGGAGCATGATAGTTGGCTAGCACGCCCACTTCATGAGCGTGAGCTTGGATTTGTATTCAGTGGTGACGATATTGGGTATCTTTATAATGATGGCCAGCAACTATCCACCGCGATTGAGAGTTTTTGGTCGACGTAAGTATGCTTTATAATTTTATAATTAATTCAATTTATATATTTTATTTGAATTTTATGATTTACTGTATTCATATCGTAGGTATCTCCATCGACTTCAACTCGAGAGGGGCTCCAACCTATTCGGCTTCTTAGAGCCCCACTCCTTTCAGCCTGAATTCTTTGCTAATCACAACAAAGTCACAACGTACTTAACAAGATTACTAGGAGGTGATGATCGCAATGAGCTATATCTAGCACCGTACATAATGAGCATGCATTGGCAGTTGCTCGTAATTTATCCTGCCAGGCATACTGTCATCTTCCTATGCTCTCTCCACCGAAACCCACCACAGGAGGTGGTGGAGCCTATCAATAGGTTAGTAATTAATTTTCTATTTAATTTAAATTTTAACATTTACTTTAAATTTATGCGACACATGATGAATTGGTTAATTGACATAAATATTCTGTTTATGATAGTGCGCTGAAGACTTGTAGTTTGAGTTGTGCCAATGTGAAGAGTAGGACTCTTAAGTCTAAAGGAAATCCTGATTGGATTATCCTCAAGGTTGGTAGTTTGTTAAATAGTATATAATATTAGAATTAATAATTATTAATTCCAAATATATATGTTTATTTAACTGACATTAAATTTCATTACTTTTGTAGTCTCGCTTTCAGAATGACGCTTGGTCGTGTGGATATTATGTGACGCAACATATGCTGAACATAGTCTCCGCATCTATTACGGAAGGATGGAAGAAGGTAATAATACTTAATTAAACAACTTATTTAATTATATATTTTAGTTTTCATTTTCATTACGTTAATTAATGTTATCGTGATTTTTGAATGTGTGCAGGCTTTTAACAGCGACCAATCTCCTCTTGACAAAAAAGAGTTCAAAGACTTGAGGACACGATTTGCAGAATTTTTCTTCAAGTATGCTAAAGAGAAAGGATTGCCCGCAAGTATACCTCAGGAGTATATAGAAGATGTGTAGTTAGTAATTAGTATAGAAACTTATATGTAGGTGTGTAGTAATTAGTATAGAAACTTTTAGTTATGTTTTTTTTCTAACAATGGGGTTTTGGTTTTTTATCCCTCCATTTGTTCCTTTGTATATATATAGTTTTCTTTTATTAATGAAATTTAAGTGAAATATTGGACTGTTACTAGACTGTTTACTGAATGCAGGGATAGCTGGGGGAAGGGATATATTGTAACAATTTTTTAAAAAACAAAACAAAGCCTTTAACGTCAGTTGTTTAGTACAACTGACATTAAAAGTTAAGATTTTAACGTCAGTTGAATGAAACAACTAACGTTAAAAGTGATTTTAAAAAAAAATTGGATTTTAATGTCAGTAAAGTAATTAACTGACGTTAAAAGTGTACTTTTAACGTAAAAAGTTACACTTTTAACGACTGCTCCAATAACGCCAGGCATTATTCAGACGTCCAAAATCAATTTTGACTAACGTAAAAAGCACTTCCTGCACTAGTGTGTTGCAACTTAACCAATTTTTCACCCCATAAACCATCTTTTGCATTCCATTTCTATCTGATAAAATCCGAGAAGTTCTCATATGTAATCCACGCAATCTCAAATCTAAACGGCCTCCTCCTTTGGTTCCTTCGAGTTTCCTTTAGAAAGCAAATAAGAGGAGGTCTATGATCAGATTTGAGGGGATCTAAGTGACTAACATATGCATATGGAAATCTCACTCTCCAATCCAGATTTATAAGGCATCTATCTAACCTCACCTCTAAGTTACCTTTTTCCATGTATAGGGATGCCCTTGAAACCAGCATCCACCAGGTCACAGTCCTGGATGACATCCCTGAACCTATCTGAATCTCTGTGATAATGAGCCATTATACTACCTCTACGATCATGAGCGGCCAGGGTGCTATTGAAGTCACCCAAAATAGCCCATTCACTAGTAACCATCAAGAATAATTCATTGATATCATCCCAAAGTTGCTGTCTACGGGAGACTTGGGGGCCCTATAAATTTGCAGTAAAAAACCAGGGATGCAAATTCTTAAAATGAACTTTCATATGAACAAATTGAGAAGAATTAGCTAATACCTCAACTTTCCACCATTCAGGATCCCATAAGCACCAAATGCCTCCAGATTGCCCCTGAGCCTCTTGAATAAAACTGCCCTTCAAGCCAATCCTTCTGATAATGCCTGCAGCTCTTGACCCACTAGTCTGTGTCTCCATCAAGATGACAAAATTCACATCATTCAACTTCTTCATATCTCTAAATAGAGAACCAAACCTTTTACTTGTCGTACCTCGACAATCCCAGCATAAGACATTCATTGGGACATCAAATTTGACCTTGGCATGTTATTGCCCTCCTCACCAAGCTCCATCTAGGCTATCTGTTCATTGCTCTACCGCACACCTTGATCAATCTGCATATGCGCTGCTTCTCCCTGGATCTGGAGGTTCAGATTCTTCCACTTGTTACAAGAGTTTCATAACTTCCATTTCGACCCCTTGGCTTCGCGGACGAGCTAGGATGTCAATCTCCTCACCAGTCGCAATCTTCCTCAACATATCTTGTTGAATTTGAGACATGATTCTGATCGCAAGCTACTATTTCCTTTTCATCTCCTCTCTACGACCATCATCACTTTTCTGATGGGAATTCCCTTTTCTCGCATTTGGGCTAGCCGAGACTCGGGCCTTCTTAAAACCAGAACCATTACTTGGGCCTGCTTTCCCTTTATCTGAATTTTTTTTTTTTGAAAAAGGCTTATTCTTAAAGTTATGTTTGTGCTGGATCATCTGTTTTGGGCCATGGCTATTAATAGGTTGCAAAAACTTTGCATGGTGAGACGTAAGATGCATGGCTTTATCTGACGCCTCCCTAGCACCTCATATCGAGATCCCCTATTTTTCGGGATTTCTTCTTCTTGAACTTTAGGAAGATCCGTATCAAGCTCAATCACATTTGAGTTTCCCTAATATCACGGACCTTGATTCCTCCTCCTACCCACTTTTTTCACCAACATCCATGGCTCGAAGATATCGATCCCTTCCTTAGTCAACTCCTGATTCACCATATCAGTTTGTTCCTTGACTTCCGGCACTATATCTGGACCTTCCTTATTGGTATATGAACCAGCAACAAACACCATAACCACCGGAGCTTGAGGACCACCATCCAACGTAACACCTGACTGCTTAGCTTCCATTGCCTGAGACACACCTTTCATAGCAGCCTCACCATCTTTTGGAGTTGTGAAGGATCCCGGGCACCTCTCCTTCTTATGATCATATTTTCCACACCCAAAGCAAATGAGATACAGTCCTTCATATTCTAAATTGAAATCTCTTCCTAGAGCTGAAATCGTAGGAACAAGCTCTCTCTGAAGGTCAAGTTCAACACATATCCGAGCAAATTTACCTCTGGAATGTAGTGAGGTTAAGTCATCTACACGTAGCATAGTACCAATATGGGAACCCACTTTGCAAAGAAATTTGTTATTGAACAACTCAACTGGCAAGTCTGGGATATGCACCCAAGCGGCAATTTTCCTAACTTGGTTCTCTTTGGAATTGAAAAAAGGCCTCCAACGCTGCATCAACAAGTAGTGATCAAGTACCCTCCATGGAAATTCAAATAAGGCATGCTTATAGTCACCCTCATCCGTAAATCTCACCAAAAAATAATGGTTATTCAAATCCATAACCTGAATAGATCCTGTAACACCCCGATTTTTTTGCTTTCTAAGATCGGTATAAAATATAAATAAACGTTTATATTTTTATTTGAAACTTAGAAAATGATTTTGGGAAAACCAAATTCATATTCATATCATACTTATTTTTATAAGTATACAGTTAAATTTTCGGTTGAAAATTCAGACGGAACCCGATCTGCGTTTTCACTGACAGTAAGATTTTACTGAGCAGAAAACCTAATTTTGAATCGTGAACGAAACAAAGTATGTTTTTATCACGTTTCCAACGAGTTAGGCTATTTTGAAAATTTTGTAAAAAAATAAAGTATTTTAGTTAACCTAACCTAGGGTAGTTAGCTTTTAACCATGGTTAAGGGCAAGACAAAGCCAAATTGGCTTTCTCCTCCTCACATGTGGTGAGTTAGGCTGCCACACCACCCCACTTCATGGCCACACACTTGTCCTTTGACATCATGACAATTAACCATAGTTAGATTATTAAACTATTTTGTTTAACTAAGCTTAAGTTATAATTTAATCATGGTTACGATTAAGCCAATCAAAGAAAGCCATTTTGCACTCACTCTTCCTCTCATTTTCGTGCAGCAGCCCCCTCCCCACTTCTCTTCATCTTCCTCACCAAGCTTTCTCCATTTTCTCTAAGTTACAAAGCTCATAAGAACACCAAATCTCCACCGCAAATATGACCCTCTTCCTTTCTGAAATTCGAAAAACTCTCAACATAAAAGTTGTTCCTCTTTCTCTCTTATTTCCAAAAAGCTAAAGTTCATCAAAAACGGATAAGTGGATTGGGAGATATGCTGAAAATACCAAAACTGCCCAGAATTCTCAGCAACACACGAAACAGAAGAAAGAAGGCCATTTTAAACCCTGTTATGATCCGAACCAAATGAAACCTTAAACACCAAAGTTGTTCCTTTTCTTCTTATATTTCTAAAAAGCCAAAGTTTGTGATTTTTGGATGAGTATATTGTGATATACACTCACAAAACCATCACACCCTCAAGCTGTCCAGTTTTCAACTAAGTGAAGGTTGATCATTTTCTTCATTTCTTCAATCTTCAAGAGGTAAAACCTCATCTCCTTGATCATCTAAGCTTTCATCTTCATGTAGTTCTCATGTTTATGCCATGAATCATATTTTTCCATTTCTAGATCTAGAAGTTTGAAATTCTCTAGAAAATCATAGAAAAATCCTATTGATATGAAACCAATTTCTATGATCTTAATATCCTCTCTATATTCAAGATCCAAGAGGATGCATTAAACAAAAATTTCGTTCCTATTGTTCTTGTTGAGGCCGAACCCTAACTCAAGTGGGGGGAGGAACTTTGTTCATTTTTTTGACATGTCTTGCTTGATTCAACCCTTATAGCTCATATAGGTATTGAATCCATGCTTGTTTAGTCAAATGAAAACCTCTAAGCCATATTTTTACTCATGGCCGAAATTGAGTCCTTGAAGGATTGGAGTATGTTGTTTCAATCCTTCTGTCTTAATCATTGTTTTGCGATTCTAAGTGATCAAGGACCACTAATCCAATAGCTTATGATTTCTAGAAATTTTTAGCTAATTAATCCCCTCATGGCCGAACCAAGCTTATAGAAGCATAAGTGTATTTAGTGTTTGATTGATAATTATTTGTGGTGTTTTGCTGAAGGATAATTTGTTGTGAGTCGTGTATGAGTTTTGCGGAGATCGGACGTTTGACGGAATTTCAATTCGACAAGAAAAATCTTCAAGAGGTAAGGGGAGTACCTGAGGGATTTTTCCGATAGCTATATGCTATTTGTTTGTTGTTTGTATAATTTAGTTGGTGTGTTAATTATTTTCTGTAGTTTGAAATTATCTGTTTTGCAATTATCTGCTTTTAAATATTTATTTATCTGCATTTAATTGTTATTATATGTTGTTTCTTGTCATTAATTGTGCTATATGCTATATTATTGACATGATTGTTGTTGATGTGGATTGTGGATTGGAAAGCCTGACAGTGGTCAAAGCTTAATTAAATACTGGTTAAAAGCAGTTAAAAGCTTTTTTATGAATTAATGAGTTTAATTCAAAAGAAATAGTAATAGAATATGACTTGGTTATTTATTTGAGGAAAAATGGAAGAAAGTGGAAAATAATATTATTTTAATTATTTAACAGCGAAAGAACATTTTATGAGTTATATAGCGGACGTAACCGTGAAAATAGTTTAGCACTGCTAATTTTCACCTAAGAAATTCTAAATATTAAAAAATGAAGTTTTAAGCGAAAAAGTTTCGAAAATATTTTATTACATTGTTGGAAAAATTATTTTACGACAAAGGGTCCTATTTTGACCTATATGCGTTTTAAACGGCAAACGACGGACAATTCCGTCAATATTTGTGGAAATGGTCTTAAAAAGGGTAATACCGTGTAATACTAAGAATTTGTCTCAAATGAGGTTTTCAAGTTTAAATTATCAATTTTTAATTAACAATGAGTTATTTCCGTCAACTTAGATAAGTTGAGGAAACGTTGGTTTTGTATTTCACAAAGCAAAAATGGTTTGAACGAACCTAGCAACCGAGACGTTGGGTCTAGAGTTCTAAGAGGTTGAAGTTGTGGACTAAATGTCCTATAAATGGTGTTTCAGGTTTTGTGCACTAAAATCTACGTATCTACGACTGGTGCATCGGTCTAGATTTTGTGATTTGTACACTTTTGACTTGAAGTCAATTATTGTTTGAAAGAGGTATTAAACTTGAAAGTTTAAAATGTTGTTTTGGTCGTGAGACTTTTAGCTCCGACAACCAAAGATTGAACACAAAGAAAACAATGAGAACCAAAACGTTTTACATGCATTACAGGGCAGACGTGCCTTTGCATAGGACTTGAATGCTTGATGGCAAGTATTCATGCAGTTTGCATCACTGTGCCTTGATGGATATATGACCAAGAAAACCATGTGCTATATATATAGTCACCACTTTGCCTCGTTGTGGACTGTGGAATGGTTATTTGAACTTTGCCATCTCTGGCATTGATTCTGCCTTATTTGGCAATTGGAGCCTGATCAGCTCATTTACTTGATGGTTGGAGCTCCGGAGATTAGGTCTCAAAGTTAGTTGATGATATGGAAGTGTCATGTTTTTTTTTAAAACGATTACGATTGTCGGGTATGAAACCCTTTGATAAATTTATTGTTTATCTTTGAATATTCATGTTAAATGTTATTTGTGTGTCGTGCGTATGGTTATCGTTTTAAGATCCATATATTGGAACTCACCCTTACAATATATCAGGTTTTATTCGTTTTCGCCGTTGTACCATGGTACTGCAAGTAGATGGTGCAGAGGAAGTCTTAACTTCAGTCGAGGGTACTAGTCTCAATCCTCAAAGAGGTCGGTAATAGTGGTGAGAACTAAAGAGTTCTTCCATTTGGTGTTTGGTAGAGTGACCAGCTTAGGATTTTCTTTGGGTAGTATGTTTTTAGAAAGTTTGTGTACATATTTTGAAAACCTCTATATGGTTGAAGTTTTTTTGTGAATAATATGGTTCTTACTATTGTGATCTGCACGTTATGTTTGTAGTATTCAGAAGAAAAATTTTTATACCCAGATTTCCCGACATCAAAATAGATCAATTTCCGAAAGCAACCAGCAAAACTTTTATTTATTTATTTCCGCACATGTTATTTAGTAATGCCCAAGGGGGGTGTTACAGATCTTGTTTTCACCCACAGATGTAGTTTATTTGACATGTATCTCAGGCCAACTTTTTTACCTAGCATATAAACGATAAGCGTATTTCACCATGGCCTGTACCACTCTTCATAATCCTTAACAACATCATCAATATTAGGTTTTGGATTGAAAGGAGTCACAATTCCATCCAAGTTCTCTTGCATATGCATCTCTGGGCACACCTCTTCCGTAACTAATTTCACTATCTCCTCAAGCTTAAAGGGTGTATCCCCAGGCTCACCGCCATATCCCTATATGAAGGACCCGCTACTTGAGATCCCTTCTTCTGATTCTCCAAGGTTTCCTTCCCCTGAGCTTCTGAACCATTAGACATTAAGGCATCACCTTCTTAAGACAAAGGACTTTCTTCGCCAACTTTAACCTTTTTTGTACTTCTTGATAGGAGATCAGTCTCCTCAGTAGATTGTTCTTCGCCGGATCGGGGTTTAGCAGACATGGTGTCTCGATTAGGGTTATCTAATTCCCTATTATGGACCCCTATAAACCTCCTATTACATAGATCATCATCTATATAAAATTTCACATTAACCCATAATCGTTTGCTACTTCAATATTGATATACATCAAAATTAACGTAATATATAGTTTTAAAATACACACACACACATATATATATATATATGAATGATAATAAGAGCTATTTGATTATATTTTTATTGATGTTCAAATTTTCTACAATTGGAGACAAATGATCTAGATGATAGATACTTATAATTCAACATTTGGATCTATAATAAATATATTGTATAAAAAGTTATCGGATGGTGTTAGAATGTTTAGTCTTAAAAGTTGCACCGGTGTAAATTGATCATTCCTCTAATTAAATTGTTATTTTAAAATTAATTTAATTGTTATTTTCCTATGACATTTATACTGGTATAAGTCAAAAGCATTCTTACACTCATGAATATCTTTTGGTTTAATGAATATTTTGGTCCCTGCAAATAGGGTGAGATTTGGTTTTAGTCCCTCCAAAAATTTACTCGGGTTCTGGTCCCTAAACTTTTTAAAATTTTGAAATTCATTAAAGGTACCTCTGTTTAAGTGATGATGTGGCAGACAGAGTGCCACATTATCAGTGTCATGTGTACAAAAATATTAATTTTCAATTCCACATAATTTTGTAAATAAGATTTTGGTCCCTACAAAATTCGCCAATTTTGGTTTTAATCCCTACAAAAAAATATTCTTATGATTTCATCCTTGTAATCTCATTTTTTTTTTAAATAGTCCCTACCTTGTGGGATGTGTATCTTCCTCCATACTTGTCTAAATTGAGTGAAACAATCTTAGAATTAAAACTAACATCCTTCACTAAGTCCGGTAAAATTATTATAAATTTTAGATACACGAATTGTTCCTAGTAACAACTAGAACATCACTGGATTTATGAAGAATCTGGTCGCTAACAACCTGTAAATTGTATCGCATAACTTCTAGTATATCTATCCTGATTGAGCGAAACTGTTACAACATCCAATTTTGGACGTAGCACCGACTTGGCATGGCTGATGTGGTATTCCGTTTGTCACGCCAGTAGTTAACATAGAGAAGTGACAGTATAGACTATTTACAAAAAACTTAAGATTATAGGGACAGAATTCAAAGAAATTTTCTTACAGGGACTAAAACCAAAATTGGTGAACTTTTCAGAGACAAAAACTTATTTAAAAAATTTCGTGGAATTAAATATTGATATTTTTGCACACGTGACACAGATGACATGGCACTCTGTCTGCCACGTCATCACTTAACGGAGGTACCCTAACAACAGAGATGAAATTCGAAATTTTAAAACATTTAGGGGACAGAACCTAATAAATTTTTTTTGGAGGGACTAAAACCAAATCTCACCCTATTTGCAGGGGACCAAAATATTTGTTAGACCATATCTTTTTATTGGATAATTAAGTTACTTGTAAAATCAACCGTTAGGTTGAAACCTCCTATTATATTGATCATATATATAAAAAAATGATTCATGATTAATGTAAAATTTTATATATATGATCTAATATGATAGTGTAAGATAATTTGCTACTTCAATATTGATATACATCAAAAGTAACATAATATATAGTTTTAAAATATATGATAATAAGAGCTATTTGATTATATTTTTATTGATGTCAAATTTTCTAAAATTTGAGAAAATGACCCAAATTATAGATATACTTATAATTCAACGATTGGATCTATAATTATTATATTGCATTAATAGTCATTCGATAGTGTAAGAATGTTCATTCTTATGCAGAACTGTCAATTCGGGCCAGCCCAACCCATCTGGGACAACACATAGCGGACCACTATATTTCGGGCCAGATCGGACTGGGCCAATTTAAGTATGAGTTTCTAATTTACTAGCTCGGTCCAGCCCTATGCGGGCTACGGGCCAAATGGGCTGGCCCATGGGCCAATACGTTTCAATAAAAATAAAAATTTATATATTTATAAAATTAATAACATTATAAAAATCAGTAAGTTATAAATTTAAAATTAATTTTGTCAAAATAATTATTTTCTATTCATTAATAATGAGAGATAAACTTAAAACACATATTATATATTACTAAAAATATTAGCGTGTTAAGTTACGTAATTAACAATGAGCAATGAAGCAAACGGCATAGAAAGAAAAGTGTATGTTGAGCGTTAAGTTATGCGTTTTCATCCAAGAGGTCTAGGAGGGAGGTTTTATTATTTGTTTAGTATTAAGATAAAACTCTCCAAGAAATGTATATATGTTAGACGATACAACATCTTTTATTCTTTTAGAGAGTAGACAACATCTTTTTTTAAACGTTAACTACTTAAGTTTTTGACAAATTTAACTAGTAAAAAAATATTATTCAAAACACATAGTGAGAATGTGCAATATAAAAATGTAATGCATTAAATTTATGTCATTTTATTTTTAAAGTTCAAGCTAGCGGGTCAGGCCAGCCCAAGTTGGGCCAATGAATTTTCGTGCCAGGTTGGGTTGGGACAAAATAATTTCGGGCATGCATTTTATCAACCCAACCCATATTTAATGTCGAGCTATTCGGGTCAGCCCATCGGGCTAGGCCTATTTTGACAGCTTTGGGTATAAGTTGATCATTCCTCTATTTAAATGATTATTTTTTAAAATTAATTTAAATATAATTATTATTATTATTTTCCTATTACGTTAAACGAAAACTTTAAGATGCACAGGAAAATTACTTATGTTTATTATTAATTATCAATATTTTTAAAGTCGGGTCAAACAGGAAATCAGAAAAGATTGTAGTTGGGTTCAACCGATTAAACCAGATGGTCTAACCAAATGACGTCATATATATAATTATACACACACATCTGTCAAACATAAAGTTTTTTCATAAGTTATAAAATGCATTACTAATAAAAACATGCATGAATTTAAAGTTACAATCACAACTCAAATCATAAATTATCACACAAATAATTTACAATGAAAATATATAGTTAAAAACCAACTATCAAGTCTCGAATATACGGTAACAACTTGTAATCATAACTCAGGAAAAAAACACTTATACTGCATTACACTGTCAATCAATCAGAAAGCATAGTATAGGTGACCTTTAAGGTAATTAGAAAAAGAGTCAAATATTTTAGCTAATGTAGCAATTTATGATAGGTTGACAGTGTAAAAAATATTTATACTCACAATGCTTATCAATTAAATCCTTTATAGTAGTTCATAATTTTTATTGCAAATCATTTGCCTTTTTTTAAACCATATTATAGGTACGAATTATTATCTACCACCGTTAGCAGTGATTAATCTCCGTCGGGAAACCTGTTGGGCACACAAGGTGGGTTCTCCCTTCCCATCCAGGTTTTCTCCATACATAAGAGTCAGGATTCGAACCCCTGACCACTTCCTTAAGGTGCCAAAGTCACTTATCACTTGTACTAACCATATGTTGGTAATGATTTAATTTGCCTTTTAGTCTTTTATATATATATAATATATATATATATATATATATATATATATCCAACACCGGTGGTCTAGGGGTAGAATTGCTTCCTGTCATGGTTCACATATTTTTAAAAGAAAAAAAACGGCCAACTCCGGCAAGACCCAGTTTAAGAGTAAAGATATTTGAACATACAATTTGGACATCTTATATAGACATGTAGAACTTATGTATGTCTTGAGAGTGATGAAATACGTGATGAGAGATAAAAAATAATAAATAAGTGGGGAGGAGTACTTTTAAATGATGTTGAACATCATTTTTTTGTCCAAATACCCTGAATTTCACCTTATGTTAATATTTGTTAGAATTGGATTATATATGTTTGTAAATGCTTGTTATGTTTGTTTTTGATGTCTAAATTCATGTTTGGGGAAGTTTAGCTTTAGAAAGGTTCAACCCTTTTAGAGTCCTAGTAATCTGTTTCACTGTTTTGGCCATATCTTGAGTTCTCAATGTCCGATTTAGGTGATCTTTGATGCATTGGAAATATAAGAGAATTATCTATAAGTTTTATTTCAGGTGTTTTGGCCAAATTCGGCTTTTTTTAGGCCTCGCGCTGCGATCATTTGTCGTCTGGCGAACT
This sequence comes from Echinosophora koreensis, assembly GCA_035048595.1. NCBI lineage: Eukaryota > Viridiplantae > Streptophyta > Magnoliopsida > Fabales > Fabaceae > Echinosophora > Echinosophora koreensis. Next base: position 1,843,007 of record JAPCYP010000077.1, read on the forward strand.
GTGCAGAACCAGAAACGTGTTTTGGGCTATAACTAATCCCAATTGTGCATAAACCGACCTTAACCTAATGTTATACATCTAAACTACTCCAAATCAGCCTCTATTCACTTATCTTTGAATTCCAAACCCTTTTCTCTCTAAAACTTTTCCTAGATGATCAACCCGTGCACCATTCTCCAATGTTTAAAATGTTTTTTTTTTTTTTGGACTCTTAGATTAAATGAAGGTGTTAAGTCTCTAAAATGTCGGTGTGCATTTCCCTAAGTTTTGATGAAAGCTAAACATTGGTTAATGATTTAATTAACCTACTTTGTGGTTGCTAACCTGTCTACTTAGTGTACAGATCATAAAATAGCAAAACTCACCTGTCTGTCCACTTTGATGACAACTTGTCTGGATAAGCAAAAGTCAACCCGTCTGGTGACTAGGATTGTTGACTTTCTACAAATCAGTTTCAACCTATCTCTGCCATGCTCTTATACTCGTCTAAGGTTCTTCGTTAAAGAACTCGAGTACACGAAGCTTTTGGAAGCTGTCCCTTCATGCAGAAGACTCTGATTCTCTCTCTCTCTCACGCTTATCAAGAAATTCAGAAGGTCACTCTCTCAAGCAACCTAGGAAGTAAAAGAATAACTTCCAGTTAAATAATGTTTCCAACATGCTTTATTCCCTAGTACTCTCGGTTATTACACAAGAGGGAAATATACTCTGCAAAGTACAAAAGCATTCTGCACAACTCTGATTTGGCTACTGCACGATGTATAAAGCCATGATCCTTCATGTTAGAGTACAACCAACGTCTCCATTGCATTAATGGCTGCCCAGGACGACTCTATTGCATTTAATGAAGCTCTGCTTGAAGCCATCGTTATAAGGAATGTCTCTAACGGATATTAAATGTTTGAAGGCTATAAATACAGAAGTCATTGAAGATGAACAATTCAGAGATTACAAAGCATTAAATAGCCATTACTTTGTTCATTCTTTCTATCTGTATTCTTCAATCATTTGAAGTTATTACGCAGTCTTTCCTAAGTCTACATTTAATCCACTCTCTGAGTGTTAGTGAAAGAACTATTTGTCTGATTGTATTTATTACAAACAAACTTCTCAAAACGAACCTGTTTGAGCCTAAAGAGGCTAGGTGAGCAAAGAATACTTGTTTTGGAGCCTGAAGAGGCTAGGTGTGCAAAGAATACTTGGAATCTGTAACTTGATCAGTTATAGTGGATAAAACTTGGTGCTGCCAAGGACTGGACGTAGCTCTTGGTGTTAAAGAGTGAACCAGGATAAACAACTGTGTTAATCTCTCTTCCCTTAAACTCTTTAGTTGTTTTGGTTATATTATTTGCGTTCTAATTAAGGGGCTAAAAGTGTGTATATCAAGCTCGTTTTCATCTGTGTGATTGCGTTTTTTTCTGTGAAAATATACCAGACAGGTGACCTGTCTGTGTAAGTTATTTTACACCTGTATAAACCTAGCTTCTGTGTGCGAAAAGTTTTCAACTTTATTTTTATTTCTGCTAAACACAATTCAACCCCCTTCTCGTGTTTATAATTGTCTATTTCAGAAGGGACTAGATTTATGCTGGAGAGAAGTGCTTGAGACACTTTCAGTAGACAATACAAATTCTAGTAAACCATATGTTATCTCGACATTAAGTATTTTTAATTTTTTAATATAGTTTCAAATCTACTAATTAATATATTTTTTTTGTATACTACCATTTTGCTTTAATTTTTTTATATTTAATATTTTTTATTTTTAAGATGTATCTTCAAATTATTAATTAACAATTATTACTATCAGATCCACGGATCATTAACTTATTTCCATTTAATTCTCTTTCTTTTCAATATATAGATTTCTAAAAGAAAAATATTTGCACCTATCTACATATATTAAAGTAAATTATATTTTCTTAAGATTGATTGAATCTCTTAGGCTATTCTCTTTACCGAATGACAAATATCATTCTTTATTTCTATTTTTTATTATTTAAATTAAGATTTTAGAATTAATGATGCATAGATTATTTTTACAATTAAATATTTTATCTTTTAATTTATACCTTTTAGATTCTACTAGAATTACATATATATTATTATTAATTTTAAATATTTTCTAAAAATATTTTTTTTTATATTTTTTTTTAGTTTAAAAATATTTGTGCAATACATGAGATACTTGCGAGAGATACAATAACAGCAAATAAAATATTCAAATAATTTTAGAATTGAACTGCATTCTTTATTCATTATATGTATTAATATAATATTAGAACAAACTCAATGCATTTTATAATTAATTGTAATTATACTAATCATTTATTCATTCTTCTTATTTTTGTACATCTAAAGTTTTGATTAAGGGAAGACACGCCCGATTTACTAAGGGTGAGAGAGGTTGTGGAGAATGAATCATGTTCAAGAATTAGTACTCTAATTTAATAAGAGTTAATTCAAGAATAAGAGTTGATTAGTAGTGAAAATTTCAGAAATTAGTACTCTCTCTGGACTCAATTATAAGTAAAAAAAAAAAAACCTATATTTCAAATATAAGTAAAATCCAACTAACTCAACTATATTTAATGTCAGTATTCAAAAAATCAAGAAAATTTACTAATCCAACCAATTCTCCTTTTACTTTTTCAACAATATTGCACACTACCAAGATAATTAAATGGTAGTTCAGTAATTACACCATATCTCATTTTTTTATACATAAATCAAGACAATTCAACTAAATTAACTAACTTCCTTAATAAGTGTGAAATTAGTTAATTTTGCTTATAATTGAGTCCGGAGAGAGTATTTGACAATAAGAGATGCTATTTAGTACGAAAATCAATTTGTACAAATGGAGCACGAATCAAGAAAACCATGATATAAAAAAGAAAAGAAAAAATGGAAATGATTCAATTGGCGGAGATCAAGATATCCAAAAAAAAAAAAAAAAATTAGGGAGAAGTGTAGTAGAATTTTTTTGTACAATCTTGAAATCAGTGTTGGTTGGTAATTATAGATATTTGTTCTAAAAGAAGACAATTAAATAAAAAGATAAGTAAGCGAATTCGATAATTATAAAAATTAATTGGTGAAATTAAATTATTATAAGAGTTTACTTTTTATGTAAAGAATTTTATACTGACAACTAATCAGAAATCATGGAATTGATGACTTTTAATGTTGTTATAGAATATGAATCAAACATTTATAATAGTGTGTCAATTTATGATTGGTTGACAATGTAAAAAAAACTTTACACTATTAGCCTATACTAATTAAATCCTTATTATAATGATAGTAATTACATATAGAAATAAGGAAATGGCAATTAGCATCCAGAATTAAAAATACAGGTTTTTATGAAAAAAATGTTATAGTCAACACATCGAGGAGTGAATCTTTTAGTTTATAAAAAACCTTGCATTCTATTTTTTAATCAATGTCCTAATGATTAGAAAATATTTGTTCTTGTTTAAAAAAAAAGGGAAAATATTTGTTCTGAAATAAAAAAGAATCAGATGAAAATAATAAGTATTCAGATTTCAAAATATATTCAAACAATCAGCACCAAAATATATATATATATATATATATTAAAACAATGACATTTGATCCACTAATTAAAAGTCTAAAAAAATTGTACATTAAAAAAAAAAAAAAAAAACTCATGTTCATAAGGACTTTAATATAGATGGCCCAAGAGCGAAGGAACTCAAGGAAGTTGCAATGAGTTTGAACTTTCTTAATTGGTGAAAAAGGGGACGTGCTTGAGTTTCTTAACTAGTAAGCTAAACTCTCCAACGAAAACGACATCCTTGTCGTCTAAATTCCCTCTCCTTTTCTATGGGTGTGTTAACTTTAAGATAGTAAGCAAATTTTTTTTTCTTTTGCTTTTTTGATATTTCCAAAAGAAGCACATTCTAATTTCTAAAAAAAAATAGAAAATAGAAAAGTTAATCATTTTATATTTTAGTTATTTAATATTTTATGTATTTTATCTAAACAGTTAAATACACTTTAATAGTGTTTTTATTTTAAAAGTACATTTCTTGCAAAAAAAAACAAAAAAACACAACCAAATTATTATTACTAATTCTTTTTAAAGTTTTAATAACACTCACCGAGTGTTTTTCGGTTTTTCTTTTTGGTCTTTTTAAAGTTTGGCTAACACTCACTGAGTGTTTATGAAATAAGAATAATAAATATTAAATTGAACATAGAATATTAACTGTTATTTTGTGGTCTAAAATCAGTAATATATTAAAAATAATTTTACTTCTTATTTAATATTTATATTATTCGTTGACGGGTGTCTTTAAGATACTTATTAAAAAAAAATGAGAAAAATGATGTAATATCAAATGTATTCAATTGCCTATTACCCAAAAAAAAAAAAAAAATGTATTCAATTGCCTTCCATAAAACTGATGATACTTTTTTATCAAATAAAAACACGGCTGATACTTTTTAAAAGCTTTACAGAAAAATTATGTAATAATTGAGCTATAAAGGACGAAAGTTTGACATTATTTTAATTTATTCTTTTTCTTGCTTTTTTTGTATTGATAATTTACGGATCTGACAAGGTTTGTAAAAGAGGTTCGTCCGAAGGTTTGTCTTTTGATAAGTGGCAACCTGCCAGACACTTTTCTCTTGATCGATTCGTTTCTTTTTCTTACGGAAAAGTTTATTTTGCAAAATATTTTACAGGGTTTCAATTTTATTCTTATTACATGATCGAATTAAAAAATACAAATCTAATATAAAAATATGATATTATTGTTTAAAAATATTGTATAAATAATAGAATTAATTTCTTACATATAGAATATGGATTTAATTGATAGACACTGACAGTATAAAGCTTTTTTACACTGTCAACCAATCAGAAATTGATATACCATTATAAATGCTTGATTCTTATCCTAACCATCTTAAAAGTCATCAATTACATGATTTCTGATTGGTTGTCAATGTAAAAATCTTTACATTGACAATACATACAAATTAAACTCAGAATATAAATATAGATTACCTATAAAAAAATATAAATGTAGACTAATCATGATTTTAAAATCATAGTTACGTTAATAGGTATAGCCGTTGTATTGAAAGGCATCATAAAAAATAAAATTAAAAACATAGTTAAGCTAGATAAGTTTTTTAAACAAGTACACAAGTGGCTTCATCTGAAATTTTGGTACTTGAATTTACTTAAACTTCCTCTTTTTTTTTTTTTTTTTTTTTTTTGAGTTTAACGTCAAAAAAAGTGTTGTTGAAAGCAAGAGCTAGAGAGCATAAAGGGATGAGGATACGTTTGGTTTTTTCTTCTCTTTTAACAAAAGTGATGACTGATGAGGATATTAGAACCAAACAAAAGTGGACTATGACTATCCACGCAATTACATAAAGTTGTAACCATGCAAAACGTTAAGTAACATGGAGAACGGTTAATCGAAAAAAATAAAATAAAAAGTTTTACCCCAAAAAGGAGGTTTAATTGCAGTTTTTTCATGTACGATTTTGGTTCTTAAAGTTTTTTTCGTGCATATTTGGTCCCTCAATTTTTTCAATATTGCAAATTTGGTCCTTCTGTCTAATGTCTGTTAATTTTTCCAATGATCAACATAGAGGAACCACTTCTCTAGGCACACATAACCTCTGGTTGATGTTCTCCCTACTTTGTGTCTCCAATTCAACATGATTCAATGGTTCATCTCTGCTATTTATTGGTTTTGTTCCTCCTTTCTAAGACTTTTTTTTGGTTCCACCATTTGATCCTTTACCACAAAAGCTCAAAAGGTGGTTCTATACACTTAGAGCAGCAGGTATGTGTGCTTAGAAGAGTGGTTCCTCCATGTTGATCATTGAAAAATTGACAGAAGGACCAAATGTGCACACAAAAAAAAAAAAAACTTTAGGGGACCAAAATCGCACATGACCAATAGTAGGAGGACCAAAACTGCAATTAAGCCAAAGAAAAACTAACGGTAATGCATTATATATACAACGAGTGTAATTTTTATATATTGGTAATGAATTTATTTTACACCGAGAATATACCACAAATCATCATTTGTGTGACTTTTAAGGTGCTTATGATAAGAGTCAAACATTTATAATGATGTAACAAATTATGATTAGTTGATGATATAAAAAAGGTTAAATTATTATTTTGGTCCCTTATTTATTTTAAAAGATTCAATTTGTTCCCTCAATTTTTAAAATGTTCAAATTGATCCCTTGTTAATTTTAAAATATTCAATTTGGTCCCTCAATTATCAAACCTTAAGCAAAAAGGTACTTTCTGTTAAGTTTCACCGTTAAGTTGAATAAATTAAAACAAATAAGTCATCAAGTTGAATAAATTAAAGCAAATGAGGGACCAAATTGAATAAAATATTGGAACCAATTTGAATAAATTACAACAAATGAGGGACCAAGTTGAATAAATTAAAACAAATAAGGGACCAATTTGAACATTTTAAAAATTGACGGATCAAATAGAATATTTTAATTAAATAGGGGACCAATTTGAACATTTTAAAAATTGAGGGACCAAAATAAATATTTTAAAACAAAAAAGGGACCAAAATAGTAACTTACCCTGTAAAAAATATTCACTTTAACAATGCATACTAATTAAATTAATATATTATATAAAATTTAATTTTGATACTATCGCAACCGTCCCCATAAGGCACCTCGAAGGGAAAAAAAATTTGGGAAGTGTTGTCCCCAATTACTTTATCCATCGTTAGTTCACAGGGACACGAGAGCAGAGGTAACTGATTGAAATTGCATAGTCTCATACCTATATAGCCTCAAGGAAGATGTGACCCTAACTCCGGATCTAAGAGAACGTTCGGAAGGAGTGGTTAGAGCACATGTTTAACAATTGTCAATATTATGCATCTTGTGCGTTCAATAGTAACAGCCACAAAGTGGCACTGTAACTGTGAAATACTCTCAATAACCTAGACCGGCTAGCATCTAGTTGTAGATGTCAATGTATTGCATGGAACGCCATGACCAAGATACCCTCCTACCCTGACCATCCCCAAGGCCATTTAAGATCGTCACTAGCATGCCCTCATGCACACAAGCATGTAAGGCCTCTTCCTAGGCACAAAGGCCTTACTGACAAATTCATTCAAATCAAGCCGATAACGACATGTGCGTTCATATTTATATACTGGATAAATTTCGGGGTTCCTTACGGAAACCAAAAGCCATTCTAGAGGTAAACCAGACAGTACCAACTTTGGGAATCACCCGTCGTTGGACTATCCATGCTTCAACGATGTAGTACATTATGAAGATTGGTCATTCGTTACCAACTCATTATGCCTCTTTATGTCCATTCCCTAACGGGATTACTCGTCGAGCAAGCAACCTTAAAATACTCTTTGTCATTAAGTATTATGGATGTGTGAATATTGAATTATCCACAGTTTATGACAGATGGTCTTGCTTCACCATAAGTCATAAATCATTAGGTTCGTATTTTCACTAAGTCATCATCGACCTAGGTTTTCCATTTAACTTGAAATACTAGTCTTGGAGACCAAAACCTCTTTTGTCCAAAAATCAAAACCCTTGGACTAAAACCAAATCATTTGGAAGTAAGATTGACACATAGGTATATTGGTACCAAATCTTTCAAAACAGTATTTCAAAACCCGTAAAATTACTGAAAGACGATTTCCCTTTTTTAATTGATTTGGGGTCGAAACCCCTAAACTTTCTAAATAAGCTTCTTTTACTCAAAACCATCACTTACCTAGGTTCTAATACTCATTTTAAGGTATTAAAATACTATGTTAAGGTCTTGAATAACATTTCAATCAAAAGTCCTAAAACTTGACCGAAAGCCTCTAAGTTTGAAAATCGGTTAATTCATTTTCATCGGTTCCTGGGTCCTAAAGGTTAAGGATTCATGTTGGGACCTTAGGATACTTAGTTAAGTGTCAAAAACAGTTTGTAACTCATAAAAACAATGTTGGTTGAATTATTTACTTTTGGTCCAATTTACCATTTCGAACTCTTTAAAAACTCAATTTCATTGTCTCTTGGAACATGATTTTATTATAAAAACAATTTTCAAAGCCATTTTGAAATCAACTGAATACTTTAAGACGGTTTTAAAAACTGTAAAAACAGTTTTGGAAAGACAAGACTTTCTTCTTATTTTCATTGATCCTTAAAACACTTATTTCTTTAGTTTCTAAAGCATCACTTGGGTAAGTCAAAATATAACGTACGATCAAAATATTTTTTTCAAACCATTTCTAAAACTCTTGGCTTAAAATCAAAATTCCAAAACATTGTTTTAAACTTGCTCTTTTCCTTTTTGATTTTATTGTTTAAATCATCACTTAAAGGTTGTAAAACCACTTAAGTTCCAAGGATTGGAGTTAAACCCCCATTTTCATTCATACTTGGCCAAAAGCCAATCACAACCAAAGTGAAGGTTACACTTCACCAAACAATCTCACAATTATACATACGCATCAACATATAATGTTATATCAAATAATCACAATAACCAATTTAATTGTAGTCACCAAGTATTAAAATCCTCACTTTGATCCAATGATCAAAGTGATGGTTTTCAACATGCCATAAATTATTTTTCTAACCAAACAACATGTTAATGAACACCAATCAAGCCACAAACCAATTTCTCAACACACAACCAGATCTAGCACATAAACCAAGCCATAAGCAAATATTACAAACATATTCATATAAGGAGATAAATAGACAAAGTGAATAACCCTTGGTATAGGATTTCCATCATAAAACAATTTAAGCCACTTTCACACGCACCAATATGGTGTTATATGGTTCATCCGCCTTACCTCTTGTAGACAAGAAGGAGATCATCTCCTTACTGCTGTAGCTTCCTTCAGAGCGAAGCTTCACAAGGTTAAACCCCAACTAACAAGCCGACTCGACGTTCCAGTTTCCTCTGACAGCTTGCAACATGTGCAGACAGCTCCTCCTGTCAGCCCCCGAAAATGCAAAACCTGCTCCTCCAAGCAAGCACAACCATGACAAGAGGGAGTCCAAGCATTTTCAACAACCAGACAATTCAAACAATCAATTACTCATCATCAAACAATCACTCTAAGTGGATTTAAACACTTAATTTTACAAAACAAAATCAATTTCAATAAAAATAAGATTTGGGAAAATTAAGGTTCGTCATAAAAATTGGGGAAATGAGATTTGATCATAGAAATACAAAACCAGTTTAGCAAAACATCAATTAACAGTCTCAATTGCATAAAGACATAGTTAATTTCATAACTATAAGACCAATTTAAAAAGAAACAAATTTGGGACTTTAGGGTTCATAATACAATTTGGGGAAAAATTAATCTACTCAAAGAATGATAAAATTAGTTTAGGGAAACACTAATTTACAGCCCCAATTGCATAAAAACATAGTTTAATTTCTAAAATGAAAACTGAAATCAAAAGCTAGGGTTAGGGTTTGAGGAAATTAAGGGGAAACCAAGAAGGAGATAGGAAAAGATAAAATCTCCTTACTAAGAAAGAATAGAGGCACGAATGGCAGCAAATGGTGGTTCCGGCAGTGGCCTACGGCGGTTCCAGCGGTGGACAACTACAGCAAACTCCTTGAAGCAACCATGAACCAAACAATGGAGGTGAGCTTTGAAGAAGAAGAAACAACTTCACTTGAAGAAAAGCCACGGAGATGATCGGAGAAGCTTACCGCGATGGTGGCACAATGGTGGAGCAACTGGACCAACAAGTGCGATCGTCACCTTCACTCCAAGTAGTGACGGGCGGTGGTCGGACCTGCTACATGGTGGAAAAATAAACTTTATTTTAATTAGCAGTAAGTAGAAGTAATGGTTGCGATTAACTCTAAAAAGAAAGGTTGGTTTTTAACCTTTAGATATAAAATTAGAGAGGGTAAAAATACAACTTTCAAAATTCAAATTAGAGTAGAGATTAATGGTCGATTTCTGCCCCTACAACTTTCAAAAGAATAGAGAAACTTCCCTGAAATGAGTCGGCACTTGGTGAAGGTCGTCAAAGGAAGAATGGGAGAAATATCACTACAAAAAAACACTCGTTTAGCGACTGAAAATAGCGACCGCCATGTGGCGGTCGCTATTAGCGACCGAAATTACTACTGTTCAGCCATAATAACTCTGTTTCTGGTAATTGGCATACAACGACAGATTTAGTGACCGATTTTGGCGGTCGCGAACTAAACAGTCGCTAAATTGGTCGCTAAAGCTAAAAAAATTTGTTCAACGTTGTTGCCCTTATAGCGACCGAAATAGCGACTAAATTATCTGCAAAATTTTATTATTTGGAGCTAAGTAGCGACCGACATAATATCGATCACTAAAACGCAATCATGAAAATCCATTTTAATAAACAGCGACCGCCTGTTGATTTTTTTTTCTGGACACTGATAGAGCGACTACAATAACGATCGATTATTTCGGTCGCTAACCAGCAACCCTAACACGCTTATTTTCCCCTTTTCCTTCATTTCATCCCTTATTTCTCAGTCTCCACTCTCTGTCTTGTGCCTCCCCCTGCCACCATCGTCGACCGCGTCGCGTCCCCTTGCCACCATCTCTGAGCGCCTCCACTGCCACGTTCTCCAGCCACCAACTCCGGTAAGCCCATCCCCTTTCTCTCTTTCTCTCTTGCATCTCTCTCTCTCTCTTTCTCTATCACGTCTCTCTCTCTCTCACATTGTGACTCTCTGTCTCAGCCACCGTGAGAGCCACCGTCGCACCCCTACTAGGAAGAAGACGACCACGAGTTGCAGCTCACTGTCGTGGGTAACAAACCTTTAACTTGTCATTTTAAACACTGATGCTGGATTATGGCATAGATTAGGGATCAAGGAACTTGCTTCTGCTTATGCTTCATGCTTATTAGGGTAAAACTGATGGGTTTTTTGCATTTATGTTGTTCCATTTTTTTTATTCACCATTACTTGTAGCATAAATCTTTGAAAAAGTGATGATGTTTACTGTTTCCCCAATTACGTATCATTATAGTTGTGTAAAACTAAGTGTTACTCCATATAATTATATTCTTGACTTTTAATTTTGGTTCTATATAGCTTGGGCGGTGGAAGTTAATTGGGTTCTGTTTTGTTTGCTTCTGGTCTACCTTGATTTCATTGGAAAGTGGTTGAGTTCAGAGTTGGCTTTTCTGGTTTCTGGTTCTAACTGGGTTATGTGAGTTATGTTAAAGGAACTATTGATGGTTATTGTCGGGTCTTTTGGGTATTGTAAAGATAATACTGTTAGGAAACTTGTACCAGTATTTTATTTACATGTCCAGGTGATCGAACTTGTTTCACTTTGTAAAGTGGGTTAGAGTTCCTTAATACTCTAATATATTAAGCTTATAAAAAAAATTTTTTATTAAAAATCGAATTACTAAAAAGAAGAGAAACAAGTACCCTGTGAAGATTTGGTTCTGGTCTTTGTCATCTTTTTCTCCATAGCTGAGCTTGGACGCGACCATATTTTTAGCAGTGATGGCTTTATCAGCTATTGCAGATGTCGCAGAAGAGATTTTGTCTGTATAACTGCTTTCCTTTGATGGCTGTTCCATTGATTCATAGTGTTGTGAAAATAAAGTGAAGAATGTACTAACATGTGTCATTGAAAGTGATTGGTTCAAAAGCATGTTCTTGATTCTAGCACTTCACCTTGATTGTTTCGATTCTAATGTATTCACTATATCATGAACTAAGGATGCTACGATGTCTTTTGGTGTTTATGTGACTGATTTCCACTTCACTGGTTAGGCATATAAGAAAAAGGGAAAGCCATCCTTTTGTATTCATAGCATGGTACTGCATAAGTTGTTCATAAAAGTTGCACGTCCCTTACATACTATGTGTTTGATAAATGAATAAATAAATAACTGAATTGATTCACATGAAAGAAAGCATTTGTTATTTGATACTTCAGGCTTGGTTTGATAAGTTTTATGCCTTGATTTGATAAATGTTTGGATAGGTGGTTGTTTCTCTTTTAGTGAGTAGTGGATCTAATGCTATCATCATCAAAAGATACATGAAGTTTGACTTTCTTAAATTTTGCTTGATTGCTTGACACTGTGATGAGCACATGATCAACAACTTGTAATATCTGAAGAACTTCAGTGGGTGTAATGTCTCTAAGTCTTCATTTCATTCCTTGTTAATGCTTTGCACAATTTGTTTGTCTTACATGGTGGATCTCCTTTGATTTTCATTGCTTTACTGAGTTAGGAATAAGTATGTTGACATGCTGTATTTCTTCCTCTTGGTACTCATGAATGGATAAGGGAGAAGTTCAAAATATATTGTATGATGCCCTTCTAACTTGCTAGAGTATGCTTAGACAAGTTTGCTTATTTGCTTTTTAAGATGCTGTCATATATTGTACGGTATTGATGATATTCTTTGCTTATTGAAATTGCTATGTGGCAGCATTACTCAATTGCTGGTTGTAGCTCCAGTCGTCTTCTTTTTCCACCATTTTCTTGGAGTTGAGGTTGGTCATACTCTGTTTTTTTTTCCCTCTTTGCTATGTTTGAATACTTTGAATTGATTTGTTGCTTGTTAGTAGAGAGCTAAGCTCATTAGGATTCTTTGCTTGTATATTGTTTGTTAGTGGAGAACTGAGCTCAATAAGATGCTGGTTGTGTGCTGTTAGATTAGAAATATGCATGTGGTTGCAAACTTTATATGTTGTCTGTTAGTGGAGAGCTGAGCTCAATAGGGTGCTGGTTGTGTGCTGGTAGATTATAAATGATGCATGTGCTTGCAAACTTTGTATTCTATTTGTTAGTGGAGAGCTCAGCTCATTAGGATGGATGTGTTAAATTTTTCGTCGCTAAAATTGTGTTATGTATATAGGGTTAGATTTGTATCTTCTATTATGGTTAATGAGTTAGAAAAGCCTTAGTTTCCCATTTGAGATACAATAGTAATGAGCATGCGTACTTTGAAAAGGTACCATTCACTATATTGGATCTTGAATTGTCCAAGTGGGACAGTTTGAAAAAAAACCTTTTCGACACTCGTGTTTATAGTCATTTCCTCTTTCTCTCTCAGATAGCAGTAATGGATATTCCCGAGAATCAGTTGTGGATGTATAAAAGGTTGGATCGCAACAAACATCTAACGGTAGAATTTAGAGCTGGAGTTAATGTGTTCCTTGAGTACGCGACTAGTCAAGAGAAGTTCAAAAGGAACAGTGAAGAGAAGATGAGGTGTCCTTGCTTAAAGTGCACGTGTAGAGTTTTCAAGTTTGTGCATGAGGTAATGATAGATCTTTACAATAAGGGGTTCATGGCAAATTATTATTGGTGGACCAACCACGGCGAGGAATTACCCCCATTTCCCGAGTCGATTGTCGAAGAGTCATATTATGGAACTGGTGACCGCAGTGAAGAACTGAATGCATATGAGCAGCTGATCATGGATCATGCTGGGTCCTCTATAGGCCAGGCATTGGAACATGATTATGTGAAGAAGCCGCAACAGAGAGAGGAAAATCCGAATCCCGAAGTAGAAAAGTTCTTTAGTATGTTGGCTGATTCTCAAGCTAAACTATTTGAAGGATGTGATCAACACTCTGAATTGTCGGACGCCTTGTCACTTCTGAGCATGAAATCCGACTTCAACATGTCGGAAGGAAATTTTAATCGAATGGTGCAGTTTATAAGAGAGACACATCCGATTGATAGTCGTATGCCTCAAAATCTTTATCATGCTAAGAAGTCGGTGAAGAACTTGGGTTTGGGTTGTTTGAAAATTGATTGTTGTCCGAATGGGTGCATGCTGTATTATAAAGATGAAGCGGACAAGAGCATAACATGTTGCAAAACTTGTGGTGCGGATCGATACAAGACAACCACTAAAAGGGGGATTGAAAAGAAGACAGCCTTAAAAAGATTATGGTACTTTCTTCTCATTCTAAGGCTGCAAATATTGTACTCTTCGATGGCAACTGCACCCCACATGAGGTGGCACAGTGAGAATCAGAGGCAGGAAGGGGTCTTGTGTCATCCTTCTAATGGAGAAGCTTGGAAACATTTTGATATGGTGCATCCAACATTTTCCAGAGACCCCCGGAACATTAGGTTAGGGTTATGTACCAATGGATTCAATCCTTTTGGTCAATATGGAAAATCTTACTCTTGTTGGCCAGTTATAGTAACTCCGTACAATCTTCCCCCTGGTATGTGCATGAAGAGGGAGTTTATGTTCCTGACGATTTTAATTCCGGGTCCGTCTAATCCGAAATCCAACATTGAAGAGTTGACATTTTTGTGGAATGATGGTGTTTTGACTTACGATGTTGATTTAAGGCATAATCTCATGATGAAGGCCGCGTTGATGAGGACGATAAATGACTTTCCGGCTTATGGGATTCTGTCGGGTTGGATGACTACGGGGAAGCTTGCGTGCCCAATATGTATGGAGTGATCAAAGGCGTTTACACTTAAGCACAGTTGAAAGACATGTTATTTTGACTGTCATCGCCAATTCCTTCCTGTCGATCATCCTTATAGGAGGAATAAAAAAGGTGTCAAGAAGCAATGTGCTGAGAACTCACCCCCTCCTCCACGTTTATCTGGTCCAAATATATGGCGAAGAGTAAGCCAATTATCGCCTATCCATGAATCGCAAGGAGGACAGAATCCAGGCTATGGTGTTGAGCATAATTGGACTAAGCAAAGTATATTTTGGAGTTTGCCTTATTGGAAAACACACCTGCTCCGTAATAACATCGATGTCATGCACACTAAGAGGAACGTGTTTATGAATGTGTTTGACACTGTTATGGACATCAAAGGGAGGACAAAGGATACTAATAAAGCTCGGTTGGACTTAGTAGAAATATGTAACTGCAAAGAGCTTGAGATGAAAGATCATGGTGGTCGCAGGCTTTTCAAGCCGAAGGCAAGTTATGATCTGAGCAAACCACAAAAAGTAGCTATTTGAAAATGGGTTAAAGAACTAAAGTTGCCTGATGGGTATGCCTCAAATTTGGGCAGATGTGTCGACGTTAGGGAAGGAAAGTTACATGGAATGAAAAGCCATGACTGTCACGTATTCATGCAGCGTTTGCTTCCTATTGCGTTCGACTCATTACCAAAACCTATTTGGAAACCACTTGTTGAGCTTAGCCACTTTTTTTGGGAGTTGACGTCCACAACACTAAATCTGGAACAATTACGGGCCATGGAAAACAATATACCTGTGTTGCTATGTAAGTTAGAGCAGATATTCCTGCCTAACTTCTTTGATTCAATGGAGCATCTTCTAATTCATCTCCCCTACGAAGCAAGAGTTGGTGGACCGGTCCAATATCGTTGGATGTATCCCTTTGAGAGGTAAATAACTAATTCGCCTCATCTATTCCCTTATTTATTCTATCGATTGTTGTCTTCATTTATTCCAAAATCCTTCCTGCTTAGGTTCTTGCACTCCCTCAAAAGCAAAGTCAAGAACAAGTCTGAGGTAGAGGGTTCCATTTGTGAAGCCTATTTGGTGGAGGAGACTTCTACCTTTGCTACTTATTACTATCCACCTGAAATGGAAACAAGAAGGACTAGAATGCCACGTAATGTAGATGCAGGTGAAACTTCTTCATCTAGTCCTCCAATATCATGTTTCAATTACCCGAGCATGCCTGGTGGCAAATCAAAATCCTATTTCATGGAGCAACATGACATTGACACAGCCCACTTATACATTCTACAAAACTGTGACGAGATTGAGCCATATTTAAAGTAAGTAACGTTCATACTAGTTTTCAACACCTTGTTCAATAATTAACAATGTTGTACTAAAGTATCTAGTTTTTGTCCTGTAGTATGTATTATGAATTTCTAAAGGAACTCCACCCAGACATTCCAGAGGATCGAATAAACCAGGAGATTACCAAACGGTTTCCCACGTGGTTCAAAGAATATGTAGGTTAACACTTGTTACGAATTATATATCATATTTCCTAGTGTAAATGGTGAGCAAACTATTCCATTCAAATGCATTGAAAAAATGCCATGATTTTTTGTATGCCTGCTAATGGTTGTGTGGATTCTTTACATTGATCTCTGACCTTGCTTGCAAGGTATGCTCCTCTTTTACTTTCCCACCTGGGTGGAAGTTGGTTTGAGGGACCTACCAATCTCCTATGTAGTATGAATTTTCAAAATGCCTGGTTCTTAAAGCATACCTTTTGTCTAGTTTACTGGAGTTGCCATTTCGTTGCTCGAGCATCAAATATGTCTTGAAAGCATTGGCGGCAGATGGGTGGAGTTAGCATCAATGAAGACAATGTTATTGATAAGTCCATTCACAACAATATCAATTCTGGGTCAGCTGTCTTAAAGGTTTAACTTTTCTCAACTGTCGACTTTTATTTATTTAAATTTATTTGTTGATGTTATGTCATATAATCCAGGGAAACCATAACAACTTAACATCAACCTTCTATTATGTGCACATTTTTTATCAGCATTTTAATTATACCTTTTAACACATGAAATAAGCAATTATAGGAAGAAAGTTTGGGGAATCACTGTTAAAGATACGAACATTCAGCTACAAAGATATACTGGTAGGATAGTAAAGACAACACACTTCTTTAAAGTTTTCTCTCATTATTTTTACCAAAACGTTTATAATAAATTGCTAAAAACTGCTCCAAGGTTGACATGCCCAATCCTCTCTGCTGAAAGAGTTTCTGGCTGATACTCAAGAGAGTTCTTGGCAGCAGTGAAAGTGCAAGGAATAGAAGGCAAAGACAAAATTATCAATCCTTGTCAAAATGCATTATGTTTTGAATCTTGATACCTTGTCTATTTTCACTTATCCTTCTCCTTTTTGCACATTTTCGCTCTTACTAAGTGCACTTGTAGTACTTTGCTTTTCACTGTTTCATATGTCATGCCATTTAGCATAATGTTTATCATGTGTTGTAGAATGATGAAGTTTCATAATTTTATCTACAGAGATACATGGCTGACATAGGAAAGGCATGGCCTGTGCTGATTGTTTGCTGAAGGATTTTATCTCTTTTCTTATCTATGATTTGGCTGCTGCTGATTCGGCATTTTGTTGCTGAAATGCCTTGGATAACAGTGGTTTTATTTAATCTTCTAATAGTATCAGTCACAATGTTCTACTACCTAAAAGGCCAGGATCTCCATCGGGTTATTTGTGAACCAAATGGTTGCATTTTTTTGGAAATATCTCTATGCAGAAGATGGCCAAAATATAAATACTCCTTTTTTGATCAATTTCATTTTCCTTTCTCTACTCTATGTATTTAATGTTTGATTCCTTGTCACCTGCATGGCATATCCATTTTTGAGATCACCATTTTCATAAATACCCTTCATCACTCTAGCTCCATATCCTCTCATATCCAAAATTCCAAACAAGCATGCAGACACTTCTCTGGTTATATGTTCGATTTGACACATGTTGTAAACCTATTGTTAGACACATAAGATGGATAGTTTGTGTGACATCTTACAATCAAAATAAAAATGGAATCCGTTTGTATGTTCAGTTTGACAATTCCTAGATGATATGGCTTAATTTTTGTATTCTTTGATTCTGTATTTTGATAGAAGATTCATTCGATGTGTATAACTTGATACATATAGTATACTTAGCTTGGCTATACTTGTTGAAACCTATTATACCTGCTTATATAACTATTGAATTATCTACCAAAATATATATATTTTTTTAATCTTTTCTAGACTTTGAGCAAACATCAATCGAACATAAGGCTGAGTTTATGTTTTCTTCTTGAATTTCAGTTGACTTGACAGGAAAAAATGTTATTTCCCCCATCATTGGTGAGCATTCTCATTACATTCATGTATTTGGGAGGGTAAGTATCTGTTAGGGCCCAGCCCAATTAGGAATAAAGAGAAATGTAATAGTTAGTTAGTTAAGCATTAGTTGAGATGGTTAGTTAGTTAGGGATTTCAACTATATAAATAGGGGAAGAGAGTAAGAGTGAGGGCATTGAGATTTGTTAGTTTGTAGAACTAAGCAAAGGCTAAGTGTGAAAGGGGAAACCCTTTGTGAAGGGGAAACCCTTGGACGAGAGTTTCTCTCCTATTCTTGTTCTCTTTTCTATTCTACATTCAATATAGATTCATTCTTTCCTTTATTTTTTCCATCTTTGTTCTTGGGTTCCTAACAAATTGGTCCGACCTGCAGAATCCTTTTTGCAATGGAGAAAATGGCCAGCGAACAAAAAGTGAAATGGACGGAGTTGAAAGCTATCGTGGAGTGCATTAAACAATTGTTGCGGGAGATGATAACTGAGAAGACGGCCTCCGTTGGGGGGGCTAAGGAGGTTAAAAAGAAGGTGAAGTTGCTACATTCTACGGGGACAGACCCGGTTGGCTGGATTGCTAAGGCTGAGAAATTATTTGAGGTGCAAGAAATACCTTCTTACCATAAGTTGCAGTGGGTGTTCATGCGCATGGAAGGTGCGGCAATGCTTTGGTTCTATTCTTGGTGCCAAGAGTACCTTGACTCAAACTGGGAATCATGTTCCACAGCCTTGGTAAGAAGGTTTCTAATCAGTTATGATAGCAAGATCTTTGATAACCTGACTACCTTGAAACAAGACCGAAGAGAGTTAGAATCGCCCATTGAGATCTTTGAGCATTCCGTGGAGAAGTTGAAGAAGAAGCAGGGAACGACCATGGAAGAGGAAGGGAGTAGCAGTCAAGATTTTGGAGAAATGAAGAAGATAGATGACAGCTCCAACAATAATGGTGAAATGATGCAAGAGATTGTTGCAGTGGTGCAGAAATCTTTGTGGCCGCGTCGTGGCGTCGAGGTAAGAATCGACAAGGACAACGGTGAGCATGGGAGGGAGTGCCTGTGACACCCTCTACCCCACATGTATTCAAAAGCGGTAACACAGATATAAAAAGGAAAAGAACACATGCGTTATATCATAATAATAAAAACCGGGCAGAGGCTACTGCATTGTAACATAGCTTTTCAGAACGCGGAAATACGAAACATGTTTATAAAGAGAAAACATAACATAACTGAAAGCATAAACGAAACCCAACCCCGATGTCACATTACAGAGTTGGGTATTACCAATCCGATAAACAACTCGGATAACAACTAAACTAAACATAAACTAAACTACTAGAAGCGGCTCCTCAGAGTGGCTCCTCAGCAAGCTGATCACCATCATCTGCACAACACAAAAAGGGTACATGCAAAGCAACAACATAAGATGGGGAGTAAGAACCATATACATAAACATAACGACAACAGGATAGTTGGCAAGATCATCATACAACACATAATAGCATAGCAACATAGCATTTATAACATAGTCATCATGCCAACACAATAAGCATATCACATTATAACATCAATTATATAATGCAATGTGTCTCACTACTCAGAATGCATGTGGATCCATCTACACCAGGCGTACGACCTTGGGGTTACATTTCCACATTGACCAAAAAGCACCAACACCGAGCCATCCACCAAACCATAGGTGGACCCCTTGGATAGCCGACGCATCATACCTTGGACGCACCACCACGGGTGTACATGATTCCCTGACGGACGAATCACCGCGGATTGCCTGATCGCCTTACTCTCGGACGACCTCCCCTTAACTATCGTACCTCACCCCTAAAACTCCATGCATGATGCAAGCACACAACAAACAACTGTTATCCACCACCTCCATCAACACCATTTATTATGGCTTAACCTCTTTGGCCAATAAGCACCAAAGGTAACATCATCTTTAATCTTTTAACTTTAAACGTTAAACAACACTCTGGCCGAAAAGCACTAGAGCCTCAACACCTTCACCATTAAGCATCAAGATCCCCTTGGCCACTAGGCTACCAAGGTATAACATCAACAACGTTATCTTCTCACTTTAGTTATTAACACTCTGGTTCTGCAGTACCAGAGCTCAATACCTTGACTATTAAGCATCAAGGCTCAACATCATCTTTTCACTTGTCTTTGGTCTTCATGGTTCGTTGGTATCTTATTAAGTCTTTTAAGCGCCTGGGGTGAAAACCCCTATTTCAGCATTCTGGTTCTGTTCTGGTCAAGTGAGCACGGGCATGCTCACCCTCAGCACGAGCGTGCTGGACCAACAGGCAAGCACGGTCGTGCTGCTTGTTAAGCACTGGCGTGCTCAAAAGCCCGCCCTTCACTGGATATCAAACTGGAGCACGGGCGTGCTCCCTGTTAAGCACTGTTGTGCTCAATGGAGCGTGGCCGTACTGATATGGGCAAAAATAGTCAGAAACCCTTTCCCAAATCCTTGGGACAATACACAGATTCAACCTATTGACTTTTATTAATCCATTGAACATCAGCTTCATTAATCTTAACTGTTATTCATTAATATTCAAGTCTTATCATCATGGAGAATTAATCCTTTAATCATAGCTTCATAATTAATGTCCCTAGAACACTCACTAATCAATCCCAGGATCTTTAACTAAGCCCTATGAACATTTCCTTACCTCTCATACTACATTCATGTCTTATGAACAATTGGGAAAGCATCCCTTAATTCTTATTATCGTTATTAACGTATTTTAACGTCTTAACATTATTGTTGGCATTAACATCCTCAACAAGCAACACTCATAAGAGACAACATCTTTATCATGGCATACATCACATCATAACATCATACATACATAGGCATACTATCATCAATTGAAAGCATATCACCATGAGCAGATAACATCATACAATAATATATAACAACAGTTAGGCAATTAGCATGCAAAACAGGTCATGGGTTAACCCTCATCTTACCCTACCCCGTAGCCTACATGTTCATACTAGCCCTTCTCCCCATACCTGGTATGAAGATTCCCAAACGACGTTGACGTGGGCAAACTAGACACGTTCCCTTGAGCGGCTCGACGAGTTCCTCAAGCCTTGATTAGCAAGAAGGGAAAAGAACAACCAAATAATCCCCAATTCAAAATAAAGGGGAAAGGATATTAAAGAGGGATAACTACATTACCTTAAACGATGCTAACACGCGTAACGTCTCTCCCAAACAGACTCACAAACTCCAAGAGCTTCAAGGGGTTCAAGGGAAGAGGTTTCTATCCCACTAGGATTGCCCAAAGTACCAAAAAGAGGGTTTGGCTCGCAACCCTCATAGAACTGCTCTATTTAAAGACTCTGTGACCTGACCACGGCCTTGCTGACTATTAAGCACGACCGTGCTTAATTCCTGAGCACGGGGCGCTCAAAGATTGTACTACGAGACCATCTAAACGATCGAATTGGCCAAAACACATAAATACGACTTGTAGATAATTCTCTTAGATTTCCAAGGCATCAAATATCACCTTGATCGAACATCTAGAACTCAAGATATGGCCAAAACGGTGAAACAGGTTACTGGGACTCTAAAAAGATTGAACCTTTCTAAGGCTAAACTTCCCCAAACATAAACTTAGGCATCTAAAACAATCATAACAAGCATATACAAACATATATATAACATATATAAATGCACTAAGCTTATTTATGAAAAAACGGGGTGTTACAGTGCCACTCGGAGAGATCTCCACTTACAGCGACATCTCCACAGCTACCGGAGCCGTCATATCCCGACACCCCGAGATGGCCCTTCCACGGCCTGAGCCGCTAGTCGCTGCTCCACTTGTGACGGTCGATGGGTCGTTACTGACGGAAGAACCCTGGACGCTTGCCAAGGAAGACCCGAGTTCGCTTGTTTTTTGGCTGCTGCCGAGCCGGAGCCGCCAGAACCAGACCCACCTGCGATGGTCCAGAATTTGGTCAAGCCGCCACCACCACCAGAGCCTCCAGACACGACGTTTTCCGACGAGCCACCATGGTGTAGCGTTGGAAAGGTGCGTTGGGTTGAAAACATATTGCCATTGCGTGTAACTAGAGCTGGCAAATCGGGCCGGTCGGGTCGGCCCGGCCCAGTTAAGCATATTTTCAAAATATGTAAAAAGACACAACCATGCAGTTTCAATGTTACCTATTAGTATTTGGACTAGTCCAGCTACCGCATCTCTAAATTTCACATATATATGGTCTTAACACACAAGTCACAACCATGCAGTATAGCAGCATCAGTGTTATATAAAATGGGGTAGACATTGCAAATCATAAACCATCATGCATGGAGTTGAATACAACATTTCCAATCAAAATTCCTAAGGTTATATAAGCAGTGACTTCAGTCCACCCATTCCAGGGGGTCAATGATCCTCAATCAAACAAAAGAGACTTAATTACAATAGCAAAGCACATTGGCCATTCAAATGAATCAAGTCCAACAAAACACTTGAGGTCTTGTGGGTCAAACAAAACAAGTGCAACACTGAAATGAATCCAACTTTGCTTCCAAATAGCTGCAAATAAACATCTCGCCCTTACTCCACATTGATTGTATTTTGTTCCTTAAACAATTTTATCTCCTTTACTTCTTACACATCTGCAATAGCATAATACAAGAGAAGTCAATAATTACACTGAATGCAAATGACAAGTGAAAAGGAATTATAAACTTATTATTACCAGAAGGTCCAATTTCTTTGAAGCCGTGCAACCAATTACGAGTACAAATGAGTGCTTGTACATTTTCAGGGAGTAAGCAATTTCTATACTTATGCAAGATACGATCACCAATGCTCAATGTTGACTCTGAAGCCACTATTGTGATGGGAATGCTTAGAATGTCGCAAGCTATAATTGCAAGTTGAGGGAATCGACACTTATTCAACTTCCAATATTAGCGGACATCTATGTTATTTGCAACAATGCATGGTTCATCCAAGTATATGTCAAGTTGAGACTTGCCATCATTTGAAGTATTTTGTCTCATTTCTTCATGATACGCCTATAGTTAGACAACCAAAACTAGATTAGAGACTTAATAGAAATAGAAAATTATAAATAATGTAATGAATATAAACTATATTACTCAAACTGTAACACCCTTCTCGAGTGCTACATTGTTCGTGACATTTTAAAGTCGAAAAGTAGGTTAATTAAAATCTTGCTGTAATATAATGTGGTAATTTTTCACTTTCACAAATCATAAATATAAATACTCGGAATCAAATAATTGGCAATAGAATATTTCATAATCATAATTAAGGTTATAAGTTCGAAAGTCACTTACATAAAAACCCAACCCGAATCATAAACAGAAACTATAAAGATATATAGACCCAACATAAAGATATGGAGACGCATCTCCTAAAATATAAGCTACTTAGAGTCACAGCTCCATAAACAATAACTCGAACTCCCAGACATACCCAGCTGGCCAAACTAAAATATAAGAGACGATCCTCTCTAGTACATCGTGAGAAGGACACACCCAACTGATGAAATCTAGTGGAAACTTTATTTGAGCCTACTGCCGACGTCGCCACAAGACACTACTAGAGCCACTACAAAGTAACTCTCGTACTAGGCCATTTCCCTTTCCAAGGGAAAAGTCATAACCTAAAAACCATCAACAATCATGCCTACCAGAATAAAAGGGAGATCAGGCACGACAGGAAACACAGACACCCTCGTCTTGAACCATCCATAAGCTGGAAGTGACATCCTCAAGAGACTTCCACATGTCATCCTCGTTCTCAAACCACCACACCTCCGGTGGATCAGCCGAGTGACATCTCGACATCTCATCCTTCTTAGAAGAACACAAAAGGCACACAGCCAAACCAGACACAACAATATAAAACAAAGGAGGTGAGATTCCCAATATCACACATCATATGACAGATATGAAAACAACACGACACCACATAGCACTTATGCATATCCATACTCTTACTAACGTATCTCATGTTATCATCCAATTACAGATCAACCATTCAATTAATATACCAACAACATACAGTATATACATATCAACAAAAGCATACAACATCCAAACATTACAGGACACAGCTTATACACAAACATAACCCAGTGAAATTGCATAGTCCCATACCTACACAACCTCAACAAGAACTGAGAGATGATTGATTGAAACTGCATAGTCCCATACCTACACAGCATCAAGGAAGATCTGACTCTACTCCAGAGTTAAGAGAATGATCAGAATGAGTGGTTAGAACACACATTTCACAACTGCCAGCATTAGGCGTACTTGTGCATCAATAATAATAATAACCCCATTGATTGTGAAACGCCATCAATAACCAGAATTGTACAGCATCTAGTAGAAGATATTGGTGTTTTGCACAGGACTCCACGATCCATCAATTGAATGGTCATCTGTAGTCATCCCAACCCTGACATTCCCGAGATCAATGAAGAATCGTCACCCTAAAATTCACATGCGCACAGAACATGTAGGCCCACTTCTTAGGCACAAAGGCCTTACTGACAATTTTCTTTGGATCGAGCCGATCACGACATGTGCGTTCGTATTTATCTGCCAGATAAATTTCAGGATTCCTTTGACGGAATCAAGAGCCATTCTAGAGGCAAGATAGTACCAACCTATGAATCCTTGCACAAGTTTAGGATCCCCTCATTGGTCTATCAATGTTTCAACGATTTAGTACATTATGAAGGTTAATCATTCGTCACCAACTCATTATGCCTCTTTAAGTCCATTCCCGAACGGGATTACTTGTCAAGCAAGTAATCTTATAGTACTCTTTGTCATTAAGTATTATGGATGTGTGGATATTAAATTATCCACACTTTATGACAATGGTCTTACTTCACCATACATCATAAATCATTAGGTTCGTATTTTCACTAAGTCATCCTCGACTTAGGTTTTTTCCATTTAACTTGAAATATTAATCTTGGAGACCAAAACCTCTTTTGTCAAAAATCAAAACCCTTTGACTAAAACCAAATCATTTGGTAATAAAATTTATTTAGAAGTACATAAGTACCAAATTGCTCAAAATTGTTTCTCAAAAACATCTAAATACTTAAAACACGGCTTGCCGCTTTTTACTGTATTTCAACTTAACTTCCGTATTTTCGAAAATATAATCGTTTCTCTCAAATAAATCATTTTATTAGATTCAAATAATTATATTAAAGTATTAAAATTCTAATTTCGAGCTTCTCACTATGGTTTGTATAAAAATCCTAAAACTTGACCGAACGTTGGTAAATTTGAAAATCGCGTAAATCCTTTTTCAACGATTTTTAAGCCTAATTGTCAAAAACTCATTTTGGAGTCTTAGGACACTTATATAGACTTCAAAAACAGTTTCAAACTATCCAAAATAGTTTTGGTTTAAATTAGAACTTTTGTTCATTTTACGTATACGAGATCGTGAAAATTCCGTTTTTAAATCTGCTAAAACATGATTTTATTCCTTTATAACCTAAACAAAGATCAAAACCATTTTATAACCATTTGAACACATTAATACAGTTCTAAACACTGTAAAAACAGTTTTGGAAACAACGCTTTCTTCTTTACTTCAATGATCCTTAAAACACTTATTCCTTTGGTCTTTAAAACACCCTTTGGTTACTTCAAAACATAAAGTGAGATCAAACCATTTCTCAAACCATTTCTAAATCCTTCACCAAAAATCAAAATTCCAAAATAATTGTTCAAAACTTATCCTTTTTCCTTTATGGATTTTAATATTCATTTTCTCACTTAAGGATATTAAAGTCGCTTAAGTTTCAAGGATTGGAGTTAAACTCCCATTTTCATTCATACTTGGCCAAAAGCCAATCACAACCAAAGTGAAGATTACACTCCACCAAATAATCTCACAATCATTCAAAATCAACAATATATCATGTTATATCAAATAATCACATTAATCAATTTATTTGCAATAACCAAGTATTAAAATCCTCACTTTGATCCAATGATCAAAGTCATGGTTTTCAACATGCTAGGAATCATTTTTTCCAACCAGGCGATCACACCAATAAACATGAATCAAACTACAATTAACCATTACAATCATGTCCTCATAGAGAACCAAACCGAACAAATTGGATAACCCTAGGTCTAGGGTTTCCAATCACAAACAAATATAAGCCATCTTCACACTCACCAATGTGGTGTGAGGTGGTTCACTCCCCCCTTACCTCTTGTAGCTCCCAAGGTGTAACAAGATCCTCTTTAATCCATAGAGCAACCAAGTCCATCTTCATCCACAAGTTACACCAAACCGACTCTAACACCAAACCTTTATCAATCAACAATAAAACTAGTTAAAATGAGTAAGATCCAAGGCTAAACCCTAGAGGTAGCCCACGGCCATGTACATATTAGGTAGCTAGGAAATTTTGTTCATTTAAAGCTTGGACATTCATGATGACAAGGTCATATCTAGACTAGGAAAATTATCATAAGTCCAAGAATCAATTCATGCAATTTTCTATGAATTAAAACATGATTTTTCAAGAATATGTAACTTGGAATAAATTACATATATAGGATGCTAATGAAGCATGGAATAAGACTATCAACATATAATCTTAGTTAGAAGTTCAAAAACACTATAGGAATGAAAAGAAATGACTTTTACCTAAAGCACTCCAACTTTAATCTTGAAGGAACTATGTCAAGATGAATTTTTTTGATGAAAGCTTCAACATTAAAGTTGTTTGGAATGATGATTAGCTTTAGGAAAGTGGGTTGAAATGGTGGAACAAGGATTTTATGATGGAAAGCCAAGCTTGGCCGAATTCTAGGTCTAGGAACCCATTTTTCCAACATGCTTAAAATGGAAATTTGTGTTAGATGAGAAGTGTCTAGATCATGTTGATGAGTAAGAATATGATCTTAGAAGATCAAAACAAGGTTTGGATGATGATTTATGGGTGTGGGCCGAATTTGAGAGAAAAAGAAGATGAACTTGAAAGTTCATGGATCTAAGAACAATATGGATCAAAGTGAATACAATGATCTAAGGAACAAGTTTCATGAAGGAAGAATCATCAAATCATGTCTCTAAGTTAGTGGAAAATGGAAAAGAAATTAAGAACAAATGAAGAACAAGTGAGAAGAAATGAAGAACAAGGAAGAACTTTGTGTCATAAACTTGGTTAGTTAGAATGAAATGAAATGAAGTTGTATGGAGTGTGAGGTGTGGCTGCACGAAATTGGGCCAAATGAGGAGGAGAACTTTGATTTGATAACCTTAAATTGTAAATCATGGTTGATGTTAACCAAAGCTAGGTTAGGTTATAAGGAAAATATCTAGATATTTTTTGTTTAAGTCATCATTGCCTTGGTGAGTCATTGCAAATGAGTGGACATAGATAGATGAGAGAAATATGTGGTGGAGGTGTGTTTAGGGTGATGTGGCCGTGTGTGTACCACGTGGAGGAAGAAGAAGCCAATTTGGTTGTCTTGGTTACTAACCTTAGGTAGTAACCATAGTTTTAGGTTAGGTTAGAAAATAACTTAAAATACTTAGGGGACTTCATAACCATCATGATCATCTGGAATGAAGTGAAAGAATGCTTATTCAAGAGGGCTTGGTCGAAATTATACATGGTAGAAGAAAGCAAAATTGTCAAAACACTTGTTGGACATCAAAGAAATTCATAAAATGATAAAAGGGTATTTTGGTCATTTCGCAAGGTAATTAAGATAATTTATTTTTAAGTCACGATGACTAGGTGACTTATGTGTGGCTAGGAGGGCTTGGTCGAATTTCATGGACCATGGAGCAAGAGAAAGAGAATTTGAACACAAACTCTTAACATGTGCAAGATTGGATGAATCACAAATTTTGCATTAATGGTTTTGGTGCACATTAATCATAAATGCTCATTTATGACTATAGTGAGTCATGGTAGTGACTCACCCCTTAGGGTGGCATAGCCTAATTCGCCCATTTGTTCTCCCGGTTCATTTCTGCAGTTTTGCATCCAACTCCGTCGTTTACCCGATCAGGTTTTCCTCCCGTTTTTGGCTAAAATTTCACCCGATAAAATAAATTATTTTATCTTTGAGTAGAAATTCTTGAAATATATTTTTTCCCAAACAAGTGGCAGCATTTTGAAATTTTTCATTTTCGGGCCGAAATTAGGGTTTTCGGGCAGTACACAATTGCACTGTCCGTAAAAATGCAGACCGGTTTCCGTCTGAGTTTTAAACCCAAAATTTAACCATAACTTCCTACGATACGATAGGTTCCAACTATGATTTTTTTTTCTCAAAATCATTTTCTGGATCCCCGGTCATAATATAAAATATAATTACCGGTCAAGAGACGAGAAAATGGGGTGTTACACAAACTTGCCTCAAGAATGGGAGGCATAAATGTTCCACTTGACATTGGAGAATGAGATGGAGTGTCTCTTGAGGCACTAGCTAGAGATGAGCTTGATGCACCCAAATTGTTCATATATTCACCAAAAAGTTCATGCAAACCCTCCTTCACCCTATCTATTTTCTCTTGATAATCATTTAGGTAAAGCCTCTTATAGCAAAAGATCACAAATTTCAACTTTGAAGTTGGGTCAAGAACATCTCCAAGTGCAAGAGTGATACTATAGTTCTTCCAATACTTATTAAATTTGATCTTCATCCTTGTTGCCATATCTTTGATCACTTCATCTTCACTAGACATATTATCATTCAATTCCATCTCTATAAGTGACACTTGTGTGAAATATAAGTTGGAGGTAGGGTAAGATGACCCGGATATCAAATTAGTGATATGATAAAATGGGGCCAAGAAAGTATTTATCTTCTCCACTCTTTCCCACTCCTCATTGGTGGGGCAAAGCATGTAACTTCTATCATAATAGCTCATCTCAGTGAATGCTCGACGATACTTGATAGCACTTTCAAGCATCATGTACGTAGCATTTCATCTAGTTGCCACATCCAATCTCAGGAAACCACCACCTACATCACTTAAGTGCACTTCTTCAATACATCTTTGAAATTCCCTCAACCTCCCCTCCGAAGCCTTCACATACTTCACACTTTCTCTAATTTTATGCAAAGCAACAACCACCGCATTCAAACCTTCTTGAACTATAATATTCAAGATATGTGCACAACACCTCACATGAAAATATTTACCTTTACATAACGAACCATTTTGCAAATTAAGTCTTTCTTTTAAAATCTTTTGCATGTTATCATTGGAAGCGGCATTATCCAATGTCAAAGAAAATACTTTTCGATCTATCCCCCAATCCTTAAGCACTCCAAGTACTTTTCCTGATAATTCCAACCTGGTGTGTGAACTATCCAAGTGACAAAATGAAAGCAACTTACTATTTAACTTCCAATTTTCATCAACATGATGTGCAGTCACGGTCATATAGCCTTGTGTAGTGACTGCAGTCCATACATTGGAAGTCAAACATATTCTACCAGAAATATTAGCAAGCACACTCTTTAGCTTTGCCTTTTCACTTAAAAACACATTAATGCAATCAACTTTTGCGGTGTTTCTAGTGATGGGTTTAAATTCAGGATTCAAAATCTTATTCACTGCCCAAACTCCCTCATACTCGCCATAGGTAAATGGTAGATCATGCATGATAATACATCTAAGGAGTGCATCTTGATAAGCCTTATTATCAAATTTCCATTTCTTCAACAATGTACCTTGATTATCCAACAAGGCTCCCACATCATGATACTTAGGAGTTTGAATACATTTAGGAATATGATGCTTTAAATGAGTGGTACCCGAAGCAACTTTACACGTATAGAATTTACCACAACCCTTACACTTACATTTTTCCACTCCATCAATTACGCCAACCTTGTGAAAATAATTCAACACGTCAGAGGCATTAGGTCTATATTTCTTATTCTTAGCCTCTCCTACAACTTGGTCGTTGTCCCTGTTTTTATTCTTATTACCAGTAGCAGTAGTTGGAGTAGTTTTAGTAGTATCAAGAGGAGAAGGACTTTCTAAGATATTTAAATCGTCATCCATGTCCTCCAAATTTGACTCAGGATTCATAACTACAATATAAAGGCAAATGTTCTAATCATAACTGAGCTCAGTCACAGCAAACAAAAATTCAAAGGAGCAATAATAATTTTGATAATAAATTTTACAGATTCACAACTGAACTCACAACTGAAATATTAGGCTATTAGCAGTGTCATCATATATAAAATGTCAACATTAACCAAGTAAGAATGATGAACTATTAAAATTGATTCTGAAATCACAACTGAACTTTGTCACAAGTCACAACACAAAAAAAGGGATTAGGTACACAAAAATGGTGCATCTTGTTTTGACACCAAAAAGGCATAGCAAAAGGCAACCCTACTTTGACATTTCATCAAGCAAGAAGCGTGCGTGCATAAGGGAAAGTGCTGAGCTAACACTTCAATAGTATACTCCAAGATTCAAGGAGGTTCAATAATAGAAACAAAACCATCAAAGGAAGTGGATAACCATTAACCTAATCGAACATGTAAAGAGATGAAACGAAAGGGAACATGGTGCAGCGAATACTGAGAAGAAGAAGCTGGTTACCTCCATGACCGTGACGAACAACTGTGAGAAGAAGTGCCTCCATCGATGACGAATAGCGGTGCAAGGCTGAAGAGCGGCGGCGCAAGGTGGGAGAGCAGCGGCGCAAGGCAGGAGCAGCGACGAGAAGAGTTGTGAGTCTTGTGACTTGGGAGGGTTTTTTTTTTAGCCTAGATTTGAAAGTTGAAGGAGGCTGGCTGCTAAGTGATGAAAGTTGGGCAGTGTGAGGGTGAGTGGGGTGACGGGTCGGGCGCAGCGCAAGGAATCTCTTAGGCTTGGGCCAGGGAAATCAACTAAAGAATAAATTATAACGGCCCAAATGCATTGTTTGATTTTTCGGGCTAGCCTGGTGAAAACCGGGCCAGCCCGGCCCGAACCCGATTGACCAATCGGGCTAATCGGACCGGCCCAAACAGACCCGGATTTTTTCCGGGCTCGTAATTAAGGATCCCAGTCCAGCCTAAAATATGGGCCAATCGGGCGAACCCATCGGGCCGGGCCAAAATTGCAGGCTCTTCGTGTAACCACCGTGAGAAAGAAGGAGCAATATGCAGAGGCAAGGTGGGAAGGACAACTAAACACACTGGTTAACCTAATGGGCCAGGCCCAATTCATCCAAAGAAGGCAGTGTGTTAACAAAAGAAAGGTTGGGGGTGCATAGGTTGCTGAAAGTTCACTCAATGTTGGGCCCATTTATCAGAGCTTTTTTAATGTTGGGCCAGAACCCAAAGCCTTAGGAAATGCTGAAGAGACTGAAGTGGTCCAAAAGGATCAAAGGCAGGAAAAGTTGGTTCTTTCCTTGGGAATTGAAGAAGGACAACAATGGGACCCTGGTGGACAACTTCATATGACAGAAACAGATGGATGTGGATCATCATGCTTCAAGTTATGGGACCCCGGTGGATGTTTCAACCTTGAGGACAAGGTTGTTTCAAGGGCCGGTAGTATTGTTAGGGCCCAGCCCAATTAGGAATAAAGAGAAATGTAATAGTTAGTTAGTTAACCACTAGTTTAGATGGTTAGTTAGTTAGGGATTTCAACTATATAAATAGGGGAAGAGAATAAGAGTGAGGGCATTGAGATGTGTTAGTTTGTAGAACTAAGCAAAGGCTTAGTGTGAAAGGGGAAACCCTTTGTGAAGGGGAAACCCTTGGAGGAGGGTTTCTCTCCTATTCTTGTTCTCTTTTCTATTCTACATTCAGTATAGATTCATTCTTTCCTTTATTTTTTCCATCTTTGTTCTTGGGTTCCTAACAATATCATTGTGACCGAGACCGACCTTATATCTATTCCGTGATCTCTCTCTCTCTCTCTCCACACAATTTTATTTTTTTATCATGTACATCCTACGAGCATAATTCATTCTCAGGAGCTGACACATCTATGTGTTGCCACTATACTTATGACCTTTATTGTGGTTGTTGCCATTCTTACATCAATTACTATTATTCGACGAATCCTTATGGCAACATCTGTCCTTAAGGCAAGCATCACTTTGTTATATGCAATTATGAAACTATGATTCAAGCTTGTTGTTTTTGTTTATTGAATTGAAATTGATATTTGATAGCACTTATATGTACTTTTAACCATAAAAAATTGGTCCGAGGTTGAACTTCCAATCATGGTTAGTGTCATGAGCCAACTCTCCCAAAAGCTTAAGCTATTAGGTGAAGGCACTTGAGTGGTTTTCTATCTCTAGCATGACCCCTCACACAGGACCCTTTGGGCTTGAAGTGTGAATAATGCACAGGTCTATCTGCCTTGTGCAGAAATTCAACATTTTTTATTAGGGAATGGGGGCGGCAAGGAATAGAATTTTAGACCACCTCTAATACCATGTCATAAGCCAACTCTACCAAAAGCTTAAGCTATCAGGTTTGTCATGCATTTTTAAATAACCTCTGAGTAATATGTATGCATCCTTTGCTACACAATGTTACTTGAGATGAACTCTTGTCATGAGGTAGATAAATATAGCAAAAGACTATTAAAAAAATTAGTGAGCATGATTTGGTGTCAAAGAGGCAAAACAAAGTTGTTTTTGTCATAATAATAATAATAATAATAATAATAATAATAATAATATGTTGAGAAACATCCTCCTTTTCAACTAGTCTTTGTGTTTGAATGGTTAAAGTAATTTAGAGAAAATATGAAGCCAATATAAAGACTAATATGCAGCTGGATAAATCAGCTTATCATGTGTTCCTACACCAGGAATTGAGTGTTACTGACTACTGTGATTAAGCACTTGTAGTACATATGTTCTGGGAAAAGAATATTTTAAAGTTAGAGCTAATTTTTCAACTTCTGCATCTTGTTTATTTTTATCTACAGATTAATCTTACTTTGGTCATACTGGTTTGACTGACCATGGCTCATGTTCAACTATTCAATGAATGGATGCTTAACATTGTTGGGACTTGGGATCAACCAAAAATCCTATTTTGGTAAGAAACGTAGTTTCCTATATTATTGGTAGATTTGAATTTTAAATTGTAATTAATGCCTGGATGATTAATAGATACATGATATAACTAGGAAAGTTTTATCTTGATAAGGATTGATATGAGCCAAGTGGGGGCAAGTCAACTTTTCAACAAGAATGATATGAGCCCAATGAAGACCATGGATCAAGAAGAAATTCAAGGACTTTGATGAAAATCTTATTTTCATTAGTGATGAACCAGCTGACTTGTTTTGGCTGTATCTTGAGCTACGGATCTCCGATTGATACATTCTTTGGTACGTTGGAAAGCTAAGGAAATTATCTACAAATCATATCAAAAGCCTCTTGACCTGATTCAGCTTCTATCATGGTGAAAAACGGGCTGGAATTTGAATACGAATATTTACACGAGTTTATTAGTCTTTTATGTATTTTGTTATTTATGTGGGGTTACATTTTTAATATGAGAAGTAAGTGTGGCTGCTACATAATGGAAAGGAGAGAGAATAATAATTCTCCATTTAGTGGCTGAGTTGAAGTGTGAGTTAAGTGAGCCATTTAGTGGGTGAGTTAATTGAGTTATTAGGTGGGAGTTATGGAATCTTAGGAAAACAAGGCAAGCCAAAAGTGGGCAGCCATGGAACCTATATGTAACACCATTTTCATGTTGAATAATAACTTGGATGTTCATTTTGGATTAAAATCCATTGAGAGAGAATTGTTCTCTTGGGTTCTTAGTTGAGCCAAATTGTTCTTGTCAAGAATCCAAGATTCTTGTGGCAACCTCACTTGGCTTATCAAACTAACAAGTTTGTGGCGCCATTCCATCTCTCATCTTCACCATTTTCCTTCTTTTCTTCTTTTAATTTTTGGTTACAAGTGTAGTACGAATTTAACTTGATAAAATTCAACCAAAAAGATCAATCCAAGGCAACTATCCATTTGGTTGTCATCAAGGATAATCCTTATTTTGATAAAGATAAAGTAAGGGGTAGTTGATTGCCATGTAAATTATTTGTGGGATATAAATATTTTACTAGGGAATTGGTAGAGTTATGACAAGGGGTGTGAACATTGAGAGGCTTGGTAGAGATGTATGCATAAAGATGAGGAGAGGATATTGTTAGTACTGCCCGTAGACATTATCCTCGTAATCTTGTTCGATAGTGGATTGCACGCGTTGAAGGGGAAGTGACATTCCTCCAACAAACCTTTCATCTTCCTTTTTGACAATACTATTTGTTGCAAACCAAACCATTTTCATGGTGATATGTGATATATGTCTTGCTTATGGAACTTCTATTTTCATAAGTTCTGAGACCTTTACTGTTAGGGCCCAGCCCAATTAGGAATAAAGAGAAATGTAATAGTTAGTTAGTTAAGCATTAGTTGAGATGGTTAGTTAGATGGTTCAACTATATAAATAGGGGAAGAGAGCAAGAGAAAGGATGGAAAATTGTTGATTTGTAGAACTGTGCAGTGGCTTAGTTATGAAAGGGGGAACCCTTGGAGGAGATCACTCTCCTATTTTTGTTCTTTTCCTATTCAATATTCAATAAAGTTTCATTCTTTTCCTTTAATTTTCCTTTTCCATTCCCGGGTTCCTAACATTTACCCCCATGCAATGTGTTGAGTTTTGACATAGTTGTCACAAAGTTACACATAACTTCTTTTTCACAAAATTGTAACACATACCTTGTTAGGTATGGGAAAAACAAATAGAGAATAATGGGCTCAATTAGTGAGACCCAAATATGTTAGGTCTGTTAATAACAGTGGCCAGTTATGTTAGTTGAGTAGATTGTAACAGTAGGCAATTATAGTAGTTCAGTAGATTGTATTAAGAGTTTTGTATAAAAAGAGGAGAGAACAGAGGAAGATAAGAAAAGTATGGTGAAGTTGGAGAGGTTGGTGAAATAGCCAAAGTTAACTTAAGAAGGGGGGTTGAATTGTGTTTACCAACTTTTTGGGTTACTTTAAAAAGATTTTCGCAGGTACAACAAGCAAAGCATATGTATAAGAAAATTAGAAGAGTGAAACATCTAATATTAAGACAGAACACACAAGTAAACAGAGAAGGGTAAAACAGAGTTTGATATTCACAATATTAACTCCCCAAGTTAAAAGATTAAACGGAATCAATACTTAAGCAAATTAAAGAGGTAAGGGGAAGAGAAATATCACTCAAGAGATTTATACTGGTTCACCCCAAAATCCACAGGGCTACATCCAGTTTCTTGGCAGCACCAAGTTTCCACTATAACTGAGTTAATTATAGTACAAGTATTCTTTACACACCTAGCCTCTTTAGGCTCAACACTCAAACAAGTATTCTTTTCTCACCTAGCTCAACACAGTAAGGAATGAAAATCAAGTCAGTAATATATATCCTAATCTTTTGGACTAGATGAAAGAGAGCAAACTTCTCTAATTTACTGACATGATTTCTAAACCCAGTCCTAGGCATGACATAGTTTATAAGAAGAACATGAAGAAATCTTGCCTTAGGAGACAAATATTTAGAGTCTCTGTTTCCAGGTCTTACATCTCCATAAAGCACTAGATTCACATTTGCTTCTCCTTGATCCTTCATCCACTCTTTATAATACCCAGCACCTTCTCTTGAGCATTTTGTTACTTCAGCGAGTAACTCATGAGTTATGAAGATGTGGTCCTCACCAACGTCTTCAGAAATCATGGAGGTTGTATTGTCCTTGGTGATCTTTGTCGTGGTCCAGAAATCCCTAACAAGGGCAGGGAAGACGCGCTCTTGTAGTTGAAAGAAAGGTAACCATCCAGCATGGTTGAGTTCAGGAAGAGCGTCTAAACCCTTGGTTCTGAGTTCGTCAAAGTTAGGGACCCTTCCAGGGTGCACCTTTTTTAGTTCAGCAATTGATAGCTTGGTTTTCTCAGCCAAAGTTTCAAGAAGACTTTTGGGTGCCATTGATTCTGAGAGGTGAAGATTAGGGTTTGGAAAGGAATGGTTTCGAGAGAATGAAGACGAAGAGAATTCAGAGAGAGATTGTGAGCAAGAGATTTTGAGTGGGTAATTTTTTAAACGACAGGGGTTGCTTTTGTTAAAACACTTGAGTGTTTTTTGCATTGGGAACAAGGAGAAAGAGTGTTGCCAAAGATAGCAATCAATCAATTTGAAAAGACAGTTGTTAATAAAATGAAACGTTTTTAAGAAAAGGAGGGAAGATGCAATGTACATGTGTCTCAGTCAGGGTTTAGCATTGAGTGCTTTTAGCCACATCATTAGACGCTTGGCTAAAGTAGATGAGTGAAGCATAGAGAAAATAGACAAGTCAAGTAAATATAGAATATAGACAAGTAAATTTTCAGACATATTAGCAAACACTTATTCAGACACATTATGCATATTAAGATTCCTTCTAATAAAAACAAATCTATCTTCACTTAGAGGTTTAGTAAAAATGTCTGCCCACTGATAATTAGTGTTTACAAACTTAATTTCAAAAACACCTTTTTGAACATAATCTCTAATAAAATGAAGCTTTATCTCTATATGCTTTGCTCTAGAATGTTGTATTGGATTTTTAGACAGATTAATAGCACTAGATTATCACACCAAACAGGTATATTATGCTCAAACATTGAATAATTTCAAGTTGATATTTTACCCAAAGCAGTTGTGAACAACAACTAGCTGCTGATATATATTCAGCTTCAGCAGTTGATAGAGCAATGGTGCTTTGCCTTTTGCTTGACTAGGAGATCATATTTGTTCCAATGAAGTGACATCCTCCATTGGTGCTTTTTCTCTTAATTCTATCTCCAGCAAAATCAGCATCACAAAATCCAGCTAATCTGAAAACTTCAGTTTTCTTATATAATAAACCAAGGTTAGTGGTTCCAATCAAATATCTGAAAATTCTTTTAACAACTTTTATAATGAGATTCTTTAGGATCTGATTGAAATCTAGCACAAAGACAAACATTGAATTGAATATCATGTTTGCTAGAAGTTAAGTATAGAAGAGATCCAATCATACCTCGGTAGACAGTTTGATCTACCTTTTTACCTTCCTCATCCTTGTTTGATGCATAGGAGTACTCTTAGGCTTTGAATTTTCCATTTTATACTTTTTCAGAAGCTCTTTGGTGTACTTCTGTTGATGGATATAGATTCCATCACTTGACTGTTTTATTTGAAGACCAAGGAAGAACTTCAATTCTCCCATCATGCTCATCTCAAATTCATCCTGCATCAACTCAGAATTCTTTGCAGAGCTTTTCATTAATAGCACCAAATATAATATCATCAACATAAATCTGTGCTACTATGAAATCTTTCTTTGAGCATTTCTTGAAAAGTGTAGTGTCTACTTTTCCTCTAATGAAATTATTTTCCATTAGATATGTGCTTAGCCTATCATGCCAAGCTCTAGGAGCATGTTTGAGTCCATACAAAGCTTTCTTAAGCTTATAGACATGGTGAGGATTTTCAGAATCCTCAAACCCAGGAGGTTGCTTGACATAAACTTCCTCCTCAATTATTCCATTTAGAAATGCACTTTTGACATCCATTTGATAAAGAGTTATATCATGTTGTGCAGCATATGAAATGAGAATTCTAATTGCTTCTAATCTAGCTACAGGTGCAAAGGTTTCAGCGAAATCAATACCTTCCTGTTGATTATACCCTTGAGAAACTAGTCTTGCTTTGTTTCTTACCACTTTTCCATCTTCATCCAGTTTATTTCTAAACACCCATCTGGTTCCAATAACACTTTTCTCTTTGGGTTTAGAAACTAGAGTCCAAACATCATTTCTCTTGAACTGATTTAGTTCTTCTTGCATGGCTAGAATCCAGCTTTCATCTTGCAAGGCTTCTTCAATCTTTTTAGGTTCTGAAACTGATATGAAGGCCATGTTGTTGTTTTCATTGAAAGCAGATTTGGTTCTAACTCCTTGAGATCAACTATGACAAAACCATATTTCTTTCCACCAAGGCTAGCTACACTGACTGGTCCAAACAGATCCATGTGTACCAATTGCAAAGGTCTAGAGGAGGTGACTTCTTTCTTGGATTTGAAACTTGATTTTACTTGTTTACCTCTCTGACATACATCACACAAGATATCTGATGACAACCAAATTGAGGGTTGCCTTGGCATGATCTATTTGGTTGAATTCAAAGACAACAATAGCGCAAATCACCTTTAAAAACAATATAAAGCTTGAGTCAAATTGTAACAAAAACAACAAGTGAAAAAACAAAAAGAAAATGGAAGAGATTGAGATGGTGATGGCGCCACAAACCAAGGAGGTTTGATAAGCCTTGTGAGGTTCGCCACAAGAATCTTGGATTCTTGATAAGAACAAGTTTGGTTCAACCAAGAACCTAGGAGAACACAAGTCTCACTCAATGGATTCAATCCAAATGAACATCAAAGTTGTATTTCTGATTTGTTTTGGCGCAATACATAGAGAAAGGCAACCAACCTTTGGTTGCCATACACAAACCAAAACCCCCACTTTGAATAGCCTAATTATGTCACTAATAACCCACATTAAACAACTAACTTAACTCAGCCACCATCCCATGATCACACCTACCATTTCCCCATTATGGGTGGTTACACTTTGCTTCTCAAATTAAAAAGTGTAACCCCCACAATTAACATTACAAAGGAATCTCAACATAAACCCACATGTAGAAATAGGAAAAGGTGGGCTGCCATAAAGGACCCACTTACATAATTCCACACTTATTGAATTAACAAAGAAAATAATTAAAGTCTTGAACTCTTCTTCATGATGTTGCCCCACACTCATGCTTCTTCATCAAGGATGATCAAAGTCATTAACTTGGGCTCATTATCTCCTTGTGTTGCATTTGGGCTTGAGTCCATTAAGAAACCCACCAATTGAGTTAGAGCTTCTTGGGCTTACTTTGCTCTTGCTCTTGTCATTGGGCCACCAAGACCTTGGATGGCTTCTTGGTCAAAGTTGGTCTCCATTGGGCTTACATCATCCCCTCCTTCTTTAAGTGAATTCGACCTCGAATTGAAATCTTCATCACCTACATCAAAAAGAGACAAATCAGCCACATTAAAAGTTGCACTAATACCTCCATGTTCACTTGGAAGATCCAACTTGTATGCATTGTCATTTATCTTGGCCACCACTTGAAATGGTCCATCTCCCCTTGGTTGAAGTTTAGATTTCCTTTGAGAAGGAAACCTCTCCTTCCTCATGTGTACCCAAACCCAATCTCCAGGCTCAAATACCACCTTCTTCCTCCCTTTGTTAGCTTGTCTTGCATAGCTTTTGGTCCTCTTTTCAATTTGGACCTTCACCTGTTCATGTAACTTCCTCACATATTCAGCCTTGGTCTTACCATCCTTATGCTTTAAAAATGAAGAGTTAGGCAGTGGCAATAAATCAAGAGGAGTATAAGGATTAAACCCATAAACAATCTCAAAAGGAGAAAATTGAGTAGTCCTATGAACTGCCCTATTGTAAGCAAACTCCACATGAGGAAAACACTCCTCTCAAGATTTAATATTCTTTTTAATCACAGCCCTTAAAAGTGAAGAAAGGGTCCTATTTACAACCTCAGTTTGCCCATCCGTTTAAGGATGGCAAGTAGTGGAGAAGAGAAGCTTTGTCCCTAGTTTTCCCCACAATGTCCTCCAAAAGTGACTTAGGAACTTGGTGTCCCTATCACTAACAATACTCCTTGGGAGACCATGAAGTCTCACCACCTCTTTGAAAAACAATTCTGCAACATGACAAGCATCATCAATTTTCTTACATGGAATAAAATGAGCCATCTTATAAAACCTATCCACCACAACAAAAACTGAATCTTTACCATTCCTTGACCTAGGCAATCCCACAACAAAATCCTTAGACAAATCAATCCAAGGAAAATCAGGAATAGGCAAAGGAGTATAAAGTCCATGAGGCATCACTTTAGATTTTGACCTTTTACAAACAATGCATTTTTCACAATATTTTTGCGTATCATGTTTCATATGAGGCCAATGAAAATGTTCATGCAACATGTCTAAAGTCTTTTGAACCCCAAAATGCCCCATTAAACCCCCTTCATCCGCCTCCTTCACAAGCAAATTCCTTATGGAACTTTTTGGCACACACAATCTCTTTTCTTTAAACAAAAACCCTTGATACCTAAAGTATCCATTTTGAGCTAAATGCACACAATTAGCATAGATATTTGAAAAATCATTATCATGCTCATACAAATCCTTAATGCATTCAAGACCAAACAATTTTGTTTCAAGGGTAGAAAGTAAGGAATATCTCCTTGAAAGTGCATCCGCCACAACATTGGCCTTACCTTTCTTGTGTTTCACCACATACGGAAATTGCTCAAGGAATTTAACCCACTTGGCATGTCTTCTATTTAACTTTCCTTGCCCTTTCAAATATTTCAAAGACTCATGGTCACTATGAATCACAAATTCTTTGGGCAAAAGATAGTGTTGCCAAGTTTGCAAGGCTCTTACCAAGGCATACAATTCCTTATTATAGGTGGGATAATTAAGGGCAGCTCCACTTAATTTCTCATTAAAATAAGTAATTGGATGCCCTTCTTGCATCAAAACAGCCCCAACACCAACATTAGAAGCATCACATTCAATTTCAAAAGATTTAGCAAAATTAGGCAACACAAGTATTGGTGCATGGGTGAGCTTTTTCTTAAGTTCTTTAAAAGCATGCTCTTGTTTCTCCCCCCATTTAAATCCCACATTCTTTTTGACTATTTCATTAAGAGGTGCAGCCAAGGTGCTAAAATCCTTAACAAACCTCCTATAAAAGCTAGCCAAGCCATCGAAGCTTCTCACTTTGTAACACCCTGTTTTTCATAAAATGTTTTTATTAAGCTAGTTTTATTTATTTTTAAAATGTTGGTTAAGGGCTAAGTGGGATTTTAGCCTAAATGTCCCTTTCTGGTACATGAGCACGCTCGTGCTGATCAGCCAGCAAGCCCGTGCTTAAAGTCAGAAGCGTGTTTCTGATTTTAAGTTGAGCACGACCGTGCTCAATAGTGAGCACGCCCATACTCAATGCGTGGACTGCGTCTCGCTAACGCTAAGTGGAGCACGACCGTGCTCAAGGGTAAGCACGACCGTGCTCAGGTCCGAGTTTTATAAGTTTGGCACGGAACCCGAGGGTTAACGTAAAACCCTGCTTTGTGTTGGCAGCCATCACCAGTTTCGGCCAGAGTGATCCCTTTCCTTTCTTCCACTAAACTCAACCCGTTTCTGGAGTTTTGGAAGCCTTTGGGAGCCCCCTTGTGAGTCCTGTTGGTCTAGAGGTAATGTTCCCTTCCTTGGTGTTTTCCTTTTCATAATGGTTTGAATAGGAAACTAATATCTGTGCTTCGGTTTGACTAAGGTTGTGTGGAGTTAAGCCGCTTTGGGGAATCGTGACTGTTTGCTTTAGGAGCTAACGTTGGAGCGACCTTCAATCCAGGTATGGGGAGAAGTGGGATTGTATTCATTAGGCAGTGGGTAGTGTAAGGTAACGGGGTCCCCATGACCCCGGTGTCATTGTATGTTGTATGGTTTATATGTTGATTACTGTTCCTGTCAATAACATGCTATTTTGGGTCGATTGTGATGTTATATGTATTTTATGTTCATGTTGGTTGTTTAACGAGTATGATGATATATTGATTATTGTTATTAATATGATGTTGGTTGATTGATGTTGTGGCTGTGATGATTAGTATGTTGATAACTGTTGAATTGATAAATTAGGTTGAAAACGTGATAGATTAGTCACATAACAACCCTTAAAATTTGGTTAAGAACTTGGATTCTGTCCCTACCCAGTACAGTCGTGCATTGAGCACGACCGTGCTGAACAGGGAGCACGACCGTGCTCCCATTTAAATTCTGGAAAATGGCCCCGCTATTCAGCACGGCCGTACAGGTCAAACGGCACGACCGTGCTACTGAGCACGACCGTTCTAAGGGTGAAGCACGACCGTGCTTCACTTAAAAGGGCAGCATGCCCTCACGTGTCCAAGCACGACCGTGCTAAGGTTTAAGCACGACCGTGCTGACCCCTCCTGGACAGTGATACAATTAAAGGACTTAAGGGGTTTTTAAAAACCCCATTCCCCTATGATGATAAGTTGAGATAAATAATCAAAGATAAAGATTAGACAACCTGGTTATTAATTATATAAAATAATTAAGATAACAAGGTGTTAAGTCGGTATCCGTTGGGTTGCCGCATGTTGTTAAGTTAAGTCTTGGGTGCTTATTGTCCTAAGCACGTTGAGTTGAACCTTGGTGCTTCTTGGCCAAGGGAGCCTTGACCCCACGGTTTGGGTCTAAGGTTACGTTGAGTTTGATGTTGAAAGTCTTGGGAGCTTCATGGCCCAAGCAAGGAGGTGGTTGAGATTGTTTGTTGTTGTGCCATTTGCATAAAGCATTGGAGTAGTTGATGGAGGAGGTCCAACAAAGGGGAGATCGCCCGAGAATACGGTGATCTGGCCATCCACGGTAGGTCACCCAAGGTTTGGTGACCGAGGCCCCCCGTGATGAAGCATCCACGGTTTGATGCGTTGGCTATCCATGTGGTTCACCCAAGGTTTGGTGAACTGCCGATGTTGGTGCTTTTATGGCCAATACGGATATGTAACTCCAAAGTCGTTCATCCTGAGTTAGTTTGGATCCACATGCATAGTTGGAGTAGCGGAGTAGTTGATGCATTGCATAGCATAGCATACTTGGTTGTTATGATACTGTTGGATGTTGATGTATGCTTATGTGTGTGTTTACCTTGTGTACTATTCCCCTGCTGTTTATATGATTACATGAATCTTACTCCCTGTATTGTTTGTGTTTGGCCTGATTGGCATTTGCAGAGGATGATGAGTAGCCCGGAGAGGAGTGACTCTGAGGAGCCGCCACTCATAGTAGGGTTGTTTTAAGTTTAGATAGTTTGTTTCCATTTGTATTCCGAGGATTTATTTCCGGAACGGTTATACCAGCTCTGAATTGTGACATCGGGGTTGGGTTATTCTTTTGATAATGTTTTTATTTGATTAAAGTTATTGTCATTTTCCGCGTTGTAAACGAGTTCATGTGGGACTTTTCTACCCATGGACAACTATTTTATTTAATTCAAATAAATGCATGTTTTTCTTATTAATTGTTTTATATTTAAATGCCTTATAACATGCGGGGTAGAAGGGTGTCACACACTTCACTTACATTCTTGGGGGTTGGCCAATCTTGGATGGCCTTAATCTTTTCCTTATCCACATGAACCCCTTTATCATTTATCACAAAGCCAAGAAAAATTACATGATCCACACAAAAGGTACATTTTTCCAAATTTGCAAACAATTTTTCCTTTCTTAACACAAGCAAAACAGTTCTTAAATGCACAAGGTGATCATCTAAGTTTTTGCTATAGATTAAGATGTCATCAAAATAGACCACAACAAATTTTCCCAAAAACTCCCTCAAAACTTGGTTCATTAGTCTCATAAAAGTGCTAGGTGCATTGGTTAACCCAAAAGGCATGACCAACCACTCATATAAACCATACTTAGTTTTAAAAGCAGTTTTCCACTCATCTCCCTCTCTTATCCTTATTTGATGATATCCACTCTTTAAATCAATTTTTTAAAATATACATGCACCATGCAATTCATCAAGCAAATCATCAAGTCTAGGGATAGGATGTCTATACTTAATTGTGATGTTGTTCACGGCCCTACAATCCGTGCACATCCTCCAAGTTCCATCTTTTTTGGGCACTAGAATCACTGGAACTGCACATGGGCTCAAACTCTTTTGCACCCATCCTTTTTTCATCAAATCCTCCACTTATTTTTGAATCTCTTTGGTCTCTTGAGGATTACTCCTATAGGCTGGCCTATTGGGCAATGATGCACCCGGAATGAGATCAATGTGGTGCTCAATTCCCCTTAAAGGTGGAAGGCCATGTGGCACTTCTTTAGGGAAAACATCACCAAATTCCTGCAAAAGATTTTTAACACCACTAGACAAAGATTGATCATTTGGAGTGTTAGCATTTAAACAAAATTCCCTAAAATAAAGTATGTATAGGGGCTGCATTGAGGCCAAGGCACTCTTTACCTCACTCTTTGTTGCAAGAAAACTCTCTTTTCCTTCTTTTTCCTCTTTATTTTTCTCATGACTTTTTTTCAATTTTTCATCACTCTTTTTCTCATGCTCATTCT
Source organism: Echinosophora koreensis (assembly GCA_035048595.1). Taxonomy (NCBI): domain Eukaryota; kingdom Viridiplantae; phylum Streptophyta; class Magnoliopsida; order Fabales; family Fabaceae; genus Echinosophora; species Echinosophora koreensis. The sequence continues at coordinate 1,887,223 of JAPCYP010000077.1, forward strand.
CTTTTCTCTCTTGCTCTCTTTTCTCTCTCATTCTCATTTGATCCTCACTAATTTGCTTTGGAGATAAAGGAGAAAGCACGACCTTGCGGTCTTGATACATGAAAGTGAATTTGTTGGAGAACCCATCATGGATGGCCTTCCTGTCATATTGCCAAGGCCTTCCCAACAACATGTGGCTTGCCTCCATAGGCACTACATCACATAACACAGAATCTTCATATTTTCCAATGGAGAAAGGAACCTCCACTTGCTTGTTCACCACCATTTCACCTACCTCACTTAACCATTGGAGCCTATATGGTCTTGGATGTGCTTTAGTCACAAGATTTAATTTGGAAACTAACCTAGTGCTCACAACATTGGCACAACTTCTACCATCAATGATTAGAGAACATACCTTCCCTTGAATGATACATCTAGAATGGAAGATATTTTCCCTTTGGCTTGCTTCATGATCTTTCACTTGACTTCCCAAAAGCCTTCTCACCATAAGCAAGTCACCATCCGGCATGAATACATCCTCTTCACTCTCCTCCTTGCTTGAAGCCTCGGATTGTGATACAAATTCACCATTCATAGTCACCATAGTTCTCTTCGTGGGACATTGAGATGCTATGTGCCTGTAACAGCCTGATTTTCAGTATGCTGTTGATTAATTAAAATATAAGTAATTATATTTTAATATGAAGTTTAGAAAATGTTTTTAATAAAATAAAAATCATATTCTTGATCTATCTTATGATAATAGCTCATAATAAAATTTTCGGCTGAAAATTCAGACGAAAGCCGGTCTGCATTTTCTCTACCAGTATAATTTTACTGAGCCGGAAACATAATTTTGACTCGTGAACGAGATGGTTAGTGTTTTTAGGATGTTTTGTGTGGGTATGGAGATTTTCATAAAATCTCGTTCGGGGCCAAATTCTAAGTATTACCCGGGCGAAATCGTCGGGAAATACGATCTGGGAAGTCATCTGATACGCGATGGAGCAGAGCACAAAGGAAAGGAAAGGACTAGAAGAGACATGATGTGATGGCAAATAGTAACCACCATCACTCACTTTTTCAAAATCTTACTTTTTCAACTAATTTCTCTCTCCAACCATACCTTCCCACCATACCTCCCATACCTCTAAACTTCCTCAACAAGCCTTAAGACCAAACTTGCTCTCCAAGCACCTCCCTTCCTCACAAATTTGGTGCTTCTCTCCCCTCTATCTATATAAACTCACTTCATCTTCATTCATTCACTTTTTCTTCTCCAAAACTCCATTAACACTTACACTTTTCATTTCTTCTTCTTCCTTCTACTAAAGCTCTAATTTTTTTACTTAGCTTTTGCACTTGGTTCCTTCATCAAAGTTGTTCATCTTGTTGAGGGTAATACTCCTATGTAGTTTATTTTCAAGTTCTTGTCTTTGTTTTCATAGTTATGCTTTATGTTTTCTTTAACCTTTCAAACTTCTAAAATCTCTTAAAAATGGTAGAAAACTCTGTTTGAGTTGAAACCACTTTCTATAGTCTTGTATTAACCTCTATTTTCACATACTATGAGCTTGTGTCAAACAAAAATTTCTACCTCTTCTCTCCAAGGATGGCCGAAACCTAACAAAAGTGGCCTAGGAGGTTTTGTTTCAACTTTTGCTTGTATGAACTTGTATTTGAGTTTCATTTCGAAGATGATCATGACAAAGGCTCCTTTATACTAAAGGGTGTTATGTCTAAGTGATTGGAAAGTTTAAAGCTTTTTACACATTTTTCATGTAAAGGCCAAAACTTTAAGAGTTTAAGGTAAAAATGTTTAGTTGTTTTTCCAAAATGATCATGGATTAAGGCTCCTTGATGTATAAGGATGCTAAATCCAAGAGATTGGAAAGTTTGAAGATTTCTAACCTGTATTTCATACCAAGGCCGAAACTTTAATAGTTTTTGGCAAAAATGGTAAGTTTTATTTTCTTCCAAAATGATCATAGATTAAAGCTCCTTATGATAAAGGATGCTATGTCTAAAGTGATTGGAAAGTTTAAATCTTTTTCATTGAGTTTCCTATGATGGCCGAAACTCATTTGTTTTGGACCTAGGATGTGTTGTTTTTATTTTCCAAGATGATTATGGATTAAAGCTCCTTATGTGAAAGGATGCTATATCTAAGAAGATTGGAACGTTTTAAGTTGTTTCTCTTCCAAAATGATTATATATTTGAGCTCCTTAATATCAAAGGATGCTATGTCTAAAAGATTGGATGATTTAAAGATTTCTAGTTTAAAAATCCTATGATGGTTGAAACCTAAGGTTTATGGACCTAGGATGTTTTGTTTTCATTTTCCGAAATGATCATGGTTTCAAGCTCCTTACTATGTATGGATGCTAGCCTAGAGAGATTGGAAAGTTTAGAAATTTTTTAGCCAATTTATTTATGTTGGCCGAAACTTGCACTAAAGAAAATAAAATGTTTTTGATTTGGTTTGTGAAAACTAGTACTTGATTCCTACTCCTTAATACTCTAAGATCATTGATCTAAGAGATTGTGTCGATTTGAAAACCCTAGTCTATTTTTTTGTCATACAAGGCCGAGTCTAGGCTTTCAAAAATAAGGATGAGTTTGTTTGATTTGGTTATTTTATGTTGTGTGGTTGAAGGTGGTGTTAACACATATCGATCGGATAACGAGGAGCTGCGGGCTCAAACCTTCGGTGATCACTCAGGTGGGGGAAAGAACCAACCTATCGTCGGAATCGATAAGTAGTAAATTATCTAGTAATTATGTAGGGCGACTTAAACCCTACTAGTAGTTGAATAATCGACAAGACCAAAATCACTTTAAATTGCTTTTGAAACACCCATAGTGATTCGGGGATTGTAGGTTTATCGATATTAGGTTGATATTTATTAACTGTTGATGGATGAACTGTTTTTATTATTTATACTGAATTGGTTGTATGCCATGTTTATGTTTGGAATATCTTGAATTGTTCTATATGATGCATGATCTGTTTGGTGTACTGTATGCTTAGTGGATAAGTGATGATATATGTGATGTTTAGGAGATGAGTTGTTTTGGGTGCGAGGATCATAATGACTGTTAGAGGTGCCTAACCTAAATAATTTGTGATAATGAGGTATTTTGACTTAGAGCTTGTGTTGAGGTTTTGATCTGAGGTTAAGGCACTAGGTTACGACTATAAGAGTCTGTGAGGTTCATGAGTTGGGTTGTTTCTACAACCGAAGTCCTTGTGGGACCGTCCAAGGGTAAACTTAACAAGTGCAGCTATGAGCGTCATTGCTTTGCATGAGCACCTCCGGGAGTGGTTGAGGTGTGTGCCTGGATCATCGTGCAGCTATAGTGTCACGCTTAGCGTGATCGTTCTTACCATGGTTGAGGTGTGCACCGGGATCATCGTGCAGCTATAGTGTCATGCTTAGCATGAGTACCCACGACCGGGGTATGCACCGGGAGCTTCATGCCACTAGGAGTGTCATTGCGCAGCATTGAGCATCTCAACATGACTAAGGATGTGCACCGGGATTGGGACGTGTCGCTTGGACGATCGATCAAGAATCACTACTGTGATAAGGAATTCCGTAACCGCTTTGACATCAAGGTTTAGTTTTTGAGTGAGGGTAGAGGTGAATATAAGAACTTTAATGAAGGATGGATGACTTTGATTGATGTTGTGTCTGTGATAATTACTGTTTAGTTTACTATGAATCTTTTCCGCTTTTGATGATAGCATGTTTCTTATCCCCTGTACTTTTCTTTGCTTTGTTCTATCTTTTATGGTTCGTGTTCAAAGATCCTGTTGATGAGCCGAACGAGGAGGAGCTGGACGGAACTCCTTACGAGCCGGATGCCGGAGGACGAGCTGTGACCCATGATGAGTAGGGTCTAGTCCTAGTTATGGCCAGTGCGTCCGTGTCACGACGCTTTATCTTTTCTGCTTTTACGTTTTGTATAACTTGTACACCTGTTAGGGCTCCTATTGTCGGGATGCCCTAAAACAGTGTTTTGTTTAACTCTGATTGCACTTACATATGTTTAATGTGGTCATGTTTTCTTATTCCTATTCTACATGAATATGTTTACTTAATAATTTAAGTTTTAATTCCGCCGTATTTTCATGTTAAGTTTAAGAATAAGAACATAATAATCAAGTTTATTTCCAAATAAAACACCGAGGCACAGCGGGGTGTCTCAGTGCCCATGGCCTAGGCATTTGAAACATTTCACATCACGGCTCCTAGAAGATGGCTCCATTGGTTTCTTTACTTGAGGGCTGCTCACGGCTTCTTTGGTTGATGCCCCCTCCTTCTTTGGCTTGTTCTTCCAAGTTGAGGATGGGAATTTAGAAGATGATGAAGATGAATATTTTCTCTTCCTCCTCTTAAGTTGTTGCTCCACTTTAATCGCTTGTTGCACCAAGTCTTCAAGTTCCACATAATTTTGTAACTCCACTATGTCATGAATGTCTTGATTCAAGCCATGTAAGAATCTTGCCATAGTAGCCTCCCTTTCTTCTTGAAAATTTGACCTAAGTAAGGCCAACTCCATCTCCTTGAAGTACTCATCAATACTCTTGGAACCTTGGGTAAGCCCTTGTAACTTGTTGTGAATGTCCCTTTGATAGTGATTTGGAACAAACCTCCTTCTCATGATAAGCTTCATTTCCTCCCAAGTGTCAACGGGTTCATCTCCAATTCTTCTCCTCTGTTTTTGTAGTTGATCCCACCACACAAGAGCATACTCTTTGAATTCTAGGACTGCCACCTTCACCTTCTTTCTTTCATTGTAAGAGTTACAATCAAAGACTTGTTCAATTTTTAACTCCCACTCCAAATAAGCCTCAGGATCATTCTTCCCAATAAAGGAAGGAACTTTGATTTTGACCCCATCAATCCTATCTCCACACCTCCTTCCTGTTCTACCTCCTCCTCTATGCCTTCCTCTTTCACTATCATAACCACTTGATTCATCCTGATTTAGATTGGCAAGTTGCCTATCATAGTTGGCTTGCATTTGCTCCATTTGTCTCTGAAGAGCATGGACTTGATTGGCCATCCTAGCATGAAGAGCAGCTGACCTTGGAGTCAAGGGTGGACTATCTTCATTGTTGGCCATGATTGAGTAGAAGAGTATATGTATTTCCTCACAACACTCCCTCACTAATCACACAATGGGAATTTTCACTCTTTGGCTTTTTCCACACAAGATGTATTTTTCACTCTTGCCTTTTTCCTCTCAAATGTTCACCTTGAGTTCTTAGATGAATCAAACACAAAACACAAAAATTCCAAAATTCAAGTAACTAAATCACAAAACTTATCAAAACAAAGACACAAAAAGGAAAGGTTAGAAAAGAAAAGCTTTTGGAAACAAAGAAGTGAAGGGAGAAGGGAAATAGTTCAAGTACACAAGTTGCTCAAAAATTTTTTTTTTTAATGGGTCACGGCGTGATGCTTATCACGGCCTACCCGTGATCCTCTCTAGATTCACAACTTTTCTTGTCACGGGCGTGATGGGTGTCACGGCCTGCCCGTGATCGCTTCTGGAAATCACAAAGAAAATTTCACACTTGAAAACCTTTTTTTTTTTTGAGCAATAACACAATTTTCAAAAACCTCCCTTCACAAACAGAATCAAGTAATATTTTTTTTTTTGATTTTGGGTTTTTTGGAAGAAAGAAAGAAAAAGAAGATAGATGAAGAACACAAACACCAAATTCAACCAAAGCCTACGCTTTGATACCATTTGATTACAACCAAATTGAGGGTTGCCTTGGCATGATCTATTTGGTTGAATTCAAAGACAACAATAGCGCAAATCACCTTTAAAAACAATATAAAGGTTGAGTCAAAATGTAACAAAAACAACAAGTGAAGAAAAAAAAAGAAAATGGAAGAGATTGAGATGGTGATGGCGCCACAAACCAAGGAGGTTTGATAAGCCTTGTGAGGTTCGTCACAAGAATCTTGGATTCTTGATAAGAACAAGTTTGGTTCAACCAAGAACCTAGGAGAACACAAGTCTCACTCAATGGATTCAATCCAAATGAACATCAAAGTTGTATTTCTGATTTGTTTTGGCGCAATACATAGAGAAAGGCAACCAACCTTTGGTTGCCATACACAAACCAAAACCCCCACTTTGAATAGCCTAATTATGTCACTAATAACCCACATTAAACAACTAACTTAACTCAGCCACCATCCCATGATCACGCCTACCATTTCCCCATTATGGGTGGTTACACTTTGCTTCTCAAATTAAAAAGTGTAACCCCCACAATTAACATTACAAAGGAATCTCAACATAAACCCACATGTAGAAATAGGAAAAGGTGGGCTACCATAAAGGACCCACTTACATAATTCCACACTTATTGAATTAACAAAGAAAATAATTAAAGTCTTGAACTCTTCTTCATGATGTCGCCCCACACTCATGCTTCTTCATCAAGGATGATCAAAGTCATTAACTTGGGCTCATTATCTCCTTGTGTTGCATTTGGGCTTGAGTCCATTAAGAAACCCACCAATTGAGTTAGAGCTTCTTGGGCTTTCTCTGCTCTTGCTCTTGTCATTGGGCCACCAAGACCTTGGATGGCTTCTTGGTCCAAGTTGGTCTCCATTGGGCTTACATCATCCCCTCCTTCTTTAAGTGAATTCGACCTCGAATTGAAATCTTCATCTCCTACATCAAAAAGAGACAAATCAGCCACATTAAAAGTTGCACTAATACCTCCATGTTCACTTGGAAGATCCAACTTGTATGCATTGTCATTTATCTTGGCCACCACTTGAAATGGTCCATCTCCCCTTGGTTGAAGTTTAGATTTCCTTTGAGAAGGAAACCTCTCCTTCCTCATGTGTACCCAAACCCAATCTCCGGGCTCAAATACCACCTTCTTCCTCCCTTTGTTAGCTTGTCTTGCATAGCTTTCGGTCCTCTTTTCAATTTGGACTTTCACCTGTTCATGTAACATCCTCACATATTCAGCCTTGGTCTTACCAACCTTATGCTTTAAAAATGAAGAGTTAGGCAGTGGCAATAAATCAAGAGGAGTTAAAGGATTAAACCCATAAACAATCTCAAAAGGAGAAAATTGAGTAGTCCTATGAACTGCCCTATTGTAAGCAAACTCCACATGAGGCAAACACTCCTCCCAAGATTTAATATTCTTTTTAATCACAGCCCTTAAAAGTGAAGAAAGGGTCCTATTTACAACCTCAGTTTGCCCATCCGTTTGAGGATGGCAAGTAGTGAAGAAGAGAAGCTTTGTCCCTAGTTTTCCCACAATGTCCTCCAAAAGTGACTTAGGAACTTGGTGTCCCTATCACTAACAATACTCCTTGGGAGACCATGAAGTCTCACCACCTCTTTGAAAAACAATTCTGCAACATGACAAGCATCATCAATTTTCTTACATGGAATAAAATGAGCCATCTTATAAAACCTATCCACCACAACAAAAACTGAATCTTTACCATTCCTTGACCTAGGCAATCCCACAACAAAATCCATAGACAAATCAATCCAAGGAAAATCAGGAATAGGCAAAGGAGTATAAAGTCCATGAGGCATCACTTTAGATTTTGACCTTTTACAAACAATGCATTTTTCACAATATTTTTGCGCATCATGTTTCATATGAGGCCATTGAAAATGTTCATGCAATATGTCTAAAGTCTTTTGAACCCCAAAATGCCACATTAAACCCCCTTCATGCGCCTCCTTCACAAGCAAATTCCTTATGGAACTTTTTGGCACACACAATCTCTTTTCTTTAAACAAAAACCCTTGATACCTAAAGTATCCATTTTGGGCTGAATGCACACAATTAGCATAGATATTTGAAAAATAATTATCATGCTCATACAAATCCTTAATGCATTCAAGACCAAACAATTTTGTTTCAAGGGTAGAAAGTAAGGAATATCTCCTTGAAAGTGCATCCGCCACAACATTGGCCTTACCTTTCTTGTGTTTCACCACATATGGAAATTGCTCAAGGAATTCAACCCACTTGGCATGTCTTCTATTTAACTTTCCTTGCCCTTTCAAATATTTCAAAGACTCATGGTCACTATGAATCACAAATTCTTTGGGCAAAAGATAGTGTTGCCAAGTTTGCAAGGCTCTTACCAAGGCATACAATTCCTTATCATAGGTGGGATAATTAAGGGCAGCTCCACTTAATTTCTCACTAAAATAAGCAATTGGATGCCCTTCTTGCATCAAAACAGCCCCAACACCAACATTAGAAGCATCACATTCAATTTCAAAAGATTTAGCAAAATTAGGCAACACAAGTATTGGTGCATGGGTGAGCTTTTTCTTAAGTTCTTTAAAAGCATGCTCTTGTTTCTCCCCCCATTTAAATCCCACATTCTTTTTGACTATTTCATTAAGAGGTGCAATCAAGGTGCTAAAATCCTTAACAAACCTCCTATAAAAGCTAGCCAAGCCATGGAAGCTTCTCACTTCACTTACATTCTTGGGGGTTGGCCAATCTTGGATGGCCTTAATCTTTTCCTTATCCACATGAACCCCATTATCATTTATCACAAAGCCAAGAAAAATTACATGATCCACACAAAAGGTACATTTTTCCAAATTTGCAAACAATTTTTCCTTTCTTAACACAAGCAAAACATTTCTTAAATGCTCAAGGTGATCATCTAAGTTTTTGCTATAGATTAAGATGTCATCAAAATAGACCACAACAAATTTTCCCAAAAACTCCCTCAAAACTTGGTTCATTAGTCTCATAAAAGTGCTAGGTGCATTGGTTAACCCAAAAGGCATGACCAACCACTCATATAAACCATACTTAGTTTTGAAAGCAATTTTCCACTCATCTCCCTCTCTTATCCTTATTTGATGATATCCACTCTTTAAATCAATTTTTGAAAATATACATGCACCATGCAATTCATCAAGCAAATCATCAAGTCTAGGGATAGGATGTCTATACTTAATTGTGATGTTGTTCACGGCCCTACAATCCGTGCACATCCTCCAAGTTCCATCTTTTTTTAGTACTAGAATCACTGGAACTGCACATGGGCTCAAACTCTATTGCACCCATCCTTTTTGCATCAACTCCTCCACTTGTTTTTTGAATCTCTTTAGTCTCTTGAGGATTACTCCTATAGGCTGGCCTATTGGGAAATGATGCACCCGGAATGAGATCAATGTGGTGCTCAAATCCCCTTAAAGGTGGAAGGCCATGTGGCACTTCTGTAGGGAAAACATCACCAAATTCATGCAAAAGATTTTTAACACCACTAGACAAAGATTGATCATTAGGAGTGTTAGCATTTAAACAAAATTCCCTACAATAAAGTATGTATAGGGGCTGCCTTGAGACCAAGGCACTTTTTACCTCACTCTTTGTTGCAAGAAAACTCTCTTTTCCTTCTTTTTCCTCTTTATTTTTCTCATGACTTTTTTTCAATTTTTCATCACTCTTTTTCTCATGCTCATTCTCTTTTCTCTCTTGCTCTCTTTTCTCTCTCATTCTCATTTGATCCTCACTAATTTACTTTGGAGATAAAGGAGAAAGCACGACCTTGCGGTCTTGATACATGAAAGTGAATTTGTTGGAGAACCCATCATGGATGGCCTTCTTGTCATATTGCCAAGGCCTTCCTAACAACATGTGGCTTGCCTCCATAGGCACTACATCACATAACACAGAATCTTCATATTTTCCAATGGAGAAAGGAACCTCCACTTGCTTGTTCACCACCATTTCACCTACCTCACTTAACCATTGGAGCCTATATGGTCTTGGATGTGCTTTAGTCACAAGATTTAATTTGGAAACTAACCTAGTGCTCACAACATTGGCACAACTTCCACCATCAATGATTAGAGAACATTCCTTCCCTTGAATGAGACATCTAGAATGGAAGATATTTTCCCTTTGGCTTGCTTCATGATCTTTCACTTGACTTCCCAAAAGCCTTCTCACCATAAGCAAGTCACCATCCGGCATGAATACATCCTCTTCACTCTCCTCCTTGCTTGAAACCTCGGATTGTGATACAACTTCACCATTCATAGTCACCATAGCTCTCTTCGTGGGACATTGAGATGCTATGTGCCCATGGCCTAGGCATTTGAAACATTTCACATCACGGCTCCTAGAAGTTGGCTCCATCGGTTTCTTTACTTGAGGGGTGCTCACGGCTTCTTTGGTTGATGCCCCCTCCTTCTTTGGCTTGTCCTTCCAAGTTGAGGATGGGAATTTAGAAGATGATGAAGATGAATATTTGCTCTTCCTCCTCTTAAGTTGTTGCTCCACTTTAATCGCTTGTTGCACCAAGTCTTCAAGTTCCACATAATTTTGTAACTCCTCTATGTCTTGAATGTCTTGATTCAAGCCATGAAATAATCTTGCCATAGTAGCCTCCCTTTCTTCTTGAAAATTTGACCTAAGTAAGGCCAACTCCATCTCCTTGAAGTACTCATCAACACTCTTGGATCCTTGGGTAAGCCTTTGTAACTTATTGTGAATGTCCCTTTGATAGTGATTTGGAACAAACCTCCTTCTCATTTCTAGGGTTGCCACCTTCACCTTCTTTCTTTCATTGTAAGAGTTACAATCAAAGACTTGTTCAATTTTTAACTCCCACTCCAAATAAGCCTCAGGATCATTCTTCCCAATAAAGGAAGGAACTTTGATTTTGACCCCATCAATCCTATCTCCACGCCTCCTTCCTCTTCTACCTCCTCCTCTATGCCTTCCTCTTTCACTATCATAACCACTTGATTCATCCTGATTTAGATTGGCAAGTTGCCTATCATAGTTGGCTTGCATTTGCTCCATTTGTCTCTGAAGAGCTTGGACTTGATTGGCCATCCTAGCATGAAAAGCGGCTGACCTTGGAGTCAAGGGTGGACTATCTTCATTGTTGGCCATGATTGAGTAGAAGAGTATGTGTATTTCCTCACAACACTCCCTCACTAGTCACACAATGAGAATTTTCACTCTTTGGCTTTTTCCACACAAGATGTATTTTTCACTCTTGCCTTTTTCCTCTCAAATGTTCACCTTGAGTTCTTAGAGGAATCAAACACAAAACATAAAAATTCCAAAATTCAAGTAACTAAATCACAAAACTTATCAAAACAAAGACACAAAAAGGAAAGGTTAGAAAAGATAAGCTTTTGGAAACAAAGAAGCGAAGGAACTTTTATTTTGACCCCATCAATCCTATCTCCACGCCTCCTTCCTCTTCTACCTCCTCCTCTATGCCTTCCTCTTTCACTATCATAACCACTTGATTCATCCTGATTTAGATTGGCAAGTTGCCTATCATAGTTGGCTTGCATTTGCTCCATTTGTCTCTGAAGAGCTTGGACTTGATTGCCCATCCTAGCATGAAGAGCGGCTGACCTTGGAGTCAAGGGTGGACTATCTTCATTGTTGGCCATGATTGAGTAGAAGAGTATATGTATTTCCTCACAACACTCCCTCACTAGTCACACAATGAGAATTTTCACTCTTTGGCTTTTTCCACACAAGATGTATTTTTCACTCTTGCCTTTTTCCTCTCAAATGTTCACCTTGAGTTCTTAGAGGAATCAAACACAAAACATAAAAATTCCAAAATTCAAGTAACTAAATCACAAAACTTATCAAAACAAAGACACAAAAAGGAAAGGTTAGAAAAGAAAAGCTTTTGGAAACAAAGAAGTGAAGGGAGAAGGGAAATAGTTCAAGTACACAAGTTGCTCAATTTTTTTTTTAATGGGTCACGGGCGTGATGCTTATCACGGCCTACCCGTGATCCTCTCTGGATTCACAACTTTTCTTGTCACAGGCGTGATGGGTGTCACGGCCTGCCCGTGATCGTCTTTGGATTTCACACTTTTTGTGTCACGGCCGTGATAGGTGTCACGGCTTGCCCGTGATCGCTTCTGGAAATCACAAAGAAAATGTCACACTTGAAAACCTTTTTTTTTGTTTGAGCAATAACACAATTTTCGAAAACTTCCCTTCACACACAGAATCAAGTAATTTTTTTTTTTTTGATTTTGGGTTTTTTGGAAGAAAGAAAGAAAAAGAAGATAGATGAAGAACACAAACACCAAATTCAACCAAAGCCTAAGCTTTGATACCACTTGATGACAACCAAATTGAGGGTTTCCTTGGGATGATCTATTTGGTTGAATTCAAAGACAACAATAGCGCAAATCACCTTTAAAAACAATATAAAGCTTGAGTCAAATTGTAACAAAAACAACAAGTGAAGAAACAAAAAGAAAATGGAAGAGATTGAGATGGTGATGGCACCACAAACCAAGGAGGTTTGACAAACCTTGTGAGGTTCGCCACAAGAATCTTGGATTCTTGATAAGAACAAGTTTGGTTCAACCAAGAACCTAGGAGAACACAAGTCTCACTCAATGGATTCAATCCAAATGAACATCAAAGTTGTATTTCTGATTTGTTTTGGCGCAATACATAGAGAAAGGCAACCAACCTTTGGTTGCCATACACAAACCAAAACCCCCACTTTGAATAGCCTAATTATGTCACTAATAACCCACATTAAACAACTAACTTAACTCAGCCACCATCCCATGATCACGCCTACCATTTCCCCATTATGGGTGGTTACACTTTGCTTCTCAAATTAAAAAGTGTAAACCCCACAATTAACATTACAAAGGAATCACAACATAAACCCACATGTAGAAATAGGAGAAGGTGGGCTGCCATAAAGGACCCACTTACATAATTCCACACTTATTGAATTAACAAAGAAAATAATTAAAGTCTTGAACTCTTCTTCATGATGTCGCCCCACACTCATGCTTCTTCATCAAGGATGATCAAAGTCATTAACTTTGGCTCATTATCTCCTTGTGTTGCATTTGGGCTTGAGTCCATTAAGAAACCCACCAATTGAGTTAGAGCTTCTTGGGCTTTCTTTGCTCTTGCTCTTGTCATTGGGCCACAAAGACCTTGGATGGCTTCTTGGTCCAAGTTGGTCTCTATTGGGCTTACATAAATATCTTTCTTAAAGGAAATATCAGGCAATCCTCTCACAAGGTTATCCTTTTTCAATTTAGAAATTTGTTTCATACTAACATGTCCTAGTTTCTTATGCCACAACCACTTTTCATCCTCTTTAGACATAAAGCATGTTACACTTTGATCTGAAAGTTCAGACATGTTAATCTTATACAGATTGTTTTGCCTTTTGGCAAAAAAGAGGGTATTTCCACTACTGTCATTGACTATACATGCATCCTTAGAAAAAGATACGTAAAATCCACTGTCACACAATTGACTTATGCTAAGCAGACTCTGTTTTAACCATTTCACATATAAAACATCACGGATAATAGGCAAGGGAGGTTTACCACCAATTTTACCTACACCAACAACTTTTCCTTTCTAGTTGCCACCAAAAGTTACATGTCCACCTTTCTTAGGTTGGAGGTCTAGGAACAAAGACCTTTCTCCTGTCATGTGTCGCGAGCATCCACTGTCCAGGTACCATGACAGGTGTTTGCTTTGTCCTGTTAAGTATATTTGCAACAGGAATGATCATGGACTTAGGTACCCATATTTTCTTGGGTCCTTCTCTGTTAGTATGAGGAGTCTGTGAAGACTTCCTTCTCTTTTTTGTGAATACACTTGGACATGATATGTCCAGCTTTTCCACAGTAGGAACAAATAGGTTTATTTGAACTATCTGACACAGATTTAACAGTTATATTTGAGAACTTTGTTGATCCTTTATGTGTTCTTGATTGGAATAACCTATACCTTCTTTGTTAAGGGAGTGCCTCTGACTTCCTAAGAGTTTAGTCAGATTATCTCCACCATTAACAAACTTGGCAAGATCTGAGGTGAGCTCTTCTACCTTCTGTTGAAGTTTAGTCACTTCTTCAGAGGGTAGAGTTTCAACTGAGATCTCAGCTTTAGACTTCTCAGTCTTAAGCCTACTATTCTCTTCAGCTAACTTCTCACACTCTTGAGATTTCTGTGTATACTCATTTGAGAGTTTAGCATACTATCTCTTGAGGGATTTGAAAGCTTTAGATATATAGTTGGATTCCTCCAACAGTTCATCATAGGCATTATTCAATTTCTCAAGTTCAGAATGTACCTCAGTTTCTGGTTCTGAATCAGTATCTGCCATAAGACAGAGATTTGCTTCAAGCTCCTCTCCTTCACTTTCAGTGGAGCTTTCATCAAGATCTTCCCAAGTGGCCATCATTCCTTTCTTCTTTTTGTTGAAGAATTTCTTGGAAGGTTGTTTTTAAGTTGAGGACATTCTGCCTTGATGTGACCAGGCTTTTTGCATTCATAGCACACAATGACATTTCTGTCATTAGATCCACCATCTTTGTTGTGTTTCTCTTTGTTGAAGCGCCTGAAGGGTTTGTCTTTTCTGAAGTTTCTTTTCTTCCATAGCTTTTTCATTTTTCTGGTGAAAAGAGAGAGTTCATCATCTTCATCATCAGAGTCATCCTCATTTGATTCCTCAGATTCTTCTGAAGATTCATCTACTTTGAGAGCTTTTGAACCTGCTCCCTTAGATGACTTCTTGTCAGCTTTGAGTGCAATGGATTTGTTTTTCTTTCCATTGTTCTCTTAAATCAGCTCTTGTTCATGGATCTGAAGAGTACCAAGAAGCTCATCAAGCTTCATTGTTGTTAAGTCCTTGGCCTGAGACACTGCAGTTACAAGTGGTCTCCATTGTTTTGGAAGACTTCTGAGAATCTTTTGAATGTGTTCCTCAGCCTTGTAAACTTTTCCCAGAGATTTCAATCCATTGGTTATGGTTTGAAATCTTCCATATATTTGGCCAATAATGTCTCCTTCTTCTATTTTGAACAGCTCATACTTTCTGACAAGCATGCTGACTTTGGTTTCTTTGACCTTGCTAGTTCCTTCATGAGCAACAGCTAGTGAATCCCACATTTCTTTTGCAGACTCACAAGCACAGACTTTTTCAAATTCTTCTCTGCTTAAAGCACACATGATTGCATACCTAGCTTTGGCATTCAGCTACCATTTTGTTCTTTGATCAGTGGTCATGTTTGCTTTAGGAATTTCATCTCCTTTGTCATCTTAGGAACATAGGGACCTTCATCAATGATATCCCAAAGATCAGAATTAGTGGATTGTAAAAACCACTTCATCTTTTCTTTCCAGTAGATGTAGTCCTCTCCATCGAAGAAAGGAGGTCTCGACATTGAGGATCCTTCTCCAACATGGTTCTTGCTTGCACTGGTTTCTCCTGCCATTTCAAAGATCTTTTCCTCTACACTTTTAAGTGCTCAACCCAGAGGCTGAGCTCTGACACCAACTGAAATAGCCAAAGTTAACACAAGAAGGGGGGTTGAATTGTGTTTACCAACTTTTTCGGTTACTTTAAAAATATTTTCGTATGCACAACAAGCAAAGCTTAGATATAAGAAAATTAGACGAGTGAAACGTCTAATATTAAGAAAGAACACACAAGCAAACAGAGAAGGGTAAAATAGAGTTTGATATTCACAATATTAACTCCCCAAGTTAAAATTTTAAACAAAATCAATACTTAAGCAAATTAAAGAGGTAAGGGGAAGAGAAATATCACTCAAGAGATTTATACTGGTTCACCCCAAAATCCACAGGGCTACGTCTAGTTTCTTGGTAGCACCAAGTTTCCACAATAACTGAGTAAATTACAGTACAAGTATTCTTTACACACCTAGCCTCTTCAAGCTCAACACTCAAACAAGTATTCTTTTCTCACCTAGCCTCTTCAGACTCAACACAGTAAGGAATGAAAAGGTTTTTGTGTAATTAATACAACTTGCAAATCTTTCAGATCACACTCAAGGAGTGGAATAAATATGAAGTATGAAAAACTGCGAATTAATATCAAATGATTGAAGGTGTATTCAATGAAAGAATGAAGAAGTTAATGAAGATAGTAAATGTTTCTCCTCAGTGTTCTTAATGATATTCAACTTCTTGCCTTCATCTTCATTGTTTGATCTATTTAAAGACTTCAATCAAATGATCCATTTAGTCATGGCTTCAGAAAGTGTGTTCTTCTGATTTGAGCTTCTGAGACACCATTAATGCCAAAGAGTCGTTCTGTATAAACATTACATGCTTGGGAAAGTTTGAGCTTTGACAAGGATGTCCAAAAGTACACTTAAACTGAACAGCTGTTGTTTCAGAGTATGCAGTAGCAAGCTTCTTGTACTTGCAGTAGAGAGCTTTCCACTTTGAGTTCAACAATCAGTTCACTTTCCAGAAAGCACTTTAACTTTGTACTAAAACAACTAAAAATTTACTGCTGTGGTACAGAGATTGCGTGTTTATTCCTTAAAACCTTGAAACAACGTTCTTTATTCTTTGTCCTTTGAGCTATTGTCCAGAGGTCTTCGAGATCCTTAAGGAAGGCATCTAATTTGAATAAGGTGACTTGGACTTCATTTCTGACACACTGACTTGGTATCAGTAATGAAAATTTAGACGGGTCGAAGTCAATCCAAAAATTAAACGAGTGCTTATGCAGTACAAAACTTAGACGGGTGCTAGCGCATTCCAAAACCAGACGGGTGATCCACTGAGTCTTTTCTAGACAAATGCTTCATGCCACGTCATCAAGTAAACTCAGATCTTGACTGAGTGTTGACTTGATCTTTGACAGAATTTTAGATGAGTGGTTTTTAGACAAATCTAAAAACTGAGCTTCTACTTAATAGTAGACAGGTCAAAAATAAACGAGTGGCCTTAAGTCTATTTTCCTGCACACTTATCAGAAATGTCAGTAATTTCATATGGTTCAAAATTATCATACTTAATCTATTTGGAATCATCGAAACTTAGAGAATCTACACATTAAATTTGTTTTAGACTTGTGAGGTCTCAACAGTTAGGTCTCTCGAATACCCAAGTGGAGAGGTGTGGGTCTCTCGAATACCCATTGACATTGAGTGTGTGATGGAACAACAGTTCTTCTTTGATTGAGTGTGTGAGTCATCTTTCACTGTAATTCGATGTTCTTGATTAATAGCGTACTACTAGTCGAGGTACCCCATTTTTCGTAAGTGTTTTATAAAAGCTGGTTTTATTAAGTTAAAAGTGTTGGTTAAGGGTTAAGTGGGATTTTGGCTTAAAAGTCCCTTTCTGGTAGATGAGCACGCCCATGCTTATTAGCCAGCACGCCCGTGCTTAAAGTCAGAAGCGTGTTTTTTGATTTTAAGTTGAGCATGACCGTGCTCAACAGTGAGCACGCCCGTGCTCAATGTGCTGACCGCGTCTCAATGACGCTA
Source organism: Echinosophora koreensis (assembly GCA_035048595.1). Lineage (NCBI taxonomy): Eukaryota > Viridiplantae > Streptophyta > Magnoliopsida > Fabales > Fabaceae > Echinosophora > Echinosophora koreensis. Next base: position 1,904,525 of record JAPCYP010000077.1, read on the forward strand.
AGTTGAGCACGACCGTGCTCAAGGGTGAGCACGACCGTGCTCAGGTGCAGCCTTTATATAGTTGGCACAGAAACCGAGAGTGATGCGAAACCCTATTTTTGTGTTGGTAGCCGTCACTAGTTTCGGCCAGAGTGACCTCTTTCCCTACTTCCTCTAAACTCAACCCATTTCTGGAGTTTTGGAAGCCTTTGGGAGCCCCCTGTGAGTCTTGTTGGTCTAGAGGTAATGTTCCCTTCCTTTGTGTTTTCCTTTTCGTGTTTTAAATCGGAAACTAACGGGATTAATCTTGTTTAACCAAGGTGTGGAAGGCTAGTTGAGAACACGATGGGAACCGTGATCGTTACACTGTTTGGAGCTTACAGTAGAGCTACCTTCAATCCAGGTATGGGGAGAAGGGATTGTAACCATTAGGCAGTGGGGTTAGTGTCAGGTAAAGGGGTCCCCCATGACCCCGGTGTCGTTGTATGTTGTATGATTTACATGATAAATACCGTTTCTGTCAATAACATGCTATATTTGGTTGATTGTGTTTTTATATGTAAGTTATAGACATGTTGGTTATAATGATTTGTGTTATCATTGGTTGATGTTATGATTTAATTATGTTGTTGTTGTTGTTGTGACTTTTGCGATGATGGTTTGGTTGATAAAATATGTTAATTGGTTATTTAGGTGTAAAAACGTGTTAAGTTTAAGGGAATTAATCCCTAAATTAATTGGTTGGAAACTGTGTTGAAACCCTGTCCAGAACAGCACTGTCGCGCGATGAGCACGACCGTGCTCCCATTTGAATTCTGGAAAATGGCCGTGCTGTTCAGCACGGCCGTGCTGTTCAGCACGGCCGTGCAGGTTAAAAAGCACGACCGTGCTGAACGTGAAGCACGGTCGTGCTTCACTTAAAAGGGCAGCACGCCCTCACGTGTCCAAGCACGACCGTGCTGGGGTTTAAGTACGACCGTGCTGACCCCTCCTGGACAGAAATACAATTAAAGGACTTAAGGGGTTTTAAACCCCATTCCCCAATGATGATAAGTTGAGATAGTTAATCAAAGAGGAAGATTAGACAACCTGGTTAATAATTATCTAAGATGATTAAGATAATAAGATGTTAAGTCGGTATCCGTTGAGTTACCGCATGTTGATAAGTTGAAGTCTTGGGTGTTTATTGACCCAAGCATGTTGAGTTGAACCTTGGTACTTATTGGCCAACACTAGTGCAAAATATGTAATAAACGGGAAAGGTTAACGTCTGTTAACCAAAACTTAGACTTTAAAAAGGAGGCAGTGGCATAACTGTAATTATCAGGGTCACTTAAATCACCTTTAACGTCAGTTGTATACACAACTGACGTTAAAAGTGATGCGGGTCACTTTTAACGTCAGTTGTATAAACAACTGATGTTAAAAGTGGATTCAAATGTTTTTATTGAATGTATACGTTACTACAAATCTGCACGCCTTCCTCTTTACTCTCTACCTCTGCACTTTCACTCTCTGCCTCTGCCTCTTCTGCCCTAACCCTTCTCCTCCACCACGAGCTCCATTGCACCGCCACCACCGCGAGGTCTTGTTCACCACCACCGCGAGGTACACTCTTTCTCTCTCTCTCTCTGAATTATTGTACACTATCTTTCTCTCACTTCGTGCGCGCCCTAACTCTGTCTTTCCCACTCACTCTCAGCCATATTGAACGGCGGCCGCTAGTGATAGCACCACCATTGAGCCACTCTCCTTCTCCTCTCTCTGAACTCAGGTCACCCCAAACCACCAAAGTTTCATTTTCATTTTTGGTTTTTCTTCTCTTTTCATGTTTGGAACTGTTTTGTTTGGGAGAATACTCCAAAGTTTCATTTTCATTTTTGGTTTTGCTTATCTTAACATTAGTGGTTTTGTTTACAATCTTTAGGATAGTTCTCTATTAGGTTCTGTTTTATCTATCTCTTGGTTGGCTTAGTTTTTCGTATAAGGTATTATGTTACTATGGATACCTAGTTGTTGTTGTTGTTGTTGTTGTTATTATTATTATTATTATTATTATTATTATTATTATTATTATTATTATTGTTGTTGTTGTTGTTGTTGTTGATGTTATTAGTGTTATAGTATTTTTATTACATATATTACATATGATAATATGTGTTTTAATATATGATTATTTGCATTAATATGAGATGGTGTCTCTTAATGTTTGATCTTATATGGATATATGATTTTATATGTTAATGTATGATATGTGATTTTATTAATAATAAGCGATTAAGAATGATATAATAAGATATCGTGTGATTTAGTATTTAAATAGAGATAGTGTTATTTTTAGATTTTAGCCCTCAACCATTCAGATTTGACTCCTTATCAATATAGGATCATAATCTTTTTGTTTATATCTTAAGATCTTATCATAATCTCCTAAGGATCCTATCTAGGAATAATACCAAATCTGTCGCTAAAATTCCATCGAACTTTTGACCATCTTAGAGTCTGATTTAGGATTCGATCATTAGATATTAATTTGTAGATATTTCTCTGAGCTTTCTAACGACACCAAGAACGCCTCAATCAGAAACTTGTAACTCAAGTTATGGTCGAAATACCGAACAGTATACAGTTTGGGCTGAAATAAGAACCCGTTATGACCCAAACTCATATATATACCATTAGACTCGACCTAAACCTAGTTTACACGACCCCAACACTCAGAAAACTGCCTCGCTCCTTCCTCTTTGAATCCTTATGGTTTTTCTCCCTAAAACTCTCTCTAGGGAACCCGTTCTTGCACCGTTCTTCACTGCTTCTTGATAAGAGAACATCGCTACGAATAGGAGGTCGTTGTGCTTGCCGTTTGGGACTTTATAAAAGGTAAAATTCGTGCACCTTGTCCCTTGTGTTCTTTCCTTCAAGTTCTTGATCTCTTCCTTTTGATTTCTTGATCTTAGAGTTGAACCAAAGTGTCTCTTTGGTGTTCTTGAGGTCGTAGACAAGCGTTAGTGGGACGGGACCCTAGTGGATCTTCTTTCTTCTTTTGAAACGTGAACCGCATATCAGGTATGGGAGAAGAATAGTGTATACACTAGGCTAGGGAATAGTGTAAGATGAGGGGTTCCCATAGCCCCGTTTATTGTTGTTATAATGTTATTGATGCCATGATCTGCCTGGTTGTATGACTGAATTGTTTATATATTTAATTGGATTAATTGGTATGTCCATTTGTTATAATTGTTGAGTTGTTCATGATGTGGTATGCCTATTGAATTGTCTTATGCCATGAGTTTTGGTTGAATTGGTATGAATACCCATGATTATGAATGTTGTTGTTATGACATGGATTATGTTGATCACATTGATTGGATATGTTGTTGATGATGATGTTACCGTTATGATAATGCACCAATAAAATAATGAATATTAGATAACTTAATTATATTAATTAAGATGTTTAAAGACGATAAGATGGTTAAGTCGGTACCTTATGGGTTACCGCACGTTGTTACGCTTTGGTGCTTTTGGGCCAAAGTAACCTCGATGCTTTTTGGTCGAGGTGTTGTTAAGTTGGACCTTGGTGCTTTTTGGCCAAGGGGACCTTGACCCCATGGTTTGGGTCTAAGGTGTTGATGTTGATGTTGGTGATAAGTCTTGAGTGCTTTTTTGGCTCAAGCAAAGGAGGTGGTTGACTTGTGTGTTGTTGTGCTCACACATTCATACGTTGAAGTTGGTTTGTGGGGGGATGTTCAACATAGGGGAGGTCATCCTGTTATGATGATCTGGCCCAAGTCTCGGGTGGTTCACCCATGGTTTGGTGAAACGTGCGCCCCCGAGGTGGCATACCCCGTTATGGTACGTCGGCTATCCAAGGGGTTCACCCATGGTTTGGTGAACTGCCGGTGTTGGTGCTTTTTGGCCAATACGAATATGTAACTCCAAAGTTGACTTCCTGAGCTAGTTGGATCCACATGCATTGATGGAGTAGTGGAGTAGGGTTGCATTGCACCGCATAGCATATGTGGATGATTAACATGTTGTTATGGTATTATATGATGATGTATGATGTTTGTTGCTATGCCTGATATGATGTATGTTCATCTTATCCCCTATTCCCATGCCGTTGTGTTTACATGATTTCTTACTCCCTGTTTTCCTGTTTCTGTTGTTGCATGTATCTCTTTATGCAGAGGACGGTGAGCACCCAGTGGAGGTGTGACTCTGAGGAGCCGCGACTCTAGTTAGGATGCTTAGTTATAGTTTTTAGTTGTTTTCAATTATTTCAGTTTGTCTCTGTGATGTATCCGGATTTTGGTTATACCAGCTCTGTATGTGACATCGGGGTTGGGTTTTCTTTATCTGTCATGTTTATGTTTTACTATTTTAAAACTATGTTATTTCCGCGTTGTTTTGTTGAGATGTGAAACCTTTTTATCCAAGTAATTATTTTAATCAAATAAAGGCATGTTTTTATATTACCTCTTTTAAGTAAATGTTTTATATTAACATACGGGGTAGAAGGGTGTCACAATAGATGCTGTTACTTGGTGAGATTTTAGCATGTAATCCTTTATGAGAGTTTCAAGTTGGCTTCTATGAGTTTAATAGGTTAAAAATAAATGCCATTGATGAGTCTAAATTTGATATTTATTTTGTTGAAGGGAATGTGATACATTTGATAAGTTTGCTTCTATGAGTTTGATAGTTGTGGGATATTTTTATTTAAGTTCCCAAAATGTTTTTCCATGTAAACCATTTACTACCTTTCGGACTCTTAAAAAAGTCACTTTTTTTTCTTTTCTTGTCTTTCTTTTCAGTTGTTAGAACTTGCTTGTAGAACCTTTTGTTTTTCTCAATTTGTGTATGTTTGCTTGTGGGATTTTGGATTAGTTGAAACTGTTTCTTGAGGTTGTTATGTTCCTGTAATTTAGATATGGGCTGCATTTTTTATGTTAAGTAAATTTGGGAATGCACTGAACTGTACTGAACTGTATGTTGTTGCTTGTTTAGGGAATGCACTGAACTATATGTTGGTGCTTAATATGGCATAAACTTGTCTAACTGAACATTAGTATCATAGGTTTTAGTTTTATCTGAGGTAAATAAATCATTATTTTCTATCTTATTTTTGATGTTTCTGTGAGTATGTGTGATAAGCCATAGCTTATCTCTAACATAGGTTATGTGAGTATGCTATTTTTGATTTATCTTTAGTTATCCATGTTAAAAACACATATTTTATTATTTACCGTTTCTGAACAGGCATACACATGGATCACTCGGACCCGCATGCACGAGAGGACACTATGGGGCCTACGCAGGACACTATGGGGCCTACGCCTGATGATACTGTAAGTTTACATGTTATATAAAATTTATCCAGTATTTATAATGTAAGTTTAAGTTCTTTATATATTCTTTATTTATCTTTGTTATACATAACCCTCTAATTTAACATTTTTTTGTTCAAACAGACATCACAGTCTCGGAGGAAACAGGGTAGAGGAGTCATGTCATTGAAGAAATTAGAGAAAGCTAGGCAAAGTGGTCAGAAGCTTGAGGTGTCCTTTGATGCTAAACTAAAGCCCCAAGGCCCCCATGCTAAAGCATTTAAAACGTGGGTGATTCTACAAACCAAGCAGCACGTTAGCATCCTATACAACCATTGGGATGACGTTCCACAGAACTTTAAGGATCAGATTTGGGAGGCTATCATGGTATTTTACTTTTACATTCTTTTGATGTACATTATTAAATAATTATTCGAGTTCTAATTCATCCTGCTTGTTATATGTATTTAATGTGTAGATAGCTTGGACCGTGCCGAATGACGAGCATCATCGGAAGAAATGGCTCTCATTTGGGGCAAGGCGCGGGAGTGGGTTCAAGCATGATCTTACTAGGTTCTATGTATCTGGGAAGAAGAAGCTTCATAAGATGTTCTTGGATTATCCCTGGATTGATAGGGGGACGTGGGATGACTTTGTTAGGAGTCGACATGATGCCAAATTTCAGGTTAGTTGATGAAGTTAATTTATTTATGCTTCTTAAAGATCATTTAAGTAAAGAAATTAAATGTATTTAACTCTATTAATTATGTGTTTTTGTTTAAACAGACTAAGGCGGAGAGGGGTAGGAAGAATCAAGCTAAGAACATCCACTCCCACACCTTGTCTCAGGGTGGGTACGCCACTAGGATCGACGACATGATGGCGGAGAAGCTGAGGGTGAAGCAGGAGGAGCTGGCTGCGAGGATAGCAAATGGAGAGGTGCCTGAGGGCACACCAGTTAGTCCTCCGTCACCCATCCCGCGCGAGGATGTCTGGTTAGCCGGTCGGATGACAAAGAAAGGCTCTTTTAAAGCTGAAGCCACTCATGATGTGGCAGATAAGATTGTAAGTAACTAACTATATGCATTTATAGTTGATATTTGTAATCTGTATATGGTTGATATTTTTAAGGAACACCTTTCTCTTACACGTTTTTTCAATTCTTCATTGTAGATGGAGCTTAAGGAAAAATGCTCCCAGGGCTCATTCGTCCCTTCTGGACGCCGGGATATATTGCTCACTGCTCTAGGCAAGGACGACCATCCTGGTCGGGTGATCGGTGTTCCAGAGACGGTGGGCATTGAGACACCTCGTTGTGCCCCGTTGTGTTATTAGATTAAAAACCTTATTAATTAAATTCTTAATTGCGTGCTTAATGTGAAAATACGAAAATATTAAAACTTAAGTTACTAAACCCACAACTCCGATTAATTGAACACCCCTACATAAGTATATTGTACATACATACATATATATGTCTTATTACAGTAAATACACAACACTGTTCTAGGGTATCCTATCAGTAGGATCCCTCACAGGCATATACTTAAACAAACTATTATAATCAGCGGAAAAATAAAACATCTTATAAGACTCACTGGCCCTAGACACTAAACTACATTGTTGGAATCCACAGCTCGTCCTCCTGCATCAGGTTCATACGGAGTTCCATCTAACTCCTCAACAACTGGTTCCTCCATCGGGTCTTCTCGTACGATCACATCAGGAAATAGTACAGATACAAACATATAGGGGATAAGAAACAGCTCTATCATCAAAAGCGGAAAAGAGTTATAGTATATCATACAATAAATGTCACAGACAATCAACATATATAACTAACAAATCATCCTCGAAACTAAGACATTACCCTCTACCCTCAACCTCACGCAACTAAACCTTTATATTGCCGTGACCACTTCAATCAATCAAGTCACACCATCTCCATCCAAATAGGAATGTTAGTCCTTCGTCCGAACGAGCACTCCCCTCTATCAAATTATATCTATAGTAGCCCAATTGCTACACATAAAATTATATCTCTAGTAGCCCAATTGCTACACATAGACTATATCACTAGTAGCCCAATTGGTACGCATAAAACTATATTTCTAGTAACCCAATTGCTACACATAAAAACTATATCTCTAGTAGCCCAATTGCTAAACATACCATTAGATAAACCTCACCAACTCTTACGGGTCATAACCTATTGCCTCAACCTCTCACTAGAAACTCGTACAAATCCTCAAATCATATCTCATCCATAAAACAACTTAATTAAGCTAGGCACATCTAAATCCCAATCATCCTCTCACTCACAGTAACATCTCCCGAACAACATATATCTCTACTTATAAGATAACTAAGCATTATAATAAATCAGGCAGATCATGCATAACACAGACAATCATAAATATGCAAATACCAAAAAATATCACATAAGCAATAATAATAATAATAATAATAATAAATTCAATCAACCTCAGATAAGATAAAATCCTCCTAACGTCATAAACCTACAATCCCTGAGTCACCATTGGTTTTACAGAAAAGGTTTCCAATGTGATTTTGGTCTTGTCGATTACTCAACTACTAGTAGGGTTTAAGTCGCCCTACACAATTATTATAAAATATACTACTTATCGTTTCCGACGGTATATTGGTTCTGACCGTTGGATATTAAGGACCACAGGTCTTGAACCTTCTTCTAAAATTTGGGAATGATCCAACGGTTGAAGAGTGTTTTACGACTCCCTCACTGCAACTGCTACAACTAGGTTTCATTGCTTCCAACAAAGGCTTCTTGCAACTATTGAGGTTTCTCTCTCAATTCTTCTCCTCTAATCCGAAGTAGTGGTTGATAAAGAGAGTTAAGGAGATTAGGAAGATAACTAAGATCATAGAAGTGAGGGTTTACCTCTAGATAATAAAAGAAAGTGAAAGAATGATCAAGTTGTGCAAGAACAACAATGGAGTTTTTGAAGAAAAAGTGAAGAAGAAATGGAAGAGATGAAGAAGTGAGTGAAGGGGGAGGGAGGCCACGGTTTTGAGGAATATTTATAGGCTAGATTTAGGCTTTGTTTGGTTATAAGGAATTGGTTTAATGGGTTTTGTGAATATTTAATTAATATATACTTAACCATAGTTAATAGTTAACTTAACTAGGGTTATGTTACTAACTAGGGTTAAAAAGTATGTGGCTCACAATTAATATAGGTGTCGCTGATTTTGGGCCACATCTAATGAGTCATCCATTACTTATCGATCCAATCCCTTAGCGGTTCCCGGAAATCCCATACGTAGCTCCGTCAGTTACCCGATTTCGGTTTTTGAGAGGAAAATGATGAAACAAAAGCAAAATGAAATAGGTATGGTTCATTGGAGGTGGATGCACGAAATTTAAGAGATGTGGGAGGTTTACAACCATGTAAAATGAGTGGTTAAAAGTGCGTAGATGTGTCTTGTTAATAACCGCGAAAGCTTGGGGGTATTTTGGTCATTTTACCTAAAAGTCATGATTACTAGCATTTAATACTCATAAATGCTTGGTGACTCATCCTCCATGAGTCATCATGTGTGACTCATTGTCCCGATCTCTTGACGGGTCTCTGCAGTTCCGTTTTCGACTCCGTCGGTTTCCCGATTAGGGTTTCTATCTGTTTTTCGATCGAAAATTTTCAAACTAACCAGACTCGTTGGAAATATGATTTAATCATAAACCATTTCGTTCATGAGTCAAAATTAGGTTTTCTGATCATTAAAATCTTACTGTCAGTGAAAACACCAACTGTTTTCCGTTCGAACTTTCACCAAAATTCGTCTGAAAACACATAATATTTTATTTCTGATCAGAAATTTGGAAAGTAGGCTTCCTCACGGACAAAATAAAAAAATATACAAATTTCAGTTTCGGGTCAAATTAGGGTTTTCTGCCGGTATAAAATTATAGTGTCAGTAAAAACGCAGACCGGTTTCCGTCTGAGTTTTAAACCCAAATTTTAACTAGAGCTTCCTACCATAAGAGATACTATGAATACGATTTTATTTTATTAAAAATCACTTTCTAACTCTCAATTAAAATATAATTAATTATATTTTAACCGGTTAAACAGCGTAATTAAAAATCAGGCTGTTACATTACTACCCCTCTTAGAAAAAAATTTCCATCCTTCGAATTTCTTGACTCACAACTAGGCAGCATCTTGCATTCGTATTTTAATCTAAAGGTCCTACATCGTATTTCTCATCGCTGTCTTCCCTTAAGTGACAGCGGTAACTTTGTAACAGAATTCATCATTATATAATTCTATTATCCTCGAACTTATCCATCACTACATTCTGTTCATTGTCCTTAACTTTTCACCATAATCTATCATCCTTGATGGGCATAATTAAAACTTAATCCTTTCCTCTTCTTAATATTGATCCACTAGAAAACCTTATTTCAGCATCTAACTTCCACAATTAACACCACCATCAATACTACCTTAACTTCCTACTCAATGTATCCAATCACAGTCTTAGTTCCTTGGAGCGTATTACACTACTCCAGATTATATCAAAATCACCAATTTCAAGTCTCCAAGTAAAACATCCCAACACTCCTTAAGATAAACTACAATCAAAAGAACTACGCCAGTTAGGATTATCTAACTCAACCACTTTGAATTTCTCTAGTAACCTCAATTTACATCAGAAATTATCATTTCTGCTCATATTCAACTTAGGTGAAATTACTATATACACTTTCGTTCATTCTTCCCAAACTCATACAATCCATTTTAACTATGGACGTTAATCATTGCCCTAGATTCCTTAAAGATACTATGCCTCGATCAACATTTGACTTATAGTACTTGTCTCACTCAGTGATATTGATCTTAAGGTTTAACATCCTACCAGTCACAACTATAGCTCAACAAAACTCTCATCACTTTCTTGTCTATTATGCTACATAGACAAACAAAATCTACCAGGTATCAAATACATACCTTGTATAAGATTCGCACATTGAGAGGATTCAGCTCCCCTCTTAGTAAACACTCTTCCAGTGGCCTGAGGTCTGGTCATCTGCTGTCCTGCTGCAGAAACTCCTTTCATTAATTTTTCGCATCAACTTCGGACACACTACCCAACTTCTAAGCATAGTCAAAATCCGATGTGGATTCAACTAGACACAGCCAGTAACAACAACCTAGACCTCACAGTCCGATTAGAATCGAACTGCTCTGATACCAAATCGGACACCTCGTTGTGCCCCGTTGTGTTATTAGATTAAAAACCTTATTAATTAAATTCTTAATCGTGTGCTTAACGCGAAAATACGAAAATATTAAAACTTAAGTTACTAAACCCACAACTCCGATTAATTGAACAGCCCTACATAAGTATATTGTATATACATACATACATACATACATACATACATACATACATACATACATACATACATACATACATACATACATATATATGTCTTATTATAGTAAATACACAACACAGTTTTAGGGTATCCTATCAATAGGTTCCCTCACAGGCATATACTTAAACAAACTATTATAATCAGCGGAAAATAAAACATCTTATAAGACTCACTAGCCCTAGACACTAAACTACATTGTTGGAATCCACAGCTCGTCCTCCTGCATCAGGTTCATACGGAGTTCCATCTAACTCCTCAACAATTGGTTCCTCCATCGGGTCTTCTCGTACGATCACATCAGGAAATAGTACAACATAAAAACATATAGGGGATAAGAAACAGCTCTATCATCAAAAGCAGAAAAGTGTTATAGTATATCATACAATAAATGTCACAGACAATCAACATATATAACTAACAAATCATCCTTGAAACTAAGACATTACCCTCTACCCTCAACCGCACGCAACTAAACCTTTATATTGCCGTGACCACTTCAATCTTGTCACACCATCTCCATCCAAATAGGAATGTTAGTCCTTCGTCCGAACGAGCACTCCCCTCTATCAAATTATATCTATAGTAGCCCAATTGCTACACATAAAACTATATCTCTTGTAGCCCAATTGCTACACATACAACTATATTTCTAGTAGCCCAATCGCTACACATACCATTAGATAAACCTCACCAACTCTTATGGGTCATAACCTATTGCCTCAACCTCTCACTAGAAACTCGTACAAATCCTCAAATCATATCTCATCCATAAAACAACTTAATTAAGCTAGGCACATGTAAATCCCAATCATCCTCTCACTCACAATAACATCTCCCAAACAACATATATCTCTACTTAAAAGATAACTAAGCATAGTAATAAATCAGGCAGATCATGCATAACACAGACAATCATAAATATTCAAATACCACAAAATATCACATAAGCAATAATAATAATAATAATAATAATAATAATAATAATAATAATAATAATAATAATAATAATAATAATAATAATAATAATAATAATAATAATAATAATAATAATAATAATAATAATAATAATAATAATAAACTCAATCAACCTCAGATAAGACAAAATCCTCCTAACGTCGATAAACCTACAATCTCTGAATCACCATTGGTTTTACAGAAAAGGTTTCCAATGTGATTTTGGTCTTGTCGATTACTCAACTACTAGTAGGGTTTAGGTCGAAAAATAATAATGCGCGCTTTCCCGTAGAAGCTCCGAATGCGTCCACGCTACTGCCAAGAACCTCAGCACACTGTCCAACAACATCCACAAATCTGCCACCATCCCTCCTAACACAACCACCATTTCGCTTTGCGTCGAGAGCAACGGCTGGACTTAGGAAAAATCAGATTCAAAATAAGCTCATGAATCCTAGGGAAAAGCTACCAAAACAAGGCTACTGTTCCAACTCCATTCCTCTGGCCACAGAGCTCTATTTAGAAAACCGAACGGTGACAATGAAGAACGATCCTTCCTAAACCTTCTCACAAAGTTTCAGCTCGATCCAACGGTTAAAACATCTCAGATCGCAATTCCTTGGTGACAGCTTAGATGGTATCCGGGTTGAATTTCTCACCTCCTAGGCCTACTGTCCGAGCTTCATATCTCACACTATGGACGTTTATTCCAAATTCTGACCGTTGGATATTAAGGACCACAGGTCTTGAACCTTCTTCTAAAATTTGGGAATATGATTTAATCATAAACCATTTCGTTCATGAGTCAAAATTAGGTTTTCTTATCATTAAAATCTTACTGTCAGTGAAAACACCGACTGTTTTCCGTTCGAACTTTCACCAAAATTCGTCCGAAAACACATAATATTTTATTTCTGATCATAAATTTGGAAAGTAGGCTTCCTCACGGACAAAATATTAAAAATCTACAAATTTCAGTTTTGGGTCAAATTAGGGTTTTCTGCCGGTATAAAATTATACTGTCAGTTAAAAACGCAGACCGGTTTCCGTCTGAGTTTTAAACCCAAATTTTAACTAGAGCTTCCTACCATAAGAGAGACTATGAATACGATTTTATTTTATTAAAAATCACTTTCTAACTCTCATATTAAAATATAATTAATTATATTTTAACTGGTTAAACAGCGTAATTAAAAATCAGGCTGTTACAGGCATCAAAGAATATTATGGCAAGTCTAATTCACGAAGGCGGGTCGTCGATGGGGATGCACTCAGAGAATCCATCACACAACAGCTCTTCTTGAACCCAGCCATTACAGGCCATCTGATAAGCCACTTCTTATCCAATCCAGATTTCAAGCAGGCGCTTGTTAGGGAGCTTGTCTCCGTGGGTTCCCAGGACACCGTGGGTGCTGCCAACCCTTCACATGTGAGTACAAAAGAGAGCTATAATAGGACACATGTGGAGGTGGATGAGTTGGCAGATAGGGAGCGGGAGGTGGAGATCCGACGCCGTGAGTTGAGTTGGAAGCGAAACGGCGGGAGTTTGAGCTGGCGCAGCGGAGCTCGAGTTGGCACGGAAGGTATATATTCATTATTAATGTCCAAATTTGTCAATTAATTGCTTATGTTTTTTTTTTTAACTATCAACAACTTATATACCTGATTTATTTAATATTGAAGGCAAAGGCGGGTAAGATGTCTCTCATGACTCGGTTGTTCTCGATTGGCGAGGATTATGGGAACATGCTTTTTCAATGGGAGTTGGAGCATGATGGTTGGCTGGCACGCCCACTTCATGAGCATGAGCTTGGATTTGTATTCTGTGGTGACTATATTGGGGATTTTTGCAATGATGGCCGGCAACTATCCACCGCGATTGTGAGTCTTTGGTCGACGTAAGTATGCTTTATAATTTTATAATTAATTCAATTGATATATTTTATTTGAATTTTATGATTTACTGTATTCATATCGTAGGTATCTCCATCGACTTCAACTCGATATGGGCTCCAACCAATTCGGTTTCTTAGAGCCCTACTCCCTTCGGCCTGAATTCTTTGCCAATCACAACGAAGTCACAGCGTACTTAACGAGATTACTGGGAGGTGATGATTGCAAGGAGCTATATCTGGCATCGTACATAATGGGAGGGCATTGGCAGTTGCTCATAATTCATCCTGCTAGGCATACTGTCATCTTCCTATGCTCTCTCCACCAGAACCCGCCACGGGAGGGGGTGGAACCTATCAATAGGTTAGTAATTAATCTTCTATTTAATTTAAGTTTTAACATTTAATTTAATTTTATGCGACACATGATGAATTTGTTAATTGACATGGATATTCTGTTTATGATAGTGCGCTGAAGACTTGTAGTTTGAGTTGTGCCAACGGGAGGAGTAGGACTTTTAAGTCTAAAGGAAATCCTAACTAGATTATCCTCAAGGTTGCTAGTTTGTTAAATAGTATATAACATTAGAATTACTAATTACTAATTCCAAATATATATGTTTATTTAACTGACATTAAATTTCATTTCTTTCGTCGTCTCGATATCAGACATACGGTTGGTCGTGTGGATATTATGTGATGCATCATATGCTGAACATAGTCTCCTCATCTATTACAGAGGGATGGAAGAAGGTAATACTTAATTAAACAACTTATTTAATTATATATTTTAGTTTTCCTTTTCCTTGCCTTAATTAATGTTACCGTGATTTATTTGAACGTGTGCAGGCTTTTAACAGCGACCAATCTCCTCTTGACAAAAAACAGTTCAAAGACTTGAGGACGCGGTTTGCAGAATTTTTCTTCAAGTATGCTAAAGAGAAAGGATTGCCCGAAAGTATACCTCAGGAGTATATAGAAGATGTGTAGTTAGTAATTAGTATAGAAACTTATTATATGTAGGTGTGTAATAATTAGTATAGAAACTTTTAGTTATGTTTTATCCCCCCATTTGTTCCTTTGTATGTATATACTTTTCTTTTATTAATGAAATTTAAGTAAAGACTGTTACTAGACTGTATACTGGACTGGACTGTTTACTGAATGCAGGGATAGCTGGGGGTAGTGTTATTTTAACAGAAATTTTTAAAAAATAAATAAATCTCTTAACGTCAGTTGTTTCTATTAACGTCAGTTGTTTAATAAAACTGACGTTAAAAATTTAACTATTAACGTCAGTTCATTAATACAACTGACGTTAGTTTTAAACTAAACAACTGACGTTAATAGTTTAACTTTTAACGTCAGTTATTTAAACAACTGACGTTAAAATATTAACTATTAAGGTCAACTGTATTTACATCAGACATTATTCTGATG
This sequence comes from Echinosophora koreensis, assembly GCA_035048595.1. Lineage (NCBI taxonomy): Eukaryota > Viridiplantae > Streptophyta > Magnoliopsida > Fabales > Fabaceae > Echinosophora > Echinosophora koreensis. The sequence goes on from JAPCYP010000077.1 coordinate 1,919,545, forward strand.
TGTAAAATCAATTTTGACTGACGTAAAAAGCACTTATTGCACTAGTGCAAGGGAGCCTTGACCCCACGATTTGGGTCTAAGGTTACGTTGAACGTTGACGTTGAAGTCTTGGGAGCTTCATGGCCCAAGCAAGGAGATGGTTGAGATTGTTTGTTGTTGTGCCATTTGCATAGAGCGTTGAAGTTGTTGATGGGGGAGGTTCGACATAGGGGAGATCGCCCGAGAGTACGGTGATCTGGCCATCCACGGTAGGTCACCCATGGTTTGGTGACCGAGGCCCTCCGTGATGAGGCATCCACGGTTTGATGCGTTGGCTATCCATGGGGTTCACCCAAGGTTTGGTGAACTGCCGGTGTTGGTGCTTTTATGGCCAATACGGATATGTAACTCCAAAGTCGTTCATCCTGAGTTAGTTTGGATCCACATGCATAGACGGAGTAGCGGAATAGTTGATGCATTGCGCAGCATAGCATACTTGCTTGATATAATATTGTTGGATCTTGATGTATGCTTATGTTGTATGTTTACCTTGCTTACTATTCCCATGATGTAAATGTTTACATGAATCTTACTCCCTGTTATTTGTTGTGTTTGGCCTGATCGGTATTTTGCAGAGGATGACGAGCAGCCCGGAGAGGAGTGACTCTGAGGAGCCGCCACTCATAGTTAGGGCTTGTTTATGTTTAGTTGTTTTTCAGTTGTATTCCGAGAGTTTTATTTTCCGGAACGGTTATACCAGCTCTGAGTAGTGACATCGGGGTTGGGTAGTTATTTCATCATGTTTTATTGATTTTTAAACTTGGTTTGTTTTTCCGCGTTGTAACTGGTTCATGTAGGACTTTTCTACCCATGGACAAATGATTTATTTTATTCCGTAAATGCATGTTGTTTTTATTTAATTTATTTTTATAAATGCTTTATAACATGCGGGGTAGAAGGGTGTCACATTTAGTGGTATCAGAGCAGTTCGACCTTGTTTGGACGTGGTATAAGTCTATTGTGAGTCTGTTGTGTGACTCTGGTTTGAATTGTCTATACTTGTATAGATAATCATGCTTTAAATTAGTTGCCTGTAGCTTTTACTCGCTTAAGTTTCTGTATTAAAAGTTGTTTTGGGTATGTATAGGAACTAATGGCCGGTAGAGGATGCAACGATCAGGCAATTGCTGACGCATTGGCACTCCTAGCCAATGCTATTGGTCAGGTCAACCCTAACAACAACGATGGGCCAGATGAGTTCCAGGGACTGGATAAGTTCCAGAGGAACAACCCTCCATCTTTCAAGGGAGCGTACGACCCAAAAGGAGCACTGTTGTGGCTGAGGGAGACAGAGAAGATCTTCCAAGCCATGGATTGCAATGATCAGCAGAAGCTCATCTTTGCTACCTTCATGCTGACCGAGGAGGCAGAGCACTGGTGCGATAACTGCAAGCAGAGGATGCAGGCTGAGGGCACAGCGGTTACATGGGCTGTGTTCAGGCAGAGATTCCTGGAAAAATACTTTCCAGCGGATATCAGAGACAAGAAAGAGATAGAGTTCTTGTCTTTGAGGCAGGCGTCGCTGTCAGTCGGTGACTATGCGGCCAAGTTTGAGGAGCTAGCGAGGTACTACACCCCTTACCAGCATGAGACAGATGATCGCTCCAAGTGTGTGAAGTTTGAAGCGGGTCTTCGGCCAGAGATCAAACAGGCCATCAGTTATCAGGAGATCAGAGTTTTTCCGATTCTGGTCAACAAATGCCGGATTTACGAGGATGCCAGTCAGTTCAGAGTTGCCAGTTCCAGAGGATCGGATAGTCAGAGTGGTAAGAGGACTGACCAGAGGGACAAGGGCAAGCAGCGATATGCTCCGACCCGCAGGGAATTCAAGCAGAGTGGCAAGAAGCCACAGTTTCAGCAGGATGGGTTTAGGGGCGGGTTCTCTAATGCCTCTAGACCCATGAGGTGCGGCAAGTGTGGTGTTACGGATCACTACTCGTCTCAGTGCAAGGAGACGCAGGTTATCTGCTTCAGATGTGGCAAGCCAGGACACATCAGCCGAGAGTGTGAAGGAGCCAAGGTCGAACCTCCCAGCGCCAGCAAGAATCAGAAGTCTCAGGCCAACCGACTGAAGACCACTGGAAGAGTCTTTACTCTTAGTGGAACTGAAGCCTCCGAGGCTGATGACTTGATCCAAGGTACATGTTTTATTGATGGAACTCAATTGACTGTATTGTATGATTCGGGTGCTACTCACTCGTTTATATTGCATGATAGGGTCAAGAGTCTTGAATTGCCTGTTACTTTTCTTGAGTTTGATTTGTTGGTTTCTACACCTACAAATAAACCTGTTTCTACTTCTTATGCATGCAAGAACTGTCATATAGTTATAAATGATAAAACCTTCATTGCTGATCTTGTATGCTTGCCTTTGAAAGACCTGGATATTATTCTAGGCATGGACTGGTTATCTTCCAACCATGTCCTCCTGAACTGTTTTGATAAAACCTTGATTTTCGGAACTCCAAAGGAGTCTAAGAATCTGGACCTTCTCTCTGCCAGCCAAGTTCGAGCTTCGATGAAAGACGAAGCCCAACTATACATGATGTTAGCTTCCCTGGAAGTAGAGAGCAGCCCTCCTGATGTCGCCAGCGTGCCGGTTGTGTGGGAATTTCCTGAAGTGTTTCCGGGGGATGTTTATAACTTACCCCCAGAGAGAGATGTTGAGTTCACCATAGACTTAGTGCCTGGCACCGGGCCAATCTCCATAGCACCCTATAGAATGTCTCCTCTAGAGCTAGCTAAGTTGAAGGAACAGTTGGAGGACCTGATGAAGAAGCAGTTCATTAGGCCTAGTGTGTCTCCATGGGGAGCACCTGTGTTATTGGTGAAAAAGAAGGATGGTAGTATGAGGTTGTGTGTCGACTTTCAGCAGCTCAACAAGGTGACCATAAAGAATCGATATTCCCTCCTTAGGATTGATGATCTTATGGACCAGTTGATGGGCGCTTGCGTTTTTTCAAAGATAGATTTGAGGTCAGGGTACCATCAGATTCGGGTTAAGTCTGAGGACATCCCGAAGACAGCGTTTAGGACGCGATAAGGTCACTACGAGTATCTGGTTATGCCTTTTAGTGTGACCAACGCTCCTGCGATGTTCATGGACTACATGAACAACACCTTTCACCCTTACTTGGATAAGTTTGTGGTGGTGTTCATAGATGACATTGTAGTGTACTCCAAGAGTAAGAAGGAACATGAGGAACACCTGAGGGTTGTCTTGCAGACCCTTAAGGAAAAGCAGTTGTATGCTAAGTTGTCTAAGTTGAGTTCTGGTTAGAGGAAGTGAGCTTCTTAGGACATGTCATCTCTGAGGGTGGCATAGCAGTGGAGCCAGCTAAGGTAGAGACGGTGCTCCAGTGGGAAGCGCCAAAGTCTGTAACCGAGATTAGGAGTTTCTTGGGGTTAGCCGGGTACTATAGGCGGTTTATAGAAGGTTTCTCTAAGATAGCTTTACCCTTAACCCGTCTCACCAAGAAGGGACAGTTGTTTGTGTGGGACTCTAAGTGTGAAGAGAGTTTCCAAACCCTTAAGGATAGGTTGACATCAGCACCAGTGTTAGTTTTGCCAGATCCTAGTGAACCCTTCGTGGTTTACTGCGATGCTTCTAAGCAAGGGTTAGGTGGTGTGTTGATGCAGAATGGTAAGGTAGTTGCTTATGCTTCTAGGCAGTTAAAAACCCATGAGAAGAACTACCCTACCCATGACCTAGAGCTAGGAGCCGTGGTATTTGCCTTAAAGATCTGGAGGCATTACCTGTATGGAGCGAGGTTTGAGGTTTTTAGTGATCATAAGAGTTTGAAGTATCTCTTTGATCAAAAGGAGTTGAATATGAGGTAGCGTAGGTGGATGGAGTTCTTAAAGGACTATGACTTCGAGCTGACCTATCACTCAGGAAAGGCCAATGTGGTGGCCGATGCCTTAAGTAGGAAAACCCTGCATGTCTCTTCTTTGATGGTTAGGGAGATGGATCTGATTGAGGAATTTAGAGACCTTAGTCTAGCTTGTGAGTTTACCCCTAAGAGTATTAGGCTTGGTACCTTGAAGGTTACGAACAGTTTAATGGATCAGACTAGAAAGGGTCAGAAGTTAGACAATTTCTCTTGGACCAATGAGAGTTGCTCGCTCAGGGTAGAGGCCTAAGTTTTAAGGATGGCAGTGATGATATCTTGAGGTTCAAGGATAGAGTTTGCATACCTGATGTTCCTAAGCTTAGGAAGTTAATCCTTGAAGAATGACATAGGAGTGGATTGAGTGTGCACCCAGGTGCCACTAAGATGTATCAGGACCTTAAGAGAATGTTTTGGTGGCCTAGGATGAAAAAGGATGTAGCTGAGTTTGTGTATGCGTGCTTAGTTTGCCAGAAGGCTAAGATCGAGCATCAGAGGCCTTCGGGTAAGTTGCAACCTTTGAGTATCCCAGAATAGAAATAGGATAGCATCTCCATGGATTTCGTGTCTGGACTCCCTAGGACTCCAGCTGGTTTTAAGGCTATATAGGTTGTTGTGGATAGACTCACTAAGTCTGCCCACTTCATTCCGATGAATATGGAGTATCCATTAGAGAAGTTGGCTAAGCTGTATATCAAAGAGATAGTTAGGCTTCATGGTGTACCCTCTGGCATAGTTTCAGATAGAGACCCGAGGTTTACCTCTAGGTTTTGGAATAGTTTGCAAGAGGCTTTAGGGACAAAGCTTAGGCTTAGTTCAGCTTACCACCCACAAACTGATGGGCAGTCTGAGCGGACCATCCAGTCCTTAGAGGACTTGTTGAGGGCTTGTGTGTTAGAACAGTCTGGTAGTTGGGACAAGTTTTTGCCCCTGATAGAGTTCACCTACAACAACAGTTTCCATTCCAGCATTGGGATGGCACCTTATGAAGCTCTTTATGGGAGGAGATGTAAGACACCCTTGTGTTGGAGTGAACCTAGTGATAGTGTGGTGCTAGGGCCAGAGATAGTCCAGGAAACAACAGAAAGGATTAAGTTGGTTCGGGAAAAGATGAGAGTTGCACAGAGTAGGCAAAAGAGCTATCATAATAAAAGGAGGAAGGCGCACGAATTCCAGGAAGGCGATCATGTATTCTTGAGAGTTACCCCGATGACTGGGGTTGGTAGCGTGATGAAGGCGAGGAAACTTACTCCGAGGTTCATTGGTCCTTACCAAATCCTTAAAAGAGTCGGTGAAGTAGCCTATCAACCAGCCTTGCCACCGTTCTTGTCAAATCTCCACAATGTTTTTCATGTGTCTCAACTCAGAAAGTACATCCATGACCCTAGTCACGTGATAGTTCCCAACACAATACAGTTAAAAGAGAACTTGACATTTGAGGTGTTACCCCTTCGAGCCGAGGATAGGAGGGTGAAGCAGCTAAGAGGTAAAGAGATTCCCTTGGTCAAGGTAGTTTGGAGCGGGGCAACTGAGGAAAGCGCTACCTGGGAGTTCGAGAGCAAGATGATGGAGGCGTACCCACATCTTTTCGTTTGAGGTACGTAGAAATTTAGAGGACGAAATTTTTATAAGGGGGGTGGAATTGTAACACCCCGTTTTTCGTAAGTGTTTTATAAAGTCAGATGAGCACACCCGTGCTTAAAGTCAGAAGCCTGTTTCTGATTTTAAGTTGAGCACGACCGTGTTCAACAGTGAGCACGACCATGCTCAACAATGAGCACCCCCGTGCTCAATGTGCTGACCGCGTCTCGGTAACACTAAGTTGAGCACGACCGTCACTAGTGCAATAAGTGCTTTTTACGTCAGTCAAAATTGATTTTACACGTCATAATAATGTCGGACGTAAATACAGCTGACGTTAATATTTAATATTTTAACGTCAGTTGTTTAAATAACTGACGTTAAAAGTAAAACTATTAACGTCAGTTGTTTAATAAAACTGACGTTAATAGTGTAAAACTAACGTCAGTTGTATTAATGAACTGAAGTTAATAGTTAAATTTTTAACGTCAGTTTTATTAAACAACTGACGTTAATAGAGTATCTTTTTTTAAAAAAATACTATTAACATCAGTTGTTTGAAACAATTGACGTTAAGAGATTTATTTTCTTAAAAAAATTTCTTTTAAATAACACTACCCCAGCTATCCCTGCATTCAGTAAACATTATCCCAGTAATATTCATGTCAATTAACCAATCCCTGCATTCAGTAAACAGTCCAGTCCAGTATACAGTCTAGTAACAGTCTTCACTTAAATTTCATTAATAAAAGAAAAGTATATACATACAAAGGAACAAATGGGGGGATAAAACATAACTAAAAGTTTCTATACTAATTACTACACACCTACATATAATAAGTTTCTATACTAATTACTAACTACACATCTTCTATATACTCCTGAGGTATACTTTCGAGCAATCCTTTCTCTTTAGCATACTTGAAGAAAAATTCTGCAAACCGCGTCCTCAAGTCTTTGAAGTCTTTTGTGTCAAGAGGAGATTGGTCGCTGTTAAAAGCCTGCACACGTTCAAATAAATCACGGTAACATTAATTAACGCAAGGAAAAGGAAAACTAAAATATAAAATTAAATAAGTTGTTTAATTAAGTATTACCTTCTTCCATCCCTCTGTAATAGATGAGGAGAGACTATGCTCAGCATATGATGCATCACATAATATCCACACGACCAACCGTCTATCTGATATCGAGACTATGAAAGAAATGAAATTTAATGTCAGTTAAATAAACATATATATTTGGAATTAGTAATTAGTAATTCTAATGTTATATACTATTTAACAAACTAGCAACCTTGAGGATAGTCCAGTCAGGATTTCCTTTAGACTTAAAAGTCCTACTCCTCCCGTTGGCACAGCTCAAACTACAAGTCTTCAGCGCACTATCATAAACAGAATATTCATGTCAATTAACAAATTCATCATGTGTTGCATAAAATTAAATTAAATGTTAAAACTTAAATTAAATAGAAGATTAATTACTAACCTATTGATAGGTTCCACCACCTCCCGTGGCGGGTTCTGGTGGAGAGAGCATAGGAAGATTACAGTATGCCTGGCAGGATGAATTATGAGCAACTGCCAATGCCCTCCCATTATGTACGGTGCCAGATATAGCTCCTTGCGATCATCACCTCCCAGTATCTTGTTAAGTACGCTGAGACTTGGTTGTGATTGGCAAAGAATTCAGGCCGAAGGGAGTAGGGCTCTAAGAAGCCGAATTGGTCGGAGCCCATATCGAGTTGAAGTTGATGGAGATACCTACGATATGAATACATTAAATAAAATTCAAATAAAATATATAAATTGAATTAATTATAAAATTATAAAGCATACTTACGTCGACCAAAGACTCACAATCGCGGTGGATAGTTGCTGGCCATCATTGCAAAAATCTGCAATATCGTCACCACAGAATAGAAATCCAAGCTCATGCTCATGAAGTGGGCGTGCCAGCCAACCATCATGCTCCAACTCCCATTGAAAAAGCACGGGTGCATAATCCTCGCCAATCGAGAACAACCGAGTCATGAGAGACATCTTACCCGCCTTTGCCTTCAATATTAAATAAATCAGGTATATAAGTTGTTGATAGTTAAAAAAAAAACATAAGTAATTAATTAACAAATTTGGATATTAACAATGAATATATACCTTCCGTGCCAACTCGAGCTCCCGCTGCGCCAGCTCAAACTCCCGCCGTTTCGCTTCCAACTCAAGCTCGCGGTGTCGGATCTCCACCTCCCACTCCCTATCTGCCAACTCATCCACCTCCACATGTGTCCTATTATAGCTCTCTTTTGTGCTCACATGTGAAGGGTTGGCAGCTCCCGCGGTGTCCTGGGAACCAACAGAGACAAGCTCCCTAACAAGCGCCTGCTTGAAATCTGGGTTGGATAAGAAGTGGCTTATCAAATGGCCTGTAATGGCTGGGTTTGAGAAAAGCTGATGTGTGATGGATTCTCTAAGTGCATCCTCATCGACGACCCGCCTTCGTGAACTAGACTTGCCATAATATTCTTTGATGCCCACCGTCTCTGGAACACCGATCACCCGACCAGGATGGTCGTCCTTGCCTAGAGCAGTGAGCAATATATCCCGGCGTCCAGAAGGGACGAATGAGCCCTGGGAGCATTTTTCCTTAAGCTCCATCTACAATAAAGAATTGAAAAAATGTGTAAGAGAAAGGTGTTCCTTAAAAATATCAACCATATATAGATTACAAATATCAACTATAAATGCATATAGTTAGTTACTTACAATCTTATCTGCCACATCATGAGTGGCTTCAGCTTTAAAAGAGCCTTTCTTTGTCATCCGACCGGCTAACCAGACATCCTCGCGCGGGATGGGTGACGGAGGACTAACTGGTGTGCCCTCAGGCACCTCTCCATTTGCTATCCTCGCAGCCAGCTCCTCCTGCTTCACCCTCAGCTTCTCCGCCATCATCTCGTCGATCCTAGTGGCGTACCCACCCTGAGACAAGGTGTGGGAGTGGATGTTCTTAGCTTGATTCTTCCTACCCCTCTCCAGCTTAGTCTGTTTAAACAAAAACACATAATTAATAGAGTTAAATACATTTAATTTCTTTACTTAAATGATCTTGAAGAAGCATAAATAAATCAACTTTATCAACTAACCTGAAATTTGGCATCATGTCGACTCCTAACAAAGTCATCCCACGTCCCCCTATCAATCCAGGGGTAATCCAAGAACATCTTTTCAAGCTTCTTCTTCCCATATACATAGAACCTAGTAAGATCATGCTTGAACCCACTCCAGCGCCTTGCCCCAAATGAGAGCCATTTCTTCCGATGATGCTCGTCATTTGGCACGGTCCAAGCTATCTACACATTAAATACATATAACAAGCAGGATGAATTAGAACTCGAATAATTATTTAATAATGTACATCAAAAGAATGTAAAAGTAAAATACCATGATAGCCTCCCAAATCTGATCCTTAACGTTCTGTGGAACGTCATCCCAATGGTTGTATAGGATGCTAACGTGCTGCTTGGTTTGTAGAATCACCCACGTTTTAAATGCTTTAGCATGGGGGCCTTGGGGCTTTAGTTTAGCATCAAAGGACACCTCAAGCTTCTAACCACTTTGCCTAGCTTTCTCTAATTTATTCAATGACGTGGCTCCTCTACCCCGTTTCCTCCGAGACTGTGATGTCTGTTTGGACAAAAAAATGTTAAATTAGAGGGTTATGTATAACAAGGATAAATAAAGAATATATAAAGAACTTAAACTTACATTATAAATACTGGTTAAATTTTATATAACATGTAAACTTGCAGTATCATCAGGCGTAGGCCCCATAGTGTCCTCTCGTGCATGCAGGTCCAAGTGATCCATGTGTATGCCTATTCAGAAACGGTAAATATTAAAATATATTTTTTTAACATGGATAACTAAAGATAAATCAAAAATAGCATACTCACATAACCTATGTTAGAGATAAGCTATGGCTTATCACACATACTCAGAGAAACATCAAAAATATCATAGGAAATAATGATTTCTTTGCCTCAAATAAATCTAAAACGTATGATACTAATGTTCAATTAGACAAGTCTATGCCATATTAAGCACCAACATACAGTTCAGTGCATTCCCTAAACAAGCAACAACGTAACATACAGTTCACTACAGTTCAGTGCATTCCCAAATTTACTTAACATAAAAAATGCAGCCCATATCAAAATTACAGGAACATAACAACCTCAAGAAACAGTTTCAACTAATCCAAAATCCCACAAGCAAACATACACAAATTGAGAAAAACAAAAGGTTCTACAAGCAAGTTCTAACAACTGAAAAGAAAGACAACAAAATAAAAAAGTGAAGAGATTAGGGTTCATATTATGGTTCAATACCTTAAAGATGGGAGATGGAAAGGCGCTCGAGTGTGGTGGCCGCGCACGGTACAGAACCTGTTAAAGATGGGAGAGGGAGTTGTGAAAGATTAGGGTTAGGGCACGCGATGGAGAGGGGAGAGAGAGAGAGAGAGAGAGAGAGAGAGAGAGAGAGAGAGAGAGAGAGAGAGAGAGAGGAGCACGCGGTGGAGAGGACCTAATGGTGGTGGCGGTGGACAAGAGCACGCGGTGGAGAGGAGATCACTTGGAAGGGTGAGGGAAGAGAAGGTTTCAGAGAGAACAGATAACAGAGTGAGTGAAAGGAGCGCGGGTAACGTATATTTGCTAAAAAAATTAAAAACTACCTTTAACGTCAGTCTTTACAAGAACTGACGTTAAAGGTTAAGTCACTCACTTTTAACGTCCGTTCTATAAACAACTGACGTTAAAAGTTAACTTTTAACGTCAGTTGTTTATAGAACGGACGTTAAAAGTGACTGACTTAACTTTTAACGTCAGTTCTTATAACGACCGACGTTAAAAGTGAATTAAGGGAACCTGATATTTACCAAACTGCCACCGCCTCCTTTTTGACGTCTAACTTTTGGTTAACTGACGTAAACCTTTCTCGTTTATTGTATATTATGCACTAGTGCATGCTCAAGGGTGAGCACGACCGTGCTCAGGTGCAGCCTTTATATAGTTGGCACAGAAACCAAGAGTGATGCGAAACCCTATTTTTGTGTTGGCAGCCGTCACCAGTTTCGGCCAGAGTGACCTCTTTCCCTACTTCCTCTAAACGCAACCCATTTCTGGAGTTTTGGAAGCCTTTGGGAGCCCCCTATGAGTCTTGTTGGTCTAGAGGTAACGTTCCCTTCCTTTGTGTTTTCCTTTTCGTGTTTTAAATCGGAAACTAACGGGATTAATCTTGTTTAACCAAGGTGTGGAAGGCTAGTTGAGACACGTTGGGAACCGTGATCGTTACACTGTTTGGAGCTTACAGTAGAGCTACCTTCAATCCAAGTATGGGGAGAAGGGATTGTAACCATTAGGCAGTGGGGTTAGTGTAAGGTAAAAAGGTCCCCCATGACCCCGGTATCGTTGTATGTTGTATGATTTACATGTTAAATACCGTTTCTGTCAATAACATGCTATATTTGGTTGATTGTGTTTTTATATGTATGTTATGGACATGTTGGTTATTAGTATGATATGATGATTTGTGTTATCATTGGTTGATGTTATGATTTAATTATGTTGTTGTCGTTGTGACTGTTGCGATGATGGTTTGGTTGATAAAATATGTAATTGGTTATTTAGGTGTAAAAACGTGTTAAGTTTAAGGGAATTAATCCCTAAATTAATTGGTTGGAAACTGTGTTGAAACCCTGCACAGAACAGCACTGTCGCGCGATGAGAACGACCGTGCTGAATAGGGAGCACGACCGTGCTCCCATTTGAATTCTGGAAAATGGCTGCGCTGTTCAGCACGGCCATGCAGGTCAAAAAGCACGACCGTGCTTCACTTAAAAGGGCAGCACGCCCTCATGTGTCCAAGCACGACCGTGCTGGGGTTTAAGCACGACTATGCTGACCCCTCCTGGACAGAAATACAATTAAAGGACTTAAGGGGTTTTAAACCCCATTCCCCAATGATGATAAGTTGAGATAGCTAATCAAAGAGGAAGATTAGACAACCTGGTTAATAATTATCTAAGATGATTAAGATAATAAGATGTTAAGTCGGTATCCGTTGGGTTACCGCATGTTGATAAGTTGAAGTCTTGGGTGTTTATTGACCCAAGCATGTTGAGTTGAACCTTGGTGCTTATTGGCCAAGGGAGCCTTGACCCCACGGTTTGGGTCTAAGGTTACGTTGAACATTGACGTTAAAGTCTTGGGAGCTTCATGGCCCAAGCAAGGAGGTGGTTGAGATTGTTTGTTGTTGTGCCATTTGCATAGAGCATTGGAGTTGTTGATGGGGGAGGTTCGACATAGGGGAGATGGCCCGAGAGTACAGTGATCTGGCCATCCATGGTAGGTCACCCATGGTTTGGTGACCGAGGCCCCCTATGATGAGGCATCCACGGTTTGATGCGTTGGCTATCCATGGGGTTCACCCAAGGTTTGGTGAAATGCCGGTGTTGGTGCTTTTATGGCCAATACGGATATGTAACTCCAAAGTCGTTCATCCTGAGTTAGTTTGGATCCACATGCATAGATGGAGTAGCGGAGTAGTTGATGCATTGCACAGCATAGCATACTTGCTTGATATGATATTGTTGGATGTTGACGTATGCTTATGTTGTATGTTTACCTTGCTTACTATTCTCATGCTGTATATGTTTACATGAATCTTACTCCCTGTTATTTGTTGTGTTTGGCATGATCGGCATTTTGCAGAGGATGACGAGCAACACGGAGAGGAGTGACTCTGAGAAGCCGCTACTCATAGTTAGGGCTTGTTTATGTTTAGTTGTTTTTCAGTTGTATTCCGATAATTTTATTTTCCGGAACGGTTATACCAGCTCTGAGTAGTGACATCGGGGTTGGGTAGTTATTTTATCATGTTTTATTGATTTTTAAACTTGGTTTGTTTTTCCGCGTTGTAACTGGTTCATGTGAGACTTTTCTACCCATGGACAAATGATTTATTTTATTCAGTAAATGCATGTTTTTATTTAATTTCTTTTTATAAATGCTTTATAACATGCGGGGTAGAAGGGTGTCACAGTACCCGTGCAACGCACGGGTTATCTAATATGTATATCAATTGAAATTGAACTTAACTTCAAATATTATAAGTATGGATATGATAGTATATCAATTGAGATTGAAAGTTAAAATGAAATTTAAAAGTATGGATATAATATATAGAAGATTGTAACTTAAAAGCAAAAGTTAATTATAGTTGGCATAGTATGTTGCTTAAGTCTGCTGCTTAAAGTATTACACAGCCCAGTCAAAAAAAAAAAAAAAGTATTAGAGCCAAAAGAATCTGATATAAAAATTAGTATGAATGCAATCTCCTATCTTCCAATTATAATCAAGTCATTGTGTTGGGCTTCAATACGTTGGGATGCTAGCCTTTTCAGAAAATAAAATGAATAAGGACCAATAAAAAACTTTTATAGTTTATAAGGCATAAAGCATTGATATAATCAAAGGAACCCTGGGCTTTCATAATTTTGGGCTATTAGCGTTGACCATAAGCAACAAAAACAAAGGATTCAGATTTTGAAAAGAATATTATAGTTTTAAAAGCATTAATGTTTTAATTTTGATAAGGTAAAAACTATAACTTTGTGATAGTATTTTAGTCAAACCATCTTTAAAAAGTGCAACAAAATACTGTGTGGCTAAATCTATATCATATACGGCAAGGTTAAAACTATAAACAACCATTAAGCTAATAGGAGATACCCAAAAAAAAAAAACAAGAAGAAGAAGAAGAAGACACTTCAAATTAAAAGCAGATAAGGCTTAACATAAGATCCAAGCTATACAAAAAAACACCACCAGTAGAAGCACTAAAGCCCTATTACAAAGGTTGGGAACGGAATAACAAAGCAGGGGGATAAGAGTACTTTGGGTCTTACCCTATTTTGAACTCTTATCATTCCTTATCTGAGTATGTGAATAATTAACATTCAAAAATAAATGACCTAGGTTCTTTTGCTGAAAAAAGAAACCAAAAGTGAACTCAGGGGAAGTAATTGCCTTTTTTAAATAAGATTTTACAGTAAAATCATACAATTAGAAAGGGACAAACAGCATATATAACTTGCTGCTACAATGCCACTTTTAGTAAAAGAAACGGTCCTTTAGATGGATTAAAATATATATATATATATATAATATATATATATATATATATATATATATATATATATATATATATATATATATATATATATATATATATATATATGATTCCAAATTCATATATTTTTGAAGTTAATTCATAGTTTAAGTATATATTATGACAACATCATCACTTAGGATAAAGTATGTATGTGATATTTAGGTTGTAGCATTCCAAGATGTTGACCAGCTAGAAATAGTGAGGTTGAAAGCATGAATATATAAGGTATTAAGGAGATGAGGCGCAGGTTCCTCAATCAGAAAACAATGAGGAGAAGCCTAAGTGATCCTGAACTTGAAGAAGTTCTGGGGTTCAAGGATTCGGGTTTCTCATTTGAGAAAGAAACCTTAAGCCCAAGTTTAGCTAACATGTTTCCTGGTTTGCAAGAGAAAACTAGAGATGAGATAGATGAAGATAAAGCAGCAACAAAAATGTTGCCTGGACAACAGGATCGACAACTATACGGGACAACCCGTATAGTTGCACAGTGTAGTGTTACTGTGCTGCACTGTGCGGCACTGTAGCTCTACACTGTTCACTTTTTTTTTTTTATAATTTCGAAATTTAAAAAAAATGCATTTGTTTTTTGTTTTAGAGCACCGCTATTTAGTACGAGGGTTTAAGTACAAACCATCGACGAATAACGTGTCAGTCTTTATATTTTGTATGTTATTTAATAATTAAAATACAATTTTAAAAAAAAATTATTAGAAACCAGTTCCTCTTCCTCCTTTGGGTTGCCACTCCCCGTTGCTTTGTCTTTCTCCATTGCCGCCGATGGGTTGCCGCTAGTGGTGGTTTGCTTCTTCACCAGCGGTATTTTTCCTCCTCTGCACATGGTAAGCACACTCCGGTTCCCATGGAAGAACTGGTGAAGCAATCACGAGGGCGGGAAATCCGACGGCGGCGGTTCTCGGCGTTGGTGGTTACGCAGGAGAAGGGATCGACTGTTGAACTCAGTTGTCACGGTGGCGGTGCAAAAACAGTGGGTGTGATGGTGTGTGGCTAGGGAGTAGTAACACTTCTTAGACAACGGTGACACGACGGCAAGCGACAACCCGAGGTGGGGTGCAATATTGGCTGTCATAAAGACTGATGGAGGCTACTGCGTTATGGTATCGAGGTAGAGGGCCATACACGTACTGTGCGGTGGTTCTTGAGGCGATGTTTGATGGTGTGCTACAGAGCAGTGGCTGTGCTTGGTGGGGAGCTAGCTGTAGGAACTGGTTTGCAAGTGGCAGGAATGGTGGTTTTTTGGGTAGAATGGGTTTGAAGCAGAGAGAGAAGTTGGAGAAGAAAGAGAAAAAGCGAAGATAAAACAGAAATAGGCAATGAGGAAGAGTTTTTACGAATTAAGAGAAGAAGAAGATAATTAAGACGGAAAAGAGGGAATGGGGGTCTGCGTGACACCGTTCGTACCAGTTTTTACGAATTTACATTCGTACTAACTAGCATTTTCCTTTGTTTTAACATTTTTTAAGTATGTGCAAATATCTGGTTAATCAGGTATAAATATCTGGTGAATCACGTTCATTTTCTGGTTAATGGGTTTTTTTTTAGAAATAAAATTTTGGTTAAGTATGTGCAAATATCTGGTGAATCAGGTACAAATATCTGGTGAATTCGGTTCATTATCTGGTTAATGGGTTTTTTTTAGAAATAAAATTTTTGGTTAAGCATGTGCAAATATCTGGTTAATCAGGTACAAATATCCGGTGAATCACGTTCATTATCTGGTTAATGGGTTTTTTTTAGAAATAAAATTTTTGGTTAAGCATGTGCAAATATCTGGTTAATCAGGTACAAATATCCGGTGAATCACGTTCATTATCTGGTTAATGGGTTTTTTTTAGAAATAAAATTTTTGGTTAAGCATGTGCAAATATCTGGTTAATCAGGTACAAATATCCGGTGAATCACGTTCATTATCTGGTTAATGGGTTTTGTTGTGAAATAAAATTTTGGTTAAGTATGTGCAAATATCTGGGTAATCAGGTACAAATATCTGGTGAATTCGGTTCATTACCTGGTTAATGGGTTTTTTTGAGAAATAAAATTTGTGGTTAAGTATGTGCAAATATCTGGGTAATCAGGTACAAATATCTGGTGAATTCGGTTCATTATCTGGTTAATGGGTTTTTTTGAGAAATAAAATTTGTGGTTAAGTAAGTGTAAATATCTGGTTAATCAGGTACAAATATCCGGTGAATCACGTTCATTATTTGGTTAATGGGTTTTTTTGAGAAATAAAATTTTTGGTTAAGTATGTGCAAATATCTGGTTAATCAGGTACAAATATCTGGTGAATCACGTTCATTATCTAGTTAATGGGTTTTTTTGATAAATAAAATTTTGGTTAAGTATGTGCAAATATCTGGTTAATAGGGTATAAATATCTGGTGAATTCGGTTCATTATCTGGTTAATGGGTTTTTTTAAAATAAATTTTTTTTTTAAAAGTTAAAATTTGTAAAAAAAAAAAAAAAAAATTGCTACAATAACACTACAACAGTAGCAGTTGTCGCGTAGAGTTGTCCCGCCCGATGTCTGAATAACAGCGCTCAAGCAGCAAGGAGACCTTATCTTTTTTTGGCATGGCTGGTGCAAAGATGTGCTCCTGCAACAGGTACTCATGTGAATTTTTTTTAAAAAAAAATCAACAACATAGGAAAACAGAGAAACAGACTAAAGCATAAAACATGAGTTGGAAGTTGGAACTTCAAGAAAATTTCCTAAAATATGCCACAACTCCTTTTAAAAATGAAAATAAAAATAAAGAAATTATAATCAAATATAATTAACTAAAAAAGTTCATTTATCTGCAAGTCTTCAATATACAAAATTTTCAATCACCCAATATGTGTTGTTTTTGTTTCCATTAGGTTGCATGGTACTCACACAAATGAAGGCAAGATCATTCACAATCATATTAATGCATATATTGTTTTACCAATATTGAGTTGATAACCATAACTTATTTATCATGTAAACCGACATATCCACAGTTAAGAACATATTGTCTCAATGAATCTGCAAAATATAACATCTAAATCCTATAGCCATATATAAGTCATAGCTATTCCAATAGCTATCATAGATCACCTGATATGCATTAAATTAAAGGCTGTAATACAAATACTTTTTTAACAATTTAAATGTTGACTTAAAACAATTGTCAGGTGCCTAGTAGACAAACCAACAAAGAGTGATATTGAAACAGTTAACCAAGAATAGTTTATAGGGCAAAGGAAGATAATTATATTTAACGCTCAGTTTGGAAAAATAACAATGATGAGCTATTACTTTTTTGAATTGTAGAATAGAAAAATGGAAGGAAATGCAATTAACAAAGGATGAAGCTGAAGTGATTTGCTCCAACACAATCAAGTTTGAAGAAAATGTACCAACAAACCATTGACACATGTTCATTGGCCTTGTTGCTGATGGAGACATGTCTCAAGCCATTATCATAACCTTTGTGCTCATCTTCCTGCAAATGGGATTTAGAGAGTACATGGAATCCGAAGCTCTTGTACATCTTTCAGACTATGCTTTATCATCTCAATTTTCCCCATGACCTCTACTTCTATCACCACACTTGGCATCTTGACTTCGATTTTCAACTTTCTTTCTATAAATCCATGGTAAGAGAGGTAAATGTTAAGAGGGGTAAAAAATGGAGAGAAAATGTACATGGAAAAAAACTTACTGTGAAATGTAGTTTGTGGCTTAACAAATTGGTTTTATCTTTAGCAGTTAACCAAGCAGGTAGAGCCAAAACTTCACATAGAAAGGTTTAAACCAAATAATGCAGTTTCGAAAATTACCAAATAATGCAACTGTAGAAATCCACTTTATCTTTCATGAAACATAACACCACACAACTTACAAATCCCCTGCATCTCCCAGCCATTTGATAACTATGATGAAAATTAAAGATAGAGGGGAAAAAAAAAAGTTTGATAGCAGCGGTCTTGGAGAATCAGTAATGTTATGGTGATAGAATAGATTCCAAATATAACGCAAGGATAGAGAAAGAGAAAAAGGTAGAAGTACCTCAGAGAGAGTACTTTGGATAAATGTGTTTCACGGTGGCAAGGACAACACAGCAAGAATCCTGCATACATTTTAAAAGAAGATTACAATGTAGCATTGTTAAAAAAAATGAATAATACCATAAGATAGCACACAAAATCAAATACTATGAAATAAAATTGTTAACTTCTTTGTAATATTTTAGACCCTCAATGATCTTTCTTGGTGTCAGTTCCAGAAAGTCCTCAAAAAGACCAACTGTAGGAGTTTCAATTAGCCGGCTCAAGGCTTGAGTAGGATATTCCATACATCCTTGTTAAACAATGAAACAAAGTTATTTATCATATTTACTTGATACTAAATGATCATATTGAAGAAACTTGACATGACATGACAAAAAAATATATTGAAGAAACTTGACATGACAAAGTTCAACTTGTAGGTGTGGTGGCAAGTTCTATAACTACCCCCATTAGAACCAACCCCAAAAACCTGAAAAGAGTAAACAGAGCCCTCTTTTAAATCCCTCCGAAACTTATAAATCAAAGTCCTCCTAATTGAAGCATGAATTCTGTCTCCCTGCAATAAAAGCAAATATATCAATAACATATATTTATATGAGAAAGTATTGTAAAAATGAAGAGGAAGAAAACTTGAAACACAAACCTTGTCATCCGTTAGCACCAACTCCATCGAAAATGGAATTTTTTGCTTACTGAAGTCAGCCACCAGCCATAGACGAACCACCCTACCATGATGGTCCAAGTCTCCTTCTCAGGAGAAGTCTCAGAAATAGTCAAACTTGGTACACATCCTTCTCAGCAAATAAGCAACTCGGATTCGTTTTTCTGAATATGAGTGTTGTGCAGCTGCATGAAACCGAATAGGACAATTTATAGAAGATGGAAAAGGAACACAAACATTAAATCAAATATAAAAATATTAAGAAGTAAAGCAAAAATTCAAATGTCATTTGACCAAACACAAACCCACCTGACCAGCAAGTCGTGATAGCCCCAGTGTGTCAGCGAACACATGGCTCCATGGTCCAACACCTTCTATAAGGGAGAAACACAAAACCACCTAGGAAACACCATACCACTGCAAGGAGACGACAACTTTCACAAAGAAAGCGATCATGAGCAGAGAAAGGTTTCCTCCATCGTTGAATTGGTGGTAACAGAAGAGAGAGGCACAAAATTAAAAAATTGTTGGTTTTCGTGGGATAGGGAGTTTACATGTTTATGACAATTTATTACTGATATCTTTGAGATTTTCCAAGATTCCTTTGAGATTTAGCAACATTTAGCAAATGTTTTCAAAATGAAGAGAAAGTAGGATGAGGTTTTCGGTGGAGGGTCTGATTTCGTGAGGGAGAGAAGAGAGAGATGATGAGTAACGAAGCTTTGTTGGTTTTAGGGTTTCAGATAGTGTTTAACTGTAGTGGGCTTGTGGTGTTGGGTTGAAGAAATTGAAAACGGGCCTGCCCTTTTCTACATCCAATAATGTTATTCTAACTCCCCAAAATTGACAACTACGGTGACAACGCTACTGTAGCGCTACTGTTTTCCTTTTTTTTTAAAAAAAAAATTGCGTTTTAAAAAAATTAAAAAATTTAGCTTTTTTGAATACTAACATTTTTGGTTAATTACGTGCAAATATCTGGTTAATTCAGTTTATTATATGGTTATTGGGTCATCCTAAAACTTACAATCATTTTCCACAATCATGTAAATATTTGGTTAATCACGTGCAAATATCTGATTAATTCAGTTCATTATCTGGTTAATGGGTCATCCTAAAGCTTACAATCAATTTTCACAACCATGTAAATATTTGGTTAATCACGTATAAATATTTGGTTAATTCAATTCAATATATGGTTAATGAGTCATCCTGAAGTATATAATCATTTTCCATCATTATACATACATTAACCATTAGTGAGTCATCTTTCACTGTAATTCGGTGTTCTTGATTAATAAAGAGTACTATTCAGTTCTTCTTTGTCTTTCTTGAATCATCAGTTCTAACATACCTGGCCCATAAGCACATATTGTGATACAACACAGCAGTATTAGAACCATTTGTAACTTGAAATTGATGATGCTGCATTCTATCCTTTATAGAAATCAATAGATTAAATTTATTTTAATGCCAATCTTCCTCACAGGTTGCTGCCGCAGAAGTGATAGTGGAAGTTCAGGAACTTGATAATTTTCTAAACATATCATATGGTATCCTTATTAGATTAATATACACGTGTTAAATGTGTAAACAATGTGTAAACAGAATTTGTTAGGAAGTTAGTTTTATTAGTTAGAGAATTAGTTTAGAGCTATCAAGTGTTTCTATATAAACACTCCCTTTGTATCAATCAATTCAATCAATGAAACTATTATCAAGTTTCTTCTCATAATATGGTATCAAGAGCAATTTTTATTTTTATCTCCCCTTCCTTCTTTTCTTGAAAGAATTTAAGTTCTCTTCCATGGAAGCTCTTGAATGATATCATCATCCTTGAATTATTTTGATTCTGCTGCATACTCTCTTCTTTTTCCAAACACCTTTTCATTTCTTTATTCCACTTTCTTTTTTCATCTCCCTCTCGTTTTTCTCCGAGTATCAAGAGCCAGTGCAAAGAATCACTCAATATAGGCTTCATGTGACGAGTGGAGACTTGATTTTAGTCACAATGCATGGTGATGATTGTTGATGCCAGACACTAATCCTCAAATCCTCCAAGATATGCTTTGCTTGGAGGCAACCACCACCCTAGGATGCATGTACTCAGACAGAGAAGGCATAAGTCATGAAACAAGTGTTGATCCTTCTATTCTCATACAAGATAAGCAAGATTCATACAACCTTCCAGAACCTGGTCTCAAGAGTTTTTGGTCAGCTCTAGATCAGAGCAAAAATCGCGTGACCCAACAAAGAGAGTTGAAGAAGAGAAAGCCTAAATGGCTTTTATGAAGGGAAAGCCAGTGGTAACCAAAGTGACAGCGTTTGGGAAGTATGGTGTTCTCCCAGGAGCCATGCTAATTGCTCTCATTTATTCTCCTCCTCGTTATTTATCTTCATGTAGCAAACAATGCACCTGCATCCTTCAAGGTGATGAGTCTTGATCATAAGTTTGACGTCCTGTTTCTATATCAAGAATTTCTTCTCGGTTATTTTGTGAACAATATAGAGGAAAGGGGTGGAGATTGTGGCCGTGATTCTGTTTCTATCAACGTTTTGGAGGTTTTGCAATAGATATAATACAGTAATTCTTCTATAAAAAAAACTTCGCAAGGCAAAAAGGGAAGCTCCTCCAGAGTTCTCAATTTCATACAAGCTAGTCAAGCATGGTAGACCTGATATTGGTGCTACTCACTCATTCAAATAAAGCAGTGCACAGAGAATTAATGGAGAAAACATCAACCATGGGTAATATTTGGTCAACAAGAGGTAAAGCTGCTGGTGCTCCTCATATTCGAACCATCAAGAGTGCATTCAAGACCACAACAAAGAATTAAAAGCATGATGAGAAAATCCCAACACCCTTATTTCAAAGACATTAAAAGAACGGTGAGGAAAACCCAATACCCATATTCCAAAGACATTTTTTCAAAGAACGGTGAGGAAAACCCAAAACCCGTTTTCAAGAAACATTCATGAGGCCTATAGAGCCAATTACGAGCGATCGAAGACTGATATTAAATTCTAGCACGTCGACTCTTTTCATCTACAAATTTCTTCAAGCAAACTTATTTCATTATCTTTTGTATCCAAGCTGAGAGTTCTTAGTATACACTCTCCAGCTTGAGGGAGGGTATTAGATTAATATACACGTGTTAAATGTGTAAACAATGTGTAAACAGAATTTGTTAGGAAGTTAGTTTTATTAGTTAGAGAATTAGTTTAGAGCTATCAAGTGTTTCTATATAAACACTCCCTTTGTATCAATCAATTCAATCAATGAAACTAGTATCAAGTTTCTTCTCATGATAATCCTTGCAGTGCTCTGCACGTTCTAGATTTCTGCTGCTCTGCTTTTTTCAGCTCTGGCCAGGTTGTTCAGAATAACTGCAACTCTAACTGCTGTGCATATCTCCTGGGAAAAAAAGTTGAACTTTGACCGGTGTTGTGGATATAGCATTCATTACACACCATATATTGGCTTTGTTTGTTTCCCCCCTCTAAAGGAAGAAAGCGGCATCCCGAGGCGTGTTGGCGGCTTCCCGAGGCGTGTTGGTAGAAAGCGGAAATTTTGGGCGTTGGCGGAACGGAGGTTCCAAACGCTACAGTGCTTATACACAAACAGGCACATTGTAGTTTCCGTCCTTTTTCATCTATTTGGGTGCTATTGGGCTACCCAGTTTTTCATAGCATGCTCATCAACAGTGTAACATCTGTAAGTCTCAATACCTTGTCCATAAATGAAATGAGTGATGCAATTCAGAGGATTAAGCGAGCGTTTTGTGCAGACAATACTACTATACTTTAATAAGATTGAATGATATGTAGTCCTAGTCTTATCAGGGCCACGGTTTGCTATTTGTTCAGAAATTCTTCTTTTACAGTATAAGGCGTACTGGTGTAGGATTATAAATAGTAGAAATATGATTGTCATTTTATTCTCCACTGATAGACTCAACTAGTGGAAAAAGCTTTGTTGTTGTTGTATGACGATCATTTTATTAGTTATCGAAATAATATGATGAAAGATTAGGGTTAACTAGATTGTTAACACCCTAGCGTCAAGACAAATTTGCTACTTCATAATATTAAAGAACAAATTCAGATCAAACAGGCAAACTGCGGGTACTTTTATGTTTGGCTAATTCGAGTTAGATTATCAATTAATTTGACATTTTTATTTTGATTTGATAATTACAAAATTCTCTTTTATATATGTTATTTAATATAATTCATCCATAAATTCCTTTTCTTTCGGTCATTTCCTCCTTGAGTTACATGGTTGTGAAAAACTATTATAAGCTTTAGGATAACCTATTAACCATATAAATATTTGCAAGTAATTAACCAAAAATGTTAGTACTAAAAAAAGCTAAATATTTAAAAAAACGAATATTAAAAAAAAAAACCGAATCATTGTTCATACATACGGTTATCGCATATAGTTGTCCAAATCTGGTATCAAAAAATCATTTTTGTTTTATTTATTTCGTTATGTATTTATCGTCTTGAGTATCTGCTTGACACCTGCAGATTACTATAACAGGTAAATGTTGCTTTAGAGCTTCTACTATTGCAAAAGAATTGGTCATGAATAAACATCCTATGGATTGGGCGTGTTATTTTGTTCCTTGGAAAACTATGTGTCAGCCTCTTAAAGTGTTTGCATTCCTCATGTTGGACACACGTGTTTGCCTGTTATGGTATGTTTTCCAAAATCTAATTAAAAGAGTAAGGGGTGAAGATCAATTGTAGTTTAATCAAAGCATAATGAGGAATATAGAGGGATATTTGGTCAAAATATGTATTATATCATATGAACTCATTGGTTTCAGTACCAAACAAATGGTTCATTAGCATTCAGAGTTTTTACATTGTAGAAAATTGTAAATCAGTCGAATGAGAACTCAGCCGAGAACCACATATAGATTTTGAAGTGATCAAGCGATTTGGTATCAAGGACAAAATCCAACCCTCAGCATGGGTTTCTAGACTACTAAAGAAAGTGTCTAGTGTAGAAGGTGAATTAGGAAGCTAACTAAAGTTGCATGAAAGCAATAAAGAAAAACGATAAAGGAAAGCAATAAAAGAAAGATAAATAAAGTAAAGAGCACAAAAAGATATTAATAAGGGTGAAGGTTATGGTGCACCACCCACCAAAGTGGTGCAGTGGTGTACCACCCAAGTGGCAAAATCTGGATCATCCAGATTGCCACTTGGGCTATTTGACTTTTCAACTACTTTTGTATTGGTCAAAGTATCATAATAGTATTTGTTTGGTATATTTGTATACAAGGACCTCGTTTAATTGTATTTGCACAATTTTTTCAGATTACCTTGTTAATTATTTCTGCTTTTATTTTTTTTGTCGTTAACCTAAATACTCGAGTAATGGTAGCTACTAGCTAGTCCGGTGGAGCAGCAGTCGGCAAAGGGAAAATGTTGCCGGAGATGAATTTAAGCTTTTTGGTTGTGTGCATTCTTCTCCTCAAACCCCATTTCATGGCAAATCTAAGAAGAAATGCTCTGGCCGCCGTTCAAAACGTACAGCCGAGGCCACAGTAGCGGCGCTCCTCCACGTGCCAGAGCTGCACCAGAAGCGGCCAGATCTGAGCCACATGTCCAACCATCGCACTAGACGTGGCCCAGGTTCCATCCACCGCGAACTCAGATGCCTCCCGCGCATCACAGTTGAGAGATCTTGCAAGTGCCAAGATCTGGTGATGGAAGTGTCGTGTTAGTTCAGATCTGGTGTGGCGGCTCATGGTGGACCAGTGTAGGGGTGTTGGGGTAGGGGAGAAGAAGCAGAAAAACTTTATAAATACCATTGAATATATTTGAAGGCCTATATCTATGATGAATCATTGAATCTGGACCTACCGAATTTTTTTACATAACTTTGGCTATGAAGCAGAGATTTGGGCATTCTTTTTTTCCTTAAAGGGAGAAAAGCCACCAATCTGTGCAGTTGTTGACGAAGAAATGAAGACGAAGACAACAGGTTTAAGAAAAATTGAGACAAATACAAATATACAAAATCCTTTTTTTGCAAATACATTGGGGGGTTTGACTATAAAAAAAAGTTGAAAAGTCAAATGGCCCTAGTGACAATCTGGATGGTCCACATTTTGCCACTTAGGTGGTGCACCTTAGACAACACCATGAATAAGTTGTTTATTTGATTGACATATACAACTTGGATTTATAGGCAAAAATTGATTCTAAAATAAACAAGTACTTAGCACTGATAAATAGTTGATAATTAACATGTGAAAGAAAATTAAGGCTTTCTGAACAAAATATATGAATTTAAATTAATACTAATAAATATTATTGTTCGAGCAAACAAACCAACAAACTTTTTATATAAGAGCTGTACAAATAATTAGGTATAATTGGTTCCAATAGAAAGAAATTCAATATTTACCACCTTTTGTCTAGCCCTGCTTGAAACTATAGCACTCTTGAATTGTCATATAAGATTGCACTCATTAGGGGTGGACACCGGGCGGGTTCTGTCGATTTCGGGCAGAAAAAAACCCAACCCAAAGAAAACCAAACCCATAAATATACAACTCATTCCCGACCGTTTATACAATCAGATAAAGCGGGTGGCGGGTCGGCGGGTGGCAGGTTTGCCAGTCGGTTCTGCATGATTTGCTTAAAAAAATTGAAAATGGAGAGCAGAAGATAGAAGAGGTGAACAACAACAACAAAAAAAAGTAAAAAAATACATAGATATAGATATGAGTGCTAAAGTAAAGCTACATGTAACAACCGTATATCTACTGTCACCACCACCACCGGTCATGAGAATAGAGAAAGAAGACGAGAGGAGATAGAGAAAAAACGAGAATGACGAGACAGAGAAGACACAGGCGACGCTAATCTAGGGTTCGCACACAGCGGGTAAGCAACAAATATAAATGGGTGTGGGCTGCTACGAAAACAAGCCTAAAACAAGCTATCAAAAAATGATAATGGGTGTGGGCCATTAATGGCCAGAAATTTGTTGGGCCATCAAACAAATGGAAAAGGCTGGCGGCTAATAATCTAGGGAAGTCAAGTCTAATAAATATTTTGGCCCGTTTAACATTTTGGGTCAATATTAATTTTTGTACACTTTTTTTTTCTAATACCTAAAGGGCTCGTTTGGTGATCAGGATAGGATAGGGGCGGATAGGATAAGAGGACAGGATAGGAGTAGGATAGGATATGAGCATGATAAGCTGTTATCCTATCCGACGTTTGGTGTCCACCAGATAACCAACTTGATAGCATTGTAATTTTAGTATGAATTTTAAAAATTTTCGTTTTTGTTCTGAATGTTTTCATATTTTACTAGATTTAAGTTTTTTTTATAATTTTCATTTTTTAAGTTTATATAAAAAGACAAAATTGTCCTTGTGATAAAATTACATATAATATTTTAAAATTTTAAAATATTGTTTAACTTAAATTAATTTTTTTTATAATTTTAAATATTCATTTTTAGTTTTTACTTTACATATAGTTAAATTATTAGAATATTTTTTTATGTATTTTTTAGTTTTTACAATAATATACATTAACAAAATTTGCCTTGTGACAAAATAAAATAATTTTTAAAATTAATTATTAATATTTTTATTATTTTATGTTTTATTATACCTTTTTTGGAACAATATTATATTTTATTATAATTTAATTATTTTATATATAAAATATTTTTATACTTTATTATACTTTAAATCACCTTATCCTATCCTGTTGAGTTCTAACCCAGCTCCCCCCTCAGGATAAAATTTTAACTAGATAGACAGGATAGGATAGGTGACAGGATAGACTTATCCTGTCCTGTTGGCTCACCAAACAACAGTTTCAGACAGTATATGATAGCTTATCCTATCCTGTCTCTCTTATCCTGACCACCAAACGAGCCCAAAAATCCCTAAAAACTTACATTCACTTTCTTCTCCGTTCCTCATTCTCACGAGTCACTGTCGCTGCTCTCCCTTCTCCGCCATCTCACAGTCTCACTTCTCAGCCCTCCCAGTTTCCAGTGATCGTTACCGTCGTGACTGACCACCGCTCGACACCGTCTCACCCACCGCAACACTGCCCGCCGTCATCTTTATCTTTCTAAGTTTCTTTCATCTTCTTCCCCTTCTCCTTCTCCCCCTTCCTCCAGCATCGAGAACGAAGACATAGTATATTAGATCGGTCGGTCTCGGTTGGAACCGAAAGTTTTTTATGCAATCCGAGACCGACCGAACAAAACCATGTCAAACTGAAATTATTCAACCGACGACCTGGGATCCGATTCGACCCACCCATTCACTGATTTTCGCGTTCGGTTATGGCGGTTCCGGGTGGGTGTCCACCCCTAGCACTCATATATATTACTTTTATATTTTGATTTTTAAATTTTATATATAATTCTTCCGTAAATTTTTTTATATATAATAAGGTTAATTATTATTCAAAAAAGTTTAAATTGGGGGAAGACACTCCTCCTTACAATGTCAACGAATATCACCAACCTCATTGATGATTTATAATGAAATTTTACATATTGCCTATCAATACGGGACATCCAGGAATCGAACCGAAGCGACGGCTAATAAAGTTATTATTTGCTCGATAACAATAAATAATTTCTCATAATCCGGAGTCATATGCACCGGTCCATCGTGCTTTATTTTATTTTATTTTATTATTATTTTTTTTTTGTGCTTATCGTGATATTTTAATCGTTTGTGATTTCTCCATCTTGGTCAAACATCATATTGAAGCAATTCTTTAATGGTCGCTCTGCATCACAAAACAGAGAGGCTGCAGATTCAGCAGAGCATGGGGAGATCCATGTAAATTTCATGGCGAAGCTTGAAGTGAATAGAACGCTTGGTTTCACTTTCATCCAGGTACTATAGTGTCTTCCATCACTGCATCTTCTTCCTGATCATGGCAAAAGGTTGCAGTTAACTCTCCTTTATCATCTTTGTTCTTGCAATCCTCTCCTCTATATAACAGCTAATTTAATCCTATATCTTTGAAAATCGTTTTTTTATTTCTTTTTTTCTGGGATGGAAATCGCTTTGTTTTTTCAAACATATGCTTTATATCAGAATAACTCTAGAGTTTGAGAAAGATATATAACTAACATTGAGTTGGGAGCGACATGGTAGCGAATGATAAAAGCATTTATGTTCGCATAAGGGATCTAAAATTTCTATAAATGTTTATGAAATTTCAGCAAACCTAAGAATAAAGACCCATTTTGATCTTTGAGAACAAACATCTAGGTCTGTTTTAGTCTTTGACAAAACTAAAGTATCAAATTAGTCTATCACAATTCTAAACTAAGGATACATTAGTCTCTTCGTCAACCCTATTAGTTTGAGTCCGTTAAGTCGATGACATTTTCTATTTTCTTGCTTGGGTGTACATTATATGATATTTATAATTTCAGCTATGTAAATTGGTTATTAAACATTTACTTAATTGTCCAAAATGCCTAAAACAACACCATTTTGAATGCACATGATAAAAAGAAATTGGCCTCTTAAGCAACAAAAAACGTCACTTAAATATTTAAAATGAGACATAATTGATTCCACTCCAATTTTTGCCCCAAAATAGCAACTGTGGAACCCTAATCCACAGAGATAACGAATGGTGTCTAACACGATCAAATAGAGGAACTAATATGTCCCTAATTTAAAATTGTGAGAGATTAATCAGGTATTTTAATTTTATCAGGGACTAAAACATACCCCGATGTTTTCCTTGAACCAAAATGTGCCCTTATCCAAACATAATTACGAAGTGAAAAACTAGCTGCCTTGGGCTCTTAGTTTAAAGATTTTTTTTTTTAAAAATTTTCAATTTTTCTAATAATAAAAAACATATAATCTTATTTTGATTTTGTATTTTTTTTTCAAATAGAATAATTTTAAATCCATGAAAATCAATCCTTATACAAATCTTCCAACTTAGTAAATAATAAAATATTGAATATTTTGTAAACGAATATAATAGAAAATAAAACAATATTTTATATACAACTCTTTAGAAATATTAAATATAAATAAATTAAAATTTTATAATTATTAATAAAAATAAAAAATAAAACCAAAAGTTTTCCCTGAGAGTTTGACACTCTTGCACTTTCCAATTTACACGCAACCCACTTGCGTTTGAAATCAACGTGTTTTAAAAAGGCAACCCTCTGACAAATCTATTAAATCTGTATTCATTTTTTTTAATTAGCAAATGTTACTTGTTGAGCAATATTAGCATCACACTTTTTATCCAATCCGGATCCCCTGCAGCAAATAGGTAGGTCTCTGCAACATCCCTCCAGTAAAAACGGACGGTGTGGGAAGAATAATCCAACGGCTATAAAGACATGACTTTAAATATTCCAAAAAAAAAAAAACTCATTGCTGCACGGTGCTGCAGCAGGAGGGGATCCAAATTACTTTTTATCATACTCCTCTTAACACACTTTTTATTATTGGGTGGATTTTATGTGGGATTACATGTTTTGGTGGGTCTCACATGAAATCAATCTAATAATAAAGAATGTGTTGATGAAGAGTGCAATAAATGGTGTGTTCCTAGCATTTTTCGTTAGTTGTTAGATTAGGGAAGGGGATCCGAACTCCTACTCTTCAAATGAAGATTCGTTGGTGCCTCTTAGCTAGGGATGGCAATTTGTACCATACCCAATGAGTATCCACAAAAATTATCCATGATGGGTAGGGTAATTACGTGCATAAAGGATAAGGGTCCGGGTACGGATAATTACCCACAAATTTGAACGGGTATGGATACGGCACACCCGCACATATATATATATATATATATATATATATATATATATATATGTATATATAATTATTTATTTATTTATTAATTACTAATATATATAATTTTAACTATAATACAAATTTTAAAACTAAAATTAAATTAAAGATTATTAACTTTCTAAACCTAATTGCATTTATAATTTCTTTTTGGATGTTTTTATTTATTTGATTTGTAATGTTTTATGAGTAGATTTAAAAGCCATTTTAATCATTTTTTAATTGTTAAAACATTTCTTTTATTATTTATTAATTTTTCATTGTTAAAGTTTGGGTAACGGGTGCGGGTACGAGTACTTAGATACCCAAATAAGGGTGTAAAGTTGTTATCCAAGCCGAGTACGGATAATTTTTTCAAACACGGATATGAGAACGGATACTATAGTACCCATCGAGACCTTACCTATTGACATCCCTCCTCTTAGCTCACCAATTGTGCTACTTAGGCGGGACACAATTTCTATATTCAGTTACATTTATTAATCGATCACCCTTATCCTGTTCACACTTGGCCTTGAGGGTTGTAAAAGTTTATGGGTCTCAATAAAAATAATCAGCATCTATATATAAATACATATTCATATACATCAAATGAAATCTATGGCAGAAGGTGGAGAAGGAGAAGCAAAGATGGCATCAATAGGCGATGAACCACTGAGTCCAACGGCGCGGCTGTTCCATGCGCCATCGTTAAACTGTTATGTCATAGCCATCATGGGTTGCAAGACAAGCATCAATCCTCAAATCATTAAAGAAGGTTTATGTCAAACTCTGCTTAAGCATCCAAGGTTCACTAGCAAGCTGGTAATTACTCTCCTAACCTTTTCTTGTAAACAATCTCTATGCATAACTTAGAAAATGTTTTTAATGTCTTATTTTTGAAGTAATTAAGCCACAAAAATTTCTTAGGTAGATTATTAGCATGAAATAGCTTAAACATCCCCTGTATAATTTCATCGTCATGTCATGCTGCTTTTTTAATTAGCTTTTTTCTTTTTTGGGTTTCCTTATCATACGAGAAAAAAATACTAGAAACACACTCTTGAACACTTTTTCCAATACATTCCTCTAGTGATTGAAATTCTTGTGAGTCCCACTATCTTGGAGTAGAACCCACATGAACTTGTGGGATGGAGATCACCTATCTCACTTTCCTGTCATATTCTTTATCCCCCACCAATTACAAATTGACATTTAATAAAATAAAATCTTAACTCATTAAAACTTATGCATATTCTCAGCTTTTGATTAGTATGGGACACCGATGCACCATTTTTTGGGATAACTGATTTATATCCGAACTTGTGAGGCTGATTTTCAAAATAATGAACCCACATAAATTTCAATTGGTAAAGAATGTGTTGAAAAGAGAGTATTACAGACTGCGTTGCTAGCACTCCTCGTCACACCAGATTGCTCATTTCGCTCTTTGACCTTTCCTCCCGTACTGGTATAAGATATAAATTTTTCTCTTGTTTATTCCATTTTTTTAATAACAACACTAAATTTATTTGCATAAAACACTTTGTTATCCTTCCATTTGAAGCAGGGAATTCTGCTCATAACCAAAAAAAAAAAAATTATATTTAAAATGACAGCTCAAATATCTCAAAATGATACTTCCAAACTTGTAAGATTCAACTTCCGAAAGATGTAAACTTTTTTTTTTTTTTAAATCAAATGACATATAAAAGCATCATAATAGAGCAAGACATCCCAACTATGTTAATACTCCAAGTTCTACCAATCATATGCAGCACACTATAAATTTATTGATAAAAATAAAAAATAAAGAATAGAAGGACTTGGGGGCATCAACCAAACCCAAGAGAGAGATTATTTGAATCTAAAATTGGATAGCCCAAACCTATTAAAAATATCTATCCTAATGAAATCTGGGATTAAATGCCACCAAGAATAGTATTTAGAGAATACACCAAAAAAGGCTAATTTGTCTATACAAGTGTTCCTTTCTCTAAAAATATGAGACACCTTGAATTCCATTTTCAAAGTGAGCAGAAGACAATTTCTCCACTTGTTTAGGAGTCTCCAAGAAAGATGTAGACTTAATCAATACATTATATCACTTCCTACCTTCATAATTTATTTTATGAAAAATACAGGGATTTCCACTACTATACTCGTACTATTTGTCAAACTTTTTATCAAAATCTGATCGTTCTGAAAACATATCATTGGTTTACCCCATGACTATTGTAATTCTTTATAGTGGATTTGTGAATCATGCAAACTAACTAATTTTCTGTCGTAGAATGATCATGGTAGATACCTTTTTTTAAATTTTTTTTTTTTATTTGATATAAATCATAGTAGATACCTTTGAGTAAGCTTCCCAGCACCTTCTAAATATTCTGCTGACTTATGATTGGCTAATTAATTAAGAGGAAACATTCCTTTTGTGGAGGTTGATAATCATATCTTCTACGATATTCCAAAGTTTAAATAAGTTTTTGTTCATGTAAAGTTCATTAATTTTGATTTTTTTTCCTTCTAATTTCTAGCCAAATCTCATAATAATTGAATAGGAATGAGAAATTATCTCGATACACCTGAGTACTAGAAATCATACTAGATAAAGGGATTTGTCAATTTGAAACATGTGGCTTTAATGTATGATTTATTTATATTTTCTAACCAAATTTTGGAGCAAGTCTAGGAACAAGAAATTACCTCGATACCCGTAAATACTAGAAATCATACCAGGTGAAAAGATTTGCCAATTTGAAATATGTGTCCTAAAATATGGTTTGTTTTTATTTTCTAGACAAATTTTGGAACAAGTCTGACAGGAACAAGAAATTACATCGGTACCCCTGAGTACTAGATATTATACAAAATGAAGGAATTTAGCTATTTTAACCCTGAGGTCCATAATGTATGATTTTGTTTCTATTTTCTTGCTAAATTTCATAGTAAGTCGAACAAGAAAAGGAAATTACCTCGATACCCCTAAGTACTATAAATCACACTAGATAAAAGAATTTGACAATTTTAGCTCTGTGCACCCTATTGTATGATTATGTTTCTATTTTCTTGCCAAATTTCATAGCAAGTCAGATAGGAAAAGGAAATTACCTCGATAATCTTGAATACTAGAAATCATACCATATGAAGGAATTTGACAATTCTACCCTTGGTAAAATTTGTCTAGAAAATAGAAAGAAATCATACATTAGGGCCGCCGGTTTCAAATTGATAAATCTCTTCATTTGGTATGATTTCTAGTACTCGGGGGTATCGAGGTAATTTTTTATTCTTGTCTGATTGATATGATATTTGGCCAAAAAATATAAGAATAAAAATCATACATTAAGGACACAAGGATAAAATTGTCAAATTCATTCTTCTGGTATAATTTCTAGTACTCGAGGGTATCTAGGTAGTTTCCTGTCCTTGTCCGACTTGCTTTGAAATTTGGCCAGAAAATATTTTTTTTGGTCTTTGCAAAGTTCACATTTTTTGTTTTGGTCGCTATAAGTTTTTTCTTAGGATTTCGTTACTTATTTTCAAAATTTTTGGAAATAGTCATCGCTGACGTGGCAAACAGAACATCAAGTGAGTGCCATGTGGATGATGTGGCATGATTAATGTGATATTCTATTTGCCATGTCAGCAGTTAATGTAAAGAGATGACGGTAGGGACTATTTCCAAATTTTTTGAAAAGACGGGGATGAAAATTTTAAGGAAAAAATTTGTGGAGACCAAAATCAAAATTGTTGAACTTTCCAGGGATCAAAAACTTATTTAAACCTTAAACCAAAACTTTAGTTCAATTCATAATCTTTCACCTTAGGTATAATCCACGTAATACTTGTAAAGGTTACATAACAGTCCTCCACTTATCATCATACTTTTTTTTAACCATGATATAAGTATGAAGTATCCACCATCATTAGTGGTGACTAATCTTCGTCGGGGAACCTGTTGGGCACACAAGGTGGGCTATCCACTCTCAACCAGGTTTTCTCCATACCCAAGAGTCAGGATTTGAACCCCCGACCACTTGTTTAAGATGTTCAAGTCCTTTATCACTTGGACCAACCACGTGTTGGTACTAATCATCTTACTTTAATCTTAAAAGTTCTCTCACTTACTTCGTGGATAAAATCTTGAATAAGTTTGTCAATTACTTCCTACTTGAAAAAAAATTATAAATAAAAAACAAAATTTATTTTTCGGAAATTTTCACAAATTGATGTAAAAACATTTTAAATTATCATAAGATTTTAAAATATATTTATCATAAGTCAAAAATTTATTAAGAAACAACAAAACAAACCAAAAGACATAACCAAATGGAAAGCTGCCAAAAATGTTACAAGGACCCACTGCTAATAATGAATAGCAGCACATCAACCAAAAACAGATCAGGCCATAAACATTACAAGATCATGAAACAAGACAAAAACTACATACAGCTGAAACTTAAAAGTAAACATGTTTTATAGTCATGTATAAAAATTCTTGGACAGGCATAAATATGTTTCAAACACACCTACATGATGTGAGTCTCGTTATCGCGTAGGTCAGTTGAAACTTAAAAGTAAACATGTTTTATAGTCATGTATAAAAATTCTTGGACAGGCATAAATATGTTTCAAACACACTTACATGATGTGAGTCTCGTTGTAGGGTAGTTCTCACCCCATTCAATTATATAAGATACACTCGTGGATAGGGAAATGATATTGTTTAGGGTAGCTAACTGCCTTATCAGCCGATCATGTCTTCCATATCCCTATTTTTAAGAGAGTGAGTATTTATGCACGTTTTTGACTTGGTCAACTCATAAACTACCCTTAATTACAGCGGATCAACTTCTATCTTCATCTTCTCTCTCCAAAACCACCTCCAACTTTATCCCAAAAATCTAGAAAAATCATTACTTTTGACTTCTTCCTTTTCTTAATATTATTAAAACCTTAGACTCATTTAATCAACATCCACATGAGTCCATTAAGGCCCAATAATGACCTCTATGCCCATCTTAACTTAGCAACTTGTTCAGGTGAATCTGCATCAACTGATTCTACATCACTTGATTCTCCTCAGCTACTGCTTCTCGACTACCTGCTTTCAGCTCATCCTAGTTCAGTCGATCTTGGTTTAGTTACTCTTCTCGACAGGTGTCTCGGCTATTCGTCCTCTCAGCTGACTTAATTAGGCAATCGCCTGTCAGCTAACTTAATCAGTTAGCCGTCTATCAGCTAATTCCTTATCAACTAATTAGCCATGAGTTATTTTTGCCAACTGAGCCTATCATTTCCTAATCAGTTGTTAATAGCATCGGCCACCAAAATCAGCTAAATAAATAAATAAATCAGCTAATTAATTACCACAATCAGCTATTAGCTAATTTATTTATTGGTATTAACGATAACCAATCATCTCCATTCGTTAAACATCCACATATTTATTCCTGCTCACTTGGTTTAATAATCTTACTATTTTCCTTTTGGATCTTCTTCAGGTTAAGAAGGGAAGGAAAACTAGATGGACTCCGACAACAGTTAACATAGACAAGCATGTCGTAGTTCCAGAAATAGATTCCAAAATAGAGTTCCCAGATAGATTTGTTGAAGACTATATCTCCAATTTTACCAAAACCCCACTAGATCTATCCAAGCCACTATGGGAACTACACCTCCTCAACATCAAAACATCGGATGCAGAAGCAGTTGGAATTTTTCGGATCCATCATTCCATGGGGGATGGTGCCTCTCTCATGTCACTCCTCCTTGCTACTACTCGCAAAATATCTGACCCGGATGCATTACCAATGGTGCCAGCCAAGAAGGGAGATGGTTCAGACTATAATTCAAGGTCATTTTGGAGGCTTTTCTTGGCTATTTGGTGGTGGTTGGTTCTGATTTGGAACACTGTGGTGGACTTGTTGCTATTTGTTTTGTCAATTTTTATCATCAAAGACACACAAACTCGTTTGAAAGGTGCACCAGGGGTTGAGCTCAATACCAAGCGGTTCGTGCATCGTACAGTTAGTATGGATGATATCAAGCTCGTGAAGAATGAAATGAAAACGGTAACTTCTCCATCGTATTTCTTTGGGTTAAATATGTTTTTGATCTGTAAATTTTGATTTTGTCTTTATACAAATTTGTAATGTGTTTTGAGTTCTTCACCGGGGACTAAAAACACATAATTTTGTATTTTTAGAGAATAAAAATGAATAAAATTTTTATAGGGACCAAATTCAAATTTAACCAATTTTATAGGGATCAAAAACATATTTAAAATTATTTATTTTTAAAGATAAATCAATATCTTAGTGTTGAAAAATAGTATACACTAAATAGCTACTCAAAGATTTATAAATAACATTACATGTAGATAATTTGATCCCCAATTTTGTTAGGGAGGACTTTTCTAGGAATAAATTAGGTTTTCCTAGCTATAGATTTAGATAATTTGCTTCTTTCATAGGTTTTGGTTTATGTCCCCCATGCTTTTTGTATTCTTTTATTTTTAATTTTTTAATGAATAAAGGTATGCTGTGAATGATGGATGGAGGTTTAGGTGCCAACCTAATTGGGATATTCTCCTCTATAATGATGCTTTTGTATACCTTACCTTTTTATCAAAAAAAAAAAAAAATTTGGCAAACTTTATTTTTTAGGGTTAAGGCCCATTTTAGTCATTAACAAAAGATATGGTGCCCATTTTAGTCTGTCACAAAAAAAAAAAAAAAAACTAGTCCGTTAGTCCCTGACAATTACTAACATGAGACAAGTTAGTCCCTGCGTTGACTTCCGTTACCCAGCCTCTGTTACTTTGATGACATGACCGTTAACTTGTCCCAGCTACCGTTATCTTTGCCTAGGTGGATTTAAATTTTTTTTTTCAATTTTTTAATGTTACAGAGAAATCAGCTTCTTCTTCTTCCTTGTCTTAGCAGCTGAGACCCAAATAAGAACTCTAAATTAAATTGAGCACTCATTTATTTTTGCTTGAAAAATAGTATACACTAAATAGCTACTCAAAGATTTAAAAGTAACATTACATGTAGATAAATCCACCTAGGCAAAGATAACATACAGTTGGGACAAGTTAACAACCATGTCATCCAAGCAACGGAGGTTGGGTAACGGAAGTCAACGTAAAGACTAACTTGTCCCACGTTAGTAATTGTCAGGGACTAACAGACTAATTTTTTTTTGTCAGGGACTAAAATGGGCACCACATCTTTTGTCAGGGACCAAAATGGATCTTTATCCTATTTTTTATAATCGAAGTTATAAATATTTTGTTTTATTTTGGCTTTTTAGAGTATCATCCTATTTGATAGTGATAAACTATTCTCTTGGATACTTTTAGATGCTTAAGAAGTGACCTCTCTCAATATATAGTATTTTTTCTTACATATAAATCCAATGATCAAATATTTTATATGATAAGTAGTTTACAAAATATTTTCATTTATAATATATTGAGAAAATTTGGATGGTGGTCCCTGTTGTCTTTCCACATTTCTCACATCATTTCATTTAGTAATTGTTTCGTTCGAGTAGAAACAATAAGAGATCTATTACGAAGGTCCTAGGCTAAGGTCCTATGCTAGTGAGTTGAAAATGAAAATGAGTCACCTCTCCCAAAGCTAGAGCTCTCCTTATATAGGGTTTAGGGTCCTCTTTGGTGGGTTTTTAGGAAGATAGAGGCCCGGGCATTTGGTTTAGCCTATAAGGAATTGAGCTTTGTCCAATTCTGGGAGAAACAATAATAAACTAATAATAGGTCTTCATGATAGAACCCCTCACCACGACTTGTGACTTATAAATTTTAGGGCATTAAGTCTTCTCAATATTTTGTATATTGATAACAAGAAATAGTTTTTGAATACATTCCTAAGACTTAGAAAGGAAAAAAAAAGCATTTTATTATGTGAAACCTTGAATTTTGAATTTTTGAATAGTGATTTCTTTTTTTTTAATAATTGATAATTTCTAATAAAACATTCAGTATAACATTTAAAACTTCATTATTGCAGCACAGTGATGAACTAATCATATTGTTATAGAGCTCCAGTTTTCTTCTGCTTAATTTACATGTAATAATGCTACTTAATTGCTATACACCAAACTCCGAGAAACACAAGGAAGGAGGTGTTTTTGATAATATTTTTCTCTTAATTGTCGGTAATTAGACTATCAATGATGTTTTGTTGGGGGTTACACAAGGTGGTCTCACTCGCTACTTGAATCGGGAGTGCGGTAAGTTCCTGTTTATTTATTTACTTTCTTATTTGTACTTAGTTTTCCCTTTTCATGCAATATTTAATGTACTTAATATTTCTTGAACTTGTATACTATTATTTACTAAAAATACCAAAATGTTACAATATGCAATTTCATTTGTAGCAAAAACAAAATGCTAGTTTTAAAAAATGCTTTGTTTTTCCACATTGTCCTCCAATCAGGTGTGGATGCAAATGGTGATGCAAAAAAGCATAGACATAGTATCCTCAAGAATATTCGCCTTAGGACAGCAATTCTTGTTAACATTAGGCCAGTTGCAGGAATCCAGGTGAATTTTGTTTCCAAATTAACATTCTCTTGTGATAATATACCTCTTTTTTTGTTGTTGCTATATTTAAGATGTAGAAAGTAGAAACTACGTATTCAAAACAAGTTGATTTGTACCTATAGCTAATATACTTAGTGTAATATATTTCTTATAAAATAGTTCAATAACCGACTTTATGGAAGTCTTTCATAACTCAAATGTCTATCTGTTATGAAGTATTTCTAATTAGAAACTCAAGTATTTTCCTTGTTATTATTTTCGTGGTTCCATTTTGATATACTAATCTATTATTTCATCATATATGTATCAACAAATATTTCACTAGTTACTACATATAGTCTTATGTCTTTCATCTTTCTCCTGATTATTTTATTTCCTATAGAGCAAAAGTAATTCAAATCACTGTTTGTGCTCAAGTACCTCAAACATTTTGTTAATTAGGATCTGGCTGATATGATGGCTAAGAAATCAAAAGCCAAATGGGGTAATGGGTTAGGATATATCATCCTCCCCTTTTCCATTGCTTTACAAGAAGATCCATTGGAATATGTTCGTCAAGCTAAGGCTGCAATCGACCGGAAGAAGCACTCATTGGAAGCTATCTGCACTCATGTTTGTGCAAAATTGGTTATTAATTTATTTGGAGTTAAGGTATATTTACACTGAAAGGTTTCCTTAATGTAGCTTTATAACTTAATCTTCAAATTAAAATAAAACTTAATGATTTATCTCTAAAACTAATAGGAGAGAGAAGTATCTGCATGTTACTTAACCATGAAGAAAGTTATATTGATCAGAGTATTTGTTCTTGCATTTTTTCGTCTTCTCCATAATATTCTTATATTTAGAACTTGGCTGCAGTTCGCTGCTGCCATAACAAGAAGAGTTCTCTTCAACACAACTGTGGCCTTCTCCAGCGTGCTTGGTCCTGTGGAAGAAATTGGCTTCTATGGTCATCCCGTGGGATACATTGCTCCAAGTGTATATGGACACCCACAAGTAAGACTTCAATTACTCAAAATTATTAGTACCACCATGTATGATCTAACTTGCTAGATTGCTAAAGATTTGGAGAGGTCAATAAATTAATTCACACCCTTTTGATTTCTTTTTCAGGCACTGACCATGCATTACCAAAGTTATGCTAATAAGATGACCATTTCTGTATCGGTAGACCCAAGTGTCATTCCAGATCCTTACATCCTTTGTGATGATCTAGAAGAATCACTCAAACTCATTGTTGATGCTGTTCAGAAAAAGCTTGTCGCGGATGTAGTAGTCTAACAACAAATAATCTAATTACAAGTGTTTATTAAACTTTATAATTATTAAATTTATTTTATTTATCATAAAATCATTTTGAAATTGTATTTAGCGATGAATAAAGTTACTACGTGTATCCTATTATTATGCTAACAAATTCTCCTTCTGATGTCCATGTTCACTTTTTGATAAGCTTTATCATGTTCTTCAACTTGTAGAAAACGGTTTGGATACGGCTAACAAGTTTTGAGTGACGTTAAAAACATTGTTTCCTCTAATATCACGAGCATATTTTGGTTGAAGAAAAAAGATATAACCTTCTATTGCGTGTTTTGAACATAAAATGTAACAAAACTTCTACTCTTTCCTCTCTTTCTGGGTTAATATCTCTTGCTAGTTCTTGATAGTCTTGGCTCTAGCCAAGAGGAGCCTATTGTATCCTGGATGATTTTCAACTATACCGAAATAATCCTTAAGGGTGGTGCTTTGCACGCCTCAGGCTAAGTTACTTTGATTTGCAGTTGTCTTGGGTCAATATTTACAACAATCTCAAGGATTATGGATGAATTAGAAAACAATGCAACCCCCCGTCAACCATGCTGCAGGTAACAACAGATCTGATAGAATCAACGTGCACCCACCTCCGTCAGTTGTTGCCGCAGTCAATCATGCAAAGCCTTCCCTGATGTGTCAATGATAGAGATGTTCCAAGGAAGATACTTCAAATGATGGCCGAAGCATGTCTACTCTATTCTTGACATGCACGACATAGCCCATGCTCTCACACCACCGAAACCATACTCATCTGCTACCTCAAAAATACTGGACGACTAGACTTATGCTAACAAGGTTTGTAGACATACAATTCTTAGTATATTATCGAACAAGTTGTTTAATGTCTGTTGTTCTTATAAGGAAGCCAACAAATTTGGGACTCTTTGTTTCTCAAATACACTGCCGAGGATGCTAGGAGAGAGAAGTTCATGATTGGAAACTATTATAGGTAGGAGATGACTGATGAAGATGACATCAAGACTTGGATCAATGAATACCACAAGCTATTGGAAGACTTGAAAGCTGAAAAAATCACAGTACTGGAAAATTTTGTTGCTGGATTGCTCATTGAAAAATTACCAGAATCATGGAATGACTTCAAACAACAACTCAAACACAAAAACAAGCAGTTGTCTCTTGCTGATCTGATCACCCACATCATCATTGAGGACACAAATAGATAGGAAATCAAAGTGGCAAGAGCAAAAGCATTGGCTGCAAGGGCAAACATGGTTCATCAGGCCAATAACATAAGGTACGACAATAAACTCAACAAAAATTCTGATAACAATGAGTCTGATTACAATAAACCTCGTGATATGCCAAAGGTGAATAATCCGACTTTCAAAAGGAGTGGAAGAAATTGTTTTTTTTTGTGGTAAGCTAGGTCATCAAGCTGCTCAATGCAAATATTGGAAGAGAAACGACAATCCTCCTACACCAAAGGCAAATTTGGTCGAAGGAGAAGATGACATAACTATTGTGATCATTTCTCAAGCCTTGTTAATGGCCAATGTGAATGATTGGATGGTAGACTCTGAGGCTTCCATACACATTTGTGCAAATAAAAGTATGTTTACCTCCTATCATTCTGTGGGAGATGGAGAAGAACAAGTGTATCTCGGTGATTCACGAACTGCTGAAGTTCTTGGAAAAGGAAATGTTGTTTTAAAGCTCACATCGGGCAATACCCTAGCTCTCAACGAAAGTTCTATTTGAGCAATTTGCCCATTGAATTCGACCTCGAATTGAAATCTTCATCACCTACATCAAAAAGAGAAAATAGAGCCACATTGAAAGTTGCACTAATTCCACCATACTCACTAGGAAGACCTATCTTGTATGCATTATCGTTGATCTTGGCCACCACTTGAAATGGCCCATCTCCTCTTGGTTGAAGCTTAAATTTCCTTTGGGAAGGAAACATTTCCTTTCTCATGTGTACCCAAACCCAATCTCCGGGTTCAAATACTACCTTCCTCCTCCCTTTGTTTGCTTGTTTAGCATAACTTTCGGTCCTCTTTTCAATTTGGACCTTCACTTGCTCATGTAACTTCCTCACATAATCAGCCTTGGCACCACCATCTTTATGCTTTAAAATTGAAGAGTTAGGCAATGTCAATAAATTAAGAGGAGTTAAAGGGTTAAATCCATAAACAACCTCAAAAGGAGAATATTGAGTAGTACTATGAACAGCCCTATTATAAGCAAATTCCACATGAGGCAAACAATCCTCCCAAGATTTAATATTCTTTTTAATCACAATCCTTAGAAGGGAAGAAAGTGTCCTATTCACAACCTCAGTTTGCCCATCCGTTTGGGGATGGCAAGTAGTGGAGAAGAGAAGCTTTGTACCTAGCTTTCCCCACAATGTCCTCCAAAAATGACTTAGGAACTTGGTGTCCCAATCACTAACAATACTCCTTGGGAGGCCATGAAGCCTCACCACTTCTTTAAAGAACAAATTAGCAACATGACAAGCATCATCAATTTTTTTGCATGGTATAAAATGTGCCATTTTTGAAAATTTATCCACCACAACAAAAATTGAATCTTTACCATTCCTTGTCCTAGGAAGTCCCACAACAAAATCCATTGACAAATCAATCCAAGGAAAATCAGGAATAGGTAAAGGAGTGTAAAGACCATGAGTCATCACTTTAGATTTTGACTTTTTACAAACAATGTATTTTTCACAAAATTCTTGCACATCATGTTTTATGTGTGGCCAATGAAAATGTTCATGCAACATGTCTAAAGTCTTTTGAACCCCAAAATGCCCCATTAATCCCCCTTCATGCGCCTCTTTCAAAAGCAAATCTCTTATGGAACTTTTAGGCACACATAATCTCTTTTCTTTGAACAAAAACCTTTGGTGCCTAAAATATCCATTTTGGGCTGAATGCACACAATTAGCATAGATATGAGAAAAATATTTATCATGCTCATACAATTATTTAATGCATTCTAGTCCAAACAATTTTGTTTCAAGGGTAGAAAGTAAAGAATATCTTCTTGAAAGTGCATCTGCCACAATGTTGGCCTTACCCTTTTTGTGCTTAACCACGTATGGAAATTGTTCAAGAAATTCCACCCACTTTGCATGTCTTTTATTCAACTTTCCTTGTCCTTTCAAATATTTCAAGGACTCATGATCACTATAATCACAAATTCTTTGGGCAAAAGATAATGTTGCCATGTTTGCAAAGCCCTCACTAAGGCATACAATTCCTTATCATAGGTGGGATAATTAAGGGGAGCTCCACTTAATTTCTCACTAAAATAAGCAATTGGATGCCCTTCTTGCATCAAAACAGCCCCAACACCAACATTAGAAGCATCACATTCAATCTCAAAAGATTTAGCAAAATTAGGCAAAACAAGTATTGGTGCATGAGTGAGTTTTTCCTTAAGTTCTTTAAATGCATGCTCTTGTTTCTCCCCCCACTTAAATCCCACATTCTTTTTAAGAGG
Organism: Echinosophora koreensis; assembly: GCA_035048595.1. Lineage (NCBI taxonomy): Eukaryota > Viridiplantae > Streptophyta > Magnoliopsida > Fabales > Fabaceae > Echinosophora > Echinosophora koreensis. The sequence continues at coordinate 1,962,205 of JAPCYP010000077.1, forward strand.
TGCAGCCAAAGTACTAAAATCCTTAACAAACCTCCTATAGAAACTAGCCAAACCATGAAAACTCCTCACATCACTCACATTTTTGGGGGTTGGCCAATCTTGAATGGCCTTAATTTTCTCTTTATCAAGATGGACCCCTTTTGCATTAATAACAAAACCAAGAAAAATCACATGGTCCACACAAAAAAGTACACTTTTCCAAATTATCATACAAATTTTCTTTTCTCAAAACAAGCAAAACAACCCTTAAATGTTCATGATGTTCATCTAAGTTTTTGCTATATATCAAGATATCATCAAAATACACCACAACAAACTTGCCCAAAAAATCCCTCAAAACATGGTTCATAAGCCTTATGAAAGTACTAGGTGCATTTGTTAACCCAAAAGGCATTACCAACCATTCATACAATCCATATTTAGTTTTAAAGGCAGTTTTCCATTCATCCCCTTCCCTTATTCTAATTTGATGGTACCCACTTTTCAAATCAATTTTAGAAAACAAACAAGCACCATGCAATTCATCAAGAAAATCATCAAGTCTAGGGATAGGATCTCTATACTTAATTGTGATGTTATTCACAGCCCTACAATCTGTGCACATCCTCCAAGTCCCATCCATTTTAGGTACCAAAATTACCGGGACAGCACATGGACTCAAACTCTCTTGCACCCATCCTTTTTGCATTAACTCCTCCACTTGCTTTTGAATTTCTTTAGTCTCCTGTGGGTTGCTCCTATAGGCTGGCCTATTGGGTATTGATGCACCCGGAATGAGGTCAATATGGTGCTCAATTCCTCTTAGAGGTGGAAGGCCGTGTGGCATTTCTTTTGGAAAGACATCACCAAATTCCTGCAAAAGATTTTTAACACCACTAGACAAAGAGAGATCATTAGAGGCATTAGCATGTAAACAATATTCCCTACAATAGAGCATGTATAAGGGCTGCCTTGAAATTAGAGCACTTTTAACCTCACTTTTTGATGCAAAACAACTCTTTTTTTCCTCTTTATTTTTCTCACTTTTTTTCTCATGATTGTTTTTTTAAAATTTTTCATCACTCTTTCTCTCATTATTTTTCTCACGCTCCTTTTCTTTTCTCTCTTGCTCTCTCTTTTCTCTCGTTTTTATTTGATCCTCACTAACTTCTTTTGGAGATAAAGGAGAAAGAATGACCTTTCGGTCTTGGTACAAGAAAGAGAACTTATTAGAGAACCCATCATGGGTGGCCTTCCTATCATATTGCCAAGGCTTCCCTAACAACATGTGGCTTGCCTCCATAGGCACCACATCACAAAGTACACAATCTTGATATTTTCCAATTGAGAAAGGAACCTCAACTTGTTTATTTACCACCATTTCTCCAACCTCACTTAGCCATTGGAGCCTATATGGCCTTGGATGTGCCTTAGTTACAAGGTTCAATTTTGACACCAATCTAGAACTCACCACATTGGCACAACTATCACCATCAATGATTAGAGATCATACCTTTCCTTGAATTAGACATCTAGTGTGAAAGATATTCTCCCTTTGGCCTTCTTCATGTTCCTTTGCTTGACTCCCCAAAAGCCTCCTTACCATAAACAAGTCACCTTCCGGAATGATCTCCTCTTCACTTGAAGCCTCGGATTGAGAGAAGACTTCTCCATTCCTTGTCACCATGGTCCTCTTTGTTGGGCATTGGGATGAAATGTGTCCATGGCCTAGGCATTTGAAGCATTTCACATCACGGCTCCTAGAACTCGTTTCCATTGGCTTCTTTCCTTGAGGGGTGCTCACGGCCTCTTTGGATGGTGCACCCTCCTTCTTTTGCTTGTCCTTCCAACTTGAGGATGGAAATTTGGAAGAAGAAGAAGTAAATTTGGACTTCCTCCTCTTAAGTTGTTGCTCCACCTTCATTGCTTGTTGGACCAAATCTTCGAGTTCCACATAGTGTTGAAGTTCCACTATGTCTTAAATGTCTTGATTCAACCCATGTAAGAACCGAGCCATGGTAGCCTCCCTATCTTCATCATAGTTAGACCTAAGCAAGGCCAACTCCATCTCCTTGTAATATTCATCAACACTTTTAGAACCTTGTGTCAACCTTTGCAATTTGTTGTGTAGGTCCCTATGGTAGTGATTTGGGACAAACCTCTTCCTCATGACATGCTTCATTTCTTCCCAAGTCTCTATAGGTCCCTCCTCATATCTTCTCCTCTCTTTTTGCAATTGGTCCCACCATACAAGGGCATATTCTTTGAACTCAAAGGCGGCTACTTTCACCTTCTTTCTTTCATTGTAAGAATCACAATAAAAAACTTGTTCTATTTTCATTTACCACTCCATGTATGCTTCGGGATCATTCTTCCCAAGAAAGGAAGGAACTTTGATTTTGACCCCTTCAATTCTTTCACGCCTCCTTCCTCTTCTTCCTCCTCTAGGTCTTCCTCTTTCACTCTCATAGCCACTTGAATCATCATGGTTTTGAAGGTTGGCAAGTTGTCTATCATAATTTGTTTGCATCTCCTCCATTTGCCTTGTAAGAGCTTGAATTTGATTACTCATTCTAGCTTGAAGAGCGGCTGTCCTTGGAGTAGGGGGTGAACTATCATAGTCTCCCATGACTTGAGTAGAAGAATTGATAATTTTCCTCACCACACTCCCTCACTTGTACACACAAATGTTTTTTTTTTTTTTTTTCACTCTTTTGGCTTTTTCCACACAAGATGTAATTTGTCACTCTTGCCTTTTTCCACTCACTTGTTCTCCTTTAGGTCTTAGGTGAGTCAAACACAAAACACACAAAAATCCAAAAATCAAGTAACAAAAATCACAAAACTTATCAAAACAAGGAAAACAAAAAGGAAAGACTAGAAAGGAAAAGCTTGGAAAATAATGAAACAAAGGAAGAAGGGAAATATTTTCAAGAACACCAATTGCTCAAATAGAACTTTTCTCTTCTCTTTTTCTCAATCCTTCTTACATAATTTTTTTTTTTAAATTTGCGCAATTTTTTTTTTAAAACTTTGAAGAAGAGAATCACACTTGAAAATTTGTTTAGAGCAAGAACACAATTTCGAAATTTCTCTTCACAAACAGAATATATATATATATATATATATATATATATATATATATATATATATATATATATATATATATATTGATTTTAGGTTTTGGAAGAAAAGAAAGAAGAGAAGAAAGATGAAGAACACAAACGCAAAATTCAACCAAAGCCTAAGCTTTGATACCACTTGATGACAACCAAAGGATAGGTTGCCTTTGGGATGATCTTATGGTTGAATTTTATCAAGTTAATTTCGTATAACACTTGTAACCAAAAATTAAAAGAAGAAAAGAAAGAAAATGGTGAAGATGAGAGATGGAATGGCGCTACAAACTTGTGAGTTTGATAAGCCAAGTGAGGTTCGCCACAAGAATCTTGGATTCTTGATAAGAACAATAGTTGGCTCAACCAAAAACCAAGGAGAACAAATTCTCACAAATGGATTTCAATCCAAAATTTAACATCCAAGTTACATTTCCATGTGTTTAGGCGTCATTTACATAGGAGTGTGGCTGAGTGCATTTGGCTCACACTTAGTCTTCCAAATGATTTCAAAATCATGACTAACTTAACACCCAAATTAATTCAGCCACAACATTTAATCACGTGCCCCCCCCCCCCCCCCCCCCCAAATGACTCTCTCTCCTCTCATTATGTGGTGGTTATACTTGCTTCTCAAATTAAAAGTGTAACCCCTCATAACTTACACAATTTATTCACAAAACTAATAAGGAGTTTCTTTTAGCATGCAAGCTAAAGATTCCCCCCCCCCCCCCCACCCCCCCCCCCCCCAAGATATCAACAAACTCGTGACCATAGGTATAATAGTGGGCTTGATCCAATTGTAACACTTAACAAATTTGGACCCACTTACATAACCCACTACAATTATTGAATTAAAAGAAAAACAACTAAAATGGTATTGTCTTCAAAGTCCACGCCCCCACATCAAGCTTCTTCTAATTGGATGAGCAAAGTTATCAATTTGGGCTCATTGTCTTTATGACTTGTACTTGGGCTTTCTTCCATTAAAAGAGACACCATTTGATTTAGAGCTTGTTGGCCTTTTTGGTTCTAGCTCTTGTCATGGGCCCACCAAGTCCTTGAATGGCTTCTTGATCCATAATGGTGATGGTCTCCATTGGGCTCATATCACCCTAACTCTCAACGAAGTGCTTCATGTGCCTAGTATTAGGGCAAACTTAATTTCGGTGGGTTTGCTAGAAAAGGTCGGGGTTAAGGTCTATTTTGAGTCTGATAAAGTTGTGATGACCAAAAATCATGTTCTAGTGGGAAAAGGTTATTGTAGTCAAGGACTATTTGTACTCAATATTGCTTAAACAATTCTGTGCATTTGATTGTTCATGGTTATATTGAATAAATTTGAATAAGTGAATTATTATGTCCATGTATAGTTTATCTTTCAATTCAATTTTTTCCTATGCATGTGAATTTGTAGATCTTGAAGTTACTATTTTGTTTTGTTTTATTCCACACACCACTTGTGCACATATTGAAGCACTTGTTACATACATATGAGGGATTAATGTATGTTAAGTTAACTTGTGGGTTTCAAATGAGATTTATATATTTTGCACCTTCAATAAAGTTTTATGGGCAATGCATGATTAGGTGACTTTATGTGTGTACATATATTTTCATTTGAGCTCTATGGCTTAAGTGAATTCTAGTTTTACCTTTTTGAATTATTATTGTTTTATACAATCAGTTTTAAGTGCTGATATCTTATCTACTTTTAGAGTTGAAAGTTTAATTTAGTTTTGACTTGGTCTTATAAAATTATCTCTGAAGGTTTTGATCTTAACTATTTGGAAGGTTTGGATAACAATATCAGCATCTTACCTTATTTATTTTAACGTGGAGTATCATTTAAAAGTGGTTAGGTTCTTGTCGGCTCTTAGAATTGTGCTGGCATTTCTGTTTCTTTTGAAGAATGTGCTTGCAAGTTCTTGAACATATTAGAATGTCTTTTCTCATATATTTTCTATCAGAACTTTTATTTGTTGTAATTAATTTTTATTTTATTTTAGTGAAATGGGCTAAAAGCATAACGATATAAATATATGAATTATGGTAAAATTGCTATAATGTGTATATGAAGAGGCTAAGTGTGTGTTTGGATTAACGTTTGCAAAATTAGGTTTGGATCAACTTCATTTTGAAAACTTAAGTTTAGTTAAAAGTGGGTTTATAATGCGTTTATGTTTGGATAATTTTATGCTAAAAGTGTGTTTGACAAAATGAAGTTTGTTTGGATGATTTTAATCAAAAGTACTTTTAAATTTGTAAATTACTGAAATGGGTATGAGTTTTATTTTGTAATAATAGTATTACAAAAAGATTTGATAATATATTGTTGTTATAATTAATAAAAATGAATGTACAATAAAATGTTAAAATAATTTAAATTAAACTTTAAGCAAGAAGTTTGCACCAAAATATTAATGTTTACACGTCAATGGATAATATATTTGTCGATAAAATACATAGAATAAATTGTAATGCAATCTTGAAGTTTAGATACATGACTAATTAGGCTGCATATGCTCAACAATTTGATCTCTGATTAAGTCCTATTAAAATTTTGAATGAAAAATGATTTTATTGAAAATGAGAATCTTGATAATCCCTCAAATGTCTACAAGCCTTTATAGCATGGTTGATAACTAGCTAGGCATCAATAGAAAAACCGAAAGGGGAAAACAGAAAGCCTAAACTAACTAATAGAAAAACTAACTAAAGAAAGAAATAACAGATAGGCTCAACACCCTTAGCCCAAAGTCACAACTATACAAACAACTATATACAATTACCAGAAATCATAAACTAAATACAACTGCTAGAAGTTGGGCTTTAGAACTAAGGGTGCATTTTCATTACACCCCCTCAAGATGGAGTGTGAGAGGTTCATGAACACCTATCTTGCCAGCTTGCTCTTGGAAACTCTTTGCCCCCAAAGCCTTGGTGAACATATCTGCCTGCTGTTGCTTAGAGGGAGTAAAAATAGCCTCAATAGCTCCTGCTTATAGGTGCAACCTAATGAAGTGGCAGTCTACTTCAATGTGTTTGGTTCGTTCGTGGTAGACTGAATTTGCAGCCAAGTGAAGGGATGCTTGGTTATCACAATAGAGAATTGTAGGACTTGTAATTTGGACTTGCAGACATTGAAGGAGATTGCGCAGCCAAAGTATTTCACTGGTGGCATGTGCCATCGCCCTGTACTCTGCTTCACTAGATGATCTTGAAACAGTGTTCTGCTTTTTAGTCTTCCAGGAAACAGGTGTTGTGCCAAGTTTCATGAGATAGCCAGTTGTGGACTTTTGAGTTAGGGGACATGAGGCTCAATCTGAATCACTGTAAGATGTTAGCTGCAGATTATTATCTTTAGGTAAGATAATTCCTTTTCCTGGACTTGATTTCAAGTATTTGAGCACTCTAAGTGCAGCATTCCAATGACCCTCTCTAGGTGCCTGCATGTGTTGACTTAAAACATGTACAAAATAGGTAAGATCAGGTTTGTAATAGTCAAGTAAAGTCTCCCAATTAGCCTTCTGTATTGGGAGGGATTTGAAAATAATCCACTTTGATCCAGTCCTAGCTGGTGATTTTGTTCAAGAGGAAAACCAACAGGTTTTGAGGCCAGCATTCCACATTCATTAAGAATGTCAAGGGCATACTTCCTTTCGCATAAGAATAAAAGCTTTACTTTTAGTTAATTCCAGCCCAAGGAAGTATTTAAGAGTGCCAAGATCTTTCATATGAAACCATTTGTTTAAGTGTCTTTTAACATCAGTACAAGCATCTCTATTATTAACAGCTATGAAAATTGTGTGATTTGTGTAAGTGAACAGACTGTGGTCTCCTTGTGATTCAACAAAACCATAGGTAATTAAAGACTGAGACAACTTAGAATACCAGTTTCTAGAGGCTTACTTTAGGCCATAAAGGGATTTCCTTAATCTACACACCATGCCCTCTTTAGGAACAGAATATCCCTGTGGCGGCTCCATATAAACTTCTTCATCCAATTCCATATTACATCCATTTGATGGAGCTCCCACTCTCTTGCAATAGCAACAGTCAAAAGACATCTGACTGTGGTTATTTTTGCCACAGGGGCAAAAGTTTCATTACAATCTTCCCCTTCAACTTGTATGTAACCCTTAGCCACTAGTCTAGCCTTATGCTTCTCTATTTCACCATTAGCCTTGTACTTAAGCTTATATACCCACTTACATCGTATTGGCTTCTTTCCTTTAGGAAGCATGACAAGATCCCTAGTTTTGTTTTCTTATAGAGCTAGTATTTCTTGTCTCATGGCTTCCTTGCATTCATTCTATTTATTTACCTGATTATAGGACTTAGGTTCCTCATGCTCTGCTATGGCAGCTAGATAGGCTAGATGTTTTTCAGAAAGCTAGTTGTAATTAACAAAGTTAGAGATAGGATAGGCTATGTGTGGCTTAGGTTCAAGGTTAAGGGACTTGCTAGTTGGATTAGCTACAACAGAGTGGCAGTAATAATCCTTAAGATAGGCAGGTGGTTGCCTGGTTCTAGGTCCAGTAGGAAAGTCTTGTTGGGGAGGACTATCATTCTCTCCCTCATTATGAACATTATCCTCAGTGTTCAGGGTCACATTACCCTGCTCATTATTCATTTTGCTTGGAGAGTTGACTCTCAACCCTTCTTGATCTTCTTCACTGAGAGATTGAGTCTCATCAGGATAGTGTAGCATAGGTTGAGACAAGTTCTCTAGGCTTAGTGTGTTCTCATTGGTAATGGCAGAACTAGTATTTTCAGCAAAAGGAAAAATATTTTCATAGAAAATTACATCTCTTGAAATCAGAATTTCTGTTGTTTTTAAATTGTAAACTTTCCAAGCCTTTTCTCCTATGGGATAGCCAATGAAAACACACTTTTCAGCCGTTGGATCAAACTTATCTTTACTTTTAGCAACATTTCTAACATAGGATAGACAGCCTAAGACTTTCAAATGCTATTGTGGGGGTTCTGTTGATAATGTGTGTGGCAGCAAGCACACACTCACCCCAAAATTTTAAGGGTAAGTTACCTTGAAACCTAAGAGCTCTAGCCACATTCACAATGTGCCTATGCTTTCTTTCTACCCTTTCCATTTTGTTGTGGTGTGGCCACACAAGACGTCTCTTGAGCAATTCCTTCCTTTTGGAAGAAACTTCTAATGGTTGAGTTAACAAATTCAGTCCCATTGTCACTTCTGACTCTCTTAATGTTCCTACCAAACTGAAGCTTTACCATTTTGTGGAAGTTTACAAGAACATTAGAAGTTTCACTTTTATCCTTCGTCAAGTATACCCAAGTCCCTTTACTATAGTCATCCACAATAGTAAGGAAGAAATGTGAACCATTGTGTGTAGATGTGTGATATTTACCCCATAAGTCACAGTGTATCAATTCAAAATGTTCCTCAGCTTTATTTAAATTGGAATTGAAAACAAGTCTACACTGTTTAGCCTTATGACATATATCACAACAAGGCATACTGTAATGCCTAGTTTTAATTAACACTAATTATAATGATTAAAATAGGGATTTTCACAAATCGTTTTCGAAATGTCCTCTCTGAAAAACAGAGATTTGTTTAAAGTCGGAAAACATGATAAATAGTTTATAACGTCAAAACTTAATTCAAACCAATTACTTGGTCTCTGGTCTTACATCAACTGCCAGGGGTGGAAAAAATAAATAAAAAGACTTCGTTCATAAATAAATACTTAGAAAATTTTAGATACAGTAATCCGAAATTGATTTCATATGTTCGCGGAAATTTTTATCAGTAAAATAAAATAAACATAAAGTCATAAAAACATGAAACTACCATCACGGCTGATACATCAAAACTTCCCTTAATATAAACACAACACAAAATAAAAGATGATTCTCAAGAATATCCCTCAAGCACGGGATCCTCCAAAAAGAAACAAAAGTCCACACGATGCATCATCAATCATCCGTCATCTCGGTTCCATGTACCATGCGGCCATCAGAAACAGCTACTCACAAACATAAGAAGAAAGAAGAAACGCATATGGAGGTAAGATTCTATGTCAAGCTCATAACGTAGATATGGGTATGCGGCGACAAATAAACAATCAAGTGGATACATATAATTAAGGACATTTTTATAAAATACATATATACGATTTCAGAAAAAGCTGAGACTCGAATGCATGCCTAAGACATCGACCTAACTTTGCTCCATGGAGACTATTGTTATCATAGTGTTCTGTAGAGATAACATTCAGGTAATATGCGTAAACAACTCGGTGCACAAGTCCCGATCGGAGTACGCTAACAGCCATCTCCGTGGTCCTTACACACGAGTACTTAACATCTGAATAATATTTAGTTCAGTGGAGTTTCAAGATAGTCCTGCTGTCCAGGTCTCCACCGGCACTGGTGATGCATACACCGGACCATTGGCAGGATCCACGTTTGACTATCCCCGAGGTCTCCGTGGCCCCCACACAGTCCCCTAATATCCTATAAATAGGTGTCTATGCCTCCAGAACGACAACGACTATAATTAGGTTGGAATATTGCCCGAAGGCAAATAAAGCAGGAACTAAAAGTTCCAAAGCGCCGGTATCAATATAGAAACAGTTATTGGTAAGAGTTAGGCTCAAAAGGATTATTGACCAAAATTATCCTTTTCGACTCAAACTCATTTGAATATTTTAACTTAAAGCTTACTTAGGCTAAAATTAATTATTTTAGAGTACAAGTATCGATAAAATGATTTAACCCAACAAATTGCCATTTTGACTCATTTTGGACAAGAATGTATAATAATAGTTACAATTGATATTTGGTATTTAAAATGAAATACTTTCATAAAATGTGAAAAACATCCAAGAATAATAATTTGAAATATCTCGACTATTCGATAATTTGGCATATTCTTTCAAAAAATTCCTCAACTCCGTATAATAAAATATTTCGAGCCCAAGACTTAACAAAACGTAGGCAAGGATAAACCTTAAGATTGAATTCACAGATTCAATAAGTAAGAAATTGATACCAACTGATAGTAATATTCCAACACCTCCCGAATCAAGTTCGGAAACAAATGCACATCACAACAAGTCCCTAAGCGACTTAACGATCGGACATAGGCTTATACTTAGAGCCCAATTACTTGGAATTATATCCAATGCTTAACGTACGCGAGTTACGGAGATAAGTAAGATTCTCGAATTATAACCTTACGCCAATTCAACTAGATCCAATTTAGCACAATGCTAAATTAAATCTAAACAGATATAACAAGATCTAAGATCCTAACATCATACAGATAATCACAACATTAAAATATTAAGCAAGCATGCTAAGATAATCCCCAATATTCCTAAGCAGATATACTAACCCGCATATACCCCAAACTACACCTAACATATAATCTTCCCCCACCTTTTAAGGCGATCGGAGGTTTTTCTGGAACTTCACAGCTATGCAGTCAGCTCCAAATAGTTCCCAATAGCAACTTCTGCTTCCCCAAGGCAACCACGAACATAAACGACAACCCAGAGAGACGACCCAAGTATGTACAACAATCAGACAATTCCCAAAATTAATTGCTCATCATCAACACTATAAATATAACTTACTAATATGCTTAATTTCTCAAAAATCACATTAATTCAAATCAAAACAGGTTGAGGCTTTTAGGCTCAAGATGAAAATTTGGGGAAAAATCAATTTAACAAGAAATCGATAAAATTGGTTTAAGGGAACACTTAATCATGATCTCAAGTTCATAAAACACCACTTAATTTCAGATTTTGAGAACTAAAATCAAAACCTAGAGTTAGGGTTCTTAGGAAAAATTGGGGTTTCTAGAAATTGAACAAAGGAAGTGAGAAAACCACTCACCCATGGAAGAAGATGAACTTGTGGTGGTGCTAAGGTGGCTGACGCGGCAGCGAACGGTGGCTCGTGGCGGCGGTGGGCGGTTGCACAGTTTCTGGAGCAAACAAGAACCCAAAAGAGAGTGTAAGTCCAAAGGAGGAGAAGAAAGAGCTTAAGAGCAAAGATGGTAGAAACCACCATGAAGAGGCGGCGCGGCCACACTTACAGCGGTGGAGGCGCGGCAGAGCTCAGGCCAGACACGAACAGGAACGCGATCGGAGTAGACGGTCCAGATGTGGTGGTCGCGTGGTCCTTTCCTTGCAGCGACGAACGACGATCGGAGCTCAGGTGCCGACACACGGTGCTTACCGCTGTGGAGCGCGTTTTTCGCGCGGAGGAGACAACCAGACGCAGCAGGCGGCACGACACGATCGTGGCCTCCCCTCCCGACGTTGAGCAGCACGACCGGCGAGCTCCCTAGGTGGTGGTGCGTCGGCTGGACTGATGGGAGGAGGAGAGGTTGAAGATGAAGAAAGGGAGGGAGGAAGATAAGTCTGAAAGAAGAAGAAAGAAGGAGATAAAAAGAAAGAAAAGAAGGGAAAGGAGTGGTGAAGGGAAGAGAGACGTGCCAATGTCTCAGCCAAGTTAAAAAAATGCTCATTTTAATTTTCTGATGTTAAAAATTTCTTTTAGGGACTATTAAAATAACTTTTCTGCAACCAAAATAATTTTATATTGTATTTTTTCTAAACAAGAGTAATAGCATAAATGCTATTGTGTAGCAAATGTGCAAACACTGTAACAATCAATGTTAATGCACTCAGTAAAAACCTTTTAAACGAGTAAATAAAATTACTCAAACTAATCAATATTAAATAAATAATAAAATAAAACAAACATTTAGAACATTAATCACTCTTAATAAAACAATTAAGCATATATGTAAAAACAGGGATGTTACAGCACTACCCCTCTTACAGAAATTTCGTCCCCGAAATTTGACATATCTCAAAAGAGATAGATACTACTCCTACGTCTACACTGGTCTATCCTAGGTAGTAACTCTAGCGGTAATGATCCAAGATACCTTTATTGAAGTGATCTGCTTCACTCGAAGTGCTTTTGCCACTCTGTCTTTTATCTTAACAAAGAAGTACTCATAAGACTAATCCCCTTTTAAATCCAAAATTAACATAACCGTCATCCAATCCTATGATCGTTCCAATATATTTCAACTTAAGCAGCATTAACAACTAAAAACCAGATCACGCATTTCCCTAATTTCTCATGTATCTCCAAATCCCTTAAAAGACAATTACAATAATTCATCCTACAATTTATCCAAATTAATTTCCAACTTATGGTCCTTCTAAACCTTGGATTTTGACATCATAAAATCTCATCTCCATCAATCATTAATCATTTCTTAAGGTTATACCTAAACTTATCCGAGTGGTGTCTTTAATATCGAATCAACACTGAACATTTATTATACATCACAAGCCACCACAGTTTGAAGCATTATACGTTCCCTACAATATATTCAAACTTAACTCCTCACTAATAATTATACTTTGATTCCTAAGGATAAAATTCATCCACTATGACTCAACTCCTATTTCCATAAAATCCTTTCTTTCATGATGACATAAGTTTAACCATCATCAAACAACTATCGTAATTAATCCATCCAGGTATCTCTCTAAGATTGACATTGTCTGCTACTCTTTCAGTATTGGCTAAGGCACAGTCAGTTCCAAAAGTAGAAAAGGATATTACCAACCAAAGGTATAAATTAACTCAAACATGTCTTTTTGGCCATCATAGAGTAAACATGAAAGAGACAAACATAGGCATGGCAACCGTTTAGCACAACATCATTAAATAGAGTTTAATTACATAAACCAAATAATTCACCAAAATTTTAACTAAACAATTCATACAATTCACATAGGCAAAATAAAACAGTTATGAGCAATTTATAATAATAACAAACTTCATACAACTTATCTCATGCATTTTCCTAAGCATATACCCCAAGACCCGAATTAATCCCAGTCCTCTGATCGTTCTAACACAGTCACTCAGCAGGCCTTCCAATGATTGCATGGTCTGCTTAGACTGGCCATCAGTCTAAGGGTGATAAACTTAACTCATCCTCAACTTCGTTCTAAGGCCTCATGCAGACTTCACTCAAAATCGAAATATAAACCTTGTATCTCGATTCGAAATGATACCGGAAGGTACTCCAAACTTTATAAAAAGTTCGATAAAACATTTCTCATACCATGAGAAAGAATACACGTAGCTGGCATATTTTTTTTTTAAAAGAAGAATTTTGAGACTGACCAACAAATGACAAATCTCATCAGACGAGTGATGAGACAATATTTTTAGAAATTTGAAGGGAAACTTCTCAAAAGAATATTCTTTACTTTCACAAGAAAGTACAAAGAAGAATTTACTAAGTAGAAGGATAAATGAATATTCAGTAGGCAAAAAGAATCTTCAATAGGTTCCTGAGAGTAAAAAAAAATTCATTGTACAGACACATATTTACAATCATGAGTCTACTAAAGTTCCTCTCTCCACGAGAACTTCAATTGGATCAAAACAAAAAATCAATAATGAGTTGTTTGTGATTTCAAGAAAATTGAAGCTATAAAATGAGACATCAATGAAGGTAAGTCTAACTTTAAGATCAGACTGAATCACTTCTATTTGGAAATAGAGGTGTTTAGAGTAATTTGACTAAGAAATCTAGGTTCCCAGAAATTCATACAACATAAGACTCAATGAGAAAAAGTGATAATGAATTTCGAAATAAGAGTGGAACTGTCAGGTCAATAGGTGGTCATGAATACGGTTAACTTAATTGTCTACTAAAAAGTTTAACGGTGACCAAGGAGACAGTTTGGATCATAATTTTATAAACATCATGTTGTTATAGTTTATCTCTAGAGCGGCCACTCAAGACTCTACAAAAGAACATGGAGTTGCAGACCTTGCCATCCAATTTGGGCAGCTGAGGGACGGGAACAGCTCCAGCAGGAGTCATACCACCATGACTTGATGATGTCTCAGAATTGTCCTTGAATTTTGTAAACTGTCCCATTTGTGTTGTAGTCCGGTGATCATAGCATATAGGAGCAACAACAGAAATGGTAGTGTTACTCCTTTGATACACATAGGATAGAGAATGAACAAGTTCCTGAATATCATCCGGGGAGAAGCCAACCTCATCTAACAAAACATGATAGTATGTAGGCCTAGTGGTGCCTATCATTCCAGCATGAGCACATAAGTAGAAATCATAATTTCGAGGATGACAAACTTTATCATTCCTCACAATCAAAGTTAAATTAATAAATAAATACCAACAAACAAAAGTTTCAAAATACTAATTTTATCATCACCAAACGACTCAACTTATATTAACCTTTATAAAATCACCTTTAACATTTACATAATCCTCAAATATTCAAAAAGATCCCCTACTCGTATACCGAATAATCAAACTCATTATTTCCATCCTAACACACCCTAAAAGTCCATCCAAAATAACTTAGAATCTTAGACTCCTTACCAACTCCAAATTTTAAACAAAATCATAACCTAATCAAATCCACTTTTATTAAAGTATCCCACATGCTTAAGAAGACTCATTTCATGTCAGATCATCTCTGACAACTTAAATGAAAACTAAGAACACAATTTCAAGGTTATCATCCTACGAATCCATCGAATACTTAGAATCATTCATAACCTCAATAACACTGTTTAGAACACTAATATGATCATTACACCTTCAAATTTACTCTCTACCTATAAACCCAACAGACAACCCTCAACAAAATCAATAAAACGCTACAGTTTTCCTCAAATTCACACCAAAAACCTAGAAGTCAATTCAAAACCAAAGTCATCATTAAAATTAAGGATTTACAATATAATTGCTAAGAGCTTCCAAATATAATTTAGGATCCACCAATCAAACTTAATTGAACTCTAACTTATAAGTCAAAATAAAAAATACTTAGTTATAAATCAACCTCACATTAACACCAACTATAATCCTCAAATCCATTGATACTCCAACAACACCACATCCCTTAGGGTTTTAATTGAAACCCTAAGGATACCACAACAAAGATAGGGATACACTAAATCTATCCAAGCAATAGAAGTGTGAAAATCAAATACTAATTCTGATCAAAATTATCATCACTTAACTTTAATCCACAATAAAATAAATATTTCGAATCACTTAATCCTCCACAAACTATTAGTTACCATAAGGGTAGCTAGTAAAGCTAACATCATAAGATAAATCTCACACGAGATCTTAGATCTAACTATCTTACCTTATTCTAAAACAATCCAGATAACTCACACAACACAGAGACCACACAGAGAAGACACAGTCGGGTCATAACCCCAGATCCGAGTAGGCTCGACTGCTCTGATACCATAAATGTAACACCTAGTTTTAATTAACACTAATTATAATGATTAAAATAGGGATTTTCACAAATCGTTTTCGAAATGTCCCCTCTGAAAAACAGAGATTTGTTTAAAGTCGGAAAACCTGATAAATAGTTTATAACGTCAAAACTTAATTCAAACCAATTACTTGGTCTCTGGTCTTACATCAACTGCCAGGGGTGGAAAAAATAAATACAAAGACTTCGTTCATAAATAAAGACTTAGAAAATTTTAGATACAGTAATCCGAAATTGATTTCATATGTTCGCGGAAATTTTTATCAGTAAAATAAAATAAACATAAAGTCATAAAAACAGGAAACTACCATCACGGCTGATACATCAAAACTTCCCTTAATATATACACAACACAAAATAAAAGATGGTTCTCAAGAATATCCCTCAAGCACGGGATCCTCCAAAAAGAAACAAAAGTCCACACGATGCATCATCAATCATCCGTCATCTCGGTTCCATGTACCATACGGCCATCAGAAACAGCTACTCACATACATAAGAAGAAAGAAGAAATGCATATGGAGGTAAGATTCTATGTCAAGCTCATAACGTAGATATGGGTATGCGGCGACAAATAAACAATCAAGTGGATACATATAATTAAGGACATTTTTATAAAATACATATATACGATTTCAGAAAAAGCTGAGACTCGAATGCATGCCTAAGACATCGACCTAACTTTGCTCCATGGAGACTATTGTTGTCATAGTGTTCTGTCGAGATAGCATTCAGGTAATATGCGTAAACAACTCGGTGCACAAGTCTCGATTGGAGTACGCTAACAGCCATCTCCGCGGTCCTTTCACACGAGAGTACTTAACATCTGAATAATATTTAGTTCAGTGGAGTTTCAAGATAGTCCTGCTGTCCAGGTCTCCACCGGCACCGGTGATGCATACACCGGACCATTGGCAGGATCCACGCCTGACTATCCTCGAGGTCTCCGTGGCCCCCACACAGTCCCCTAATATCCTATAAATAGGTGTCTATGCCTCCAGAACGACAACGACTATGATTAGGTTGGAATATTGCCCGAAGGCAAATAAAGCAGGAACTAAAAGTTCCAAAGCGCCGGTATCAATATAGAAACAGTTATTGATAAGAGTTGGGCTCAAAAGGACTATTGGCCAAAATTATCCTTTTCTACTCAAACTCATTTGAATATTTTAACTTAAAGCTTACTTAGGCTAAAATTAATTATTTTAGAGTACAAGTATCGATAAAATGATTTAACTCAACAAATTGCCATTTTGACTCATTTTGGACAAGAATGTATAATAATAGTTACAATTGATATTTGGTATTTAAAATGAAATACTTTCATAAAATGTGAAAAACATCCAAGAACAATAATTTGAAATATCTCCACTATTCGATAATTTGGCATATTCTTTTCAGAAAGTCCCTAAGCGACTTAACGAATGCACATCACAACAAGTCCCTAAGCGACTTAACGATCGGACATAGGCTTATACTTAGAGCCCAATTACTTGGAATTATATCCAATGCTTAACGTACGCGAGTTACGGAGATAAGTAAGATTCTCGAATTATAACCTTACGCCAATTCAACTAGATCCAATTTAGCACAATGCTAAATTAAATCTAAACAGATATAACAAGATCTAAGATCCTAACATCATACAGATAATCACAACATTAAAATATTAAGCAAGCATGCTAAGATAATCCCCAATATTCCTAAGCAGATATACTAACCCGCATATACCCCAAACTACACCTAACATATAATCTTCCCCCACCTTTTAAGGCGATCAGAGGTTTTTCTGGAACTTCACAGCTATGCAGTCAGCTCCAAATAGTTCCCAATAGCAACTTCTGCTTCCCCAAGGCAACCACGAACATAAATGACAACCCAGAGAGACGACCCAAGCATGTACAACAATCAGACAATTCCCAAAATTAATTGCTCATCATCAACACTATAAATATAACTTACTAATATGCTTAATTTCTCAAAAATCACATTAATTCAAATCAAAACAGGTTGAGGCTTTTAGGCTCAGGATGAAAATTTGGGGAAAAATCAATTTAACAAGAAATCGATAAAATTGGTTTAAGGGAACACTTAATCATGATCTCAAGTTCATAAAACACCACTTAATTTCAGATTTTGAGAACTAAAATCAAAACCTAGAGTTAGGGTTCTTAGGAAAAAATTGGGGTTTCTAGAAATTGAACAAAGGAAGTGAGAAAACCACTCACCCATGGAAGAAGATGAACTTGTGGTGGTGCTGAGGTGGCTGACGTGGCAGCGAACGGTGGCTCGTGGCGGCGGTGGGCGGTTGCACAGTTTCTGGAGCAAACAAGAACCCAAAAGAGAGTGTAAGATCAAAGGAGGAGAAGAAAGAGCTTAAGAGCAAAGATGTTAGAAACCACCATGAAGAGGCGGCGCGGCCACACTTACAGTGGTGGAGGCGCGGCAGAGCTCAGGCCAGACACGAACAGGAACGCGATCGGAGTAGACGGTCCAGACGTGGTGGTCGCGTGGTTCTTTCCTTGGAGCGACGAATGGCGATCGGAGCTCAGGTGGCGACACACGGTGCTTACCGCTGTGGAGCGCGTTTTTCGCACAAAGGAGACAACCAGACGCAGCAAGCGGCACGACGCGATCGTGGCCTCCCTTCCCGGCGTTGAGCAGCGCGACCGGCGAGCTCCCTAGGTGGTGGTGCGTCGGCTGGACTGATGGGAGGAGGAGAGGTTGAAGATGAAGAAAGGGAGGGAGGAAGATAAGTCTGAAAGAAGAAGAAAGAAGGAGATAAAAAGAAAGAAAAGAAGGGAAAGGAGTGGTGAAGGGAAGAGAGACGTGCCAATGTCTCAGCCAAGTTAAAAAATTGCTCATTTTAATTTTCTGATGTTAAAAATTTCTTCTAGGGACTATTAAAATAACTTTTCTTCAACCAAAATAATTTTAGATTGTATTTTTCTAGACAAGAGTAATAGCATAAATGCTATTGTCTAGCAAATGTGCAAACACTGTAACAATCAATGTTAATGCACTCAGTAAAAACCTTTTAAACGAGTAAATAAAATTACTCAAACTAATCAACATTAAATAAATAATAAAATAAAATAAACATTTAGAAAATTAATCACTCTTAATAAAACAATTAAGCATATATGTAAAAACAGGGATGTTACACATACTATTGAAATTGAAACTACACTTAATGAAGGGAGAAATATACTATAAAGACTGATTCGAAGGATGCCCCATCCTTGCATGCCACAAGGTGGTTTGGTCCTTTATCACTTCTACCAAGGAAGTTCCTTTTGCTACAATCTTGATCACATACACTCCATTAAGCAATTCACCTGATCCAATCCTCATTTTCGAGGTCTGGTCCTGTATATGACAAGATTTGAGATCATAAGTGACTTGACAATTCAAATCTTTAATCAATTTATGAATGGAAATCAGGTTACAATTGAAACTTGGCACACAAAGAACATTCATAAGTTTTATATTATCATTTAATTATATTTTTCCTATTTTATCTACTGAAACTGACTCTCCAGTAGGCACTGTTATACTAAAAGGCTTTTCAATTTTCCTCACTTCCTCTAAGAGAGAAAGCAAGTGGGTCATATGGTGAGAAGCACCACTATCTAAAACCCAAAAATGCCTTTCAAACAAGCCTACTTTACCAGCCATATTGTCCTGAGGCACACAAGTTCCATGCAAGGCATGTCCTGTATTCTTGTGGCTCAGTTCTTCTTTGTGATCCTCTTCTGCACAAGCTAAATGTGCACTGTTCTGTCCTGCTCCTCTGCCAATTTTTTTTTTGTGTTTTCTGTGTGTCCCAATTTGGTGGATATCCCACTATCTCGAAGCATTTGGATTTGACATGCCCAATCTTGCCACAATGCTCACATTTGGGCCTTGGACCATCTCTCCCTCTTTGCTTGCTATTGTTTCAGTAGAAGGCTGACCCTGCATCATTCTTCAATATCCTTTCTTTTTCTGCCAAGAATCTGGACTCCTCTCTCAAGACATGATTGAAAGTGGTTCTAAGTGATGGTAGTGGCTCATTGTTGAGAATTATGGCCTTAACATGTGCGAATTTGTCACTATCGATGCTTCCCAAGAATAAATGGACTCTATTCTCTTCTTCTCGCTTCATGAGGGCTTTAGATGCACCACATGTGCATTCCGGCAAGGGTTGGAGCTCACTGAGCTCATCCAAATATCCCTTGAACTGCGTGTAGAAGTCTTTAATGGTTGTTACTTATTCTTGTTGTATTAGACAGAGAGTGCGCCATAGCTGATGAACCCTAGGTGCGTTTGTCTGAGCAAACCTTTCTTCAAGTTCTTCCCAAATTTCTTTAGCAGTGGTGGCGTGTGATATGCTGGCATGTAGCTTGGGATCCACTGAATTGAGAATCCAAGCCAAGACGATAGAATCTGCTTTGTCCCAGCTGTGATAATCAGTTGAATCTTCATCGGGTTTCTTGATTGTGCCATCTATGAACCCTAATTTCATTTTCGCTCTTAGGGCTGTCTTCATGGATCTTGCAAAAGTGCGGTAATTATCGCCATTGAGAGCTGATGCAACGAGGGGAATTCCTGGATTGTCAGAGTAGCTTAAGAAATACACAGGATTTGGGGTTGGATTTGTGTGATTCTTGCCACTGCCGGAGGTATGAGATTTCTTCTCCGATGGCTTCTTTTCATCTCTAGAATCGTCGCTCTGTGATACCATATTAAAAGTTTGAATGAAAAATGATTTTATTGAAAATGAGAATCTTGATAGTCCCTCAAATGTCTACAAGCCTTTATAGCATGGTTGATAACCAGCTAGGCAGCAACAGAAAAACCGAAAGGGGAAAACAGAAAGCCTAAACTAACTAACAGAAAAACTAACTAAAGAAAGAAATAACAGATAGGCCTAACACCCTTAGCCTAAAGTCACAACTATACAAACGACTATACACAACTACCAGAAAGCATAAATTAAATACAACTACTAAAAAATTGGGCTTTAGAACTAAGGGTGCATTTTCATTAAGTCCCGAATACGATCCATCTCTCTTGAAGATGATACAATTGAATTTGAGGATGGCTCTTCACCAATATAATTATCATTCTCATGCTCAAATATATTTTTATCTTCATAACGGCTGAATTCAGAATCAGTTTCTGATTTCCTTCTAATAAAATTGTGTATAGCCATTGTTGCATTTACTATTTGAACTTGTGTTTCAGACTTGTACTTGGGCTAAAAGGATTGAGCCGAATTTAATAATATAAACAACGGGTACTTGTTATTATAACATTATTATTGCAACACCCCCCATGGGCATTACATGACTAACTCATTTCGAAAAAATAAAACGAATGAAGATGAAGATGAAGATGAATGAACAAAATTGCCTAAGTGTGGTATGAAGGGTTGGCAGTCATGTGGAGGTGGGGCATTTTTGTCCAAAACATTTTGGGACAAGAATGTAAATTCATGGAAAGTCCAAGGGTATTTTGGACTTTTCACCAAAATTAAATATCTAGATATTTTTTGCCATTATGACTTGGACAGGGTTGCATTAATTGCTCATCATGTCGGTCACTTCAGTCACCTCAGCTCCGTATCCGCTCCGTTGTTTACCCGACTAAGGTTTTATGCGCATTTATCTTGAAGATTTCACCCGTATAAAATATAATATTTTATTTTTACGTGAAAATTTTCAAAAAAACTAATATCGTTGCAAATACGATATAAACCTAAATCGTTTCGTTCACGAGTCAAAATTAGGTTTTCTGATCAGTAAAATGTTTTTGTCAGTGTAAACGCAGATCGGGTTTCGTCTGAATTTTAAACCCAAAATTTAACCGTAACCTTCTACTATCAAGTAGATTCTAAATATGACTTTGTTTTATCCAAAATCATTTTCTAGGTCTCGGATAGAATATAAACATTTATATATTTACCGATATTGAAGAACCGTAAAAATCGGGGCGTTATATTACTACCCCATGTAACACCCTGCTTTTTTGTTTAGTGCTTTTATAAAACTTGTTTGGTTGTTTAAGTTAGTTTTGTTAAGCTAAAATAGTTGGCCAAGGGCTTGGTGGGATTTTTGGCTTAAAAGTCCCTTTCTGGCACATGAGCACGCCCGTGCTCATTAGCCAGCATGCCCGTGCTCAACAGTGAGCATGCCTGTGCTCAATGTGCGGACCGCGTCTCGCAGCACGAGCATGGTCAAGGGGGAGCACGATCGTGCTCAAGTGCAGCCTTTATATAGTCGGCACAAAAACCAAGGGTGACAATTTAACCCTATTTTATGTCAACAGCCGTCACCAGTTTCGGCCAGAGCTATCTCTTTCCCTGCTTCCACTAAACACAACCTGTTTCTGGAGTTTTGGAAGCCCTTGGGAGCCTTTTGTGAGTCTGTGTTGGTTTAGAGGTAATGGTCCATTTTCTCTTTTCAGTTTCTTTCTTGTTTTTGTTAGAGAAACTGAACAATGATGTTTTTGGTTAATCAAGGCTTAGCTTCGGAGTGAGCCGGTTGAGGATTCGGGACCGGTTTGCTGTTTAGAACTGTCGTTAGAGCAACCTTCAATCCAGGTATGGGGAGAAGGTAGCGTATTCATTAGGCAGTGGGGGTAGTGTAAGGTAAAGGGGTTCCCATGACCCCGGTTTGTTATATATGATTGTATGGTTTATATGTTAGTTTCATTGGTTGTGATAACATGTTCTTGGTATATGTTTCATTACTATTTTGGGTTGTTTATGAAGTTGATGCCATGATTATCCTTGTTGGTATGCTTTGATTGGATGATTGACTTATGGCTGTTGTGATGATGAGTTTTTGAACCTTCAAACATGTTGTTAACTGACCTAGGAACTAATGGATTAAAAACCCTAAAATTTGGTTAAAATCCGTGTTGAACTCTGTCCAGAACAGTACTGTCGTGCATTGAGCACGACTGTGCTGAATAGGGAGCACGCCCGTGCTCCTAATTTAAATTATGGAAAATGGCCGTGCTTTAAGCACGGTTGTGCAGCAGAGGAGCACGGCCGTGCCTAAGAGGAAGCATGGCCGTGCTCCACTTAAGCGACAACACGCCCGTAATGTGTTAAGCACGCCCGTGCTTGGGGTTAAGCACGCCCGTGCTCATCCCTCCTGGACAGAAACAGAATTAAAGGACTTTAAGGGGTTTCAAACCCCATTTCCCCAATGATGATAGATGATATAATTAATCAATGTTATGGATTAGATAACTCGGTTTATAAATAATAAAGATGATTAAGAAGATGAGATGGTGAGATGTTAAGATGGTTAAGCCAATATTCGTTGGGTTACTGCACGCTGTTACGTTGAACCTTGGTGCTTATTTGGCCAAGAGGACCTCGACCCCATGGTTTGGGTCTAAGGCGTTGATGATGTT
This sequence comes from Echinosophora koreensis, assembly GCA_035048595.1. Lineage (NCBI taxonomy): Eukaryota > Viridiplantae > Streptophyta > Magnoliopsida > Fabales > Fabaceae > Echinosophora > Echinosophora koreensis. Next base: position 1,985,078 of record JAPCYP010000077.1, read on the forward strand.
AAAGTCATGGGAGCTTCTTGGCCCAAGCATGATGGCGTTGATGTTGAAGTCTTGGGAGCTGTTTAGCCCGAGCAAGGGAGGTGGTTGTTGTTGTTTGTTTTTGTGGCATGCATAGATCATTGAAGTTGATGGTTGAGGGGGAGGTTCGACATAGGGGAGATCTCCCGAGAGTACGGTGATCTGGCCATCCACGGTAGGTCACCTGATGTTTGGTGACCGCTGCCCCCCATGATGAGGCATCCACGGTTTGATGCATTGGCTATCCATGGGGTTCACCCGATGTTCGGTGAACTGCCGGTGTTCGTACTTCTATGGCTAATACGGATATGTAACTCCAAAGTTGTTCATCCTGAGTTAGTTTGGATCCACATGCATAATGGAGTAGCAGAGTAGTGTTGCATTGCACTGCATAGCATACCTAATTGATGATGTTGATGTATGACGTTTTGTATATGCTGATGTATGTTATGATGTTGTCATGCTTGTTTGTTTACCTTGCTTGCTATCTCCTTGCCGAATATGTTTACATGATTCTTACTCCCCCCTTTTTTTGTTGTTTGTTTGGCCTAATTGGCTTTATTCAGAGGATGACGAGCAGCCCGGAGAGGAGTGACTCTGAGGAGCCACCACTCAAAGTTAGGGCCTTTCTTTTGATAGTTGGTTTTTCAGTTGTAATCCGAATTGTACGGAATGGTTATACCAGCTCTGAATTGTGACATCGGGGTTGGGTCGTTTATGTTTATGTTATTGTTGTTTAACTTGGTTTTATATTTTCCGCGTTTTTGTGAACTCGTTCATGTGGGACTTTTCTACCCATGGACAAATGTTTTATTTTATCCAGTAAATGCATGTTTTTATTTTATTATTTATATATTTTTCTGTTGTATAACATGCGGGGTAGAAGAGTGTCATATTTAGTGGTATCAGAGCAGTTTGGCCCTGTCCGAACGTGGTATGGTCTGTTGTGAGTCTGTTGTGTGCTCTTGTTTGAATTGTCTATACTTGTTATAGACAATGATGCTTTGAGTTAAGTTGTCTATCTATTAAGAGTTGTTTTGGACGTGTACAAGAACTCATGGCAGGTAGAGGATGTAATGATCAGGCAATTGCGGACGCGTTGGCACTCCTTGCCAATGCTATCGGTCAGGTTAACAATCCCAACAACAATGGTAGGCCAGTAGAGTTTTAGGGCTTGGATAAGTTTCAGAGGAACAACCCTCAATCGTTCAAGGGAGCCTATGATCTGGAAGGAGCTTTGCTATGGTTGAGGGAGACTGAGAAGATCTTCCGAGCCATGGATTGTAACGATCAGCAGAAGCTCATCTTTGCTACCTTCATGCTGACTGAGGAGGCTGGGCATTGGTGGGAAAATTGCAGGCAGAGGATGTAGACTGAGAGCACAGCGGTTACATGAGTTGAGTTCAGGCAGAGGTTTCTAGAGAAATACTTCCCGGCAGACATCAAGGACAAGAAAGAGATGGAGTTCTTGGCTTTGAGGCAGGGTTCGATGTCAGTTGGTGACTATGCTGCCAAGTTTGAGGAGCTGGCGTAGTATTACACTCCATACCGGCATACTGTGGATGAGCGTTCCAAGTGCGTTAAGTTCGAGGCTGGACTTAACCCCGAGATCAAGCAGGCGATCAACTACTAGGAGATCAGAGTCTTCCCAGTTCTGGTCAACAAGTGTAGGATCTATGAGGATGCTAGTTAGTTTAGTTGCCAAGTTCCAGAGGATCGGATAGTCAGAGCGGTAAGAGGACTCATCAGAGAGACAAGGGTAAACAACATTATGCTCCGACCGGCAGAGATTTCAAGCAGAGTGGCAAGAAGCCACTGTTCCAGCAGGATATGTTTAGGGGTGGGTTTTGCAACGCCTCTAGACCCATGAGGTGCGGCAAGTGTGGCGCACCGAATCATTACTCTTCTCAATGCAAGGAACCAGCTGTGATTTGCTTCAGGTGTGGCAAGTCGGGTCACATCAGCCGTGAATGTGAGGGAGCCATGGCAGAGCCTCCCAGCACTAGCAAGAGTCATAAGTCTCAGGCCAACCGACTGAAGACCACTGGGAGAGTCTTTACTTTTAGTGGAGATGAAGCCTCCGAGTCTGATGAATTGATTCAAGGTACATGTTTTATTGATGAAACTCAATTGACTGTATTGTATGATTCGGGTGCTACTCACTCATTTATATCGCATGATAGGGTCAAGAGTCTTAAATTATCTGTTTCCTTTCTTGAGTATGATTTGCTTGTATCTATACCCACGAATAAACTTGTTTCCACTTCTTATGCATGCAAGAACTGTCATATTATCATATGCTTGTCTGTGAAAGACCTGGATATTATTCTTGGCATGGACTGGTTATCTTCCAACCACGTCCTTCTGAACTGTTTTGATAAAACCTTGGTTTTTGGAACTCCAAAGGAGTCTAAGAATCCGGACCTTCTCTCTGCCAGCCAAGTTCAAGCTTCAATGAGAGACGAAGCCCAAGTATACATGATGATAGCTTCCCTGGAAGTAGAGAGCAGCCCTCCTGATGTCGCCAGCTTGCCTGTTGTACGGGAATTTCCTGAGGTGTTCCCCGGGGATGTTTATAACTTACCCCCAGAGAGAGATGTTGAGTTTGCCATAGACTTAGTGCCTAGCACCGGGCCAATCTCCATAGCACCCTATAGAATGTCTCCTCTAGAGCTAGCTAAGTTGAAGGAACAGTTGGAGGACCTGATGAAGAAGCAGTTCATTAGGCCCAGTGTGTCTCCGTGGGGAGCACCTGTGTTGTTGGTGAAGAAGAATGATGGTAGTATGAGGTTGTGTATCGACTATCGACAGCTCAACAAGGTGACCATAAAGAATCGGTATCCACTACCTAGGATTGATGATCTCATGGACCAATTGATGGGTGCTTGTGTCTTCTCTAAGATAGATTTGAGGTCAGGGTACCATCAGATTCGGGTTAAGTCTGAGGACATCCCGAAGACAGCGTTCAGGACGCGATATGGTCATTACAAGTACTTGGTTATGCCTTTTGGCGTGACCAATGCTCCTGTGGTGTTCATGGACTACATGAACAAGACCTTTCACCCTTACTTGGATAAGTTTGCGGTGGTGTTCATAGATGACTTCTTAGTATACTCCAAGAGCAAGGAGGAACATGAGGAACACCTGAGGGTTGTCTTGCAGACCCTTAAGTAAAAGCAGTTGTACACTAAGTTGTCTAAGTGTGAGTTCTGGTTAAAGGAAGTAAGCTTCTTAGGACATGTCATCTCTAAGGGTGGCATAGCAGTGGACCCAGCTAAGGTAGAGACAGTGCTCCAGTGGGAAGCGCCGAAGTCTGTAACCGAGATTAGGAGTTTCTTGGGGTTAGCGGGGTATTATAGGCAGTTCATATAAGGTTTGTCTAAGATAGCTTTGCCGTTAACCCGTCTCACTAAGAAGGGACAGTTGTTTGTGTAGGACTCTAAGTGTGAAGAGAGTTTCCAAACCCTTAAGGATAGGTTGACATCAGCACCAGTGTTAGTTTTGCCAGATCCTAGTGAACCCTTCGTAGTTTACTGCAATGCTTCTAAGCAAGGGTTAGGTGGTGTGTTGATGTAGAATGGTAAGGTTGTTTCTTACGCTTCTAGGCAGTTGAAAACCCATGAGAAGAACTGCCCTACCCATGACCTAGAACTAGAAGCTGTGGTATTTGCCTTAAAGATCTGGAGGCATTACCTCTTGATGAGTGTGATTTCACCTCATATTTCCTTGTCATTTTGCATGCATTTTCATATAATTTAGGCATATTTAATTTGATTTTTGTTAGTTTTTACCTTGGAACGGGTAAGGTGGTTTTGTGGTATTTGTGTGCAGGAATTGAAGATTAAAATGCTCAGGATCAGCTATGTTGGAGCTTGAAGACGGAGCTTGAAAAAGAACAAAGAAAACATGAGCCAAACAGAGCCCATCACGGCCTGGCCGTGATAGTCATCGCGGCCATGATCGAGTAGAGCTGAAAAGAAAGAAGAATGTTGATCTCAGAACTGGTCACAGCCAGGCCGTGATGGCCATCATGGCCGTGACATGCAAGCTGAGCCAGACCCTCACAGGCAGAACTAATCACGGCTGGGCCATGATGACCATCATGGCCGTGACACACCAAGCAGTGAAGCCATCCCAAGTCAGAACCTGTCACGGCCTAGCCGTGATAGGTATCACGCCCGTGACGCGTTAATTTAGGGATTTTGATTTTCTGTTTTTCATCTGATTTGTAATTGATTTAATCCCAAGTTAACCTACACTATAAATATGGGAATTAGGCTCAAAAATAGGGTCCTCTGGACTGCTACCAATTGGCAAAAATTAGGATTTCTCTTCTTCTCAATTTCTTCTCTTCTCTTAGGATTTTCATGTTTTTGTTATTCGAGGTTGCTATGAACATGGCAATGCTTGAGTAGTCGTTTTATTTCTAGGAATTGGGGCTATGCCCAAGACTTGTTTTATGTGATCACTAGTGCAAAATATACAATATACGGGAAAGGTTTACGTCAGTTAACCAAAAGTTAGACGTTAAAAAGGAGGCGGTGGCAGTTTTGTAAATATCAGGTTCCCTTAATTCACCTTTAACGTCAGTTGTTATAAGGACTGACGTTAAAAGTTAAGTGACTCACTTTTAACGTCAGTTCTGTAAACAACTGACGTTAAAAGTTAACCTTTTAAAGTCAGTTGTTTATAGAACTGACGTTAAAAGTGAGTGACTTAACTTTTAACGTCAGTTCTTGTAACGACTGACGTTAAAGGTAGTTTTTAATTTTTTTAGCAACTATACCTTACCCGCGCGCCTTTCACTCACTCTGTTCTCTGTTCTCTCTCAAACCTTCTCTTCCCTAACCCTTCCAAGTGATCTCCTCTCCACCCCGTGCTCTTGTCCACCACCACCACCATTAGGTCCTCTCCACCACGTGCTCCTCTCTCTCTCTCTCTCTCTCTCTCTTGCTCTCTCCCCTCTCTATCGCGTGCCGTAACCCTAATCTTTCACAACTCCCTCTCCCATCTTTAACAGGTTCTGTACCGCGCGTGGCCACCACTACTCGAGCGCCTTTCCATCTCCCATCTGTAAGGTATTGAACCCTAATGTGAACACTAATCTCTTCACTTTTTTATTTTGTTGTCTTTCTTTTCAGTTGTTAGAACTTGCTTGTAGAACCTTTTGTTTTTCTCAATTTGTGTATGTTTGCTTGTGGGATTTTGGATTAGTTGAAACTGTTTCTTGAGGTTGTTATATTCCTGTGATTTAGATATGGGCTGCATTTTTTATGTTAAGTAAATTTGGGAATGCACTGAACTGTACTGAACTGTATGTTGTTGCTTGTTTAGGGAATGCTCAGAACTGTATGTTGGTGCTTAATCTGGCATAGACTTGTCTAACTGAACATTAGTATCAGACGTTTTAGATTTATCTGAGGCAAAGAAATCATTATTTCCTATGATATTTTTGATGTTTCTGTGAGTATGTGTGATAAGCCATAGCTTATCTCTAACATAGGTTATGTGAGTATGCTATTTTTGATTTATCTTTAGTTATCCATGTTAAAAAAACATATTTTAATATTTACCGTTTCTGAACAGGCATACACATGGATCACTCGGACCCGCATGCACGAGAGGACAATATGGGGCCTACGCAGGACACTATGGGGCCTACGCCTGATGATACTGTAAGTTTAAATGTTATATAAAATTTAACCAGTATTTATAATGTAAGTTTAAGTTCTTTATATATTCTTTATTTATCCTTGTTATACATAACCCTCTAATTTAACATTTTTTTCTCCAAACAGACATCACAGTCTCGGAGGAAACGGGGTAGAGGAGCCACGTCATTGAAGAAATTAGAGAAAGCTAGGAAAGTGGTCAGAAGCTTGAGGTGTCCTTGGATGCTAAACTAAAGCCCCAAGGACCCCATGCTAGAGAATTTAAAATGTGGGTGATTCTACAAACCAAGCAGCACGTTAGCATCCTATACAACCATTGGGATGACGTTCCACAGAACGTTAAGGATCAGATTTGGGAGGCTATCATGGTATTTTGCTTTTACTTTCTTTTGATGTACATTATTAAATAATCATTCGAGTTCTAATTCATCCTGTTTGTTATATGTATTTAATGTGTAGATAGCTTGGACCGTGCCGAATGACGAGCATCATCGGAAGAAATGGCTCTCATTTGGGGCAAGGCACTGGAGTGGGTTCAAGCATGATCTTACTAGGTTCTATGTATCTGGGAAGAAGAAGCTTCATAAGATGTTCTTGGATTACCCCTGGATTGATAGGGAGACGTGGGATGACTTTGTTAGGAGTCGACATGATACCAAATTTCAGGTTAGTTAATGAAGTTAATTTATTTATGCTTCTTAAAGATCATTTAAGTAAAGAAATTAAATGTATTTAACTCTATTAATTATGTGTTTTTGTTTAAACAGACTAAGGCGGAGAGGGGTAGGAAGAATCAAGCTAAGAACATCCACTCCCACACCTTGTCTCAGGGTGGGTACGCCACTAGGATCGACGAGATGATGGCGGAGAAGCTGAGGGTGAAGTAGGAGGAGCTGGCTGCGAGGATAGCAAATGGAGAGGTGCCTGAGGGCACACCAGTTAGTCCTCCGTCACCTATCCCGCGCGAGGATGTCTGGTTAGCCGGTCGGATGACAAAGAAAGGCTCTTTTAAAGCTTAAGCCATTCACGATGTGGCAGATAAGATTGTAAGTAACTAACTATATGCATTTATAGCTGATATTTGTAATCTGTATATGGTTGATATTTTTAAGGAACACCTTTCTCTTACACGTTTTTTCAATTCTTCATTGTATATGGAGCTTAAGGAAAAATGCTCTCAGGGCTCATTCGTCCCTTCTGGACGCCAGGACATATTGCTCACTGCTCTAGGCAAGGACGACCATCCTGGTCGGGTGATCGGTGTTCCAGAGACGGTGGGCATCAAAGAATATTATGGCAAGTCTAGTTCACGAAGGCGGGTCGTCGATGAGGATGCACTTAGAGAATCCATCACAAAGCAGCTCTTCTCGAACCCAGCCATTACAGGCCATCTGATAAGCCACTTTTTATCCAACCCAGATTTCAAGCAGGCGCTTGTTAGGGAGCTTGTCTCCGTGGGTTCCCAGGACACCGCGGGAGCTGCCAACCCTTCACACGTGAGCACAAAAGAGAGCTATAATAGGACACATGTGGAGGTGGATGAGTTGGCAGATAGGGAGCGGGAGGTGGAGATCCGACGCCGTGAGCTTGAGTTGGAAGCGAAACTGTGGGAGTTTGAGCTGGCGCAGCGGGAGCTCGAGTTGGCACAGAAGGTATATATTCATTATTAATGTCCAAATTTGTCAATTAATTACTTATGTTTTTTTTTAACTATCAACAACTTATATACATGATTTATTTAATATTGAAGGCAAAGGCGGGTAAGATGTCTCTCATGACTCGGTTGTTCTCGATTGGCGAGGATTATGCGCCCATGCTTTTTCAATGGGAGTTGGAGCATGATGGTTGGCTGGCACACCCACTTCATGAGCATGAGCTTGGATTTGTATTCTGTGGTGATGATATTGGGTATTTTTGCAATGATGGCAGCACCTATCTACCGCGATTGTGAGTCTTTGGTCGACGTAAGTATGCTTTATAATTTTATAATTAATTCAATTTATATATTTTATTTGAATTTTATGATTTACTATATTCATATCGTAGGTATCTCCATCGACTTCAACTCGAGATGGGCTCCAACCAATTCAGCTTCTTAGAGCCCTACTCCTTTCGGCCTGAATTCTTTGCCAATCACAACAAAGTCACAACGTACTTAACGAGATTACTGGGAGGTGATGATCGCAAGGAGCTATATCTGGCACCGTACATAATGAGAGGGCATTGGCAGTTGCTCGTAATTCATCCTGCCAGGCATACTGTCATCTTCATATGCTCTCTCCACCAGAACCCGCCACAGGAGGTGGTGGAACCTATCAATAGGTTAGCAATTAATCTTCTATTTAATTTAAGTTTTGACATTTAATTTAATTTTATGCGACACATGATGAATTGGTTAATTGACATAAATATTCTGTTTATGATAGTGCGCTGAAGACTTGTAGTTTGAGCTGTGCCAACGGGAGGAGTAGGACTTTTAAGTCTAAAGGAAATCCTGAATGGATTATCCTCAAGGTTGCTAGTTTGTTAAATAGTAATTAATATTATAATTACTAATTACTAATGTAGAAATATATATGTTTATTTAACTGACATTAAATTTCATTTCTTTTGTAGTCTCGATTTCAGCCAGACGGTTGGTCGTGTGGCTATTATGTGATGCATCATATGCTGAACATAGTCTCCTCATTTATTACAGAGGGATGGAAGAAAGTAGTACTTAATTAAATAACTTATTTAATTATATATTTTAGTTTTCCTTTTCCTTGCGTTAATTAATGTTACCGTGATTTATTTGAACGTGTGCAGGCTTTTAACAGCGACCAATCTTCTCTTGACAAAAAAGAGTTCAAAGACTTGAGGACGCGGTTTGCAGAATTTTTCTTCAAGTATGCTAAAGAGAAAAGATTGCCCGAAAGTATACCTCAGGAGTATATAGAAGATGTGTAGTTAGTAATTAGTATAGAAACTTATTATATGCAGGTGTGTAGTAATTAGTATAGAAACTTTTAGTTATTTTTTTCTAACAATGGGGTTTTGATTTTTTATCCCCCCATTTGTTCCTTTGTATGTATATACTTTTCTTTTATTAATGAAATTTAAGTGAAGACTGTTACTAGACTGTTTACTGGACTGCACTGTTTACTGAATGCAGGGATTAGTTAATTGACATGAATATTACTGGGATAATGTTTATTGAATGCAGGGATAGCTGGGGATAGTGTTATTTTAACCGAATTTTTAAAAATAAATAAATCAATGAACCCGAAGTTGCCAAACTATGTTCCCCCAAACTCTTACAACCAAGGAAGGAAGAATAGCCCTTATCTCTCCTACCGGACCTACACCAACACGTTGAACCACGAATTCCAAGAAGGCTAAGGTAATATGAAACCCGCATCGGGGTATCCTCAGGTACAAAATTCTAAACTTGAGTCTCTTTTGGAAAATTTTGTTGAAACTCAAACAAAGCAAAATGAAGAGTTTAGGCAACATGGTAGGGCTATGGGCAAAGCCATTAAGGAACTAGCTTCTAAGGTAGATAACTTAGCTATTCACAATAAGATGCTAGAGACACAAATTGCCCAACAAGCTAGTACATCTTCTAGGACTAAGGGTACTTTTCCAGGACAACCCGAAGTTAATCCCAGTGAGCAATGTAATGCTATATACTTGAGGGATGATAAGCTTGGGGTAGTTGAAAAGGGCATGGAATGTGAGGTGGACATGAGTGAACAAGAAGAAATTAAACCAAAGTATATCCCTCCACCACCTTACCAACCCCCAATACCTTTCCCACAAAGGCTAGTCAAGAAAAAGCAAGTTGAAAAAGAGACTAAGAGCTTAATTGAGGAGCGCGATGAAATGATAAAAACTAATATGCCTCCTAAACTAAAAGATCCAGGAAGTTTCTCTATTGCTTGCTCAATTGGAGAAGTGAAAATAGATCATGCCTTATGTGACTTAGGAGCTAGTGCGAGTTTGATGCCCCGTACCATCTTTCAGAGGTTAGGAACCAAGGAATTGAGTCCATCAAGGTTCTCTTTACAATTTGCAAATGCCTCAACTAAAAACCCTCTAAGCATACTAGAGAATGTCCCCATAAAAGTAGGGAAACTTTTCATTCCTACTGATTTCATGGTGTTGGATATGAACGGGAATTCTAAATTCCCTATCATCCTTGGAAGGCCATTCTTGGCCACAACTGGAGCAATAATAGATGTTAAAAATGGTAAGCTCTCTTTGAATGTAGAGGAAGGTAGGGTGGATTTTGATTTGACTAACTCATATAACAATCCTCCTTTTGAGAGTCATGTGTGCAGGATTGAGATAATGCCTCCGGAGGTGAAGGAAGAGCTTAACATGGAGGCAACTCCCAAACTTTGCATGACAAATGATGCACCGAATAAAGATGAACCAGTAGTTGCTCAACATGTGGAGTTAAAACTTCTGCCGGGAGGAAGTAAGGCCATGAAACTCAGTGAAAAGAGCAAAGTGAAAGCGCATATGGCCATATGAACAATATAGGCTCTTTGAAGGACTTTCTTGGAAGAAAGATGTTCTTTCACTTCCAAGCCCAGCTGATCCCGGTTGATTGAAGAGAGTATGGTCAAGCTTACGACAAAAAATAAGCGCTTCTTGGGAGGCAACCCAAGCTTTCTTTCCCTTGTTATTTTGTTTTTGATTTTTTTTTCAATAATTTAAGAAGATTAGAGGAGAAAGATCCAAATTGATGGTTTTGCCAAGTGTGCTTACAGGTTGGAAAAGCATGAAAAAAAAAGAGAGGAGAGGTCAGAATTGATCATGGCTAGGCCGTGATGTCTATCACGGCCGTGACAAGGCCCAACAGAAAATCAGAGAAGGTCACGGCCCAGCCGTGATGTGTGTCATGACCGTGAAAGGCCAACGGTAGAAGACCAGAGAATATCACGGCCTGGCCGTGACACATATCACGGGCGTGATGGGAAGAAACCAAAAGAAACAAAAAGCATCACGCCTAGGCCGTGATATCTATCACGGGCATTACCAGAAGGAGCCAGGGAAGTCAGTAAGGATCACGGGCCCCCCCGTGATGGTCGTCACGGTCGTGACAAGGCCCCGTAACATCGTTCGAATTGGTCACGGCCTGGCCATGATGAATGTCACGCCCGTGACACGCTGTTAGCTGCGTTTTTAAACGCAACACTTCCTCTGCTGCATAATTAGACAGCCCTAAACACCCTTCTTCTACCTCCTCTCTACAACCTCCATACCCACTACCTCCAACCTCCATCACTCATATCCTCCCTCAAAAAACACATTGCCCACCATCTCTAAACCTCCTCTTTCATCTCCATCCTCTAACATCCATCATCTTCTTCTCCTTCTCACCACAACCCATTAACATCCATCATCCACAAGCTTGAAAACTCACCTCCTCCATGCCACCCATGCCAAACAACGTTTGTTTCCTTCCTTCCTAGACCCAACCAAACAAAACCCACAAGCCAATTCCATCAATGTAAGGCAAAAATCAAAAAAATCCCAATTTGGAACCCTAGCTCCTGAAATTCGAATTTAAAGAAATCAACAAAGGGGATTGTGCATTCTGGTGCTTTGGGATTCATTGGAGCAAGCATGGCAAGCAAGCGCCAAAGGGCAAGCAAAGCCTCACGCCCTCGTACAAGGGGAAACAGGAACTTAGGTAACTCTTCTGACTCTTCTGATTCTGACACTGATGAGCATGAATATGGAATTGTTTTCAAAAATACTGCTCAACAGGATAGGTTTAACATTTTGAAAAATAGGAAAATAGTCCAAACAAAGTATATTGATGATGCCTGCATAGACACTCTAGGCCTGACTGTTGACATTAACTAGATGTTAGAAAACATAGGGTGGAGCGTGTTTGCTCGCACCCGATATCCTGCATTTGTTGGCCCTACTCTGGAGTTCTTAAGCTCTCTAAATGCGGAAATTCTGCAAGGGCAACATTGCACCGAGGGTCGGATTACATTCCGGCTCTTTAACCAGGATTTTGTGCTGACTCTCGCTGAGTTCAATGAAATTTTTGAATTGCCTGTAGGGGTGACAGGAGATACCCCTCTGAGTTTAATATAGATGATTTTTGGATGAGAATAACTTATGAGGGAAAAATATTTAATGCTAGAACGACCAAGTCCACAGGCCTTGTTAACCCGAGCTTAGGGTATATGCATAGGGTCATAGCCAACACCTTGTTTGGTCGTGGAGAGAGTGACGGATCTGTCCGCCAGGATGAGGTCCTTATATTGTGGGCCATGCTCCATCCTGAGAGCAATGTGGACACGGGGTCTTATTTGGCTAGGCACCTCTTAAAGGTTGCTAAGAGCTCAGGTGGTACTATTGTCATTGGTGGCTTAATCACCACCATATGCCATTATTTTAACTTAGATTTGGATGGTTTTAAGCTCGCCCTGGGGCGGACACGTATTATCTTGCAGGCCTGTGAGGCCATGGGGATGATCGTCTAGGAGGATGACATCTACTGCCTGACTCACCCAGAGTATAGACGCCCAATTCCTCTCCCTAACCCCGCACTCTTGGATATAAAAAATCTGGCAAATTGGAAAGTGCCAGTGGGAGAGGGGCCTGAGCCTATTGAGGTACAAAGGCCGTTACGCCCGCCACCGCCGGCTAGGCCATCTGGGCGTCCATCTTTTTCCTCTGCAGGTACATCATCTGAAGATCCTTATGCGCGGTTCTCATCCACCTTTGTTACTGTTCTAGCGAACCAGGAGCGCATCATGGAGAAGCAGCGCGAGCAGAGAGTCATGATCCAGCAGCTCTATGACTGGCATCTGAGCCAGCACCCATCACCACCTCAGTAAGTTGTTCCATTTTTCTTTCTTTCTCCTCTCTCCGACTTGATTATTTACATTGGGGACAATGTATGTTTTTAAGCTTGGGGTAGGGGTATTTTTGCATATTACATGTTGCATTCATTTAGGTGTAGTTTTGCATAATCACATCATTAGATTGCCCCTTGTTTTGAAATTGCATCCAATTGTGAGAACTTTGTGCCAAATGAATTGAGACAGTGAATTTTTGAACCCTATTTTTATACTTGTGATAGGCTAAAAATTGAAATCCTAGAGATAATCTTTTGATAGTTGTTAATTAGCATGTGGTTCCTTGAATCTGTTTTTCTCATTAATTTAAAACTACTAAATGTGAGATTCTTGAGCCTAAAGGGGGTACTCACTAAATTTACCCCATTCCTTGTGATTGAGTGTTTTCTTCCTCTTGGATTGTATTCTCTAGAACTTGACTTGAAATCGTTTTGAAACTTAGAAATTTTTGAAAACATATTTGAAAATGATTGAGGCATTAGGTATTTTTCTTGCCTTCTGAGCTTTGCCTGATTAAATGCTACCCCTTAGTTACCCAATGTTGAGCCTAATAAAAAAAAATGCTTTTCTTGGTACCTTGATTATTTTGATGAATGATGCTTGGTATGACACCTTTTAAAGTATTGCAAAAAGGGCAAGAAGGTAGTTTGAAAAGTTTTGGGATAAAAAAAAAAAAGGGTTAAATATGTTTTTAGTCCCTCGTTTTTGACAAAAGTTTGGTTTTAGTCCCTCTTTTGAAAAATGTACTTTTTTAGTCCCCCGTTTTTTAAAATGTGTCGGAAATGGTCCCTGCACCACACTTCCATTTGAAAATCGAGGGACTAAAACCGAACTTTTGTAAAAAATGAAGGACTAAAAATGTGTGATTGTCAAAATTGAGGGACTAAAAAATATTGGTGCAGGGACCATTTCCGACATATTTTAAAAAACGGGGGACTAAAAAAGTATATTTTTCAAACGAGGGACTAAAACCGAACTTTTGTCAAAAATGAGGGACTAAAAACATATTTAACCCAAAAAAAAAATATTTCTCTTGAGTTGGAAATCTCCCCTTCTCCAAATTGATGAAAAGTTAAATAAAAAAAAATAAAAATAAAAATAAAAGAATGGAGAAGGGGATGAGAAAAAGAAAGTGAGAAATAAAATGAAAAAAAAAGAGAAAGAAAGGTGGAAAAGTGATCCTAAAGCCCAAAAAGGTATTTTAGAAGGTTTTCATGCTTTGCATTGTTTGATATTTTGTTAGCCTTCTTGAATTTTCCTTTTCTTGGATTCCCCATCTAACGATTAATCCCATGGCCCCATTACAACCAAAATAAAAGACCTCTTGATTCTTATGTGTTTTCATTAATAAAGTAGAGATTTTGTTTAATAGTCAAGCTTATGGTAGGGAACTTTCCTTAAGGAAATTGAGCGAATTGTCATATGTCCCTTAACACTTGAGTGAGGTGAGAAGAGTGCCCGAATTAGTAAGAAGCATGAATTTAAGGAACCTAAGCTTCTAATTGGACTTGAAAATTGATTATCTCTTGGTTACATGTTTGGATATGCCTGTTACTTGGATTTGTTACTCGGGTTCTTGGTTCACTGTCCATGCTCTAATTGTTTATCTTGACTGGCCTTAGTTATTGCTTGAGGACAAGCAAAATCTTAAGCTTGGGGTAGTTTGATGAGTGTGATTTCACCTCATATTTCCTTGTCATTTTGCATGCATTTTCATATAGTTTAGGCATGTTTAATTTGATTTTTGTTAGTTTTTACCTTGGAACGGGTAAGGTGGTTTTGTGGTGTTTGTGTGCAGGAATTGAAGATTGAAATGCTCAGGATCAGCTATGTTGGAGCTTGAAGATGGAGCTTGAAAAAGAACAAAGAAAAATGAGCCAAACAGAGCCCATCACGGCCTGGCCGTGATGACTATCACGACCATGATCGAGTAGAGCTGAAAAGAAAGAAGAATGTTGATCTCAGAACTGGTCATGGCCAGGCTGTGATGGCCATCACGGCTGTGACATGTAAGCTGAACCAGACCCTCACAGGCAGAACTGATCACGGCTAGGCCGTGATGACCATCACGGCCATGATAGACTAAGCAGTGAAGCCGTCCCAAGTCAGAACCTGTCAACGTGACAGGCATCACGGCCGTGACGCGTTAATTTAGGGATTTTGATTTTCTGTTTTTGATCTGATTTGTAATTGATTTAATCCCAAGTTAACCTACACTATAAATAGGGGAATTAGGCTAAAAAATAGGGACCTCTGGACTGCTACCGATTGGCAAAAATTAGGATTTCTCTTCTTCTCAATTTCTTCTCTTCTCTTAGGATTTTCATGTTTTTGTTATTCGAGGTTGCTATGAACATGGCAATGCTTGAGTAGTCGTTTTATTTCTAGGAATTGGGGCTATGCCCAAGACTCGTTTTATGTGATGAATTGACGTTTTGCTTCTTGTTAATTTCAATTTGCTTTCGATTTAATCCTATTGTATGAATTACTTGTGAATTTAGTGTGCACTTATTTGCACGTCATAGATACTCTAAGGATGAACCTAGCGGTGAACTTAGGTATTGGATCTATAGGGATTGAACTTAGGACTTAAATCACGAGAGTTAGAAGCGGTCCTTCGATGGTTCATTGAATTGTCATAAATCTTAATGGGTTTAATTTAAATACAATTACCACAAGAGTAGGGGTTGGTTTAATTGGGCACGGTTTTTGTATCTCGAGAGGGAACATTAACTTTATTAGGATAAATTCACCTTCAAAGCAATTTTGATAATTAACAAGAGGAGTAGTCAATTTAGTAGCATAAGCAGTCTTGTTGGTAACCCAATTCCTGGAAATATCTTTTAATTTGAAAAACACCAGATTTGATTTGATTGCGATTTTATTTGATTGCGTTTTAATTACTAGATTTGTTAGTCAATTCTTATTTCAAAAACAAAATCTTTTTCTTGTTTAGTTTAATTAATTTAATAATTAATTGTTATTTAAGATCGCGATCTCTGTGGGTTCGATCTTTTTATCACTTGACGATGAAGCCGTACACTTGCGGATTCATGCTATCACCTATATGGAGCGATATTCGAGATATTTAGTGATCATAAAGAGTTTGAAATATCTTTTTGATCATAAGGAGCAGAATATGAGGCAGCGTAGGTGGATGGAGTTCTTAGAGGATTATGACTTCGAGCTGACCTATCTCCCAGGAAAGGCCAATGTGGTGACCGATGATTTCAGGAGGAAAACTTTACACGTCTCCGCTTTGATGGTCAAGGAGATGGATTTGATTGAGGAGTTTAGAGACCTTAGTCTAGCTTGTGAGTTTACTCCTAAGAGTATTAGACTTGGAACCTTGAAGGTTACCAATAGCTTGATGGACCAGATTAGAGAGGGTCAGAAGTTAGACAAGTTTCTCTTAGACCAGCGAGAGTTGCTTGCTCAGGGTAGAGACCTTAGTTTTAAGGATGGCAGTGACAATGTCTTGAGGTTTAAGGATAGAGTGTGCATACCAGAAGTTTCTGATCTTAGGAAGTTGATCCTTGAAGAAGGACATAGGAGTGATCTGAGTGTGCACCCAGGTGCCACTAAAATGTATCAGGACCTTAAGAGGATGTTTTGGTGGCCTATGATGAAAAAGGATGTGGCTGAGTTTGTGTATGCGTGCCTAGTTTGTCAGAAGGCCAAGATAGAACACCAAAGGCCTTCAGGTAAGTTGCAACCTTTGAGTGTCCCAGAATGGAAATGGGATAGCATCTCCATGGATTTTGTGTCTGGACTCCTGATAACTCTTTTAATGAAGAGTTATTTAGCCCTTTTCTCTCTTAATTATTGCTATCTTTGAAGTGTTGAGTCTTGACTTTGGTAGAAAATGTTGTTTTGTGAATGTTTGTTTGGAGCATTGTTAATATCACTTAGTTGCTTTTGAATGCTTCATCATTGTCTCAATTTTCTGTGTCTGCATACGCAGTAAACTTGCTGGAGCAGAGCTGGAGCATGGGTGATTAAGCTACTGATTGTTGCAGCAAGAGCTACTTTCCAATGGTTCTGCACTAAAGGACAAAGCTGACAAGGACACTTATTCTTTCTCCTGGTAGGCGCTGGCATTGCCATTTGTTGATTCCCACGCGACTAGGGATCTGACGCCCCACTTTTCTGGAATTGGGCCAGGGTTTATTATAATAATATTATTGCTGTTGGCCCAAAAAGGGATGAAAAAGAAGAGGGTGCTATTTAAGCATTTAGGGAAACCCTAGTGAAAGGCTATTCTGACTTTATTACAAAATACCTTATCCTTTCTTGGAGGCTGCGCTGTCTTCTTCCTCCTCTAGCTGCTGCTACTGCATTCATTTTGTTCTTACCATTGTAATGTCTTTCTTTTTATTTTACCATTGTGTTCCTTGTAAGCTCACTATGAGCTAAACACTTTTAAGCTTTAGGTATGCAAATGTGATGAATGCTTAGCTGAGTTATGCAAATGAATATGTTCTTCATCTTCTTTTATCACGTGCTTACTGTTATTTGATTAAGAGTGATCAACTTATTTAGATATTTAGCTTGCTTGATTTGGAAAAATTAAGTAAGTGGAAATGGATAAAAGATAGAGGTTAAATAATTAATTGGAAAATTAAATGATGTTTGATAGACTAGGAATAGTCATCCAAGCTTCTAAGCTAGCTGGAACATGCTTATTTAGAGGGTGGTGTAATTAATTTGAATCTAGGAATAGAAAACAGTTAATGAACCTAACCTTTAAGTGTTGGAAAACATACATTTATTTCCTGGAGTTAGATGCTAGAGCATATTCAGAGCATAATATAAGTTAAGCAGAATTCATGCTGCAGCATTCTTAGAGCTACTTTCTCCATAATTTACAACAACATCTCTTCACTGTTTGCAGTTTATTTTTATTGCTTATTTACAAACGCGTTTATTTGTACTTGCACACACACAACAATTTTTGGTTACTATTCCTAACTCTTAGAACATATAATCTGTTTTAGAAATTTGCTACACCATTATAATCCCCGTGGGAACGATATCTGAACTCAGTTTCTATATTACTTGAGGCATTTGTGTGCACTTGCACAAGCTTAAAGACATCTGTTTTTAAGGCAACAAGTTTTTGGCGCCGTTGCTGGGGATTGTTAGTGGTGTTAAATTTCTAATTTTAGATTATTAGTTCTGAAGTTAGAAGATCTAATACTCTGTGTGACTTGCTGTAGCACAGGTTACTGAAACTGTATGCACAGGTTCTTGTCACCTGATTACAGACTTGATACAGACTTAGAAAGAACTTTCAGAAGGCTTAGGAGAGGTTACCCATCACAACCTGTTCCTGAGTTGGTTCTGAACACTCGAACCAACTCCTCACCAGAATCCACTGAAGCACTGTCCCCTGCTGGTTCAGAAATGGCTGAAGAAGTGCCACAAGACAGTATGGCTATGGCCAATGTCAGAAATTGCGCTATCAAGGGGTATGCTGTATTTGACCCCGAAGCTATGAATACTGGGATAGTGAGGACTCCAATTACTGCGCCTCAATTTGAATTCAAGCCCGTCATGTTCCAGATGTTACAAGCTATGGGACAATTCAATGGGTCTGCAACAGAGGACCCTCACCTGCATCTGAAATAGTTCTTGGATGTAGCAAGTAACTTCAAGATCCCAGGCATCACTGATGATGCATTCAGACTGAGAGTGTTCCCATTTTCTTTGGGTGGAAGGGCTAAGAACTGGCTGAACTCCTTGGATGCCAACTCAATTGACACTTGGAACAAATTAGCTGAGAAGTTCTTAGTCAAGTTCTTCCCACCTACAATGAATGCAAGGATGAGAACAGATATCACCTCTTTCAAGCAACATGAAGATGAGCCTTTATTTGAAGCTTGGGAGAGATTCAAACAACTGTTGAAGAAGTGTCCACATCATGGTATCCCAATCTGCATCCAAATGGAACACTTCTACAATGGTATCCTACCTGGTTCAAGGATGATGCTTGATGCCTCAGCTGGAGGCAGCCTGCTCAACAAATCATATAATGAGGTGCATGCTCTGATAGAAGGGATTGCTGCTAACAGCTATCAGTGGCCATCAGCTAGACTTGCTCCTGGCAAGGTAAATGTTGTAGCAGGAATTTTTGAAGTAAGTGAAGCATCTGCATTATCTGCACAAATGCATGCTTTGACTAATCTGGTAAAAGGGATGACCATGGGAAGTCAAAGCAATTCTGTGGCTCCACCTATCAAAATCGAAGCAATGGTACAAGAACAAATCTACAGTACTGATTCTGTCTCTTGTGTATACTGTGGTGGGGAGCACCTATTTGAGAATTGCTCTGCTAACCCAGCTTCAGTTAACTATGTTGGAAACTGCAATAATAGGGGAAAGAATTCATACAATACTGCATATAATTCAGGGTGGAAACAGCAGCATCCAAATATGTCATATTCAAATTACAGTAATACTCTGAATCCACCCCCTGGTTACAACCAGCAGCAACAACCCAGGCAACAGACACCACAGCAACAACAACCATTTCAACAGAAAGCTTCTGAACCATCTCTAAAGTCTGTTCTGAAAGCATTCATGACAGAGACCAAGCCTGGAATGAGAAACTTAGAAACTCAGATGGGACAACTTGCCAATGCTCTAAACTCAAGGCAGAAGGGCACACTACCTGCAGCAACTGAAGATCCAAAGGCCTCAAGCTCTGGAGGAGGAAACGAACAATGTAAAGCTATACACCTGAGGATTGGTAAGGAAGTAGAGATTGTTGAACCAAAGAAGAGATCAGAAGTGCAAAAGGCAGAACCTAAGAAGAGAGTGGTAAAGGACAATGCTACACCAGAGCAACCTGTAGTTGCTGATGAACTAACCAAGGCTGCAGCATCTCATGATACCCCTAAGTTAATTCTAGAAAGGCCATCTCCACCATTCCCTCTAAGATTAAGAAAAGTCCATCAAGACAAGTAGTTCAACAAGTTTCTAGACATGCTGAAGCAGCTTCATATCAACATACCCTTGGTGGAAGCTTTGCAACAAATGCGCAATTATACAAAGTTCATGAAGGATGTGCTAACCAAGAAGAGGAGACTGGGTGAATTTGAAACAGTGGCCATGACTAAAGAATGCAGTATGATGCTACAGAATAAGGTTCCACAAAAGATGAAAGATCCTGGAAGTTTCACCATACCCTGTTCAATTGGAGATACTTACTGTGGCAGAGCTTTATGTGACTTGGGAGCAAGCATCAACCTTATACCCATGTCAATTTTTAGAAAACTTGAAATTGGAGAGGCTAGGCCTGCTTCTGTTACACTTCAGTTAGCTGACAGATCTATTGCTTATCCTGAGGGGAAGATTGAAGATGTATTGATTAAAGTTAATAAATTTGTGTTTCCTGCTGATTTCATCATCTTGGATTTTGAGGCAGACAAGTAGGTCCCTTTTATTCTTGGGAGGCCATTCCTAGCAACAGGGAAGACTTTGATTGATGTGCAAAAAGGAGAACTAACCATGAGGGTTAATGATCAGAAAATCACATTCAATGTTTTTAATGCCCTCAAGTATCCAGATGAAGGAATGGAGGAATGCTCCTTCATAGAATCATTTGATGAGCTGATGCAACAACACTTCTTGCAGGATCAGTCTGATGATTGTAATGCTACAGCATCAGGGGAAGCTGAAAACTCCTCTCATGAAGAAGTTGGAGAACCCTCAGACTGTAAGGCTGTTCAACAATTGTGGACCATAAGATATGAATCATTCGAGGTAACTGATGATACTTTTAAAGATAACATTCCTTCCATTGTAAAGCCTCCTACTCTGGAACATAAAAAATTACCAAGTCATTTGAAATATGCTTACCTTGGTGATAATGACACTCTACCTGTGATAATATCTGCTTCACTGAACTGTTTCCAAGAGGAATAATAACTAGCTGCTCTGAAAAGACACAAAAAAGCAATAGGTTGGCAAATAGCAGATATTAAGGGGATTAGTCCATCAATATGCATGCATAGAATTCTATTGGAGGAAGGCTCAAAGAATAGCATTGAAAATCAAAGGAGGTTGAATCCAATCATGAAGGAGGTGGTTAAAAAGGAGATCATTAAGTGGTTGGATGCAGGGATTATTTATCCTATTTCAGATAGTGTGTGGGTAAGTCCAATTCAGTGTGTGCCTAAAAAGGGGGGTGTGACTGTCATCACCAACGAAAAAAATGAAATAATCCCCACAAGAACTGTAACTAGCTAGAGAATCTGCATGGACTATAGGAAATTGAACGTCAAGAAAAGATCATTTTCCCTTGCCATTCATTGATCAGATGTTGGACAGATTGGCTGGTAAGGAATACTACTGTTTTCTAGATGGCTATTCAGGGTATAATCAGATTGCTATAGCACTAGAAGATCAGGAGAAAACAACTTTCACTTGTCCTTATGGCACATTTGCTTTCAGAAGAATGTCTTTCGGCCTGTGTAATGCTCCAGTAACCTTCCAAAGGTGTATGATGGCTGTATTTTCAGATATGATTGAGAAATACATGGAAGAGTTTATGGATTATTTTTCAGTATTTGGAGAAACCTTCCACAGTTGTTTGCTGAACTTGGAGCAGATACTTGATAGATGTGAGGAAACCAATCTTGTACTGAATTGGGAAAAATGTCACTTCATGGTAATAGAAGGAATTGTGCTGGGGCAAAGAATCTCAAAGAATGGTATTGAGGTGGACAAGGCAAAAGTTGAGGTTATTAAAAAACTACCTCCTCCCACATCAGTAAAAGGAATTAGAAGTTTTTTAGGCCATGCTGGGTTCTATAGAAGATTTATCAAGGACTTCTCCAAGATCTCTAAACCACTGTGTTAGATGCTGGAGCATGATAGAATTTTTGAACTCACAGCTGAATGTCTGAAGGCATTTGAACTCCTAAAGAAGCCTTTTGGAAGAAGCCTTTTGAGCTTATGTGTGATGCAAGTGAATTTGTTGTGGGAGCAGTATTGGGACAAAGGTACAACAAGGTGTTCCACCCTGTTTATTATGCAAGTAAGTCCTTGATTGATGCTCAAATTAATTATACCACCACTGAAAAGGAGCTGCTAGCTATGGTATTTGCTTTTGAGAAGTTTAGATCCTATCTTGTTGGTACAAAAGTGGTAGTATACACTGACCACTCAGCCATCAAATACTTAATTGACAAGAAGGATGCTAAACCAAGGCTCATAAGGTGGGTGCTTCTGTTGCAAGAATTTGATTTAGAAATCAGAGACAAGAAAGGAGTGGAGAATCAAGTAGCTGATCACCTTTCAAGGCTACAAGAGGATGCTTCAGTATCTAAGGGAATAGCCATTGATGAATCTTTCCCTGATGAATAGTTGTTAGCAATACAGGATGCTGCAACACCATGGTATGCTGATTTGGTCAACTTTTTAGCTAGTGGTGTGGTTCCCCAGACTTGAACTCTCAACAAAAAAGGAGATTTTTCCATCAAGCAAAACAATATTTCTGGGACGAACCATACCTCTACAAGTTGTGCCCAGACAATTTGAACAGAAGATGTGCTGCAGATGAAGAGTTTCAGGATATACTGACCCAGTGCCATGCCACAGCATATGGTGGACATTTTGGTGGCATGAGAACTGCTACCAAGGTGCTCCAATCAGGTTTATTCTGGCCTAATCTATTTAAAGATGCACATGAATTTGTTAAACATTGTGACAGATGCCAAAGAGTGGGAAATGTGTCTAACAAAAATGAAATGCCCCTTAACACTATTTTAGAAATTGAACTTTTTGATGTATGGGGTATTGACTTTATGGGACCATTTCCCCCTTCCTTGGGAACCTTTATATTCTGGTAGTTGTTGATTATGTGTCCAAATGGGTGGAGGCTGTGGCAACAATAAAAAATGATGGTAGGATGGTGACAAAATTCTTACAAAAAATATATTTTCTAGATTTGGAACCCCTGGAGCTATCATTAGTGATGAAGGTACCCACTTTTTCAACCAAGATTTCTCAAAATTACTTGCAAAATATGGGGTCAAGCATAAAGTAGCAACAACCTACCATCCACAAACTAATGGCCAAGCTGAGTTGTCCAACAGGGAAATTAAAAGAATTCTAGAAAAGATGGTCAACCCAAGTAGGAAGGATTGGTTTTTGCATCTGGATGAGGCCCTGTGGGCTTACAGAACTACTTTCCAAGTAAGTCCTTGATTGATGCTCAAATTAATTATACCACCACTGAAAAGGAGCTGCTAGCTATGGTATTTGCTTTTGAGAAGTTTAGATCCTATCTTGTTGGTACAAAAGTGGTAGTATACACTGACCACTCAGCCATCAAATACTTAATTGACAAGAAGGATGCTAAACCAAGGCTCATAAGGTGGGTGCTTCTGTTGCAAGAATTTGATTTAGAAATCAGAGACAAGAAAGGAGTGGAGAATCAAGTAGCTGATCACCTTTCAAGGCTACAAGAGGATGCTGCAGTATCTAAGGGAATAGCCATTGATGAATCTTTCCCTGATGAATAGTTGTTAGCAATACAGGATGCTGCAACACCATGGTATGCTGATTTGGTCAACTTTTTAGCTAGTGGTGTGGTTCCCCAGACTTGAACTCTCAACAAAAAAGGAGATTTTTCCATCAAGCAAAACAATATTTCTGGGACGAACCATACCTCTACAAGTTGTGCCCAGACAATTTGAACAGAAGATGTGCTGCAGATGAAGAGTTTCAGGATATACTGACCCAGTGCCATGCCACAGCATATGGTGGACATTTTGGTGGCATGAGAACTGCTACCAAGGTGCTCCAATCAGGTTTATTCTGGCCTAATCTATTTAAAGATGCACATGAATTTGTTAAACATTGTGACAGATGCCAAAGAGTGGGAAATGTGTCTAACAAAAATGAAATGCCCCTTAACACTATTTTAGAAATTGAACTTTTTGATGTATGGGGTATTGACTTTATGGGACCATTTCCCCCTTCCTTGGGAACCTTTATATTCTGGTAGTTGTTGATTATGTGTCAAAATGGGTGGAGGCTGTGGCAACAATAAAAAATGATGGTAGGATGGTGACAAAATTCTTACAAAAAATATATTTTCTAGATTTGGAACCCCTGGAGCTATCATTAGTGATGAAGGTACCCACTTTTTCAACCAAGTTTTCTCAAAATTACTTGCAAAATATGGGGTCAAGCATAAAGTAGCAACAACCTACCATCCACAAACTAATGGCCAAGCTGAGTTGTCCAACAGGGAAATTAAAAGAATTCTAGAAAAGATGGTCAACCCAAGTAGGAAGGATTGGTTTTTGCATCTGGATGAGGCCCCGTGGGCTTACAGAACTGCTTTCCAAAACTCCTTTGAGGATGTCCCCATACAGATTGGTGTATGGGAAAGCTTGCCATTTACCCGTGGAATTGCAGCACAAAGCTTTCTGGGCAATCAAGAAACTGAATGTTGATCTTCAATCTGCTGGAGCAGCACGAAAGCTGCAGCTTAATGAACTGGAAGAGCACAGATTGTTTTCCTATGAAAATGCTGAAGCATACAAGGCAAAGACTAAAGCTTGGCATGATAAGAGAATCCATCACAGATCCTTTCATGAAGGAGAACAAGTGTTGTTGTTCAATTCCAAGCTAAAGCTTTTTTCAGGGAAACTAAAGTCAAGGTGGTCTGACCCATTTAAAATTGTGAAAGTTTATCCACATGGAGCTGTAGACTTGCTAGATGCTACCAGTGGCAGGGAGTGCAAGGTTAATGGCCAGAGAATCAAGCATTATTTTGGTGAGCCTTTGGACAGAATGAAGGTCACCACCACCCTTGATGACATGGAATGAAGTGCAACAGGGTCTGGCTGAGGACCTGATAAACCAAGTGCTCATGGGAGGCAGCCCATTAAAAAAAAAAAAAAAGAAGGGGGAAGAAGTGAGACCATGCTACAGCACAGAAAGACCATGGGTTGCTCTAGAGAAATGCTACATCATGCTCCCAAAATGCTGAGAAGGAGACAAGGATTAACTGCTGACAAAAGCGTAAGATGGGGACAGCTCAGATTTGTCCGTTGTGGGATAGAGTATAAGTTGGACAGTTTTCTTTTTAAATCATTTTGAAAAGGTGGCAAAAGTGGGATGTGGAGAGAGAAGATCACATTCTCCCATGATCAATCCTTAACCACAAGATTTCCTTTCCTCTCTCCTCTTAACTCCCTCTCTCCCACGTCTACCACTCTCAATAACCAATCCATACCTCCCTCCTGACACATTAAATAGCCCACTCATCTTTCTTCCTCTCCCACTACAAACTCGTAAACCTTTCTCTCTTCTCCCTTAACTTCAGAAACCCTAACCTCTGAAATTCTTACCTTTCCCTTCTCAAACCTAACCACATACTCACCATGATTGCTAAGAAAGGGAGCCGAGTGAAACACAGAACTATCAAGAATGCTAACCCTGCCTCTACTGCCCAAAAAGAAAACTTAACCACCTGGACCAGTGAGGAAGCACAAGAGAAGTATGAGAAAGAAACACTCAACCGTAACCTCCACCAGGAAAAGGGGTTCAATTATGGAAAATGGGTGAACTGGGGATTATTGCCAGAGCTAGTGGAAATAATAGAGGCACACAAGTGGAGGATTTTTGCTGATCATCCAGATGGTTTCTGCACCCAGATGGTGAGGGAGTTTTACGCAAATATTGCGTTTGAAGCCCAAACCTTTGTGGTGATCCGAGGAGGGAAGGTGTCATTTTCAGCCAAGACCATCAATCAGCACCTAGGGTTGGAAGAGGTGGAGAATGAGTACCAACAGATCTTGAAGGGTGCTACTCCAGCAAAACTGCAGCATATGAAGAAGGATTTGGCCCTCCCTGGTGCAGAATTCATACAGCAAACTGAAAGCCAACTCAAGTTACCTCGATCCATGCTGCAGCCCCTGGCAAAAATTTGGTACCACTTCCTCAGATACTCCCTCTCCCCTACTGCTCATCTGGAGACAGTGGACAAAGAACACCTAGGTCTACTCCACTGTATCATGAACAAAAAGAAAATCAATGTGGGGGAGATTCTCAAACATCAAATTTCCAGTTGTGCCATGAAACAGCAAGGTAATCTAATCCTCCCCTGTCTTATCACTGATCTGTGTCTGGAACAAGGAGTAGAGTATAATCCTAGGGAAGGATTAGAGCCAAACAAAGGCCCTATTGACATGTGTTGTGTATTAAGAATGTACTCCAACTTAGAAAAAGCCAGTACCAGTGGAGCCAAGCCTCTCAGATCTAGCACCCCAGAGCAGCAGGATCGCTCTGGGATGCTAGAGCATAAAGTTGATCAACTGACCACCATGCTGTGGCAACACATACAAAATGAGCAAGCTTTCTGGTAGTTTTATTTCTACAAATATCAATGGGAGAAGTAGACCATGAAGATCAACAACTAGAAGCTTGAGACTCCAATCCCCCAGTTCCCACAAGAAATCTTGCCCCCCTTTGAAGAAGATGCCCCTATACCACCCGTTAACACTGTTTCTGATCCAGTTTCTGTAAATACTGAGAAGTCCAACCTCAACGCTACTCATAGCTCTGCATCTGATGAAGATTGGATGGGTATTCCCCCTTCCAAGCAGCAAAAAGATACTGTGGTCGCTGAGCCAAAGAAAAAGAAGTCTGCCTCTCACACCTCTGCCTCTCAAGTCTCCCAGCAAGATCAGGGGAGCACTAAAAGGCCTCGTGCTGTAGCATCTGTAAAAATACCCTCCTCTCCTCCTGTAGTAGCAGAAAATCACCCTTCAGCCTCTAAAGCAGCAAAAAGCACCAAGTCAGCTGCTGATAAGGGGAGTCCAGTAATGAAGATTGCTACTGCTTATGCTGCAGCAGCAGATGAAGAGGAGGAGGACACAATCCCTCTCTCTAAAAGAGCAAAGGTGGCTGTGCCAAGAAATATAGCTGTGATCATGAAGGAAAAGGTTGTTGCAACACGAGAGGAGGAAGAAAAGGAGCAGCAAGCTGAAGAATAGGAAGAAGAAGAAGAACAGGCTGAAGAAGAGCATGCTGAGGAGGAAATAGAGGAAGAAGAAGGAGTAGATCAAGAAGAAGATAATGAAGAAGAGGAAGATGTCCAAGTCACAGGAGAAACACAAGCCAAGGTGCCTTCCACTAAAAGTGGAGCCACCAGGAAGAGTTTGCGTGTCCTAGCTCCTCAGACTTGAAAAAGAGCCACAGTGGATGCTGCAGCATCCCATAACAGGATACACACTAAAACCTTCCACCCCATTCCAAGCATTATGTTTTCTTTTTACTTTTATAAAAGTAGTGGTCCCTAGGACCTGTGTGTTTGTTTGTCAGTAGGGCCATTAGGGCCATGATTGTTATTGAATTCCTACTTGATTAATGGCCATGCATGAGCCACCCTTTTGATTCCATATGATTAAAGATTAAATGGAACTGGCGTCTGGCCTCGTTTGCTGTGGTTGATCTCAAATCTTAGAATGAAACTCTCACTGAATAACTCAATGCACTAACTTGACTGTGATCACTAGCACTGATGCACCACTGATTAGGATAGAGGATACGTGTGCTGTAGCATGAACACATAAATGTGAGCCTGAGTGACAAAATCACACTGTGAATATAAACCACACTCATGCATTTTCTGTAAGGCTTGCTTTGTTTCTGTTTGATCTGAACACACATGATTGCACACACTTTCTGCTTGAGGCATTTTCTTATTCTGTTTTTATTTTTAGCTAGTGCCTAAATAGCCAACCCTCTCATTCTGTATTTCCTTAGTGTTACCCCTTTCAGCCTTGGCCTTTATTGAGAAAATTAGCACATTACAAGCCCTTAACTGGAAAAACAAAGAATACCTGAATAGGTGGAGTTTAAGGATACTTTTTGTAGCTATGTTCTGAGATAAGTTTGGGGGTGGCTTGAGGACAAGCACCAATTTAAGTTTGGGGGTGCTATGCTGCAACACTTATGCAGCTGCAAGGCTTTACAAATAAAAGAGGAGGAAGTAGCATAGAAGAAAGGAAATTGCAAAAATGAAAATGAAGCCGCAAAAATTCCCCTATTTTATATGTTTTGCAAAAGGAAAAAGAAAAAAGAATATATATATATATAGATAAGAAAATTGAGAACAAAGAACAAAGAAAAATCTGAAAGTTAACAACAATCTATTTTTTGTTCACAACAAAAACAATAAACTGAGATCTTAGTGAGGAAAAGAAGAAACAATTATGTGGATTGTAGGAACAATGGAGATTGTGAGCTGAATTGAAAAGCATCATTTTGCTCTACCTTGAGAATAGCTACTTACCCAAAGTTCTTAATCCCACATGTCCTAAGCCCTGTTACAGCCATAAAAGACCTCTTGCTGTGTGTAATTCTGTGATGTTTGTGATTGTGAGAGAATCTTATCAAGTTTAAATCAGAGATGCATGTTTGTGGTGAGGTCTGATAAGAGGGTGAGAAGCAAAACCAACTATTCTGAGAGAGAGTGCTGCAGCATGTGTTAATCTGTCTGAAGCCAGTTTTGTAGCAGTTTTTAGTTTGAGCAGGATAGGAAGTGCATTTTGTTAGGAAGGTATGAGTGGAATTTTGAGCTGTTAAAAGAATGCAAAAATCTGGGTGAGCTATGCATGCCAACTTGCAATCGAGTTCTTTAGGTTTTTCATGTAATTATGTTGCATTACTTGAGGACAAGCAATGATTTAAGTTTGGGGGTGTGATAACTCTTTTAATGAAGATTTATTTAGCCCTTTTCTCTCTTAATTGTTGCTATCTTTGAGGTGTTGAGTCTTGACTTTGGTAGAAAATGTTGTTTTGTGAATGTTTGTTTGGAGCATTGTTAATATTAGTTAGTTGCTTTTGAATGCTTCATCGTTGTCTCAATTTTCTATGTCTGTATATGCAGTAAACTTGCTGGAGTAGAGCTGGAGCATGGGTGACTAAGCTACTAATTGTTGTAGCAAGGGCTACTTTCCAGTGGTTCTGCACTAAAGGACAAAGCTGACAAGGACATTCATTATCTCTCCTGGTAGGTGCTGGCACTGCCATTTGTTGATTCCCACGCGACTAGGGATCTGACGCCCCACTTTTCTGGAATTGGGCCAGGGTTTATTATAATAATATTATTGCTGTTGGCCCAAAATGGGATGAAAAATAATAGGGTGCTATTTAAGCATTTAGGGAAACCCTAGTGAAAGGCTATTCTGACTTTATTACAAAATACCTTGTCCTTTCTTGGAGGCTGCGCTGTCTTCTTCCTCCTCTAGCTGCTGCTACTGCGTTCATTTTGTTCTTACCATTGTAATGTCTTTCTTTTTATTTTACCATTGTGTTCCTTGTAAGCTCACTATGAGCTAAACACTTTTAAGCTTTAGGTATGCAAATGTGATGAATGCTTAGCTGAGTTATGCAAATGAATATGTTCTTCATCTTCTTTTATCACGTGCTTACTGTTATTTGATTAAGAGTGATCAACTTATTTAGATATTTAGCTTGCTTGATTTGGAAAAATTAAGTAAGTAGAAATGGATAAAAGATAGAGGTTAAATCATTAATTGAAAAATTAAATGATGTTGGATAGACTAGGAATAGTCATCCAAGCTTCTAACCTAGAGCCCATAATTTACAACAACATCTCTTCACTGTTTGCAGTTTATTTTTATTGCTTATTTACAAACGCGTTTATTTGTACTTGCACACACACAGCAAATTTTTTGGTTACTATTTCTAACTCTTAGAACATATAATCTGTTTTGGGAATTTGCTACACCATTATAATCCCTGTGGAAACGATATCTGAACTCAGTTTCTATATTACTTGAGGCATTTGTGTACACTTGCACAAGCTTAAAGACATCTGTTTTTAAGGCAACAACTCCCTAGTAATCCAGCTGGTTTTGAGGCTATATGGGTTGTCGTGGATAGACTGACTAAGTCTGCTCATTTGATTCCGATGAATATGGAGTATCCGTTGGAGAAGTTGGCTAAGTTGTACATCAAAGAGATAGTTAGGCTTCATGGTGTACCCTCTAGCATAGTATCAGATAGAGATCCGAGGTTTACCTCTAGGTTTTGGAATAGTTTGCAAGAGGCTTTAAGAACAAAGCTTAGGCTTAGTTCAGCTTACCACCCACAGTCTGATGGGCAGTCTGAGAGGACCATCTAGTCCTTAGAGGACTTGTTGAGGGTTGAGTGCTAGAACAGTCTGGTAGTTGGGACAAGTTTTTGCCCCTGATAGAGTTCACCTACAACAACAGTTTCCATTCCAGCATTGGGATGGCACCGTATGAGGCTCTTTATGGGAGGAGATGCAGGATACCCTTGTGTTGGAATGAACCTAGTGATAGTGTAGTGCTAGGGCCAGAGATAGTGCGAGAAACAATAGAGAAAGTGAGATTAATTCCGGAAAAGATTAGAGTGGCACAAAGTAGGCAAAAGAGCTACCATGACAAAAAGAGGAAGGCGCTCGAATTCTAGGAAGGTGATCATGTGTTCTTGAGAGTTACTCCAATGACTGGGGTTGGTAGAGTGATGAAGGCGAGGAAACTTACTCCGAGATTCATTGGTTCTTACCAGATCCTTAAAAGAGTCGGCGAAGTCGCCTATCAGATAGCCTTACCACCGTTCTTGTCCAACCTCCAAAGTGTTTTTCATGTGTCTCAACTCAGAAAGTATATCCATGACCCTAGTCGCGTGATAGTACCCAACACTATACAGCTGAAAGAGAACTTGACATTTGAGGTGTTACCCCTTAGAGTCGAGGATAGGCGGGTGAAGCAGCTAAGAGGTAAAGAAATTCCTTTGGTCAAAGTAGTTTGGAGTGGGACTACTGAAGAAAGTGCTACCTGCTTTTTCGTTTAGTGCTTTTATAATCTTGTTTGGTTGTTTAAGTTAGTTTTGTTAAGCTAAAATAGTTGGCTAAGGGCTTGGTGGGATTTTTGGCTTAAAAGTCCCTTTCTGGCACATGAGCACGCTGGTGCTCATTAGCCAGCAGGCCCGTGCTTAAAGTCAAAAGCGTGTTTCTGATTTTAAGTTCAGCATGCCAGTGCTCAACAGTGAGCACAACCGTGCTTAATGTGTTGACCGCGTCTCGCTGACGCTAAGTCCAGCACGACCGTGCTCAAGGGGGAGCACTACCGTGCTCAAACGTAGCCTTTATATAGTTGGCACAGAAACCGAGGAAGACAAGTTAACCCTATTTTATGTCAGCAGCCATCACTAGTTTTGGCCAGAGCTATCTCTTTCCCTGCTTCCACTAAACTCAACCTGTTTCTGGAGTTTTGGAAGCCGTTAGGAGCCCCTTGTGAGTTTGTGTTGGTTTAGAGGTAATGGCCCTATTTCTCTTTTCAGTTTCTTTCTTGTTTTTGTTAGAGAAACTGACCAATAATGTTTTTGGTTAATCAAGGCTTAGCTTCAGAGTGAGCCGCTTGAGGATTCAGGACCGGTTTGTTGTTTAGAACTGTCGTTAGAGCAACCTTCAATCCAGGTATGGGGAGAAGGGTAGTGTATTCATTAGGCAGTTAGGGTAGTGTAAGGTAAAGGGGTTCCCATGACCCCGGTTTGTTATATATGATTGTATGATTTATATGTTAGTTTGATTGGATGTGATAACATGTTCTTGGTATATGTTTCATTACTATTTTGGGTTGTTTATGAAGTTGATGCCATGATTATCCTTGTTGGTAAGCTTTGATTGGATGATTGACTTATGGCTGTTGTGATGATGAGTTTTTGAACTTTCAAACATGTTGTTAAGTGACCTAGGAACTAATGGATTAAAAACCCTAAAATTTGGTTAAAATCCGTGTTGAACTCTACCCAGAACAGTACTGTCGTGCATTGAGCACGACCGTGCTCCCTGTTTAAATTCTGGAAAATGGCCGTGCTTTGCAGCAGAGGAGCACAACCAAGCAGATCAACACGACCCTGCCTAACACGAAACACGACCGTGCTCCAATTAAGCTGCAACACGCCCGTATTGTGTTAAGCAATGCCCGTGCTCACCTCTTCTGGACAAAAACAAAATTAAAGGACTTTAAGGGGTTTCAAACCCCATTTCCCCAATGATGATAGATGATACAATTAATCAATGTTATAAATTAGATAACTCGGTTTATAAATAATAAAGATGATTAAGAAGATGAGATGGTGAGATGTTAAGATGGTTAAGCCGGTATCCCCTGGGTTACCGCACGCTGTTACATTGTACCTTGGTGCTTATTTGGCCAAGGGGGCCTCGACCCCACGGTTTGGGTCTAAGGCGTTGATGATGTTAAAGTCTTGGGAGCTTCTTGGCCCAAGCATGATGGCGTTGATGTTGAAGTTTTGGGAGCTGTTTGGCCCGAGCAAGGGAGGTGGTTGTTGTTTTTGTTTTTGTGCCATGCATAGAGCATTGAAGTTGATGGTTGAGGGGGTGGTTCGACATAGGGGAGATCGCCCGAGAGTACGGTGATCTGGGCATCCATGGTAGTCACCTGAGGTTTGGTGACCGCGGCCCCCCGTGATGAGGCATCCAAGGTTTGATTCGTTGGCTATCCATGGGGTTCATCCGAGGTTCGGTGAACTGCCGGTATTGGTGCTTCTATGACCAATACGGATATGTAACTCCAAGGTCGTTCAACCTGAGTTAGTTTGGATCCACATGCATAATGGAGTAGCGGAGAAGTGTTGCATTGCACCGCATAGCATACCTGATTGATGATGTTGATGTATGGCATTTTGTATATGCTGATGTATGTTATGATATTGTCATGCTTGTTTGTTTACCTTGCTTCCTATCTCATTGCCGAATATGTTTACATGATTCGTACTCCCCTCTTTATGTTGTTTGTTTGTCCTTATTGGCTTTATGCAGAGGACGACGAGCAGCCCGGAGAGGAGTGACTCTGAGGAGCCACCACTCATAGTTAGGGTCTTTCTTTTGATAGTTAGTTTTTCAGTTGTAATCCGAATTGTACGGAATGATTATACCAGCTCTGAATTGTGACATCGGGGTTGGGTTGTTTATGTTTATGTTATCGTTGTTTAACTTGGTTTTATATTTTCCGTGTTTTTGTGAACTCGTTCATGTGGGACATTTCTACCCATGGACAAATGTTTTATTTTATCCAGTAAATGCATGTTTTTATTTTTATTATTTATTTCTTTTTCTGTTTTATAACATGCAGGGTAGAAGGGTGTCACACCCAACTTAAAAAAATTTCGTCCTCGATATTTCGTTACTCGAAACTAGACAGGATCTAGTAATCTTATCTTAATCCCAAGATCCTACACTGAACCTCCATCCTTCTTTCTCACTAAAAGAACTGGTGCTCTCCTCTAGGAAACACTCGATCGTATGCACTGTTTTCGATAGTGATTCTTCTAGTTGAGCTTTCAACTCAGCAAGTTCTGTAGACAACATCCCGATATGAAGCGATGGAAATTGGACCGGCTCCTGGATTTTGGTAGATGGAGAACTAGATGTCTCTGAATGGTGACAAATCGAACTCCAGTCGAGCTCTCCCTCGACTCCCAAATCAAATAAAAGTAAGCATCCCTGATCTCCTTCTTTCGAAGAAGTCCTTATTTGATTGGCAGGTAAAATCCAGAAATCTTAGGATTAGGAAGAACTAAGGTCTTATGTGCACAATCTAAAAGGGTATGGTTGAAAGATAACTAATCCATGTCTAGAATCACTTCTAATTGTGTCAAAGGCAAACATATCTAGTTAATAAGAAATGGTCTATCCTCAATAACAACAGGATAGTTCAAGCATATTGAATTTACTATAACTGGTTCAGCAGTTGGGTTTGAAACAATTAAGTCATACGACAAGAAAGAAACAGGCAACTCAAAGGTTTCACAGAATCCATCAAAAAAATGTATTGCACCCGAATCAAAAAGTTTAGTTAAAAGATTATCAACGATGTCGAAACTACCTTGTAGTAGATCATCGGAGTTTGAGGCTTCAGCATCACTGATGGTGTAAACTCTTCCCTTTGCCATCGGCCTATTGTTCCTTGAATCATTGGCAGCGACCCTAGACTTTGACATAGAGCACTCTCTAGCCAGGTGACCAACTTTCCCACAGTTAAAGCATAACATTCCTCTCAGCTTACAATTCTCAGTTATATGATTCGGCTGTCCACACTTGTGGCATCGTCGAACTGGACCTTGATTCTGATTGTCTTGGCTGCCACTACCATACGCAGAAGCGACGGGACGATAAGATTGTTGGTTCTAATTATTTCCTAGAGGTCGGAAATATGGCTTCTTCTGAGCTTGTTCCTCCTTCGGGTTCTGAAACTGATTTCTAAATCGGGATGGTCCTTCGACATTGCCTCGATTGTCTCTCCCTTTTTTCATCTGTTCCATCTTCAGTCACTTTTTTGACCAAAGCTTGAAAATTACGAATGTCAAGCTGTAGCACCGACTCCTTGATTTCAAAACGCAAACCTCCCTTGAATCTCTCACATTTCCAATCCTCGTCTGGTTGAGCTTGGAAGAAACGAAATTACATGGCGAGGGATTTAAACTTCGCCGCGTATTCCCCGACAGACAAATCTCTCGGATGCAAACTTAAAAACTCTTGCTCTTTTTTAGCTCTGGCACTCTGAGGAAAGTATTTATCCAGAAACATGTTTCGAAACTCATTCCAAGTAACTTCCTGGTTGTCCGTCTCTAGCAGTTGTCTAGTGCCCTTCCACCACTATTCAGCATCTCCCAAGAGCAGAAAAGTAGCATAAGGAACTTTGACTCCTTCTGGGCTGTGAATCAGCTCAAAAAATCTTCTCTAGCTCTAGTATCCACAGATCAGCTTTCTTAGGATCAGCATCCCCATGAAACCGTGGCAGATTCTGACGTCGAAAAGTAGTCAAACCTTTGCCCTCAGTAGCTTGTTCAGCTCAAATCTGGTCTTGTTGGTTCTGTACAGCCATAGTGGCTGTCTGTAGTGCGATGGCAGCTGCAACATTTGCCATAGCTTGTGCTGCTTTGTCCATCCCACTAGCACCACCATTATGTTCTCCTATATTACCATGGCCGCCACCACGACTGCCTCTACGGCCACTTCCACAGCCACATCCACGTCCAATTCCTGGTTCCATAACTGGCCTACAAGACAAAAACAGTCAGTCTGCAACCAGAAATTGAAACGTATACTTATGTATTAACACACAATACTTCTAAGAAACAATTCAATCAAGTTAAAATCAGAGATCACACAAAACAAACATAACAGACCTATTCCCCAAGGTTCCCGAAAGACTCGACCAACTCTGATACCACTAATGCAACACCCCCCTTGGGCATTACATGGCTAACTCATTTAGGAAAAACAAACAAAAATAAACGCTGGTTGCTTTCGGAAAATAAAACTTTCTAGTTAAGTTACTGAATCTTACTCTAAAAATAGTAATGAAATTTTTTCTTTCTTTCTCCATACAAACCAACCTCACAATATATACATCATCATACTTATACATACATCCATTCTTCATAATAATATTAAACATCATAAGTCCTTGTAGTGTACGAGTTTTTCTGAAAATAATTTTACATGACCACAAAGAAAAGTCTTATAATACCATTCAAAAGAAAGGCTCTTCGAGCCATAAACATACATACTATCGTTAACCAAAGACATCCCAAAAACCTAAGCTGGTCGCTTTACCAAAACATTCACTTAGAATGACCTAGAGGGTCATCTCATCTACATAAGTCAATCTTCAAAGATTTGGACTAGTATCTCCAAGTGAAACCGGGAGCTACTCTGCATCATCTGTACTCGCGTACCAAGGTACAACAACAAAACCACAAACATATATATTGCAAGGATGAGATACCAACAATTGAGTTTTATCATGATAACCACATGCGCGACACACAAACAACAACATATATAATTTCTCATAAATAATCATAATGCTTTAAACATTGGGATTCATACCCGACAGTCATCGCAATTTATAAAAAAAAAAAATGCATTACACTTCAACATCCATCATCTAACTTTGATATTTATTCTCCTAAGATCCTAACTTCCCTTCGTTGAGCATGATTAAGCTGCAATACCCTTACTACAATTGTCTCATGAGGTCGCGACCTCTTAATTTAGGTCTGACTCCAATTGTTCAAGGGTATCACACAAGCACCTAAAATAATATTGAGTATTCCCTGATTGAGTACATCCATGTTTTGCATCGTTACGTCCACGGCTCGAGGTCACGAGGCCCCAGCCTTTATTATGACACCCTCTACCCCGCATACGTTTAAAGCATTAAAAGATAAGATAATTAAAATAAAACATGTGTCATTCATTAAAAAGTTAGACCATCAACAGATAGAGAATACCACATGTATGTCTCAAACACGGAAAATAAAACATAACATAAAAGAAAACCCAAACCCGATGTCACATTACAGAGCCGGTATAACCAATCCGAAATAAATCCTCGGATACAACTGAAAACAGCTAACTAAACAAGCTACTGAAAAATGGAAATCCTAACTAAAGACTCGCGGCTCCTTGGAGTCACTCCTCAACTGGCTGCTTGCCGTCCTCTGCATAAAAGATACATGCAATACAAGAAACATAGAAATAGGGAGTAAGAAACATGAATATGAATATAATGTCAAGGAAACAGTTAGTAAGACGAGCATACAACAAACAAGCATATTATACAATAACAGCAACATAAAATAATAACATCATCATACAAACGTGTATTCTATGCAATGCAACTCTGCTCCACTACTCCATTATGCACATGGATCCATCTATCTCAGGAAGTCAACTTCGGAGTTACATCTCCACATTGGCCAATAAGCACTAATGCCGGGGTATTCCACCAAACGATGGACCCCTAGGAGAGCCGACACACCTTACTCTCGGATGCGCCACCACGGGTGTACATGATTCACTTGAATCGCCGCGGACGACAAGATCACCATAACTCGGGCGACCTCCCCTATGCTGAACATCCTCCACTAACATCTCTGATGCGTGAATGCATGCTCAACACAACACACAAACACAACCACCACCTCCGCTTGGGCCCATAGGCTACCCAAGTTTTAACACCATCAACATGTCGACCACTCGGCTATCGAGGATTATCGTTATCGTTTCGTATTCATTAGTTAAACACTTTAGTCGTTCTGCACTAGAGATTACCACCATGACCATCAAGCATCAAGGTCCCCTTGGCCACTAGCTACCAAGGTACCATATCATCATTAACACTCTAGCCATTAAGCACTAGAGATTACCACCTTGACCATCAAGCATCAAGGCCCCCTTGGCCACTTGGCTACCAAGGTACAGAAATCTTATCACTTGTCTTTGGTCTTCACGTTTCGTTGGTATTTTATTAAGTCTTTTAAAGCATTTGGGGTGAAAACACCCCCGCTTCTGCACTGTTCTGGTTTCTGTTCTGCACAGGTTGTAACGCCCCGATTTCTGTATCTTTCTGTAGCTGTAAATACATGTGTTTCTATATTTATTGTTGGTAAAATCCAGAGAGTGATTTTAAATAAACTAAAATCATTTTCTTGTGTTCTCTTACCGTAGGAAGTCACGATTAAATTTTCGGTTGAAAATTCAGACGAAAGCCGGTCTGCGTTTTCACTGCCGGTACAAGTGTACTGAGCAGAAAACCTCATTTTGACCCGGGAACGAAACCATTAGTGTTTTGTCATGTTTCCAATGATCTTGGTTATTTTTGAAAATTTACGTTCGGGAATAAAATATAATATTTTATCCAGGCGAAATCTTCGAAAATTACGATTGGAAACTTCAACCGGGTAAACAACGGAGCAGGATGGAGAGCTGAGATGACCAAAGTGACTTGATGGAGATTGGAGTGACTTGATGATTGAAGTCTAATGTCACATCAAAGGAAGTCATCATTACACTTTTTGAATTTATCATATTTTATCCCAAAAACCCATTTTTCTCTCACTTTCTCCTACCAAACACTCCTTAACCCAAACTTGGAGCCCAAGCTCTTCTTTTCTCTCCCTCTCCACGGCTCAAACCCTTCTTTGTCTATATATTCACTCATTTTCTTCATTCATGGTTTACACTCACAAAACCACATTCTCCTACTTCAAACTCCATTGAAATTTCTTCAAGAGCTCATCACTTGCATCCATTTTCTTCAAGCTTCAAGGGTAATAATTTATTCTCTTACTCATCTAAGTTCTTTCCTTCATTTATTTGTTGAGTTATGACATGTTCATCCATTTGATATTCTTAGATCTATAAACTTCTAAAATCTCTAGAAATTAGTAGAAAAATCCGTTTGACTTGGAGCAAGAAAGTTTTGTTTCAATTTTTGAAAAAATGATCATTGATTTAAGCTCTTTAGTACCTTTTGTTATCAAATCTAAAAGCTTGAGAAGTTTGAAAATCTCTAGCCTATTTTATGTGTCTTGGCCGAAACCCTAAGCTTGTGGCTTAGAGGAATTTTGTTCAATCTTTATCTAATGATCATTGTTTATGAAACTCTAATACTTGAGGACCATAAATCCATGAGTTTGAGAAATTTTGAAATCTCTAACCCTATTTTCATGATATGGTCGAACCTATGCCTTAGGTAGATAGGATGTTTTGGTTGTTTTAACTTGTCTTATGTGTTGGAATCTTTAGACTCCCGTCGCGAAGCAAGACGAGGAAGATCGTAGCACTCAACAAAGAACGAAAGACTTTGTTTGCTTTTGAATCAAGTAAGGGGAGCTTATGTAACATCCTATCTTAATTAGATGAGAATGAGGGTTAGATAAATCAAAACTATTTAAGAATCTGAACGTATATGCAAGTTTAGAACAAAATTCAAGCACCTCAAAATTTTCAATAGGCAAGCACCTCAAGCAAGCATGTCAAAAACCCCTATTGGAAGAACCTCAATTCCTTAATTAAGGTGGTTTATCATTAACAAATTTAAAGATAATTAGCCATAGATATAGATCTTAGTTATAGCTAATTAATTATGATTAATTTACTCAAGTTTTATTGATCATTATTTATTAATCTTTATTAATTATACTCTAGTTACAACTTTTAACTTAGTTAAATTAATTGAATGATTTTGTTTTATCCTATGAATATATATATGTAGATTCACGACACTTCTAGACAAGGGAACATGATCATTATAATTTCTTTCATGTACATTAAAAAGCCATGTGTCATGTTTATCAACCTTAAAATTTTATTATTATTTTATTTATGTATTTGGTTTCTTTTTCTTTCTTCATCATGGAATTAGCGTCATTCTTTATTTTCTTTCATACAGAATGTGAAACAAAAGAAAGAATAAGATTATTAGAAAGAGAGATAGCGTGAGAGAGAGGAGGAGGTGAGAGAGAGAAAATTCTGAGGGAGTTTCGATCAATCCGTTCGTCCTATTGAAAAACCGATTATACCGTTGTGATCCTTGCGACTTCTACTTCATCATCCTACCTTTCTTTTCTTGGTTAGGCTAAGGTAAGTCTATGTTTTTATGCCGAAATTCTGTTCGTGATAGTATTGAAGTTATCTCTCAATCCGTTTATCAGATTTCAATTCCGTCTTCAGATTTGAGCTACACATAACGTGTACTTCATGAATATGTGTTCAGGTGAATTTTTGGAGCCCCGGAGGTAGGAGAACCTCACGAGATAGATTTTGGGAGATTGGAGTGGGTTCGTTTCGTTGCTCCTAAGCTAGCTTACGACATCTCAGGTGGGGGAAAGAAGCCATCTAACGTCGAAAGTGGCTAAGTAACACTTTATTCAATATTGGCGTAGGGCGACCTAAACCCTACTAGTGGGCGAATAATTGACAATATCAATATCACATTGGGGATCACTTAGTGGTACCAATGGTGATATTGAGATTGTAGATTTATCGCCGTTAGGTTAATTTTTATGATATCTGAGGTTGTCTGATTTAACTGTTTTGAGCTGCTTGTTGTGTGCTGTTTGGATTGATATGTTAATTGTGATTAATTATGTGTAATTTATTAATTTATTATTTTATTATTATTTAATTTATTATTTTATTATTTTATTATTATCATAATATGATTATGGTTGATAACATGTACTGGCTGATAATATGTTATATTTGCCATAACATGCTTAATTGTTTTCTAGGCAGTGATATTTGATATTTTAAGTGATGAATGTTGGGGAGTGTATGATATATGATTTAGACGTGCCTAACCTAATTAATTAATATTTTATTATGATGAGATTGATGAGGTGATGTTATTTGAGATATGCTATGAGATAGTGATGAGAGGTTAAGGTACTAGGGTATGATTGGATATACATCGGTGAAACCCATATAGATGCATGTTGTTGATCACATCCGTGTGTTTGGAACACACGAGGTCAGAAGTCCTCGCGGGACCGTCCCAACTTAGATTTAGGCTGTGAAGCTATAGTGTCATTGCTATGCATGAGCACCCTCGAGAGAGAACCACGGTGTGCACCGGAGCGAGATGTGCAGCTATAGTGTCATTGCCTTGCATGAGCAATCTCACCGCGGATGAGAGTGTGCACCGGTGTTTGGGGATGCGTCGCTTGGACGACTGACTAACATCTCTCAGCGGGCAAGGGATGTGTGACAGGATTGGTGGTGGCCACGTCAGCATAAGTTGCATGAGTACGAAGGGTAGAGGATGATAATATATCTCGAGGATGATTATATATATATATATATATATATATATATATATATATATATATATGCATATGCATGTCTATGTGCCTTTATTGTTTATATGTTACGTACCATTTTCCATATATGATGATAGATAGTTTCTTATCCCCTATTTCTTTTATATGTATGTTTCTTTTATATGCTCTTTTTGAGAAGACCCTGCGGATGAGCCAGCTACAGAGGATCTTGATGGGACTCCTTATGAGCCAGATGCTGGAGGACGAGCAGTGACCTCTAGCCGTTGAGTTTAGAGTCTATGGCTAGTGCGTCTTTTTGTGACGATTTAGTTTTCGCTCCTTATATCATTTTGTATCAGTATGTATCTTTTGGGACCCTACTGATGGAGTACCCTCTTTAGTTTATCAGTACAGTATGTTTGTATTTATATTTATATGTGTGTGATGTGATGTTTAATTTTGTTCTTACTTTTAAGTTTTTAATATTTATGATTTTCTATATATATATATATATATGTCCAACGCTGATATTACGATTAAGTATTAGATAATTAGGTTTTTCTTTAATGGGACATCGGGGTGTCTCATTTGGTGGTATCAGAGCAGTTTGATTCTGTTCAGACTATGAGGTTAGGATGTACTGGCCATTTTAGTTGAATCCACATCGGATATTTACTATGCTTAGAAGTTGGGTAGAGAGTCCAGACGCAATAGTTAACATTTGTGTGGCATATAGTTATTTATATATCAGATTATGTAATATTATATGTCATCTAAATGTGAGCTAATGATTTCTTTTACAGGATCATGGCTCGAGGTAGAGGTAGAGGACGATGGGGACGAGGTGGTGATAGAACCCCAGAGAGAGTTGCCGGAGGTGGCAACGTAGAGGTTCCTCACACCGGAGGAGGAGCCAGAGATAGAGGAGAGTCATCTGAGACTCTGCGGACCATTAGAGAGTAGCAGGAGCGTGAGAACCAGAGGAGAGCTGCTGAGGCAGAGGATGCAGGGATGGCTACTTTTCTGAAAGGGAAGCCACCCCAGTTTAGAGGTGACTATGACCCAGAGAGGGCAGAGTGCTGGATTCAGGAGCTGGAGATCTTTGACACCATGAGATGCAGAGATGACAGGAAAGTGACTTATGCTGCTTTCATGCTTACCGGAGGAGCAGAGTCATGGTGGAGAGGCAAGAGAAGGTTGTTGGAGGCTGAGGGTCGTGTGATTAACTGGGAGACTTTTAAAACTTGCTTCCTGGAGAAATACTTCCCGCATTTGGTTAGACGTGAGAAGGAGAAAGAGTTTATGAGTCTTCGACAGGGTAACTGAGACACCCCGCTGTGCCTCGGTGTTTTATTTGGAAATAAACTTGATTATTATGTTCTTATTCTTAAACTTAACATGAAAATACGGCGGAATTAAAACTTAAATTATTAGGTAAACATATTCATGTAGAATAGGAATAAGAAAACATGACCACATTAAACATATGTAAGTGCAATCAGAGTTAAACAAAACACTGTTTTAGGGCATCCCGACAATAGGAGCCCTAACAGGTGTACAAGTTATACAAAACGTAAAAGCGGAAAAGATAAAACGTCGTGACACGGACGCACTGGCCATAACTAGGACTAGACCCTACTCATCATGGGTCACAGCTCGTCCTCCAGCATCCGGCTCGTAAGGAGTTCCGTCCAGCTCCTCCTCGTTCGGCTCATCAACAGGATCTTTGAACACGAACCATGAAAGATAGAACAAAGCAAAGAAAAGTACAGGGGATAAGAAACATGCCATCATCAAAAGCGGAAAAGATTCATAGTAAACTAAACAGTAATTATCACAGACACAACATCAATCAAAGTCATCCATCCTTCATTAAAGTTCTTATATTCACCTCTACCCTCACTCAAAAACTAAACCTTGATGTCAAAGCGGTTACGGAATTCCTTATCACAGTAGTGATTCTTGATCGATCATCCAAGCGACACGTCCCAATCCCGGTGCACATCCTTAGTCATGTTGAGATGCTCAATGCTGCGCAATGACACTCCTAGTGGCACGAAGCTCCCGGTGCATACCCCGATCGTGGGTACTCATGCTAAGCATGACACTATAGCTGCACGATGATCCCGGTGCACACCTCAACCATGGTAAGAACGCTCACGCTAAGCGTGACACTATAGCTGCACGATGATCCCGGCGCACACCTCAACCACTCCCGGAGGTGCTCATGCAAAGCAATGACGCTCATAGCTGCACTTGTTAAGTTTACCCTTGGACGGTCCCACAAGGACTTCGGTTGTAGAAACAACCCAACTCATGAACCTCACAGACTCTTATAGTCGTAACCTAGTGCCTTAACCTCAGATCAAAACCTCAACACAAGCTCTAAGTCAAAATACCTCATTATCACAAATTATTTAGGTTAGGCACCTCTAACAGTCATTATGATCCTCGCACCCAAAACAACTCATCTCTTAAACATTACATATATCATCACTTATCCACTAAGCATACAGTACACCAAACAGATCAGGCATCATATAAGAACAATTCAAGATATTCCAAACATAAACATGGCATAACAACCAATTCAGTATAAATAATAAAAACAGATCATCCATCAACAGTTATTAAATATCAACCTAATATCGATAAACCTACAATCCCCGAATCACTATGGGTGTTTCAAAAGCAATTTAAAGTGATTTTGGTCTTGTCGATTATTCGACTACTAGTAGGGTTTAGGTCGCCCTACATAATTACTAGATAATTTACTACTTATCGATTCCGACGATAGGTTGGTTCTTTCCCCCACCTGAGTGATCACCGAAGGTTTGAGCCCGTAGCTCCTCGTTATCCGATCGATATGTGTTAACACCACCTTCAACCACACAACATAAAATAACCAAATCAAACAAACTCATCCTTATTTTTGAAAGCCTAGACTCGGCCTTGTATGACAAAGATAGGCTAGGGTTTTCAAATCGACACAATCTCTTAGATCAATGATCTTAGAGTATTAAGGAGTAGGAATCAAGTACTAGTTTTCACAAACCAAATCAAAAACATTTTATTTCCTTTAGTGCAAGTTTCGGCCAACATAAATAAATTGGCTAAAAATTTCTAAACTTTCCAATCTCTCTAGGCTAGCATCCATACATAGTAAGGAGCTTGAAACCATGATCATTTTGGAAAATTAAAACAAAACATCCTAGGTCCATAAACCTTAGGTTTCGGCCATCATAGGATTTTTAAACTAGAAATCTTTAAATCATCCATTCTTTTAGACATAGCATCCTTTGATATTAAGGAGCTCAAATCTATAATCATTTTGGAAGAAAATAAAACTTACCATTTTTGCCAAAAACTATTAAAGTTTCGGCCTTGGTATGAAATAAAGGTTAGAAATCTTCAAACTTTCCAATCTCTTGGATTTAGCATCCTTATACATCAAGGAGCCTTAATCCATGATCATTTTGGAAAAACAACTAAACATTTTTACCTTAAACTCTTAAAGTTTTGGCCTTTACATGAAAAATGTGTAAAAAGCTTTAAACTTTCCAATCACTTAGACATAACACCCTTTAGTATAAAGGAGCCTTTGTCATGATCATCTTGGAAATGAAACTCAAATACAAGTTCATACAAACAAAAGTTGAAACAAAATTTCCTAGGCTACCATGTATAGGTTTCGGCCATCCTTGGAAGAAATGGTTAGAAATTTTTGTTTAACACAAGCACATAGTATGTGAAACTAGAGGTTAATACAAGACTATAGAAAGTGGTTTCAACTCAAAAGGATTTTTCTACAATTTCCTAGAGATTTTAGAAGTTGGAAACCCATT
This sequence comes from Echinosophora koreensis, assembly GCA_035048595.1. Taxonomy (NCBI): domain Eukaryota; kingdom Viridiplantae; phylum Streptophyta; class Magnoliopsida; order Fabales; family Fabaceae; genus Echinosophora; species Echinosophora koreensis. The sequence goes on from JAPCYP010000077.1 coordinate 2,029,139, forward strand.
AAGAACACTTAATGAAAAAGTAGAGTAAACTATAAAATAAAAGGTGAAACTTGCAAAAAGATTGGTATGAGAGTATTACCCTTGATGCAAGGATCAACTCTTGTGAAGAACTTGAAGTGAAACTCTGATTAAAAATAGAAGCTTTATGAGTATGAAGAAAAAGGAAGAAGAAGATAATGGAGTTTTTAGTTGTAGGAGGAAGAAATGAGAGAAAGGAAGAAGATGAAGTGTTAATATAGAGGAAGAGAGAGGGATTTTCGTGCTTGAGGAGAGAGGAAATGTGCTTGGGCTCCAAGTTTTGGTTGTGGTGTGTTTGGTTGGAAAAAGAAGGGTAAAATGAGTTTTAGGAATAAAAAAAATTAAATTCAAAAAGTGTTATGATTACTACTTTTAGATGTGTCATAAACTTTAGTCCATCAAGTCACATCAACCCTCATCAAGTCACTTCAACTCATTTATGTTCCCAATTCTGCTCCATAGCATTCCTGGTTCAGGTTCCCGATCGTAATTTCGCCCGAATAAAATATTACATTTTATTTCCGAACTCAAATTTTTGAAATTAACCAATGTTCAAGGAAACACTATAAAAACACTAATGATTTCGTTCACGGGTCAAATTTAGGTTTTCTGCTCAGTAAAAACTTACTGTCAGTAAAAACGCAGACCGGGCTCCGTCTGAATTTTCAACCCAAATTTTCACCATAGCCTTCTACCATGAGATAGACTACGAATATGATTTTATTTTCATTAAAAAAAAAATTTTCTAACTTTCATATTAAAATATAATTACTTATATTTTATTTGGTTAAACAGTATAATGAAAATCAAGCTGTTACAGTAACATGTCTGTCGGGGAATATGCAGCACGGTTTGAGGCCCTGATTCAGTTCTCAGAGTTTTATCATAGGTTCCCTGATGAGGATTGGATGTGTAGGAGGTTCGAGGATGGTTTGAGGCATGAGTTACAGAGAGCTATAGCACCGCTTGATATTCAGAGTTTCCCAGAGCTGGTTGAGAGATGCAGTGCCATGGAGGGCATAGATCAGAGGCAAGCTGCTGAGCAGAGATCGCAGAGGAGCGGAGGCCCTATCAGATCAGGTTTTCAGAGGAGAGCAGGCAGTGGTTCTCAGTTGAGATGAGGACCCTATACTAGACCTGTGCAGAGTGTTCAGTCATCTGCATCAGTACCAGCTGCTACAGTACCAGTTAGTGGAGCGGGCCAGCAGCAGAGAGGTCCAGTTTGTTACAGATGCGGAGGTCCGCATTATGTTAGAGATTGCATAGAGAGGCCAAGTTGTTTCCACTGTGGGAAACCAGGCCATATGGCTTGGGATTGCAGGTAGAGAGGGATACAGCAGCAGGCAGCTACTGGTAGAGGAGCTGCAGGCTATAGAGGTGGAGCTGGAAGAGGAGCCCTAGTAGCAGAACCGTCGGTGGCCAGACCTCAGGCCACAGGGAGGGTGTTTACCGTGAGGGGAGCTGAATCCTCTCAATCTGCAGATCTTATCCAGGGTATGTGCTTGATATCTGGTAGACTCTCGTCTGTGTTGTTTGACTCAGGTGCTACACATTCATTTATTTCGCATGAGTGTGTCGATCATTTAGGTTTGCCTGTTTCTCAGTTACCCTATACCCTTACCGTATCTACTTAAACCAATGATTCCTTGACCACCATGTATGTTTGCTTACAGGGTTCTATAGTTGTTGAGAATAGGACATTCCTTGTGGATCTTGTCTGTTTACCTATGCAACAGATAGATGTTATCCTTGGCATGGATTGGCTTTCGGCTAACCATGTAGTGTTAGATTGTTCCAGTATGACCTTGTCATTTCTTGAGCCTTCTAGCACAGTATCTGCCAATGAAGGAGTATTTATGAGGAGTGATGATTCTCGACTGTACGTGATGCTTTTCTCAGTGGAATCTAAGGAGACTCCGAGTATAGATTCTATGCCTATCGTGAGAGAATTTCCTGAGGTTTTCCCTCCCGATGTTCCAGGTTTTCCCCCAGAGAGGGAAGTGGAGTTCACCATAGATCTCATACCGGGGACAGGACCTATATCTATAGCACCTTATCGGATGTCACCCGTAGAGTTAGCCGAGTTAAAGAAACAATTGGATGATATGTTGAAAAAGGAATTTATCAGGCCCAGTGTTTCACCGTGGGGAGCTCCAGTGTTGTTTGTTAAGAAGAAGGATGGAAGTGCTAGATTGTGCACAGATTACAGGAAATTGAATAAAGTGACGATCAAGAATAAGTATCCGTTGCCTAGGATAAATGATCTGATGGATCAATTAAAGGGAGCTTCAGTATTTTCCAAGATTGATCTGAGATCCGGGTATCACCAGATTAGAGTAAAGAAGGAAGATATACCCAAGACAGCTTTCAGGACGAGGTACGGACACTATGAATATCTAGTTATGCTTTTTGGTGTGACTAATGCTCCAGCAGTGTTTATGGATTATATGAATAGGATCTTTAGACCATTCCTCGATAAGTTTGTGGTGGTGTTTATAGATGATATCCTTATTTATTCCCGTACACGGGAAGAGCATGAGGAACATTTAAGAACAGTGTTACAGGTGTTGAAGGATAGACAGTTGTATGCCAAGCTTTCTAAGTGCGAGTTTTAGTTAAAGGAGGTTCAGTTCCTAGGTCATGTGATTAACAAAGAAGGAATCGCAGTAGATCCTGCTAAAGTTGAAGTCGTGCTTAAGTGGGAACGACCTAAGTCAGTTAGTGAAGTGAGGAGTTTCTTGGGATTGGCTGGATATTATCGGAGGTTTGTCGAGGGTTTTTCGAAAATTGCATTGCCTATGACACAGTTAATAAGAAAAGGTACAATGTTTGTTTGGATGGAGGAATGTGAGGAGAGTTTTCAGAAGTTGAAGGAAAATTTAACCACATCACCTGTTCTGACTCTGCCAGATCCTTTAGAACAATTTGATGTATATTGTGATGCGTCATACCAAGGATTGGGATGTGTCTTGATGCAAGAGGGAAGAGTTGTGGCTTATGCTTCCCGACAGTTGCGAGTTCATGAGAGGAATTATCCGACCCATGATCTGGAGTTGGCAGCTATAGTGTTCGCATTAAAGATATGGCGACACTACCTTTATGGAGCTAGGTTTAATGTGTACAGTGACCATAAGAGCTTAAAGTATTTGTTTAATCAAAAGGAGCTAAATATGAGACAACGTAGATGGATGGAGTTTATTAAGGATTATGAGTTTGATCTTCAATACCATCCTGGGAAGGCTAATGTTGTAGCGGATGCTTTGAGTAGGAAATCTTTACATGTGTCGGTGATGATGGTAAAGGAAATGGAGTTGATTGAACAGTTTAGAGATATGAATCTAGGGATAGAGTTATGTGAGGATAGAATATGCTTAGGTATGATCACTATTAATAGTGAGTTTCTGAGAGATCTTAAGGATAAACAGGTTCAGGATCAATACCTACAAGAGGTGAGTAGAGGCATAGATGAGGGTGAGATTTCAGAGTTTAGTAGAGGGCTAGATGGCGTGTTGAGGTTTAGGGATAGGATATGTGTGCCAGAGGACTTAGAGTTTAGGAAAATGATTTTGGAAGAGGCACATAAGAGTAAGTTGAGTTTTCACCTCGGAGCCACCAAGATGTATCAGGATTTAAAGAAAATGTTTTGGTGGCCGAGAATGAAGAAGGAAGTGGCAGAATATGTTTTATCTTGTTTGGTTTGTCAGAAAGCTAAGATAGAACATCAAAAGCCTGCTGGTTTGCTACAGTCCTTAGATATCCCAGAATGGAAGTGGGATAGTATAGCTATGGATTTTGTGGTTAGATTACCACGAACTCCTAAGAGGCATGGTGCGATTTGGGTTATCATCGATAGGTTGACGAAGTGTGCTCACTTCTTACCTATTGGTGAGAGTTATAGCTTAGAGAAGTTGACCCAGATCTACATCAAGGAAGTTGTTAGGCTACATGGTGTACTGTCCAGCATTGTTTCCGACCGAGATCCTAGATTCACATCTAGATTTTGGAGACAGTTGCACAGTGCTTTGGGGACGAAGTTAAGGATGAATTCTGCTTATCATCCTCAAACAGATGGACAGTCTGAGAGGACAATTCAGTCATTGGAGGATCTTTTGAGGGCTTGTTTTTTAGAGCAAATTGGCAGTTGGGATGAGTTTTTACCGTTGATTGAGTTTACATATAACAACAGTTTCCATAGCAGTATTGGGATGGCACCGTATGAGGCTTTGTATGGCAGGAAACGTAGGACTCCGTCGTGTTGGTATGAGACTGGTGAAAGCCAGATATTGGGCCCTGATGTGGTACAGCAGACGACGGAACAGGTTAGAAAGATCATGGAAAAGAAGAATGAAGCGTAGGATAGGCAAAGGAGCTACAGTAACAAGAGGAGAAGACCCTTAGAATTCCATGAAGGTGATCACGTGTTTTTGAGAGTCACTCCGAAGACTGGAATTGGCAGAGCTATCAAGTCTAGAAAGCTTACTCCTAGATTCATTGGACCTTTCCAGATTCTTCGACAGATTGGTCCAGTAGCCTACCATATTGCCTTACCGCCTAACCTTTCTAATCTTCATGATGTCTATCACGTATCCCAGTTGAGAAAATATTATCCCGATCCTTCTCATGTACTTGAGCCAGAGTCAATACAACTCCGAGAGAATCTAGAGTATGAGGCTTTACCGGTTAGGATCGTAGATAGAATGATTAAGGAACTTCGCGGTAGACAGATTCCTTTCGTCAAGGTCATTTGGGATGAGACTACAGGAGATGCTACTTGGGAGCGTGAGGCAGATATGCAGCGGCAGTATCCACATCTTTTCTTAGGTACGTAAATTCCGGGGACGGAATTTCTTTTAAGGGGAGTAGTAATGTAACATCCTATCTTAATTAGATGAGAATGAGGGTTAGATAAATCAAAACTATTTAAGAATCTGAACGTATATGCAAGTTTAGAAAAAATTCAAGCACCTCAAAATTTTCAATAGGCAAGCACTTCAAGCAAGCATGTCAAAAACCCCTATTGGAAGAACCTCAATTCCTTAATTAAGGTGGTTTATCATTAACAAAATTAAAGATAATTAGCCATAGATATAGATCTTAGTTATAGCTAATTAATTATGATTAATTTACTCAAGTTTTATTGATCATTATTTATTAATCTTTATTAATTATACTCTAGTTACAACTTTTAACTTAGTTAAATTAATTGAATGATTTTGTTTTATCCTATGAATATATATACGTAGATTCACGACACTTCTAGACAAGGGAACATGATCATTATAATTTCTTTCATGTACATTAAAAAGCCATGTGTCATGTTTATCAACCTTAAAATTTTATTATTATTTTATTTATGTATTTTATTTCTTTTTCTTTCTTCATCATGGAATTAGCGTCATTCTTTATTTTGTTTCATACAGAATGTGAAACAAAAGAAAAAATAAGATTATTTTAGAGAGAGGTAGCGTGAGAGAGAGGAGGAGGTGAGAGAGAGAAAATTCTGAGGGAGTTTCTGATCAATCCGTTCGTCCTATTGAAAAACCGATTATACCGTTGTGATCCTTGCGACTTCTACTTCATCATCCTACCTTTATTTTCTTGGTTAGGCTAAGGTAAGTAAGTCTATGTTTTTATGCCGAAATTCTGTCCGTGATAGTATTGAAGTTATCTCTCAATCCGTTTATCGGATTTCAATTCCGTCTTCAGATTTGAGCTACACATAACGTGTACTTCATGAATATGTGTTCAGGTGAATTTTTGGAGCCCCGGAGGTAGGAGAACCCCACGAGGCAGATTTTGGGAGATTGGAGTGGGTTCGTTTCGTTGCTCCTAAGCTAGCTTACGACATCTCAGGTGGTGGAAAGAAGCCATCTAACGTCGAAAATGGCTAAGTAACATTTTATTCAATATTGGCATAGGGCGACCTAAACCCTACTAGTGGGCGAATAATTGACAATATCAATATCACATTGAGGATCACTTAGTGGTACCAATGGTGATATTGAGATTGTAAATTTATCGCCGTTAGGTTAATTTTTATGATATCTGAGGTTGTCTGATTTAACTGTTTTGAGCTGCTTGTTGTGTGCTGTTTGGATTGATATGTTAATTGTGATTAATTATGTGTAATTTATTATTTTATTTTATTTTTATTATTTAATTTATTATTTTATTATTTTATTATTATCATAATATGGTTATGGTTGATAACATGTACTGGCTGATAATATGTTATGTTGACAAGTGACCTCAAACACAAGAGGGGGGTGAATTGTGTGTGAATTGATTTTTGAAAACTTTCAGCAAATTAAACTAAGTTTAAAACTTGTTTTGATAAACAATAACTTAATAATAAAACGTTGTGAAATAAAGCGTAAGAAAAGATAAAATCGTTGCGATAAAGATAAAGAGATAAGGAAGAAGATGACACAGCGATGTATCCTGGTTCGGCCACACAACTACCCACGTGGCCTACGTCTAGTCCCCAAGGCAATACGACTAAGGGATTTCAATCAACTCTAGTTTTTAAAACAGGCTAAACTAGAACCTTTACAAAGTAGAGAACTCTTAACACAATCATAGGACGTACTATCCCTTGTGCAAGAGCCTCAAGAAATCATTCGTGAGATCACACTCACTTAAAAAACAAACCGTAAAAGTTTTATAATGAGAAAGCACTCAAAAGTGCAGATATGAAATACAACTTGAAGCACAATAATAGTAACACCTATATGGTGTATAAGTTTCTCAAAATAATATGATCACGTGAGTGCAAGAGTAAAATAAAATAGTAATCAGAGTTTAAGCACAATAGAGAGTAGAAGAGAGTAGTAGATGGGGCATTTGTTAAAGGCTACCAAGCTTCCTATTAATAGAGAATAGGTTAGGGTTCAGTGTGAAATTAGGTCAAGCCTCTTAAAATGCATTTCAGCCGCAGCATAATCGATTATATAAAATCCATAATCGATTATTTAATGTGTTTTCATGAAGCGCGCGTCTGGACAGAAAGGTCATAATCGATTACCATAATCGATTATGTCTTCACTGCTTTTTCACCAAAGAAGATAATCGATTTCATTGATCGATTATGATGTTACTGACTCTTTCATAAAAGGCTATAATCGATTACATAATCAATTACAGGGTTTCAGTTGAAGCATATTGGAAGTCAGGAAGGTCATAATCGATTATCCAATTTCAATAATCGATTATTATATTTCAAATTTGAAATCAACGGCTTTAATATCATAATTACTCATTAACACTCATTAAAGCCATTTAACCACGACTCATAATCGATTGTAGCATTTCCATAATCGATTATGGTGCGTATCAGGTGGTTTTTCAAAAACTTGACAATTAATGAAAGATTGCCCAATTAAGCTCAATTTTAATTGTCAGTTTTAATCACATGTTATTATTTATTTAATCATATGATTTATCTTTTAAAGCACATGTTAAATATGTGTGTGTGAGTGACCATATTAAATTGAAAACCCTACTTACCATTTACAGATTATTCTAAAACAACCAATACAAATAGTAAAATTCCCTTTTTACCCCTCTTGATTGCTTTGCCTAATCTTGACTGCTCGTTTGGCCTTTTTCACGCTTTTTGCAAATAAGTCCTTGGACTTAAAAATTGCTTTTGTCATTCATCAAAATATATGTACCTGTCAAGGCATACATCCACAAACTCCCCCTTTTTTATGATGACAAACATCTCATGAGGGAATTTCTAAAATATAGAGTTAGAGCAATGAGTATATATATCTGAGTTTTAAAACGTTTGCTCAACTCCCCCTCACTTCATGCAATATTTTGAAATTCTCAAAATTCTCCCCCTTAAGCATGCACTCAAATATCTCTCCCCCTTTTGGCATTATCAAAAAGCGGGAAAAGCAAGTAAAATACTACATGGCATACATCCACCAATATTTAAACATTTCAAGCATGAGACATATTTAGCCATGGCATGCATATAAATAGTAAACCACACATCATAGTTATAGATAATTTAAAGAGTGACGGAAGCTAAAGTGCCAGGAATAAACAGTCATCCCAAAAAAACAGTAGTGAAATGTATAAACTAAATATAAAATAGTACTATATATAGTACTCATCACCACCATCTCCTCCATCATCATTACCATCATAATCATCATCATCATCACCATCATCACCATCAGTGCCATCATCAGTGCTGCTGCTGCTGTCCAAGTCAACCTGAGGCTGTGGTGCTCCACGGAGTGGGGTGGCCTCAGATGCAGTGACTCTACGCTCCAAGGATTTTACTTCCAATGAGAGCTCACGAATAGCCGTAGAGTTTGCTCGGATCTCAGTGGTGTTCACCCGAACCTCAGCTAGAATACTCTCAAGTAAAGCCATCATTTCTGGTGAGGCTGTACCAGGAGGTGCCTGTGAAGATGATGCTCCACCGGTGTTGGTTTGCTCAGTTGTACGCCATTTCCATCCTTTGGGTTTGTATTCCCAATCACCACCTCGAGACATGACTCCCATCTGGTTAATTGTACCCTCTTTCATCATAGCATGGAATTTCTTGTAATCCAGCTTAGTCTCTCCAGTGAGATTAACCCTAACATGCCTAATGATGCGGGTCACCAGATGACCATAGAGTAACTCAACACTACCCCTATTGTCATACATATGCTGCATGACCAAGCCAGCCCAGTTTACTTTCTTTTTCTTTTCCAGCAACCACAGAATAACAACATCCATTCTCAACAGCTGTGAAAAATTATGGCGTCTAGGAAATAAAAGCCTAGCTACCACATAGTGCAACAACCTGCTTTGCACTTTCATTTGCCCACTAGTTATTTCCTTGTCATTAGCATCAGAAGGAGTAATTTTTTAACATCACAATTGAGACAACATACAATGTCCCATTTGTTTTGTGATGTATTTTTTAGATGTATGTATACAAAGAAGATAAAAAATAAGTGAGAGATAGAGATAAATGTATACGGTACCAAATTTTGATGTTCAAATAACATAACTCTTTCTAAAAATAGAAAATGAAAATAATTAACAAGAAACAAACCAAACAGACCCTAAATTTTTTGTTTTTCAATAAATCTTTCATTTTCTTGATTCCTTAACCACTACTCAAGTAACAAGACCCTTATTTAAAAGGAGAATGCTAACCAATGCCCTTAGTGTGCGTTTGGATGGGGGATTTGAAAATTCTAGGGTTTTTAAAATCCTAGGAAATTGAATTGCTTGATTTAAATTCCATTCATTTCAAGAAAACTTTGTTTGGATATAATAATTACATTTTTTTTACATTTTTAAAATTCTTTGTTTGGATATAAATATAGAGTAATTAAATAAAGGTAAGGCTTAGGTGGTGGGTGACAGCGGCAGTGATGGTGGTTGGACGGCCCACGACGATAATGGTGGTGGTGGGCGATAGCTATAGTGGTGGGGGTCAGCCGACGGTGGCCGATCGGTGGAGGCAGGGTGGTCGGTCGGAGGCGGCGTAGGCTGGCTGCAGCGATGGCGGCGGTGGTGGCTGGCGACAGTGGTGGCAGGTGGCACATGAGGCAGGAGAGAGAATTTCAAAATACCTTCTCTTTAGGTGGTATTTTAAATTCCTCGATTTTACCTTAAACCAAATAGCCCCCCTAAAATCCCTTGATTTTTAAAATCCTTCCTAGTTATTACACAAACAAAGTATTTTACATTAAAGCATTTTAATTATGATCTGAAAATACTTCGCCCTCTACAAATGCCCCATCCAAACATACCCTTAGGGCATTGGTTAAGGAATCGAAAGATGTAAGTGTGTATGAGAAAATAGTGTATTTATTATATTGAAAAATGTTAAACTTATATTCTTAATACAAACTTTATTTTTATTGATTCCTTAACCAATGCCCTTAGGTTAGTTGTCAAGAAAAAAAGACTTTAAAAACCCACCTAACAAGAGCGAAGAGACAATCCCTAAATACAATGTAACAAAAATTCGTTATTTATATGTGTCACTTTTGTTTTGGAATATGCAGCATTTATGACTGAATTTAAGTATGGAAGGTTTTCTGTATTTCCAAGGCAAATCAACTTAATTCTATATAAGGGTATACGTGGAAAAAATTGGTCAATTATAGCTTGGGTTTATAAAACACCCATTGTTTTGAGACAAAAATAAGTAGCTAAAAACACTAAAGAAAAAGAACGGAGGGAGTACCCAACTAACAAGCATAACACCCACTCCAAAAGAATTACACCTACTATTATACGCCCAGGGTCCAAAAAATTAAATGCAAAGCAGGGGAAAGTTTGGGGTAGTCTTTCATTTAATGTGTCTGAGGAAGAAATGAATTGGTTGGAGGGTAGCTATGTGGGGGTGACAAAGAGGCCAGAGGAGGTTTTCCTTTTACAGAAGCAGTTGTATAAGGAAGGGTATTCTCCATTGTGGTGACACTAATGGGTGGGAATATGATTTTGCTGTCTGGCAATGGCCAAAAAGATGAGTACCATTCTCTAGAACAACTTGGGGATAACTTGCAGGAGTGGTTTCTTGATCTCAAACCATGGAAGCCGGCGATGGTGGCTAGAGGTAGATCGGCGTGGTTAAAGGTTATGGGGGTACCGATGCATGTGTGGAGGTAGGAATTGTTTGTATCAATTGCTACTTTAATGGGAATGTATATCTGCCTTGATGAAGCAAAAAAATATAAGGAGAGGTTTGATGCGGGGAGGGTATTGGTCCTGATCTCTGTGACACCCTTCTACCCCGCATGTTATAAGGCATTTAAAAAAAATAAAACAGTTAATAAGAAAAACATGCATTTAACTGAATTAAATAAAACAGTGCCCATGGGTAGAAAAGTCCCACATGAACTCGTTTACAACGCGGAAAAATAACAAATAAGTTTAATCAAATAAAAACATAATCAAATAAATAACCCAACCCCGATGTCACAATTCAGAGCTGGCATAACCGTTCCGGAAATAAATCCTCGGAAAACAACTGGAAACAAACTATCTATACTTAAAACAACCCTACTATGAGTGGCGGCTCCTCAGAGTCACTCCTCTCCGGGCTGCTCGTCATCCTCTGCAAATGCCGATCAGGCCAAACACAAACAATACAGGGAGTAAGATTCATGTAATCATATAAACAGCAGGGGATAGTACGCAAGGTAAACATACACATAAGCATACATCAACATCCAACGAAATCATAACAACCAAGTATGCTATGCTATGCAATGCATCAACTGCTCCACTACTCCAACTATGCATGTGGATCCAACTAACTCAGGATGAACGACTTTGGAGTTACATATCCGTATTGGCCATAAAAGCACCAACACCGACAGTTCACCAAACCTTGGGTGAACCCCATGGATAGCCAACGCATCAAACCGTGGATGCCTCATCACGGGGGGCCTCGGTCACCAAACCTTGGGTGACCTACCATGGATGGCCAGATCACCGTACTCTCGGGCGATCTCCCCTTTGTCGAACCTCCCCCATCAACTACTCCAATGCTTTATGCAAATGGCACAACAACAAACAATCTCAACCACCTCCTTGCTTGGGCCATGAAGCTCCCAAGACTTTCAACATCAAACTCAACGTAACCTTAGACCCAAACCGTGGGGTCAAGGCTCCCTTGGCCAAAAAGCACCAAGGTTCAACTCAACGTGCTTGGGCCTATAAGCACCCAAGACTTCAGATTATCAACGTGCGGGAACCCAACGGGTACCGACTTAACATTTGATTATCTAATTATCTTTATATAATTAATAACCAAGTTGTCTAATCTTTATCCTTGATTAATTATCTCAACTTATCATCATAGGGGAATGGGGTTAAAAACCCCTTAAGTCCTTTAATTGCATTACTGTCCAGGGGGTCAGCACGATCGTGCTGAGACCCTAGCACGGTCGTGCTTGGACACGTGAGGGCGTGCTGCCCTTTTAAGTGAAGCACGGTCGTGCTTCACACTCAGCACGGTCGTGCTCAGCAGCACGATCATGCTGTTTAACCTGCTTGGCCGTGCTGAGCAGCGCGGCCATTTTCCAGAATTCAAATGGGAGCACGGTCGTGCTCCCTGTTCAGCACGGTCGTGCTCAATGCACGACTGCACTGTTCTGGGCAGGGACAGAAACCGTATTCTAACCAAATTCTAATAGATTAAACACCTAACCTTATACGTTTATTAAACTTAATTATTCCATTAACAACTTTATCAACATTATACTCACCAAACAGTAACAACAACAACAGTCAACCATCCAACATCATTATGTTAATAACAATAACATAGCATCGTATAAACAACCATCATGTTCATAGGCATATAACACTACAATAACCAGAAACATACTATCACAGATTAATTGCCATATTACAACAACATGCATACAAAAACACCGGGGTCATAGGGAACCCCATTACCTTACACTACCCACTGCCTAATGAGTACAATCCCACTTCTCCCCATACCTGGATTGAAGGTCGCTCCAACGTTAGCTCCTAACGCAAACGGTCACGGTTCTCCAACGCGGCTCGATTCAACACAACCTTAGTCAAACCGAACACAAACATTAGTTTCCTATTCACACCATTATGAAAGGAAAACACTAAGGGAGAGAACATTACCTCTAGACTACCACAGACCAAACCGGCTTCCCAAACGACTTCCAATAACTCTCAACAATGAAGAACGAAGAGGGAGCAGAGTGGGAACGTATTCTGGCCGCAACTACGGCTGCTGCAATTCACAAAAGTAGGGTTTTTACGTAACCCTCGGGTTCTGCTTACGTTTATAACGTTCGGACCTGAGCACGGTCGTGCTTATCATTGAGCACGGTCGTGCTCTACTTAACGTCAGCGAGACGCGGTCCACGCATTGAGCACGGGCGTGCTCACTATTGAGCACGGGCGTGCTCACTATTGAGCACGGCCGTGCTCAACTTAAAATCAGAATCACGCTTCTGACTTTAAGCACGGGCTTGCTGGCTGATGAGCACGAGCGTGCTCATGTACCAGAAAGGGACTTTTAGGCTAAAACCCCACTTAGCCCTTAACCAACATATTAAAATAAATAAACTAGCTTAAGAAAATAAATTCTGAAAAGCGGGGTGTTACAATCTCGACGGCGGAGATTGTTAAAAAAAAAAAAAACAGTTGACATAAAAGTGAATGATTTAGTGTTTCAGGTTAAAATTGTTGAGGATGAATCTTCAGATTATGTCTACAATAATGGTTCGGAAGGTGAAAAAAATTTGGAAGACTCCAGTTCGGCCATTGATAGCTTTCTGGACTTGTCGGAAACCGATTCTAATGGCATGCTTGATGACGGGCTTTAATTTTTCCAAAGGGAGTCGCAGCGACCAGAGCATTCAAATTCAAATTTGAATTGTCAGTCAGTGCATGTCGGTTTGGATGGTGATGGGTTAGAAAGGCTGCAGGCGGCGGGGGTTGTTCCCGAGGCATAGAGCGTTGAGCCTCTCAAGATAAGCTTCAACAGTACAAATCAGGTCAGCATAAAATCTGGTGTGAGGGGTGACCATATTGATGGAGGACTTTCTGGTCTTTTAAGCGGTGAATTGGGCCTGGGCAAAGGTGCTGGAGAAAATAGGAGCCCAAATGTTGTCTCCCAAGTGAAACAGGTGGGTTTGGGGGCTTCAAATCTAATGGGTTGTATATATAGTAGTGTTTCTAGTCCAGAGGATGTGGAGGTGGTAGGAGAGACGGTTTTAAGTAGTTGTGATATTAATTGGTTGGGTCAAAATGTTTGGGGCCAAAATGTATTGGGTGATGAGGTTTCATTACACCAATTCAGAGGGGGAGAAGGAAGTAAATTCTTTTGGGAAAGAGGCCCCAGGGCCAAATTGAGGTGGGGCGCAGGAGGGCCAGGTCTTGCGGGAATAAAAGTAAAAGGGGGGCTCGACAAGGGGTCTATCAGAAGCAGATTGTTATGAAAAATATGTAAAAAAATGATTTAGGGAAATCTTCTAGAGGACCATTAAAAAGGGTATCACAACTACCCAGGAAGCCTTTGCTCCCCAATTATTTGCGATTGAACCAAAAGGGCAAGCTGGGTGGGTCTGTATAAGATAAGAAGACACGTTTGGTTGCTGCAATCATATACAGTGACGCTGATGAAGGAAGGTTGCATCCGATAACGGCTGCTGAGAAGGGGAGTCCTTCGCGGAAGGGTCGTAGGAAGACAGGGAGGAAGTTGGAAGGGGTTACGAAGCAGAGGAAGGCGCCTTCGAAGCTGATGTTGTCAAGGGATGTGGGGTCAATACAACAGAAAACTCCTTCAGGTTTGTCTATATCTGACTTAGATAGTAGGCATTGTAATGACATGACTTTTGGTCGTAGCAGTAGAATTCTGCGGTTAAGTTGCTTCAGTTAGGAAAAGAGTTTGGGGTTTCGGTTGGGGAAAATGAAACAGAAATTGTTGACAAGTTGGTTCAATTAGAGAAAAGAGATAGATTGGATAAGGATGTAAGGGTTTTGGCACCTATCATGAAGATCTGTTCCTTTAATGTGAGAGGTCTTGGGGGGGGGGGGGTGGGTCAAGAAAAATAAAATCAGAGGGTTGGTGTTGGAATAAAGTCTTGAATTTTTGGCATTATAGGAAATTAAAACATAAGCTGTCACAGAGGTATTGTGCAGGAAATTGTGGTGGGGGGTGGTATGTTTGGATATTGTTTTGTTCCAGCTGAAGGTAATAGTGGGGGAGTTCTATTGATATGGAATTCAGCCAAGGCAACTTTGGTTTTCTGGTTCCAAGATGAAGGTTTTGTAGGAGTATGCTTACTGTTGGAACCGAATAAAAAGGTGTTCATCGTTAATATGTATTCCCAAGGAGGGAGATCAGAGAAAAAACAGTTGTGGGAAACCTTACAAATGTCGAAAAGAGGTTTTGGGGAGGGGTTATGGTGTGGTGTGGGAGATTTTAACGTAGTCAGATCAGCAAGGGAGAAAACAGGTGTTTTGGGTGATGGAAAGGATGAAGGAGGGGGTTTAAGGAGGGATTTCAATTCATTCATAGGTGGGATGAATTTGGTTGACTTGCCTTTGCTTGGGCGAAAATTTATGTGGGTGAGACTAAACGGATCTGCTCAAAGCCGTTTGGACCGTTTCTTGGTATCTGAAGATTGGCTATAGGCTTGGGGGGAGGTGTCACAGTAGGCGTTAGACATGGATGTTTCTGATCACTGTCCGATAGTGCTGAGGTATTGCGACCAAGATTGGGGTCCTAGGCCATTCAAGTTTAAAAACTTTTGGCTGGAAAAGGAGGGGTGTATAGATTTAGTTGAAAAATGGTGGAAGGAAGCGGATTTCAATGGCTGGTCGTGATTCATTGCGTCTAAGAAACTAAAGACGATAAAGCAACATCTAAAGGTGTGGGGCAAAGAAACTTTTGGCGAGATGGAGGGTAAAATTCAGCAACTGCAGGTTTCCTTGAGAGAACTTGATTTGGCAAATGAACAACTTGGGCTACAAGGTGAGGAGTTAGAGAGGAGGGCTAAGGTGGTTACAGAACTGTGGGCTCTTCTCAAGAATCAGGACAGTTTGGCATATCAAAAGTCTAGGGTGAGATGGTTAAAGGAAGGGGACGCAAATTCCAGGTTTTTTTCACGCTTGTGTAAAGTCAAGAATTACTACTAATCACATTTCGGCACTACTGGTTAGTGAGGGCTGGATCCAAGATGTGGTGGGGATAAAAAGTCTGATAGTAGAGTATTTTAAGAATCAGTTTTCAGTAACCTATTGGTCTAGACCGAGGCTTGATGGTGTGGCTTTTAATTCGGTCACTAGTCAACAGAACCAACATTGGATTGCTCTTTTTGAGGAGGAGGAAATTGAGGACACTTTAACTGATTGCAATGGGAATAAAAGTCCGGGTCCCGACGAATTTAATTTCTCATTTTTTAAAGCAGGGTGGAGGTTCATGGAAGGGGAATTGTACAAGTTATTTTCTGAATTTCACACAAATGCAAGCTTGCCGAAGGAACTTACATCTTATTTTCTAGCACTAATTCCAAAAATTGCAAGCCCTCAGAGAGTGGAAGACTTCTGGCCAATATCCTTACTGGGGAGTGTATATAAATTAGTCTCTAAGGTATTGGCTAGGAGGCTAGGAGTGGTGATGGATTCGATAATATCAAATAACTAGTCGGCGTTTCTCAAAAAAAGACATATAGCGGATGGGATAGTGGTGTTAAATGAGGTGATAGATACAGCCAAGAAGGGAGGCAAGGATTGTTTAATATTTAAAGTGGACTTTGAAAAGGCATATGACTCGGTGTCTTGGGAGTTTTTGGATTACATATTAGGAAGGTTAGGTTTTGATGAGAAGTGGAAGTCTTGGATGAGGGCATGCATTTTTTGTGGCAACCTATCGGTCTTAGTAAATGGTAGTCCCGCGGCGGAGATTAGTATTCGAGGGGTTTGAAGCAAGGAGACCCACTAGCCTATTTTCTATTTCTCTTGGTGGCTGAGGGGCTAAGTGGTTTGATTAGGGAGGCGACTTCATTAGGAAAATTCAAGGGGTTTAGGATTGGGACTTCGGAGGTGGTTATTTCACATCTTCAATATGCCGATGATACGGTTATTGTGGGGGAGGCTAGTGAGGAGAATTTGCGGGCAATTAAAGCAATATTGAGGTGTTTTGAATTCGTGTCGGGTCTAAAGATAAATTTTCATAAGATCGAGTAGCTTAATGGGGTTTAATGTGGTGGATCATTTTTTGATTAGTGCGGCTAACTTTTTGAATTGTAAGGTGGCTGGATTGCCTTTTAAATATTTGGGTTTGCCGGTGGGTGCAAATCCAAGGAAAGTGTCAATGTGGCAACCCGTGTTGGATGTTTTGAGCAAGAGGTTGGGGTCTTGGAAGAATAGATATCTTTCAATGGGTGGTAGGGTGGTGCTATTGAATTTGGCTCTAAGCGCTATCCCAATCTATTACTTATCTTTCATGAAGATGCCTACTAAAGTCCGAAAGGAGATAATTAGGATCCAAAGGAATTGTTTGTGGGGAGGGTCTTTGGGTGAAAATAAAATACCGTGGGTGAAATGGGGGGATGTATGTAAACCGAAAGGGAAGGGGGTTTGGGTGTGAAGGATATTCAGTTAGTTAATTTAAGTCTCTTAGGAAAATGGAGGTGGCGTTTATTGGTAGAAAAAGAATCTCTTTGGGTGAGGGTGTTGAGAGAAAAGTATGGTGAGGAATTATTCCAAAATCATAGGCTGAGTGGGGTAGTTTTGCCAAGGAGTACTTCTGTTTGGTGGAGGGATTTGTGTTCTATAGGTAAGTTTAGAGAGGGTGAGGGAGATTGGTTTGAAGGGGGAGTAGGCAAAAGATTAGAGGATGGGAAAACAATCCGGTTTTTGGAAGGATATTTGGTTAGGGAACTCAACCTTGGAAGAAAATTTCCCAAGACTGTTTTCGGCTTCTACATTACAGCAGGCCAATATTTTTGAATTCGGGAATTAGGTTGATGATATGTGGGTTTGGGAATTTAGGCTATTTGCTTGGGAAGAGGTAATGATGACGGAGTTCCAAAATTTACTCAACCCACTATCCCTGTTTTAAAGGGAGGATATGTGGATATGGAAATTACATCCTTCTGTGTGCTATAATGTAAAATCTGTATATATAAAATTAAATTGTAACTTACTACAGGATAGGCAACTAACGGTGGATGAGGAGAAGGCTTTCAAATTGATTTGGAAGAATTTAGCGCCAATGAAAGTGACTCTTTTTTCTTGGAGGTGGTTGTTAGGGAGACTACCTACAAAGGATAATCTCTCACGAAGAAGGATTATTGGGGATAATGAGGATTTGTTGTGTACTTTCTGTAAATCACATATAGAAACTTGCTCATATCTTTTCCTATTATGTCCTTTCTCTATTGCTGTGTAGGAGTCCATTTTAATTTGGCTTGGAATACAACTACCCCTGGAGCCTCAGTTTCTTCATTTCTGGTATAATATGAGGGGCAGCACAGGAGGTCAAAAACAGGGGGCTGGACTTTGTTATGGCAAGTGGTCCTTTGGTGCATTTGGGAGATGAGGAATGCTGTTATTTTTAACAATGGGGGTATAGATATGATTTACTTGTTGCATAGGATTAAAGATGTATCTTGGAGGTGGTTTATAGCTAGATCAAAGGGTTCTTATTGCTCTTTCTCAGATTGGTGTAATTGTCCGGGGCAATGAATGTTGTAGTGGTTGGAATTTCTCTTTTTGATCTGGTTGTAATCTATTTTTTGATCCAAGACTTTATATATGGGTTCTAGGGTATCCCTTATACTCTACCTAATGATAATTTTTGCTTTCTTAAAAAAAAAAAAATCTATACGGCCAACACACAAAGTACTTTGTTTCTACTTCCCATATTACAAGACATATCACAGTGCAAAAACACCACAACACTAAAATATTGCACATGTTAACTAATCCCGTAGAATGTTATCATAATATAACTTTGTACGTGTTAAGAATTCAAAAATAACAATTTTGTGTTTAAAGTCGTGTATTCAATTCCTTGAAAGTTTAAAGTTACTCTTTCCCTACAAAATTTCTATTTTTTGATTTTTTTAATATGTGCAATATTGCATACTCATATGGTAGAAAGATCGTTATAATATAAAACATTAAAGAAGGAATTGAATTTGTGTGTAATTACCTCGTTGGAAACAATGTCGTCCATGAGCCTGCAAATAATTGTTGAAGCTGTAAGGATTTTAGGGTCATTTAAAAGCCACTGGAAGGTCTTTTCTGTGGCAATATGTCCCATCCCGATGAAGGATGTGGCTGTAAGCATGCGGCAACCAGCAGAGTATTTTATGGAACCATTCGGCCTCTGCAAAGTAGGCTTGGGCCAATCTTTTCATCTAGGGTGAGTGGGTGACGACCAACATAAAATAAATGGAAGTTAGCAACATTTGAAGACAGACATGTTTTTATTTTTGATCATCCTAACGAGTATTTTAATTAAAGATATTATTTAAGGAACTTAAGCAAAGTAATTGTTTATTGAAAAATTAAGTATATCTCTTTTCAATATGTTGATTACATCACTTCACATAAAAACTTCCTTTTTTAGATTCAGTAAATAATGTCCTTAAAACACTTGTTAGCATTAGTCGTTAATTTTCTGATTACCCAAATCAATTAAAAGAAGAGCAGAACAGATACTCCAAACTCAAACCATATAACATTTCATAGCACCTAATAGCAGTTTGAAACACAATCCAAGGGACTATAACACCAGTTTGAAATATTAATTACAAAGGGCTTTTATTTTAACTGAAATCCAAGACCAATATCTAAACTTATTTAAATCCAAAAGAAGCAAGATTAGTTTTTAAAAATAATACCATTACGCATCAAGATCAGTAGAATTAGTTTCTAAAAAAATACCACTATACACACCACTCAAATTGACCAAATAACATGATGTCAAATCAAAATTCAAGGAGATCTTAGTTTTCTTTAGGTTCTAGGTGGTTTGCTGTTTAGAACCGTAGAAAACTTTGTTCTTAGTGTTCTACTGGGTTTGCTTGAAATATCTGTTTGTAGCTAGGGTAGCCTAGTGGCTGTTATTTTTTGGTGACTCTGTATATGGGTTCTGAGTACTTCTAGTATTCTTTTTTATACATATTTGACTTATCCAAAAAAAAAAATCAAAAATCAAAATGAAGAAAACAAAGGATAATATATACGAGGCGGAAAGATTCATGAGTGTTTACTTCATTTTTAGCATATATTGCACAAAATGCTCTTCCTTCCTTGCTTAGCTCTTGCTCAGTTTCTTCATAATTAATATCCAAAAGTGCTCGGTAACAATGTTTAAGGTACTTTGGCAAAAAATCCATGCAGCTAATATCCCACCTAAAATGTTCATCAATTAATTATGGTCATCATAAGCTCAACATATATTCCTCCCTAGATCTCAAATTGAATTAGAAAATTGAAAACATTTCGTGGTTAATTTAACATCAAACCTTTCAATTGCTTCAGTGAAAAGTTGTAGCTCTTCAAATGTACCATAAACGTCATATATATCATCTATAATTGTTGTCAAGGATATTATTTTGGTCATCAACCGCCTGCCTTGAAAATATTGTGGTTCAAAATACACTCCCAACGACCAAAAGTAAGCTTCGACTATCCTATTACGTGCAAAAGGAAGCTTTGTTCCAAAATCCAAATCCTTCCACCACCTAATTATTAATTCAAGAATTACCCAGTTCAGTAAATGAGAAATGAATCACAAATCAATCATACAGAAGAAATTAACGCTTTCTAATTATTTAGTAGCTAGTGTAGTGGGGCAGAGAAACTTACAAACAAATACTGCCAAGTTCCTTTTGATATTGTTTTTGGAGCTTATTGAAATCCAATTTGGCAAATAATAGCAGAGTTTCATCATGGAATGGGTCTTCCTGGTAAGCAGAAATGAAATACCATGCCTCTAGCCTAGGTAGGTTTTTGCGGAGTGGCCTTGTCAAGCTATGTCTGACTTTTGCAGCAAGTGGTGGACTCAATTGAGTGGTCATTGACTCAAGATGTGTACAAGTGAAAGCAAGCGCTTCATCTAATATGTCCTCACCATGAACCCTAAGGTGTGCAGCTTCATATAAGCTTAACATTCCCTCAACATCCTTAGTAAGTTTTACATCAAAGTTTCCTTGCTCATCCTTGAACTTGTTAAACACATCTGGGATTTATTCACCAAACACAAGATTAATTAAAAGGCTAAGTAAAATATGGTATAAATGGGATATACACGGTTGGTCCTCTTTATTTGTTGCTTATTAGAAGATATATGAAAAATATAACTCTTTATGTGGTTATAGTAAGAAATAAGTAAAGAAAATAGACACACAGAAGTACAATGTGATGATATAAAGCTTGGATGATATAATTATGTACACATATATTGCATCTTGAAAGCTTAAGATGAATAGAGCGACCTAAAAAGAAAAAAGGGTGTTACTCCGATACCCTTCATGTTGAGAGGGTATGGCTACCCTTCCAGTATTTTATTATTTTTGAATTATTGTTTATTCTTCTATCCATGTTTCTAATTTGGTAATCATTGTTTTTATCAATTCTATTTTTCTATCATATTCTTTACAGTCACAATATTCACAATGATAAATCATATGTTTATTATATGCATCAGTTCCTTCATCTTTTAATTCATGTATTAATCTTTTTAGTGTATTTTGATTAGTCAAGTCTAGCATACTTAATTTATGTACAATTTTTTCTATATTCTGAAAATCCATATTAATCTAAAAATCTTTCGATTTTAAACTTTATTATATCTATCATTGATTCTACAGTATTATGATATCTTTGTATCTGTTACCAAAATCTTTCAATGTTTTTAAATAATTTCTTAACATAGCTAATTGTTGTTTTAATTCATGTAATCTTTTCATTTTACTTTTATTATTATTTAGTACTTAGCTCTGATACCAAAATGGTACTACCACCCGATTAATTTTCCTTTCAATTTTTATTTCAATAATTTCAGGGCAGTTTTTATACATAATATGGGTAGTGTTCATGTATAATTCGAGTTACTAATAATTTATACCCAATATTACTTATATCCTCATCTATCTCTAGTATTTCTCTTATCAGTTGACTTCGTTCTTCTTCGCAAAAAACTAATTGTATTCTTTATTGTATTTGTTTTAGATAAAGTTTTTCTTGCCAATATTGATGTTTTAATTTATTTATTATTATTTGTTTACAATCCTTTGGTAGCTTCATGATTAAAATATATAATATTTCTATTTCTATGTTAGTCATCTGGCCAATCATAGTCTTCATATTCTTCTAGTAGTTCATATTCAAAAGCCAATCCTATTTCTTCCATGTAATTCCATTCTATATCTAATGATATATGCGTTAAAAAATAGTCTTCCTGTCTAACTTGTTCTTTTATTTTTTCAATTATTAATTGTTTGCAGTCAATGGGTAAATTCATCATTAGTACACTAAGTATTTCCAATTCTGTTTGAGTATCAAATTCTGAATATATTTCCATTCTATTATTGGATTGCCGTTCTACACACTCCAAGGACTTTAATGAATTATCGACCAGCTGTCCTTGACCAACTTTGTGCAATGATAAAGCAAAATGGAAACCACGCATGTGAAAGATGCGCACTAAAGAAAGACTGTCGGCAAGAAGATAAGGACTTAGACGATGCAATAATAGAAGAATGACGTAAGCACTTACGTCATATGTGAATTATTAAGGTCTGAGTAATAGACTAAAATAATGTAAGGACTGTTTTGTAAAATAACCCTGCCCATCTTTGTGTATAAATAAGTCCTCTTATGCTGAGGCAAAGCAGAGCGAATTTCATCAGTGAAACCTCTCACCTGAGAAGTTCTCTTGTGCTAGCCTCCTTAGGAGTGTTGGTCGGATTCTTGAGAGTGAATCCATTGTGTTCTATGTATCTCCCCTACTTATCATCAATAAATACTACTTTTTATTACTAACTGAACTAAAGAAAAACTTAAAAAAAGGAAGAACATAGAAGAAAAATTGGCTACATCCATATAGGAGCTATACAAGTAATAATTAAAGCTACTTTTCAAGAAGGAATAAATTCACCTATAGAATTAATATTGAAAGACAATAGAATAATAGATCCTAAGGATAGAATACTAGGAGTAATAGAAGGAAACTTAGCTTACTCTAAATTAAAATTCGAGATTTATCCAAATATTGGAATACCTATAGATACCCAAAGATTAGATCAATCTCTATCCTTAGAGCATAGATTTTTAAGAAGTAATCTAATGAGAACAGGAGACAAGATCTTCTCAGTTACTTATTGTGTTAACTATGCACGAACAAATTCACATCATAGTATTACTTTCAAAACTAATGATAGAATAGACGTACCAAGACTATTTGAAGAAATAGGAAAAATTTATTACCCCAAAAGAAATGAAATAACAGAGTTAGGAATATCTATTAATAAACCAAAATTACTAAATTTAATTCCAAGACCAATTACTTTCCCAGAATCAGGAAAAATTGAAGAAGAAGAAAATATTAACAAGTTATCAAATCAAGTAAGAGACTTGGCTCAATATCTGAGGAATAGAATATGAGTAAAGGAAAAGAGTTAGAAAAAATATTGGAAAAACTTTATACTTCAATAGACAAAAACAAAAGAGATACAAAAACATTATTGTTGTATAGGAAATCCAAAGATCATAAAAAAGGAATGCCTCTCATCAAATGAGAAACTATCCAAAAGGCGAAACACTTGGGTGGCTTAGGTGTGGGTGATCTACAAATTAAGAATGTTGGGCTGCTCTTTAAATGGTGATGGAGGTTTTCCATTGAAGGTAACACCTTATGGAAAAGAGTAATATGCTCAATCCACAATCTTGACCCAGAAATCCCAATTAAATGTCCAAAACAAAAGAAGAAATAGTGGGATTTAGACCTCAATTATGACAGTTAATAAGTGGGGGGATAAGTTTCATGAAGTCATTCAAGAAGGATGTTGGATTAAGTTGGGAGATGGTAGGAAGACTAGGTTTTGGCTGGATAAATGGTTGGGGAACTCAACTCTAAAAGACAGATTCCCTAGACTCTTCATTATATCACTACAAAGAGAGGAATTCATAGCTAATATGGGTTTTTGGGATGGATATCAATGGCATTGTGTAACGCCCCGATTACTGTGTCTTTCTGTAGCAGTAAATACATTACATGTGTATATATATTTGTTTTTTGGTAAAATCCAGAGAGTGATTTTAAATAAACTAAAATCATTTTCTTGTATTCTCTTACCATAGGAAGTCACGGTTCAATTTTAGGTTGAAAATTCAGACGATACCCCGCATACGTTTAAAGCATTAAAAGATAAGATAATTAAAATAAAACATGTGTCATTCATTAAAAATTTAGACCATCAACGGATAGAGAATACCACATGTATGTCTCAAATGCGGAAAATAAAACATAACATAAAAGAAAATCCAAACCCGATGTCACATTACAGAGCTGGTATAACCAATCCGAAATAAATCCTCGGATACAACTGAAAACAGCTAACTAAACAAGCTACTGAAAACTGGAAATCCTAACTAAAGAGTCACGGCTCCTTGGAGTCACTCCTCAACTGGCTGCTCGCCGTCCTCTGCATAAAAGATACATGCAATACAAGAAACATAGAAATAGGGAGTAAGAAACATGAATATGAATATAATGGCAAGGAAACAGTTTGTAAGACGAGCATACAACAAACAAGAATATTATACAATAACAGCAGAATAACATAATAACATCATCATACAAACGTGTATGCTATGCAATGCAACTCTGCTCCACTACTCCATTATGCACATGGATCCATCTATCTAGGGAAGTCAACTTCGGAGTTACATCTCCACATTGGCCAATAAGCACCAATGCCGGGGTATTCCACCAAACGATGGACCCCTAGGAGAGCCGACACACCTTACTCTCGGATGCGCCACCACGGGTGTACATGATTCACTTGAATCGCCGCGGACGACAAGATCACCATAACTCGGGCGACCTCCCCTATGCTGAACATCCTCCACTAACATCTCTGATGCGTGAATGCATGCTCAACACAACACACAAGCACAACCACCACCTCCGCTTGGGCCCATAGGCTACCCAAGTTTTAACACCATCAACATCTCGACCACTCGGCTATCGAGGATTATCGTTATCGTTTCGTATTCATTAGTTAAACACTTTAGTCGTTCTGCACTAGAGATTACCACCATGACCATCAAGCATCAAGGTCCCCTTGGCCACTAGCTACCAAGGTACCATATCATCATTAACACTCTAGCTATTAAACACTAGAGATTACCACCTTGACCATCAAGCATCAAGGACCCCTTGGCCACTTGGCTACCAAGGTACAGAAATCTTATCACTTGTCTTTGGTCTTCACGTTTCGTTGGTATTTTATTAAGTCTTTTAAAGCATTTGGGGTGAAAACACCCCCGCTTCTGCTCTGTTCTGGTTTCTGTTCTGCACAGTTTGTAATGCCCCGATTTCTGTATCTTTCTGTAGCTGTAAATACATGTGTTTCTATATTTATTGTTGGTAAAATCCAGAGAGTGATTTTAAATAAACTAAAATCATTTTCTTGTGTTCTCTTACCGTAGGAAGTCACGATTAAATTTTCGGCTGAAAATTCAGACGAAAGCCGGTCTGCGTTTTCACTGCCGGTACAAGTGTACTGAGCAGAAAACCTCATTTTGACCCGGGAACGAAACAATTAGTGTTTTGTCGAGTTTCCAATGATCTTGGTTATTTTTGAAAATTTACGTTCGGGAATAAAATATAATATTTTATCCAAGCGAAATCTTCGAAAATTACTATCGGAAACTTCAACCGGGTAAACAACGGAGCAGGATGGAGAGCTGAGATGACCAAAGTGACTTGATGGAGATTGGAGTGACTTGATGATTGAAGTCTAATGTCACATCAAAGGAAGTCATCATTACACTTTTTGAATTTATCATATTTTATCCCAAAAACCCATTTTTCTCTCACTTTCTCCTACCAAACACTCCTTAACTCAAACTTGGAGCCCAAGCTCTTCTTCTCTCTCCCTCTCCATGGCTCACACCCTTCTTTGTCTATATATTCACTCATTTTCTTCATTCATGGTTTACACTCACAAAACCACATTCTCCTACTTCAAACTCCATTGAAATTTCTTCAAGAGCTCATCACTTGCATCCATTTTCTTCAAGCTTCAAGGGTAATTCTTTATTCTCTTACTCATCTAAGTTCTTTCCTTCATTTATTTGTTGAGTTATGCCATGTTCATCCATTTGATATTCTCAGATCTATAAACTTCTAAAATCTCTAGAAATTAGTAGAAAAATCCGTTTGACTTGAAACCAATTTCTATGGACTCACAATGATCTCTATAATCATTATGTAAGAGCATGCATCAAGAAAAATCTTCCTTCCTTATTTTCCTAAAGAGGCTGAACCTATGTAGTTAGGGAGCAAGAAAGTTTTGTTTCAATTTTTGAAAAAATGATCATTGATTTAAGCTCTTTAGTACCTTTTGTTATCAAATCTAAAAGCTTGAGAAGTTTGAAAATCTCTAGCCTATTTTATGTGTCTTGGCCGAAACCCTAAGCTTGTGGCTTAGAGGAATTTTGTTCAATCTTTGTTTAATGATCATTGTTTATGAAACTCTAATACTTAAGGACCATAAATCCATGAGTTTGAGAAATTTTGAAATCTCTAACCCTATTTTCATGATATGGCCGAACCTATGCCTTAGGTAGATAGGATGTTTTGGTTCTTTTAACTTGTCTTATGTGTTGGAATCTTTAGACTCCCGTCGTGAAGCAAGACGAGGAAGATCGTAGCACTCAACAAAGAACGAAAGACTTTGTTTGCTTTTGAATCAAGTAAGGGGAGCTTACCTGAGGGATTTTCTCCCGATAGCTATATGTTATTATTTGTGGTTTGTTGAGTTGTTTTGAGTTTTATTGTGATTTCCTGAGTTTATCTAATGTAGTTAAAATTGTCTGTTTTACATATCTGAGCTTGATGATTTATTTGTAGAAATGTATTATAGCTATGAGATATGGCATGAACTGAATTATTTGAAATGATGTTGATGTGAAAATTTCATTGTTGTGGATTGTTGTCTGAGAAGCCTGACATTCGTCAGTGCTCAATCAATTATTGAGATAAAAGCCTTATGAGGAATTTTGACAATGATAATATTTATTTGATGATTTCTTTAAGAAAAGAGCAAGCAAGGGATAAGTACAAGGATGAAATTGTAAAAATATTTCAGTACGTTATCTTTTTTCAAAATGTAGAGGAAAAGTTATTTTAAGAAATTTGTGTGTCAATTTCTTTTAATGAAAGAAGAAGAATAAGAATTGAATTGAGAAAGGAATACATTTTAGTATGTTATCATTTTCAAGAATAAGGTGGAAAATCATTTTAAGAACTAAGTGTTAAAATATTTTAGAGCTAGAGGAAAATATTTTCTTAAAGTGATTTTAGTATAAGTGGAAACAATTTTAAAAGTATGTTTTATAAAGGAGAACTTTTAGGAATGGTTGGCAATCTTTTAGAAAGGAATTTGAAAGGATTTTAACAATGTTCTAAGGATGGTTTGGAAGAAAAGAAGGATTTCAAAAGAAAATTGATTTCTTTATAACTTAGCATTTTACAAATGAATTTCCATTGAAAAGAATTTCTGGAAAAACATACTTTTGCAAATATTTCGGCAAGCTTGGATAAGTTGCTGAAGTTTCAATTTGTATTTGTGTTTCACTGAACGAAAAAGAATAAATACGTTGTGTACTGGCTGAGATGGTAAGCTCGGCCGCCGAGCTCGGAAGCTTAACTACTTTAACGATACACTTATCTAAAACTCAGCTAACAACCTTACTTTAGATAAGAGATAACTCTTATCAGTGAAAGAGATGGGAGTTGAGCTAAAAGAGATAAGTGATAAGAGATAAACTAGATCCTAGAAAATAGGATCGGTCTACTCCTCTCCGCCTCTATAAAAGGAGGAAGAGTCTAAGAGAGAAGACACTTTAACTTGAACTAGAGCTTGGTGTTCTCTCTTAAGCGTATTAGAGGTCCCGGTTGTGATCAAGAGACTATCAATAGGTCCTTGCCCACCGGAGTACATCAGATACAAGATTAAGAGATTGAGGCACCACGTGATCAAGGGTTGAACACAGAAATACGTTTTGCTTTGATTCCCATTGGGATACGTAGGACCGGAACATAAACATTCTGTCAAGACATAGTCTAAAACAACCCCAACGTTCACCCTTGGTCTGACGTTTACGGCAAGATTCCGGCAACTCGAATCTCGGCAGGAACATTTGGCGCCCACCGTGGGGCCGAGGAAAAACTTTCCCCAGTTCCATAAGAAGATTTATTGGTGACTACACGGAATGGACCGAGGGGAGGGGCGCACAGTGCGAATCATGTTGAGGAATCAAACTCTAACCATAACAACCCCCCACCTCCTCCCCTCGATGAAGGTAATCCGCAGCTGGGAGAGATCATGGCACAATTGAGACAGTTGAGTCTGGAGAACGAGGAGATTCGTACGGAGTACCAAAGGCTGTTGAGAACTCGAAGAATAGTCTTCACCCGAGGATAGCCAGAGACCCCACATATGTACCTTCTCATGATGACACAAGCCGACCTTCCAGAACCAGGCTCGGGCCTGAGGCCTCAGGGGTCAGATCTCGTATTGAGGAGACTTTTCAGAGAGAAAGGACAAGAGACAGACGACCGAGATTACCTTTCACTGATGCCATTGACGAGGTGATCATACCTAGGCATTTGAAATCTCTTAACATTGATAAGTATAATGGCACCACCGATCCAACTGAACATGTTGAATCTTTTGTTTCATCTAGTTACTTGGTGACCGATTCGGAAGCCAACATGTACAAGATTTTTCCAACTACTTTACAAGGGCCTGCCTTGACTTGGCTCACGAATCTTCAACCTCGGTCAGTAGATTCTTTTGACATGTTAGTAACTAAGTTCACTGCACAATTCGCGGTGAGCCGAAGGCATAAAAAGCACTCGGTATCACTTATGAATTTCAGGCAGGAGAAAAATGAATCACTCAGAGATTATATGGCTCGCTTTAGCGCTCAACGGGTTTTAATCCCCAATATGAGCTCGGAACTCTGCCTTCATACCGTCATGAATGGTTTAAAGCCAGGACCGTTCTTTAAACATTTATCTCGGAACCCACCGAGAGATTTTGAAGAACTGCAAGAAAAAGCCACAGGGTTCATGAACTCGGAAGAGATGGTAAAGTCCAAAAAGAGAAGTTTTGAAGACAAGAGCACGATCTCAAACAAAGAAATCCCATGTGGTTTTGGCCAGGAAGGTTTTAATGAGGCATGCCTAAGAAAATAAATGAATAAAGTCCATTTCATTTACATGTATTCGTTATAGGACTAAAAATTCACTTGTTTTTTCATTTCACAATGCCAAACCTAAAAAGGTTGACCGAGCTAAAATCGACCAAGTTGAGGTCGAAATGCCGGACCCAAAAAGGTACAATCAAAACCTAAAAGGGTTGACCGAGCTGAAATCGACCGAGTTGAGGTCGAAATGTCAGACCCAAAAAGGTACAATCAAAACCTAAAAAGGTAAGCATAAGCTTAAAGGTTAACCGAGCTAAAATCGACCGAGTTAAGGTCGAAATTCCGTGCTTGAAAAAGCAACACTAAAAGGGCCGAGCTTACATGCTCAAAAAAGGCCTCAAACTACAAGTATTAATACGTAGTAGAAAGCTAAAGGTAAACACCCGAGCTGAGAAAAACTTCGAAATTTTCCTAAGTTATCAAAAGAAAAACGCATCGCCCAAGCTCGGCTTGCTGGGCCTTCAGTTGGCCAATAGCTTCCATAAAGCTTTCACGCTCTTTGGAGCTCAAAGCTTGGGGGGCTTGTGTATGAGCCGATGTGGTGTATGAGCCGAGGTGTAAAGTTCGGCCACCAAACCCACCGATCTGTTACGGACCGAGATGTGAAGCTTAGTCACCTACTTCACTAGTTTGAATGACAAAATGCACCAAAGTGCTAAGCTTGGCCAACTGAGACCACCGAGCTCATGAGTTGGCCGAGGTGCAGTATTGGTCACTGAAAGCATGGTAAAAAGGAAAACAAAAACCTAGGTCATAAACTCAGAGATATTTCTCAAAGGCCAAGCTCGGCTTCTGTCATGAAAAATTCTTTGCTCTTTTGAGCTCGAAGCTTGGGCGGCTTGTGTACTGGCCGAGGTGCTAAGCTCAGCCGCCGAGCTCGGAAACATAACTAACTTAAATGGTAACACTTATCTATAACTCAACTAACAACCTTATATCAGATAAGTGATAAATCTGATCAGATAAGGAGGTTGGAGTTGAGCTAAAAAGAGATACGTGATAAAGATAAATCAGATCCTAGAAAATAGGATCGGGTTACTCCTCTACTCCTTTACTTGGTGACCGATTCGGAAGCCATCATGTGCAAGATCTTTCCAACCACTTTGCAGGGACCTGCCTTGACTTGGCTCACGAATCTTCCACCTCGGTCAGTGGATTCTTTTGATATGTTGGTTACAAAGTTCACTGTACAATTCGCAGCAAGCCGAAGGCATAAAAAGCACTCGGTCTCACTTGTGAATTTCAGGCAGGAGAAAAATGAATCACTCAGGGATTACATGGCTCGCTTTAGCGCTCAACAGGTTTTAATCCCCAATATGAGCTCGGAACTCTGCCTTCATACCGTTATGAATGGTTTGAGGCCAGGGCTGTTTTTTGAATATTTATCTCGGAAGCCATCGAGGGATTTTGAAGAACTTCAGGAAAAAGCTACAGGGTTCATGAACTCGGAAGAGATGGTAGAATAAAAAAAAAAAAGAAGTTTCGAAGAAAAAAGCATAACCTCAAACAAAGAAAGAGATAAAGGAGCCAATCCACAGAAGGCTTTCAAGAGTAATGACAGAGGGTTCTCGGAAAGGCAATCCCAACCCCGACATCAGTCTTACACTCCACTGAACCGATTCAGAGCCGCTATTCTCCAAGAGGTGTGCAATACCGAGTTGATCACATTGCCAAGGCCATCCAAAACTCCTGCTCAGGCTGACAGAAGTAAGGAGTGCAAGTGGCATCAAAACTATGGCCACTCCACTGAAGACTGCAAAACAGCCTAGGATAAAATTGAAGAATTGGTACAGGCAGGCCGACTTGACCGGTTCGTTCGCCGAGAGGGTGATGGTGGCGGACGAGCTGGCCGACGGCGAAGAAGACGGGGTTATGACAATCGTAACCAAGATGAGAATCAGCGAGGTAATAATCAGAACGGATATCGGGATAACAGCCAGAGACCATCTAATGATGAGGCAGAGGTTGGCGTCAGAGGAGTCATTAATACCATCTAGGGAGGTTTCGCAGGAGGGGGCACAACGAGTTCAGGTCGAAGACGTCACATAAAGGCTATCCGATCTGTCAACTAGGTTTCCAGAAAAACTGCAAGGCCGAGACCACCAATTACTTTCTCAGATAATGACTTCCAAGGATTAGATCCCAATCAAGATGACCCAATGGTAATAACAGTTGAAGTGGCCAATTACTCGGTCAAACGTACACTCGTTGATCAGGGTAGCTCGGCCGACATTTTGTACTTGGCAACCTTTAAAAAGCTTGGAATTCCAGAAAAGTTGATAAAAGAACAGGAGGACAAGCTAGTGGGGTTCGCAAGAGAACAGGTCAAGACTCGAGGTTATATAGACCTCTTGACAACATTTGGTGAGGGCAAGCTTGCCCGGACCATATCTGTAGATATGTCATTGTGGATGCCAACACTTCATACAACATCCTCATCGGAAGACCGACTCTGAATGAGCTCGGAGCAATTGTCTCCACACCTCACCTCACTATGAAATTTCCAGCTAATCCGGGTGAAATAGTTGCAGTTCGAGCTAATCAGAAGATGGTCAGACAGTGTTACCCAGATAGTTTGAAGGTAACTTGGGAGCCGGATATCATAGAAAATGCTAACGATCATAAAGCAGAAGTGGTAAGCTCGGTCAGTTCAGTTAGCTCGGCAAGATCGGATAACATGTTCGAATTAGATCCAAGGATAGAAATGTATGAATCCAGAGCTGAACCTACAGAATCTTTGGAAAAATTTAAACTAGGAGCCCAGGCCGGTCAATGCACAAGCATCGGCAGTCAGCTTGATCCCTCACTGAAGCAACAAATACAAACAGTTTTGAAAAAGAATGCCGACTTGTTTGCTTGGAAGACATCGGATATGCCTGGCATAGACCCCAATTTTCTATGCCACAGGCTATCTATATGTCCGGAGGCTAATCCCATAGCCCAGAGGAAAAGGAAGCTCGGCGAAGAAAGAAGAAAGGCTGTAGCCGAGGAGACTGAAAAGCTGAAGAAAGCCAATTTTATCAGAGAAGTAAAGTATACTTATCCTCAACAGGGGATATCCAAAGGATTCTTATCCTCTTCCAAACATTGATAAATTGGTAGATGGAGCTTCGGGTTACAGAGTCTTAACTTTCCTGGATGCATACTCGGGTTACAACCAGATAAGAATGCATCCACCAGATGAAGCGAAAACGCCATTTATGACCGAGGGGCCAAACTACTGCTACCGGGTAATGCCCTTCAGTTTAAAAAATGCTGGTGCAACATATCAGAGGCTCATGGACAAAGTGTTTCTCAATCAGATCGGAAAAAACCTAGAGGTTTATGTTGATGATATGGTAGTAAAGTCTGATGACCCAAAACAACACCCTGCCGACTTGGAGGAAATCTTTGGCCAACTCAGAAAGTACAACATGAGGTTGAACCCGGAAAAATGTTCTTTCGGAGTGCAAGGAGGAAAGTTCCTGGGGTACATGCTAACACACAGAGGGATTGAGGCCAATCCAGATAAATGTAAGGCTGTCATTGAAATGCGGAGTCTGCAAACTGTGAAAGAAATACAGAGGCTGTCAGGCCGTTTAGCTTCCTTATCTCGGTTCCTCCCCTAATCAGCCGAAAAGGCTAGACCCTTTTTCCAACTCTTGAAGAAACCCAAGGAGTTTGTTTGGACCGATGAATGTGAAAAGGCTTTTGAAGAACTAAAATTGTCTCTAGCATCACCTCCGATTTTAACTCGGCCAGAGCTCGGTAAGGATCTGTATTTGTACTTATCTGTTAATGATTACGCAATCAGTGCAGTAATCATCCAGGAGGAAGAGAAGCAACAAATGCCAGTGTATTACATCAGTAGAATCTTGAAAGATGTAGAGACACGGTATCAAGTAATTGAAAAGCTTGCCCTTGCTCTGGTCATGGCAGCTCGGAGGCTAAGACCTTATTTCCAGTCGCACCAAGTTATAGTCAAAACAGATCACCCAATTAAGCAAGTGCTTCGAAAGCCCGATCTGGCAGGATGAATGATAGCTTGGTCAGTAGAACTGTCAGAGTTCGGTCTACAGTATGAACCAAGGGGACCAATGAAAGCCCAATGTCTCTCCGACTTCATTATCGAGCTCTCTTCAAAGCCGAGTCCTGAACCCATTAATTGGCTTCTGTATGTGGATGGCTCATCAAATTTAAAAGGAAGGGGGGCCGGGATAATTCTCGAGGGCCCAGATAACCTAATCCTGGAGCAGTCCTTGAAGTTTGGGTTCAATGCATCAAACAACCAAGTAGAATATGAAGCTCGTATTGCCGGGCTGATCTTAGCTAGAGAAGTTGGAGTCAAAGGATTGAAGTGCCGAAGTGACTCACAGCTTGTAACAGGACAAGTCTCGGGGGATTACCAAACAAAGGATCCTCAATTAACCAGGTATTTGTGCAAAGTCAATAGTTTAATTTCAGAGTTTGACAACTTCACTATTGAGCATATACCTCGGGAGGAAAATTCAAGGGCCGACCTATCGTCCAAGTTGGCTAGCACCAAGAGAACTAGCCAGCTAAGAACTTTCATTCAGGAAAATCTCCCTGAATCGAGCTTAAAAAGTGCCGAGGTATTGATAACCGAGCACTATGATCGGGGCTGGATGATGCCATTTTGGGAATTCCTGACCTCGGACAAGTTACCTGATGATCACAAAGAAGCAAAGAAACTTCGCCTGAAGTCTTGTCATTACACTATCCGAGATGGAGAGCTGTACAGAAGAGGATTTTCCATGCCTTTATTGAAATGCATAACAAAGGAACAATCCGAGTATGTAATGGACGAGATGCATAGAGGAATATGTGGAATGCATTCCGGTGGCCGATCCCTAGTAGCTCGGGTTCTGCGAGCAGGCTTCTATTGGCCGACTATGAGATCAGACTGTGCTGCCTGGACTAATAAATGTGACCCTTGTCAGAAATTTGCTAATGTGGCACGAGTCCTAGGAGAAGAGCTCCATTCCATGCTGTCACCTTGGCCCTTCACTATGTGGGGGATGGACATTGTGGGCCCTTTCCCTGTTGCTAAAGGCCAAGTGAAGTTCTTGCTGGTAGCAGTGGATTATTTCACTAAATGGATTGAAACCGAGCCATTAGCTACTATAACAGCTAAAAAGGTCCAGAGTTTTGTATGGAAAAACATCATATGCCGACATGGCCTACCTTATGCGATTGTCACTGACAATGGAAAGCAATTCACTGATAAAGGGCTTAAAGAATTCTACTCCAACCTCAGAATCAAACATAAGGTAACCTCGGTTGAGCATCCACAAACAAATGGTTAGGCAGAGGCAGCTAACAAAGTCATTTTGAATGAGCTCAAGAAAAGGTTGGGCCAATCAAAAGGAGCATGGGCTGAAGAATTACCGAGCATCCTCTGGTATTATCATTGCTCACCACAGTCATCAACTGGAGAGACGCCATTCAAGCTAACCTATGGAACTGATGCAATGATTCTGGTTGAGCTCGGCGAACTTTCGTTCAGAAGGCAGCATCATGACCAGAACAAAAATGAGGAAGAAATCCGAGTTGAGCTTGACATGGTTGAAGAAATCCGAGATGAAGCAAAGATCAGGGAAGAACTATGCAAGCAGAAGGCAACTCGGAAGTACAACTCAAAGTTGCGACCGAGAGAGTTTGTTCAAGGAGACCTAGTACTAAGATTGCAAAATGATGCAAGAAAGGACTCCAAAGAAGGCAAGCTCGCAGCAAACTGGTCTGGCCCATTCAGAATAGTTGAAAGTCTTGGAAATGGTGCTTATAGGCTAGAAGAGTTGTCAGGTATGGCTGTTCCAAGAACTTGGAACACTACTCATCTCAAGTTTTATTTTAGTTGAGTAATGTAAAGCTAGGTAATGTACTCTTTTTCCTACCCTGGTCTTTTTCCCATGTGGTTTTGGCCAGGAAGGTTTTAATGAGGCATACCTGAGAAAATAAATGAATGAAGTCCATTTCACTTACATGTATTTGTTACAGGACTAAAAATTCCCTTGTTTTTACATTTAAAAATACAAAGCTTAAAAGGGTTGACCGAGCTGAAACCGACCGAGTTGAGGTCAAAATGCCGGACCCAAAGGTAAAGTCAAAACCTAAAAGGGTTGACCGAGCTGAAATTGACCGAATTGAGGTCGAAATGCTGGACCCAAAGGTAAAGTCAAAACCGAAAGGGGTTGACCGAGCTGAAATCGACCGAGTTGAGGTTGAAATGCCGGACCCAAAACGGTACAAGCATAAGCTTAAAAAGGTTAACCGAGCTAAAATCGACTGAGTTAAGGTCAAAATGCCGAGCCCAAAAAAGCAACGCTAAAATTTAAAAAGGCTGAGCTTATAGGCTCAAAAAAGGCCACACGCAAAACTAACAAAGTTGGAAAAACTGAGCTTTACCAGATAAAAACTTTGAAACGCAGTAAAAAGCTAAGGGTGAATATCCGAGCTGAGAAAAACTTAGAAAAAATAGTCTAAAGTTATCAAAAGAAAAACTTAGAAATTTTTCCAAGTAAGCAAAAAAGAAAAACAAGTTACGATATGAAGGCAAGAGTTGCAAAATTTCATTAATTACTTAAGGGACAAAAGCCCAGTACAAAAAGGGGGCACGGCCCAAGAAGCAAAATACATCAAATTTTATCTAAGTTACTCGTGGGCATCCCCCTGAGCAACTATTTCCACCTGAGCAGAGGTGGAGACATCGTCATTAGGTGAAGGAGCACCCACG
Organism: Echinosophora koreensis; assembly: GCA_035048595.1. Lineage (NCBI taxonomy): Eukaryota > Viridiplantae > Streptophyta > Magnoliopsida > Fabales > Fabaceae > Echinosophora > Echinosophora koreensis. The sequence goes on from JAPCYP010000077.1 coordinate 2,064,873, forward strand.
AATGGATCAGTTATAACCTTTCCACCTTCGTTTCATCCTCCCTCCTCGGCAACTTGCTCCCCGGCTTCTCCCTCTTGAACTTCTTCGTCTTCTTCATCCTCGAGCTCGGACAACGGAACCAAGACCCCGTCTTTGTTAAAATCCTTGTCCACGTCAGCTTAGGAGAAGTCAGCATCAGGGTTGAAGCGTTCAAGCTACTTCATAGCACGAGAAAACCCTTTGATGTGCTCCTGCATAATGCTGTCCAGAGCTTCATCCAAGTCGGCTTGAAGCTTACAGTTGCCCTCCTTTTCCGCCTCCAAAGACTCTTGAGCCTGTGTCAAGGCGGCACGAGAATCTTCCGCGGTTTTTTGAAGAGCAGCCTGGACTTTTTGAAGCTCGGTTTGCCGGGCCTTCAGCTGGCCGATAAGCTCGCAAAGCACGAGCAGCATCAGCCCTCATCACCTCCATCTTTTTTGTGTTCTCGGAGAGTTGACGACTCCAAAAACGGGTGATGGAGGCGATCCTGAGAGCGTAAGCAGCAGCAGCCTCCATGCTCTCATCGGGTCCTTGCTCCAGTAAAGGACGTGCATCGGAGGGTTTGAGTACCTGGCTGTCAATGAGGGGACCAGGGCTACAGTTATTGCTCCAGAGCGAGCCATAACCCGGATTACAGTTGCCATTATACCACTTGGCGTCCGAGGAAAGATCGGTCACCATTGGAGCTTTTTCAACCCTCCTATCAGCAGCGGGATTTTCTTCAATCACCGGAAAGGGGGAGGTACTTCTTGGGATCTCGGCCTGGACTTCTTGCCGAGAACGCTCGGGAAGGCGAGGGCTGGGATCAGAAACCTCAACCACCTTCTTCTTCTTGCCCTTGACTTCGGCAGCAGGAACAGAGCCACCAAAGCTTTGTAGTTGAATTTGCCCATTATCACTACAAAAGGAGATCGGTCAGAACACTATAATGATCGAGAGGCAATATCAGAATGCTTTCCAAAATCTACTTACAGTCAAAATCGGCCTGCCGAGTAGAAGACTAGGGGAGTAGTAAAAGCTTCCCACAAGGCAGTGGCCGAGGATAAAGGCTTAGAATTTTCACATCAGCTCTCTCTTGAGCGGTCATAGAGCCGAGGTCAAAACTGGAAAAATTTAGAAGGAAAGGGCTGCCAGTAGAAGGGAAATTTGGGAACCCCAGCTGAGTCATAAAAGAAAGATTCATTCCCCTCAGTAGGTCAGACTTTGAAAAAGTCCGACTTGAAAAATTTGTAGGAACTCTTGTAGAGTCCAATGATTCCCCTTTTTTCAACCCCACTCAAGGAAATCCAACCGATTCGGTCCCCAAACCTCACTTTGTAGAAATAAAGAAATTTGGGGGCAATGGCCACCATTCCTATCTGCCTGCAAAGAACCTGAAAAGCCTTTAAGAAGGCCCAGCTGTTAGGGTGAAGTTGAGTGGGAGCAATATTCATGGTTTTCAGAACGTCACATTCAAATTGGGCAAACGGCAGAGTAACCCCAATTTTCTCAAACAGGGTTTTGTATACATATGTAAAAGGAGATTGACTTGGAGGGGCTTGAAGGAATACATGCTCATCTTCTGAGCAAGGCAAGCATTCCTCAGTGCCATGAAGGGTGCCCCCCTTAGCCCTAATGGTTTCGAGAGATTCTGGATCCCTAAAATTCGAATGGAAGGCCCCAGCATCAGGTCTAACCCAGAAATACCCAGGGATAGTGATATCAGGGTAGGGGACTCTAGGCATCTTCCTAGCACGTTGGCGGCGCTTGGGGGCGATAACAGCATCAGGAGTAGTAGAGCTACTCTCAGAGGCGGAGGAGGCACCGTGGGCACCTCCGTCATCGTTGGAAGAAGGAGTAGAAGGGTGAGGAGATTCCCCAATAGGATCGATTTCGGGCTCTAAGATTTGAACGCCGGAGGAGGCATTCTGGGAAACCTCAAAAGAAGACTCCATGGCCAAAACAAAGAAAAAATGAAACTTGGAAGAGAATAGATGATGAGGACGTACCTTGAACAGAAAATGATGACTAAAAGCTTGAAGAAGAAGAGGCTCGAGAGAAGAGAGATCAGGGGAAAATGAGGCTCTGCCTCTAGGTTTTCCTTCAATTTATGGAGGAAAGAAAAGAAACGTTACTGTTGAAGTAATGATGGTTGTAACCGTATGAGGGAAGCAAAACGTCTCCTCAAGCCTGCTCAAATTCGGCACACCAATGGCAGAATAACACGTGGCGAAGATATCGGAATACACGCAGCAACATTTGAAAATTTGAATGCGCGGCCTTAGAGCAGGCATCGGTAGTAAGGTCACATGCCACGTGTCACAAACCAGACTAGCCTCAATAAAGGCAATGTCTCTATTCATCTCGGGAACTGAGAAAGTGACGTCACAATACAAGAGTGACACGACCGTTCCTATCTCAGTTCGGCTCGACTCCTTTGATAAAGCTTTCACGCACTTTGAAGCTCAAAGCTTGGGGGGCTTATGTATGAGCCGATGTGGTGTATGATTGTATGAGCCGAGGAGTAAAGCTCGGCCTCTCAACCCACCGATCTGAGATAATTGCGAACCGAGATGTGAAGCTTAAGCTCGGCCAACTGAGGCCACCGAACTCACGAGTTGGCCGAGGTGTAGTATTGATCACTGAAAGCATGGTAAAAAGGTAAACCAAAACCTAGGCCATAGACAAAGGTATTTTTCAAAGGGCAAGCTCGGCTTCTGTCATGAAAACTTCTTCGCTTTTTTGAGCTCGAAGCTTGGGGGGCTTGTGTACTGGCCGAGATGGTAAGCTCGGCCGCCGAGCTCGGAAGCTTAACTACTTTAACGATACACTTATCTAAAACTCAGCTAACAACCTTACTTTAGATAAGAGATAACTCTTATCAGTGAAAGAGATGGGAGTTGAGCTAAAAGAGATAAGTGATAAGTGATAAGAGATAAACTAGATCCTAGAAAATAGGATCGGTCTACTCCTCTCCTCCTCTATAAAAGTAGGAAGAGTCTAAGAGAGAAGACACTTTAACTTGAACTAGAGCTTGGTGTTCTCTCTTCAGTGTATTAGAGGTCCCGGTTGTGATCAAGAGACTATCAATAGGTCCTTGCCCACCGGAGTACATCAGATACAAGATTAAGAGATTGATGCACCACGTGATCAAGGGTTGAACACAGAACTACGTTTGGCATTGATTCCCATTGGGATACGTAGGACCGGAACATAAACATTCTGTCAAGCCACAGTCTAGAACAACCCCAACGTTCACCCTTAGTCTGATGTTTACGGCGAGATTCTGGCAACTCGGATCTCGGCAGGAACATGTTAGGAAGTGAATCTAGTATACGAGACATCGGAATACTAGTGTTCTGTAATTTACATGTAGATCTTTGATCCGTGTCACGTTGTTGTGGACTGTGTGTCCTAATCACGTTGTTATGGACTGTGTGTCCTAATCACGTTGTGATAAACGTTATTAATGGTGAATGTTGTTTTCATGACCACAAGCCTAAGACTGGTGCATCGGTTTAGGGCATTGTGATTGAGCACTCAGACTTCGTGTCCCGTGTTGATGTTGAAGAATCCTAAAGTTAAAGATTTTATGAACAGTCGTTAGCCTTTGAGCTCCGACAAGGAAATAATGTACACACAGACAAGCTTTGAGAATAAAATGATTTTTACAAGCATTTGTTTGGCAGACGTGCCATGTTGCCCAGTTAGAAATCATTAAGTCATGTGTTGGCCAATGAATTTTGGGGAAATACGCCCATGAGCTACGATAACCATTGGTTGCTGAGTGATCTGCCAATGTGTGGACAGAAGTTTCCCGTTTATCGTAATGACAAATGTGATGTCATAATTTGTGCTCAATAACCATTGGCTACTGAGTGATCTACCAATGAGTTACAAAGGTGTTGGACATTGAATTCTTTTCGTTGACAATGATCCATGTAAAAAGCTTGATCAGCTTAAACGAAAAATGAAGTTGGTATCTCATGAGATTAGGTTAGTGCCTGAATATTGAAGTGTCATGCATGTTTTTTATAAAACCCATGACTGATCGGGTAGGAGACCCCCTTGATATAATACTGTCTATTTTCAAGAATTCTATGATATATGACTTTACATGTTATCTGATGTTTTGTGTTGTGCATGTGGTTATCGTGTTTAACTCCATATATTGGTGTCTCACCCTTACAAATATATCAGGTTTCTTCTGGTCTCGCTGTTGTACCTCGGTACTCTAATATGGATGGTGCAGAGGAGATTTCCTAAGTCACTCAGAGACTTAGATCTAGAGGTTTGAGGAATTATTTGATCATGAAATGAGCACGGGGGTCCTTTCAATAAATGTCTTGTAGAAGAGACCAGCTTAGGAGTCTTGGTTGGGTAATGTATTTGAAAGGTCGGTAAAGGTGGTATTATACTTTAGTCTTTGGTTTAAGTTTCTTTCTTCTTCTTTTTTTTTAATTGAAAACTTTTGAGAGAAGTTGTATGTCATGGTGACCTTGTTATGAATGTGATTTTACTGTTTAGATGTATGTATCTTGGTATTTAAGAGTTATCCGTAGAAGAAAACTTTTTTTTATACCCCAGTTTTCTGACTTAGGAGAAAATAACTTTCCGAAAACAACCAGCAAATTACTTTTAATTTATTTCCGCACGTGTTCCAATGTAATGCCCAGGGAGGGTGTTACACAGGTGAGCACGATCGTGCTGAGCTTCCTAGGCAAGCACGATCGTGCTGCCTGTTAAGCATGGGCCTGGTTCTAGGTTTGAACGGGAGCACGGATGTGCTCAAAAGCGCGCCCTGCTGTTCTAGGCAGAAGGGTCATAGACCCTTAGCCAAAAGGATTGGGGACATCTCAGATTCAATCCTAAGGTTCTACTAATCCATAACTCGTCAGTTTCGTTAACATTGAATTAATGTTCATGTCTTACAAATTAAAGGGGAATTAATCCTTAGTTTCATTCCATTAGTTGTCCCTAATCTCTCAAGATCAATCCCTAAGGTTTTCCCAAGAACCATCAACAATAACCTCACCTCTCATTACTACGATTCAGTCTTGATTCACTCTTATGAACAAGGGGAATAACCTCCCTTAACATTGTTTAACAGTTTTATTGTATTTATGACACGTGTTCGTAATACCAAACAAACAACAACCAATATATCATCATGTCATAATCATAATAAAACACCCAATCATGGCATCATCACATTAACATGTTCATAATAATATTAAATCAATAATAACAGTCATGCCAATATCATAACAACAAATAATTTAATATCAGATAATATTTAGGCATATAGGCATACAACATGTTATCATACATAAAGGGTTATGGGAACCCTTCGTCTTACACTACCCCCAAGCCTACATACTCATACTATTTCTTCTCCCCATACCTGGTATGAAGAATACCCGTTAAACCGAAAACGCTCCTAGAATGGTTCCCTCGAACGGCTCGACGAATGATCCCAAGCCTTGGTCAACACAAATAGGGTTAACCCATTAGTTCCCAATTCATGAAACAGAAAAGGAAACAAATTAAAAGAGGGAAGATCGTTTACCTTAGCTAATTGGCACTATCGCGTGATTGACTCTCCCAAAAGAGCGAGAAGACCAAGAACAGTTTGGGTTCAAAGGGGAAGAGAGGGAGAGGCCGCCGTCACACTTAGGGTTGTCTAAAGTGCCAATTTGAGGGCTGTAACTCGTAACCCTCATAATCTGATGTCTATACACTAGTGCAAAATATGCTTTTAACATCGGGGTTTTAACATCGGTTTCCTGAAAAATGATGTGAAAAAGGAGGCGGTGGCATTTTTGAAATTAAATTGAAACCTTTAAACATCGGTTCTAAAATAAACCGATGTGATAAATGTTTTAACATCAGTTTTAATAAAACCGATGTTGAAAATTGAACCAAAAATAAAATTTAAAAAATGCATAAAGTTAAGACATCGGTTCTAAAATAAACCGATGTGGAAAGGTTAATGTTTTAACATCAGTTTTTTATAAACCGATGTGGAAAACCGAAAAAAAAAAAATTAGCGAAAATGACTAATATAACTTTTAACATCGGTTTTAGTTATAACCGATGTGGAACATATTATAACATCGGTTTATTAAAAACCGATGTGGAAGAGTTAATAAAAATTAATAAAAAATAAGTTAATATATCAACATTTAACATCGGTTTTTATTATAACCGATGTGTAAAGACTTTTAACATCGGTTTTTAGCATAACCGATGTGGAAAGACTTATAACCCTTTCATTTTTCGCGCTTCTAATTAAAAGCCTTTACCAGAAAAACCCCATTCCACTCTCCCTCCCAGAAAACCCCATTCCTCACTCTCCCTCCCAAAAAACCCCATTGCCACGAAAACAAGACGCCGCCGCCGCCCTCCACTCAGTAAGCAAGGGAGGAAGACGCCGCCCTTCGACCTCGCCCCATTACCACGAAAATTGGTCTCTCTCTCTCTCACTCTCTCTTTCTCTCTCTCAACCCTAGGGAATGTCAAATCAATCCTTTACTTTGTTCCGTTTCCATAAGGTCATATGGCCATGGCTATGGCAAACCGAAGCATGTGAGGGATGCGCGTGAGATTGCTGACACATTGGGAAGTACTTTGATCAAGGAAAATCCAGTCCCTTTAGTTCGGTTAGTGGGTATACAGCATAATGTGTTACCTTTTTTCATGATTTTTTTTTGTTCTTATTATTCTGATTTTGTTGGGAGGTGGTTTTTGTCAAGTTTGGTACTTTACTGTGTTTTGAAATGTTTGGATATTTATTTATGTTATTTTTGGATCACCACATACCTTTGCTTTGAAAAATGTTGTAGCATCCAGGTATAGGTTTAGTTTGGTACAGGGAAACCTGAATGCATATTTGATATTTAATCACTATATTTTCAAGTAATATAGTAGCATGCTTCTATTGTAATTCCACACATACCATACAACTGTTAGGGAAACAAAAACTCAGACAAACACTTTTGTGGCAATGAGAAATGTTATCCAATGGTTCTGCATGCTGGGTTTGTCGTTTTTTTTCTCTAAGAAATTGTGTCTAGTGCATTTTCTAACTCTGTTTCCAAACTAAAGACGCCGAAGAGGTGGTTCCCTAGGGACTTCATGACATTCCCTAGGTGCTTCCCTAGTTGAAAGAGTGCATTTTTGTATTTTTAGAATGGTATTTTTGTTAAACATGTCAGATTATCTTCCAGCACTTCAATTTGATTACTTTGATTCTGATGTTACTATGCATTTTCTTAACATAAATTAAGGATGCTATGATGTATGTTGGTGTGTATGTGATTGATTTGCAATTCATTGGTTGGACACATGAGGATAGGGGGAAGCCATTTTTTTTTATATACTCATAGCATGGTATTGAATAATTTGCTGTTAACAATGCATCTCTGGAATGTGAAAGCACACTTATCATCGTTGGGTTTTATTCATTTTTGTGTTCCCTTTAACTTTTGGATTTGTGCAATCAGTTTTAGGTTCTTTCTCTTTCTCTTTCAGGGTTTCTTGATTATTTGCAACTTAGGATTCTGTTTCCACACTTGTTGTGTTTCTTCCCACACCCGGTAAGCTTTCTCATCTTAATTTTTCTAGTTTGATTTTTGTTTGCTTTGATTTAGGGATTGGAGTGTTTTATTACTTTTTTAGTGTTAATTAATTAGTTAAGCCTTAGTTTCCCGTTTGAGATGCAAGATTAATGAGCACATGTGTACGTGCTTAAGGTACAGCTCATTATATTGGATCTTGAATTGTCCAAGTTGGACAGTTTGGGAAAAAATTGTTTCTTCATTCAGTTAAAATTGTTATTCATTGATTCTCATGTTATATAGTTGATGAAAGTTCGGATTGATTCATTTCCTTTCGTTCTCCGAGTGGATACTTTATCGTGGTGGATGTCATCGCGTTCAAGTCGTGTACGTCGGAGACCGAACGGAAATGCTGCCGAAATTTCGTCGAGTATGAGCATGAGAGTTAAGGACTAACTGTTAACCGAATGTTGAAAAAGTTTCTTCTCGAATGGGATAGGGCCATACCCTATCATAAGAAGTAGTTGATGAAGATGTTGGACTAAGTATGAAGTTAATGTTTTAGTCATGGATCGCGGTTGGATGAATGCTAGACGGACAAGTGATGAGTGAGACACCCCGCTGTGCCTCGATGTTTTATTTGGAAATAAACTTGATTATTATGTTCTTATTCTTAAACTTAACATGAAAATACGGCGGAATTAAAACTTAAATTATTAAGTAAACATATTCATGTAGAATAGGAATAAGAAAACATGACCACATTAAACATTTGTAAGTGCAATCAGAGTTAAACAAAACACTGTTTTAGGGCATCTCGACAATAGGAGCCCTAACAGGTGTACAAGTTATACAAAACGTAAAAGCGGAAAAGATAAAGCGTCGTGACACGGACGCACTGGCCATAACTAGGACTAGACCCTACTCATCATGGGTCACAGCTCGTCCTCCGGCATCCGGCTCGTAAGGAGTTCCGTCCAGCTCCTCCTCGTTCGGCTCATCAACAGGATCTTTGAACACGAACCATAAAAGATAGAACAAAGCAAAGAAAAGTACAGGGGATAAGAAACATGCTATCATCAAAAGCGGAAAAGATTCATAGTAAACTAAACAGTAATTATCACAGACACAACATCAATCAAAGTCATCCATCCTTCATTAAAGTTCTTATATTCACCTCTACCCTCACTCAAAACTAAACCTTGATGTCAAAGCGGTTACGGGATTCGTTATCACAGTAGTGATTCTTGATCGATCGTCCAAGCGACACGTCCCAATCCCGGTGCATATCCTTAGTCATGTTGAGATGCTCAATGCTGCGCAATGACACTCCTAGTGGCACGAAGCTCCCGTTGCATACCCCGATCGTGGGTACTCATGCTAAGCATGACACTATAGCTGCACGATGATCCTGGTGCACACCTCAACCATGGTAAGAACGCTCACGCTAAGCGTGACACTATAGCTGCACGATGATCCCGGTGCACACCTCAACCACTCCCGGAGGTGCTCATGCAAAGCAATGACGCTCATAGCTGCACTTGTTAAGTTTACCCTTGGACGGTCCCACAAGGACTTCGGTTGTAGAAACAACCCAACTCATGAACCTCACAGACTCTTATAGTAGTAACCTAGTGCCTTAACCTCAGATCAAAACCTCAACACAAGCTCTAAGTCAAAATACCTCATTATCACAAATTATTTAGGTTAGGCACCTCTAACAGTCATTATGATCCTCGCACCCAAAATAACTCATCTCTTAAACATCACATATATCATCACTTATCCACTAAGCATACAGTACACCAAACAGATCATGTATCATATAGAACAATTCAAGATATTCCAAACATAAACATGGCATACAACCAATTCAGTATAAATAATAAAAACAGATCATCCATCAACAGTTAATAAATATCAACCTAATATCGATAAACCTACAATCCCCGAATCACTATGGGTGTTTCAAAAGCAATTTAAAGTGATTTTGGTCTTGTCGATTATTCGACTACTAGTAGGGTTTAGGTCGCCCTACATAATTACTAGATAATTTACTACTTATCGATTCCGACGATAGGTTGGTTCTTTCCCCCACCTGAGTTATCACTAGAAGCTCGAACTCGTAGCTCCTTGTTGTCACACCACAAATTACCAATTCCACCTTCAACCAAATGATATAAATACTTATTAATCAAACAAACTCATCTATGTGTATCTTATGCTAGGTTCGACCAACTCATCAAAACGAGGCTAGGATTCTTTTCTCAACCTAAGCTTTTGGATACATATCATTTTGGTTCTAGGTAGCTTAGATCAATTGTTATAACTTGAAAATATTGAATAAAATCATCTAACCCCTTAGGGTAGGGTTTCGGCCCTATATTATAAAATAGGCTAGAAAACTTGGTTGGATTCAAGCTTTTGGATTTCACATCAAAAGGTAATAAAGAGTTTAAATCAATAATCCTACTTTGAAAAATAAAACAAAACTTCTTTGTTCCAAAGACTCTAGATTCGGCCTTATTCACCAAAATAGGCTAGAAATCTTTAAACCTCCCAATCTCTTAGATTTAGCATCCAAATATATTAAGGAGCTCAAATCCATGATCATATTGGAAAAATAGAAACAAGACATCCTAGGTCCATAACCTCATAGGTTCGGCCATCATAGGATTACTAGGTTAGAAACCTTTAAACTTTCCAATCTCTTAGACTTAGCATCCTAATGTCTTATGGAGCTCAAGTCCATGACCATTTTGGAAAAATAGAAACAAGACATCCTAGGTCCATAACCTCATAGGTTCGGCCATCATAGGATTACTAGGTTAGAAACCTTTAAACTTTCCAATCTCTTAGACTTAGCATCCTAATGTCTTATGGAGCTCAAGTCCATGATCATTTTGGAAAATGAAAACTCAAACATCCTAGCACCAAAACATTGAGTTTCGGCCATCATAGGATAATGAAGAAAGGTTCTTTGTTTGATGAAAACTCATAGGCATCACAATGTATTAAGAGTTCTAAACCCATGATCATAGTTGAAAAGTTGAATCAAGCATCCTAAGCCTCAAAACCTCATGGTTTTGCCATCATAGGACAACAAGCTATCAAACCTTCCAACATTATAGACTTTAAGATCAAGGGGTATCTAGAAGCTCAAACACATGATCATTTAACAACAAGTTGAAACAAAACTTCCTAGGCCACCATGTATAGGTTTCGGCCATCCTTGGAAGAAATGGCTAGAAATTTTTGTTTAACACAAGATCATAGTATGTGAAACTAGAGGTTAATACAAGACTATAGAAAGTGGTTTCAACTCAAAAGGATTTTTCTACAATTTCCTAGAGATTTTAGAAGTTGGAAACCCATTAAGAACACTTAATGAAAAAGTAGAGTAAACTATAAAATAAAAGGTGAAACTTGCAAAAAGATTGGTATGAGATTATTACCCTTGGTTCAAGGATCAACTCTTGTGAAGAACTTGAAGTGAAAATATTACTAAAAATACAAGCTTTATGAGTATGAAGTTTGAAGAAAAAGGAAGAAGAAGAAGGAGAATGGAGTTTTTGAGTGAGTAAAGTGAAAAGTGAAGAAGATGAGTGTAAATATAGGGGAAGAGAGAGAGAATTTCGTGCTTTGAGGGGTGGGGAGAAGAACTTGGTCTCCAAGTCTTGCTTAAGGCTTGTTTGGTTGAGGAAGAGAGAAAAACTAGCTTTTGTAATAAAATAACATTTAATTTGAAAAAGTAATGATGGTTATTTTTTGAGTGTGTCATAAGCTTTTTAGACTTGTCCCCTCATGTCACTTCCATCACTTTTGTGTTCCCTCTTCTGCTGCATTGCGTATCCGGTTGCACTTCCGATCGTATTTTACGAAGATTTCAACCGGGTAAAATATTATATTTTTGATCCCAAACCCAAATTTTTGAAAATAACCAAAGTTATTGGAAACGTGATAAAAACACTAATTCTTTCGTTTACGTGTCAAAATTATGTTTCCGGCTCAGTAAACTTGTACTGACAGCGAAAACGCAGACCGGCTTTCGTCTCAATTTTCAACCGAAAATTTTACCATGACTTCCTATCATAAGGTAGATTAGGAATATGATTTTATTTTATTCAAAAAAAATTATTTCCTAACTTTCATATTAAAATATAATTACTTATATTTTATTTGGTTAAACAGTATAATGAAAATCAGGCTGTTACATTACTACCCCTCTTAAAAGAAAATTCCGTCCTCGGAATTTACGTACCTCAGAAGAGATGTGGATATTGTTGTTGCATATCCGCCTCGCGTTCCCAAGCAGCATCTCCAGTAGTTTCATCCCATATGACCTTAACCAAAGGAATCTGTCTACCGCGAAGCTCCTTCATCCGTCTATCTGCGATCCTCACAGGTAAGGCCTCATGCTCTAGGTTCTCTCGCAGTTGTATCGACTCAGACTCAACCACATGAGATGGATCAGGATAGTACTTTCTCAACTGAGAAACATGAAAGACGTCATGAATGTTAGAAAGATTTGGTGGCAAGGCAATTTGGTAAGCTACTGGACCAATTCGTCGAAGAATCTGAAAAGGTCCAATGAAACGAGGAGTAAGTTTTCTAGATTTGATAGCTCTGCCAATTCCAGTTTTCCGAGTAACTCTCAAGAATACGTGATCACCTTCCTGGAATTCTAATGGTCTCCTCCTCTTGTCACTATAGCTCCTTTGCCTATCCTGTGCTTCCTTCATCTTTTCCCTTATCTTCCTGACTTGTTCCGTAGTCTGTTGCACCACATCCGGACTCAAAACTTGGTTCTCACCAGTCTCATACCAACATAACGGGGTCCTACACTTTCTGCCGTACAGAGCCTCATACGGTGCCATTCCGATACTACTGTGAAAACTGTTGTTATAAGTAAATTCAATCAATGGCAAGAACTCATCCCAACTGCCAGTGTGTTCCAACACACAAGCTCTCAATAGATCCTCCAATGATTGAATTGTCCTCTCTGATTGCCCATCGGTTTGGGGATGATAGGCAGAACTCATTCTCAACTTCATTCCCAAGGCATGTTGCAATTGTTTCCAAAATTGAGAGGTAAATCTAGGATCTCGATCTTAGACAATGCTTGATGGCACACCATGCAACCTAACCACTTCGTTGATGTAAATCTGGGTTAACTTTTCTAATTTATCACCTTCTCTAATAGGTAAGAAGTGAGCACACTTCGTCAACCTATCAATGATAACCCAAATCGCATCATGCCTCTTAGGAGTTCGTGGTAATCCGACCACGAAATCCATAGCTATACTATCCCATTTCCATTCTGGGATGTCTAGAGATTGTAACAATCCTGCTGGTTTCTGATGTTCAATCTTCGCCTTTTGACACACTAAGCAAGATAAAACATACTCTGCTACTTCCTTCTTCATTCTGGTCCACCAAAACATTTTCCTCAAATCTTGATACATCTTTGTGGATCCAGGATGAAAACTCAACTTACTTTTGTGTGCTTCTTCCAAAATCATCTTCCTAAGTTCTGCATCCTCTGGCACACATATCCTATCTTTAAACCTTAACACACCATCTGCTCCCCTAGTGAACTCAGAAGCTTTACCCCCGTCTATCCCCTTACTAATCTCCTGAAGGTATAGATCCTGAACTTGCTTATCCTTAAGATCTTTTAAGAAATCACTACTAATAGTGACCATACTTAAGCAAACTTTATCTTCCCGTAACTCCATTCCTAAGCTTAGATCTCTGAATTGTTCAAGCAATTCTAACTCCTTAACCATCATTGTGGATACATGCAAGGACTTCCTACTTAAGGCATCTGCTACCACATTGGCCTTCCCAGGGTGGTACAATAACTCAAAATCATAATCTTTTATGAACTCCATCCACCTCCGCTGTCTCATATTCAATTCCTTTTGATCGAATAGGTACTTCAGGCTCTTATGGTCACTGAAAACATTAAACCTTGCCCCATACAAAAAGTGTCGCCATATCTTCAATGCGAACACTATTGCTGCTAACTCCAAATCATGAGTCGGATAATTCCTCTCATGAATCCTCAACTGTCGGGAAGCATAAGCCACAACTCTTCCCTCTTGCATCAGAACACAACCTAAACCTTGGTATGATGCATCACAGTATACATCAAACTGTCCTAGAGGGTCTGGTAAGATCAACACAGGTGATGTAGTCAACCTTTCCTTCAACTTTTGAAAACTCTGCTCACACTTGTCCGTCCATACAAAAGCCGTATCCTTTCTCGTTAACTGCGTCATAGACAACGCAATCTTAGAGAATCCTTCTATGAACCTCCGATAATATCCAGCAAGTCCTAAGAAACTCCGTACTTCACTCACTGACTTAGGTCGTTCCCATTTAAGAACTGCCTCAACCTTAGTTGGATCTACGGCTATTCCTTCTTTATTAATCACATGCCCTAGGAATTGCACTTCTTCCATCCAAAACTCACACTTGGAAAGTTTGGCATAAAGTTGCCTATCCTTCAAGACTCGCAATACCAAACTCAAATGTTCCTCATGCTCTTCCCGCGTAAGAGAATAGATAAGAATATCGTCGATAAACACAACAACAAATTTATCAAGGAATGGTCTGAAAATTCGGTTCATATAATCCATGAACACGGCTGGCGCATTAGTTACACCGAAAGGCATGACTAAATACTCATAGTGCCCATACCTCGTCCTAAAAGCCGTCTTGGGTATATCTTCCTTCCTTACCCTGATCTGATGATACCCAGATCTTAAATCAATCTTCGAGAATATTGCTGCACCCTTCAGCTGATCCATCAGGTCATCGATCCGAGGCAACGGATACTTGTTCTTAATAGTCACCTTATTCAACTGTCTGTAATCTGTGCATAACCTCGCACTTCCATCCTTTTTCTTAACGAACAACACCGGTGCTCCCCAAGGTGAAACACTCGGTCTGATGAACTCTTTCCCCATCATATCGTCCAATTGTTCTTTCAACTCAGCTAACTCAACCGGTGACATCCGATAAGGTGCTATAGATATAGGCCCTGTCCCTAGTACGAGATCTATAGTGAATTCCACTTCTCTTTCCGGTGGCAAACCTGGAACGTCTGGAGGGAAAACTTCAGGAAACTCTCTCACGATAGGCATAGAATCTATGCTGGGGATCTCATTAGCCTCCATTGCACAAAGCCTCACAAACTCCTGAGAGTTGTTACTCCTCAGAGGTACTCCTTCGTTGGCAGACACTATACTAGAAGGTTCAAGAAATGATAAGGTCTTACTAGAACAATCTAGCATTACATGGTTAGCCGAAAGCCAATCCATGCCAAGGATAACATCTATCTGTTGCATAGGCAAACAGATAAGGTCTACAACAAAAGTTCGATTTTCAATCACTATAGGACACTTTAAGCAAACAGATACGGTAATCAAAGGATTACTAGTTGGAGTAGATACCGTTAGGGTATAAGGCAATTTGGAAACAGGTAAGTTCAAATGATCCATAAACTCATGCGAGATAAAAGAATGAGTAGCGCCTGAGTCAAACAATACATTAGAGAGTCTACCAGCTATCAGACACATACCTTGTATAAGTTCAGCAGATTGGGAGGATTCAGCTCCCCTCACGGTAAACACCCTTCCAGTGGCTTGTGGTCTGGTTGCTGGGACACCTCTTCCAGCTCCACCTCTATTATCTCCAGTACCTTTTCCTGTAGCTTCTAGTTGTTGCATAGCCTGCTGTCTACAGTCTCGTGCCATGTGACCTGGTTTCCCACAGTTGAAACAGTTGGGTCTACTTGAACAGTTGTTGGCATAATGTGGTCCCCCACATCTGAAGCAAACTACACTTTGCGATTGCTAACCAGTTCTAGCCGCTAGTGCTGGTCCCTGCTTCTGCCCAGGTCTAGCATATGGTTTCTATCTCCACTGAGAACCACTTCCCCCGCGCCTCTGGAAACTTGATCTGTTAGGGCCTCCGATCCTCAGTTGTTTCTGCTCATTAGCCATCCTCAGATCTATGCTTTCGATGGCACTGCATCTCTCGACTAGCTCTGGGAAGTACTGTATGTCAAGAGACACTACAGCCCTCTGCAGCTCATCTCTGAGCCCTTCCTCGAATCTTCTACATTGCCAGTCTTCATTCGGGAACCTCTGATAGTATTCTGAAAACTTGATCAGCGCCTCAAACCTTGATGCATACTCACCAACAGACATGTTGCCTTGCTTGAGATTTGTGAATTCCTTTTCCTTCTCGCGTCTAACTATACGTGGAAAATACTTCTCGAAAAAGCAATCAGTGAATAATTTCCAGGTAATTACACTACCTTCAGCCTCCAATAACCTTCTCTTGCCCTTCCACCAGAATTCTGCCCCCTCAGTCAACATAAAGGCAGCATAAGTCACCTTTCTATCCTCTCGGCAGCGCATAGTATCGAATATCTTCTCAATCTCCTGTATCCACCATTCTGCCTTCTCTGGATCGTATTCTCCTCGGAATTGAGGTGGCTTCCCGTTCATAAAGGTTGCCAATCCGGCATCCTCAGCTGCCACTGGCCTCCTTTGGTTCTTTATCTCTAGCTGCTCTTTGTTCATTCGCAGCATCTCAGCGATCTGTTGGGTTTGCAATAGCATCGCAGCAGCTATTGTTTCCATGGTATTTGGAGTCGAAGATGATCCTCCTCCATTGTTGGTGTTCTCAATGTTGTCACCATTGCCGATTGGTCGTCCTCTTCCACGTGCCATGATTCGGAGTGAAAGAAACCATTCACTCTAATTAGTATGACATATAATACTACATAAGCAAGTATATAAATACCATATGCCATACTAATATTAACTGTTTCTCATTGGGTTCGGACACTCTACTCCACTTCTAAACATAGTCTAAATCCGATGTGGATTCAACTAGACACGGCCAGTAACAACACCTAAATTTAGCAGTCCGATCAGAATCAAACTGCTCTGATACCATAATGAGACACCCCGCTGTGCCTCGGTGTTTTATTTGGAAATAAACTTGATTATTATGTTCTTATTCTTAAACTTAACATGAAAATACGGCGGAATTAAAACTTAAATTATTAAGTAAACATATTCATGTAGAATAGGAATAAGAAAACATGACCACATTAAACATATGTAAGTGCAATCAGAGTTAAACAAAACACTGTTTTAGGGCATCTCGACAATAGGAGCCCTAACAGGTGTACAAGTTATACAAAACGTAAAAGCGGAAAAGATAAAGCGTCGTGACACGGACGCACTGGCCATAACTAGGACTAGACCCTACTCATCATGGGTCACAGCTCGTCCTCCGGCATCCGGCTCGTAAGGAGTTCCGTCCAGCTCCTCCTCATTCGGCTCATCAACAGGATCTTTGAACACGAACCATAAAAGATAGAACAAAGCAAAGAAAAGTCCAGGGGATAAGAAACATGCTATCATCAAAAGCGGAAAAGATTCATAGTAAACTAAACAGTAATTATCACAGACACAACATCAATCAAAGTCATCCATCCTTCATTAAAGTTCTTATATTCACCTCTACCCTCACTCAAAACTAAACCTTGATGTCAAAGCGGTTACGGAATTCCTTATCACAGTAGTGATTCTTGATCGATCGTCCAAGCGACACGTCCCAATCCCGGTGCACATCCTTAGTCATGTTGAGATGCTCAATGCTGCGCAATGACACTCCTAGTGGCACGAAGCTCCTGTTGCATACCCCAATCGTGGGTACTCATGCTAAGCATGACACTATAGCTGCACGATGATCCCGGTGCACACCTCAACCATGGTAAGAACGCTCACGCTAAGCGTGACACTATAGCTGCACGATGATCCCGGTGCACACCTCAACCACTCCCGGAGGTGCTCATGCAAAGCAATGACGCTCATAGCTGCACTTGTTAAGTTTACCCTTGGACGGTCCCACAAGGACTTCGGTTGTAGAAACAACCCAACTCATGAACCTCACAGACTCTTATAGTAGTAACCTAGTGCCTTAACCTCAGATCAAAACCTCAACACAAGCTCTAAGTCAAAATACCTCATTATCACAAATTATTTAGGTTAGGCACCTCTAACAGTCATTATGATCCTCGCACCCAAAATAACTCATCTCTTAAACATCACATATATCATCACTTATCCACTAAGCATACAGTACACCAAACAGATCATGTATCATATAGAACAATTCAAGATATTCCAAACATAAACATGGCATACAACCAATTCAGTATAAATAATAAAAACAGATCATCCATCAACAGTTAATAAATATCAACCTAATATCGATAAACCTACAATCCCCGAATCACTATGGGTGTTTCAAAAGCAATTTAAAGTGATTTTGGTCTTGTCGATTATTCGACTACTAGTAGGGTTTAGGTCGCCCTACATAATTACTAGATAATTTACTACTTATCGATTCCGACGATAGGTTGGTTCTTTCCCCCACCTGAGTTATCACTGGAAGCTCGAACTCGCAGCTCCTTGTTGTCACACCACAAATTACCAATTCCACCTTCAACCAAATGATATAAATACTTATTAATCAAACAAACTCATCTATGTGTATCTTATGCTAGGTTCGACCAACTCATCAAAACGAGGCTAGGATTCTTTTCTCAACCTAAGCTTTTGGGTACATATCATTTTGGTTCTAGGTAGCTTAGATCAATTGTTATAACTTGAAAATATTGAATAAAATCATCTAACCCCTTAGGGTAGGGTTTCGGCCCTATATTATAAAATAGGCTAGAAAACTTGGTTGGATTCAAGCTTTTGGATTTCACATCAAAAGGTAATAAAGAGTTCAAATCAATAATCCTACTTTGAAAAATAAAACAAAACTTCTTTGTTCCAAAGACTCTAGATTCGGCCTTATTCACCAAAATAGGCTAGAAATCTTTAAACCTCCCAATCTCTTAGATTTAGCATCCAAATATATTAAGGAGCTCAAATCCATGATCATATTGGAAAAATAGAAACAAGACATCCTAGGTCCATAACCTCATAGGTTCGGCCATCATAGGATTACTAGGTTAGAAACCTTTAAACTTTCCAATCTCTTAGACTTAGCATCCTAATGTCTTATGGAGCTCAAGTCCATGATCATTTTGGAAAAATAGAAACAAGACATCCTAGGTCCATAACCTCATAGGTTCGGCCATCATAGGATTACTAGGTTAGAAACCTTTAAACTTTCCAATCTCTTAGACTTAGCATCCTAATGTCTTATGGAGCTCAAGTCCATGATCATTTTGGAAAATGAAAACTCAAACATCCTAGCACCAAAACATTGAGTTTCGGACATCATAGGATAATGAGGAAAGGTTCTTTGTTTGATGAAAACTCATAGGCATCACAATGTATTAAGAGTTCTAAACCCATGATCATAGTTGAAAAGTTGAATCAAGCATCCTAAGCCTCAAAACCTCATGGTTTGGCCATCATAGGACAACAAGCTATCAAACCTTCCAACATTATAGACTTTAAGATCAAGGGGTATCTAGAAGCTCAAACACATGATCATTTAACAACAAGTTGAAACAAAACTTCCTAGGCCACCATGTATAGGTTTCGGCCATCCTTGGAAGAAATGGCTAGAAATTTTTGTTTAACACAAGATCATAGTATGTGAAACTAGAGGTTAATACAAGACTATAGAAAGTGGTTTCAACTCAAAAGGAGTTTTCTACAATTTCCTAGAGATTTTAGAAGTTGGAAACCCATTAAGAACACATAATGAAAAAGTAGAGTAAACTATAAAATAAAAGGTGAAACTTGCAAAAAGATTGGTATGAGAGTATTACCCTTGGTGAAAGGATCAACTCTTGTGAAGAACTTGAAGTGAAAATATTACTAAAAATACAAGCTTTATGAGTATGAAGTTTGAAGAAAAAGGAAGAAGAAGAAGGAGAATGGAGTTTTTGAGTGAGTAAAGTGAAAAGTGAAGAAGATGAGTGTAAATATAGGGGAAGAGAGAGAGAATTTCGTGCTTTGAGGGGTGGGGAGAAGAACTTGGTCTCCAAGTCTTGCTTAAGGCTTGTTTGGTTGAGGAAGAGAGAGAAAAACTAGCTTTTGTAATAAAATAACATTTAATTTGAAAAAGTAATGATGGTTATTTTTTGAGTGTGTCATAAGCTTTTTAGACTTGTCCCCTCATGTCACTTCCATCACTTTTGTGTTCCCTCTTCTGTTGCATTGCGTATCCGGTTGCACTTCCGATCGTATTTTACGAAGATTTCACCCGGGTAAAATATTATATTTTTGATCCCAAACCCAAATTTTTGAAAATAACCAAAGTTATTGGAAACGTGATAAAAACACTAATTCTTTCGTTCACGTGTCAAAATTATGTTTCCGGCTCAGTAAACTTGTACTGACAGTGAAAATGCAGACCGGCTTTCGTCTCAATTTTCAACCGAAAATTTTACCATGACTTCCTATCATAAGGTAGATTAGGAATATGATTTTATTTTATTCAAAAAAAAATTATTTTCTAACTTTCATATTAAAATATAATTACTTATATTTTATTTGGTTAAACAGTATAATGAAAATCAGGCTGTTACAATGAGTATGAGAATGGAGTGGAAGATTTTCTACAATTTGCAAAAACGAATGCTCCTGATAGTAGTGACGGAAGGTTTTATTGTCCTTGTGTTAACTATTTGAATGAGAGACGACTAGAAGCTGACGAGATACGGGATCATCTTATTTGTGGGGGGATTTGCAAGAGTTATACAATATGGATATGTCATGGTGAATCGTTAGACAAGCCAAGGGTGTCGGATAGAGAGGAAGTTGATGACGTAGATATGGACGATGGACTAGAGGACATGATCCGTGATATTGGGCAAGAGACCTTTCGGCGAGCACATGTGTATGATACTTTGTGCAGTGATGCGGAAGTGGCTTTGTATCCGGGGTGCACTAATTTCACACGGTTGTCAGCGGTGTTAAGATTGTTCAATGTGAAGGCGAGAAATGGGTGGAGCGATAAAAGCTTTACTGAATTGCTTGAGTTGTTGAAAGACATGCTTCCAGAAGGTAACACATTACTATCCCGAAACTATGAGGCGAAGAAGATATTGTGTCCGATGGGTATGGAGTATAAGAAAATACACGCTTGCCCCAATGATTGCATATTGTACAGGAAAGAGTTTGAAGAGGTGTGGGGTATCACGCTACAAAGTGAAGGATGGTGATTCTAGTTGTGATGCGGTCACCAAGGGTCCTCCTGCGAAGGTGTTGTGGTATCTTCCAGTAATTCCGCGGTTCAAGCGATTTTTTGCTAATGAAAAGGATGCAAAGAATATTAGATGGCATGCAGATGAGAGGAAATGTGATGGACAGCTTCGTCATCCGGCTGATTCTTTGTAATGGAAGAGAATTGATAGTTTGTTTCCGTAGTTTGGCAATGAGCCCAGAAACCTCAGGCTTGGACTTGCTACCGATGGAATGAATCCATATGGAAACTTAAGTAGTATTCATAGTTCATGGCCTGTTATCCTGGTAATTTACAACCTATCTCCTTGGTTGTGCATGAAGCGCAAATACATTATGTTAAGTATGATGATTTCGGGTCCAAAACAGCCAGGAAATGATATTGATGTTTATTTGAGTCTATTGATTGAAGACTTGATAAAGTTGTGGGATGAAGGCATTGATGTGATCGACGGGTATTGCCGTGAGACTTTCAGATTGCGTGCCATGTTATTTTGCACCATCAATGACTTTCCAGCATACGGGAACTTGTGCGGGTATAGTGTTAAGGGGCATAAAGCATGTCCAATATGTGAAGAAGGCACATGTTACCATCAACTGCAACATGGAAGGAAGACAGTCTACCTTGGGCATCGGAGATTTCTCCAGCGTAATCATCCTTATTGTAGGTTGAGAAAAGCTTTCAATGGACTTCCGGAGAATGCAATTGCTCCGGTGGCCTTGACTGGAGACCAAGTTTATGAACGGGTGAAGAACACTAATGTTATCTATGGGAAGTCCCAGAAGAAGGCTACTAAGAAGAATATATGGAAGAAGAGGTCGATCTTCTTTGATCTTCCATACTGGTGCAAGCTTGATGTAAGACATTGTATTGATGTGATGCATGTGGAGAAAAATGTGTGTGACAGTTTAATCGGAACGCTTCTTAACATTCAAGGCAAGACAAAGGATGGTGTGAATGCTCGTTTGGATCTAGTTGCGATGGGTATACGAGAGCAGTTAGCTCCACATAAAGTGGGGGGGATAAGAAGACTTATTTGCCCCCAGCATGTCATACTTTATCAAAAAAAAGAGAAAAGAAGTTTCTGTGAATGTCTACGGGGAGTCAAAGTGCCACAGGGTTACTCTTCAAATATCAAGAGACTTGTCTCAATGAAAGATCTCAAATTAGTTGGCTTAAAGTCTCATGATTGCCATGTCTTGATGCAACAACTACTACCGGTGGCCATTCGTGACATCTTGCCTAAAAAAGTCAGACATGCCATTACTAGGTTATGCTTATTCTTCAATGCTATATGTAGCAAGGTCATTGACACTAAAAAGTTGGATGACTTGGAAAATGAGGCAGCCATTATCTTGTGCCAATTGGAGATGTATTTTCCACCTTCATTTTTTGACATCATGGTTCATTTGATTGTTCATCTAGTGAGGGAGATTAGATTGTGTGGCCCCATTTATTTAAGGTGGATGTACCTGGTTGAGCGATACATGAAGATCTTGAAAGGATATATGAAGAATCCACATTGTCCCGAAGCATCTATTGTTGAAAGGTATGTTGCAGAAGAAGCTATTGAGTTTTGTACAGACTACATGTCAGAAGCGGAACCTGTAGGGCTTCCGAAGTCTCGTCATGAAGGAAGATATGATGGTAAGGGTACACGAGGTATCACTGTTAAGAGCATGGATCGGGAGGAAGTGCTTTAAGCACATTTGTATATATTGAATAACACTGATGAGGTTGAACCATACTTATGTGAGCACAAAAGCATCATCAACGCAACTTATCCTAGAATGAATGAAAAATGGTGTTTGAACAAGCATAATAAGACTTTCTTGAACTGGTTTAAAGAAAAAATTGCAAAGGATGGTACTGCTTCTGATACATTAAAATGGCTAGCACATGGACCTAACTTTGATGTCATATGCTGGAATGGGTACGATATCAATAAGTTTTCCTTCTATACAAAGTCCCAGGATGACAAAAGTACTATACAAAACAGTGGGGTTATGGTCGTCGCTGAGTCCATGCATTTCTCTAGTTCGAAAGATAAAAACCCTGTTATGGCATCCGTTTCATACTTTGGGATCATTGAAGAGATCTGGGAGGTTGATTACACGAAGTTTAGAGTGCCTATTTTTAAATGTCAGTGGGTCGACAGTAACAATTGAAGTTGACACAGGCAAACACAAGAAGGGGGGTTGAATTGTGTTTGTTAATATTTTTCGAAAACAACCTTTTCAAGAATAGTTTTCTCACACAAAGATAAGGAGGCAGAATAAAGCACACAGAAAAAAACAATCTTTTGAAAGAATAACAAATTCAAGTTCAAATCCCCACAGTTAGTATAAACACTTAAAACCAAAGAGATAAGGGATTAGAGGATTCACACAAGTTGTTTTATCCTGGTTCACTCTCTTCCAACCAAGAGCTACGTCCAGTCCCTTCTACTTGAAGGATTTCTCCACTATTTTCCAAATAGATTACACCAAGTATTCAACACCTCTCCAGGCTCACAAGTATTTCTTTCTTACCAAGCCTCTTCAGGCTCTACCTCTAATAAAGAGTTTTTGATTTCTTTGATCTTCTAACTCACTATGTGTGAGAATATGAAAGTTTAAGATCAGATGAATATTATAGCAATATTCAAACTATGATATTACAGACTTTTGCTTTTTGAAGGAATAAGAGAATATTTGCTCGCAAGAGATTTCTTTGTATGCGCAAAATTTGTTTCTTCAAAAGCCTTAGTCTTCTATTTATAGGGTCCTTGATCTTCTCTTCAGAATCATCAACGGTTGTTTTTGAATTTTCCGTTTAGTAATAGAATCAACCAAGTAAATATCCGTTGAGACTCAGCTTGCTCGTGGCCTTTGTACTATGTGACAAATTCTTGCATGTAATGGCACACCTCTGAGCAAAAGCAACTTGAGAAACAGTTTTGCCTTCCTTGTACAAGTTCCAGCTATTTCAGCGTAAAAGGTGACAGGGTACACAACGTTTTGCATTGTACAATTCTGCTTTTTGCAATTCCTTATTTGTACTATGTCTCTCTCATTGAAACAAGACAATAAAAGCCGTTAATAGTAAATGAGAAGGACCATTATAAATATAGGAATGAATATCAATCATATGAAATAAATTTGCTTTGGTTCAGATTGATATAAATGCTCAAAATTCTTCTTCCAGCAAAACAATAGTAAAGGCAAGTTAAGAAAAAAAGAGTTTTAAGGCTCCGTCCACTGACGTGGCAACCAAAACTTCGTCTACATAAAACAATGGTCTTGCCAGTACTTGAGACATTTAAAATCTCCGTCCAGTGACGTGGCATTAGAAAACTAATGTTTTTATCAAAGAGAAGCTCACATCTATACAAGAAGAATTTCTCCGTCTACTAAAAACATTCAAGCGCTCGTCTACTGACGTGGCACTTGAGTTTAAAGGAGATCCTTGATAGAGTGGACTCGACCACTCTGGGAAACTTCCAATACAGATTAAATGGACGCGGATTGCAAAGGAGATATACTTATTTTATAAAAACAGAGATCCTTCAAGACTGAAGGCACTTGTTAGATTAAAGCTAACACTTTGCTACACAAATTTAATTCTTATTGTTAACATCAAAACTTAGAGATTATTTAATCCAAATTACTTTGGTTCCAACAACAATGGTGTGCAAACCGATGAGTTAGGATTCAAATTGGTGGACCTTAATAAGGTAGGTAATAAAGAAGATCCTTTCATCATGGCATCCCAAGCAAAACAAGTGTTTTATATCCGTGATCCTTCTAACAAAAGGTGGTCAGTGGTTCTCTAGGGAAAAAACATGTATAATGGTAGTGAGGGAAATCAAGATTCAACTCTTGATATTTCTGACACTCCTTCTTTCTCAACACGGGTGCCTAATTTCAATGAGGAAAATGAAGTGGACGATGTACATGCTACTCGTAATGATCACCAAGAAGGGTTATGGGAGAACGTTACTACTTGACCACAGTGTAAGTTTAGTTTGAGTTATGTTTAAAGTCATATTATATGTTTACGTTGATATTTATAAGTTATGCTTACGTTGATTGATATTTATAAGTTATGTTTGATATTTATCCAGACATACTGACATTTTGTTTTTGTCTAAACAGGTATACATGGCTGATCCTAAGGATATCCCTCCTTCATGCAGCGGGTCGGAGACCCCGTCTTCGGGTAGAAAGGGTAGACGTGCCACACGAATGAGGAATTTGACTGCCAACCGTGGTTCAAATCAAAGGATAAGAATCGACTTTGATTGTAACCTCAATCCTATTGGGCCAATGGCAGAGCAGTTTAATAGTTTTGTGGCGACCCTTGCTCGAAGCAGGCCTAGCATACTTATTGAGCGTTGGAAAGATGTACCTCAGGGCGTGAAGGATCAGATATGGGAGAGTATTCTGGTATCTATACTTTTACGTCCTGTGTTTGTATCTACTTTATTTTAAACTTATTAATATCATACAGTAATTCGTTGATTCTTTTGGTGTTAATGTAGCTCACCTTTGACCTGCCGGATACGACGGATATGAAGAAGCGTTGGATGAAGTATGCTGGTGAGCATTGGAGGGGTTTTAAGGTGGACCTGGGCAGATACTATGTATTCAATCCTAGCTGTGAAAAGAACCCACTTGAGGTGTACCCGTTTCTTGACCAGGCGATGTGGGATCGCTTTGTTCAGAGCCGACATGATCCCAGCTTTCAGGTTAACTTATTTGAGTTGTCTCTAAATTTATGTAATTTCATATTAATTTACTGATATAATTTAATTGTCTTCTATTTATAACAGGAGAAGAGGAAAAAGGGGCAGGAAAACCAAAGCAAGAATGTCTACCCCCATGTACTGTCTCGTGGGGGATATAAAAAGCTTGTTCAGACCATGGTGGAAGAGGAAAAGAAAGCATGTCAGGAAGCAGCATCTCAGGCAGATCCTAACGCTGAAAATCATCCAGAAGTTGTTGATCCACCTCCACCCCCACGCCATCGTAAATGGAAGAGGGCCCGACAAAGAAAAACGGGACAATATACATCTGAGGAGGCCCGCCAAGTAGCTGAGAAGATTGTAAGTGTAGTTTGAATTGTAATTGTGATTTTAACAATGTTACTGAATTGTAATGTGACCTAATATTTTATATGTTGCAGGATGCCTTGGACGAGCAGGTCACTCAAGTAACCTTTGTTCCTAGAGGACGAAAGGATATCTTAGCTGCTGCCATCGGTAAACCAGACCACCCGGGCCGTGTCATTGGTGTTGGATGGGGCGTTGGCATTCGCCAATACCATGGTTCATCTTCACACCAACGCCACAGGGATGTTGCTGCAGATAGAAAACGGTTAAAACAGGAGATTACAGATGAGCTTAGACGGGAGATGGCCCAGCAGTTTAACCAGCAGATGGCAATAATTGCTGCTATATCCCAACAATTCACAAGTGTCCAACCCTCTGTCCATGTGAGCACTAAGGGCTCATGTGATCCTCCTCATCAGCCTGATGATGATGATGATGATGATGACGCCCCTGATAGGTGTGAACTGAATATTGATGATCATCATGATATTCTGCCTAAAAGGTCAGATCTAGGAAGACCAGAGAAGTCTGCTCCTGCCAAGGTATTCATTTGACCATTCAATTAATTACGAATGAAATAACTTAACTATGATTACTAATGTATATCTTTTTTGTTGTTTAGGGGAACGACAAAGGGGATCCTGGTGATGTTTTTAAACTTCTTGCTATAAAGCTTGTCACCATGGAGGTTGATACAGCTTTGGTAAGGTTGGAACATGATGGCAGGCCGGATGACGAACTGTATATCCCAAAGAAGGAACTTATGGAGATGGCGCTCGACCATGAAATGGCTAGTGCTCACCACATCTCGTTATGGTGCACGTAAGTACATTTTATTTATAAGTTAAATAATTAAATTTTAAATACTATGATACTTAACATGTTTTATCAATATATTAGGTATCTGCATCGCATGTTAGCTAATCAGGGCAACCTCACCCTTTATGGGTTCATTGACCCCATGCTCATTCAGGGTGATGTTCTCCTAACATCAGACGACCCGGTCGCCACCATACGTGATATAGTTGCCCGAGACCATCATCAGTTCTACCTTGCGCCTTATCTCAATAAGTAAGTACCAGTTATTTAATTATAACTATATATGACTTAGTCACTAATTGTTCCGCAAATGCAGACAACATTGGCAGTTGTTGATCTTGTGCCCTCGGTTGAATGCCGTGGTCTTCTTCTGCTCGATGGGAAATAAGCCGGCGAATGAACTAAAGCACATCATGGAAACGTAAGCATTAAAATAATTTAGAATCAGTAATGAAGTTGTTTTAATTATCTGAAATCTATTAGATATACTTTAATTAATGTTTATTTTCTTATGATAGGTCTATTGATGCAAGCCACATGCTGTGTGGTGAAAGGCGTCGGGCTATTAGATGGATTATTCCTAACGTAAGATATTTATTAGTTCAAACGCTTCAAGCGCAGTGGGTATAATTATTGATTTCTATTTAATTTCTCATATTCTAACTGGGTTTCATTTGTACGTAGTCTCATAGACAACGTGGATCATGGGAATGTGGATATTATGTGATGAAGTGGATGGTCGAAATTATCTCCTCCGGTATCACTGAAAGATGGCAGGAGGTAAATGCTAATTGGTAACAATTAGTTGTAACAATTATATATAGATTAGTTATATGTTTAATTTTAGTTTATTACTTAAAAGATATAATCTTATGTCCAATTAAACTTGCAGATATTCAACAATCCGACTCCACTCTCTGATGCCGACATAAAAAACATAAGGATACGTTGGGAAACTTTCTTTCTTGAAGTGTACCAACAATAGTTTGTATGTAGTTAGTATATAAACGCATCATGTACTAGCTATAGTGTACTTTTGACTGATATATGTTTTGACATGAAATCTATAATATATCATATGTAGCTTTTTGGTTTTTAATTATCTTTGTTGTCTGAATGTAATTGAATATATTTATTGTTTGTAATCTTTTAATTTAGTGTGTTTTGGTTGTAGAAAAGTGATTCTGTTGACAATATAGATTCTGTATTGATCTGGATTACTGGATTACTGAAACTGGGGAAAGGACTGTCAATACTGAAAAGGGTGGTTTTTTTTTTAAAAAAAAAAGCACAAATTCACATCGGTTTCTGAAAAACCGATGTGGTAACCCCACTTTTCCACATCGGTTTCTGAAAAAACCGATGTGGTAACCCCACTTTCCACATCGGTTATTTTAAAAACCGATGTGGAAACTTAGTTTTGCACATCGGTTTTTAAAATAACCGATGTGGAAAGTGGGGTTACCACATCGGTATTTTCAGAAACCGATGTGGAAAGTGCTGAAAAGGATTTATTGGCTTACTGAAACAGACTTTTTTACATCGGTTTTTAAAACCGATGTGAAAAGTGGCAATAAACCACATCGTCCTTTTCAACATCAGTTTGAAAACCGATGTGAAAAGCCAAAAAAAATCGATGTGAAATCCCTTTTCTGCACTAGTGATATAAAGACTCAGACTCGAGCACGGTCGTGTTTACTGTTGAGCACAGGCGTGCTCAACTTAGCGCCAATGACACACGCCTGACTGCTGAGCACGGTCATGCTCCCCAATGAGCACAGGCATGCTCACATCAGCATCAACGAGACACATGCAGCCTTAAGCACAAGCGTGCTGACTCATGAGCACGAGTGTGCTTATGCATCAAGAAGGTATTTTTAACTTAAAAGCCCCACTTAGCCCACTCTAAACCTCCCTAACAAACAAGGCACACACAAAAGCACTTACACGAAAAACGGGGTGTTACATTTGTGGCTCACGAACTCGGATGTCCCTAATAGACCCACTTTGGTCTTAACTTCCTCAATTTGTCAATCCACCCTTTGTGGATTGTAGCTCGGTGTCACATTTGGCCAACAACACATGATACATTGGCCAACGATACATGACACAATGATCAACAATACATGGCACACTGGCCAACAAGGCACGTCTGCCCACAATGCATGTAAAACATTTATTCTCGTCACTTTTCTTTTTCGTTCATTATTTCTTTGTCGAGGCTCCAAGCTCACGACTATTTCTACTTAAGCATAAAGTCAACTCACACTTAACACAGGACACGAAGTCAAATGTGCCAACTGGGACTTTAACCCAAGACACGAAGTCTGAGTGCTCAATCACGAAACCCTAGACCGATGCACAAGTCTTAGGTTCTTAGATATGGGATACAAAGTCCACAACATCTTCTACAGGACACAAAGTCCTCAACAACTAACACGGATCAATGATCTATGAGTTTTCACCATAGAACACTAGAATTCCGACGTCTCGGCTACTAAGTTCACTTTTCTTTCTCAGCAACATTTCATTTTCACTTTTCTTTTTCAACAACGTGTTTGTTCTTTGAAACACAAAATCCAAAACAAAACTCCGAGAACTTATCCAAGTTTATCGGAAATGTTTTCGCTGACTTAAAACTCTTTTGCATAAATCTTTTCCATTAAAATCCTTTTTAAAACTTTAAATCACAGCATAGTTCAAATTTTCTCAAAACTGGATTCCTTTTGAAATTATTTTTTCGAAAAAACACACCAAATCCTTGAAAATTATTTTCTAAAACGTTTTTGTCCAGAATAATCACTATTCATCATAGTTTCTCTGTAAAATGACTTTTATGAATTATTCTTCGTTTTGGAACAAATCCTCTTGTAACTCAAAATGACTTTTCCCTTGACAAAAGTTTTTCCTTATCCACATTGAAATTATTTTTAAAACGTAATTTGTCGTACTTACTATTTATCTTATTTTTGAATTTATTTCGAAAAATTGACGTAAGTGAAATTTTTTCACGGTTTCGTCCTCACTGTCACTCATTGACCTATTCTTTCACCAAAACATTATTAAAATATTATTTTTCACATTTTCTTCCACTTCCACGAATTAAACACTTAGGTTTTTCCTTAAAGTTTTTAAAGTTTTTATCCTCAATATAATTGAGCACTAACCATTGTCAGACTTTCAGTCAATCATTCATACTGCAGTTAATCCATACATCACAGTTATAATAGATATAACAATTATAACGTACGTCACCTTAACGAATACACAATAAATAATTTAAACACCACATAAAACAAATACGTAAAAAGAAATCAAACACCACAACAATCACAACGAATAAATTACAGACGACCCACAGATAGCATGTAGCTATCAAAAACCCCTCAGGTAAACTCCCCTTACCTCTTGAAGTTTCAGTTTCCTCCTCGAACTTAGTCCTCCGATTTCGTTTCCTCTTACTATTGAACACCTCAATCAACCACAGATCCTTCACAAACATTGCTAAAACAAGTTAAACATAGAAGAAAATTACTCTAACCTACTACGATTAAGGTTCGGCCTACATGAGTAAAATAGGTTAGGGATCTCTAAAATTTTCAAGTTTTTGGATCTATGATCCTAGAGTATTAGAGAGACAATAACAATTGTCATAAGTCAAAAATTGAAACAAAATCATCTAACCTTTAGGTTAGGGTTTCAGCCAACAACCAAAAATTAGGCTAGGGATTTCAAAATTTTCAAGCTTCTAGATCTAACAACTAGAAGTATTACAGATACTAAATCAAGTGTCATATTTCAAAAATATGAAACAAAACTCATCCAATCCTCTTGGACTAGGTTTCGGCCCTCTCAAGAAAAATAGGGAAGAAATTTATTTTGCTTCCATGATTTTGGATAATCAAAATAGAAGTCATATAGAGTTCATAGAAATTGGTTTCACATTATAAGGATTTTTCTATGATTTTCTAGAATTATTTGAAGAAAAACCCTAGAAATTGTAACATGGTGTTATTGGCATGAAACACATGAAATGAATGAAGATGAAGACAATAGTGATCAAGATAGATGAGGTTTTACCTCTTGATGATGAAGAAATGAAGTGAAATGGTCTAGGCAAGCTTTGTTCAACAATGGAGTTTTTGTGTTTTTGGAGAGAAATGCACAGGATGAAGATGAAGTGAATGAACAAAATTGCCTAAGTGTGGTATGAAGGGTGGGCAGCCATGTGGAGGTGGGGCATTTTTATCCAAAACATTTTGGGACAATCATGTAAACTCATGGAAAGTCCAAGGGTATTTTGGACTTTTCACCAAATTAAATATCTAGATATTTGTTGCCTTTATGACTTGGATAGGGTTGCATTAATTGCTCATCATGTCAGTCACTTCAGTCATTTCAGTCACCTCAGCTCCGTATCCGGCTCCGTCGTTTACCCAACTTAGGTTTTAAGCGCATTTATCTGGAAGATTTCGCCCGTATAAAATATAATATTTTATTTTTATGCGAAAATTTTCAAGAAAACCAATATCGTTGCAACTACGATATAAACCTAAATTGTTTCGTTCACGAGTCAAAATTAAGTTTTCTGATCATTCAAATCTTACTGTTAGTGAAAACGCAGACCGGGTTTCGTCTGAATTTTCAACCCAAAATTTAATCATAACCTTGTACTACCAAGTAGAGTCTAATATGACTTTGTTTTATCTAAAAGGCAAAATTACACTTTTGGTCCCTTAAGTTTTTTTGGTGACAAACTAGAACCTTAAGTTAGGTTCAGGTTTCAAATTAGTCCCTTAAGTTTTTTTGTGACAAACTAGACCCTTAAGTTATTGTTCGGGTGACAAATTGGTCCCTTAAGTTATTAAAAATAATAAATTAAGGGTCTAATTTATTGGTCCCTTTGACAAATTAAGGGACCAATTTGTCACCCGAACATAACTTAAGGGTCTAGTTTGTCATAAAAAAACTTAAGGGACCAATTTGAAACCTGAACCTAACTTATGGGTCTAGTTTGTCACAAAAAAAACTTAAGGGACCAATTTGAACAAAACAAATAACTTAAGGGACCAAAAGGGTAATTTTGCCTATCTAAAATCATTTTCTAGGTCTCGGATAAAATATAAACATTTATATATTTACCGATATTGAAGAACAGTAAAAATCGGGGAGTTACAATTATATTTGAATTTAATGTCTATATCTCTTTTATTTATATATTTATATCTCTTTTATTTATATATTTATTTTTTAAATTTATTTTTTTTATTAATATATAAGATAGAATAGATAAATAGTTATCTAGATATACCAGATTCAAACATATTTTTCATACCCCGAAAGTCCTTTCTATTGTGCACCTCAAACTTGAATGGTAATAATTGAACACCTCATTGTTGTTTGCAAATCCAGATGAACGTCTAAAATCCGAAAGGTGATAGCGTTCACATCTATATGGACCAACATATCCCTTTGGTGTTGGATAACCAGAAACCACCAAATAATATTTACCTAATAAACAATAAATTATCATGTAAAATTGTTAATTTAATTGAAATATAAATAAATTGTAGCTATAAGAAACATACCTGGAGGTGGGTGTGGAAAATTCATGGTGGGAGTCGTGAGAGCATTTTCAAATACACGAGCATCATGTGCGGTTCCTTCCCATCCCGGTAATGCAAAAATAAAGCACATGTCCCAATCACAAACAGCCATTATATTTTGTGTTGGATGTCCCCTTCTTCCAATAAATTTTGGTTGTTCATTAGGAGAAACCACACATGCGATGTGTGACACCCTTTCTACCCGCATGTTATACAACATAAAAAGATAAATATAAATAAAATAAAAACTTACATTTACTGGATAAATCAAACCTTTATCCATGGGTAGAAAAGTCCCACATGAACGAGTTCACAAAAACGTGGAAAATAAAAAACCAAGTTAAAACAATGATAAACATAAAACATAAACAACCCAACCCCGATGTCATAATTCAGAGCTGGTACAACCGTTCCGGGAAATATCCTCGGAATACAACTGAACAAAACTAAATAGACAAAAGGTAAAAGCCCTAACTATGAGTGGTGGCTTCTCAGA
This sequence comes from Echinosophora koreensis, assembly GCA_035048595.1. Classification (NCBI taxonomy): domain Eukaryota; kingdom Viridiplantae; phylum Streptophyta; class Magnoliopsida; order Fabales; family Fabaceae; genus Echinosophora; species Echinosophora koreensis. The sequence continues at coordinate 2,097,684 of JAPCYP010000077.1, forward strand.
GTCACTCCTCTCCGGGCTGCTCGCCATCCTCTGCATAAAGCCAATCAGGCCAAACAAACAAACAAACAATAAATGAGGAGTAAGAATCGTGTAAACATATTCGGAAAGGAGATAGGAAGCAAGGTAAACAAACAAACATGGCAACATTATAACATACATCAGCATATACAAAACGTGTTATGCGGTGCAATGCAACACTACTCCGCTACTCCATTATGCATTTGGATCCAAAATAACTCAGGATGAACGACTTTGGAGTTACATATCCGTATTGGTCATAGAAGCACCAACACTGGCAGTTCACCAAACCTTGGGTGAACCCCATGGATAGCCAACACATCAAACCGTAGATGCCTCATCACAGGGGGGCCACGGTCACCAAACCATGGGTGACCTACCGTGGATGGCCAGATCACCGTACTCTCGGGCGATCTCCCCTATGTCAAACCTCCCCCATCAACAACTCCAATGCTCTATGCAAATGGCACAAAACCAAACAATCTCAACCACCTCCTTGCTCGGGCCATGCAGCTCACAAGACTTCAACATCAACATCAACGTAACCTTAGACCCAAACCGCGGGGTCAAGGCTCCCTTGGCCAATAAGCACCAAGGTTCAACTCAACATGCTTGGGTCAATAAGCACCTAAGACTTCAGCATCAACAACACCTTAGACCCAAACCGTGGGGTCAAGGTCCCCTTGGCCAATAAGCACCAAGGTACCACTTATCAACGTGCGGTCTCATCTTCTTAATCATCTTTAACTATCTTAGATCATCATTAACCTAGTTGTCTAATCTTTATCTTTGATTAATTATATCAACTTATCATTATTGGGGAAATGGGGTTTGAAGCCCCTTAAAGTCCTTTAATTCTGTTTCTGTCCAGGAGGGGTGAGCACGGTCGTGGTTAAACCCCAACACGGTCACGGTCGTGCTTCCTATTCGGCATGGTCGTGCTCAGCTGCACGGTCGTGCTTCTCTGTTGTACGGCCATGCTTAATGCGTGGCCATTTTCTAGAATTTAAACTGGGAGCATGGGCGTGCTCCCTATTCAGCATGGCCGTACTCAATGCACGACAGTACTGTTCTGGGCAGAGTCTCAAATCAGAATCTAACCAAATATTTTAGAGATTAATTCCCTTAAACTTAACACGTTTTTGAACCTAATTAACCAATTAATATTTAACAACAAAACCAACATCCAAACAGCCATATCTTAAACATCAAACAACATCATATCAACAATAATAATCATGGCATTAGCCTCATAGAACAACCACTAATGGCAACGAGACATATATCAAGGACATAACCAAACCAAACCAAACCGATCATGTTATCAAAATAGCCAATCAACCAGTATATTAAATCATGCATTCATACATAGTGAACCGGGGTTATGGGAACCCCTTTACCTTACACTGCCCCCACTGCCTATGGTTATACTACCCTTCTCCCCATACCTGGATTGAAGGCAGCTTCAACAACAATCCTAAACAGCAAACTGGTCATGAATCCTCAAGCGACTTACTCCGGTGCAAAGCCTTGGTTGATCAGAAACATAAATAATCAGTATCTCTCATTAAAACGAAAGGAAACTAACAAGGAAAAAAAAGAGACCATTACCTCTAAACCAACACAGACGCATTAAGCTTCCCAAACGGCTTCCAAAACTCCACTATTGGAATAGATGAAGAGGAAATAGGGAAGAAGGCTGCTCTGGCTGCACTAGGTGACAGCTGACGTCAGAAAATAGTGTTAAAACATAACCCTCGATTTCTGTGCCAACTATATAAAGGCTGCACTTGAGCACGAACGTGCTCACTCTTGAGCACGGTCGTGCTGGACTTAGCATCAGCAAGACGCGGTCGACACATTGAGCACGGGCGTGCTCACTGTTGAACACGGGCGTGCTCAACTTAAAATCAGAGACACGCTTCTGACTTTAAGCACGGCGTGCTGGCTAATGAGCACGGGCGTGCTCATCTACCAGAAAGGGAGTTTTAAGCCAAAAATCCCACCAAGCCCTCAACTAACAATTCTAACTTAACAAAACCAACTTAAGCAACCAAACAAGCTTTATAAAAGCACTTACGGAAAAGCAGGGTGTTACACGATGTGAGTACCATCAATTACTCCTATAGCATTCTTGAAATGGGAAATATAGCCAATCATTTCGAATTTTCATATGGACATCACGAAACCTAGGATCTCGTGGCTTGATGTATTCAAACGATAAACTAAGGCAAGCAACTAATACTATATGGAAATGCCTACTTATAGTCTCTCCTGAATGTTGAAATCTCTCCTGTATCGTCCTATTGCTCACTCCAGGTCCAATCATGTTTAGAAACATTGCAACCATTTCTTGAATCCCTATTCATTTAGTTCCTTTTAAACCATGTTCAACCAGTTCAGTGCAAAATTGATAAAATACATTACCTGTTTGTTGACTAGTTCTACGTGGCATTTTACATAAATATTTTATCGCACACACACTAATTAATGCACTGACCTCTTAATTCTCCTTTAGATCATCTTCTAAATGGAAAGTAAGGTAGATTCTTCATTTTCATCCTCCATATGTTCTTCATTCCAGTCATCCATTAATGAGTTAAACCTGTGAGTGTATGAAAATTCAAGTGAAAATAATAGATTTGTTATGCTTATGGTTAGTGTCACATTCTATCACATACTATGTGCTTGTGTACAAACTAAAATTGGAAACTAAAGAGGTTTCTCTTATACACTAATATTGACAATTGGCAATATTACCATTACATTGAATATTATTCCAGCAAGCGTAACACCCTATGTATCCCTTATAAACCAAACCTGTGCAAACCCCCCAACTAATATGAATTAATCATCTTAGTAGAAAAAACGCAGCTTTCTCCACCATATTCTTTTCATACATGATTAGGCTAATGTTTAGCTTGCAAGTATCTTTGCATTAAAGTTTCTAGTTTAGCCTAAGACAAAGCCTAATATAAAACCTATCCAACTAAGTTTTCATGAATGGCAATGGGTTATATGCAGCATGCTTCAGCCAATCCAAATATCCCTTCTCATTTCCTTTCACAGCTACAAACATTTCTCTTGCAGGCTTGAACATCATGAGTTGACAACATCGAGAATGCCAATCAACATCACTTGTAATAGCCTCCATTTGTTGAAGTTCAGCCATCACTTAACCAATGGATGTACCAGAACCTATGAGTGCATTTGTAGCAATTGAGCGTGACTCTGATGCAGATGAAATTCTACTTATTGCATCAGCTATTTTTCTGGAGTCAGGAACTTTTACATTTTTCTTGGTTTTATTTCTTTCACAAGGTGTAGCTGATCTCTTCCTTTTCCCTATGCTCATTTCGCCACTATTTCCATGGGAAGTGTTTAAGTTCATATTTCGCACTCCAACACTTACTCCAACACTATCAGCTAGAATTTCTTTACTATCCCCTGATCCTTCTTCAAGATCTATGCAAGAATTGTCAAGGGATGGGCGGTACACATCATCATTCTCATCTATGCCATTAGGTAATATCCCAGAAGAGGGTGCCCATGCATATTTTCCAGTAGCCACCACATTATTGAATAGAATAGTTAATTCTTTAGAAAAGGGAAACCCTTTATCTTTGTATTTTCCTTAATGTGGATTTTCCTGCATCTTTACAACTAATCAACATTATACATTATACAAAATAAATCTAAGACTTATAACTTCATATTAAAAACTCCATACCAATAGTTTTTTCTCCCACCAATCTTCCCTAGCATCTACAGTATTTGTTGTATAATCCCATCCTATGCCTGTCTCTTTAGAAAACAACTTGTACCATGTTGACCATTCTTTCCTAAGATTATCCCACTTGTTTCTGAATTGGGGCTTATCATATTGCTTTCCAGTTTTCTCATTAAATTCAGATATGATGGCTTTCCACCCTTTCTTTGTAAAGGTACTTCCACTGCGTTCCCCTTTATACACTTGATCCAAGCATGCTTTGATAAAACACTCAGTTGTCCTTGAATCCCATGTAGCCCTGCTGTTACTCATGATTCTATTACAAAAAAAATGTCACAATGAAAAAATAAAGCATGCTTGTTGGTTCAACAAATATAATACCGTGATAGCTACTAAAAAAAGAGAGAGAATGAAACTAAACCAAACCATGCTATTAATGAAAGATTGAAGCTAAGTTTGAAGCAAATCACTCCATTTGCTGTTATTGTTAGTGAAAGATTGCTACCACTACTTCAAGTGAAACACACTCATCCATATAATAATATTTTATGCACTTTCATGCACTTTTGGGTATTTGCTGGGAACTTGCACCAATCTTAGCTAGCACAAATCAAATTACCAATAACTAGTGGTAGAAACTATTATGTTTCATTTTTTTTCAACATCTTTTTTTTTTTTTTTCTTCATTAGAATAAACCAAACCAGCAAGAATATATATGGAGACAAATTGATGCCTTTTATTAGTCTCTTTGGTTACCATTTGATTGCACAACAGCCAAAGAAAACAGGGGAAAATAAAAAAGAGAATAAATAGAAAGAAAATAGAGATGACCTATGGGGAGATAACAAAGGAAAATAAATAAAGAGAATAAACAGAAAGGGAGACCATAGATCAGAGAATAAATAGAGAATAAAATAAATACTGGAGCATTCTCATACCTGAAACTTGAAGGGACCACAATGGATCTAGATGGAATAATAGGTTGGGGATGGGACCAATACCGTATATGATCAGATAGCAGCTCTTCCTGTGTTTCTTCTCCAAGAGCAGAGGTGGGTTTGAATATAAAAGGGCATATCTGGTGGAAGTTTGATGAGAGTAGTTATTGAAATTAATTAGAGGCAATAAATCACCAACGGTTGGAATAAGGGGTAGTAAAGTCTCTGACAAATATTGCTCAAATTTAAAACCTTCAATAAATTTGGGAACATATGTTTCAGAACTAAAAGCATCCATCAGGATGCTTTGCCTCCAACCTATGTTTTGATCATAATTACGTTGAGTTGAGGAGCTGCCAAACATCACACCAATATTGCAAAAGCACCTTCAGTGACATTCAACACATGTTTGGAGCCCCAAAATGGTTATCCAAACATGCTCTAAGATGTTTGTGATTGAATATAATTATGGTTCATATATTGACGATGATACAATATTTTGATCTGTGGGGCTTATAATTATTTGTAAGTGTAAAATTATGTGATTGTAGTAAGTGCCCTAGAACTAGTGTAACAAATTGATTTTCCACTATATTAAAATAATATAGTGATGTTAATTGGAGTTATTCATGTGAGAATAAATCTAGAAGTGATTTTATTTTATCCTCAGTGGAGGTGTTGTCACTTAGAATTCATCTAAGCAGGCCTGTATATCCCAATATACTTTAGAGGTCGAGTTTATTACCCATGACTTGGTATCATGTGACTAACTGACTAAGAAATATCTTAGCAAATATATGTGAAGTAGCTACTAAATGATGAGGTTATAACCAATATATTGCGAGGTCAAGAAAATTGAATTTGACCGATTTTCTCACAAAAAGCAAAACTTTGCGAATGAAGCAACGATGAGAATGAGACTTAAGCCAATTTGAAATTACTAGTGATGGTAACCCAACTTTTATGAGTGGAGATTCATTGAAAAATGTTCATATGGGTAATAACAAGCCACTTGTTAATCCTGCCAGCACATTGCTTGTTTGTCCTTTCCTATGGTGTAAAAAGCATGAGAAGTGCTAGAGCTGTATTTTGAGAGGATAAGCTTAAAAGCTTTAAAGTGCAGTATACACATGATGAAATCACCTATATGAGTGTGGAATGGGGCCGCTCCTATGAGATGATGTCTTAGTCTCTAGAGCACTTATGAACATTCAGGCACATGTATGGCCGAAAAGCGCAACACAACACATCAAGAGAAATATGGGGTGTAAATGTGATCAAGTGGAATTCTAATTTACACGAAAAATGTTTTGGCTCATAGAAGTTTAACTTCACTAATTACAATGTAAATTAAAGTCCTACTTATATAGGTGTGGTTCATAGTCCAGAAGACACTAGATTCGAAGCATTTACATTCATGGTGTAACCCAGATTTTTTGACAAAATTTATTTATTTTATTATTTTAAATTCTTTTTAAATATGTGGGGGAATGTTGTAAAAATAATATTTTTAAATTTCAAAAGAATTATTGTAAACTTATTTGAAAATTTATTATTATTATTTAAAAGTATTTTTAATTATTTTAAAGTCATATATTTGGATAGGTTTGACCTTTTCTTTTGTTTTAAAAGTTCAAAGTAGTCAGAGCACGTTCATATAGTTTGTTGAACCTATTTCCTACGTGTATCCTATTATTATGCTAACAAATTCTCCTTTTGATGTGCATGTTCACTTTTTGATAAGCTTTATCATGTTCTTCAACTTGTACAAAATGGTTTGGATACGGCTAACAAATTTTGATTGACGTTAAAAACATTGTTTCCTCTAATATCGCTAGCATATTTTGGTTTAACATTAATATTGTTTGCGTTGCAGTTACTAGCCTCTATATCAGATGAAAACGTAGCTTCATGGTTTTAAGATGTAACTTTCTACTGCGTGTTTTGAACAGAAAAAATGTAACAAAACTTCTACTCTTTCCTCTCTTTCTGGGTTAATATCTCTTACTAGTTCTTGATAGCCTTGACTTTAGCCAAGAGGAGCCTGCTGTATCCTGGAGGATTTTTGACTATACCGAAATAATCCTTGAGGACAGTGCTTTGCACGCCTCAGTCTAAGTTACTTTGATTTGTAACTGTCTCAGGTCAATATTTACAACATACACCACATGAGCCCTTGAAATTTATTATATTGACTCCTAAAATCCGCGTGGAGAGCTGATGAGATGACAAGGCAACTTAAACACTCAATCCATACTTTTGAGAATGCATCACACTCAAAGAAAATGTGGTTAGTTATCTCAGTTGTTGCAAGCAATCAGCCTTCACACCTAGACAAGAATCTCTGCAAGACCGGGAAAGAACTTTAGTTCTCCCGTCATGCTCATATCAAATTATTTTTGCAACCACTTTGAGAATTCTTTACATAAAGATTCATTAGTAGCTCCAAATATAATATCATCAACATAAATGTGAACTACAATAAAATAAGCGTTGAAAGATTTATGAAACAAGGTAGTATCTACTTTGCCTCTACAGAATTCATTCTTAATTAAGAATGAATTGAGCCTTTGATCATATGGCTCTAGGAGTCCGATTAAGATCATATAAGGCTTTTCTAAGCTTATAAACACTCTCCGGATGAGTTCGATCTTCAAAACTCGATGATAACAATACACACAATTCCTCTTTAATTATACCTTTTAAAAATGCATTTTTAATATCAATTTGATAAGTTCAATATCATGATGTGCAACAAATGAAAGCAATATAAGTATAGCTTCTAATCCAACAACAAGTGCAAAAGTTTTATTGAAGTCTATAACTTCTTTTGAGTAGCTTTGGGCATCTAACATTGCCTTGTTTCTCACTTCCTTACCATTTTCATCCAGCTTCTTCTTGAATATTAATTTTGTGTCGATGATGGACATATCTTCCGATAAAGGAACCAATGTCCAAACATCACTTCTTTTGAACTGGTTGAGCTCTTCTTGCATAGCTAGGATCCAACCTTCGTCCATAAAAGCCTCACCAATCGTCTTTGGTTCCAACTCAAAGATGAAAGTTGTGTCAGCTTGATCCCTAAAGATTGATCTAGTTCTGACTTTATCACTAGGATTAGCAATTATTAGGTCTTCAAGATGGTAAGTTTTGAAGTGCTAGCTTCTTTGCACATCTTTTGTCTATAGTGATATGGATAAATTGCTTTCTTGAGGTCGATCATCCAATGATCTTTCGTCTTTCATGTTGGACCTTTGCTTTGAAAATTGAGATTGATTTCTACAAAAGATTTGTCCACCTTTGACAATTCCTTATTAGGCTTTTTACTATTAAATTTAACATGGATAGAATCTTCCACAGTCTATGGACTTCAAAGGCTTTTGAGGTTTCAGAATATCCTAACAGTATTTCATCATCTACTCTAGCGTCAAACTTACCATGTTGATTTTCAGTATTAAGTATGAAACATTGACATCCAAAAGGTGTTAACAATGTAGAAAGGTGTTAACAATGTATTTAGTATTTAGTATTCTGTTATGAATGTAGCAAGCAGTGTTAACACCTCAACCCAAAAGTGTCTCGATACGAAATTATCATTGAACATTGTCCTAGCCATCTGTTGAAGAGATCGATTCTTTCTCTTAACCACACTATTTTGTTATGGTTTCTAAGTGCCGAGAAATTACGAAGAATACTACTCTCTTCACATAACAGTTGGAATTACTCATTTTCAAACTCTCATCCATGATCACTTCGAATAGAGTTGATACAAATGCCTTTCTCATTCTATACATGTTTACAGAATACAGAAAAGACCTTAAAGACTCATCCTTTTGAGTAAGGAACATCACCCATGTCCATCTAGTATAATCTGTTAAGTCACAAAGCGTCTGACTCACACTACAGTTAGTCCGTGTGTATTTTGATGAACCCAAATATTAAGCAAATGATTTTAATTGAACTGAGTATTGCTAATCATCTACTTGATATGCCTAGAAAGAAAAAATAATCTTAGCAGATCAACTCAACTAAAGTATCAAAGCATAGTGTATGCGTCTGATATCTGGAAGCTTAATGCTCGATGAAGAGTAATGCGTCTGAAGAGAAATTCAAGCTATGAAGCACTAAGGCCAACATATTATCTCAGACTTCATGTCCTTGGAGAAAGTAACTAGGAGCAAGAAGGCAAAATGCTACTCGAAATCTAGCATCCTCAAGATTGAAAGATGAAGAAAGTGCATCAGCTAATCAATAAGTTGTTCATGAGAAGACTATGTCAAAGAATGAAGAGTTATCTACTCAAGATCTCCATAACGTCTCTCAGATTGAAAGATCAAGAAAAATATCTAAAGCTATACTCTGATCAAATACTCTTCAAAGCAACAAAGAGTACAAACACAATCTTATGAAGAAAGTTGAAAGAAGAAAGATCAAGATTACAGACTCAATCTTCAATAAAGACTCACATCAAGAAGCGTCTGATTATTCATAGGATGTGTCTAGACTTCTGACAGAATCAAGATTTTCACTCATGTCAGAATGACTCAAAAGACCTGAAGAATATTCAAGTTCATATCTCTAGATTGGAAGACGTGAAGTATTGAAGTATTGGAATTACATTTTATCTCTTGTGATTGAAGCAACGTTCAAAAAGAGAAAATGCTTTTCGAAGAAATTACTTGGAATCAGGATGGAAGTATTTCATTGAAGAAAGGAATTAAATTATTAGTATATTACTTTATTCCTTGTATCGAGTACAAAAAAGAAGAAAAGACAAAGGGCAATGCTGCAAAACATCTCTTATGCAATAAAGAGAAAAACACCTTTATCTGAGCTTTTCTAAGTGTTGTACAAATAAGGAAAGAAAGGCTGCCCGAGTAAAGAAAGCATATCTGCTATGCTCTGCAGTCAACAAAGGACTTCCAACGTTCTCAAACATTAATGACCAAGTTAGAACGACTATTGTTTGTCCAGAAGACAAAGAAGATGAACCTTGACCATATTCCAACAGATATATTATGGTCAAGTATAAATAGAAGAAGTCGAAGACCTGAAGCATGATGAGACATAGAGAAAATAAAAAAGCTGAGACACAATATTCAAGTGACATATACAATCTTAAGAGAAAGAGCATTATTACTGAAGTTACTTAAGCTGATAGCTCTCATCACTCTCATCATCTTCTTGCAAAATTACAAATCATCTAGAGAATAACTCGTTTGCAACTCACCAGATCTTAAATTTGTATTAACTCTCTGAAGTATTATTTGGTTGAATTGCTATAGTAACATTGAAGCTGTGCTTCAAACAAACCTTCAATCTCCCTGAGCCTGAAGTGGCTTGTTTCAAGAATACTTGTTGAGCCTGAAGAGGTAGGTGTGCAAATAACACTTATGTTTGAGCCTGGAGAGGCTAGGTGTGCAAATAATACTCGTCTGTAACCTTGATCAGTTATAGTGTTAAAACTTGGTGAAGCCAAGGACTGGATGTAACCCAAAGGTTGTGGGTGAACCAGGATAAATCTCTGGGTACTCTCTTCCCTAAACTCTTTACTTTACTTACAAGTTATTTATCTGTTGTTACTAATTATATAGGGAGTGTTTATAGTTATCTCTTTTAATTCAACTTGCTAAAACAGGCCTCTGTATTAAAGCATCTTATGTGCACTGAATTTTGTTTTGTGCTTGAAAACTCTAATTTGCGAAAACATTATTCAACCTCCATCTAGTGTTGTTTTGTGCCATTTCACAATCGCCCACAATGACTAGCCCATACTTCTTTCAACCTTCAGAAGCAGTCCTTGTTGGACCAAACAAATCACATTGTAGCAATTCCAGTGACTTAGAGGTGCAAAAAATGTTCTTTGAATCAAAATAACTCTTAACTTGTTAACTTGTTTCCCCTTTTGACAGGCATCATAGAGAACATCAGACATGTATGCAATATTTGGTAATCCTCTCACAATGTTTTGCTTATTTAGCTTTGAGATTAACTTCAAGCTTGCATGACCAAGTCTCTTGTGCCAAATTTGTGACACCCTTCTACCCCGTACGTTAATATAAAACATTTATTTAAAAGAGGTAATATAAAAACATGCGTTTTACTGAATAATTAAAACATTTGTCCATGGGTAGAAAAGTCCCACATGAACGAGTTCACAACGCGGAAAAATTAAAGCAAGTCAAAGTAAATAAAATATAACAAATAAACAACCCAACCCTGATGTCACAACTCAGAGCTGGTATAATCGTTCAAGAAAACATATCCTCAGAATACAACTAAAACAAACTAACTAAACACAAGAATAGGCTCTAACTATAAGTGGCGGCTCTTCGGAGTCACTCCTCTCTTGGCTGCTCATCATCCTCTACAAATGGCCAATCAGGCCCCACAACAACAAGAAAAACGGGGAGTAAGAATCATAGAAACATATATAGCAAGGAGATAGGAAGTAAAGTAAACAAACAGTATGGCAACAACTAGCATACAACATCATAATAACATCACAACATTCATCATCATCATCATCATCATTGTGATAACAAGTATGATGTAGTGCAATGCAACACTACTTCACAACTTCAACAATGCATGTGGATCCAACTAACTCAGGATGGATGACTTCGGAGTTAAATATCCACATTGAGAATCTACTCAACGCCGGAGAATCTACTCCTTGGATAATCAACGCATCAAACCAACGAATGCCTCGTCATGGGGGCACACGGAGAATCTAATCCTACCGTGGATGGCCAGATCGCCGTACTCTAGGACGACCTCTCTTATGTTGATCATTCCCCAACAACAACAACTCCAATGCTCTATGCATATGGCACAACAACAAACAATGGCAATCACCACCACCTTAGCTCCAACGAAATCAACCGAAGTCAAAAGCGGATCTACCGTAGCGGAATCTACCGCAAAACCTTTAACCAGTGGAATCTACCGCAACACCTTTAACCCAACCGGGTCAAGGCTCCCTTGGGGCAAACTCTCGGCTACCATGGTACAACGTCAACATCTCCTCGACCAATAGGCATCGAGGGCACTTTGGCCAATAAGCACCAAAGTTACCAACATGCGATAACCCAACAGATACCGGCTTGACTAACTCAACATCTCACCATCTCATCTTCTTGATCATCTTTGTTAACCATTAACCGAGTTATCTAATCCATCACATTAATTGATTGTGTTATCTCATCATCGTTGGGGAATTGGGGTTAGAAACCCCTTAAAGGTTCTTAATTCCATCTCTGGTCCGTAAGGGAGCATGGGCGTGCTGATCCCTTGCACGGTCGTGCTGGTCACATAAGTGAAGCACGGTTGTGCTTTCTATTGGGCACGACCGTGCTCTTTGTCCTGCACGGCCGTGCTTATTGCGCGGCCATTTTCCAGAATTCAAACTGGGAGCATGGTCATACTCCCTATTCAGCACGGTCGTGCTCAATGCACGACTGTACTATTCTGGGCAGAACCTGTGTCCAAGGCCTTAACCAATTTTTAGGGTTAATTAGTCTTTTAAACCTAACACATTTTTAAGCCTAATTAACCAGTTAATGTTTTAAACATTTAACCATCAACTCAACATTCATAGCATAAACTATACAGCCAACTTAACATCAACAACCAATAACATATTAATAACAACGGCTAACAAATCCGCATCATGCTCATATTCAACATAAATTAATCCTCAAAACAAGGAGCATATAACATATCATCATAAACCAACCAAAAAATATACATCATCAACATAGTCTTTAAATCATACAATAAGCATACATCAATGGGTTTATGTGAACCCTTTTACTTTACTCTAACCCCAAGCCTATGAGTACACTACCCTTCTCCCCATACCTGGATTGAAGGTAGCTCTAATAACGGTCCTAACAGTAAAATGGTCCCAAATCCTCAAACGGCTTACACCGGTACTAAGCCTTGGATCAACAGAACACACAAACAATTAGTTCCCATTTCAACATTATGAAAGGAAACCGCGAAAAGGAAAACCTTACCTATATATATCAGGCACAGATGAAGTAAACTCCCTAAGATGTCTCTAATACTCAAAGAACTGACTGAGTGTGAAGAGAAAGGGAGGAGGAACAGTTCTAGCCGCAATAGGGTGGCTGCTGCTACCAGAAATAGGGTTAAAACGTAACCCTCAAATTCTGTGCCAAGAATATATAGGCCACACTTGAGCACGGTTGTGCTCTTCATCAAGCGCGATTGTGCTGGACTTAGCGTCAGCGAGATGCGATCCGCACATTGAGCATGGGCGTGCTCAACTTAAAAACTGAAACACGCTTCAGTCTTTAAGCACGGGTGTGCTGGCTAATGAGCACAGGCGTGCTCATCCACCAGAAAGGGACTTTTGAACTAAAAATTCCACTAAGCCCTTAACCAACTAAGCAACTTATAAAAAGCACTTAACAAAAAAGCAAGGTGTTACAAAATCCATTATTCATCTTTGATAGACACCAAACAATATACATTTTGATTTGAGAGGTCATGAATGTCATTTTTATAAAGATTGTTTTGCCTTTTAGTAGTTGATAGAATTGGTCCGTCAATGTTCTTTACTATACATTCACCTTTATTGAAGGAAAAATAGGATCCATTATCGCACAATTGACTTATGCTGAGCAAGTAACATTTAATACTTCAAACAGTAATACATTATCTACCTAAGGGAAGGGATGCTTACTAATCCTACCAATCCTTATTTTTTTACCTTTCTAGTTTCCACTAAAAGTGACCAAACCGCGATCTTTGGATCGTAGGTCTTGGAATAGACCTTTCTCCTATCAAGTGTCATGAGCATCCACTGTCCCTGTACTATAACTAGAGTTTTCTTCCTGCTGTCAAGCATATCTGGGACAAGGATTATTATATTCTTAGGTACCCAAATACACTTGGGTCCTTGTTTGTTAGTTTGTAAGGATCGTTCATTCCTCACCTTCCTTTATGAAAATATTTGGTACCAACATGTCCAATTTTACCTCAAATACTACAATATACATGAAAGCTAATACATTGTGAGAGACATCTTGTTTCTCTTTATCATAGCCTAATCTAGATTTATCATGGGGATGTTGGGGTTTTCATGAGATTATCCTCTTCTAAAATCAAATCTCAAGGCGGAAGAAAACCTTATCCATGGATCGCGCATTACAAACATGAATCACATAGGGCTTTAGCATTTACCTCTTGAAGCGTGCTTTTACTTTCTTGATCACCAGTGCCACGAAGGGGTAGCACCTCTACTCAGTCCACGTGAGCAAATGGGCGTCGGAGCAAAGCGTCATGTGCTAGCTGACGGCTACGGGGAGGCATGGTTAGCCAGACCTAGGTTAGAGGGGAGAGCACTTCTATTTATAAGTTGGCAGCTCCCATTAACCTAACTACTTATCCTATTGGGCTTTGTACACTACAAGCCCAATTGCCCTTATATTAATTAAATCATATTTAATTAATATAACTGCTCCGCATTTGCTCTATGCGTGTGACGCTATAGGCTCCCACTAAGTTGGCAATAATATTAAATATTATAATAATATCAAATATTAATTATAATATTAAATATTATAAATAATGAGCGGCACTAGCAATGCATCATTACTACCCAATTAGCGAGAGTATCGGTGATCCAATTTTAGCTTTACCGCGACCAAAATTTACTGTGCAGTAAATGTCCCTTCGTCCATATGTCTTAATTGAACACAAGGCATAAGAGTGTCATCCTTGTTATATTCAATTATTTATTCCTCGATCCCCGAGAAGACGTGTAATCACAAACGGGCCCAATATCACATATTGACCTAATTCCACGTGGCCACGCATATTTCACGTTTCACTCTATCGAGGGGCCCAAGACATTACCCCTGTTATGTAGGAGGGACGAATCCTGTCTAAATCACTCACACTCCTCAACATGATTTATTGCAGGCCCAATAACTACCTTTATGATCACCCTGTTACGAGTGATGTTTGATAGCATTAAAGCCTACAACTCCTCATGTAGGAATCGTAGTGACTTCAAGTCGAAGGACTACTTCACTGTGGTCGCCATAAGAATACTTATGACACTTACATAACTATTATGAAGTATTCTCATAGTGGGTCATCCGGTATAAATATTACTCCTAATATTTATACCTGTGTGCCGACTTGATATCACATATCCATGACCCGTGAGATTTGGTCATCGGTCTACTCACACAATAGTCTCTATATATTATTGTCGTGCTAATTAACAATAATACTCGACTACGGATATTTAAGAATAGCGTTCTATTATTCAATGAGGTCTCACGATTAAGTCACATACTTAATATCTCATTGAATGAACTGCCTATTCTAAGGACTTTATTATGCTATAAACTAATAACATAATAAATGAATGCCTTATTCATATATCAAATATATGATGAAATTCATGATACAAATAATGATCTATTCAAAATAGATTGGCCTCTAGGGCTTACACCAACAGGGGAGATCTAGAATATCTCAGGTCAAGCACAACTTCTCTAATCCGTCCACAAACTTATATATACTCTTAGTTAGATCTACAATTTCTTGTTTATGTCTTTCAACTTCACAAGATGAAGCGAACTCACAGATGACTTTGGAATGACCAGTCAGACTATCTGTTGGAACCAAAAATAAGATTTTGGTCGAATAAGGAAATTCTGACATACAAAAGGATAAGTTGCCCAAACAAATGCATGAGAAAATGGTTAAGTATGAGGAGAGGCATTCCGATGGAGACTTGCTTGAACATAATGTCGAAATGAGGTGATGTCAGAATAAAAGTAAGTGGAAGCTAGGAGGTTTCCATGCCAGTGCTAAAAGTGTGCATATTGAGAAGGTTAAGAGTGAGGTAAAAGAAGATTTATTAGTAGAGCAACCCTTAAATAATTCTAAACATAATGATGTTTACTTGCCTACTAATATTTCTACTATACCTATGTGCATTGAACCTATTTTGAAAATTAAAAAGAAAGCAATGCACATCCATCAAGGTTCCCATTCATTGAGAAAACTAAAACACATATTAAATATCTTTCTAACCATCTCTCTCAATAATGGACTAACTTCACCACATAACTTTCAAGTGATTACGACTCATGGCAAATATTTGAAAGGGTTGTTGGCAAAACTTGTTTTTAAAAGGATGGTTTTTGACCCGGGAGGATGGGTTGAGAATTACAACGATAATAAGGGAGTTTCCTTCTCGAATAAGGGAGTTTTCTTCCCAAAACCTTTCTTTTCTTTTTACAAACTTTATGAAAGAATAAACATAAACATCTTCTCTTTAATGTAGGGCTTAAAATTCGGGTCGAATTTTCTTCAAGAAGGAGCGGATGATATGAACATGGATTCACAAAGCAAAGGACCAAGCATTGAAGACTTACATGAACCCATGACAAGGTCAAAGCTAAGAAAAGTCCAAAATACTCTAAAGAAGAGTCCAAGATACCTAATTAGGGATAGGGCCTAGGACCTTTGTATAGATTAGACTTCATATAATAAATATAGGAACTATGATCATGTATAGCTAGACTTCATGTAATAGAAGTGCTTAATTCATAAAAGCACTTAAGACTAGTTTAGGAATTAGGCCTATTAGGCTATAAGCATAAGAGTAGGAAGCTTTGGGCCAAAATCAAGCCCACACTTGGGAATTATAGGAAGAGGGCTGCACCTTGTAATTAGAGGATGAGGAGCATCTTGCCTCATCTATAAATAGGCTCTCTTGTAACTCATTTGGACAAGTTTGAATACATTTGAGTTTTCTCACACTTGAGATTTCTAGAGAGAGTTGAGAGTTCTCCTCTTCTTGGTTCATGAGTTGAACCTTTGGATCTTATCTTGAATATCCTTATTCAAGTGTTGAATCTTCCCTCGGCTTATCAATTCAATCTTCTTCTCAAAGATGATTCAATTGTGGCACCTTCCCCTTCATCTTCTTCCTATTCCATTTTCTACTTTCTTTCTTTAATTTTCTGCACTTTAATTTCTGCACTTTTATTCTTGTTCTTATCATTTCAATTCATCTGTAATTGTGCTCTTCTACTCCTTTTTGTTTCTCTTGATTCTCGCTTGAGAATCAAGCTTCATTCTATTGTTCTAGTTTGTGTTTGATCTAGAATTCTTAGCACTTGAAATCAAAGAAAGATCCTAAAATGTTAGTGATCTATATCCTAGATCACATCAGATATGGGCATCTATAGCTATCCTCGCCCTCTCAATATGCAACCCACCACTCGTCAAGATCATGGTAGACAATATCTGTGACACCCTCTACCCCTCATGTATTCATAAAGCATAAAAGATATAAAAGAAAGGAAAACATGCATATTATATCATAATAATAAAAACTGGGCCGAGGTTGCCGTATTGTAACATAACTTCAAACGTGGAAAAACCAAAACATGTTTATAAAAAGAAAACATAACATAACTGATACATAAACGAAACCCAACCCCGATGTCACATTACAGAGCTGGTATAACCATAATCCGAAACACCTCGGATAAACAACATAACTAAACAAATTCTAAACTACGAGTAGCGGCTCCTCAGAGTCACTCATCAGCAAGCTGCTCACCGTCCTCTGCATAACCAAAACGATACATGCAAAGTAAACAACAAAAGACGAAGGAGTAAGAAACATATATATCAACATAATGGCATGGAAGCAGTTAGTAAGATGATCATGCATCATATAAACATAGCATATCAAACATCATAACATCATCCAACGTATTACATTCATATCATATCCATCATATAAACAATGTATGCTATGTGATGCAGCACTACTCCACTAATCCACTATGCACTTGGATCCAATCTACCTCAGAATGTCAACTTTGGAGTTACATATCCATATTGGCCAATAAGCACCAACGCCGGGGCAATCCATCAAATCATGGGTGGACCCCTAGGATAGCCGACGCACCTTACTCTCGGATGCACACTACGGGGGGCCAGATCACGGAGATCACCGCGGACGGCCAGACCGCCTTACTCTCGGATGACCTCCCCTATGTTGAACATCCCCCACTAACATCTCCGATGCATGAATGCATGAGCAACACAAACACACAACAACAATCACCACCTCCGCTTGGGCCACTTGGCTACCCAAGTTTTATCATCATCAACACCTCGACCACTTAGCTATCGAGGCTCAACGTCATCTTTAATCTTTAATCTTTTAACACTCTAGCCAATAAGCAGCAAAGCTCAACACCTCGACGACTAGGCTATCGATGCCCCCTTGGCCACTCGGCTACCAAGTTACAACATTAACAATAACACCTCGACCACTCGGCTATCGAGGCCCCCATGGCCACTTGACTGCCGAGGTACAACATTAACAACAACACCTCGACCACTCGGCTATCGAGGCCCATTTGGCCACTCGGCTACCAAGGTACAACATCATCTTTTCACTTTAATTATTAACACTCTGGCCGATCAGCTCTAGAGCTCAACACCTTGACCATTAAGCATCAAGGCCCTCTTGGCCACTCGGCTACCAAGGTACATTATTATCTTTAAGTTGTCTAACTTGTCTTTACTTCTTTTGGTGTCTTCTTTCATTATTAGGAACAACTGGGGTGAACCACCCCTGTTCTGCTTTTTGCATTCTGTTCTGGGCAGGTGAGCACGGGCGTGCTCAACCTCAGTACGGGCATGCTGAACTCTAAGTTAACAAGCACGGTCGTGCTCGTTGGAGCATGGCTGTACTGATCTGGGCAGAAAGGGTTGGAAACCCTTACTATGTTTTCTAGGGCATTCAAAGATCAAACCTATTAGATTAAACTACACCATCAATCCTCAGTTTCATTATTCTTAATTAATTTCCATGTCTTATCATTATGGGGAATTAATCCTTTAATTCAAGCTTCATTATTAACGTCCCTAAAACACTCACTCCTAGGGTCTTTAACTAAACCTTTAAACATAACCTTGTCTCTCATACTATATTCATGTCTTATGAACAAACTGGGAAAATATCCCATAATTCTCTTTCATAATTGTTAACATATTTTAAAGTCTTAACATCATTAATAAGCCCTATTAATTGGTTAGAGTCTTATTAACATTATTGTTGGCATTAACATCCTCAACAAGTAAACACTCATTCATAGCACGACATCATCATCATCATAACAGCATCGTCATCATCATGAACATTCATTCATAACATCACCAGTCCAAACATAATCATGGCATGAACCTCATTATCAATTATAACAACAATAGGCATACCAATCGTCAACCACAAATCACTAAAAGGCATATCAATCTTCCATTAAGCATATATCATCATAAACATGATAGCAAACAAATAAACAATTAACAAACAACAGGGTCATGGGTTAACACTTCATCTTAAACTGCCCCCAACGCCTACATGTTAATACTATTCCTTCTCCCCATACCTGGTATGAAGATTTCCACTACGACAACGCAAGCAAACTATCATCGTTCCCTCGAGCGGCTCGACGATTTCCTCAAGCCTCGGTCATACATGAAATGGATAATCAATTAATCTCCAATTTAAGAAAAGGGAAAAGAGATTAAAGAGAGGGATACCCAATTTACCTTTAGAGACACTAGCGCGCATGACTTCTCTCCCAAACAGACTCACAAACTCCAAGGACTTCAAAAGGTTCAAAGGAAAGGAAAGGGAAGAGGTTTTAGTCACACTAGGATTGCCCAGAGTGCCAAAACAGGATTTTGCTCACAAACCTGACGAAACTGTTCTATTTTTGACTATGTGACCTGAGCACGGCCATGCTTAATTCCTGAGCATGGGGCGTACAAATATTGCAGTACGAGGTTAACTAGACGATTGAGTTGGCCAAAACACATAAAATAAGACTTGTATATAATTCTCTTTGCTTTCCAACGCAACAAAGATCACCTTAATCAGACATCTAGAACTCAAGATATGGCCAAAATGGTGAAATAGGTTACTAGGACTCTAAAAGGATTAAACCTTTCGAAGGCTAAACGTCCCCAAACATAAACTTAGACATCAAAAACAAACATAACAAGCATATACACACATATAACATATATAAAGAAATTAAGCTTATTTACAAAAAAATTCCACCCCCTTTATAAAAAATTTCGTCCTCGAAATTTCTATCACCTTGGTCTCATCACTCTACCAACCCTTTTTGCCTACTTTGTGCCACTCTCATCTCTTTCCTGGATCATTCTCACTTACTCTGTGGTTTCCTTCACTATCTCAGGTCCTAGCACAACATCCTCGCCGGGTTCATCCTAACACAAAGGTGTTCTATCTTAACCTTTTGGCACACTAAGCACGCTTAAACAAATTCAATCACATCCTTTTTCATCCTAGACCACCAAAACATACGTTTTATGTCCTGATACACCTTAGTGGCACCTGGGTGCACACTCAGTCCATTCCTATGTCCTTTCTTCAAGGATCAACTTCCTAAGCTCCGGAACATCTGGTATGCAAACTTTATTTTGAAACCTCAAGACTTCGTCACTTCCTTCCTTAAACTAAGGTCTCTACCTTGAGCAAGCAGCTCTTTTTGGACTTAAGAGGTAAACATCTATCATCTGACCTTCTCTAATATTATCCATCAAACTGTTTGTAACCTCCAAAGTTCCAAGCCCTCTTAGGGGTAACTTCTCATGCTAAGCTCAGGTCTCTAAAACTCCTCGATCAAAACCATCTCCCTAACCATCAAAGCTGATACATGCAAGGTTTTTCTACTTAAGGCATCTACCACTATATTGGTTTTTCCTGGCGGTAGGTCAACTCAAAATCATAATTCTTAAGGAATTCCATCCATCTATGTTGCCTCATATCGAGCTCCTTCCGGTCAAATTTAAATTCTTATGATCATTGAAAACCTCAAACTTACCTCCATGAATGAAACGCCTCCAAATCTTTAGGGTAGACACTATGGCTCCTAATTCCATTAACCTTTTCTTTAAGGTTTCGAAACTTTCCTCACACTTAGGTAAAACACAAGCTCCTATTGACTGGTCCACAAGATCATCAATCCTAAGGAGGGGATACCTATTCTTAAGGTCACTCTCTTGAGTTGCCGATAACCGATACACAACCTCTTGCCGCTATCCTTCTTCTTCCCAACAACACCAGCGCTCTTCATGAACCAGTTCCTCCAACTATTTCTTCAACTCAGCTAGTTCTAGATGAAACATTCTATAAGGTGTTATGGATACAGGTCCTGCTCCCAGCACTAAGTCTATGGTAAACTCAACATCTCTCTCAGGGTAGTACATAAACATTCCCTGGAAACACTCCAGGGAACTCTCGCACAACAGACACACTTCCAACATCAGGCTTGCTCGCTACTTCCAGGGAAGATAACATTATGTAGACTTGGGCCTCTTCTTTCGTAGAAGCCTTAACTTGATCGGCAGAGAGAAATCTCGGATCCTTGGACACCACAGGAGTTCCAAGAACTTTGGTTTTATCGAAGTAGATTAAGAGAACATGGTTGGAAGATAACCAGTTCATTTCAAGAATAACATCGAGCGATTTTAAAAGGTAATCGCACAAGATCAGCTGCAAAGTTCTTATTATCAAATGATAATAGAACAGCCTTCCTAAACACAAGAAACACTCAGAGGCTTCTTGGATCATTCAAGACAAACCACCAAATGCAGCAACTCAAACAAAAACGAAGCTATAGGTACTTAGTACCACGTAACATTGTCTATATAAATATAGACAATTCAAACAAGAGCGCACAGAAGACTCATAATAGACCCATACCACGGCCTGATAGGACAGACCTGCTCTGACACCACTAAATGTGACACCCTCTACCCCGCATGTATTCATAAAGCGTAAAAGATATAAAAGAAAGGAACACATGCATATTACATCATACTAATAAAAACCGGGCAAAGGCTGCCACATTGTAACATAACTTCAAACACAGAAAAATCAAAACATGTTTATAAAAGGAAAACATAACATAACTGAAACATAAACAAAACCCAACCCTGATGTCACATTAAAGATATGGTATAACCATAATCCGAAACACCTTGGATAAACAACATAACTAAACAAATCCTAAACTACGAGTAGCGGCACCTCAGAGTCACTACTCAGCAAGCTGCTCACCGTCCTCTACATAACAAAAACGATACGTGCAAAGCAAACATTGAAAGACGGGGAGTAAGAAACATATATATCAACAAAATGGCATGGAAGCAGTTAGTAAGATGATCATGCATCATATAAACATAGCATATCAAACATCATAACATCATCCAATATATTACATTCATATCATATCCATCATATCAACAATGTATGCTATGTGATGCAGCACTGCTCCACTACTCCACTATGCACTTGGATCCAATCTACCTCAGAATGTCAACTTCGGAGTTATATATCCACATTGGCCATTAAGTACCAAAGCCGGGGCAATCCACAAAACCAAGGATGGACCCTTAGGATAGCCAACGCACCTTACTCTCGGATGCGCCACCACGGGATCACTAAGATCACTGCGGACGGCCAGGTCGCTTACTCTCGGACGGCCAGGTCGCTTACTCTCGGACGACCTCCCCTATGTTCCCTCACTAACATCTCTGATGCAAGAAAGCATGAGCAACACAAACACACAACAACAATCACCACCTCTGCTTGGGCGACTTGGCTACCCAAGTTTTATCACCATCAACACCTCGACCACTTGGCTATCGAGACTCAACGTTATCTTTAATCTTTAATCTTTTAACTCTCTGGCGAATAAGCACCAAAGATCAACACCTCGACCACTAGGCTATCGACGCCCCCTTGGCCACTCGGCTACCAAGGTACAACATTAATAACAACACCTCGACTACTCGGCTACCGAGGCCCCCTTGGCCACTCGACTACCAAGGTACCACATTAACAACAACACCCCGACCACTCAGCTATTGAGGCCCCTTTGGCTACTCGGCTACCAAGGTAAAACATCATCTTTTCACTTTAATTATTAACACTCTGGCCGATCAGCTCCAGAGCTCAACACCTTAACCATTAAGCATCAAGGGCCCCTTTGCCACTCGGCTACCATGGTACATTATTATCTTTAAGCTGTCTAACTTGTCTTTACTTCTTTTGGTGACTTCTTTCATTATTAGGAACAACTAGGGTGAACCACCCCTGTTCTGCTTTCTGCATTCTGTTCTGGACAGGTGAGCACGGGCGTGCTCAGCATCAGTACGGGCATGCTGAACTCTAAGTTGAGCACGGGCGTGCTGCCTAACAAGCACGGCTGTGCTCGTTGGAGCATGGCTGTACTGATATGGGCAGAAATGGTTGGAAACCCTTACTATGTTTTCTATGGCATTCAAAGATCAAACCTGTTGGATTAACCTACACCATCCTCAGTTTCATTATTCTTAATTAATTTCCATGTCTTATCATTATGGGGAATTAATCCTTTAATTCAAGCTTCATTATTAACGTCCCTAAAACACTCACGAATCAATCCTAGGGTCTTTAACTAAACCTTTAAACATAACCTTGCCTCTCATACTATATTCATGTCTTATGAACAAACTGGGAAAATATCCCGTAATTCTCTTTCATCATTGTTAACATATTTTAACGTCTTAACATCATTAATAAGCTCTATTAATTGGTTAGAGTCTTATTAACATTATTGTTGACATTAATATCCTCAACAAGCAAACACTCATTCATAGCACGACATCATCATCATCATAACAACATCATCATCATACAACATCATCATCATCATGAACATTCATTCATAACATCACCAGTCCAAACATAATCATGGCATGAACCTCACTATCAATTATAACAACAATAGGCATACTAATCATCAACCACAAATCACTAAAAGGCATACCAATCATCAATTAAGCAGATATCATCATAAACATGGGTGAATTCTATGGTGCACAAGGGGAGTGGGTACCCCCACCATGCACAAGTTAGTTTAATGGTTGGATGCCGCATGTCTACCATTGTTAATATAAACCATCCACACCAAATCATTTTCATCATTTCTCTGATCTCTCTCCTCCTTCCTTTCCCATCCTCCTTGCACCCCCAGCCACCACATGCCAAGCAAACTATGTCCGGGGAGACCATTTATTTATCACTTCTATATAAAATGCATAATCTTTCTGCACTGCATTGCTTCTTAATTTCCCAACATTTTTTCTTTTCCACTTACATGTTACATGTTTAATGTTTTGTTGCGGGTTTATCCAGCAATAACACCCAGCAAGGGAATCTCTTATCAAACACAACAACATTTCAAGGCACAAATCAACTCATTCTTCCTACTGGAACACCCACGTCGCAAACTAAAACCCAATCCCACATTTCCTTCCCTCCATAGCTTCCCTTTTAGCCCCACAACACTATGCCTTTTGGAATTTTTCGAATTCCTTCTGGAATCTTCGCCGGAGTTCCGAATCGCCACGCTCTGCAACATTCCAGTCTAGGTGTCGGTTTTGAGGACCAGGCCCCACTCGGCGGCTTTCTGCCCCGCCGCCTCGTAGGATTATGAAAGGGGTTTAAAGAGCAAAGGGGTGGTTGTTAAGGTTTATGATCCCTCGCGATTCATCTCCGTCGCCTTCGGAGGACTCGCCGAAGTTTTTCGAATTCCTTCTGGAATCTCCACCGGAGTTCCGAATAGCCACACCCTGCGACTTTCCAGTCTCGGAGTCGGTTTTGAGGCGGCGGCTCTCTGCGAGTAGTTTCGAGAATAAGGGTATGTTGGGGTTTATGTGGTGGCTGGGGGTGGAAGGAGGATGGGGAAGGAAGGAGGTGAGAGATCAGAGAAGTGATGAAAATGATTTGGTGTGGATGGTTTATATTAACAATGGTAACCATGTGGAATCCAACCATTAAACTAACTTGTGCATGGTGGGGATACCCATTCCCCTTGTGCACCATAGAATTCACCCATAAACATGATAGCAAACAATTAACAAACAACAAGGTCATGAGTTAACCCATCATCTTACGCTACCCCCAACGCCTACATGTTAATACTATTCCTTCTCCCCATACCTGGTATGAAGATTCCCACTACGACAACACAAGCAAACTATCCTCGTTCCCTCGAGTGGCTCGACGAGTTCCTCAAGCCTCGGCCATACATGAAACGGATAATCAATTAATTTCCAATTTAAGAAAAGGGAAAGGAGATTAAAGAGAGGGATAACCAGTTTAACTTTAGAGACACTAGCACGCGTGACTTCTATCCCAAACGGACTCACAAACTTCATGGACTTCAAAGGGTTCAAGGGAAGTGAAAGGGAAGAGGTTTATGCCACATTAGGATTGCCCAAAATGCCAAAACAGGGTTTTGTTGGCAACTCTCATGGAACTGTTTTATTTATAGACTCTGTGATCGGAGCACGGTCGTGCTCCCTTTAAGCACGGTCTTACTCAATTCCTGAGCACGGGGCGCACAAGTATTGCAGTGCGAGGCTAACTAAAAGATCAAATTATCCAAACACATAAAATAAGACTTGTAGATAATTCTCTTAGCTTTCCAACGCCATAAATATCATCTCAATCGGAGATCTAGAACTCAAGATATAGCCAAAACGGTGAAACAGGTTACTAGGACTCTAAAAGGATTGAACCTTTCTAAGGCTAAACTTCCCTAAATATAAACTTAGACATCAAAAACAAACATAACAAGCATATACAAACATATATAACATATATAAACGTATTAAGCTTATTTATGAAAAACGGGGTCTTACAATATCAACATCTCCCAAGATCGGGGTCGAAGGCGGATACGCCAACAGGTAGTGTCTCGGGTAACAATCTTGCTAATCCATCGTCTGCGTCTGGCTGGTCGAGTTCATCTGAGTGACATATATATACAAGGTACGTAGAAAGAAAGAAAAAGATGAGATAAGCAACACTAACACCATCATAAAAAGGGAAGGGGGAACATAGATAGCATGTTACAAACAACACATATAAAACAAACAGCAACATCTCTCGAGTCATACTTTTATATCCATCCTCAAAATTATAACTCTCGGATCAATCCTCTAAGGAGTCACAACTCCAATGCATGTCGGTTTATTTCTCTCACGAGGCTTACTCCCCAGGACATTCTCCCTCAAAAGCCTCACTTGCATGGGGAACATCAGTTAATTTGCCCACGTAACCCTTCCACTTATCGTGACCAATTAGAGTGCATCCCTTATAAACACTAGTGGAAAATATGCCTGTAACAACTGGATATAACATCAGTTAGGTAAAAACAGATGTTATAAAAGAGACGGTGGCAATATCGTAAATATTTGGATCATTTAAAGCACTTGTTACAGCGGTGGTACAATAACAGATGTTATAAGTGACTTGTAACAGCGGTTGTACAATAACCGCCATTACAAGTGAGCAATTCCTAGAAATTTGGTGGAGAGAAAATCTTGTAACAGTGGTTATTTTACAACCGCTGTTACAAGTGACATGTAACAACGGTTGGAATTGCAACTGCTGTTACATGTCTTTATATTAACATATGAAAACACTTGTTCAGCTATTCACTCCCGCGCCCTAACACTTTCTTTCAACCCCTATTCCTTCGTCCTCCCGCACTGACGCCACCGTGACCACCATTGTTCCTTCGTCTCCGTCTCTTCGTCCTCTCTCACTGCGGCCGCTACCTCGTTAGCTTTCTCTCCCTTTATGTTTTTTACGATTCATTTTGAATTTTTTGTGTCTCTGTTTCTGTTTTTGGGTTTCCTTGAAGAATATGTTTGTGGTTCTATGCGTTTCTATTTTATCTTGTGATTTTGGATGCTGATGTTTTTGTGGGTGGTTTTGTTTCATTGTTTTTGCGTTTCTGTTTTTGCCTGTTGTTTGTGTTTCTATTTCATATGCATCTCTGTTTCATTGATTTTGTGGGTGGTTCTGTGTGTTCTGTTTCATTGATTTTTGTGGGTGGTTCTGTGTGTTCTGTTTTGGGTAAAATATTGTTATGCTCATGCTCATGGTTGTTTATTTGCAAAGGTGAAGGGTGGTTCTGTGTGTTTTGTTTTGTGTAAAATATTGTTATGCTCATGCTCATGGTTGTTTATTTGCAAAGGTGACGATAATATAGTTTGTTAGGGTTTAGATGCTCCTGTGAAATGTATTGATCATTGATGCAAGGAATATCATTAGAGTCCATCTTATTTTAGCCCCTTAACTTAATCGAAGTTGGATGGTTAGTAGATACGCAAGTGATGAGTATCGGAAGGGAGTGGAAGAATTTCTAGAATTTGCTCAAAGAAATCTTCCTGATGATAGTAATGGAAAGTTTTGTTGTTCTTGTGTCAAATGTGTGAATATTGGAAAATGTGAAGCTAAGGAAATACGTACTCATCTTATTTGTGAAGGGATTTGCAAGAATTATACAAGATGGATATGGCATAGTGATATCTTGTTAAACCAGCTAAGTGTGTCCTAAACTGAGGAAGTTGAAGTAGATATGGAGGACGATTGACTAGAGGACATGGTCCGTGAAATTGGAAAGAGTCTTTTCAGCGAACAAATGTATATGATGCTTTGTGCAGTGATGCGGAGAAGCCTTTGTATCCGGGGTGCATTACTTATACACGGTTGTCGGCGGTATTAAAATTGGTCAGTGTGAAGGCGAGAAATGGGTGGAGTGATAAAAGCTTCACTGAATTTCTTGAGTTGTTGAAGAACATACTTCCAGAAGGCAACACATTGCCGGATCTTAACTATGAGGTGAAGAAGGTACTATGTCCGATGGGAATACACTCATGCCCTAATGATTGCATATTGTATAGGGGTGTGTATGAAGAGTTGCAGGACTACCCCAAGTGTGGGGTATCACGGTACAAAGTGAAGGATGGTGATTCTAGTTGTGATGTGATCACAAAGGGTCCTCCTGTGAAGGTGTTGTGGTATCTTCGAATAATTCCATGGTTCAAGTGATTGTTCGCTAATGTAGACGACGCAAAGAACATTAGATGGCATGCAAATGATAGGAAACTTGATGGAATGCTTCGCAATCCGGCTGATTCTGTGCAATGGGAGCGAATTGATAGTTTGTTTCCGGATTTCGGAAATGAGCCAAGAAACCTTAGACTTGGACTTGCTATGGATGGAATGAATTCGTATAGTACCTTAAGTAGTATTCATAGTTCATGGCCTGTTCTTCTCGTAATTTACAACCTACCTCCTTGGTTGTGCATGAAGCGCAAACACATGATGTTATCTATGATGATTTCGGGCCCAAAACAACCAGGAAATGACTTAGATATTTATCTAAGTCCCTTAATTGAAGACTTGAAAAAGCTGTGGGTGGAAGGTGTTGATGTAGTTGATGGGTATTCTAATGAGACGTTCAAGATGCGTGCCATGTTATTTTGCACCATCAATGACTTTCCAGCATACGATAACTTGTCCGGGTATAGTATTAAGGGGCATAAAGCATGCCGTATATGTGAAGAAGGCACATGCTTCATGCAACTGAATCATGGGAGGAAGACAGTTTACCTTGGGCATTGGAGATTTCTCAGTCGTGATCACCTGTATCATAGATTGAAAAAATATTTTAACAGAAGTCAAGACAATGAACCTGCTCCGCTAGCTTTAAATGGAGAACAAGTTTATCAACTGGTGATGGACGTCAATGTTATCTTCGGAAAGACTCATAAGAAGGCTACTGAGAAAAACATTTGAACAGTAACCCTATGTCTACGGGACGTCAAATTCCACAGGGTTACTGTTCAAATGCCAAGAGGCTTGTCTCAATGAGCGATCAGAAATTAGTTGCCTTAAAGTCTCATGATTGCCACATCTTGATGCAACAAATACTACCCGTGGTTATTCGTGATTATGCTCCTAAAAATGTTAGACACGCCATAACTAGGTTGTGCTTGTTCTTCAATACTATATGCAGCAAAGTCGTTGATCCCGAGAAGTTGGATGAGTTGGAAAAAGAAGCTGTCATTATCTTGTGCCAATTGGAGATGTATTTTCCTCCATTTTTTGACATCATGGTTCACTTAATTGTTCATCTAGTGAGGGAGATTAGATTGTGTGGCCCTGTTCATTTAAGGTGGATGTACCCAGTTGAGCGATATATGAAGGTCTTGAAAGGCTATGTGAAGAATCCACAACGTCCAGAAGCATCTATTGTTCAAAGGTAAGTTGTAAAAGAAGCTACTGAGTTTTGTTCATACTACCTTTCTGAAACGGAACCTATAGGCATTCCTAAGTCTCGTCATGATGGAAGATGTGAAGGTAAGGGTACACGAGGTGAAACTGTTATAGGCAAGGGTCGGAAGGAAGTTCTTCAAGCACATTTGTATATATTGAATAACACTGATGGAGTTCAGCCTTACTTATCTGAGCACAAAAGGAAAGTCAAGGAAGAAAACACTCGAATGAACGAAAAGTGGTTGTTGAACAAGCATAACAGGACTTTCCTACAATGGTTTAAAGAAGAAATTCTAAAGGATGATAGTGCTGCTTCGGATACATTAAAATGGCTATCACGTGGGCCTAACTTTAATGTCATATGTTGGAGCAGTTACGACATCAATAAGTTTTCCTTTTATACAAAGTCCCATGATGAAAAGAGTACCATGCAAAATAGTGGGGTTATGATCCTGGCTGAGTCCATGCACTTCTCTAGTTCGAAAGATACAAACCCCATTATGGCACCCGTCTCTTACTTTGGAGTCATTGAAGAAATTTGGGAGGTCGTTTACACTAAATTTACAGTGGCAGTTTTTAAATATGAGTGGTTTGACAGTAAAAATGGTGTACAAACCGATGAATATCATACGGAAGAGCTTTTCATCATGGCTTCCCGAGCAAAACAATTTTATATCAATGATCCTTCTAACAAAAGGTGGTCAGTGGTTCTCCAAGGAAAAAGCATGCATAATGGTATTGATGAAAATCAAGATTCAACTCTTGATATACCTGAGACTCCTTCTTTCTCATCACGGAGGCCTAATTTCATTGAGGAAAATGTGGTGGATGATGTACTTGCCACTCGTGATGATCATAATAAAGGGATATTGTTCTAAACTTGACTATAGTGTAAGTTATGCATGTTTATTTTTATTTTGCATCATAGTATAATTAATGTTTTTTTTAGGTGTCCATGTTAATTATTTATTTTTTGTTTTTGTTGGTGACTTAATTTAATTAATGTTGAATCTCTATTTGAACTTGTGCAGGCTTTGGCGGAACAGAGTTGATGGAGTGCGGATATAGACTTTAAGCACAATGCATAGATTTATGTTTTAGGTACTTAGAACTTATATTATTACTTTGTGTATGTAATAGATCATGACTTAGTTATTAGCTTGATCAATTTTGTTTGTATATATATGATTTCTTGTTGTACGATGTATATATATATATATATACTGATTCTACCATTGATTTTCTGAATTTTGGATGAACTTAGCTTCATTGTGTGTATCTTTAAATTTTAGCAGGTGAGTCTGGATGCTTCTCTGTGTATATCTATGAAATATTGCTGGTGTAGTGCAACTGAAACAAACCATATTTTTTTAAAAAAAAAAAAAAAAAAAAAAAAAACCTCTCGTAACAACGGTTGTATGAAACCGCTGTTACAAGTTAACTTATAACAACGGTTCTACAGACAACCGCTGTTATAAGTTGTAACAGTGGTTTTAAACAGAACCGCCATTACAAGTCAACTTGCCGCATCACCTGATCAGAGATCCCGCTACTTTTAAAGGCGATTTGAAACTGAACCGATGTTACTTGTTAACTTGTAACAGCGGTTGTAAAGCCGACGTTACAAGTTAAACTTGAAACAGCGGTTGCATTAACGCCACCTCCAAATCTGACGTTACAAGTCACTGTTAATCGATATTAAAAGTGCTTCCTGCACTAGTGAAACTTAACAGAATATGGGTATCTTGGCCTCCTGAGAACGTTCACATGCGACGTGGATACCCAGGGTACAGTTGGGGCTACATAGGGTAACATGAAACAATAGGAGCTACCTATTGATCATTCTGAACATCCCAACTCCGATTCGAACATCCCCAAGGTCTAACACAGACCGACCCTTCCGTAATCTGTACCTGCACTCAGGTACAACTAACCTAGTATGACTCCCAGTCATACGACCCGCCACTTTGGCAAATATGCAATGCAACAAACATCACTAGTTAACACCGGAACCTTCTTACTCATTCACAACCTCACACACGATGCCCATGCATCCACAACCTCAAAGCCACATTCTCAAGGCATTACCACGGTGTTAAGCCAAATCTCATAACATACCAACTCAACCATCAATCATCATCAACATATATAACAAATAAAATCATATTAAGCATGCCTAGCATCACATATCATCATATATCAATAAGACAACATAGAAGCATTGATCCGAGGCCGTACACGGGTCAAATTTAAATAAAGAAAAATTGTAGTGCAAGGTTGTGCAACCTTGGTCGTCTCACGGGGACTTTGAAATTATCAGCCAATTAAGAATGTTAGAAAAGGGGGGGGGGGGGGGGGGGGTTTCGAAATTCGTAGGGAGAAAATAAATTGCAATTAAAAAGAAATTCAATTAATTAAAAACATCAATCCAAAACATCAAGTGTTTGGTAGAATTCGTCATTGTTCCAAAAGATATAAATTCGTTTTCCCTTCTCCTCTGTTAATTTTAAATCTAGTATATAATCATGTAGGGTTTAATCAATAAAATTGGAATCACAATCTCAATCCCTGATAATGTTGATTTATGCACAAATTCAATTAAGTTACCAATTGGTTCCCTAATCTCCATTAGATTTTTGGATTAATCAATCCTAATTTCTTGTTCCAATTCAATCATGAAAATAGAATCTCATTCTATAATCAGACATAGATCAAGCATATTCACACTCACAACAGAGAAATCATAATTGAAAGAAGAGAAGAGGAGAAGAAGCAATTGAAAAAATTTAAGAGTAAGGAACTCGAAATTCAAACCAAATTACATGATTGTCTAGGATTGATAGAAGGTTTAGTCATCACCAATGGAGAAGCTTTAACAACAAACATCCAACAAAGTGCAGAAAACGTAAAAGGGGAGAAGAGAGGCTAGGAGAAGAGAATTTAAAACTTGCAAAAACAAGGATTGTAAAAGTGGTTAAATTCGTGTCTGACTTTCTAACTTAAATAATGACTAAAAACTCTTATAAAACCTAATCTTAACCTAGCCCAAGATAAGACCCTCTGAATAAGCTTTCCAACAAGGTATCATATGCCTTAGTTGGGCTTAAGATGAGTAAGTTATGCCCATTTAAGTGAGGGAACATCATGGACTGCAAACTGATCCGCGTCAGAGAATTTGGGACCAAGTTTGGCAGTGAATTTATCAGAATTTGACAATACTTGTGAAAAATAAAATTGTAGGTCTCTGTCTCAGCTTTCTAGGGACACAAAGATCACCCAAATCTGATATCTGTAGCTCTAGCAATTCCCTGCTTAAGACAACAAGGTCAGGGTGAGTAAAAAATCCGGAAATTAACAATGTTTAGCAATTAAGCCCAATCAAGCCAATCATGGAAAACTCAGCCAAATTATCAATATTAAGCACATATATAAATTAATTAGGCCAAGTATACAACACTAAAAGGTGCCTCAAAAATGACTTATCATACATGCATCTCAAACAACCCCAATTCATATAGTTCGTCAAACCTAGGGTTTCAATCCTAACATCGGTAAATCTACAATAACTAAACCCTAGCTAGTATTACAAAACAATATTCATTAGGGTTTATCGATTATCGATTACTTGACCACTACTAGGGTATGGGGAACCTTACCCACAAAAAAAATGCTACACTAAGCTTGCCTCCCCGATGATGTCGGTTACTTTCTCCACACCTTACTGACGTGCTCGCTTTCCTGTAAAAGATCCAAAAGGTTTTGCACTACTGGCACGAATTGACATGATCTCCAGCAACACTGAATCTGCCACTAATACCCCCGTCACATGCATTGAACCAAAAGTTATCCCATTACACACACGGGGTCCAAAAACAGGTAGAAACACAGAAATTAACAATTGCAGAATCAACAACAAAGCAACATAGGATTCGAAACGATGACCCGAAATGAATTAATCATGAGAAATCAAAGAAGATACTTGTGAACACCCTAGTTTGACTAGGTCTTTTTAGTTCAATAAAAATTTCAACAAAAAAAAAAATTGCAAAGAAAATATATTTTTGCCATCTTATTTTGTTGTTTGTTTTTATTTTCCCAATATATATATATATAGACAAAAATAACAAAATGATTTTATTTAGGTTTATTTTGTTATTGGGCCAAACCAGTCAAACCCATTACTCAAACCCATTTCATTCCTTCACCCTCCTCCAACAAACCCTAGCAGCCACCCTTTTCTTCCCTCCAACATTATTTTGAATCCAGTTGGCAAATCCCTTGATTTTTGCAGTTGAGGCTCACAAATTTTGATTCTATTTCAAATCAGAGAAATTTTAATCCTTGCAAATTTTTTGGATCAAAATCAGAACGAATTTGGCATTATAAAATCACAAGAGAGGCTACTGAAAGAGAGGAAGAAAAATTTCTCAAAAGGAAAATGATACATACACAGCAAGAATTCGGAGATAAAATTTTTTCTCAGATGCAAAAAACAAAATACAAAAAGAATAGAGTCCTAGAACCAACAAAAGAAGAGAGAAATCAAAAAGAAGGAAGGAGAGTTGCCTCTGCCCCCTGTTCCTCAGATCGCCGCCGCCCCCCTTCACAAGCCGTCGTCTGTTGGCCGGAATCGCTTCGCCGCCGCACACGTAGCGCGGTTCAGTCGCGTCCCCTGCACAGATCGCGTTTTGTGATTATCGGAGAGCCACCGCCTGATCGTCGACCTGCGTCAGCCGCACCGTCATCCTGAACCGGAACCACCGCGGCGCCGTCCCGGACCACCACTGCATCTGCATCCTTGGTGACCCTTGTGATACACTACCAAGCTCTTGCCATATTTACTTTGCTGATAAGGTTGTGGTCCTTGCCCCTCTTTGTTTACGTCTGTTACCTTTTTTTAATCTTTTTTTTTTATTTGCTATTTTTTTATTTTGATTTATTTTAGTTAAAATAAATAAAATGTAAAAAAGGGAATTATTTATGAGTATTTTGAAATTACTTTGTGAGATGTATCAAACTCAATTCCTTAGATTGGGATCGCTCTGTGGACGTATCTGCCATGTTCTATCTCGTTTAGGAGTTTTCGAAAAAATGAAATATATAAAAAAACCTTTTTAAAAAAAATAAAAAATAAAAAACCTGTTCATAAAAAATAAAAACAACTAACAAACAAAATATTTTCTACAAGAACTACATGGTTTTGAGTTTCCCATCGCAGCAGGGAATATGTAGGAGCGTGATCAATCGTCCCGTCAAACCAAAACTAATTTTTCCTTCATTTTTGTGTTCTTTTAATTTATTAATGTATATAATTAATTAATAATTTATTTAATGTTTTTAGGTTGCTCTATGACAAGTGTCATGCTTAATCTTTTAACTTTGAAGTTACCCTATGGACTTACGTGCCATGTCCAACTATAAAAAAAAAAAACCAATAAAGAAACATAAAAATAAAAAAATATATAAATAAATAATTTCTTCCTTGTAAATATTTTTTTTGGGGTAAAAATAAATAAATAATTTAATTTCATTCAATTCATTTAAGGTATCATTCTTAGAATGGGCGATGTAGGGTGCTTAATACCTTCCCTACTCGTAACCGACTTCCGAACTCATTTTGGTTCCAAAGACCCATTTTTTAGGTTTTTCCAATTTTTATCCTAAAATAAATAAAATTGGTGGTGGCACTCCTTTTTTTTATCTATTTTTTTTATCGCCGTTCCCGCCACGATTTTTTTTCGGTCGCGACAGATGGCAACTCCACTGGGGATATTTTGAGAGTCAAGCCTAAGTAATGAGTTGCGCATTTTGGTATTTATTGTTTACCCCTTTTACTTGTTTTCTTCTATTTTTTGTATATATTTGATTCCATTTTGCTTTAATAATTATTTTACATTAGGATAGAAGACAATGATATTTGTTGTTTGCTTGTCTTGCAGGTTCAAGTAGTTTTGTTTTAGGATTGTACAGGTTTGCATGCCTCCGCACACACAACACCAACACTCATTTTCACACACTTTCAGCTCTATACCCGAGCTTGTGGGAGCTTAAGTATTAGGCGGTGCCTCGACATTGTCATTGAAGGCCTAGTGCCTCTCTGATATTTGTTGATTCACCACTCAAATTGTTACTAGTGTCATGGACTAGTCAACCTGGAGGGTTTATCCCTACTTGTGATGAGGTTCATGAGCTAGGCCCTTGACAAGGGCAATCTGGGGACCATGACCTTTAGAAGTCTAGACCCGTCCTAAAGTCTGCACTCCTAGATTGACTTAGTGGCCGCTCGACTTAGAAGTTGCCATCATAGGTACCTTTGATTAGGCCCTACCTCTTAAGACAATTGGAGGCATACCATATCTCCCTTGTGTTTTTCTATCTATTTACTTATTTATTTATTTATTTTTAATATTTTTTTTACTTCCTTTCCTTTTGTGTTTAACAAATGAATAATAAATAAATAAAATAAAAAAAGGGGCCAATGCTTTTATGCGTCCCATGACCTTTGGGTTTATGACCCTACAAGGAAATCTCTTTTTACATAAATTTTTTTATTTTCTTCATTTTTTTTGTAAATAATATCATTTTTTTGTAATAGGTGATTCTCTTTTGTAGGGGAAAGACACTATCTGTGTAGCAAGGAATGGAAATGTCTAACTCTAGCAATGCAATTGGCCTGAAGAAGAATATTAGAGTTGACGTGAAAATCAATGATGTGAAGCCCTTAATAGAAATTAGCCTTTTGATGCCAAAGGAAGTACGTTCTGAGTTTGCAAGCAAGTATGGGAAGATTTTGAACTTGTTACACATACCCGTAGATGCTTTGGGCTTGAGTGCTTTGGCCCAATATTGGAACCCGAATTTGAGATGTTTCGAGTTGCCGAATTTGGATACGTCACCGACTATAGAAGAATATCCTTACATGCTAAGGATATCTCTTCCAAAGGAGTTTCGTGTTTATTTCTACTATGGCCAACACGTTAGTGATGGGAAAGTAGTAAAATTGTTAGGAGTTCTACCGAAGCCATCAGACAAAATGGAATAGGGAGCTGTCAGAGGTCTGAGGCGAAGATTCCTTGAAGTTTATCTCCAGGAATTGGCGCCACAAAAGAATTGGGTTATCTTCAAGCGAGTGTTAGCTTTAACCATTTATGGGTTAGTGCTTTTCCCCTTTATACTAGACATGGTGGATTACGTAGCCATGGATGTCTACCACAAGGTCGAGGAATATAATGTGAATCCCATTCCCGCAATTCTGGCAGAAACTTTCCTCTCATTACAAGTGTGCCACGAAAATCAACAAGGCAAATTACGATGTTGTGCACAAATGCTGTATGTTTGGATCGTGACTCACATATATGCTTGAAAATATATTAGTGGGATTGATGACCCCTTGAGGAGATTCCATCACATTCCGATAAAGCCGCGTAAACCCAATGAATGGAGGCAAGAATTTGATGAGGTTGATTCGAAAGCTTTTTGTTGGATGTGTCCTTGGTATAGAGGAAATACAGTCATCTTCAGTTGTGGGAATTTATCGAATATTCCTTTGATGGGACCAAGGGGTTGCGTGTCATATTCTCCGGCACTTGTGATTCGACAATTGAAATGGACTCAACAGGAACCACTCGAAGAGGTGTTGGGTGGAATTTCTTTCTTATATCAAGAGTGCGAGGTTGTCAAAAATACAACAATAGCTGTTAGATCCGCTTGGAGCAACATCCGGGTGCTGGGATCAAATGAGTTGGGGAGACAAATTATTTCTCATACTAGAAACTATGAGGCATGGAGGAAAGCAAGGAAAGGCAACCCTGTTATTTCGAAACCAATCTCGTATAAAGATGAAAATCCACAAACGGAAGCAGAAATGTTAAAGAAGATCGAGATTATGATGGCCCAGATAGGAGTGCTAGAGGAAAAGAACGAAACAGACCATATCACCATCATCACGCTTCAACACCAAGTCCAGAAGTTAAACATGAGGATAGAACATTTGAAAGATGAATGTGCCGATGCATATGAAGCCGCAAGTCCAGCAAAGAGAGCAAGGAAGTGGAATATGAAAGAATCAGAAGTTCGAGGATTACTAGCAAGGATAGAAGATGAAGAAAAAACGCTAGCACAAATCTTCAAAGAAAAAGAAGACTTGGGGGCAAAAATCGAAGTGCAAGTTCAGACAATCCGGATATTGGAGGAAAGCATAGGATCTCTGCAAGAAGCCTTAACTCATACTGAGCGCTACTCAGGAAGAATGGCTAGAGAACTGGGAATCCGTGGCAAAAGATTTGAAGGCTAACAGAGATGCTTGGAAGAAAAGATATGAACACCTCTCAGGAAGTTTGCAATACCATACCTATCAGTTCGTGGGTCACCTTGAGGAAGCATTAGTCCAAACTCGCATGAATGACGGATCTACAATACCTCCAAAAATAACTCGCTTCATGAAGTATTGTAGGGGTCTTGCTAGCGGATTCAAAAGGAAGACTTTAAAACTTTGATGTAATTCTATTAGATGGGAGACATTGTATTTTCGTTTCAATGAAATAAAAGCCTTTTTTTTACGTCCATCAGTGAATTCCGCTCTATCTTATGGTGTGTTACAAGTAGGCCTGTATGATTGCATTGCTAGTGAATGATACTGTCTATTGAGGAACACATGTTCCCATAGATTTGTCATCAACCACATGTTAACCTAAGGGGGATGTGCCCCTAGAGTTATGTGTCGGGGTGAAGTTGCTTGCTACAAAAGTGGTCTTTCCTTTGCAAAAGAAAGAATTCATGGGTTTTTATTTTTCCTTTCGAAGCATACTTTTATCTTTCTGTTTTTCTTAAAAAATAACAATAATAATAAAAATAAAAATAATGAATATATATATATATATATATATATAAAAGGGGTTACTGATTAGAATAATTGACGATTTGTTCACACAGAGCTGAAAACCATTGCGCGACCTAAGAAAGACAACACCAATCAAACCCGAGTTCACTACACTAGATCTCGGACCAGAATGGCTGCCAACAATCCTGAAACAGGAAGGAACTTGAGTTTAGAAGTAGACGAAGTGAGGGGAAGGGTGACTGAAATCTCTGAAACTCAAGCAAGATTGGAAGCTATACTACAGGATATGAGGGAATCTCTTAGCAGGCTTGGTGCAAATAGAATTAGAAATGAAGATGGCCCACACGTGACCATACAACCGGCCCTCTCCATGGTAACGGCGCCAATGTTTTCAAGCATAAACAATAGTCTCACTCAGGGAATGTCGGGTTACACAGAGCCCATAGTAATCCCCATCGGGGAAGGATATCGCCCCATCGAGAATGAGTATCATGAGGCTGCTGGTTATGCAGGGCTCACATGGGAAAAACCCCATGTATCCATTCCCGAACAATTCAGGGGAGTTTAGTTTGGGGCCTGATAAGATGAAGGAAGAGTGGATGGAGAAGGTAGAAGAACAAATAAAAGAAATCAAGGGCTCAAATACTTATGGCCCTCTCAAGATTGAAGAACTTTGTCCTGCCACAAATGTCGTGATTCTTAAGGATTTCAAAATTCCTGATTTTTCCAAGTATGACGGAAGTGGGAACCCACGATTCCACTTGATTAGCTATGCCACCAAAATGGCAATCTGGTCTAAGGATGACAAATTTCTCATTGGTTTTTTCCATGAAAGTTTGACAGGCTAGAATGGTACCTTCAATTAGACCACTCTAAGATCTCGCGGTGGACAGAATTAGCCGATTTGTTCATGGGCCAATACAAATTTAATTTGGACGTAGCTCCAACCCGTGAACAGTTGACTATAATGCAGAAGAAAAGTGATGAATCCTTCAAACAGTATGCACAAAGATGGAGGAGTTTGGCTGCTCAGGTACAGCCGCCGCTGATGTTGTCCGAAATGTGCTCATACTTTTTGGGAACCCTGGGATCCTAGCCGATTTCTCTGACTTGATTGCTGCAGAGGAAAGAATTGAAATCCTAGCAAGAGCCAGGAAGTTGCCAATTGACATGGAAGGCAGTGCACCCAAGAAGGGGTTCCAGCCCAAGAAGAAGGAAGCAGAAGTAAATTATGTGTAGCACCAGCAGAACTTTAGACCTCGCCATATCCCTTCATACCCGAGGTACCAAGCATCATATCAGACCCAAACACCATTTTACCCACCTCAACAGGCCTCGCCAACCATCACTTAGCCACAAAACAAAATAAATAACGTCCCTACCCCTCAGCCATACAACCCCACTCGCCCAACATATACTCATTATCCACCTACACCACAACAAAACCATCCAAGCTACCCTCGACCTCGCCCAAATTTTCAAAATCAGGGATGCTTCCAATCTCAAAATCTGCCACCTTTCCCAAGACTGTCTATCTCTAATGCAGATTTGTTCAAACAACTATTCAATCGTCACCTAGTCGCTGGAAACCCTGTACGACCTATGGAACCACCTTTCCCTACCTGGTACAATCCAAACTTTACTTGCAAGTATCAGATGGATGCCTTGGGGCATTCCATTGAAGAATGTGAGGCCTTCAAGACAGCAGTAAGAAAGTTGATTGCTTGTGGAAGATTGGGTTTTGAAGATGATTCGGGGCCTAGCATTGTTAATAACCCAATCCCAAACCATAATGCTGAAAACAGGGTAAATAACTTGGAAGTGAAGGGGTCTCAAGTCAAGAGGGTCCTAGAATTGTGAACACCGATGCAAAAAGTCTTTGAGGGGCTCAAGAAAGTAGGATATGATATTGTCGCACCGGTGAATCCGATCGAAAAAGAAGTGAAGTGTGATGGTGATTTAAGTTGTGACTATCATCATGGGCAGGTAAGGCATGATATTGAAACTTGTTAGGACTTTAAGGTCCGAGTTCAAGGATTGCTTACCTTGGGGGTGATCCAAGCCAGGGGAGGTACGACTGAAGAAGTTAATGTGGTTAAAAAGGTGGTGCTCCAGATACCACCCATGAATGATGCCCCGGCGCTAGAAAAAGTGATTGTAAGGGTGAAAAAGCCAACTCCTTTTGCTTATAATGATACACATGCTGTACCATGGAATTATGAATAGAAGGTTGAGCTAGTAGGAGGGGCAGAAGAAACTTCGAGGGCCCAAGTTACTAATGTTGTGAGAATTGGAGGCATCACAAGAAGTGGGCGATATTACGACCCTGTAGAAGAAGAAGCAAGGAAAAATGCCAAAGATAAGGAGATCGTGGATGAAGGAAAGGAGAAGGAAGAAGAAGGAGAGTTTCTAAAGATCATGAAACAAAGTGAATACGATGTGATAGAGCAGTTAAAGAAAACACTGGCAAGAATATCACTTTTGTCACTCTTCCTCACATCAGAGATGCATCGTAAGGCATTATTGAAGGTGTTGAATGAAGCTTATGTTAATCCTGACGTCACGCCAGAGAATATAGTAAACATGGTGGATCCGGTGAGGCGGGTCAACATGATCAATTTCTCGGAAGATGAGGTGTTTTTGAAGTTTAGAGGTTGTCCTAAGGCACTCCATATTACCCTAAGGTGCAAAGGATTTGTACTTGCGAAGCTGCTTATAGATGGTGGCTCGGCGTTGAATATGGTTCCGTTGTCCACTCTAGAGCAGATAAACATAGGCTTGACCGATTTGACACCCCAGGAGATGATTGTGCGAGCCTTTGATTGGACAGCAAGAGGGATCTTAGGGGAAATAACTCTACCCATCGAAGTAGGGCCTAGTTGTTTTCATGTTCTCTTTCAAGTCATGGAGATCCAGCCAGCTTATACTGTGCTTCTAGGAAGGCCTTGGATTCATGAAGCTGGTGTTGTTCCCTCAACTTTGCATCAATGTTTGAAGTACATTCAGAATGGTGCTATGATTACCATTCGTGGTGAAGAGGAAATCATGCTTTCAAAGCATGTTTCGGTACCTTACGTAGAAAGTGCAGAGCAAGTCGAGGATGATTCCCTACACAGTTTTGAGATCCTGAAGCCAGAGAGCAAGAGGAAGGAGCTGCCAATGCAGAATGTGAATGAAGTGGCAGTCCATATAATGGAAAGGAATGGGTATCAGAAAGGAAGAGGCCTAGGGGCAAACCTCCAAGGGATCCCTCAACCAATTGCAGCAGCTGCAATAGATGGAAGACATGGACTAGGGTACAATCCTTCTCTAGCAGAAAAAATGAAGTACCTAACTCTCGAAGGCAAGAAAGGAGAAGGGAAGGGATTTAATTTTGTCCCCCACTTGACGGATACTTTCTCTGCATCAACTGAAGCGATCTCGCCAGAGAAGTTGACTTCCCCTCATTTCACTATCAGTGCACTTGAAGAGGAGCAAGAAAGACACCCTGTTATTTATCTCTCCGCTGACAATGAGGTCCTTGGCAATTGGTGGTGTGAACCATATGTTGATGTTATTTCCATGAAGTAATTACCTTTTTGTATCTCGAATAAACTGATGTTTACTTTAGTTGAGACATGAATAAAATGAGTTAGTATGATTTTTCAGCATTTTTTTGGTGTCTTCCTTTCTCTACCCCTTATCTTATATCAATCGCGCTTTATTTTTTGAATAATATCCTTGCCTATATTTCTATTGTTGCAAACATCTTCTTTTAGGAGCCTCACCCCTGCCGAAGCTTTGTCTCACAAAAGGAACCTTGAAACCTCATTTGCTGATTCCCTTGCGGCTGTTAACGAAGATGATTGTAGGATTAGGGGGGAAGAAGAAGCTATTGAGGAATTTACAAAGTTGATGGAGCGCTCAGAAGATGGTTTCACTTCAAATAATGAAGTTATAGAAGTGATTAATATGGGGACCGAGGAAGACAAGAAAGAGTTGAAAATAGTGGATAATCCAGAGCGTGCAGAAATGGTTGTGCTATTTAAGGAGTATCTAGATGTGTTTGCATGGTCATACAAAGATATGCCAGGATTGGATCCAGAAATAGCATCACATAAAATCCCATTGTATCCGGACACGGTGGCAAAGAAACAAAGGTTGAGGAGGATGCATCCAAAGATGTCACTAAAGATCAAAGAAGAGGTAACTAAGCAGCTAGAAGCTGGGTTTGTGGAAGTGTCGAGACACCCAGAGTGGGTAGCTAATATTGTACCAGTACCGAAGAAGGATGGGAAAGTAAGAATGTGTGTAGAGTACAGAGATCTAAATAAAGCCAGTCCAAAGGATGACTTCTCATTGCCTCATATTAAAATCCTCGTAGACAGCACAGCAAGGAACCACTGGTTCTCCTTCATGGATGGGTATTCGGGATACAATCAGATCCTCATGGACGTCGATGACAAAGAAAAGATGACTTGCATCACCCCTTGGGGAACTTTTTGTTACAGAGTAATGCCTTTTGGATTGAAGAATGCCAGAGTTATTTACCAGTGTGCTATGGTAGCATTGTTCCATGATATGATGCATATAGAGATAGAGGTATATGTGGATGACATAGTGGCTAAGTCTAAGGAGGGGGAAAGCCATGTAACAGTTTTACAGAAGTTATTTGAGAGATTGAGGAAATACAATTTGAGGCTCAATCCCACAAAATGTGTATTTGGAGCATCAACTGGGAAATTGCTTGGTTTTGTGGTCAATAGAGAAGGAATACAGGTGCAGCCAGAAAAGGCAAAGGCGATCAGAGACATGCCGACTCCCAAGAATGAACGAGAAGTAAGAGGTTTTCTAGGGAGATTGAATTACATTGCCCGATTCATTGCTAACTTAACTAGAACATGTGAGCCAATTTTCAGACTATTAAAGAAGAATAATCTAGGAAATTGGAATGATGAATGTCAGGAAGCCTTTGACAAAATAAAGGCATACTTATCAAGCCCACCAGTGTTGGTGCCGCCCACTCGAGGTCGTCCTTGATATTGCATCTCACTATCTTACCAACCTTAATGGGAGCAATGTTGGAGCAACATAATGAGTCTGGCAAGAAAGAACAGGCAATTTACTATCTGAGCAAGAAGTTTAATGACTGCGAAGCCCGATACATGGAAATTGAGAAGACTTGTTGTGCGTTGGTGTGGACTTCCAAGAGACTCAGGCAATACATGTTATATCACACCACTTGGTTAATCTCTCGAATGGACCCTTTGAAATATATCTTTGAAAGTCCCCACATATCCTTAAGGGTTTCAAAGTGGCAAGTGATATTATCAGAGTTCGATATTAAGTATATGACTCGAAAATCCATCAAGGGAAGTGCAATCGCTGATCATTTAGCTGAAAATCCTCTCAAGGGTGGACAGCCAATTACATCTGAGTTCCCTGATGGGGAGATACTATCATTGGAGGAAGACGAAGTAGAAAAGGAGAATGGGTGGAAGATGTATTTCGATGGTGCAGTTAATATGCACGATTCTGGCACAGGAGCAGTGTTTGTTTCTCCGGACGGCAAGCAATACCCAGTGGCCATTAAGCTTGAATTTGAATGCACCAATAATATTGCCGAGTATGAAGCATGTGCGAGTGGATTACAAGCAGCGATTGATCTTGGAATAAAATAGTTAAAGGTCTTTGGAGATGCACTCCTAATCATTTATCAGATCAATGGCGAATGGCAAACAAAAGATCTCAAGCCCATCCCGTATCATAAATACTTGACTCAGTTAGTTGCGAAGTTTGATGAGATTACTTTCTCGCATTTAACTCGAGACAAGAATCAATTTGCAGATGCTTTAGCCACATTAGCCGCTATGACTAAGCTGGATCTCCATACCACCGTCCAGGCTATTCAAGTGAAGGTACAAGATGAGCCAACATACTGTGCACATATGGAAGAAGAGC
This sequence comes from Echinosophora koreensis, assembly GCA_035048595.1. Lineage (NCBI taxonomy): Eukaryota > Viridiplantae > Streptophyta > Magnoliopsida > Fabales > Fabaceae > Echinosophora > Echinosophora koreensis. The sequence continues at coordinate 2,141,385 of JAPCYP010000077.1, forward strand.
ACGATGGCAATCCTTGGTATCACGACACCAAGCAATATATACGAAGCAGAACTTACCCAGCGGGAGCAAATGAAGTGAATAAGAGGACGATTCGTAGATTATCAATGTCCTTTTATTTAGATGGTGAAGTTTTGTATAAGAGGAACTATGATGGGGTCCTCATAAGTTGTGTTAATGCTCGTGAAGCTCGGACTATTATGATAGAAGTGCATGAAGGGATATGTGGAACACATGCTAATGGTCACATGATGGCACGCAAGATCTTACGAGATGGTTACTATTGGTCAACCATGGAAGCTGATTGTTTGGAGCATGTCCGAAGATGCCATAAATGCCAAACATATGCAGATCAAATCAAAGCTCCACCATTCCAATTGCACAATCTGGTGTCCCCTTGGCCCTTTTCTATGTGGGGGATAGACGTCATTGGACCTATGAATCCCAAGGCTTCAAACGGACATCGCTTCATTCTGGTTGCAATAGATTACTTCACTAAGTTGGTGGAAGAAGCATCATATGCCAATATAACTCAAAAGGTGTTTACCAAGTTCCTGAAAAGGGATATTATCTGTTGCTATGGAATACCAGAAAGAATCATTACAGATAATGCTACCAATCTTAATGGGGCGGAGGTAAAAAAGTTATCTGATACCTTCAAAATCAAGCATCATAATTCTGCCCCATATAGACCTCAAATGAACGGTGCAGTAGAAGCAGCCAACAAGAATATCAAGAAAATTGTTGCTAAAATGGTCGTAAATTATAAAGATTGGCGTGAAATGTTGCCATATGCTTTGCATGCGTATCGTACCAACATACGATCTAGTACTAGGGTAACGCCTTTCTTATTGGTGTATGGAATGGAAGCTGTTTCTCCCATAGAAGTTGAGATTCCTTCGCTAATAGTGTTGATGGAAGCCGACTTGGAAGAACCTGAGTGGGCGAAAGCTCGATATGATCAGTTAAACATGATTGAGGAAAAGAGACTGATGGCTCTCTGTCATGGGCAACTATATCAGAGAAGGATGGCTAAAGCCTTTAATAAGAAAGTCCGTCCTAGGGAGTTTCAACCAGGTGATTTGGTGTTAAAGAATATACTTCCCAATCAAGAAGATGCTCGAGGAAAATGGGCACCCAATTATGAAGGGCCATACATAGTAAAGCAGGCATACTCAGGCGGGGCCTTAGTCCTAACAGATGAAAACGGACGAGAGCTACCGAGACCTGTAAACTCTGATGCTGTGAAAAAGTTCTATGCCTGATTTAAAAAAAAAAGAAAAAAAAAGAGCCTCTTAGGTTGTAAACCCGCAAAGGCAACCTAAGCAAAAGTTAGGGCATTAAAAAAAAAAAAAAACCCTGTTAGGTTGAAAACCCGCAAAGACAACCTAAGCAAAAGTTAGGGCATTTAAAAAAAAAAAAAAAGAGTCCGTTAGGTTAAAAACCCGAAAGGGCGGCCTAAGCAAAAATTAGGACAAACAAACTGAATCTTAGGCTGAAAACCTGTAAAGGCAGCTTAAGCGATATCTTAATGTTCACCACACTGGGACAATTTTGCTTATGACTTGCTACACCGGGGCAATTTTGCTTGAGATTTGCTACACTGGTGAAATTTTGTTTGTGGCTGGCTACAATGGGGGAAAGAAGGTCATTGAAATGTGGAGCTAAAACCAGGATTTGCACCGTCAAACAGTTGTTGGGAATCAGATAAGAGGATCAAGGAAGCAATACTGGGGCAAATTTTTAGGCGGTTTTCTTCTGTTCCATTATCCCTTTTCATACAATTCCCATACACCCCTTTGTATTTCCCCCCTTTCTTTCCAAATTCTTTGTGTGCAATGTAAATTCTCATATTAAGGCAAGGATTTTATTCATCCATTTTTCCTATTGTGCTTAAATCATGTTTATGCATTGAAATCATGTCTCAATTTAAGTAAATTTAAGTGTAATAGTATGATTTGATAATTCTAATGGTGGCTTCAATGAATGGTTTGAACCAAAGAAAGCCCAGTATTTCAAAGAGAGATAATGGTGCACAATGGGGAGAAAAGTAAAGCAATAATGAAAGTCTCCATGGATCCTGGTTTTGAATGAAGCAATCGCTCTACATGCCTCCACCATTTTGAAAGAGAAGCCCTTCCTATCGAAATTAACTGACAAGACCCTGACTCAGAGCTGTCGGTAAACAAGGGTTTGATTGGTCGAAGTCTTTCCATGGAGCGTGTGGTACAGCTTTAGAAGCAAAGGTAGAGAAAAAATAATAATAATAAAATGAAAAAAAAACAGAGAGAGACAGAGAGAGAGAAAAGAAAAAGCAAGTTACCATCATTTCATTTATAGGATCTGAGGCCCATTGCAATTTATTTTTGGAGCTCTGAGGCTCACTGTGTTTTTACTTTTGGGATCTGAGGTCCCCTGCAATTTTATTTTTCGAGCTCTGAGGCTCACTGGTATTTTTATTTTAGGGATCTGAGGCCCGCTACAAATTTATTTTAATTTTTCGAGCTCTGAGGCTCACTGCTAATTTTATTTTTGGGATCTAAGGCCCACTGTAAATTTATTTTTCAAGCTCTGAGGCTCACTGCTAACTTTATTTTGGGGATCTGAGGCCCGCTTCAAATTTATTTTTGAGCTCTGAGGCTCACTGCTAATTTTATTTTCGGGATCTGAGGCCCGCTGTCATTTTTATTTTAAAAGCTTTGAAGGTTAATGTTCTGAATTTTCTCCAGCCTGTTTCCCATCCCGGCCATAATGCGAGTTCATTTTCTTTACTAGTTCCTTACTACGATCACATGAAAAATCGTTCTTTCTTCATGTATTCTAGTAATGAACAAGTAAAGAGGGGCAACTGTGAACATCCTATTTTGACCGGGTCTTTTTAGTTCAAAAAAAAATTTCAAAAAAATAAAAATTGCAAAGAAAATATATTTTTACCATCTTCTTTTGTTGTTTGTTTTCATTTTCCCAAATATATATATATATATATATATATATATATATATATATATATATATATATATATATAAAGACAAAAATAACAAAAAGATTTTATTTAGGTTTATTTTGTTATTGGGCCAAACCAGCCAAACCCATTACTCAAACAGATTTCATTCCTTCACCCTCCTCCAACAAACCCTAGCAGCCACCATTTTCTTCCCTCCAACATTATTTTGAATCCAGTTGGCAAATCCCTTAATTTTTGCAGTTGAGGCTCACAAATTTTGATTCTATTTCAAATCAGAGATAGAAACTTTAATCCTTATAGATTTTTTGGATCAAAATCAGAACAAATTTGGCATTATAAAATCACAAGAGAGGCTACTGAAAGAGAGGAGGAAAAATTTCTCAAAAGGAAAATGATACATACACAGCAAGAATTCGGAGATAAAATTTTTTCTCAGATGCAAAAAACAAAATACGAAAAGAATAGAGTCCTAGAACCAACAAAAGAAGAGAGAAATCAAAAAGAAGGAAGGAGAGTTGCCTCTGCCCACTGTTCCTCAGATCGCCGCCGCCCCCCTTCGCAACCCGTCGTCTGTTGGCCAGAATCGCTTCTCCGCCGCACGCATAGCGCGGTTCCATCGCGTCCCCTGCACAGATCGCGTGTCGCGATCATCGAAGAGCCACCCCACTCGCGCCAGCCACCGCCTGATCGCTGACCTGTATCAGCCGCACCGCCATCCTAAACCGGAACCACCGCGCCGTCATCTCGAGCCGCCACTGCATCTGCATCCTTGGTGACCCTTGTGATACACTACCAAGGTCTTGCCTTATTTACTTTGCTGATAAGGTTGTGGTCCTTGCCCCTCTTTGTTTACGTCTGTTACCTTTCTTAATCTTTTTTTTTATTTTATTTGCTATTTTTTATTTTATCTTTCTTTTATTTTGATTTATTTTAGTTAAAATAAATAAAATATGGAAAAGGGAATTATTTATGAGTATTTTGGAATTACTTTGTGAGAGGTATCACACTCAATTCCTTAGATTGGGATCGCTCTGTGGACGTATCTGCCATGTTCTATCTCGTTTAGGAGTTTTCGAAAAAATGATATATATATTAAAAAAAACCTTTTTTAAAAAATAAAAAAACCTTTTCATAAAAAATAAAAACAACCAACAAACAAAATATTTTCTACAAGAACTACGTGGTTTTGAGTTTCCCATCGCAGCAGGGACTACGTAGGAGCCTGATCAATCGTCCCGTCAAACCAAAACTAATTTTTCCTTCATTTTTGTGTTCTTTTAATTTATTAATGTAGATAATTAATTAATAATTTATTTAATGTTTTTAGGTTGCTCTATGACAAGTGTCATGTTAATCCTTTAACTTTGAAGTTGCCCTATGGACTTACGTGCAATGTCCAACTATAATAAAAAAACCAAAAAAGAAACATAAAAATAAAAAAATATATAAATAAATAATTTCTTCCTTGTAAATATTTTTTTTGGGGTAACAATAAATAAATAATTTAATTTCGTTCAATTCATTTGAAGGTATCATTCTTAGAATGGGCGATGTAGGGTGCTTAATACCTTCCCTACTCGTAACCGACTTCCGAACTCATTTTGGTTCCAAAGACCGATTTTTTAGGTTTTCCCAATTTTTATCCTAAAATAAATAAAATTGGTGACGGCTCTACTTTTTTTTTATCTATTTTTTTTATCGCCGTTCCCGCCGCGATTTTTTTTCGGTCGCGACAATACTCACCAACACAGTAGCTGTCCTGTTCAAGTTCGGTTTCGCCCCTGTCCTGCATTCGTATTCCCGATTGACCTATTTGGCAGAAAAATCAGTAAAAGCCTAAAATGCACCAAAAACGATATCAGGATTAAGAATAGGAGTAGAATGAATTTAAATAGCTTAAAAATGGTAAATGTCGACAAGGACTTACCTTGATGATACTCACATGCACAAACGCAACTATGAAGATGTCGAAGCCACGAACACAAATACGCAGTCGGTTTGAAAATCAGATAATCGAAACCACCTTAACCCAAGCTCTAAGCTTTCAATAATGGATAAAGATTAAGAAACATGGCTGACTTATTTTCTTCATTCTATGTGCGTGAAAGTTCAATAAGAGAGGAAGACTTTTGTTTCATTCACTTATTACATCTAAGATTTAGTTTATTAGGTTTTTAGATTAGTTTAATGCATGATATGTTAGGTGGCATTTAGATAGGATAGTTAGGTGGTGGTAGAGTCCATGTTTCATGCATTTAAGCTAGATTAGATTATTTAGTGGAATGGTGATGTGGCATGACACGTGTCAGTGTGTGTTGCCCTGTCGACATATCCGAGTGTTTTCTTCCGCATTTTCCCACATAACCTACTGTTACAATATTTTTCTTGATTATTTTATTCCACTCATAAAAGCCTATTATGCTCAAGTCCCCTCCTAATTTTAATGTCCCAACTCTTAATTAATCAATTAATCGCTCGATTTAAGTTTCTTTGTGTTCTGGACTCGTTTCAACTCTGATTCTCCTCAAACTTGAACCACACCCTCCTAACCACATATGTAATATAATTAAGTCAAAATGCTTAATTTATGTCCCATACCTTATTCAAGAAAATGGGGTGTTAAACCAACTGAAATACACAGAAGAAACACAAGAAGGGGGGTTGAATTATGTTTCTCAACTTTTCAAAAAAAAAATGCTTTTTGGAAATTCTGATATAATAAAACACAAACGCAAGGTCCTCTGGACACAAAAAAAAAATTTTAACTACAAACAATAAAATTTTGAATCAAACCAAAAAATGTGTTAAGAACTTTCAATGTCAATCCCTAAATGTAGTTTCAAATAAATAAACTGAGATGAGGATAGAGAGATTCTCACGGAGATATTATCCTGGTTCACTCTTCAAACAAGAGTTATGTCCACTTCCTTCGATTTGTAGAATTTTTCCACTAAATCTCTTAGCAAAAGTACAAGTATTCTTTCACTTGCCTCTTTAGGCTACAACAAGTATTCTACAACTCTCCAGGCAACTCATCAAGTATTCTTTTTACAGACAAGCCTCTTAGGATCACTCAAACAAAAGAGTAAAGAAAAATTTAATGATCTTGATTCAACTCACTCCATGTGAAAATGATTCACAATTAAAGCTCAACAAATAATTACTCTAAAGAATAGAGAGCAAGAAATGTTTTGTAGCACTTTGATCACTTGAATTTGTTTGATTATTCTCTATCTGCTTCTTTGAAGAGTTCTAACATTTATAGGCTTCATGTCTTGACAAAAATCATCATGAAAGTGACATAGGAAAACACAAGAAGGGGGGTTGAATTGTGTTTCTTAATTTTTTGAAAATCTTTTCAAAAACAATCTCTCACACAAGACAAATAAAGAAAGCACACAGAAAATCAATTTTTCAAATATGTTAAGAACTTAAAAAGTGATCCCCGAATGTTAGTTGAACTAAAACATAACAAGAGGGAAGGGTAAGAGAAGATCACACAAGGATGTTATCCTAGTTAGTTCACTCATTTCTTGTGGATGATTGTTGTGGCTATTGATTCTGGTTATCTTTGAGTCCATGTTGTACAATGATGGTTAAACGTTTTTTCAAATACTTGAATGGTGGTCCTCTTATTCCATTGTTGCATGAATTTTGGAAAACAATTGATCTTCTTTAGTGGTTTGCACTGAAGTGTTCTCTTCTATTCTGATTGTGTTACTGATGACACATTTCCACTTGTTTGATAAATTCATTTGAGTTTGGGTAATTTCAAGTGTTTTGAACCTTACATTTTAGTTGCAGGTTAAAGAAAATCTATCTAACTTTACATCGTTGGCGATAGATTCCATTGTTGGGCATTCTGGAGACAGATTGACCACTGATAGTTACTTGTCACCGTTGGGCGGTAGATTCCACCGTTGGGCATCCTATAGACAGAGTGACTGATGATACTTACCGGCCACCGCTGGGCGGCAGTTATAACCGCTAGGCGATGCGTGCTGTGATAAAACACACTTAGATATTATGATGTGGACAATAGAACTCTTTAGACACACATAGAAAGAGACATATACCCTAATTTGGAAGCTTTGCGGTGGCTCTTGGAGAAGAAAAGAGTGGAAGCTTGGATCATCTTCACAGTTCATCATGGAGTTTTCTCTTTTCTCTATTTTAGTTTTCTTTACTATTTCCATGTCTAGGCTAAACCACCCATTGTTGGGGTTGAGTGAATTTTGCTTGTATTTAGCTTGGGTTTCCTTTAATACAATTGTCTTCTTCTATTTTGAGTTTATAATCTTCGATCTTAAAGCTTTCTAGGTCTTGATCGCATCCTCAGAATGATTTTTAGATTTATGCATTGGATGGGAGTTTAATGTATGAATTTGTTTGAGATTGTGAACCTTGTGATTCTTTAGACTAGGAATAGTCAATGAATGCTTGTTGCCTCTTTGGATTCTTGTCTTTTATGATTTTCCCTTTTAGAATCACCAAAGGAATTAGGGATTTTAACTAGGATTAAAGGTTCTTGTGCCTAAGGAATTGAGACTTGAATATTTTGGTCAAATCCAATACCAAAATAGAAGTAGCATCTTGTTTTAGCCCCAACTAAAGTGCAGCAAATAAAATCAATTGAAGCTTGATCCCAACTCTTTTATATAATTGAATTTTTATCCTTGTGTTCTAAATGTTTTCTAATTTGTCAAAGCTAAAAACACCAAAAATCTAGTTTTGTTTTGTCTCTTTGTTTGCTTAGTTATTAACACTTGAGCTCCCTTTCAACCAAAAAATTACATTTAAGTAGTAATTGAATTTGTAACTCGATGTTTGGCCATTGACCCTTGAGAACTATATCTGGTCTCACCATTTTATTACTTGCAAGGACTCGGTACACTTGCCATGGTCCCATCAAGTCATGTGGTAGCCTACAAAGGGGTTGGCATGGCTACAAGTCGTGGTGATGCATGACCGAGGCAATTATGTGGAGTTGCACGTCGTGGTTCTCGTGATTGGGTCGCAGTTGTGGTGGGGCACATGTCTGGTGTTTGACTAGTGTCCAACTAAAACAATGGTCACTTGGTGAAGGCTCTAGACCCACAATTTGTGGCTTGTCTAGTTGATGGCAGGGTCGATGCTCTTCATGACTCTTGTTTGAGGTTTCATGGTTAATAGTGTGTTTCTCTATTTTTGGGGTTTTGAAATTGAATTGTTTCATGTTTCTTGGCTTTGAATGTTGGTAAAATGGTAGGTTTTTGTTTGACTAGCTGAAATCTAAGGTTGCTTTGTGATGGGATTAGCTTGGAGTACTCAGGATAAATGGTGATTGTTTGATGGAGGAGAAGGAGCAACAAGGACGTTGACTATGGGAGCAAGGTAGTATTCTAACATAAGGGTAATTTTGTCATTTACATATTATTTTAATCATATTCTGCCATTATGTTGTCCATCTCAAACACATGATAGGATAACATAATATTATCCGGTGGGTTATTTGGCGCGTATCAAACATTGGATCGAATAAGAGCTTATCAGCTTCATATCATATCCTACCCTTATTCAACTTTCTTATTTTACTCGTCCTTATCATATCCTTTCCACAGAATGAACCCTTATTATCTATCCTTTTTTGAATTTATGTCAATTTTTTTGAATTGTTAAATTTTATGATACCAAATGTTATTTGTTGTTTTTTAATTTATATTTTTTTTTTTTTTGCTTTCCTTTTTTTTCTTCATTCTCTTTGGTTTAATTTATTTGGTGTTAGTTGTTTCTCTGTGTTTCTTGCTCCTTTTTGCCTACTACTTTATGCATGAACCCTATTATGAATGCATTTGTTACAGGAAACCTTAGTTTTGATGATGATTAAAGGAAATGCTAAAAGGATGAGCAGACTATAAGACTCGATGACTTAGAGATTTTGATGTATGACAAATATACAATTTAATGTGTGTGCAAGTGTTTTTAGTGTCAAATTGCAAAGACAGGTATTAAGCTGTGAGCAACAAGTTCTGTAAGTAATTAAAGGAGAATATCTAAAGAAGAACTTGAAGAAATCAAAAGAGCAACTTGGAGAACTCAAGGAGCAACAAGCAAGGACAAAGATCAAGGAATCATCAAGACAAGAGCTTAAAGAAGAATTAGATTTAAGTCTTAGATAATTTGTAAGAGAAGAAATCTCTTATTCACAAGTAGCTCATTTGAAAAGATGCATGAAGAAAATCAGTTTTTCATAACCTGCATTAAAAAGGAATAAGTTTTAATGAAAATGATTTTTGGAAATTAAGAAAATTCTTTGTTAGTACAGCCATGTATTCAATGGATGTATATCCTTTTCTGTAACTGACAAATAAATATAAAGTTCTTGATATTCAGTACATAGATGTACTACACCTATGAACAACATGAAATCAGATCAGTTATAAATGGTTAACTGAATACAGCCCTGTACATATGCTGTGTATGCGTGTATTCAAGTTTCTGCAAAAATCTAATGTTCATTAATACATAGATGTACTGAATGGGTGTACTGGTGGATTAACAAAGATCAAGTTTTTAAAGAACTCGTACAGCCATATACTACACAGGTGTACAGAAAACTATCAGTATGTAAAATGGTTAATACATCCCTGTACTCAACCCCTGTCCAAGAACTTGAATCAGTTCAACTGATTCTGCTGTCAAACCCAAATCTGTTTTAATTGATCCAAACAGCTATAACTTGTTCTCTATATAAAGTGGGATCAAAGGAACACTCATAACATATCAGAATTACACGAAATCAATTTGAGAGATCAATTGTGAAAATCATTCATCATCTTTCTTGAGCTTATTGTGAAAAGTGTGTTTCATTCTCATTAGAGTTTCAACTTGTGTATCTGACTATTGAGAGTTTAGAATCAAACGTTTTTCTTTCTATTTCATTGTAAGAGAGAGGGAGTCTCTCTGTGTGATTAGGGTGAGGAATCCTAAGGAAGAACATTAATTGAGGCTCTTTACAAGAGTGTGGTATCTCAAGGTGAAGAAGTGCTCTGTGGTGTAAAGGTTTTTCAAGCTACCTGGCTAAAGCTTGTGTGTTAGTGTGTGAATACCCACAAGTGGAGTGGGGACTGGATGTAGGTCACAATGGTGGTGGCTGAACCAGTATAAATCTGGTTGTGTGGTACTCTTGAACTCAATCTTTTAATTTGTCTTGCGCATATAAACTGTGGTATTTGATATTCATAGTTCTTTAAAGTTTCTGTTCTTGATCTGTGAAATCTGAGTTGAACCCTGTGCAAACTTCATCTGATTTGATTTGGTAAAATCTGTTCTTAAAGGCTTAATCTCTGAACTGAATTGTGCATAACCTGTTCTTGAATTGCAAGGCTTAAAACTCAATCATATACAAAATGTTCTTGTTTCTTAAAGATTGAATTGTATGCTACAGAACCTGATTGTTAAAGTTAAGAACTTGATCTGTGTTTTATCAATTCTGTAATCTGCATCTTCTTATCCTCATTGTTCTATTCAAGATTTTGTAAAAGCCTTTTATTGTTTCTGTTTAAAGATCCTGAGGCAACATAAATCTGAAAACAAAAGTTTTGAGAAACAAAAGTTTTGGAAAGTTCTTTTTAAAGAGGAAAGTTTTTGAAAACTCAATTCACCCCCTTCTTGAGTCTTTGAAGCCAAAACAACACAGACTGCAAAGAATAATAAAACCAAGCAAAGAACTTCATGGTAATATCATGAAGGTCTTAGGAATTAAATTTGCTCATTAAAATTATGATTTACCGAGTGATATTTACAAATATGAATTGCTTACAAGATAATAAATATGTCCGTGGCAATTAGAAATTGCTCTTTTATTAAAAGATAATATAGTTTTGTTTGATTTTGTCTCTTTATTCAAAAAAATTAATGTTATGTAAAACTATCTTGTATGAATAAAACTAATAAATTATTAATTATCTTTTTAATTTTATCATGAATATTTATAAGTGACGGAAAAAAATTAATGAAATAGAAATAATATTTATAATTTAATTAAATAATTTAATCAATCAAATTAATTTTGCTTAAAGTTTTAAAAAAATTATCTATTTTCTATATAGCAACTTTATGAGGGAGTTTTGTATATAGTTCAAAAAAAAAAAAAATTTCCTAGAATCATGATTCACAGGAATCATCATTCCTGAGGATCACGAGTCACATGGGAACGTTACAAATCTGTTTGGTAGGCGTTAAACATTTCTGAGTATGTTATATGAGAATTTTAATTCTCATGTTTGATTTAAAGGCATCTTTAAGAAAAATGTTAGTATTACTTTCAAAAATACTCTTGAATATAGGTTAATTGAAAATATCAAATAAAATATCATAAAAAATTTAAAATTTAAAATAATTTTTAAAATAGTGCAAACCAGTTACATGAGTTTTTTTTTTTTTTTACCAAATAAAAGTATATTTTAACATAATATAATATTGTCCATAAGAAAGTACAGTATAATAGTCTTTTCAAATAACCAAAACTTTCTCAGATCCATAGGAAATTAGGATCCTCACCCTTTACTATCAGAATGTTTTTAAGCCTTTGTTTGTTGTCAAAGAGATATAGAAGAGAGAAAGAAAGAGAGATGCCAATTTCTCTTGTTTGGCTAGCAGAAAAAATAGAGAAGAGAGAAGAAAAAATGGTAGGTCCCATATCTTTTTTATTTCTTCCCTCAATTGAGAAGAAAATGATTGAAAAGAAGAGTGAGAAGTGACATTTTCTCTTTTCCAACACTACCCTTTTCTTTTTCTTTTTCTAGTATCTTGGAGCCTAGGCGTTGGTGGACTGGTGGTTTCATTTTGTTTAGGTGTTGAAATGTTAAATTGGACTTTGCATTCAATGCATTGATTCAAAAATTGATATGTACATATATTGTTATTATCATTACTATTAAATTAACATAAATGGAATTAAATTAAAAATTAAATGACTATTCAACTATATTAAATTAACTAAGTTAAATTAATCAATTAATATAAATAGAACGTATTAATAATTAAACCAAAATTAATAATTTAAGTATATCAAATTAATATTTTTTAAATAAAGTTGGCATGCAAAAGTATCACAATAGAAAAAAGGCATTCCAACTATGTTGGTACCCCTAATCATATTTATCATATGCAGCACACCAAAAATTTATTAAAAAGAGGAAAAAGAATACAAAAGAAACATGGAGGACTATACCAAAACCCATGGAAAAGAATCATTTGAACCTAAAATTAGGGAGGCCATACATATTACGATAGAATCCTCACTAATAAAATTGGGAACTAAGTCGAACCAAACTAGACCAAAATTAGAAGAACCATGCTAGCCTATCGGCACAACAATTGCCTTCTCTAAAAATATGAGGACAAAATAAAATGCATTTTACTTCAAAGAAAAAGGCAATTCTTCCATCTACTTCTTAGGGACCATGGAACTAGATTAACATTCTTGAAAGCCTTGATTACCAATAGAGAATCACACTCCAACCAAATTTTGTGTCATCCCTTATCAACAGCTAACTCAACAGCCATCATTACAGCACAAAGTCCAGCATGAAAAGCTGTTGTAATACCGATATATTGAGCAAAACAACCAAGCAAAGCACCAGAATAATCTCCATAAATACTACCACAGCCAGCATGACCTGGAAATCCTTTTGCAACTCCATCAGAAATTGCATTTGAACCATTCACAAAGAGGTGGATTCCAATTTACTTGCTTGATGATGGGTTCCTTAGGAGGATGACCTGCCATTGAGAAGAATTTAAGAATTCTGAATTCACTAATAAAAGAGGACATATAGCCTTTTGAAGGTGCACCAGATAATGAAATAGCTGAAATAACTAACTGCTTAGCTCTTCTCAATGAAACAATAACATTGCTGAACCGGTTCTGATTTCTACAAAACCAGATAACCCAAATTACATTGATAATGGCAGCCACAACTAGATCTTTAACTAGGGAACTCCATCTATTATAGCAGATTGAGATTAGATAAATAAATGAGGACCAATTAATTGAGCATCCAAGACAGTCTTGCAGATAGAACCATAAGTGAGATGCAAATAGACACTGCAAAAAATAATGAAGAGAAGACTCCTCATTGCTGCCACATAAATTGCATCTTGAAACTGTGATGCAGCCTCTACTTCTCAAAAGCTCCTCAGTAGACATCTTATGATGGAAAAGTCTCCAAATCAAAAAATATTTGGATTGAGAGATGATAGAGGACCAGATGTTTTTGCCCCAAATAACAATCTGAGCAGCTGGATTGATGTGGTTGAAAGCATCTTTGAAAGATAAAATCCCTGAATCCGCTCCAAACTACTAGGTCTTACCAATCATAGAAAGGAATTGGAGCTTTTCTGATATCAGCAACTAAAGCAGAGAAATTTGAGGAAATAAATTGTGGTATCAACCATTCTTTGTCAAGGAAAAAATCCTTCATAGAAGCCTTCAAGTGATAATGCATATCAGATGGCAAATCGATTTTATGTACAACAAGCTGGTCTAACCACCTATCAGTCCAAAAATTAACCTTCTTGCCATCTCCAAGAATCCAAGCAGTATGTAGGTAAACATTCTGTAAATGACATCTCAGTGTAGGCAGTATTTAGGACCTTACATGGTATTTGACAACATAATTATTCCTCAAGAATGTAGCTCTCAGAAATTGAGCCAAATGACAACAAGAATGAACTAATTCCCAGCTCAGTTTGAGGATTGCTACATGATTAATTGACTTAACAGACCTCAAACCAAGTCCACCTTCATTGAATGGAGGGCAAACTTTCTTCCAAACTACTGTCACTAGCTTTTTTGTATTGATGCCCCAGACCAAACAAAATTCCTTATCCACTTATCTACTATCTTAAGCAAGGATGCAGGCCATAAATAGATATGAAAACTATAGGCCAGCATGCTATTAATAATTGAACTCACCAACTGGACCCTGTCCATTATAGACTATATCAAACTAATAAATAAAGTAACTTAAATCAATTAAATTAATTTAAGTAATTTAGTTATTTAAATTAAATTAATATATAAAAAATTAATACAAAAATTATTAAATTGTACATTAGTTTTTTTATTAAATTGTCTTTTAAAAAATAATAGCATTTATATCTTCTCACTTTCTATCAAACCAATCAAGAAGAAAGAGAAAAACACACTTCTCTTTCTTCTATTTCTCTCATATTTCTCTTATATTAAATAATACATCAAATCTACTCTGTTTCTTACATTTTTCACTCCTCTCACACTTTTTCTCATCTTTTTCTCTCTTTCAATTTTCTTCCCAAGATGTAAGATTCTCAAGATTCCTGAAAACTGAAAAAGAAATGCATTTACCAAACGCGTCAAGTAAAACTAGATTTGTTCCTGCCAAAATCCGTATAGACTTGATCACCTTACTCTATTCTCGGATCGCTCAATATTTCAACTAACGTTCTTATCCTATTATTCATACTCAGCTATTGTTCAGTTCAAGCTCGGGTGGTACACATTTCTCCTGGCATACCTCGGTTATTCTCTCCTATGTCCAAGTAATATTAGGCAATCCCTCTCCTCATCAGTAAAGCTTGGCCTCCATTATCCAAGCTCGACCAATACTGTCTAAGCTCGGTCAATACTTGGCTATTTTGGTCATATCATTTCCGGGATGTGCACAAGTCCCCCAAGCTCCGAGTCTTAATAAGGCGAAAGAGCTTTTATTAAGTTATTGACCGAGCTTCACATGACTGAATATATTATGCCCCACTAGCACATGATCGTATCAACTTTGTTTCTTTAAGCATTAATGCTTTGCTTACTCAAGTTCATTAAGGCATGCAAATTTTTAAGGATGTTGGTTTCTTGAAAACATAATCTTCTGATGCTCTTTCGGGGCTCTTTGGATACTAATTAATTTCCTTATGTCAATGCTTTTATTAATCTTGGCATCCTCATACTCGTCCAGTGCTCGTCCAAAGCAAATACTTATCTCCAACACTTGGATAATTAGGCTTATCTCATGATAAGCTCGTCCAATGCTCGTCCAGAGCATAAATGCTTATCTCCACCACTTGGGGAATTAGGCTGATCTCATGGTAAGCTCGTCCAATGCTCTTTTAGAGGCTTATCTCATGATAAGCTCGTCCAATGCTCGTCCAGAGCATAAATGCTTCTCTCCAACAATTGGAGATTAAGCTTATCTCATGATAAACTCATCCAATGCTCGTCCAGAGCAATACTTATCTCTAGCACTTGGAAAATTAGGATTATTATAACACCCCATTTTTCGTTAAGTGCTTTTATGTATGCTTGTTTGTTTGTTTAAGTCTTAGGACTTAGCTTACAATTATTGTTGAGGGGCTAAATGAGATTTCTAGGCTTAAAACCCCTTTTTGGTACATGAGCATGACCGTGCTAATGTCCAGCAAGCCCGTGCTCAAGGTAATGTCTTGTGACCATTTGGATCACAAGCACGGTCGTGGTTAATGGGAAGCACGGTCGTGCAAGGGATTGGCATAGCGGAGACGTTAATGTAAGCACGCCCGTGCTTATTAAGGTGCACGGCCGTGCTCGTGTCTGGAGCCTATAAAATGGCACTGAGGGTTGCCTTTTAAATCGCATTTTGGCACAAACAGAAACCCTAGTGCAGCTACACCTCTATTTTTTCCTCTTTTCTCTAAACCCATTGCATTGTTGGAGTTTTGGAGACTCTTGGGAACGTCTAGTTAGTTTGTGCCAATCTTAGAAATGTAATAGTTCTTCCCGTTTTGGTTTCCTTTTCTTGTTCTTGATTTGGGAAACTAATTGGTTAACATGGTTGTTTGACCAAGGCTTGGAAGCTGACTGAGCCGCTTGAGGGAACGTTTACCGTTTGAGCTATCGTTGTTGGAATATTCATACCAGGTATGGGGAGAAGGATAGTGTAAACATTACACAAGGGGGTAGCGTGAATGAGGGATTCCCATAGCCCGGTTGTGGTTAACTGTTGTCAATGCCATGTTATATTTGATTAAATGTTCATTTGGATTAATTGCTATAATTGTTATTTGGTTAATGGTATGTATGTTATGATGCCTAGTTGATGTATATGTTTTAATGCCAATTTACGAATGATGATTAATATGTTTATGCTATGATTAGCTGGTGGAGTTGTGCTGTTTATGTCATGAACATTGTTGGTTGATAATGTTGTTATGAGTGTTGGCTGAATGTATGTTTGTTGATGTTGCAATGTTAATAAGGCCCAATTGGTAAATAGGACTCTTAATTAACATAACGGTTAAGGGAATAATTCCCCTGATGTTTCATAAAACATGGACTTAATAGTTAGAGGTGAGTTTTATATCAAATGGTTTAGCCAAGACACTAGGATTTGATTTAAGAGTGTTTAGGGAGGTTTGACCCCAAGAACACCATGAATCTGCCCGGAACAGTATGGCCACGCCTAGGAGCGCAGTCGTGCTTGATAGCGTGCTCCCACTTTGAATCTGGAAGATGGCCGCGCTTTGAGCACGGTCGTGCAGGTTAGTGAGCACGACCGTGCTCCACTTAAGTGCAAGCACGCCCGTGATGGGGTGAGCACGCCCGTGGTCCCCCTACAAAACAGAACGTGAACTTAATGGAATTAAGGGGTGTTTTACCCCCATTTTTCCCCAATAATGAAATAATACACCAATCGAATGAAGACAAACAGATAACTTAATTAAAGGCTAATTAAGATAAACAAGATTAATAAGTTGGTTAAGCCGGTGCCCAATGGGTTACCGCACGTTGATATGCTTTGGTGCTTTTTGGCCAAAGTGGCCACGATGCTTTTTGGTCGAGGTGTTGATAACTTGAACTTGGTGCTTTTTGGCCAAGAGGGCCTTGACTCATATGGGTTAAGGTGTTGATGTTGATGATTAGACTTGGGTGCTTATTGGCCTAAGTGAAGGAGGTGGTTGCCCTGTTTGTTTGTTGTTGTGCCCATGCATACACACATCGGAGTTGTTAGTGGGGTAAAATCAATATAGGGGAGATCGTCCTAGAGTAAGGCAATATGGCCATCCGCGGGTGGTTTACCCAAGGTTTGGTGAACCGTGCAGCCCCGTGGTGGCGCATCCAAGAGCCTGGTGCGTCGGCTATCCAAGGGGTTCACCCATGGTTTGGTGAACTACCAGCGTTGGTGCTTTTTGGCCAATGTGGGTATGTAACTCCGAAGTTGCCTTCCTGAAATAGTTTAGATTCACACGCATAATGGAGTAGCAGAGTAGTGTTGCACCGCATAGTATATGTTGGTTGAAATAGTATATTGATATTGATGCTTAAATATATATGTTGTATATATCTATGCCATGCTATGATGTATATTCATCTTTGCTTCCTATCTCCATGCCGATGTGTTTATATGTTTTCTAACTCCCCGTTTTCTCTGTTTCTATTGTTGGCATGTATCTTTTATGTAGAGGACGGCGAGCAGCCAGTGGAGGAGTGACTCTGAGGAGCCACGACTCTTTAGCTAGGATTTCCAGTTGTTACAGTTGTTTAGTTTGTTTCTGTTTCAGTTTGTATTCCGAGAATTTTATTTCGGAACGGTTACACTAGCTCTGTATGTGACATCGGGGTTGGGTTATGTTTTATGCTTTGATGTTCATGTTTATGTTTTACCTTTTTAAAATTATGTTTCTTTTCGCGTTGAGATGTTACAATGTGGTGCTTTCTATCCAGTTTTTTATTTTATGAAATAAATGCATGTTTTTATCTTACCTCTTTTATTTAAATGTTTTTATAAATAACATGGGGGGTTGAGGGTATCACATTTAGTGGTATCAGAGCAGGTTCGTCCTATCAGGCCGTGGTACGAGTCTGTTGTGAGTCTGTTGTGTGCTCTTATTTGAATTATCTATACTTGTTATAGACAATGATGCTTAAAGTTAGAAGCTCGTTTTCTCCTGATTAAGTTCTCTATATTTAATGGTTGTTTTGGACATGTACAGGAACTCATGGAAGGAAGAGGTAGAAACGCTCAGGCAATCGCTGATGTGTTGGCACTCTTTGCCAATGCGATAGGGCAAGTTTAGAACAACAACAATGGAGGAGCGGCTGAGTTTCAGGGTCTCGACAAGTTCCAGCGAAATAATCCACCGTCTTTCAGAGGAGCTTACGACCCCGAAGGTGCTCTGTTATGGATGAGGGAGATAGAGAAGATCTTCTAAGCTATGGATTGCAATGATTAGCAGCGAATCATCTTTGCCACTTTTATGCTCACTGAGGAAGATGAGCATTGGTGGGAGAACTGTTGTCAGAGAATGGCGGCTGAGGGTACAGCCGTCACGTGATCTATTTTCAAAGAGAGGTTCTTAGAGAAATATTTTCTTGCGGATATACATGACAAGAAAGAGATGGAATTCTTGGCGCTGAAGCATGGAAATGTGTCAATGGGAGAGTATGGGCGAAGTTCGAGGAGCTGGCTAGGTATTACATGCCGTATCAGGTTATGGTTGATGATCGTTCTAAGTGTGTCAAGTTTGAAGTGTAGGATCTTTGAGGATGCTTACTAGCCCAGAATGGCCAGTTTCAAGGGTTCGGATAGCCAGAGCAACAGGAAGACCGAGCAGAAGGATAAAGGCAAGTAGCGTTACACTCCAGCCGGCTGGGATTTCAAACAGAGTGGCAGGAAGCCATGGTTTTCTTATGATAGGTCCAGGGGTGGGAACTCTAATACCCCTAGACCCACGAAGTGTGGCAAGTGTGGCGCACCAGATCACTTCATTACCCAGTGCAAGGAATCAGATGTCATCTGCTTTAGGTGTGGCAAGCCTGGCCACATCAGTTGAGAGTGTGGAGAAGCAAAGTCAAAACCTCCAAGTGCTAGCAAGATTCAGCAATCTCAGGCTAATCGACTGAAGACCATTGGGAGAGTCTTTACTCTTAGTGGAGCTGAGTCCTCTGAGTCCGAGGACTTGGTCCAAGATATGTGGTTAATTGATGGAACTTATTTAACTGTCTTGTATGATTCGAGTGCTACACACTCGTTTATATCGCATGATAGGGTCAAGAGTCTTAATTTGCCTATCACCTTTCTTGAGTATGATATGATTGTTCCCACACCTACAAACAAGCATGTTACATGCATGCAAGAATTGTCATATTACCATTGATGGTAGAACCTTTAGTGTTGATCTTGTATGCTTACCTTTGAAACAGCATGATATCATTCTTGGCATGAACTGATTATTTTCCAACCATGTCCTTCTGAATTGCTTTGATAAGACCTTAGTTTTTGGCACTCATGTAGAGTCTAAGGATCTTAGATTTCTCTCTGCCAACCAAGTTAAGGCTTAGTTGAAAGACGAGGCCCAAGTGTACATGATGTTATTTTCCCTGGAAGTAGAGAGCCCTCCTGATGTTGGACGTGTGCCTGTTGTGCGGGAATTTCCTGAAGTGTTTCCGGGGGATGTTTATAATTAACTTGCTCCCTGAGAGAGATGTTGAGTTCACCATAGAGCTAGCTGAGCTGAGATGAAGAGACAGATAGAAGATCTGATCCAGAAGCAGTTTATTAGGCCTAGCGTATCCCCATGGGGAGCGCCAGTGTTGCTAGTAAAGAAGGATAGCAGTATGAGGTTGTATGTCGACTATCGGCAGCTCAACAAAGTGACCATTAAGAATCGGTATGCCCTCCCTAGGATTGATTATCTTATGGATCAGTTGATCAGAGCTTGTGTTTTCTCAAAGATAGATTTGAGGTCAGGGTACCATCAGATTCAGGTTAAGTCTAAGGACATCCCAAAGACAACGTTTACGGCGCGTTATGGTCACTACGAGTACTTGGTTATGCCCTTTGGTGTGACCAATACTCCTGCTATGTTCATGGACTACATGAACAAGACCTTTCACCCTTACTTGGATAAGTTT
Organism: Echinosophora koreensis; assembly: GCA_035048595.1. Classification (NCBI taxonomy): domain Eukaryota; kingdom Viridiplantae; phylum Streptophyta; class Magnoliopsida; order Fabales; family Fabaceae; genus Echinosophora; species Echinosophora koreensis. The sequence continues at coordinate 2,161,256 of JAPCYP010000077.1, forward strand.
GTGGTGGTTTTCATAGATGACATCTTAGTGTACTCCAAGACCAAGGAGGAACATGAGGAGCACTTGCGGGTTGTCTTGCAGACCCTTAAGGAGAAGCAGTTGTATGCTAAGTTGTCTAAATGTGAGTTTTGGTTAGAGGAGGTGAGTTTTGGTGGATCCGGCCAAGGAAGAGACCGTGCTCCAATGGGAAGCGCCGAAGTCAGTGACCGAGATTAGGAGTTTCTTGGGTTTAGCAGGGTACTATAGGAGATTCATAGAAGTTTTCTCTCTAAGTTAGCATTACCCTTAACCCGTCTCACCAATAAAGGACAACTCTTTGTGTGGGACTCTAAGTGTGAGGAAAGTTTCCAAACCTTAAAGGATAGGTTTACATCACACCAGTTTTAGTTTTGCCGGATTCTAGTGAACCTTTCGTAGTTTACTGCGATGCTTCTAAGCAAGGTTTAGGTGGTGTGTTGATGCAAAACGGTAAGGTAGTGGCTTATGCTTCTAGGCAGTTGAAAACCCATGAGAAGAACTACCCTATCCATGACCTAGAGTTATGAGCTGTGGTATTTGCCTTAAAGATTTGGAGGCATTACCTTTATGGAGCGAGGTTCGAGCTATTTAGCGATCATAAGAGTTTGAAGTATCTCTTTGATCAAAAGTAATTGAATATGAGGCAATGTAGGTGGATGGATTTTTTAAAGGATTACGAGTTTGACTTAACCTACCACCCAGGAAAGGCCAATGTAGTGGCAGATGCTCTAAGTAGGAAAACTTTGCACGTATCCGCTTTGATGGTTAGGGATATGGATTTGATCGAGGAGTTTAGTGATCTGAGTTTAGCTTAGGAAGTTATCCCTAAGAGCATTAGGCTTGAAACCTTGAAAGTTACCAACAGTCTAATGGATCAAGTTAGAGAGGGCCAGAAGTTAGATAAGTTTCTCTTAGACCAGAGAGAGTTGCTTGCTCAGGGTAGAAACCTTAGTTTTAAGGACGGAAGTGATAGAGTTTTGAGGTTCAAATATAGAGTTTGTATACCAGTCGTCCCGGAGCTTAGAAAGTTGATCCTTAAAGAAGGACACAGGAGTGGACTGAGTGTGCACCCATGTGCCACTAAGATTTATCAGGATCTTAAGCTTATGTTTTGGTGGCCTTGGATGAAGAAAGATGTGGCTGAGTTTGTCTATGCATGCTTAGTGTGCCAAAAGGCCAAGATAGAACAACAAAAGTCATTAGGAAAGTTGCAACCTTTGAGTATTCCATAATGGAAATGGGAAAGTATCTCCATGGATTTTATGTCTAGACTCCCTAGGACTCCAGCTGGTTTTGAGGCTATATGGGTTGTTGTGGATAGACTGTCTAAGTCCGCCCATTTCATCCCTATGAACATGGAATACCCTTTGGAAAAGTTGGCCAAGTTGTACATCAAAGAGATAGTTAGGCTACAATGTGTAACCTCTAGCATAGTGTCAGATAGAGACCCGAGGTTTGCCTCTAGGTTTTGGAATAGTTTGCAAGAGGCTTTAGGAACAAAGCGTTGACTTAGTTCAACTTATCACCCACAGACTGATGGCCAGTCTGAGAGAACCATCCAGTCCTTAGAGGACTTGCTTAGAGCTTGTGTCTAGAACAGTCTGGTAATTGGGACAAGTTTTTGCCCCTTATAGAGTTCACATACAACAATAGTTTCCATTCCAGTATTGGGATGGCACCTTATGAAGCTATTTATAGGAGGAGATGTAGGACACCCTTATGTTGGAATGAACCTAGTGACAATGTGGTGCTAGGACCAGAAATAGTGCAAGAAACCACAGAAAAAGTGAGGATGATTCAGGAAAAGATGAAAGTGGCACAAAGGAAGCAAAAAAGCTACCATCACAAAATGAGGAAGGCGCTCGAATTCATGGAAGGTGATCATGTGTTCTTGAGAGTTACCCCGACAACTGGGGTTGGTAGAGTGATGAAAGCGAGGAAACTTACTCCTAGATTCATTGGTCCTTACCAATTTTTTAAAAGAGTCAGCGAAGTCGCCTACCAAATAGCCTTACCACCGTTCTTGTCCAACCTTCATAATGTCTTTCATGTGTCTCAATTCAGAAAGTATATTCATGACCCTAGTCATGTGATAGTACCCGATACGGTTCAGTTAAAAGAGAACTTGAGTTTTTAGGTATTACCCCTTCGAGTCGAGGATAGGAGGGTGAAGCAGCTAAGACGCAAGGAGATTCCTATGGTCAAAATCGTTTGGAGTGGGGCTACTGAGAAAAGTGCTACATGCGAGCTGGAAAGCAAGATGATGAATGCATACCCGCACCTTTTCAATCGAGGTGAGTAGAAATTTGGAGGACGAAATTTTATAAGGGGGTGGAGTTGTAACACCTTGTTTTTCGTTAAGTGCTTTTATGTATGCTGGTTTGTTTGTTTAAGCCTTAGGACTTGGCATAGAATTGTTGTTGAGGGGCTAAGTGGGATTTCTAGGCTTAAAATCCCTTTCTGGTACATGGGCACGAGCGTGCTAATGTCCAGCACGCCTGTGCTCAAGGCTATATCTTGTGACCGTTTGGATCACAAGCACGGCTGTGCTTAATGGGAAGCACGGTCGTGCAAGGGATTGGCGTCGCGGACACACTAATGTAAGCACGGTCGTGCTTAGTAAGGCGCACGGACATGCTCGTGACTGGAGCCTATAAAATGGTACTGAGGGTTGCGTTTTAAACCCTATTTTGGCACAAATAGAAACCCTAATGCGGCTACACCTCTGTTTTTCCCTATTTTTTCTAAAGCCATTGCATTGTTGGAGTTTTGGAGACTCTTGGGAATGTCTAGTTAGTCTGTACCAATCCTAGAAAGGTAATAGTTCTTCCCATTTTGGTTTCCTTTTCTTGTTCTTGATTTGGGAAACTAAATGGTTAAAATGGTTGTTTGACCAAGGCTTGGAAGTGATAGCGTGAATCCGCAAGTGTACGGTTTCGTCGTCAAGTAATAAAAAGATCGAACCCACAGAGACCGTGATCTTAAATAACAATTAATTATTAAATCAATTTAACTAAAATATATATGGAAAATATTTGGAAAAGATTTGGTTTTTAAAATTAAGATTAACTAACAAATCAAATATCTAAAACGAAATCAGTTAAAAATCGCAATCAAATCAAATCTGGGATTTTTTCAAATTAAAAGAGATTTCCAGGAATTGGGTTACCAACAAGACTGCTCATGCTACTAAATTGACTATCCCTTGTTAATTATCAAAATTGCTTTGAAGGTGAATTTATCCTAAATAAGTTAATGTTCCCTCTCGGTATACAAGAACCGTGCCCAATTAAACCAACCCCTACTCTCGTGGTAATTGTATTTAAATTGAACCCTTTAAGCTTTATGACAATTCAATGAACCCTCGAAGGACCGCTTCCAACTCTCGTGATTTAAGTCCTAAGTTCAATTCCTATAGATCCGATACCGAAGTTCACCGCTAAGTTTGTCCTTAGAGTATCTACGACATGCAAATAAGTGGCCACCGAATTTACAAGTAATTCAAGCAATAGGAATTAAATCGAAAGCAAAATTGAAATTAACAAGAAGAAAACATCAATCCATCACATGAAACGAGTCTTGGGCATAGCCCCAATTCCTAGAAATAAAGAAACTACTCACACATTGCCATGTTAATAACAACGTTGAATGACAAAAACATAAAAATCCTAAGAGAAGAGAAGAAATTGAGAAGAAGAGAAATCCTAATTTAAGCCTAAGGTAGCAGCCAAGATGATCTATTTTCGAGCATTAGAGTCCTATTTATAATGTAGGGCAACTTGGATCCAAATCTGTTACAAAATAAAATCAAATCTTCAATTTAAAATTCCAGATATTGCGCGTCACGGCCGTGATGGCCATCACGGCCTAGCCGTGACGCTTTCTGATTTGGGGATGGCTTCACTCTGGGTCTGTCACGACCGTGATGGTCATCACGACCTGGCCGTGACAGATTCTGCTTCAGGGTCTGGTTCAGCTTAGCATGTCACGGCCGTGATGGCCATCACGGCCTAGCCGTGACGCTCTCTGTTTTCAGCACTCTTTCTTCTTTTCAGCTCCACTCGATCACGGCCGTGATAGCCGTGATGGCCTCTGTTTGGCTAATTTTTCTGTGTTCTTCAAGCACCTTCTTGATCATGCAAGCTTCAAAATAACTAGTTCTGAGCATTTAACCTTCAATTCCTGCACACAAGCACCACAAAACCACCTTACCCGTTCCAAGGCAAAAACTAACAAAAATCAAATTAAATATGCCTAACCTATATGAAAATGCATGCAAAATGTCAAGGAAATATGAGGTGAAATCACACTCATTAAACTACCCCAAGCTTAAGATTTTGCTTGTCCTCAAGCAATCATTAAGGCCAGATAAGATAAACAGTTAGAGCACAGACAGTCAACCAAGAACCCGAGTAACAAATCCAAGTGACATGCATATCCAATTAAGTAACCAAGAGACAATCAATTTTCAAGTCCAATTAGAAGCTTAGGTTCCCTAAATTCATATCTCTCACTGATTCGGGCACTCATCTCACTTCACTCAAGTGTTTAAGGGTATATGGCAATTCACTCAATTTCCTCAAGGAAGATACCCTACCATAAGCTTGACTATTAACCAAATCTCTACTTTATTAATGAAAACACACAAGAATCAAGAGGTCTTTTATTTTGGTTGTAATGGGGCCATGGGATTAATTGTTAGGTGGGGAAACCAAGAAAAGGAAATTCAAGAAGGCTAACAAAAATATCAAATAATTCAAAGTATGACAACCTTCTAAAATACCTTTTGGGCTTTAAATCACTCTTCCACCACTCTTTCTTCCTTTTTCATTTTCTTTATCACTTTATTTCTCACTATCTTTTTCTTTTCTTCTTCTTTTTTTTTTCTTTTTTTTTTTCTCATCCCCTTCTACATTTTTATTTTTTTATTTTTTATTTTTTATTTGTTTTATTGGAGAAAGGGAGATTTTCAACTCGAGAGAAATAATTTTCTAACTTTTTCATCCCAAAATTTCTTTTTCAAACCACCCTTTTGCCCTTTTTACAATACTTTAAAAGGTGCCATATCATGCATCATTTATCAAAATTAATCAGGGTACCAAGAAAAGCATTTTATTCTTTTAGGCTTAAAATTGGGCAACTAAGGGGTAGAATATTAATCAGTCAAAGCTAAGAAGGGCAGAAAAATACCTAGTGCCTCAATCATTTTCAAATATGTTTTCACAAATTTCTAAGTTTCAAAATGATTTCAAGTCAAGTTCTAGAGAATACAATCCAAGAGGAAGAAAACACTCAATCACAAAGAATGGGGTAAATTTAGTGAGTACCCCTTTTAGGCTCAAATATCTCACATTTAGTAGTTCAAAAATCAATGAGAAATACAAATCCAAAGAACCACATGCTAATTATCAACTATCAAAAGATCATCTCAAGCATTTTATTTTTAGCCTATCACAAGAATATAGAAAAAAAATTGGGTTCACAAATTCACTGTCTCGATTTATTTGGCACAAAATTTTCACATTTGGATGCATACTCTAAGCAAGGGGCAATCTAATCATGTGATTATGCAAAACTTATGATTATGCAAAACTATGCCTATATGAATGCAACATGCAAGCATGCAAAACAAAAATAATACCCCTACCCCAAGCTTAAAAACTTACATTGTCCCCAATGTAAATAATTAAGTCTGAGGGAGGATAAAAAAAAAAATTGGAACAACTCACTGAGGCGGTGGTGGGTGCTGGCTCAAATGCCAATCATAAAGCTGCTGGAGCATGACTCTCTGCTCGCGCTGCTCCTCCATGATGCGCTCCTGGTTCGCTAGAACAGTATCAAAGGTGGATAAGAACCGCGCATAAGGATCTTCGGATGATGTACCTGCAGAGGAAGAAGATGGGCGCCCAGATGGCCTAGCCGGTGGTGGTGGGCGTAACGGCCTATGTATCTCAATAGGCTCAGGCTCCTCTCCCACTGGCACTTTCCAGTTTGCCAGAATTTTAACATCCAAGAGTGCGGGGTTAGGGAGAGGAATTGGGCGTCTACGCTCTGGGTGAGTCAGGTAGTAGATGTCATCCTCCTGGACGATCATCCCCATGGCCTCACAGGCCTGCAAGGTAATTCGTGTCCGCCCCGGGGCGGGCTCAAAACCATCCAAATCATGGTTAAAATAATGGCATATGGTGGTGATTAAGCCACCAATGACAATAGTACCTTTTGAGCTCTTGGCAACCTTTAGAAGGTGCCTAGCCATATATGACCCCGTGTCCACATTGCTCTCAGGGTGGAGCATGGCCCAAAGCATAAGGACCTCGTCCTGGCGGACGGATCCATCACTATCGCCCCGACCAAACAGGGTGTTGGACATAACCCTATGCATATAGCATAGGCTAGGGTTAACAAGGCTTGTAGACTTCGCCATCCTAGGATCAAAAGGCGTACCGGGACAACAAATATGCGACCCAAAATTGTAAGAACTAAATCCAATGGGATAAGTTCGTTCCCCCCCAACTGGTAATTCAAAAATCTCATTGAATTCAGCCATAGTTAATTGATAATCCTCATTAAAAAGCCAGAAAGTGATCCGACCTTCAGTGCTATGGCGCCCTTGCAGAATTTTCGCATCTAGAGAGCTTAAAAACTCCAGAGTAGGGCCAGCAAATGCAGGATATCGGGTGCGAGCAAACACGCTCCACCCTATGTTTTCTAACATCCAGTTAATATCAATAGTTAGGCCTAGGGTGTCTATGCAGGCATCATCAATATATTTTGTTTGAACAATTTTTCTATTTGTCAAAATATTGAACCTATTCTGTTGAGCAGCATTTTTGAAAACAATCCCATAGTCATGCTCATCATTTCCAGAATCAGAAGAGTCAGAGTCAGAGTAATTACCTAGGTTCCTGCTTCCTCTGGTACGAGGGCGTGAGGCTCCGGCTGCTCTTTGGCGCTTGGTTGCCATGAGTTGTTCCAATGAATCCCAAAAACACAGAATGCACAACCCTTTGTTGAACTTTGTCAGCAAATTCGAATTTAGGGGCTAGGGTTTCAAAATTAGGAATTTTTGTTCTTGCCTAAAATTGAAGGAATTGGCTTATGGGTTTTGTTGGGTTGGGACTAGGGAGCAAGGGAGTAGTGTTGGGTTGGCATGGGTGTCATGGAAGAGGTGAGTTTTTGAAGGTTTTCTTGGTGAGTGGGTATGGTGGGGAGAGGGGGGTGGAAAGGAAGAAGATGATGATGAGAAGGAGAAGAGGAAGATGGTGGGTTTGTGTTTTGGTATGATGTGTTGATGAGTGAGATGAAGGAAGGGAGGTTGAGAGCTTGGTGGCTATGGAGGTTAAAGAGAGGTAGAAGAAGGGAGTTAGGGTTATGACTGAAACAGGGGCGAAATCTGGTTTAAAATGCATCAGTTTCGTGTCACGGCCGTGACACTTATCACGGGCACGCCGTGACCAATTCGGGTCATGATCTGGGCCTTCATCACGGGCGTGGTGCTCATCACGGCCATGCCGTGATTGATTCGGTTTTAGCACTTGGTTTCTTTACGCCATATCACGACTGTGATGTACATCACGGCTTGCGCGTGATAAACTCTGTTCTGCTGGAGATGGTCTATCACGCCCGTGACCACCATCACGGCCAGGGCGTGATTGTTTCTGATCCTTTCTGGCTTTCTGCAATTGGCCCATCACGGGCGTGATGTGCATCACGGCTGGGCCGTGATTCTTTTTGTTCTTCTGCTGTAGGCCCATCACGGGCGTGATGCTGTTTGTTCTGTTGGAGCTGGCCTATCACGGTCGTGACCACCATCACGGCCAGGCCGTGATGCTTTCTGCCCTCATATTTCTCCTCTTTTTTTTTTTTAACATATCATGGCCATGATGGTAATCAGGGCCAGGCCATGATCTCCTCTGACTTCATTTTCCACATGCCTTTTTGCTCTCCTTGCCTCCCTAACCTGAAAACACTTGGCAAATCCATTAGTTTGTGATCTTTCTTCTCTAATTCTCTCAAATTATTCAAAAAAACAAATTTTAAAAACAAACTAAGAAGGGAAAGAGAGCTTGGGTTGCCTCCCAAGAAGCGCTTATTTACGGTCCTAAGCTTGACCATAGTCCTTTCAATCCTTTGATGATGGATCGAGGAGGGAAAGTGCAACCTCCTGTTCAGGGGGATGTTCTCCAAGGTAGTGGTTCAACCTCTGTCCATTGACCTTGAATGTTCCACGTTCCTGGTTCCAGACTTCAACGGCACCATATGGAAATACTTTCATAACTTTGTATGGTCCGGACCATCTAGACTTGAGCTTTCCTGGGAATAACCGCAACCTTGAGTTGTAGAGTAGCACCAGTTCTCCCTCATGGAATTCTCTACAAAGGATGTGCTTATCATGCCACTTCTTTGTTCTTTCCTTGTAAGATTTTGCGGACTCATACGCATCCAATCGCAGCTCATCAAGTTCATGAAGTTGAAGGATTCTCTTTTCTCCAGCGGCCTTTATATCAAAGTTTAGCATCTTAATAGCCCACAAGGCCTTGTGCTCAAGCTCGGCTGGTAAGTGACATGGCTTCCCGTAAATAAGTCTAAAGGGTGTCATCCCAATAAGAGTCTTGTAAGCCGTACGGTAAGCCCACAGAGCATCATCAAGCTTTAAGGACCAATCCTTTCTAGAACTTGAAACAGTGTTCTCTAGAATGCTTTTTATCTCTCGGTTGGAAACTTCGACTTGGCCACTTGTTTGAGGATGGTAAGGTGTAGCAACCCTATGAGTGACTCCATATTTGAGTAGGAGTTTTTCAAACTGTTTTTCAATGAAGTGTGATCCTCCATCACTAATAACTGCCCTTGGAATCCCAAACCTTGGAAAAATCACTTTCTTGAATAGCTTGATTACGGTTTTTGCATCACTTGTTGGGGATGGAATGGCTTCCACCCATTTAGAGACGTAATCAACGGCTACAAGAATGAACTTGTTATTGCAAGAGGAAGGAAAGGGTCCCATGTAGTCAACTCCCCAAACATCAAATATTTCCACTTCTAGCATTGTGTTGAGTGGCATCTCATGTCTCTTAGAGATGTTTCCCTTTCTTTGACATGGATCACAAGCAAGCACAAACTTTCGGCCATCTCTGAAAATATGAGGCCAGTAGAAACCGGCTTGAAGCACCTTGGCCACCGTCTTTGAGGCACTAGCATGTCCTCCATAAGATGAGGAATGACAACAACTCAAGATCCCTGGAACCTCGACCTCTGGAATACACCTTCTGTAAATGCTATCCGCACACTTGCGGAAAATGTAAGGCTCATCCCACACATAATACTTCAAATCTGAGAAAAACTTCTTCTTCTGTTGATAATTTAGATCGGGAGGTAAGACCTTGCTAACCAAGTAGTTTGCTTAGTCAGCATACCAAGGTGCATTCTCTGCAAAAATAGCAAACAATTGCTCGTCGGGGAAGGAATCATCAATAGGTAACTCGCTCTCCCCACTCACTTGTGGTTCAAGCCTTGATAAATGATCCGCCACTTGATTCTCAGTTCCTTTTTTATCCAAAATCTCCAAATCAAATTCTTGGAGAAGAAGGATCCAACGGATAAGTCTGGGCTTTGCTTCCTTCTTGGTCATGAGATACTTTAGTGCGGAGTGGTCGGTGTACACAATGACCTTAGACCCCACAAGGTATGATCTGAACTTCTCAAATGCAAAGACAACTGCGAGCAACTCTCTCTCTGTGGTGGCATAATTGGCTTGAGCTCCATCTAGAGTTTTGCTTGCATAGTAGATTGCATGGACCTTCTTGTCTATCCTTTGTCCCAACACCGCTCCCACGGCATAGTCACTAGCATCACACATTACTTCAAATGGCTCATTCCAATCCGGTGTTTGCAAAATGGGAGCGGTGGTCAAAGCTTCCTTCAACCTACAAAATGCACTCATACATCCCTCATTAAAATCAAATGGAACATCTTTCATCAATAGGTTAGATAAGGGTTTAGAAATCTTTGGAAAATCTTTGATGAAACGTCGGTAAAACCCGGCGTGTCCCAAGAAACTTCTAACTCCTTTCACATTTATCGGTGGGGGCAATTTTTCAACAACATCAATTTTGGCCCTATCCACCTCAATACCTCTTCCAGAAATCAAGTGCCCAAGCACTATACCTTCTTTTACCATAAAATGGCATTTTTCCCAATTCAATACCAAATTAGTTTCCTCACAACGCTGCAAAATCTTAGACAAATTTGTTAAACAATCATCAAAGGTAGTTCCATAAACAGAAAAATCATCCATAAAAACCTCCATGATGTTTTCAATATATTCAGAAAAAATTGCAGTCATGCATCTTTGAAAAGTAGCTGGCGCATTACATAGGCCAAAAGGCATTCTCCTATAGGCAAAAGTGCCATAGGGACAAGTAAATGTGGTCTTTTCTTGATCACTAGGATGTATAGGAATTTGATGGAAACCGGAATAACCATCCAAGTAACAAAAGTGGGAATAACTAGCTAATCTTTCAAGCATTTGATCAATAAATGGGAGAGGGAAGTGATCTTTTCTTGTTGCCTTATTTAACTTCCTATAGTCAATGCACATTCTCCATCCAGTTACTGTCCTAGTAGGAATTAGTTCATTTTTTTTATTTTGAACAACAGTCATCCCCCCTTTCTTAGGAACCACATGCACCGAACTAACCCACTCACTATCGGAGATTGGATAAATGACCCCCGCATCTAACAACTTAAGCACTTCTTTCTTAACCACCTCTTTCATATTAGGGTTCAATCTACGTTGATGCTCAATGGATGTTTTATGCTCATCTTCCATTAATATGCGATGCATGCAAAAGGAAGGATTTATGCCCTTAATGTCATCAATTGTATATCCTATCACTTTTCTATGCATTCTAAGCTCCCTAAGCAATTTCTCAGTTTCCAATTCATTCAAGCTAGCATTCACAATTACCGGATAGGAAGAGTTAGGACCAAGAAATTCATACCTCAATGTAGAAGGAAGAGGTTTTAGTTCTACCTTAGGAGCTTTTTCATCTTTCAAGTCTTCATTTGGTTTTGACTCAAGTTTTTCTTTCTTTATTTTGTGAGGAGAAATTTCCGGACTAGCCTCCAAGAAGCGGGCATAATCCCTTACTTTTCCTCCATGAGCACTTAAGTCTCCACCAATCAAGCACATCTCCAATGGATCACCAGAATAAGCTTGAGTAGATTCTTCTTTCACCGCTTGGTGCACTAAGTCAATCCTGCAACAAGAATCCTCAAAAGAAGGGTGTTTAATAGATTTAGCTAAATCAAATTCAACTTTATCATCACCCACAGTTAAACTTAATTTTCCATTTTTAACATCAATAATTGCTCCTACGATAGCCAAGAAAGGCCTACCAAGAATAATGGGGATTTGGGAATCCTCCTCCATTTCAAGTACCACAAAATCTACAGGAATGAAAAATTTACCCACTCTAATAGGAACATCCTCCAAGATGCCCACAGGGAATTTGACGGACCGATCCGCCAATTGAAGGGAGATTGTTGTGGGTTTTAGTTCACCCATCTCCAACTTCTTGCAAACAGAGAGGGGCATAAGACTAACACTAGCCCCCAAATCACAAAGAGCTTTATCAAAACTAGTGTTACCAATCAAGCAAGGAATAGAGAAACTACCTGGATCTTTCAATTTAGGAGGCAATTTATTTTGAATTAAAGCATTGCACTCTTCAGTTAAAGCAACCGTTTCATAATCCTCTAACTTTCTCTTATTTGACAAGATATCCTTAAGAAATTTAGCATATGTAGGCATTTATTGCAACACCTCAGTGAAGGGTACATTAATGTACAATTTCTTAAGGACCTCTAGAAATTTCCCAAATTGCTTATCTAACTTGGCCTTAGCCAACCTTTGAGGGAAAGGTACTGGGGGTTGGTAAGGTGGTGGAGGGACATACTTAGACACTTTTTCACTAGGTTCTTCCTCTTCTAAGGGTTGTGACTTAGTTGGTTCCTCTTCCTCATCTACACTTTTGTTATCACTCTCCCCTTTTTTAGCCTTGGGATCCTCAAGTTTCTTACCACTCCTCAAACTCACAGCTTTACATTGTTGATTACTTGGATTCACTTCAGGCTGTCCAGGAAATTTGCCCGGTTGCCTATTTGAATTGCCTGCTTGTTGGGCAATTTGAGTTTCTAACATCTTGTTATGGATGGCTAAGTTATCTACCTTAGATGTTAACTCTTTTATTGCCTCATTAACTGACCTACCTTGTTGCCTAAATTCTTCATTTTGCTTTGTTTGAGTAGCAACAAAATTTTCCATAAGAGACTCAAGTTTAGACTTTTGTACCTGAGGATACCCCAATGCGGGTTTCCTATTACCTTGGCCTTCTTGGAATTCATGGTTCAACGTGTTGTTGTAGTTCCCGTATGAGAGATAAGAATTATTCTTCCTTCCTTGGTTGTAAGAATTTGGGGGAACATAGTTTGGCAACTTCGGGTTCGTGTCATAAAAGTTGTGACATGAATTCACTTGTTCCCCCAAAGCGCCTGATTCATGAGCACTTCCATGTGGACATTCCACGAAGTCATGTCCCTGCACTCCACAAATCTCACAAGCAACATTAGTAGCACCTATTGAACTCACATTAGCCTTTTCAAGTTTATCAAAGCGCTTACTCAAAGAGTCAAATTTAGACATAATCAAATCTGAGCTATCTAAATCAAACTTACCTCCCGAAATATTTTTCGGGTTATTACCTCTTTCTGAACCCTATTGATGATAGTTGGTGGCAACGTTCTCAATGATCTCAAATGCTTGAGCCAATGGTCTATTCATCAATGCTCCACCAGCTGCGGAGTCAAGTGACACCTTCGAAGAATAGTCCAATCCATTGTAGAAGGTATGCACTAAAAGCCACTTCTCAAGCCCATGATGTGGGCAAGATTCTAGCAATCCCTTGTAACGATCCCAAGCTTCAGTTAAGCATTCTCCGTCCTTTTGGAAGAAGCCGGTGATCTGAGTTCGTAGGTAAGCGGTCTTGGATGGTGGGAAGAATTTTTCCAAGAACGCCTGCTCCAATTGGTCCCAAGTGGACAAAGTATTAGCAGGCACTGACTTCAACCAAGCTCTTGCCTTTCCAGATAGAGAGGAGGGGAATAACCTCAAGCGGATAGCATCAACCGGTGCACCTTGAATTCATATTGCATCGGTGAATTCCAAGAACGTCTCCACATGATCAGTTGGGTCTTCCGAGGGTAATCCTCCAAATTGATGTTGCCTAATCATGCCAATTAACTGAGGCAGTATAGTGTAGTTTTCCGCCTCAATTTCTGGCCTAGCAATCCCAGTTCGCAAACCCCTAGCATTTGGGGCTGCATAGTCCTTCAGTAGTTTAGTATCTGGTAGATTCGCCATGAGTGGAATGGGAATCAACCTCTCTCTCGCTCTTTGTCTTTGTAGTCTCCTACATCTATGAAAGGTCCTTTCGATCTCAGGGTCAACTTCAATAAGATTTCCAAGACTTTGGGATCTTCGCATAAAAGAGAAAAATACCTGCAAGGAGAGAGATAGATACACTAGAAAAAGAAAGAAAAATTAAAAAAAAAAGTCCAGAAAAATCAATTTAAAAATTAAATTGAAATTCAAGAAAACACAGTCCCCAGCAACGGCACCAAAAACTTGATAGCGTGAATCCGCAAGTGTACGGTTTCATCGTCAAGTAATAAAAAGATCGAACCCACAGAGACCGTGATCTTAAATAACAATTAATTATTAAATCAATTTAACTAAACTATATATGGAAAAGATTTGGTTTTTAAAATTAAGATTAACTAACAAATCAAATATCTAAAACGAAATCAGTTAAAAATCGCAATCAAATCAAATCTGGGATTTTTTCAAATTAAAAGAGATTTCCAGGAATTGGGTTACCAACAAGACTGCTCATGCTACTAAATTGACTATCCCTTGTTAATTATCAAAATTGCTTTGAAGGTGAATTTATCCTAAATAAGTTAATGTTCCCTCTCGGTATACAAGAACCGTGCCCAATTAAACCAACCCCTACTCTCGTGGTAATTGTATTTAAATTGAACCCTTTAAGCTTTATGACAATTCAATGAACCCTCGAAGGACCGCTTCTAACTCTCGTGATTTAAGTCCTAAGTTCAATTCCTATAGATCTGATACCTAAGTTCACCGCTAAGTTCGTCCTTAGAGTATCTACGACATGCAAATAAGTGGCCACCGAATTTACAAGTAATTCAAGCAATAGGAATTAAATTGAAAGCAAAATTGAAATTAACAAGAAGAGAAACATCAATCCATCACATGAAACGAGTCTTGGGCATAGCCCCAATTCCTAGAAATAAAGAAACTACTCACACATTGCCATGTTAATAACAACGTTGAATGACAAAAACATGAAAATCCTAAGAGAAGAGAAGAAATTGAGAAGAAGAGAAATCCTAATTTAAGCCTAAGGTAGCAGCCAAGATGATCTATTTTCGAGCCTTAGAGTCCTATTTATAATGTAGGGCAACTTGGATCCAAATCTGTTAAAAAATAAAATCAAATCTTCAATTTAAAATTCCAGATATTGCGCGTCACGGCCGTGATGGCCATCACGGCCTAGCCGTGACGCTTTCTGATTTGGGGATGACTTCACTCTGGGTCTGTCACGGCCGTGATGGTCATCACGGCCTGGCCGTGACAGATTCTGCTTCAGGGTCTGGTTCAGCTTAGCATGTCACGGCCGTGATGGCCATCACGGCCTAGCCGTGACGCTCTCTATTTTCAGCACTCTTTCTTCTTTTCAGCTCCACTCGATCACGGCCGTGATGGCCTCTGTTTGGCTAATTTTTCTGTGTTCTTCAAGCTCCTTCTTGATCATGCAAGCTTCAAAATAACTAGTTCTGAGCATTTAACCTTCAATTCCTGCACACAAGCACCACAAAACCACCTTACCCGTTCCAAGGCAAAAACTAACAAAAATCAAATTAAATATGCCTAACCTATATGAAAATGCATGCAAAATGTCAAGGAAATATGAGGTGAAATCACACTCATCAGGAAGCTGACTGAATCGCTTGAGGGAACGCGTTTGGTTTACCATTTGAGCTATCGCTGTTGAAATCTTCATACCAGGTATGGGGAGCAGGATAGTGTAAACATTAGACAAGGGGGTAGCGTAAGATGAGGGGTTCCCATAGCCCCGTTGTGGTTAACTATTGTCAATGCCTTGTTATATTTGATTTCATTTGGATCAGTTGCTATATTTGTTATTTGGTTAATGGTATGTCTGTTATGATGCCTAGTTGATGTATCTGTTTTAAAGCCAATTTATGAATGATGATTAATATGTTTATGCTATGATTAGGTGGTGGAGTTGTGTTGTTTATGTCATGAACTTTGTTGGTTGATAATGTTGTTATGAGTGTTGGATAAATATATGTGTGTTGATGTTGGAATGCTAATAAGACCCCAATTGGTAAATAGGACTCTTAATTAACATAACGATTAAGGGAATAATTCCCCTAATTTTTCATAAAACATGGACTTAATAGTGAAAGGTGAGTTTTATATCAAATGGTTTAGCCAAAACACTAGGATTTGATTTAAGAGTGTTTAGGGAGGTTTGACCCCAAGAACACCATGAATCTGCCCAGAACAGTACAGCCACGCCCAGGAGCACGGTCGTGCTTGACAGGGAGCACGCCCATGCTCCCAGTTTGAATCTGGAAGATGGTCTCACTTTGAGCACGGTCGTCCAAGTTAGTGAGCACGACCGTGCTCCACATAAGTGGAAGCACGACCGTTCTGGGATGAGCACGCCGTGCTCCACTCACTTACAGAAAAGAACGTGAACTTAATGGAATTAAGGGGTGTTTCACCCCATTTGTCCCCAATAATGAAATAATACGCCAATCGAATGAAGACAAATAGATAACTTAATTAAAGACTAATTAAGATAAACAAGATTAGTAAGTTAGTTAAGACGGTGCCCAATGGGTTACTACACGTTGATATGCTTTTGTGCTTTTTGGCCAAAGTGGACTCGATGCTTTTTGGTCGAGTTGTTGATAAGTTAAACCTTGGTGCTTTTTGGCCAAGGGGGCCTTGACTCGTATGGGTTAAGGTGTTGATGTTGATGATGAGACTTAGGTGCTTATTGGCCCAAGCAAAGGAGGCAGTTGCCCTGTTTGTTTGTTGTTATGCCCATGCATACACGCATCAGAGTTGTTAGTGGCAGAAGATCAACATAGGGGAGATCGTCTTAGAGTACGACGATCTGGCCGTCCACGGGTGGTTTACCCAAGGTTTGGTCAACCGTACACCCCCTTGGTGGCGCATCCGAGAGTATGGTGTGTCGGCTATCCAAGGGGCTCACCCATGGTTTGGTGAACTGCCGGCGTTGGTGCTTTTTGGCAAATGTGGATATGTAACTCCGAAGTTGCCTTCCTGAGATAGTTTGGATCCACATGCATAATGGAGTAGCAGAATAGTGTTGCACCGCATAGTATATGTTGGTTGAAATAGTATATTGATATTGATGCTTAAATATATATGTTGTATATTTCTATGCCATGCTATGATGTATGCTCATCTTGCTTCATATCTCCATGCCGATGTGTTTATATGTTTTCTTACTCCCCGTTTTCTCTATTTCTGTTGTTGACATGTATCTTTTAGGCAGAGGACGGCGAGCAGCCAGTGGAGGAGTGACTCTGAGGAGCCATGACTCTTTAGTTAGGCCAGTTGTTCTAGTTGTTATTTTGTTTCAGTTTCAGTTTGTATTCCAAGGGTTTTATTCCGGAACGGTTATACCAGCTCTGTATGTGACATCGGGGTTGGGTTATGTTTTATGCTTTGATGTTCATGTTTATTTTGTAATTTTTTAAAACTATGTTTCTTTCCGCGTTGAGACGTTACAATGTGGTGCTTTCCATCCAGTTTTATTTTATGAAATAAATGCATGTTTTTATCTTACCTCTTTTTTTTAAATGTTTTATAATAACATGCGGGATAGAGGGTGTCACATTTATCTCATGATAAGCTCGTCCAATGCTCATCTAGAGCATAAATGCTTGTCTCCAGCAATTGGCGATTGGGCTTATCTCATGATAAGCTAGTCCTATGCTCGTCCGGAGCCTAAACTCAGCTCAAGCTTGGTTGCTTGAAGCTCTTCAGGAATGTAATGGTGATTAAGTACTAAGCTCGGCCCAAGCACGGTTACTAGGTACTTAGCTCAAGCTTGGTTGCTTGAAGCTCTTCAGGAACCGAGACGAGCGACCTTTTAAGAACCCAGCCATGACCGAGGTTGAAACAAAGCGAGCTTATCCGAGCTTCCCTTTGATCAATCTTTTGCTTTTACGGTTTTTATTATTCGATGCACAATCCTGATAGACTCAAGCCGAGCATGAATTCTTTTAAATAGAGCATAGGTTGAGCTCTACTTATAAAAGTTACATTAGGATGGTCTAGGCGTGAATCGAGCTTAGCCCGATTTTAATACTAAATGAGCTCCGAGACCAAGATTAAGATGAGTTTGTAGGAACCGAACTTGACCATCGCTATTCTTTAAACTTTATTTCACCTAATTCAGAACTAAGTTTTGGGCCGAGTTGAGTCTGAGCCCCTCTGTTTTGATGATACTTTTTATTATTATTATTTATTATTATTATTATTATTATTATTATTATTATTATTATCATCATCATCATCATCTCCATGATTACTAATGGTCATCATTGTTGATTCTCTTGGAGAGTTTGTCTTTACTAATGACGGCCATTCCGGACTCTTAGTAATTATTTTCTCACTAATGACCATCATGTAGATGATGTTGAGACAAAGTCTCAAGTGTGCTTCCGTGAATAAAATCTCCACCTGTTTTCATGATCGAAGAAATAAAGTGTTTTGATGATGATGTAACCTTTAGATGTCTAAGTTTGCTTTAGTAGGTTTTGATGTATGTCATTATGTAACTTAGTTTGATTAGATGGATTAACAAATTAAACAAGTAATAATGCTTAACCTAAAAATAGAAATTAATTAGAGCTACTATAAAATTCCAAATGATGAAAAATATTTTCAAAGTATATAAGTAATCACATACATAGTTGTATATTGGTCTACTTTAAGGAAAACTTGAAATTCCTTCAAGAGTATTCAAATACCAACTCATGTATGCCATTACTCAAGCATTTTGGCAATTTTGAGCTGAATATTCGAATACCCCTGCTTGGTATTCGATTACCCTCTGTTCTGTTAAAGTTGTTAGCTTCTGTTAACAGGGAGTATTCGAATACCCTGTGAGAGTATTGGAATACTCACCAGAAAAATCAGCAAACTTCAACTCTTTTCAGCTCCAATTGAAGTCTATATAAAGGGCATATGCTTAAGAGTTTTTAAACACGAAATCATTTACAAAAACATACTGTTATTATGTCAAAATTGAGAGCCATCTATTCTTTCTTTGTTACAAATGATCTTAGAAGCTTTTCAAGCTTTGATGCATAAGTGTTGTGCTAAGAAATTTCTCTTCTACTCAATTGTAATTTCTGAGTTTTGTATTGGGAGAATCCCATAGTGACTCAAGAGTGAGGTATCTCTTGAGAGGTGTAAATCTTTGTTGGTGTGATATCCATCAAAGTGACCATTTGTGAAAAATCTTTGTTGGTGAGGTATCCAATCAAAGTAAGGGTGAGGCATCTCTTTTTGAGTTGTTGGTGAGGTGTCCAACAAGATTCAAGAGTGTGGTATCTCTTGAGAGTGTGGTTCTTGTGGGTGAGGTATTCTACAAGAGGAGAGTGACTTTTGTAAGGAGTGTCGTATCTCTTGTACAAACTTTGTCATAGTTAATTTCTCCAAGAGGATTCTTGAAGAATAGACGTAGGCCACTCAGGTTGTGGGCCGAACCAGTAAAATACTTGTGTCACTTTCTCTATCCCTACTCTCTTTACTTTCTTGCAAACTTTATTATCTTATGCATGTTCTCTATGTTCTATGTTTATGATACTATATTGCATGATTGTTGTATGATACATTCTCTATGTTCTAAGTGCGTTCTTGAATTGGTATTACAATTGTTTCTTGCTTAAGTTTCATGAAAAATTTACTCTCTTGCTACACCATTTGAAAAGGGAATATAAATCTTGTTTTTCGAAAAGTTTTTTAAAAGGTCAATTCACCCCCCTTCTTGACTTAGAACTGTTTCCACATCCTACACATCATTGTGGACTCTTAGTGGTATTATGCTTCCAATGCTCGTCATTCCGAGCTCTTGGAGAGTTTATATTTTTTTTCACCAATGACCATCATTCCAGACTCTTAGTAATTATTTTCTCACTAATGGCCATTATTGTGGACTCTTAGTGGTATTGTGCTTCCAATGCTCATCATCCCGAGCTCTTGGAGAGTTTATATTTTTTCACCAATGACATCATTCTAGACTCTTAGTAATTTTTTTCTCACTAATGACTATCATTCTGGACTCTTGGTGGTGTTAACCTCCCAATGCTCGTAATTCTGAGCTCTTGGAGAGTTAGTCTTTACTAATGACCGCCATTCCGGACTCTTAGTAATTATTTTCTCACTAGTAACCATCATTCTGGACTTTTAGTGGTATTTCTCTCACCAATGACCATCGTTCTGGACTCTTGAGGTTGTTGACCTCCCAATGCTCGTCATTCCGAGCTCTTGGAGAGTTTGTCTTTACTAATGACTGCCATTCTAGACTCTTAGTAATTATTTCCTCACTAATGACCATCATTCTGGACTCTTAGTGGTATTTTTCTCACCAATGACCATCATTTTGGACTCTTGGTGGTGTTGGCCTCCCAATGCTAGTCATTCCGAGCTCTTGGAGAGTTTCTCTTTACTAGTTCTTGGAGACTTTCATAATGGATTCTGCAACGACTTCCATGCTCAACAACACATTAAATAAGTTATTAAAATAACATAATTTTTCAAGAACAAAAATATCGTATAACATCATAGTGTTATTTATTGGTGTGCCTCATTGAAACCTTCCAGCCTAAAAAACCCTTTCGGGAAAGAAAAAAGGTCGGGTTAGGAAAAAGAGTACATCACTTTATTGAAAATCAAAAACAATATTGAGGAGACTTAGCTCCCTTTTATTCCTTAATTTATTACTCCTCTGGCTCCTTCAGTATGCTGAGTATTTTCAGTATTATCCCTTTGTTGATTTCCCACCGTGTTCTGACCTCGTCCATTACCTCTACCACCTCCACCAAATCTTCCTTCCCTTCCTCTTCCAATGTAAGCTCCTCGTCTCACGGAAGGTTGCCTCTGTGTACAGTCTCACTTAACATACTCTTCCAAATGACCTTGTTGAATTAGATCTTCAATTTTGGCCTTCAGAGTGAAGCAATCATCGGTATTATGTGTATAGTTTCGATGATACTGACAATACTTACTCTTATCTCCATCAGCCGGTATGTTCATTGACGGGGGTGGGAGGGGTATAAGATCCGTATGATAGACTTCGTCTAGAACTTTCGACAAAGGTTTAGTTAATGGGGTGTATTTTGAGTACCCCATTCCTAATCCCCCTTGCAAATTATCATTTCTAAAATCGGACTTAACTCGTCCTCCCTGGTATCCTGGTTCTGCAAGCTTTTCTCCTCTTTCTGCTCCATCTTTTCTTTTTATCTTTATCTACTCCTCCATATTTATATATTTCAGAGCTCTCTGTCTTAATTTATCAATGTTTGTAGGAGATATCCTTGCTAAGGAATCAGTGAAGGGTGACAAATTTAAAGCTCCCCTGATTGCATAGAGAGCAACAGAGGGTGCCAAATCCTTCATCAATGATGTCTCCTTTAAACCTGGCCATGAAATCTTTCAACCTCTTTTTTCCTGCTTTAAATTCAACAAACTCAAGGATGTTTTATGATGTGCTTTGCTAGTAGCGAATTGGACTTTGAACTTTGAAGCTAAATTGGCATATGAGCTAACCGACTTTTCTGGCAACCCAGAAAACCACATCAAAGCCGCTCCTTTCAATCTCACAGAGAACATCCTGCACTTGATATCAGGGGAGCACGCGCCACCATCATTTGAGTATTGAAATTTCTCAAATGCTCCTCTGGATCCGAGCTCCCATCTTACTCTTTCAACACAGGCATTTTGAAATTTTCTGGAAAAGGAGTGGCCATCACCCGCTCGACAAAGGGATGGTCATCCTCTTCCATATCATCTTCTTCACCTTTTCCATTATCTCCCAAAACCCTATCGCTGTTGTGATGTGAAGATTGTGAATGTTCAGGGTGTGGCTACGTCTTCTGTCTCTCCTCATAATCTCATTCTCCCTTAGCAGTTGCTCTACCTGTTCCTGGAAGTCACGAAAACGACGTTCCTGTATTTCACGAAAACGACGTTCCATCTGCATATTTGTTGGATCTTCATATAGGTCTCCATCACTATGAGGAGACTACTCTCTTTCATTTCTAGCCATTCTCCTCCCGTTACCACTTCTAGTTTTAACCATTTTTCAAAATGTGGCCGAGGGAAAGTTTGCCTCAGCCCCACGGTGGGCGCCATATTTTCCTGCCAAAATCTGTATTACCGGAATCTAGCCGGAACGAGATTGCACTCATTACTTAATTGTGCCTTGTAAGCCTGGAATATGAGATCAGGATCAATCTCCCTATTCTAGAACTCAGAACTCTTAAGAGTGAGTCTGTATGTATCGTAAAGTGAGAGTCTCTTCTCTGGACAAGACCTTCTATTTATACTACCGTTCATAACTGTTTACTTATCTTGATAGGTCTTATCTAATACAGATTGATATACTTGTTGATATGATAAGATATCTTTTACATAGATTTCGGGTGATTATTATCTGTTAGGTACTATTTATCACATATTCATTAGTTTGTATCTTAATCAGCATAATGTTCCTCCATTTTCGGGTATTTGGTATTCTGTCTTATTTGGTATTCTGTCTATTATACATATACTACCTCGGTTATTCCCTTATATATCCGAATAATGTCAGACAATAAATTAAAACCTCATTAATTAATTATTTAATTCGCGTGCTTAATGTTGAAACATGTATTCCGAAATACGTGAAAATTTAAAACTTAATTAGAAACATACAGCGTGAGAAAATTTACAACAACACACCATATATATTAAATACATACACACATATGTCTTGCATCAGAGTTATCAAAACACTGTCTAGGTATCCCTTCAGTAGGATCCCGTGCAGGTGCATACTTATACAAAATATATTATAATCAGCAGAAAAAAAAACGTCTTATAAGACTCACTGGCCCTAGACACTAAACTACATCGCTGGAATCCATAGCTCGTCCTCCCGCATCCGGTTCATACGGAGTTCCATCTTGCTCCTCGGCAACTGGTTCTTCCGTCGGGTCTTCTCATGGAATAAGATAGACATACCAAATACAAAAATAGGGAGATAAGAAACAGTTCTATCATCATAAACAGAAAAGTAATATATAGCATATAATATAATAACAGTCAAAGACACACATCACACATAACTAACAATCATCCTCAAATTACAATATCATCCTCAACCCTTAATCTCATGCAACTAAACCTTTATGCTGACTTGGTCATCTCTATTCCTATCACGTTAGTCAGTAGTCCAGAATGGTGCAGTGCAAAGAACTCGGTGCGCCCCTATTCCCTAATCGCTAATAGAGAATAGTGCATTCAGCACAGTGTGCGCCACTATTCCCCCATTGGAAATAGGACAATAAGCACATAATACATAGTAGAACTCGGTGCGCCCCTATTCCCTAATAACTAATAGATAATAGTGCATTCAGCACGATGTGCGCCACTATTCCCCCATTGGAAATAGGGCAACAAGCACAAAATACATTATGATAGATCAGTGCAACGCGCAAGGACTAAAAGAGTATTACGGTAGTCTACCTAGGCATCAACATCCGTAGGGCACTCACTCGCAATATTCGATATCCAAAATAGGATATCTTGACCTCATGTGTTCCACTCACACGGTTGTGAATAACAATGCATCTATATGTGAATCTCACTAACCCGCATCTGTTACAACCTAGTGCCTCAACCTTCTAACACAGTCTCAACACACATTCCCTACTCATCTATTAAATACTTGAATTAGGTTAGGCACCTCTAAGTCACTTTCATTCTCTCACCCACATGTATATCTCCCGCACAACATATATCACTGCCTAGATGTCAACTAAGCATAAATCAAACCAAGCAGATCATACACAATACAATAGTTATAAAATATTCAGACAAAATAAAATAATAATAAAATATTTAGATATCAAGAAACATCACATAAAGCAGTTTATCACAACCAGCACATCACAAACAGTTCAATAATAATAAAGTCAAACATCCTCGAATATTCTAAAATTTATCCTGACGGTGATAAACCTACAATCCCCAAATCATCATTGGTACTACGGAATAGTTGCCAATGTGATTTTTGTCTTATCGATTACTCGACCACTAGTAGGGTTTAGGTCGCCCTACACCATTATTATAAATTATACTCTACTTATCCGTTCCTGACGACAGGATATTTCTTCCCCCACCTGAGCTTATCACCGAAGTCCCGAACTTTCCCATCCTCATTACCCTACCACGATTAATGATTAACCTTCAACCAAAACAACATAACCACTAGTTAATCAAAGAAAATCTAATCAAGATAACCCTAGGTTAGTTTCGGCCATGATTCAAAAATAGGGCTAGGGTTATTTTCTCAATTCCATCTTTTAGATCCTAGTTATTAACTAACATAAATCAAGTGTTACTAGTTAAAAAATATGAAACAAAATACTCTAACCAAATAGGTTAAGGTTTCGGCCAAGCATAGTGAAATTGGCTAGAAACTCTTTTTGCTCACATGCTCTTGGATCTAGAACCTACACACCTTAGATGGTTGATATAAATCATGACCTAATTAAAGATTGACGAAAACTTATTTTGCCCACATGAACACAAATTCGGCCAAGGCTAGAAAATAGGGTTAGGAATTTCTTTTGATTTCAAGTTTCTAGATATAACAAGTATAGGTTATATGTAGTTAAGATCAAGTGTCATACTTTAACATAGAACCATGGTTGAGTTTACTTGACCTAGGT
This sequence comes from Echinosophora koreensis, assembly GCA_035048595.1. Lineage (NCBI taxonomy): Eukaryota > Viridiplantae > Streptophyta > Magnoliopsida > Fabales > Fabaceae > Echinosophora > Echinosophora koreensis. The sequence goes on from JAPCYP010000077.1 coordinate 2,185,427, forward strand.
TAAGTTAGAAAATAATATAATAACTTAACTATGGTTAATAGTAATCATGGTTGAGTTAAAAATGTGTGGTGAAGGGTGAAGGGATGGTGTGGCTGATTTTGCACCACATAAAAGGAAGAAGAAGCCAATTTGTACATGACTTGCCTTAACCATGGTTAAAATCTAACTAGAATAGGTTAGGTTGTTGGAAATGAGATATAAAATCTAATAATTTCATTCTCGAGTCGAAATTAGGTTTTCTGCTCAGTAAAATCTTACTGTCAGCGAAAACGCAGACCGGTTTTCGTCTGAATTTTCAACCCAAAATCATTTTCTTGGTCTCAGATTAAAATATAAATAATTATCTTAATCGACAATACGGTGTAATTAAAAACAGGCTGTTACAAGCTCAACCTTCATTCCTCAAACTCAGCCTCCCTAACCTGAAGCTCAGCCTCCATTCCTTATGCCCGGCCAATACTTGGTTATATCGGTGAAGCTCGGCCTGTTTACCCCTTGCTATGATTAAGCTCGGCCAAACCTTATTATTTACTCCCAGGCGGTACATGATTGATGTGTACATATATTGTTGTGCAGTAAAAACAATATCAGACTAAAGCATATAGTTACCCTCTTAATTTGCTAATAATATATTGAATCTTTTTGCTATATTGGCTCTATTAATCTCCCCTTTATAGTTCAATAAGCTTAATTCATTCATGATGTTTATAATGAGTACAGCATAAGCTAGATATGATTATGAGAAACCTTAAGGAAAAAAAAAATATTAGACCATTGTCATTAATTAAAGCTTTTGATCTAGTTGTAAGTATTTTATCAAACAATAATAATATCAAAATTAGGTCATGAGCTTGAGGGCTTTTCCGTCGGTAACTCGGTCGGAAAAGCTGGCAGGAATCTAAAAAAATCGGTGCCAGTGCGTGCCGATGGATAATTCCGTTGGTAAGTGGGACTATATGCACCGACAACTTGTCCATCGGAAATTCAGGGACAAATAGCAACATAAATTTATGTCGGTAATTATTTTTTTGAATTGCTGACTGAATTTCCGTCGAAAACGCTTTAATAACTCTACTCGCAAACTATTCTCCCGCCTCACTTTCTCTTTTCTCTTCTCTCTCTATCTCTCTTGTCTCTGTCTCCCACGAGAACCACCACCGCCACCCACCACCAGCGGCCCCCACCATTGTCTCTGGTCTCTCCCTCTCTCTCTCTTCCCTCCCTCTCTATCTCTGTTCCTCTTCATGCGCGACCCTCCTCGCGGTTCTGCCTCCGGTAGAGCCACCTGCTCCACCGTCGCGACCTACAGCACCACTGCCGCACACCTCCCTCCTCGTTTTTGCCTCCTCCAGAGCCACCTATACCACCCATGTGAGCCACCTCCCCCCTCTTCTTCTTTGTCTCCTCCTCTTCTATTTTTTTTTCCTGTTTATGCTTTTTTTTTTGCTTATTTAATTATTTTGATTTTTGGTCTGATATGCAAATGTTTAACTTGTTGTTTTTGTGTTTTGTGTTTTGAGGGCTGCCGGAGGTTGACACCGCCACCGTTGTGTACTGCATTTTCTTGGGCTGCCTGAGGTACTGAGGATTTTTTTATTTCAAGATATTTAAATTGTTCAGTGCATGCTAAGAAAATGCGATTATATGTATGGATTATATGTTGAATTTGTTTTATATTTTTATTTTAACTTAATTTCTTTTTTAATTTTATTGTAATTTAAATTTTTTAATTAATAATATAATAAATTAATTAAAATAAAATAATTTAATATTTAATATTTAAAATAAAAATTTAAATTTAATATTAAAAAATATTAAAAATAAAAAATAAAAAATAATTATTAACAAAATAAATTATATTAATAAATTAATAATTAAAAAATATAAAATTAATTATTAACAATTAAAACAAAATAAAATATCAATTAAAATTAATAATTAACAATTAAAATTATATTAAATAATTTTAATATAAAAATATTAAATTCACATTACCGACGAACATTTCAGTCGATAATTTTACAACAGCATTTCCGACGAACATATCCTTCGGTAGCTGAGGACCCCTTTTGACTAGTTTCCGATGGACAAGTCAGATCCGTCGGAAACCGTTTCCGACCAGCCTCTAACCGATGGACACATGTCCGTCGGAAGTCCGTCGGAAATGGTTGATTGCCGACGACTTTTGGCCATTTCTAACGGCTTTTGACCGTCGGTAATCAACTTTTTTTTTGTAGTGTGAGGATTTCAACAATTTAGTTTTATAATCCCTATAAAATATACTATATTTTTAAGATTACATTTTATTTTCAATATTTTACTCTTACGAACTCTTCGTATTTATCTATCCATAAGCTAAAATATTAAATAATAAAATAAATAAATTCCATTTGTCTTGATTTTTAAACACAACAAATTAATTCAAATTCTTTTTTTAATAATTAGTTCTAACCTTATAAAAAGAAACACATCATTCCAAATCAACCCCTATAAAATAATAACAAATTGGAATATATATTCTCTTGTGAGATTAATATTTTAAGTTACTCTTCTTCTATTGTTTAAAAAAGTTACCAATGGCATAGAAAAAAAAAATACTAATGGGGTGTTGGTCTAGTGGAAGCGACTAGCTCCCATAAGGTAGAGAACCTGGGAAACACGGTTCCAATCCTTCACTACTAGAATTTTGTGGATTATCTGTGGATTCTCCTGCAGAAATTTCCTTTGAATTTTGTTACAATTTTTCCAAAAATAAGGTTTTTTTCCTATAGATTTAAATTTATAGGAAATTTTGTAGAAAATTTTGACATTTCCTGCCAATTTTCCTGTGGATTTTAATTTTTCGTAAGAAAATATGGAAGAAATTTCCTACGGATTTTAAAATTCACAGGAAAAAATTACTTACGGTATTACCTAGGTATAGAAATCCATTGAAAAATCTGCATGAAACCTGTTTCCTGCGAAGTTTTGAACAAAATTCACAGGAAAATTATAAGATTTCTAGTTGTGCTTGTGGAGTCACCCCCATTTGGAGGCTGAGAACCAATGGATAAAAACACTGCTCAATCAGCTGAACCAGAGATTAGTCCCATAGCGGGCCCGAAGAGCCTAGCCATAGGGATACTCTGATGGACCCGCTTAACTCAAAGAGCTAAATAGGGTGGGTTCTAAAAAAAAAAAAGTGAAATATTTACTTTTTCAATGAAAATTTACTTTTCCTTCGTTCTTTAGAAAATGTCCTAAAAGCACTGTTAAAATGACCCCAAAAACAAAAACTTTTACACTATGTTTGGATCAAGGGATTTTGAGAAGAAAGAAGTGGGGAAGAGAGAAAAGTGGGAAGAAAATGACTTTTCACCTGTTTGAGGAGCAAGTTGCCAAGTTCCTTCACATTATTGGTCATAATGTAAAAAATCGAATCGTGTCTTTCTTTTTCCATCAATCAGGGGAGACAGTTAGTCGCCACTTCCACAATGTTTTGCGAGCCATCATATCCTTATATAATGAATTCCTTGTGCAACCTTTCGGTATGGATGTACCGCCTACAATACTTAACAATAGTAGGTTTTATCCTTTTTTTAAGGTAAACACTATTTAATTCAACAACTCAAACTTATTTGAAGTCATTTATACTTTCATTAGGATTGACTAATGTATTAATGTAATTATCAATAAAGGATTGCAGCTTGTAATTTTGATATGAAATTCACATACGTTCTAGCCGGGTGGGAAGGTACAGCATCTGACTCGAGAATTTTAAAAGATGCTTTGTCTAGGGAAGATTCATTAAAAATCCCTGAAGGTGAGTGTTGCATTAGTGTCTCTCATTAAATTGTTGTTACAATTAAGGATTTCATCATGCCTTGTACTTAGTTGTGATCATGTGTAAATTGATTGTGTAGGAAAATTTTATCTTGGGGATGCGGGATTTATGCTAAAACATGGGGTACTGACACCATATAGAGGTGTGCGTTATCACTTAAAGGAGTATCCAGCTCGAGGCCCGCAAAATTACAAAGAACTTTTTAATCTTCGTCATTCTTCACTAAGAAATGTGATTGAGAGAACTTTTGGAGTTGTTAAAAAGAGATTTCCCATAATAGGTGGCGGTTGTGAACCATATTATTCAATTGAGATCATGACGGAGATAGTCCTGGCTTGCTGTATTTTGCATAACTTTCTCATGGGTGTTGACATTGATGAAGAAATTATTGCTCAAGTAGATCGTGAGTTGTTACAATCTGACATAGATAGATCCACATCACAACAACGCGATGAAGACTACAGACAAGGAGCAAACTTAAGAGACAACATTGCTGTAGAAATGTGGAATGCATATGAAGTTTAGTTTCCTGATTGTATTTGTGCTGTACCCAGTTTAATCAATGGTTTTTATATGGACATTGACGTTTAATTCAGCTTTGTAATAACAATGGTTTTATTTTCGTTTGGTTGGTGTTACTAGTGTTGTTATTTGAAGTGGTGGTGTATGATTGCAGACAACTAAATGTTTTATGGCATTACAATTATGTTAAATGATATCTCATAGTGCGTATTCCTAAATATTTATGTCATTAATCTCTTTTTGTACTTGTTATATCAATATTATTCAGGTTTGAAAATGGCAAAAGGAAAGAACCCCGTAGGAGAAAGCAGTCAGCAAGGTAAAGACAACCTAAGGTGGTCAGAGGAAATGGACCTAGTGTTATTGAATGCTTTAATGGAGGAGGTACATAAAGGAAATCGACATGATGGAGCCTGGTCAACAGAAGCATACAACAATGTAGTTGAATTGCTGCGATCAACAATTGCACCACAAATTACAAAGAAACATATCAAGAATCGAATGAAGACCTTGAAAGAGAATTTTGGTGAAGCCTTTGATTTGTTTAAAGGCTTAAGTGGTTTCGCGTGGAACCCAATGAGTAGAAAGTTTGAGGCAGAGGAGGAAGTTTGGGAGAATTTAATTAAGGTTGTTATTATTGAATTACCTAGCGAAGTAATTTAAGTGAAATTTATATCAAAAATATTGTTTCCCTTTTATGATACTAATGTTGTTATAAATGTATAGGAGAAGCCACATGCTACTAAATGGAAAAGGATGCAAATCAAGCATTATGACATGTTGCGGGAGTTGTTTGGTGCAGATAGAGCTACCGGGAAACATGCTGGAACTTCTAAGGAGAAATCGAATAGGTGGGACAAAGAGAAAGAAAGTATTGACTTGAATGATGCATTAGGGGATATAGGGATGCCCGATGTAGCTGCCAACACAGCTGAGGAGATTCCTTATTCACCTGCACCCTTTGAAACTTTCTGTCCTGCTCCTGCACAATCTAATCAATCTACTGGCACATCAGGGACTAGGGGCACCAAGCGTAAGGCCCCCATGGCAGATATTCTAGATGCGCAATATGACAAAATTTCTTTGGGGATTAATGCATTAGCTGAAGCTGTTAAAGATGGGAATGACATTTCCAGAGAACTACAAATGGTGGCTGAAAGGCACATTATAGTTACTAAAAAACAGGTTGCAATCGCTGAAAAAGGGTTGAGCATTATGGAACAAAGCAGGCCTCGAGTTTACAGTGAGTCTGATGTTTGGAATCTTCTAACTCAGTTGGGTTTGTCAAATCCGTACAAAATGGCTTGTTATCGTTATTTATGTGCCAATGATCTGAAGAAAAGAGAAATATTTGGAGTTCCTCCTGAGATGCGTTTGCAAGCGCTTATAGATGTGATGTCTGAAGTGGGGATACAATGAATGGGCATGACAATATTTTGGAAGACGGTGTAGGTATAGTATAAATACATCTTTTTGGAGTCATCAAGCATTTTTTGTGAATGATGGGTACTTCTTTTTGGAGCTACTAAGTTATTTTGGTATAGTCTACCAATATTTTTTGGAGCCATTACACTATTTTGGTTGGATGTACAATTTGAAGATGATATGTAATTTGTATGTTGATAGTAATAGGCTTATGGATATGAAATGTAATTATCTAACCCATACTTCTATGCTTATATGTACCACAAGATGCTTATAAGACCTTGCTAGAAAGGTTAATGTACTTTGTATGACTTTGTGTGGATTATTCTCATGTTGTTTAGTTTAATTTTTTTATTAGTATAGTTGCGGATTGATATTAGGATGTTATATCCTTGGTCAATAGCTTAGTTAATATGAGTGTCATGTAATCTGGTATTGTGTAATTACAGGAAATGTAAATAGTGGGTGTAAATGTTAGGATGTAGGTTTTGGTTCTAATTTTTAACATTGGACCAACTTTTGATACAAAAAAATACTCAAAGGGGTCTTCAAGAGTATTACTGTGAAGATATGCTGATATGATAAAAAAAGGTTTTATGGGCAGTCAAGAAAACTTTATATTTTTTATGTTTCAACCAGTGTAGTAAAGGTTTTTTATTTTTCTAATAAAAATGTTAGTCCACGAATTATTGGTTAAAATTCTATATACTATTTTTCTCCTCAAGTATTTGATTGTTCATTTGATAAACTATGAATCTTAACTATTTCAATTAGATTTGTTTAACCTTGTTTATATATTCCACTAATTTTCTACGTATGGAAGGTGTGTGAGTGATGCTATGAGTGAATTTTTTTTAATTTTTATATAATATAGTGTAATATAATAATATTATAATATGTGTCTTGGTGAATAAATAAATAAATAAACACATATATTAACACAAATGGTATTAAGGGCAAATTTGTCTTTTCATTAAAAAGTCATTTTCTTTCTTTCCACTTTTCTATCCAACCAAATAAGTGGAGAGAAAACTCAACTTTTCTTTCTCTTCTACTTCTCTCATATTTCTATCAATCCAAACAACAAAAAAATCTACCCATTTTCTACTCATTCTCTCTTCTCTCCCACTTCTTTCTTCCCTACTTCTTTCCTCCCTATTTCTCTTCTTACCCAAACGTAGTGTTAATTATTGATCAACACTAGTTGGCAAGTTTATTAGTCACATCTTTGATTTCTCGCAAACCTCGTCCTGACTCCTGAGTCCTGAGGAAAGTAAATGAGCCCATATTTAGATTGCAACTTGAATACGAAATTTAGATGATTAGTATTAGAGTAAATACCCTTTTTTTGGTCCCTGAATTTTTTTTCGGATCTCATTTTAGTCCCTGAAAATAAAAACTCATCAATTAGTCTCCTAAATTTCATTCCGTGAGCCCTTTTAGTCCCTTCGTCAGTCAATGCTCGTTGATCTCCGTTAAGTTGCTGACGTGTGACGTTATCTATCTAGGTGTACTGTTAATATTTTCCAGCATGGCATTGTTTAAAAAAAGGAAACAAATATTATCCATTTCGGTCAACAAATTTTAAGTAAGTCATTTTGGTCTTTAAAATTTTAATCGTGAGCCATTATGGTCCCTGATAACACAACAGATCTGTATCATGTAACCAAAAAGTAACACAGATACACATCTAAAAAACACAAATAACACATGCATAACCTCTAGACATTCACTGTGCTTCCTTTTTGTGGCTGTCCATCCAATGGTTACCAACTGGAAATTCTGCAGAACATATCTTACACTTAATGACATTTTCATTATGGAAGCTATCATTAATTATGGATGGCAAGAGACTTGGTTCTTCCATGATAAGGGATATATCCATGTCATCATTGAATCCCGAAATCAAAATGGCTTACTTAAAATCTAGGTCTGTTGTGTTATCAGGGACCATAATGGGTCACCACTAAAATTTTAAGGACCAAAATTGCTTACTTAAAATTTGTTGAGGACCAAAATGGCTCATATTTGTTTCGTTTTTTTAAACAATGCCATACTGGAAAATATTAACAGTACACCTAGATAGATAACATCACACATCAGCTACTTAACGGAGGTCAACGGGTATTGACTGACGGAGAAACTAAAAAGGCTCACGAAATGAAATTTTGGCGACTAAATGATGAGTTTTTTATTTTCAGGGAGTAAAATGAGATTAAAAAAAAAATTCAGGGAAAAAAAATGGTATTCACTATTATTATTATGTAAAGTAGTTTTCTGCATCTACAGATTCTTGCTGAACAACTAAAGTAAGTCTCGAGATCCACGAAGCTAAATACTTTCCTTATTTAATTTCCCAGTTAATTATTTCTAGGTAATAGTGGTTGTGTTGACAATTAATTAAAATTAAATTCAGATAACATCTAAATAAATATAGATTAGAATATTAGAAAATATAAATATATAAATATTCATAATTAATTAATTTAGAAATAATTTAAAATAGGATAAAGTAATTTTTGGTCCCTGTACTTGACACTGATTTTCAATTTGGTCCCTATATATAAAAAGTTATCAATTTGGTCCATATACGTCACACTGATTTTTAATTTGGTCCTCATCGCTAATTGGTCCCTATATAAGAGGGACTAAATTGCAAATTATTATCATATGTAAGGACCAAATTGAAAATAATTATCATATGTAGGGACCGATTTCACATTTTTTTTGTTGAATTGGTCCCTACATGTGGCAAAAATTTACAATTTGGTCCTCTTGTATAGGGAACAATTAGCGGTGAGGACCAAATTGAAAATCAGTGTCACGTATAGGGACCAAATTAATAATTTTTTACGTATAGGGACCAAATTAAAAATCAGTATCACGTATAGGGACCAAAAGATTACTTTAATCTTTAAAATATATAAAAGGGTTATTTAAATTTGAGATTTAGAAGAAGAGAATAGGTTAGGAATTCTATGTATTTTGTGTTCCGTAGAAGGAGGGTAATATAAATTATAGCAAAAGAAATTAAATTTATTAAATTTGTGAAGAGATTTGTTATTAATTAATAAGATAATTTAAATTTGAAATTTACAAGAAGAGAAAAAGTTAAGAATAATATGTATTTTTCTTAAAAGAAGAGTAGCTTTTTTTAACAATAGAAGAAGAGTAACTTAAAAATATTAATCTCACGAGAGAATATATATATTCCAATTTGTTATTATTTTATAGGGGTTGATTTGGAATGATTTGTTTCTATTTATAAGGTTAGAACTAATTATGAAAAAAAATAATTTGAATTAATTTTTTGTGTTTAAAAATCAAGAAAAATAGAATTTATTTATTTTATTATTTAATATTTTTAACCTATCGATAGATAAATACGGAGAGTTTGTAAGAGTAAAATATTGAAAATAAAATGTAATCTTTATATTTTATAGGGATTATGAAACTAAATTGTTGAAATCCTTAATATTTTAAAATCAATATGCAAATCATGTCAAATTCAAGTTATTGTATGCTTTAATCTGACATTCATACACCGATTAGATTTTATCCACCTTTTATTTATTATATTAGAATATATATTTTTTTTAAATCGTTTGGTTTTACTTTATTCTCTTTTAAATAATGAAAAATGTTATTTTAATTTTTTGAATTTTAAATTTAAATTCCTTTTAAAAATAACTATAACATATTTTTTTATTATTTCAAATACTTTTTCTTTAATATGTATTGTAGATTCTATATATTTATTTTTAAGGTTAAAGTAATCTTTTGGTCCCTATACGTGACACTGATTTTCAATTTGGTCCCTATACGTAAAAAATTATTAATTTGGTCCCTATACGTGACACTGGTTTTCAATTTGGTCCTCATCGCTAATTGGTCCCTATATAAGAGGACCAAATTGCAAATTATTGTCACATGTAGGGACCAATTCAACAACAAAAATTGAAATCGGTCCCTACATGTGACAAATATTTTCAATTTGGTCCCTGCATGTGATAATAATTTGCAATTTAGTCCCTCTTATATAGGGACCAATTAGCGGTGAGGACCAAATTGAAAACCAATGTCACGTATAAGGGACCAAATTGATAACTTTTTATGTATAGGGACCAAATTGAAAATCAGTGACACGTATAAGGACTAAAAGATTACTTTAACCTATTTTTTAAAACAAAGTGCATTGTACAATATACACGGATTAGTCTCTATAGTTGCGCGCAAAGGATACCATGAGAAATAAAAAAAAATTACTGAAAAGTTTAAAGAGAAATAATTTTTTAAAACAAAAAATGGGACAACAATTTTTTTACAACAATTTGGATGGTTAACACAATTCAAATAAGTGGTTAATTACGTTCAGTAGATGATTAATGTATATAACAAGGTGTCACAATTCATTAACCACAAATTTGAATGTCATTAACTACGATTTTTCAAGTGTTCAAATATATATGACTTGTTATATCCATTAATCATCTACTAAATATAATTAATCACATATTTAAACTATATTAACCATCTAAATTGTTATCGAAAATTATTATCTCATTTTTGTGTTGAAATACCACAACTGAAAATTAAATGCAGAATTGTAAAAACAAACAGTAAGTTCTGGAACGTCTTTGAGGGTTTCTAGTTGCAAATTGTCATGATGGACATGACTTGAATGAGTGGAACTCAACTTTAATTTGTCAGTTCCAACTAGTTGAACACAACTTTGAGAGCCCTAGGTCCTTTCACTTTCATATACGTACATATCAACGTTCACATCCAAAAAAGAATCCAAAAAGAGCCTTCAAGTTTGGGCCATATACACCATAAGGGGGGATTTACCAAAACAACTCCAATCACAATTCGTCTAGAAAAAAACAAAGCACTATCAGACGGTTCCTTCCAGCTGTTTCTTTTAATTTTTTTGCAAAAAGGCGCATCTCTTGAACTTCTGTTCTTTTGTTCCTTTCTAGTTTCAACTCATCGAGAGGCCGAATGCAATGAAAATTTAGGCCTAAAAACGACCCAAATTGGAATTGAACATCAAAGGGACGAATGGCCTTATAAAAAAGAGACTTCTTTCATTCATTTAATTTGTTTCGAAAATAAGAGGAAATCTCCTAAGCTTAAGTGAAGTGACCGTATGCATTATCGTTAGAATTCTTTAATGAACATATTGCTTTGTTTAATTAGATCAAGATCAGTTAATTCACCATTCTCAGTGATTTGAGTAAACATAAACTAATCATCCTTTTTGTCAAGTCAATTGGATCCAATAATCAAGTTGGAGGCCAATCCCTGCCTTGATTTTTCACAAATTCTGATGTGTTTTTTCCTGTTTGAACCCATAAATTCAATGAAAATATGCAAACCATGATTCACATTCCGCTCCCCTGGCCAGAAGAAATAAACACGTTTACGACCAACACAGGTGGTGAGGGCAAAGAGAACCAATTTCCACCAAAACTTTACAAAATAAACAGACATTGTGTTCTTTCTTGTCTATTTCTAAGATTCCAGATATCATCCAATGCAGTTGCCAAATGGTGCGACCATAAGCATCCACGTGTAATATTGAAGCCTATTCCATGAAATGAAATGGACATAGAAAATGAGCTTTGTTGAGTTGTACCTAGTTGTATTAGTACAGTAGTACAACTTTGCACCAAGCTAAAAGGCTTTTTCTTTTTGGTAGGCTCCTTCCTATAGAGTTCCCTTTTTCACAAACTTTCTGTTTTTTCCTAATGTGGGAATTTAAGGTTATGGCATAGGAATATTTTAAAGTTCTTGAGCTGAAAATTTCTTGCTTCCTAATTACTCAGCGAGAAGGAAAAGAGAGGCATATACAGTTATACACCTCTCTGAATACCCTTTTATAAAGGAGAAATGTGGATGAAATTCCTTGCAGCCTTTTTCCCGCGTTTACTTTACAGCCCAATTTTATATATTATATTTTCATTTATATTACATTATATGATAATCATTGAAATATGCTTATGACAACGATATCGTTGATTAATTGGTTCATTTGTCTTCTACACATAATGGCGAAAAGAATATGCCACTCTCACTCAATTTTGGTTTTTTTTTCTTTTTCTTTTTTTTTTTTAAATTACCACTACTACAAAATTAAAATCTTTTTACTTAGTTTATAATTTTTTTTTGAACCCGGTATCTTCCCGCCGAGAGCCAGAGACTAATACCTCGAGGTACTGAGATCCATCTAAGGGGTTGACCTCTCCCCAACAGATACTCTTTCATACGCATGAGCCAGGAATCGAACCCCTGACCACATACTTAAGGGGCCCAGTTATCTATCAATTGTGTCACACCATGTTGGTAGCTTATAATTTTTAATTAATGTTTTAATAGCTTTTCTATGTTTAATTTCAATGTATTAATTTCACGATATACTATTTATATATTGATACTAATTACGGACTGTTTATTATTTATTTTCTAAAATTTTATTCTAAATATATTTTATAAAATATTACAAAATAAATAAAAAATTGTTTTCAAATAATTTTTTTTATAATAAATAAAACATATTCGAAATTGCATTATAATAAGTAACAGTGTGTTAGCTCTTCTACCCTTCCTAGAAAGTGGGGAGAGTAATCATGTGATACTTAAAGTTAGATGTTTATTAATAAAAAAATTTACTTATCCAAAAAAAATAGTAAATCAATAAAAAGAATCAATGTTAAAACAAATAAAATTTTATTAAGCTGTATTATCGTTAGTAAATTAATTGTTTTAAATTAAACCAATAGATTTATTGAGACATAATTAAAGTGTTAAAACTAATTAAAAATGTTTTAAAACTCCGTTGGTAACTTATGAAGGTCAAAATTTAAAATATCTCAATACTCTTTACCCTAACTAGTATAGGTTTTGTTTGCTACAAGTAATTGAAAAGTTAGATGAAACCTGAAAGTTATGACTTATGAGATGATAAACTAGATGATTGAATTAGTATTGGTAAAATTAGCTAATCAGCTAAGTGATATATGTAAAATATATAAAAAGATATGGTTATATATATATATATATATATATATATATATATATATATATATATATATATATATATATATATATATATGTATAATTTATTAAATAATAATTCAAAAATCCTTTACCAAACAGTTTTATCCATTTTTTTAATTAAAAAAACCAGTTAAATAACTTTGGTCCGTTGCCAAATATAAATATACAATAGGGTTTTGCTTTAACACTGCCAGTTATTATCACGATAAAAGTTAACTACAGCATTGAGGAAAATACATGTTTCAACGTGTTGACATTCTTTGCTTTCGATCATCCATTTTCATTCTTACCAAACACAAGGTCTATTAGTAAGAAAATGTTTGAATCAAACATTCAGTTATTGATGATACTTTAAAGTTCAACCCAATTGAGCGAGAAAAAAGAGGGTTTTACATTTGGATTTTATAATTTTTCTCGTCCCAATGCCGTAACGAACATTTATTCTTTACTTTATGCTTTCAGTTTGAGAAACGGGCAAAAATTAGGTTCACTCTTCATAAAATGTTTCTAACCCAATTTGCCAATGTGGAGGAATAGAGCTCACCACATTGAAAGAGAATTTGAATAATCTCATCAAATCGGAACATAGAGTCTATCTTTTCTTATTTCAGTATATACAGCTAATGATATAAAAACTAATGTTTCATTTACTGATCAAAACTAATGTTTCATGTTTTTTTTTAAAAAACTATGTGTATGGTATGTTTGGTACAGGGTAAAAGATGTTAAAATTCCATATCAGTTTTAGAATTTAATTATAAATCTTTATCAATATAAATATTTTTTTTTACACAGATCTACTTAGCCTTTGGGGAGGGTTCAGGCCCCTACTAACATTTTTTAAATTCTAATGAGTAGTTGATGACACAAAGAGTGAATGTTACAATCTTCAAAGAGTCTGGGCCCTACCAACAATTTTTTTGCAACATTCATGTTAGCTTCAATATTTTTTTTTTAATAGGAAAATGTTAGTAATTAGTATGTTATGTTAATGAGGGGAGTTAAAACCCATGACCTCCTTATCACTCCAATCCCTATGTCTCTCCCTCAAACCATCTTGACCACCTTGTAACACTTCAATATGGCCCCCTACTATACCAACATATGGTTAGTCCAAGTGGTAAGGGACTTGGACACCTTAAGCAAGTGGTCAGGGGTTCAAATCCTGACTCTTGTGTATGGAGAAAGCCTGGTTTTTTCAAGGAGAACCCACCTTGTGTGTCCAACAGGTTCCCCGATAGAGATTAGTCACTACTAACAATGGTGGATATTTCGTACCTATGTGATGGTTATCAAAATAAAAATAAAAAATGGCCCCCTACAATGGGACCCTGGCTCCATTCCCACGTATGTAAAAATATATGATTTTTTGATAGTATAGAAAATTTTAAATCGATGGTTCAATATAAAAGACTTTGTGCACTATCAATCATTTTCTATAAAAGCTAAATTTATTTATTAATTTAGTATCAGTGACTTTTAAGATAATTAGAATAAAAGTCAAATATTTTATCTTATGTGACAATTTCTAATTAATTAATTGTTTAAATTTTTTTTTATATTGACAATGTATATCAATTAAATCTTCGATTTATAATGTAACAACACATAAAAATTAAACTCAAATTATATTAAAAGGTCATCCACCAAATTTCCACCCCTATTTACACTCATATAATGATAACCCTAAAGAAAATTTTGACCAGTGCAATTACTAGTTTTTTTTTTTTTTTTTTTTTTAAACTGCAATTACTAGTAGCTTGTTAAAATTGAATGACGCATGCTTCGATTTTATTGTAGGCAATAGAAGCTTAAAGGGTCTCATGTTACATTTTATAAGAAAGTCTTCATTGATTATTGCATACTTTTAACAAATATTATATAATATAGTCAAATCTCACGAAGATCTTTCAATCTAAAACCAGCTAATTAATTATTACCTTCTTTTAAGTAGAAACCAGAGGATCTCATTAGGCATCTGAAAAAGACTCCCTGGGATTATATCGTCGGCATATCGTCGGCAATGTATATGGCACTGCAGCTTCATTTAGGTGTCGGCATATTTCTTTGTCCTTTTCCTTTTTTTTTTTGCTCTGTTCTCTCCTAAGTTCTTCCATAGCTAGTCATGCCAGGGAATATTGAAAGACAAATTGCATAGAATATAGTTTATCATGAAATTTAGTACAGAAAACTGTTTTGGTTTATTTACATGAGAAAGTGCCAAATTATCTTCTATACGATCTAATCCTACCTTTTCTTCTAACAACTTGTTGACTGTTTTACTAGAATCAGCAATTAAAATAACTAATTTGAGATAAATAAATAATGGCCATAACAAGATTTTTTAAGAATAATCTTAAAGGAATCAGAGAAAGAATTAGCAGAGTTAAAAGGACATTTGGTATACTGTAGGATCAAAAGAGATCTAATAGCCTTAATAATCTAATAGCTTAAATTTTTTTTTTATTTGGCAATTAAGATGTATGGTTCACTGTCTATATAAACTTCATCTTGAATAGAATACCAGATCAACCAACTAAGAGTTGACCGAACGGTAAACATCACTACAAGAAAAACAATGTTTAGCGAAATGCTAAAAGCCGACACTAAATAGCAAATTAGCGTCGGCTTAGCGTCGGTCACGGGGCTATCGCTAAAGCGCTCGACGCTAATGTTAGCGTCGGCCAAATAGGAACCGACGCTAATTAGCGTCGATTAACGGATGCCAAATGGACACTAAACAGCTCTAAACGGACGCTAGACCGACGCAACGTTTTAGCGTAGATTAAGCCGAAGCTAGTCAGCGTTGGCCTGACCTTCACTAACTATATTGTCGTCTAACCTTTCCTGCATGTTTGCCGATGCTAACTAGTGTTGGCCTAACCGGCGATAATTTGCTTTTCAATTTTTTTAATTTGACTACTGTTGACTAAACAAAACCTAGGCATATAAGATAAAAATATAAATATAAACCATGCACAAGTCATACATACTAAAGTACTGCAAATCCATAAACAAGTCATATTGTAGTCAAAACAACTAAACCATAACCAAGTCATAGTAGTCAAAACAGAAGTACATATGAAAGTGAATACAAATAAACTAAAGAAAGTAACAAATCCGTGTAATTAAAGTAAATACTGAAGAACAAAAGAAAGTCAACGACGATGATAGGCTGATGAATCCTCATCCAGGGAATGCTCGTCAAGATCATCATCATAGTGAGCATGTCCCTGGTGAGCCTGACTTGCACTAGTGGAAGCACCGGCTGACTGACGCTCCAAAGCTGTCATGCGGTCCATCATCGCGCCAAATTGCTCCTCCAAATTAACATACCGCTGATTCGCCTCAGCAGTCTCTTGACGGGCAGTAGTGACCTCCTGATGCAATAATGTATTCTCAGCAAGTCCGCGGTGCCATAACACTGGCCCCGTTTCTTGTCCCCAGCAACCTCCTTCCACAACTCAAGCTTTGTCGCCCCATCTACCTCCGGCGCCCCTTCCAAGGAGGAGTCATCAATCTATGTCTCCATCTCCGTGATACGATCGTGATACTGTCTCTAGTCAAAAGGAAACATAACCAAGTAAGACACATTTTGTTTGGGAGCCAACTTGTATAAAATATAATGTATATGAATAACAACTTACATATGCTGACCAAGAGTGCTCATCAATGTGACACCCTCTACCCCGCATGTATTCAAAAGCGATAACAAAGATATAAAAAGGGAAAGAACACATGCAAATAATATCATAATATTGAAAACCGGACCAATCCGATAAACAACTCGGATAACAAACTGAAACTAAACATAACTAAACTACTGAAAGCGGGAAATCCTAACTACGAGTTGCGGCTCCTCAGAGTCACTCCTCAACTAGCTGCTTACTGACCTCTGCATAAAAGATACATGCCACAAACAAGAGACAAATAGATAGGGAGTAAGAAACATGTATATGAATATAACGGCAAGGAAGCAGTTAGCAAAGACGAGCATACATCAAACAAGCATGTTATAACAAACAACAAATATAACATAACAATAATCATCATACAAACGTGTATGCTATGCAATGCAATGCTACTCCACAACTCCATTATGTATGCGGATCCAAACTATCTCAGCAAGTCAACTTCAGAGTTACATCTCTACATTGGCCAATAAGCACCAACGTTGGGGCAGTTCACCTTACCATGGGTGGACCCCTAGGATAGCCGACGCACCTTATTCTCGGATGCACCACCTCGGGGGCGCACGATTCACCTAACTCGGATGAATCACCGCGGATGGCCGGATCGTCTTACACGCGGACAACCTCCCCTATGTTGCACAACCTCCACTGACATCTCCGATGCGTGAATGCATGCTCAACACAACGCACAAACACAACTACCACCTCCGCTTGGGCCACTAGGCTACCCAAGTTTATCACCATCAACACCATTTATTATGGCTTAACGTCTTTGGCCAACAAGCACCAAAGATAACACCATCTTTAATCTTTTTACTTTAAATGTTAAACAACACTCTGGCCGAAAAGCACCAGAGCCTCAACACCTTGACCATTAAGCATCAAGGCCCCCTTGGCCACTCAGCTACCAAGGTACAACATCATCTTATCGCTTGTCTTTTGATCTTCATGTTTCGTTGGTATCTTATTAAGTCTTTTAAGCGTTTGGGGTGAAAACCCCTATTTCAGTATTCTGGTTCTGTTCTGGTCAGGTGAGCACGGGTGTGCTCACCCTCAGCACGGGCATGCTGGACCTTCAGGCAAGCACGGCCGTGCTGCCTGTTAAGCACGGGCCCGCTCAAATGCACGTCCTGTTCTGGATTTCAAACTGGAGCACGGGCGTGCTCCCTGTTGAGCACGGTCGTGCTCAATGGAGCGTGGCCGTACTGATCTAGGCAGAAAGGGTCAGAAACCCTTGGGATAGTTCACAGAATCAACCTATTGGATTTTACTAAACCATTGAACATCAGCTTCATTAATCTTAACTGTTCTTCGTTAATATTCATGTCTTATCATCACGGGGAATTAATCCTTTAATCATAGATTCGTTATTAATGTCCCTAGAACACTCACTAATCAATCCTAGGGTTTTTAACTAAGCCCTATGAACATCACCTTACCTCTCATACTGCATTCATGTCCTACAAACAACTGGGAAAACATTCCTTAATTCTCATTATCATTATTAATGTATTTTAACGTCTTAACATCATTGTTGGCATTAACATCCTCAACAATCAACACTCATTAAGAGCACAACATCAAACAACAGCCAATAACATCATAACTCATCATAAACATGACATCATAACATCATCATATTCATAACAGACAACAATCATTGACAAGAACATTCATACCAATATTATAATCACAAACAGAAAATCATCAAATAGCAATTAGGCATATAAACATGTTATCAAAGGAAAGGGTCATGAGTAACCCTTCGTCTTACGCTACCCCTAAGCCTACATACTCATACTATTCCTTCTCCCCATACCTAGTATGAAGATTCCCAAACGATAACGTTGGCAAACTAGACACGTTCCCTCGAGCGGCTCGACGATTTCCTCAAGCCTTGGCCAAACAAGAAAAGGATAACCAATTAGTCTCTAGATCTAATAATAGAAAAGAGACTAAGAGAGAGGGAAGACAACGTTACCTAAAACGACACTATCGCGCTACTTCTATCCCAAAACTAGAGCAAGAACACCAAGAACTTCAAGGGGCTCGAGGGAAGGAAGAGAGAGGAGGTTTTTGTCACACTAGGATTGCCCAATGTGTCAAAATAAGGTTTAACACAATAACCCTCGCGCTACTCCTCTATTTATAGACCCTGAGACCCGAGCATGGTCGTGCTCCTTGTTGAGCACAATCATGCTCAACTTAGCGTCAGCGAGACTCGTTCTCCCATTGAGCACGGGCATGCTCCCTGTTGAGCACGGTCGTGGTCACATCAGCGTCAACGAGACGCTGTCCTCCGTTGAGCACGATCGTGCTCCCTAATGAGTACGGCCGTGCTTGTGACTCAGACAGTCACAAGACACAAGCCTCCGCACAGCCGTGTTGGACATGAGCATGGCCGTGCTCATGTACTAGAAAGGGATTTTAAGCCTAGAAATCCCACATAGCCCTTTCTAAACATCCTAGGAAAACAAGGCATACACAACAAGCGCTTATACGAAAAACGGGGTCTTACAATCAACCCAATCAACAGACTTCTTAGTGTGGGTGGTCTTGAAGAACTCAGCAGGATCCACAGACTGCCCAAGTTTTCTCGCCTGTAAAAAAAAAAAAAAAAAAAACAACACATTTATAAATACTGCACATTCTATGATGATGACCAAAACAAGTGAATACATACCATCTTAAGTGCCACTTCAGGATGAGCCATGCGGCCAGTGGTGTGGACTATTCCACCTCTGCTTGAAGCCCGGTTGATCTTGTTTTGGGTCAAGATCTTCTTAAAAGTCTTCACCATTCCACACATTAAGAAGATCCCTCCATGCCTCCTCCCCCATCCAAGAAGGCCTCGTACACTTCTTCCTTGCTTTAGAAAGCATATCTGAAAGACGTTTTACGGCTTTTTGCTGAAATATTTTTTTTGATATACGCTTCATGACAATGATTCGAAGAAACTATCGGCTGCAAAAAAAAAAAAAAAAATTACCATAGGGTTTACACTTCACAAATATGCAATTGATTGTTAAACAAAATACAATATGCTATCATTTAAAAAAAATCATTGTTAAGTTGATGAGAATTAAAAATAAAAGGTAGATATGCTATCAGATAACCACAATTCTATCTTGGAAACACAACCAATGAGACACATATTAAACGATACAGCAATAAACTAGAAATCTGCTTCTACATATCACATCATGAAATGAAAAAGAAGATGACTAAGTGAAATTCTTAGGATCATGCTTGATAATACTTTAAGCATAAACAATTTTCTTAATGGATATCTATAAAACACTTGTAGAGGAAAATTACTATAAAAATGGAATGCTGCAGATTTATAAGAAACTCCATTTCAAACAATGTAATATTAGCAGCAAATTCTGTATAGTGAGCTAAATTAAGTGTAGCAGGATAAAACCAAATTTCCACCTATACCTACTTCAAATACAGTATAACTATTCCACCAAGTTATAACTGATTACCCAAATAGGAATGATCTATAAAAGATGAACGGATATTTTGAACTCACAATGTGAAATTATTTCACTAGTTTGAAGCTACTTATGGGCTGTATCTTCATCTAGTAACAAAAACAAGATATGCACTACGTTAAAAACATAAACAATTTATAAAGAACCAAGTTTCAGAAGTCCGAATGGGCTGCCAAAAGCTTAATAGATATTGATAACTTAGATTCGATAGCTCCTTCGTAAATGGGATGGTTTGCAGACATCAATATATCATAAAATCGTTGAGCTTCTGGATTGGGTGATTCTTCCTCATTGAATGTCTTGTTTCCCACACTAGCATTGACATGGGGGACATCAAGAAATGGCATAAATGCATCATACACCATCTGATGCATTGACACAAAATGATCTTCAATATCCATACATCCACTACTACTTGAATGACCCTTTTGGTCAATACCCGGCTCCACTTCTCCATGCACAGTCCAAGCCCAATAGTTTGGTTTGAACCAACACTTGTACAAGTGAACCTTCACCTCACTTGGAATCAACAACTTCAAGCATTTACACTTTGCAAAAGGACACCTAATCCCTCCCTCGGACAAAAAGTAAGGTAGTTCCTTAGCCTTGTTCACAAACTCATCAACTCCACTAACAAACTCAGGACAAAATGTAAGATAACGCATCTCGATCCTATGAGGAAGATACTGCTAGTTCGAATTTTGGTGGCAGACACTCTAGTTGAGAGGTTTCGAAAAACCAAAGGTTAATTCCCTACTCTAAGCAGCTGATCAAAGATTAGTTCCATAGCCGATCCAAAGAGCCGAAGCTTATAGAGATATCCCAGGATGCCACTGGGGAGCAAAAAGCTCTAAATACGATAGTTCATAAAATAAAATAAAAAGAGAATGTTGGATCAATGTGAGAGTTATGTCCTTTTTTTTGTTAAGTGAAAGTTTACCAAAAAATAAAATAAAATAAAAGGACATAATCGTTATGGTATTCTATTCATGATGAAGTTTATATAGACAGTGTGTAACACCCAAAAATTCATCCATTTGTAAATATGTGTTAGTCTTGGCTTATATATGTCTATATATGCTTGTTATGTTTGTTTTTGATGTCTAAGTTCATGTTTAGGGAAGTTTAGCCTTAGAAAGGTTTGATCCTTTTAGAGTCCTAGTAATCTGTTTTACCGTTTTGGCCATATCTTGAGTCCTAGTAACCTGTCTCCCTAAAGTTTACAATCCTTCAATCCTTGTTTTGGGTTGTTCTTCATCAAGAACATACACTTGGGTGTTTGATCTTGTAATTGGAGGATAGATTGGTTCTTTTGGGCTTCAATCAAAGTAAGTTAGTTAATCCTAAATTCAATCCCTTTTCTTTTAAGTTCCTTGGCTTAAGGATTGAATATCAATCTTCCTATGTGTTTTCTAGACCAAGCGTTGGAAGCGTAAGGAGGAATCAAAGTGAAGTTGGCACAGGGAAACACAAGAAGGGGGTTGTATTGTGTTTCTTAACAGTTTTTCGAAAAAGTCTTTTCTTGACCATTTTTCAAGCAAAACAATATAAGCAACACACAAACAAGTAAAACTAAATTGGGACAGCCCCGCGAGAACTTTGG
This sequence comes from Echinosophora koreensis, assembly GCA_035048595.1. Lineage (NCBI taxonomy): Eukaryota > Viridiplantae > Streptophyta > Magnoliopsida > Fabales > Fabaceae > Echinosophora > Echinosophora koreensis. The sequence continues at coordinate 2,207,048 of JAPCYP010000077.1, forward strand.
ACCTCATGTGCTCCCAATACACGGTTGTGAATAACAATACATATGAACCTTGCTGACCCGTATCAATGACAACCTAGTGCCTTAAGCTTTTCCTAGTAGCCTCCACTTACATTCTATATCACATCACCTCTATAACATAATGGCTAGGCACCTCTAATTCATATTCAAGCTCTCACCCCAAGCTCTCACCCCAACAAAATACTTCCGAGCAACATATATCTTTACTTAAAAATCAACTAAGCAATTTATTAAACCAGGCAGATCATGCATAACACAGTAATCAATAAAATATTCAAACATCAAAATAAACGTTACATGCAGTAGAATACATCAATCAGCGTATCACAACAGTCAATAATAAATAATTCAGACATCCTCAAATATTATAAAAATTAACCTAAGGCGATAAACCTACAATCCCCAAATCATCATTGGTTTTACGGAAAAGTTTCCAATGTGATTTTGGTATTGTCGATTACTCGACCCCTAGTAGGGTTTAGGTCGCCCTACACCATTATTATAAATTATATACTACTTATCAGTACCGACGATGGAATGGTTCTTTCTCCCACCTGCGTTATCACCGGAATCCTGAATTCGACGTTCCTCTTTATCACACCACACGTTACCAATTTCACCTTCAACCAAACAACATAATCACAAATTAATCAATAAACTCACCCTTAACCTAAATAGCTAGGTTTCAGCCTCCTAATTCAAAATAGGGTTAGGGTTCTTTTCTCATTCCAAGCTTTTGGATACTAGTTCCTATAGTCTTAATAGCTTAGATAAATTGTCATAATTTGAAAATATGAACCAAATATTTCAATCCATTTTTAGTTGAGTTTCGGCCTTAGGTGGAAACATAGGCTAGGAATTTTTAAACTTGTCAATCTTTTGGATTTATGCCACTAAAACATTAGTGAGTATAAATCAAGCAATAGATTTTACAAATCAAACCAAGACTTCTCAAGCTTTTCATGTTAGGGTTTCGGCCCAAATTAGAAAACTAAGCAAGGGAGTTTAGTTGAACTTAAGCTCTTGGGTTTAGATCATAGAAGTATCAGAGAACTTCAATCAAGTACTATATTTCAAAAATGAAACAAAACATCAAACCCTTCCTCCTAGAGGGTTTCGGCCAAAAATAATTATTAGGGAAAGAAAATGTTTTTGATTACATGCTCTTGGATAGTGAAAGTAGAGATCATAGAAATTGGTTTCACATTAAAATAATTTTTCTACAATTTTCTAGAAATATTTAAAGTTCTAGATCTAAGAATATAAAAATCATGAAATAGGAGAGAAGTGATCATGAGATGAGATGAGATGATTGTTGAGACCTCATAAGTCTAAAACACTTTCAATGTGTAGATTCTCTAAGTTTTGATGATTCCAAATAGTTCAAGTATGATAATGTTGAACCATATGAAATTACTGACATATTTGATAAGTGTACAGGAAAATAGACTTAAGGTCACTCGCCTATTTTATGACCCGTCTACTTTTTAGTAGAACCTCAGTTTAGACTCGTCTAAAATTCCACTCGTCTAAAAGTCAGTCAAAGATCAAGTCAACGCTCAGTCAAAACTAAGTTCACTTGATGACGTGGCAAGAAGCATGCGTCTAAAAATGACTCAGTGGATCACCCATCAAGTTTTGGAATGCGCCAGCACCCGTCTAAAATTTTGTACTGGATATGACTCATCTAAATTTTGGATGACTTTCACCCGTCTAAAAATCTCATTACTGATACCAAGTCAGTGTGTCAGAAATTAAGTCCAAGTCACCTTATTCAAATTATATGCCTTCCTTAAGGATCTCGAAGACCTCTGGACAATAGCTCAAAGGACAAAGAATAAAGAACGTTGTTTCAAGGTTTTAATGAATAAACACGCAATCTCTGCACCACAGCAGTAACCTTTTGCCTGTTTTAGTACAAAGTAAAAGTGTTTTATGGAAAGTGAACTGATGTTGCACTGAAAGAGGAAAGCTCTCTGCTACAAGTACAAGAAGCCTGCTGCTGTATACTTTGAAAGAACAGCTGCTCAGTTTAAAGTATACTCTTGGACATCCTTGTCAAAGCTCAACGTTCCCAAGCATTTAATGTATATACAGACCGACTCTTTGGCATTAATGGCGTCTCAGTAAGCTCAAGTCAGAAGAAAACACTTTCTGAAGCTGTGACAAAACAGATTTTTTGATTGAAGTCTTTAAATAGATCAAACAATGAAGATGAAGGCAAGAAGTTGAATATCATAAAGAACACTGCGCAGAAGCATTTACTCTCTTCATTAACTTCTTCATTCTTTCATTAAATACACATTCAATCATTTGATATAAATTCACAGTCTTTCATACTTCATATTTATTCCACTCTTTGAGTGTGATCTGAAAGATTTGCAAGTTGTATTAATTACACAAAAAACCTTTTCATTCCTTACTGTTTTGAGCCTGGAGAGGCTAGGTGAGAAAAGAATACTTGTTTGAGTGTTGAGCCTGAAGAGGCTAGGTGTGCAAATAATACTTGTACTGTAATTTACCTAGTTATAGTGGAAAAGTAGATGAATCTTCAGAAGAATCTGGAGAATCAAATGAGGATGACTCTGATGATGAAGATGATGAACTCTCTCTTTTCACCAGAAAAATGAAAAAGCTGTGGAAGAAAAGAAACTTCAAAAACGACAAACCCTTCAGGCGCTTCAACAAAGAAAAACACAACAAAGATGGTGGATCTAATGATAGAAATGTCATTGTGTGTAATGAATGCAAAAAGCTTGGTCACATCAAGGCAGAATGTCCTCAACTCAAAAAGCAATCTTCTAAGAAATTCTTCAACAAAAAAAAGAAAGGAATGATGGCCACTTGGGAAGATTTTGATGAAAGCTCCACTGAAAGTGAAGCAGAGGAGTTTGAAGCAAATCTCTGTCTTATGGCAGATACTGATTCAGAATCAGAAACTGAGGTACATTCAGAACTTGAGAAATTGAATGATGCCTATGATGAACTATTGGAGGAATCCAACTATATATCTAAAGCTTTCAGATCCCTCAAGAGACAGTATGCTAAACTCTCAAATGAGTATACACAGAAATCTCAAGAGTGTGAGAAGTTAGCTGAAGAGAATAGTAAACTTAAGACTGAAAAGTCTAAAGTTGAGATCTCAGTTGAAACTCTACCATCTGAAGAAGTGACTAAAATTCAACAGAAAGTAGAAGAGCTCACCTCAGATCTTGCCAAGTTTGTTAATGGTAGAGATAATCTGACTAAACTCTTAGGAAGTCAGAGGCACTCCCTTAACAAAGAAGGCATAGGATATTTCAATCAAGAACATCATAAAGGATCAACAAAGTTCTTAAATGTAGCTGTTAAATTTGTACTAGATTAGCTCAAATAGATCTATATATTCCCACTGTGGAAAAACTGGACATATCATGTCCAAGTGTATTCACAAAAAGAGAAGGAAATCTTCACAGACTCCTCATACTAACAGAAAAGGACCCAAGAAAATATGGGTACCTAAGGTCATGATCATTCCTGTTGCAGATATACTCAACAGAACAAAGCAAACACCTGTCATGGTACTTGGACAGTGGATGCTCGCGACATATGACAGGCGAAAGGTCTATGTTCCCAGACCTCCAACCTAAGAAAGGTGGACATGTAACTTTTGGTGGCAACCAGAAAGGAAAAGTTGTTGGTGTAGGTAAAATTGGTGGTAAACCTCCCTTGCCTATTATCCATGATGTCTTATATGTGAAAGGGTTAAAACATAATCTTCTTAGCATAAGTCAATTATGTGACAGTGGATTTTCTGTATCTTTTTCTAAGAATGTATGTATAGTCAATGACAGTAGTGGAAAGACCCTCTTTTCTGCCAAAAGGCAAATAATCTGTATAAGATTGACATGTCTGAACTTTCAGATCAAAGTGTAATATGCTTTATGTCTAAAGAGGATGAAAAGTGGCTGTTGCATAAGAAATTAGGACATGTTAGTATGAAACAAATTTCTAAATTGAAAAAGCATAACCTTGTGAGAGGATTGCCTGACATTTCTTTTAAGAAAGATATCTTGTGTGATGCAAGTCAGAGAGGAAACAAGTAAAATCAAGTTTCAAATCCAAGAAAGAAGTCACCTCCTCTAGACCTTTGCAACTGTTACACATGGATCTGTTTGGACCAGTCAGTGTAGCTAGCCTAGGTGGAAAGAAATATGGTTTTGTCATAGTTGATGACTATTCTAGATTTACATGGTACTCTTCTTAACCCACAAGGATGAATCTTATAAGGTGTTTTCAGTATTCAGTAAGAGAGTACAAAATGAGCAAGGTTTTTATATTTCTACTATCAGAAGTGACCATGGAGGAGATTTGAAAATGAGCAGTTCAAACTGTTCTATGAGGAAAATGGTATTTCTCACAATTTCTCTGCACCTAGAACTCCACAGCAAAATGGAGTAGCTGAGAGAAAGAACAGATCTCTTCAAGAGATGGGAAAGAACAATGCTTAATGAAAATAATCTTCCTAAGTAATTTTGGGCAGAAGCCATTAACACTGCTTGTTATGTACAAAACAGAATACTGATTAGGCCTATTCTAAATAAGACTCCTTATGAATTGTGGAAAGGTAGAAAACCCAACATATCATATTTTCATGCATTTGGTTGTGAATGTTATATTCTCAATACAAAAGATCATCTTGGTAAATTTGATTCTAAAGTAGATAAAGGCATATTTATTGGATATTATGAAATGTCTAAAGCTTTTAGAATTTTTAATTCTAGAACTTCTGTTGTAGAAGAATCAATTCATGTAAAGTTTAATGATGGTTTGAAGACTGATAGGGAACTATCAGATCTAGAGGATGATGTTGCAGGTATTGAACTTAATCCTGCAGTAGAAGAATCTTCAGACAAGTCAAAAGTAGACATGTCTGAAATACAGACAAATACTGATAAGTCTGAAACTCAGATTTTGAAGAAAGACTGGAAATTCAAGACCTATCATCCAGAAGATCTTATTATTGGAAGTCCATCTCAAGGAGTTAGAACCAGATCTGCTTTCAAAGAAAACAACAACATGGCCTTCATATCAGATTTGGAACCTAAAAAGATTGAAGAAGCCTTGCAAGATGAAAGCTGGATTCTAGCCATGCAAGAAGAACTAAATCAGTTCAAAAGAAATAATTTTTGGACTCTAGTTTCTAAAGCCAAAGAGAAAACCATTATTGGAACCAGATGGGTGTTTAGAAATAAACTAAGGAACAAAGCAAGACTAGTTGCTCAAGGCTACAATCAACAGGAAGGTATTGATTTCACTGAAACCTTTGCTCCTGTAGCTAGATTAGAAGCAATCAGGACTCATGTCATATGCTGCACAACATGATATAACTCTTTATCAAATGGATGTTAAAAGCGCATTTCTAAATGGAATAATTGAGGAGGAATTTTATGTCAAGCAACCTCCTGGGTTTGAGGATTCTGAGAATCCTCACCATGTCTATAAGCTTAAGAATGCTTTGTATGGACTCAAACAAGCTCCTAGAGCTTGGTATGATAGGTTAAGCACATACCTCATGGAAAATAATTTCATTAGAGGAAAGTAGACACTACACTTTTCAAGAAATGCTCAAAGAAAGATTTTATAGTAGTTCAGATTTATGTTGATGATATCATATTTGGTGCTACTAATGAAAAGCTCTGCAAAGAGTTCTCTGAGTTGATGCCGAATGAATTTGAGATGAGCATGATGGGAGAATTGAAGTTCTTCCTTGGTCTTCAAATAAAACAGTCAAGTGATGGAATCTATATCCATCAACAGAAGTACACCAAGGAGTTTCTGAAAAAGTATAAAATGGAAAATTCAAAGCCTATGAGTACTCCTATGCATCCAACAATTATTCTAAACAAGGATGATGAAGGTAAAAAGGTAGATCAAACTGTCTACTGAGGTATGATTGGATCTCTGCTATACTTAACTGCTAGCAGACCTGATATTCAGTTCAGTGTTTGTCTCTATGCTAGATTTCAATCAGATCCTAAGGATCTCATTATAAGGGTGTTAAAAGAATTTTTAGATATTTAATTGGAACCACTAACCTTGGTCTATTATACAAGAAATCTGAAGATTTTAGGTTGGCTGGATTTTGTGATGCTGATGTTGCTGGAGGTAGAATTGATAGAAAAATCATCAGTGGAGGATGCCACTTCATTGTAGCAAATATGATCTCCTGGTCAAGCAAAAGGCAAAGCACCATTGATCTATCAACTGCTGAAGCTGAATATATATCTGCAGCTAGTTGTTGTTCACAACTAATTTGGGTAAAATATCAACTTGAAGATTATTCAATGATTGAGCATAATATACCTGTTTGGTATGATAATACTAGTGCTATTAATCTATCTAAAAATCCAATACAGCATTCTAGAGCAAAGCATATAGAGATAAAGCATCACTTCATTAGAGACTATGTTCGAAAAGGTGTTTTTGAAATTAAGTTTGTAAACACTGATTATCAGTGGGCAGACATTTTTACTAAACCTCTAAGTGAAGATAGATTTGTTTTTATTAGAAGGAATCTTAACATGCATAATGTGTCTGAATAAGTGTTTGTTGATATGTCTGAAAAATTACTTGTCTATATTCTAATATTCTATGTTTACTTCACTCATCTACTTTAGCCAAGCGTCTAATGTTGGGGCTAAAAGCACTCAGTGCTAAATCCTGACTGAGACACATGTACATTGCATTTTCCCTCCTTTTCTTAAATATTTTAATATCTATCTTTTCAAATTGATTGATTGCCATTTATGGCAACACTCTCTCTCCTTGTTCCCAACATAAAAAGCACTCAAGTGTTTTTAACAAAAACCCGTGTCGTTCCAAAATCTACCCACTCAAAAACTCTTGCTCACAAACTCTTTCTCTGAACACTCTTCGTCTTCGTCCTCTCGAAACCGTTTCTTTCAAAACCTAATCTTCATCTCTTAGAATCAATGGCACCCAAAAGCCTTCTTGAGACTTTGGCTGAGAAGACCAAGCTATCCATTACTGAGCTGAAGAAGGTGCATCCTGGAAGGGTCCCGAATTTTGATGAACTCAGAACCAAGGGTTTGGATGTTCTTCCTGAACTTAACCATGCCAGATGGTTACTGTTCTTTCAACTTCAAGAACGCGTCTTCCCTGCTCTTGTTAGGGATTTCTGGACCACAGCAAAAATCACCAAGGATAATACAACCCATATGATTTCTGGGGATGTTGGTGAGGATCACATCTTTATCACTCATGAGTTACTCGCTGAAGTAACAAAATGCCCTAGGGAAGGAGCTGGGCATTATAAAGAATGGATGAAGGATCAAGGGGGAGCTAATGTGAATCTGGTACTATATGGAGCTGCAAAACCTGGTAACATGGACTCCAAATATTTGACTCCTAAGGCAAGATTTCTTCATGTTCTACTTATAAATTGTGTGATTCCTAGGACTGGGTCTAGAAATCATGTCAGTATGTTAGAGAAGTTTGCACTCTTTCATCTTGTCCAAAGAATTAGGATAGACATTACTGATTTGATTTTCATTCACATGGAGAAAGCTGTAAAGGGAAAGGATAAGGATTATCCTTTTGGAATGATTATGACAAGGATATTTAGGGCATGCAAACTGGATTTGAGAAAGGCTGTCTCTGCTGATCTCTGTACTGAGATTACTACAAAACCCTATCTCTGATGAAGATTACCTTGACCCCTACCTTTGGACAAAATGCTGAAGCCTCTGTTCAGGTGGAAGAAAATCTTTCCATTCCTGGTGTGAAATCTGAAACTTTTGAGGAACCAGCTGAGGAAGTACGGGATCAATTTCAGAGGAAGAAGAGGAAAGTCACTAAGTCAACTGCTGAAACCTCTGTGGCTCAAGATCCTACTCAGGTTGTTGAACCTGCTACTGAATGTGCTTCAGTTGCTGAGGAAGCTGTTGTCTCTGTTCCTAAACCTCCAAGTATAACTAAAGTCTTCAAGAGAAAGAGAGCAGTGCAAGCTGAGGGGGAGTCTCAATCAGAAGAGATTGTGATCCCTAAGAAAAAGAGGACAACTATCATAAAAAGGAAGCTTGTCTTACCTCCCTCTCCCTCATCATCACCATCACCTCAGAAGGATTCATCTCCTCAACCTCAACAAACAGAACCTTTTACCACAACAACTCCAACACCACAACCATCACCACAAAGAACACCACCACCACCACCACAAAGAACACCATCCCCTACATCACCAAAAATCCCAACTCCACCTACATCACCAAAAATCCCAACTCCACCTACTTCACCAAAAATCCCAACTCCACCACATACATCACCCAACCATCACACTTCTGAACCTAATCCTACCATATCAGAAACTCACATGTCTGATACTCACTCACCAATGCCTTCCACACCACAAACATCTCACCATTCTGACATTCTTCAAACTGAGGATGTCAATGACTTTGAGTACTTTGACAGTCTCACTCCTCCTCCTCCCTCACCCAAATCACCAATCCCTGACTTTATCAAAAACCAGTGCCAAGTCCCTCTGAGAATAGTCTTTCCAGACTTATTCTCTGAAACCAGACACAATCCTATCCCCTTAGCCACTATATCTCCCTACCACCTATCTTCCAGAACCACCCCTTTCTCTGTCTCAGATGAATCCTGTTCCAACTACCTCGATGGCAAAGCCTTGGATATGATTGCCTCTCTAGAAGCTGAAAGGCAGATTGTGAGGTTGGAAAGATCACTTAAGCCTGTAGGAAAATGGTTGTTCAATCCTCACATCTTCATGAAACCCTCTACTGAAATCAAAGTGATGCCTGACTCCATGGCTCTGAAAGGAAAACAGAAGTTAGTGAACTTGCCATTGGATCAGAAGTTCTCTCTTATCAAGCGGAATGATAAGAAGCTCAAATTCAGAAAGAGGTTGTTCTCAAAAGGTGGATCTAGTTCTGGGTTAAAAGAAGAAGAAAAGGCAGACATTCTAACTAGAGGTAGCCAAGCCTATGCTCTCTACCCCTTTTCATCCTCCATTTACACAATCCCTCCTTTCTTCATGGTTTTCCCTTTCTTTGTTCTCAATTTTCCTGAAACTGCCCCTTTTACTCACATAAATCTCATTAGGAGATCTTATGAGTTTCTTCTTTCTGTAGTAGATTCTCCTCTGCATCATGACCGAATTCATGCTTTTCTAGAGGAATTCTATCCAAATAATGATTTTGTAACCACTCTTTCAACTAATGTCTTTTTAGACCCTCATCCTGAGGATGACATTTCTGTTGAAGAGTTACCTTCTACCCCTCCTCCTTGTCCACCTCCTCCATCAACTTCTGGAACTTCTCTGGCCACAATAGATACTACCTCTCCAGTTGTTGCATATGACCCTGATGCACATCAGAGACTTGATGAAATGACTTCAAGTTTGCAGACTGTCATTCAAAGACAGGATGAAGCAATTGCTCAACAAACTGCCTTTCAAGCTCAGATGCTAGCTCAACAGCAAGCAATGTAGCATATGATGGAAGCTTTCTTAAAAAGCCAAGGAGGCCCTAGTTCTTAGATTTTTAGGAATCTGTTTTTCTTTTCCTTCTTGAGTCATGCAATGTACTAGTCAGTGATGTCTATCACTTGTAACCCTTTTTGACTCTAGTTATATGAAATGAATTAAACTTTTGATTTTTTTTGGCACTCTATATTTTATATCTCTTTGATTGATGCCAAAAGGGGGGAGGAAATATATATAAGTTTTCATGATTTTATTTTATGACTAACTGTATTAAAAGTTGATTTCTCTCTGATATAATGTTTCTGCTCTGATACTTGTCCTTACTTGATGCATAAACTAAGGGGGAGCATAACATACACTGATCAACTTTATCTGTTTGAAAATTTCTCTTAATTCTTTTGATGTTCAATAAAATCAGAAAAGATATTTGTCATCATCAAAAAGGGGGAGAATGTTGAGACCTCATAAGTCTAAAACACTTTCAATGTGTAGATTCTCTAAGTTTTGATGATTCCAAATAGTTCAAGTATGATAATGTTGAACCATATGAAATTACTGACATATTTGATAAGTGTGCAGGAAAATAGACTTAAGGTCACTCGTCTATTTTATGACCCGTCTACTTTTTAGTAGAAGCTCAGTTTAGACTCGTCTAAAATTCCACTCGTCTAAAAGTCAATCAAAGATCAAGTCAATGCTCAGTCAAAACTAAGTTCACTTGATGACGTGGCAAGAAGCATGCGTCTAAAAATGACTCAGTGGATCACCCGTCTAGTTTTGGAATGCGCCAGCACCCGTCTAAAATTTTGTACTGGATATCACTCATCTAAATTTTGGATGACTTTCACCCGTCTAAAAATCTCATTACTGATACCAAGTCAGTGTGTTAGAAATTAAGTCCAAGTCACCTTATTCAAATTATATGCCTTCCTTAAGGATCTCGAAGATCTCTGGACAATAGCTCAAAGGACAAAGAATAAAGAACGTTGTTTCAAGGTTTTAATGAATAAACACGCAATCTCTGCACCACAGCAGTAACCTTTTTCCTATTTTAGTACAAAGTAAAAGTGCTCTCTGGAAAGTGAACTGATGTTGCACTGAAAGAGGAAAGCTCTCTGCTACAAGTACAAGAAGCCTGCTGCTGTATACTCCGAAAGAACAGTTGCTCAGTTTAAAGTGTACTCTTGGACATCCTTGTCAAAGCTCAACGTTCCCAAGCATTTAATGTATATACAGAACGACTCTTTGGCATTAATGGCGTCTCAGTAAGCTCAAGTCAGAAGAAAACACTTTCTGAAGCTGTGACAAAACAAATCTTTTGATTAAAGTCTTTAAATAGATCAAACAATGAAGATGAAGGCAAGAAGTTGAATATCATAAAGAACACTACGCAGAAGCATTTACTCTCTTCATTAACTTCTTCATTCTTTCATTGAATACACATTCAATCATTTGATATAAATTCGCAGTCTTTCATACTTCATATTTATTCCACTCTTTGAGTGTGATCTGAAAGATTTGCAAGTTGTATTAATTACACAAAAAAACCTTTTCATTCCTTACTGTTTTGAGCCTGAAGAGGCTAGGTGAGAAAAGAATACTTGTTTGAGTGTTGAGCCTGAAGAGGCTAGGTGTGCAAAGAATACTTGTACTGTAATTTACTCAGTTATAGTGGAAACTTGGTGCTGCCAAGAAACTGGACGTAGCCCTGTGGATTTTGGGGTGAACTAGTATAAATCTCTTGAGTGATATTTCTCTTTCCTTTATCTTTTAATTTGCTTAAGTATTGTTTATGTTTAAGCTTTTAACTTGGGGAGTTAATATTGTGATTATCAAACTCTGTTTTTAACCCTCTCTCATTGCTTGTGCTATTCTGTTTTAATATTAGACGTTTTACTCGTCTAATTTTCTCTTTTCTAAACCTTGCTTGTTGTGCCTTCAAAAATCTTTTTAAAGTAACCGAAAAAGTTGGTAAACACAATTCAACCCCCCTTCTTGTGTTAACTTTGGTTATTTCAATGATCATGGATGATCCTATTACCTCAAGTATATAAAGAAAATTATGATGTTGGCAAGTTCTTCAATGGAGCTTAAGGGTAATTATAAGCTAGACTTTAGGCCATGTTTGGTTCTTATGTTTTAACTTAATGAGTTTTGTGATTATTTAATTAATATAATAGTTAACAATGGTTAAAATTAACTTAACTAGGATTTCTTTGCTAACTATGGTTAACATTTATGTGCCTTATATTAAATGGAGGGTGTGGCTGCTTCTTGTCCACACAAACTAACCTTGGTTCCTTAACCACGGTTAAAATTTAATGAAAATAGGTTAGGTTAAGCTTAAGGGCATTTTTGTCATTTCACCTAAAAACTCATAATTCCTAACATTAATTGCTTCATAAATTCTTGATGAGTCATCCCATAGCTCAGCTCCTCCGGTGTCTGGTTTTATCTTGGTGGTTCCGCTTCCGATTCGTTGGTTCCCCGATTAGGGTTTTACGTCCGTATAAAAACAAAATATTTCGTTTTCGATTGAAAACTTTCAAACTAACCAAACTCGTTGGAAATATGATTTAATCATAAACCATTTCGTTCACGAGTCAAAATTAGGTTTTCTGATCATTAAAATCTTACTGTCAGTGAAAACACCGACTGTTTTCCGTCCGAACTTTTACCAAAATTCGTCCGAATAAACATAATATTTTTATTTCTGATCAGAAATTTGGAAAGTAGAATTCCTCACGGACATAATATAAAAAATCTACAATTTCAGTTTCGGGTCAAATTAGGGTTTTCTGCCTGTATAAAATTATACTGTCAGTTAAAAACACAAACCGGTTTCTATCTGAGTTTTAAACCCAAAATTTCACCGTGACCTTCTACCATAAGATAGAGTATGAATTTGATTTTGTTTTATCCAAAATCATTTTCTCGGTCTCAGATAAAAATATGATTAAATATATTTTTACTGTTATAACAACGTAATTAAAAACAGGCTGTTACATTACTACCCCTCTTAGAAAAGAATTTCGTCCTCGGAATTTACGTACCTCAGAAAAGATGTGGATATTGTTGTTGCATATCTGCTTCACGTTCCCCAGTAGCATCTCCAGTAATCGCATCCCATATAACCTTGACTAAAGGAATTTGTGTACTGCAAAGCTCCTTAATCCTTCTATCTGCTATCTTAACAAGTAAAGCCTCATACTCTAGATTCTCTCGCAGTTGTATAGACTCAGACTCAATAACATGTGAAGGATCAGGATAATATTTTCTCAACTGAGAAACGTGAAAGACGTCATAAAGGTTAGCAAGGTTAGGTGGTAAGGCAATATGGTAAGCTACTGGACCAATCCTTCGAAGAATCTGGAAAGGTACGATGAATCTAGGAGTAAGTTTTCTAGATTTGGTAGCCTTGCCAATTTCGGTCTCCGGAGTGACTCTCAAAAACACGTGATCACCCTCCTGGAATTCTAAAGGTCTCCTCCTCTTGTTACTGTAGCTCCTTTGCCTATCATGTGCTTCCTTCATCTTAGTTTTCACCAATCTCATACCAACATAACGGGGTCCTACATTTCCGGCCATACAAAGCCTCGTATGGTGCCATTCCAATATTACTCTGAAAACTATTGTTATAAGTGAATTCAATCAATGGTAAGAACTCATCCCGACTGCCAGTATGCTCTAACACACAGGCTCTCAAGAGATCTTCCAATGACTGAATTGTCTTCTCTGACTATCCATCTATCTGGGGATGATAAACAGAACTCTTCCTCAACCTTGTCCCTAAAGCACTATGCAGTTGCCTCCAAAATCTAGATGTGAATCTTGGATCTCGGTCTGAGACAATGCTTGATGGCACACCATGCAACCTAACAACTTCTTTGATATAAATCTGTGTCAACTTCTCCAAACTATAACTCTCACCAATAGGTAAGAAGTGAGCACACTTCGTCAACCTATCAATGATCACCCAAATCACTTCATGCTTCTTCGGGGTTCATGGTAATCCAACCACAAAATCCATAGCTATGCTATCCCATTTCCACTCTGGGATATCTAATGATTGTAACAAACCTGCCGGCTTTGATGTTAAATATTAGCCTTCTGACACACTAGGCAAGATAAAACATACTCTGCTACCTCTTTCTTCATCCTTATCCTCCAAAACACTTTCTTCAAATCCTGATACATCTTAGTGGATCCAGGATGAAAACTTAACTTGCTCTTATGTGCTTCTTCCAAGATCATCTTCCTAAGTTCTAAATCCTCTGGCACACATATTCTGTCTCTAAACCTCAATACACCATATGTTCCTCTACTAAACTCAGAAATCTTACCCTCATCTATACCTTTACTTATCTTTTGTAGATATTGATCCTGAACTTATTTATCCTTAAGATCCCTCATAAATCACTACTAATAGTGATCATACCTAAAAATTTTTTTATCATCAAACAACTCCATTCCTAAGTTCAGATCTCTGAACTGTTCCAGTAATTCCAACTCCTTAACCATCATTGCGGATACATGCAATGATTTCCTACTCAAGGCATCCGCTACAACATTCGCCTTCCCAGGATGGTACAGTAAATAAAACTCATAGTCTTTGATAAACTCCATCCATCTCCGCTGTCTCATGAACAGATACTTCAGACTTTTATGGTCACTGTAAACATTAAACTTTGCTCCATACAGAAAGTGTCGCCATATCTTTAATGCAAACACTATAGATGCTAACTCCAAATAATGAGTCAGATAGTTCCTCTCGTGAATTCTCAATTGTCGGGAAGCATAAGCCACAACTCTTCCCTCTTGCATCAGAACACAACCAAAACCCTGGTATGACGCATCACAGTATACGTCAAACTGTCCTAACGGATCGGGTAAAGTCAACACAGGTGATGTAGTCAACCTATCCTTTAGCTTTTGGAAACTCTGCTCACACTTGTCTGTCCATACAAAAGTTGTATTTTTCCTCGTCAACTGCGTCATAGGCAATGCAATCTTCGAGAAACCCTCTATAAACCTCTGATAATATCCAGGTAACCCTAGAAAACTTTGTACTTCACTTACTGACTTAGGCCATTCCCACTTAAGAACCGCCTCAACCTTAGTTGGATCTACTACTTGGAAAGTTTAGCATAAAGCTACCTATCCTTCAAAACTTGCAGCACCACTCTTAAATGTTCCTCATGATCTTCCCATGTACGAGAATATATAAGGATGTCATCGATGAACACAACAACAAACTTATCAAGGAAAGGTCTAAAGATTCTGTTCATGTAATCCATCAACACTGTTGGAGCATTAGTCACACCAAAAGGCATAACTAAATACTCGTAATGCCCGTACCTCGTCCTAAAAGCTGTTTTAAGTATATCTTCCTTCCTTGCTCTAATCTGATGGTATCCAGACCTCAAATCAATCTTAGAAAACACTGCTGCTCCTTTCAATTGATCCATCAGATCATCTATCCTAGGCAACAGATACTTATTCTTAATTGTTACCTTGTTCAATTGTTTGTAATCCGTGCATAACCTAGCACTTCCATCCTTTTTCTTCACAAATAACACAGGAGCTCCCCATAGTGAAACACTCGGTCGTATGAACTCTTTCCCCAATATGTCATCCAACTGTTTCTTTAACTCCGCCAATTCTACGGGTGACATCCGATAAGGCGCTATAGATATAGGTCCTGTCCCCGGTACAAGATCTATGGTGAACTCCACCTCTCTCTCAGGTGGCAAACCTGGAAAGTCAGGAGGGAAAACTTCAGGAAACTCTCTCACAATAGGCAAAGAATCTATACTAAGAGTCTAATTAGTTTCCATTGCGAACAACATCATGTACTGCCGAGAATCATCACTCCTCATGGATACTCCTTCATTGGCAGGGACTATACTAGAAGACTCAAGAAACGATAAGGTCTTACTAGAACAATCTAGTATTACATGGTTAGCCGAAAGCCAATCCATGCCAAGGATAACATCTATATGTTGCATAGGCAAACAGACAAGGTCTACAATAAATGTCCTATTCTCAACAACTATAGGACACTGTAAAGAAACAGATATAGTAGTCAAAGGATTACTAGTTGGAGTAGATACTGTAAGGGTAAAAGGTAATTGAGAAACAGTTAATTTTAAATGATCCACACACTCATGTGAAATAAATGAATGTGTAGCACCTGAGTCAAACAATACATGCGAGAGTCTACCAGCTATCAAACACAAACCTTGTATAAGATCAGCAGAATGAGATAGTTCAGCTCCCCTCACGGTAAACACTCTTCCATGGCTTGAGGTCTAGCCACTTGTTGTCCTGCTGTTGGGGCTCCTCTTCCAGCTCCTCTACCCGCAGCTACTGGTTGCTGCACAGACCGTTGTCTGCATTCTCGAGCCATGTGACCTGGTTTCCCACAGTTGTAACAATTGGGTCTCTCCCTACAATCTCTAATATGATGTGGTCCTTCGCATCTGAAACAAGCGTAACCTTGTTGTTGCTGACCCGCTCTAACCACTGGTGTTGGTGCAGGTGTCTGCACTGGTCGGGCATATTGTCTCTGTCTCCATTGAGAGTTACCACCTCCTCGCTTCTGAAAACCCGGTCGAGTAGGACCTCCACTCCTCAGTTGTTTCTGCTCATTAGCCAGCCTCTGATCTATACTTCTATAGCACTACATCTCTCAACCAGTTCTGGAAAACTCTGAATGTCAAGAGATACTATAGCCCTCTGGAGTTCAGGTCGAAGTCCTTCCTCGAACCTTCTACATTACCAATCCTCATCTGGGAACCTCTGATAGAATTATGGGTACTTAACTAGAGCCTCAAATCTTGATGCATAATCACCCAAAGTCATGTTGTCTTGTTTGAGACTCATGAATTCCCTTTCCTTCTCGCGTCGAAGATAATTCTGCCCTCGGCCTCCAGCAATCTTCACTTGCCTCTCCACCAAGATTCTGCTCCTCCAGTTAACATGAAGGCAATATACGTCACTTTCCTATCTTCCCTGCAGTGCATAGTATCAAATATCTTCTCTATCTCTTGTAACCACCATTATGCCTTCTCTGGGTCATAATCTCCTCGGAATTGGGGTGGCTTCCCTTTCAGAAAAGTAGCCATTCCGGCAACTTCAGCTGCTGTAGCTCTCATTTGATTCTGTAGTTCCTACTGCTCTTTGTTCATCTGCAGCATCTCAGCATTATGCTGTGTTTGTAGTAATAAGGCAGCAGCTATATTTTTCATTGTATCTTGAGTCTCATATGACTCTCCTCCACTTCCAGTATGATTATTCTCAATATTGTCAGCTCCGACAATTCTTTCTAGAGTTCTGTCACCACTATCGATCGGACATCCTCTTCCACGAGCCATGATTCTGTAAAAGAAATCATCCGCTCTCATCTATATGATATATAATACTACTTAGACAAGTATACAAATACTATATGCCATACTAATCTTAATTATCGTGTCAAGTTCGGACACACTACCCACTTCTAAGCATAGTTAAAATCCGATGTGGATTCAACTAGACACGGCCAGTAACAACATCCTAGACCTTACAGTTCGATTAGAATCGAACTGCTCTGATACCACCAAATGAGACACCCCGTTGTGCCCCATTGTATTAGTAGATTAAAACCTTATTAATTAATTACGTGCTTATCGTTGAAAAATATGTAAAAATTAAAACTTAATTAATAATCATATAACTTTGGCAAAATTAAACACACCATCGAAATAATATATAGATACACACATGTTTATCCATTATATTACCAAAACACTGTTTAGGGTATCCTATCAGTAGGATCTCTCATAGGTACTTATTTAAACAAACTGCTTATAACTAGCGAAAATATAATGTCTTGTATGACTCACTGGCCCTAGACTTACTACACTATATTATTAGGATTTGTAGCTTGTCCTCCAACGTCTGCTTCATACGGAGTTCCGTCCAACTCCTCAGTAACGTATGTTTCATACAGTGTTCCATCCAACTCCTCAACAAGGTATTCCTCCATCAGGTCTTCTAACGTAATAAGGTAGACATACACAAAAATACAAAAATCGGGAGATAAGAAACAGTTCTATCATCATAAGCGGAAAAGACTTATAGCATATAATATAATAGCGGTTACAGACAAACAACACTCATCATTAACAATCATCTTAAACTCACAATACTTTCTCCCACCTCCAATCTCATGCAACTAAACTTTTATGCTGACGTGGCCACCACCAATTCTATCACACATCCCTTGCCCGCCGAGGGATGTTAGTCAGTCGTCCAAGCATTGCATCCCCATTAAAACCGGTGCACATACTCTTCCATGGTGAGAATGCTAATGCAAAGCAATGACACGGTTGTGAATAACAATACATATGAACCTTACTGACCCGTATCAATGACAACCTAGGCAGATCATGCATAACACAGTAATCAATAAAATATTCAAACATCAAAATAAACATCACATGCAGTATAATACCTCAACCAACGTATCACAACAGTCAATAATAAATAATTAAGACATCCTCAAATATTATAAAAATTAACCTACAGCGATAAACCTACAATCCCCAAATCATCATTGGTTTTACGGAAAAGTTTCCAATGTGATTTTGGTATTGTCGATTACTCGACCCCTAGTAGGGTTTAGGTCGCCCTACACCATTATTATAAATTATGTACTACTTATCAGTTTCAACTATGGAATGGTTCTTTCTCGCACCTGAGTTATCACCCGAATCCTGAATTTGACGTTCCTCTTTATCACACCACGCGTTACCAATTTCACGTTCAACCAAACAACATAATCACAAATTAATCAACAAACTCACCCTTAACCTAAATAGCTAGGTTTCTGCCTCCTAATTCAAAATAGGGGTAGGGTTCTTTTCTCATTCCAAGCTTTTGGATACTAGTTCCTATAGTCTTAAATAGCTTAGATAAATTGTCATAATTTGAAAATATGAACAAAATATTTCAATCCCTTTTTAGTTGAGTTTCGGCCTTAGGTGGAAACATAGGCTAGGAATTTTTAAACTTTTCAATCTTTTGGATTTATGCCACTAAAACATTAGCGAGTATAAATCAAGCAATAGATTTTACAAATCAAACAAAAACTTCTCAATCTTTTTATGTTTGGGTTTCAGCCCAAATTAGAAAATTAATCTAGGGATTTTTGTTGAACTTAAGCTCTTGGGTTTAGATCATAGAAGTATTAGAGAACTTAAATCAAGTACTATATTTCAAAATTGAAAGAAAACATCAAACCCTTCCTCCTAGAGGGTTTCGACCAAAAAATTTTTATTAGGGAAGGAAAATGTTTTTGATTACATGCTCTTGGATAGTGAAAGTAGAGATCATAACTAGATCATAGAAATTGGTTTCACATTAGAATGATTTTTCTACAATTTTCTAGAAATATTTAAAGTTCTAGATCTAAGAATATAAAAATCATGAAATAGGAGAGAAATGATCATGAGATGAGATGAGATGAGATGAGATGATCATGGATGATCCTATTACCTCAAGTGTATGAAGAAGATGAAGAAAAGATGATGATCTTGGCAAGTTCTTCAATGGAGCTCTTGGAGAGAAAGTGGAGTCTTGTGTTTTTATGAAGAAAAAATGGAAGAGATGAAGAGAGCAGGGGGGGGGGGGGAGGTTGCGGCCTTAAGGGTAATTATAGGCTAGATTTTAGGCCATGTTTGGTTCTTATGTTTTAACTTAATGAGTTTTGTGATTTTTTAATTAATATAATAGTCAACAATGGTTAAAATTAACTTAACTAGGATTTATTTGCTAACTATGGTTAACATTTATGTGCCTTATATTAAATGGAGGGTGTGGCTGCTTCTTGTCCACACAAACTAACCTTGGTTCCTTAACCATGGTTAAAATTTAACTAAAATAGGTTAGGTTAAGCTTAAGGGCATTTTGGTCATTTCACCTAAAAACTCATAATTCCTAACATTAATTGCTTCATAAATTCTTGATGAGTCATCCCATAGCTCAGCTTCTCTGGTGTCTGGTTCTATCTTGGTGGTTTCGTTTTCGATTCCGTTGGTTCCTTGATTAGGGTTTTACGCCCGTATAAAAACAAAATATTTTGTTTTCAACTAACCAACCTCATTGGAAATATGATTTAACATAAACCATTTCATTCACAAGTCAAAATTAGGTTTTCTGATCAATAAAATCTTACTGTCAGTGAAAACATCGACTGTTTTCCATCCAAACTTTTACCAAAATTCGTCCGAATAAACATAAAATTTTTATTTCTGATCAGAAATTTGGAAAGTAATATTCCTCACAGACATAATATAAAAAATCTACAATTTCAGTTTCGGGTCAAATTAGGGTTTTCTGCCGGTATAAAATTATACTGTCAGTTAAATACACAGACCGGTTTCCGTCTGAGTTTTAAACCCAAAATTTCACCGTGACCTTCTACCATAAGATAGAGTATGAATATGATTTTTTTTTATCCAAAATCGTTTTTTCGGTCTCAGATAAAAATATGATTAAATATATCTTTACTGTTATAACAGTGTAACTAAAAACATGCTGTTACAGTTCTGGGTTGCAAATACACATGTTTTCAAGAAATACATCGATGTACTAATGTGTGTAGACTTTTGGATAAAGAACATGTGAGAATATAATCGATGTACACAGGAGAATTTACTATGTACACAGGAACAACAATCGATGTACACATGTTCTAAAAGTGAAATTTTTATTTAATACATCTGTGTCATAATTGATTCACTAGTTACAGTTTTTCAAAACAATTATGTTTTGATCTCTACTGATTTGTAAAGTGTGTCCAAAAGATCTATTTTGATTTATAACTATATAAGGACATAAGTAAACATTTTTTCAATAATCTATAACTCATAATACAAGATCATTCACTAAAGATTTGAGAGAGCTTAGCATTGAGAAAATCTGAGAATTTTCAATAGGACTTCAACTTGTAAATATGATTTTCAGGATCTATATTCAACTTTCTGTTTGTAAAAGTTTTGATTAGAGAGAAGGTTCTCTCGTGGTCTGATTCAAGAGTAGAAGGGAGTCTTGGTGTTGTGCAAGAGTAGAAGGAACTCTTGTTGGTTTTCAAGATTGCTTGGAAAGCTGTCATATGGGTAGAAGGAACCTAGAAGTGAAGCTTTTGTAAAGTTGTTTTTGATTAGTGGACGAAACTCACAGAGGTGGGGGAACTGGATGTAGGTTACCAAAGGAGGTAGTTAAACAAGGATAAAATTGATTTGCATTTTCTCTTTCCCTAAACTCTTTCATATGCTTATTGTTAAATGCATGAATTAGAAATATGATAGGGAAGTTTGCATGATTTGATTTGTTTTGAAGATTGTTCATATCTGAAATATAAGCATTGTTAATCTTAGTTATCTGAATTATAAGTCTTGTGAAATTGAAATCTTGCAAAAAACATATTTTTGGTTTGTTGGTTGACAAAATCTTTAAGAAAGTAAATCATCAGTTTTTGTAACAAGGGGAAAAGGTTCAAAAGATCACACACTCAATTCCACCCCCTTCTTGAGTGAGAAGCCACAACCAACAGGTGGATCAATTAGAGGCCTGCAACGGAGTTGGTAGAGTTGAGATGAGCAGCGATGAGTCAGTGTGGGAACCCATAACCAAAGTTTACAGATGCCGCTACGGTGAGGGAGGGGTAGATCCAGATGCCCATTCAAAGCGAGAGTGAACCCGGATAAATCTTGTGTCTCTCTCTCTCTTCCTTGAAATTTCTTTAATATTGATTTATTATTTTATTTGTTACTAACCTTGGGGAGTGTTTGTGCATACTCAAATATCTTTGGTTTATTTAGGTCTTGCTCTATCCTCTGTTTAGACATCTGTAACACCCCGTTTTCTGCATCCTAATTGCTAATTATATTCTATATTTTTATCGATAATCCAGAAAATGATTTTGAGGAAAAAAAAAATCATATTTGAGACCTTCTATATCGAATGAAGTTATGGCGAAATTTTGGGTTTAAAACTCAAACGGAAACCGGTCTACATTTTAAGTGACAGGCAGAAACCCTAATTTGACCCGAAATTGAAAGATTCTAGATTTTATCAAAATTTCAGTGATAAAGTCTATTTTTAAAGTTTTAAAATACTATATTTTATTCGGGCGAATCTTGACGAAAAATTATAAAAAACCCTAATCGGGTAAACGACGTAGCCTGATACGGAACTGCAGAGATACGCTGGGAGACAGAACGACAAGTCATCCATGATGAGTCATGGTAATGAGTCACCATGGTGAGTCATGGTAATGACTCACCACCATCATGATTACTAATATGAAAATATCTAGTTTCCAAGCATAAAGACCAAAATGCCCTTGACCTTCCTCATGATTTCCTTGCATGTCCCACAATATTTTGACAAGTTTGCCCTCCTTTGCTCCTTGATATACACGGCCTACTCCACTTCCACCCATCCTTTCATTTTCTATTTTTTCATACTTAGCATTGTTTCATGAAACAAAATGCTTTCCTTCCTTCTTCCATGGTTCGGCTACCACCATGTCCTCCGCTTCCAATTACTCTCTTGAAAAACCAACACCATATCCTTGCTCCTCTATGTGATTTGAACACTAGTTGTCTCACAAGAAAATCCATTTGGAGTGAGTTTTCAAAATGGTTTTTTATAGACCATTTTTGGCCAAGCTTATTAAATCATGATCCAATCTTTGTTTCAACATTCCAACTGTAACATCCTGCTTTTTATATATGCTGTATTACCGGTAGCGATATATTTATTTATATTTTTATCTGAGACCAAGAAAATGATTTTGGATAAAACAGAATCATATTTATACTCTATCTTATGGTAGAGGGTTACGATAAAAATTTGGGTTTAAAATTCAGACGGAATCCAGTCTGCGTTTTCACTGACAGTAAAATTTTACTGAGCAGAAAACCTAATATTGACACGAGAACGAAACAGTTTAGTTTTATATCATATTTCCAACATTAAGGCTATTTTGAAATTCTTGCTCAAAGATATGTTATTATACTTTATTCGGACGAATTTTTAAAGAAAACACGCGAGAAAATTTAAATCGGGTAAACGACGGAGTTGGGAACGGATGTGCAGAGATAGAACCGGACACCGGATGGAGGTGCACTTGCCACCTCGGGGTGGTGAGTAATGGGGTGAGTCATCACCATGACTCACCAAGCAATGATGGCTTATGGCAAAAATATCAAGATATTTTATGGTGAAAATACCAAAATGCCCTTAAGTTCTTAAACAATTCCTTTTGTGTCCCCAAAACACATCCTCCTACCCTCCTAATTAGCTAAGTTTCGTGCAGCCCTCCCCCCTCCAATACCACTTCATTTCACTTCATTTCCTCACAAAATCCTACACAAAACCCTAAGTTCATCATAAGGTTTTTCATTGAAACTCCAAGATCTTGGTCATTTCTTTATCCTCTAGAGGTATAACCTCCTTCTCCATGGTCTATTCTTCCATTCCCCTCTTGAAAATTGTTGATTCCATTAAGTTTTTTCAAGATCAACTTTCATGCTCTTTTCTTTAGAAATTCATGGAAAATCATAGAAATTCTAAGTGTTATGACACTTGATCTTACCTCTCTAATACCTCTATTTGTTAGATCTAGAAGCTTGAAATCAAAAGAAATTCCTAGCCCTATTTTTATATCATGGCCGAATGCCCTTCTAAATGGGTCAAATGAGTTTTCTTCAAATTTTAACTTGGATGATGATTGTTATAAGCTATTTAAGGCCTCTAGATTCTAGATCCAAGAGCTTGAAAAATTTAGAGATCCCTAGCCAATTTATTTTCACTTGGCCGAACACTAGTCCTTTGTTACTATAGATTGATTTTGTTAACTTAGCTTGTTTTATGTTGTTTGGTTGAAGGTTGACTTGTAGCTTTTGGGTGTGGTAACGAGGAGCTTCAATTCTGCGGTTCCGGTATTAGCTTAGGTGGGAGAAAGAAATATTCTGTCGTCGAAACGGATAAGTAGCATATATTTTATAATAATTGTGTAGGGCGGCCTAAACCCTACTAGTGGTCGAGTAATCGACAATACTAAAATCACATTGGAAACTACCCCGTAGTACCAATGATGATTCGGGGATTATAGGTTTATCACCGTTAGGATAATTTTATAAACTCGAGGATGTCTGATTTTATCTATGTTGAGCTGTTTGTTATGCGCTGGTTATGGTAACATACTTTATGTGATGTTTTGTGATATCTGAATATTTTATTATTATTTTATTGTGTATAATCTATTTTGTCTGATAACATGCTATATCTGTTATTTCATGCTTAGTTGACATCTAGGCAATGATATACGTTGGTCAGGAGATATGTATATTGGGGAGAGAATGAATGTGACTTAGAGGTGCCTAACCTAATTAAATTATTTTATAGATGGGATGTGCCATGTGTGACACCCGGGGCCGACTAAGGCAGGGAGTGGTCGCCGGTGCAAAGAGGCACGATCAAGGAGCAGCTCCTGGCAGGCTTTTAGGCAGAGGGACACAATGGAATGAGAGGGATCCTGAGACTGTGTAGGTATAGGACTATACAGTTGAGGATGGCTTATATGAATTGATTGGTACTACACATACTAACAAGATGCATCTTCTTTTCGGGAGTCCATCACTTAAGAACTCCACAGTTAAGCGTGCTTGACTTGGAGCAATTTTGGATGGGTGACCTCCTGGGAAGTTTTCCCAGGAAGCGTGTGAGTGAGAACAAAAGCACACTGAAAAGACCCCGTGTTGGTTTGTGGGGACAGCTGTTAATCCATAAAGCAGCCAGTGATGTTACAAATGGTATCAGAGTGGCACCTCTCCCAGTACGGTGTGGTTCGGGGACGAACCAAGCCGAAGCTGGTGGGCATGTGATACCCGGGGCCGACGAGGGCAGGGAGTGGTTGCCGGTGCAAAGAGGCAGGATCAAGGAGCGGCTCCTGGCAGGCTTCTAGGCGGAGGGACACATGAATGAACCGATTACACGACGGAATGAGAGGGATCCTGAGACTGTGTAGGTATGGGACTATACAGTTGAGGATGGCTTATATGAATTGATTGGTACTACCTATACTAACAAGATGCATCTTCTTTTCGGGAGCCCATCACTTAAGAACTCCACAGTTAAGCGTGCTTGACTTGGAGCAATTTTGGGATGGGTGACCTCCTGGGAAGTTTTCTCAGGAAGCGTGTGAGTGAGGACAAAAGCACGCTGAAAAGACCCCGTGTTGGTTTGTGGGGACAGTTGTCAATCCATAAAGTAGCCAGAGATGTTACACCATGGAAAATGTGTTGAGACTGTGATGGAAGGTTGAGGCACTAGGCTATAACCGACGCGAGTCAGTGAGATTCATATAGATGAATGTTTTTTCACAGCCGTGTGAATGGAACACACGACGTCAGAGTATCCTATTTTGGATATCGGATATTGCGGGTGAGTGCTGTAACACCCCGTTTTCTAGCGTCTTGACCAGTAATTATATTTTATATTATTACCGGGGATCTAGAAAATGATTTTGAGGAAAACAAAACCACAGTTGAGACCTTCTATATCGAAGGAAGTTACGGTGAAATTTTAGGTTTAGAATTCAGATGGAACCATGTCTGTGTTTTTCACTGACAATAAAAGTTTACTGATCAGAAAACCTAATTTGGACTTGTGAACGAAACTGTTTAGGTTTATATTATATTTCCAACGATATTGGTTATTTTGAAAGTTCTCAAAATAAATAAGTTATTATACTTTATTCGGGCGTATTATCAACAAACGGGTAATCGACGAAGTCGAGAACAGATGTGCAAAACAAAACCCGACATCGGATGATGGGACAGCTTGCCACCTAGGGTGGTGAGTCACATGGGTGACTCACCTAGCATTTATGAAGCATAATGATGACACCAAAATATCATGATATTTATTCTAGTGAAAAGACCAAAATGCCCTTGGTCTTTAAGTGAAATTCCAAGAGTGTTCCTAAGTGAATTTTGACCAAAATACCCTCCCACCTACTCAATTTCGTGCAGCCCCTCCACTAAACCAAACTCATTTCATTTTGCTTTCATTTCATCATGTTCCTCTCAAAAACCTAATCGGGTAAACAACGGAACCGGACACGAATGTGCAGAGATATACCGGGGGGATAGAACAATGAGTCATCCATGATGACTCAAGAGGAATGAGTCACCATGGTGAGCCATGGTGATGACTCACCCTAGCCATCATGACAACAAAGAAATATCTAGATATTTTGAGCTTTAACCTAACCTATCCTAGTTAAATGACAACCATGGTTAAGGCAAGACATTATCAAATTTGCTTCTTCTTCCTCACATGTGGTCACAATTCAGCCACACCTCCTACTCACCATAACCACTCAATTGTCATGATGACTTCAAGTGAAATGACCAAATTAACCCTAAGTTAACCTAACCTATGTTTGGTTAATTCAACCATTGTCCACAAGACAATTTCAAGATGACTTCTCCTCCTCATTTGTGGTGCAAACCGCATACACGTCACCCTAGGAGCACCTTCACCACACAAATTTTCATAGCTTGACGATTCATGAAACTAGCTAGGTTATTACACTATATTTTCTAACCAAGCTTTGGTTAGTATTCACCATGGTTACCAACAACATTTGGACCCTTTTCTCCCTTGAAGTTCAAGGCCTCTTTTCTATAAAAGTCCATCTCCATTTCATTTTTGCTTTTTCACAAGTGTCATCTTCATTCTTATACTTTTCTACACAAAAACCCTATGTTCTTCATCAATATTTTCAAAGGAACTCTAAGTTCTTGATTGTTTCTTCAAATTCTAAAGGTATAGTCTTATGATTCATGATCATACCTTCATTTCTCTTCATAAATTTTTCTTCCTATCCCAAGTTTTCTTCAAATTCCAATTCCTAGATCTAGTTTTTCAAATAATTTTAGAAAATCATATAAAAATTATTTTAATGTGAGATCAATTTCTATGATCTCCATATGACTTCTATATTCATCATCCAAGAGCTTGAAAAATTTAGAGATCCCTAGCTATTTCTTTTTGAGTTGGCCGAGCCTATGCTCAAATGGGTTTAGGTGGTTTTCTTCATTCTTTAACTTGTTTTCTTGTTGGTTGTTCATGGCTAGGTTTTGTTGGTTCAAACCTTGAGGCTTTAAGTGAACAACATCATCTCTTGATTGATTTTGAGTAGTCTACAAGAGGTATGAGGGAGATTACCACTATCCTACCTTAATATAGATATGTTGATGGTTTATTTAGTGTCTATATAGTCTTGTAATTCCTAAGTATGAAAGTTGTATATTTTATTGCATATGTGTGTGATCCTCTTGGAGGATTTGATTTGATGATTGGTTATGATATGGTATGCTATATGTTGGTTTTGATCTCAATGATCTCTAATTGGAACCTTGGTTGTTGTTTGATTGAATTGTTAAAAAAAATGCTTAACATGATTATTTAAGGCCATTCGGCCATGACTGTTTTAATGGGATCCATGGTGATTTAATTTGGTTGGATAATTATTATAAGGATTGAATGAATATATAAGAGTATAGAAATTGGTTTGGATTGATTTGGATGTGTATATTGAAAGATATGAATTTATGAGTCTTTAGGGACTAATATGCAATTTCTGAGAATTTCAGTGGCTGTACTGAAATTCATATTCTTGGGTGTTAGGATACTTTATGAGATAAAACCATAGAAATTGGCTTGGTGTTAATTGGATTAATACAAAAAAAGATATAAGCTTTTTAGTAAACAAGGACCTTTTTTGCAAATATTGTAAAATATGGGGCAGAAATGTAATTTCTGGAAATTTTATGAGGACTGGAAAAATATTTCTATAGAAGTTGGTTTGGTGTGATTTTAAGTTTTAGACAAAAAGTTATAAGGTTTTAAGTACATAAGGATCTTTTTGCAATTAATGAAACTTTAGGGACTAAGCCGCAATTTTTGAAAATTTATGTAAATGGACAGTTAGAAACTGTTTTTCATACCTATCTATGTTTTTTAAAACTCCAAAATGAGTTTTGGACCATTAGAGTTTAAAATCGTAGAAAAAGAAATTACGCAATTTACAAACTTAACGAACGTTCGGTCAAATTTTTAGGAATTTCGTATAAATGGAGAGAAAAATGTAAAATCAGTGTTTCAACATATTCATATGAGTATTATAACCTAGGAGAGTAATGTGTTTGAGGTGAAGAACCATGTTTTCAAAAGTATGGCTTTTGGGCCTAAATTAAGTAAAAAGCGGCGAAACCGTCGTTAAGTGTTTTTAAGGATTTTCGAGAAAATGTTTTGAGAAACTGATACTTATGCATCTTTTATGGAAATTATTCTTGAAAACTGATTTGATTTTTATCTAAAGGTTTTGGTTTTTAAGCCAAAGGAATTTTAGTCTTCAAAGACGAGCTTTTACAGTAAAATGCAAAAACCTAAGTCAAGAACGACTTAGTGAAAGTACGAACGTAATAATTTATGACGTGGGGTGGAACACGACCTTATGTCATAAAGTATGGATAATTCATTATCCATATTCCATAAAATTTAATGAACTCAGAATGATTTGTTTTCTTGAAAGCCAAGAAAAAGGCTCAACTAGAAAAGTGCAGAGAAATAAATAATTGGACTGGTGATCCAATCTCATAATGCGTTAGGACTTGTAATCAAGTACGTTAAGAAATCTTTGCACAAATATGAAAGGTTACATGAGAAGTTTCGCTCGATGTTAAGTACCGTGATTCGGACTTAAGAACATCTAGCATCTGAGAAAGCACGTTGAAAGGATTCCGATGGAATCAAGATGTCATCTGGTGGATATACAAGAAGAACGCATTTAATATAAAACATTTAATAAGTACCGTGATTCGGACTTAAGAACATCTAGCATCTGAGAAAGCACGTTGAAAGGATTCCGATGGAATCAAGATGTCATCTGGTGGATATACAAGAAGAACGCATTTCCGGCAATTTTTCCTAAACACATAGTGAAACTATGTTCCGTAAGACCGTTGTGCCTAGGAGATTGAGCTAACACTTTATTGCGGGTGCGAAATCCGTAGTGACGATCTATTGATGCTCGATGATGTCGGGGTATGAAATACTCATATAGGCCCATTTGGTTGCTCCTCTGTGGCGTGTGTGACACCCTTCTACCCCGCATGTTTTATAAAACATTTAATATAAAACAATTAAAAGAAAAACATACATTCACTGAATAATATAAAATATTTGTCCATGGGTAGAAAAGTCCCACATGAACTAGTTCATAACGCGGAAATAAAAATAAGTTTAAAACAATTAAAACATAACAGATAAATAAATATATCCTAACCCCAATGTCACATACAGAGCTGGTATAACTGTTCCGGAATAAAATCCATGGAATTACAACTGAAAACTAACAAGGCATAAACTAGTCATAAATATGAGTAGCGGCTCCTTAGAGTCACTCCTCTCCGGGCTGTTCGTCATCCTCTGCAAGGTGCCAATCAGGCCAACAACAAAAAAACAAACAAACATAAGGAGTAAGAATCATGTAAACATAATAGCAAGGAAGTAGGAAGTAAAGTAAACAACCAGCATAGCAACATCTCATCCACATCAACATCATCATCATCATTATGCTATGCAGTGCAATACAGTCCTACTCTGCTAAACTAACAATGCATGTGGATCCACTAAACTCAGGATGGGCGACTTCGAAGTTAAATATCCACATTGAGAATCTAATCAACGCCGGAGAATCTACTCCTTGGATAGCCAACACATCAAACCAATGAATGCCTCGTTACGGGGGCGCTAGGAGAATCTACTCCAACCATGGGTGGCCAGATCGCCACACTCTAGGACGACCTCCCCTATGTCGAACATCCCTAAACAACATCTCCGATGCAATGCGTATGCAACACAACAACAACAGCAACACCACCTCCATAACTCCAACTGAATCCACCGAAGATAATAGTGGAATCAACCGTAACAACTTGCCTCGCGGAATCTACCTGAGGACTTTAGTGGAATCAACCGCAACACTTGGGGAAAACTCTCGGCCACCAAGGTACAACAACAACACCTTAGACCCAAACCGCGGGGTCAAGGCTTCCGTGGCCAAGAAGCACCAAGGCACAGCTCACCAGCTTGCGGTAACCAATGGGCACCGACTTATCAAACTCAACACCTTACCATCTCATCATTTTAATTATCTTTAGTAGACATTATCCAAGTTTCCTAATCTTTATTATTATTGGGGAATAGGGTTTGAAACCCCTTCAAGTTCTTTAATTCTGTTCTGTCCAGGAGGGTTGAGCACGGTCGTGCTTAGACCCCAGCACGGTTGTGCTTAAACACGTGAGGGCGTGCTGCCCCTTTAACTGAAGCACGGTCGTGCTTCCTATTGAGCACGGTCGTGCTCAACAGTACAGTCGTGCTAAACAGCGCGACCATTTTCCAGAATCCAACTGGGAGCACGGTCGTGCTCCCTATTCGGCACGGTCGTGCTCATCGCGCGACAGTGCTGTTTTGGGCAGGAACAGAGACTGAAAACTTAACCAAATTCTAGCATTTTTAATCAATTAATCCTAAGGTCAATTATCAACATATTTTCAGGGTCAAGCTCACTTTAACATCAAACCAAATCAACATTTGCATCAACCAACAACATTATACATTTATATCCAACAACCAACAGAATATCATCATATTCATCAATTACCAATAACCAAACATGGTCATATTCAACATAAATCAATCATCATAAACCAACCAAAACATACATCATAACATAGCCTTAAATCATACAATCATCAAATCAAATAATGGCGGGGTTATGGGAACCCCTTTACTTTACCCTAACCCCAAGCCTATGTAAACACTACCCTTCTCCCCATACCTAGAATGAAGGTAGCTCTAACAGCGGTCCTAACGGCAAACGGTTCCTTCCCTTTTAGCGGCTCACACTCGAACAATCCTTAAACAATTAAACACGAATTAATTAGTTTCCCAATCATTAAAAGGAAAGGAAACCAACAAAAACGAAGGGAACGTTACCTATATGTGAAGTACAGACGAAATCACATTTCCCTAGGGTCTCCAATACTCAAAACCACACTGAGTATGAAGGAAAAAGGGGAAAAAGGCGTAGCGGCCATACTACGGTTTTATCCACCAAAAATGGAGTGTACGGCGCAACCTCGAGTCTGCACAACGTATATAGGCTCAGACTTGAGCACGGTCGTGCTCCTTACTGAGCACGGTCGTGCTCCTTACCGAGCACGGTCGTGCTGGACTTAGTGTCAGCGAGACGCGGTCCACACTTGAGCACGGTCGTGCTCAACTTAAACTTGGTAACGCACTTCAGGCGTTGAGCACGGGCGTGCTCATGTACCAGAAAGGGACTTTTAAACCAAAAATCTCACTAAGCCCTTAGCCAACAATTCTAACTTAATAAAACAGGCTTAAGGAAAGCACTTACAAAAAACAGGGTGTTACAATTCCACCCCCTTATAAAAATTTCGTCCCCGAAATTTGCACGTACCTCAAGGAAAAAGATGCGGGTACGCCTCCATCATCTTGCTCTCCAGCTCCCAAGTAGCACTTTCCTCAGTTGCCCCACTCCAAACCACTTTGACCAAAGGAATCTCCTTGCCTCTTAGCTGCTTCACCCTCCTATCCTCGACTCGAAGAGGTAACACCTCAAACGTCAAGTTCTCTTTTAACTGTATAGCGTCGGGCACTATCACGTGACTAGGGTCATGAATATACTTTCTGAGTTGAGACATATGAAAAACATTGTGGAGATTTGACAAGAACGGGGGTAAGGCTATTTGATATGCGACTTCGCCAACTCTTTTAAGGATCTGGTAAGGACCAATGAATCGCGGAGTAAGTTTCCTCGCCTTCGTCACTCTACTAACCCCAGTCGTTGGGGTAACTCTCAAGAATACATGATCGCCTTCCTGGAATTCAAGCGCCTTCCTCCTTTTATCATGATAGCTCTTCTGTCTACTCTGTGCAACTCTCATCTTTTCCTGAACCAACTTAATATTTTCTGTTGTTTCCTGGACTATCTCTGGCCCTAGCACCACACTATCACTAGGTTCACTCCAACACAAGAATGTCCTACATCTCCTCCCATACAGAACCTTATATGGTGCCATCCCAATGCTGGAATGGAAACTGTTGTTGTAGGTGAACTCTATCAGGGGCAAAAACTTGTCCCAACTTCCTGATTGTTCAAACACACAAGCCCTCAACAAAGTCCTCTAAGGACTGGATGGTCCGCTCAGATTGCCCATCAGTCTGTGGGTGGTAAGTTGAACTAAGCCTAAGCTTTGTCCCTAAAGCCTCTTGTAAACTATTCCAAAACCTAGAGGTAAACCTCGGGTCTCTATCCGATACTATGCTAGAGGGTACACCATGAAGCCTAACTATCTCTTTGATGCACAGCTTAGCCAACTTCTCTAAAGGGTACTCCATGTTCATCGGAATGAAATGGGCAGACTTAGTCAGTCTATCGACAACAACCCAAATAGCCTCAAAACCAGCTGGAGTCCTAGAGAGTCCAGACACAAAATCCATCGAGATGCTATCCTATTTCCATTCTGGGATACTTAAAGGTTGCAACTTACCCGAAGGCCTTTGATGCTCGATCTTAGCCTTCTGACAAACTAGGCACGCATACACAAACTTAGCTACATCCTTTGTCATCCTAGGCCACCAAAACATTCTCTTAAGGTCCTGATACATCTTAGTGGCACCTGGGTGCACACTCAATCCACTCATATGACCTTCCTCTAAGATCAACTTCCTAAGCTCAGGAACATCTGGCACACAAACTCTATCCTTGAACCTCAAGATGCCATCACTTCCATCCTTAAAACTTAGGTCTCTACCCTGAGCGAGCAACTCTCGCTGGTCTTAGAGAAACTTATCTAACTTCTGACCCTCTCTAATCTGATCCATCAGACTGTTGGTAACCTTCAAGGTACCAAGCCTAATACCCTTTAGGGGTAAACTCACAAGGTAGACTAACATCTCTAAATTCCTCAATCAAATCCATCTCCCTAACCATCAAAGCAGAGACATGCAGGGTTTTCCTACTCAAGGCATCGACCACCACATTGGCCTTTCCTGGATGATAGGTCAGCTCGAAATCATAGTCCTTTAAAAACTCCATCCACCTACGCTGCCTCATATTCAACTCCTTTCGATCAAAGAGGTACTTTAAACTCTTATGATCACCAAACACCTCAAACCTCGCTCCACACAGGTAATGCCTCCAAATATTTAAGGCAAATGCCACAGCTCCTAGCTCTAGGTCATGGGTAGGGTAGTTCTTCTCATGGGTCTTTAACTGCCTAGAAGCATAAGCAACTACCTTACCACTCTGCATTAGCATACCACCTAACCCTTTCTTAGAAGCATCGCAGTAAACTACGAAGGGTTCACTAGGATCTGGAAAAAACTAACACTGGTGCTGATGTCAACCTATTCTTAAGGGTTTGGAAACTCTCTTCACACTTAGAGTCCCACACAAACAACTGTCCCTTCTTGGTAAGACGGGTTAAGGGTAAAGCTATCTTAGAGAAACCTTCTATAAACCGCCTATAATACCCGGCTAACCCCAAGAAACTCCTAATCTCGGTTACAGACTTCGGCGCTTCCCACTGGAGCACCGTCTCTACCATAGCTGGGTCCACTGCTATGCCACCCTTAGAGATGACATATCCTAAGAAGCTCACTTCCTCTAACCAGAACTCACACTTCGACAACTTAGCGTACAACTGCTTTTCATTAAGGGTCTGCAAAACAACCCTCAGGTGTTCCTCATGTTCCTCCTTACTCTTGGAGTACACTAAGATGTCATCTATAAACACCACCACAAACTTATCCAAGTAAGGGTGAAAGGACTTGTTCATGTAGTCCATGAAGACCGCAGGAGCATTGGTCACACCAAAGGGCATAACCAAGTACTCATAGTGACCATATCGCATCCTAAACGCTGTCTTCGAGATGTCCTCAGACTTAACCCGAATCTGATGGTACCCTGACCTCAAATCTATCTTTGAAAAGACGCAAGCACCCATCAACTGGTCCATAAGATCATCAATCCTAGGGAGGGGATAACGATTCTTTATGGTCACCTTGTTGAGCTACCAAAAGTCGACACACAACCTCATACTACCATCTTTCTTCTTCACCAATAACACAGATGCTCCCCATGGAGACACACTCGGCCTAATGAACTGCTTCTTCATCAGGTCCTCCAACTGTTCCTTCAACTTAGCTAGCTCTAGAGGAGACATTCTATAGGGTGCTATGGAGATTGGCCCGGTGCCAAGCACTAAATCTATGGTAAACTCCACATCTCTCTCTGGGGGTAAGTTATAGACATCCCTTGGGAACACTTCAGGAAATTCCCGCACAACAGGCACGCTGGCGACATCAGGAGGGCTGCTCTCTACTTCTAGGGAAGCTAACATCATGTATACTTGGGCTTCATCTCTCATCGAAGCTTGAACTTGGCTGGCAGAGAGAAGGTCCGGATTCTTAGACTCCTTTGGAGTTCCAAAAATCAAGGTTTTATCAAAACAATTCAGAAGGACATGGTTGGAAGATAACCAGTCCATGCCTAGAATAATATCTAGGTCTTTCAAAGGTAAGCATACAAGATCAGCAATGAAGGTTTTATCATTTATGACTATATGACATTTCTTGCATGCATAAGAAGTGGAAACAGGTTTATTTGTGGGTGTAGAAACCAACAAATCAAACTCAAGAAAAGTAACAGGCAATTCAAGACTCTTGACCCTATCATGCGATATAAATGAGTGAGTAGCACCCGAATTATACAATACAGTCAATTGAGTTCCATCAATAAAACATGTACCTTGAATCAAGTCATCAGACTCGGAGGCTTCAACTCCACTAAGAGTAAAGACTCTTCCAGTGCTCTTCAGTCTGTTGGCCTGGGACTTCTGGTTCTTGCTAGCGCTAGGAGGCTCAGCCTTAGCTCCATCACACTCACAGCTGATGTGTCCTGGCTTGCCACATTTGAAGCAGATGACTTGTGTTTCCTTGTCCTGGGACGAATAATGGTCCAGTGCTCCACACTTACCACACCTCATAGATCTAGGGGTATCAGAGAACCCACCCCTGAAGCTATTCTGGCGAAACTGTGGCTTCCTGCCACTTTGCTTGAAGCCTTTGCCCGTTGGAGCATACCGCTGCTTGCCCTTATCCCTCTGGTCAGTCATCTTGCCACTCTGACTATCCGATCCTCTGGAACTGGCAACTCTGAACTGACTAGCATCCTCGTAAATCCGACACTTGTTGGCCAGAATCGGAAAAACTCTGATCTCCTGATAACTGATGGCCTGTTTGATCTCAGGCCGAAGTCCCGCTTCAAACTTCACACATTTGGAACAATCATCTGTCTCATGCTGGTAAGGAGTGTAGTACCTCGCCAGCTCCTCAAATTTGGCCCCATACTGGCCAACTGACAATGATCCCTGTCTCAAGGACAAGAACTCCATCTCTTTCTTGTCCATGATATCCGCTGGAAAGTACTTCTCCAGGAACCTCTATTTGAACACAGCCCATGTAATCGCTGTGCCCTCAGCCTGCATCCTTTGTCTGCAGTTATCCCACCAATGCTCCGCCTCCTCAGTCAACATGAAGGTGGCGAAGATGAGCTTCTGCTGATCATTACAGTCCATCGAATGGAAAATCTTTTCTGTCTCCCTCAGCCATAGCAGTGCTCCCTCTGAGTCGTACGCTCCCTTTAACGACGGAGGGTTGTTCCTCTGGAACTTATCCAGTCCCTGGAACTCAGCTGGCCCACCATTGTTGTTAGGGTTGACCTGACCAATATCATTGGCTAGGAGTACCAATGCGTCAGCAATCGCCTGATCGTTACGTCCTCTACCGGCCATTAGTTCCTGTACATGCCCAAAAACAACTTTTAGTACAGAACTTAAGCGGGTAAAAGGAATAGACAATCTAACTTAAACATCACTATCTATAATAAGTATAGATAATCCAAACAAGAGTCACACAACAGACTCACGACAGACTCATACCACGTCCGGACAGGGCCGAACTGCTATGATACCACTAAATGTGACACCCTTCTACCCCGCATGTTTTATAAAACATTTAATATAAAACAATTAAAAGAAAAACATGCATTCACTGAATAATATAAAATATTTGTCCATGGGTAGAAAAGTCCCACATGAACCAGTTCATAACGCGGGAATAAAAATAAGTTTAAAACAATTAAAACATAATAGAGAAATAAACATATCCTAACCCCGATGTCCCATACAAAGCTGGTATAACCGTTCCGGAATAAAATCCACGGAATTACAACTGAAAACTAACAAGACATAAACTAGTCCTAACTATGAGTGGCGGCTCCTCAGAATTACGCCTCTCCGGGCTGCTCGTCATCCTCTGCAAGGTGCCAATCAGGCCAACAACAAACAAACAAACAAACAAACATAGGCAGTAGGAATCATGTAAACATAATAGAAAGGAAGTAGGAAGTAAAGTAAACAACCAGCATAGCAACATCTCATCAACATCAACATCATCATCATCATTATGCTATGCAGTGCAATGCAGTCCTACTCCGCTAAACCAACAATGCATGTGGATCTACTAAACTCAGGATGGACGACTTCGGAGTTAAATATCCACATTGAGAATCTACTCAACGCCGGAGAATCTACTCCTTGGATAGCCAACGCATCAAACCAACGAATGCCTCGTCAGGGGGGCGCTAGGAGAATCTACTCCAACCGTGGATGGCCAGATCGCCGTACTCTAGGATGACCTCCCCTATGTCGAACATCCCTAAACAACATCTCCGATGAAATGCGTATGCAACACAACAACAACGGCAACACCACCTCCAAAACTCCAACGGAATCGACCGAAGATAACAGTGGAATCAACCGTAACAACTTGCCTCGCGGAATCTACCTGAGGACTTTAGCGGCAAACTCTCGGCCACTAAGGTACAACAACAACACCTTAGACCCAAACTGCGGGGTCAAGGCTTCCTTGGCCAAGAAGCACCAAGGCACAGCTCACCAGCTTGCGGTACCCAATGGGCACCGACTTATCAAACTCAACACTTCACCATCTCATCATTTTAATTATCTTTAGTAGACATTAGCCAAGTTGCCTAATCTTTATCATTATTGGGGAATGGGGTTTGAAACCCCTTCAAGTTCTTTAATTCTGTTCTGTCCAGGAGGGTTGAGCACGGTCGTGCTTAGACCCCAGCACGGTCGTGCTTAAACACGTGAAGGCGTGCTGCCCCTTTAAGTGAAGCATGGTCGTGCTTCCTATTGAGCACGTGCTCAACAGTATGGTCATGCTAAACAGCGCAGCCATTTTCCATAATCCAACTGGGAGCACGGTCGTGCTCCTTGTTCAGCACAGTCGTGCTCATCGCGCGATAATGCTGTTCTGGGCAGGAACAGAGACTGAAAACTTAACCAAATTCTAGGGTTTTTAATCCATTAATCCTAAGGTCAATTATCAACATATTTTTTGGGGTCAAACTCACTTTAACATCAAACCAAATCAACATTTGCATTAACCAACAACGTTATACATTTATATCCAACAACCAACAGAATATCATCATATTCATCAATTACCAATAACCAAACATGTTCATGTTCAACATAAATCAATCATCATAAACCAACCAAAACATACATCATAACATAGCCTTAAATCATATAATCATAAAATCAAATAACAACGGGGTTATGGGAACCCCTTTACTTTACCCTAACCCCAAGCCTATGTAAACACTACTCTTCTCCCCATACCTGGATTGAAGGTAGCTCTAACAGCGGTCCTAACGACAAATAGTTCCTTCCCTTTAAGCGGCTCACACTCGAACAATCCTTAAACAATTAAACACGAATTAATTAGTTTCCCAATCATTAAAAGGAAAGGAAACCAACAAAAAGGAAGGGAGCGTTACCTATATACGAAGTACAGACCAAACCACGTTTCCCTAGGGTCTCCAATACTCAAAACCACACTGAGTATGAACGAAAAAGGGGAAAAAGGCGTAGCGGCCGTACTAGGGTTTTATCCACCAAAAATGGAGTGTACGACGCAACCTCGAGTCTGCACAACATATATAGGTTCGGACTTGAACATGGTCGTGCTCCTTACCAAGCACGGTCGTGCTGGACTTAGCGTCAGCGGGACGCGGTCCGTACTTGAGCTGCTCACTGTTGGGCACGGTCGCGCTCAACTTAAACTTGGTAACGTGCTTCAGAAGTTGAGCACAGGCGTGCTGGCTAATGAGCACGGGCGTGCTCATGTACCAGAAAGGGACTTTTAAACCAAAAATCCCACTAAGCCCTTAGCCAACAATTCCAACTTAACAAAACAGGCTTAAGGAAAGCACTTACGAAAAAAGGGGTGTTACAGCATGGTGATCTTGCAATGCACAGACATGCTCGACTAGACGCTACGTGTTTTCTGGTAGTGTAGGATGTTCCCAAAAATGCCTATGACGTGTGATAACTCTTAGAAATAAGAGTTATTACTATCCTTTTAGCTCTATCATTGTTCTTGTTTTGATCAATTGTGGAAAAGAAATTCAAGTTTTCCCTTAATTAGTGAATATCTGTGTTAGACTATTAAAATGTTGAAAAAGATGTATAAACTGAATTATCTTTGCTAACAGTTTGCTTGAGTTTTGAGCAGAATTTAGAAGTGAAATTGCTACAGGAGTTGCTCTGAAAGGTTATGGAATGCTGCAGCGCTTGGAAGAGAATCACTACAAAACAAAAAGAATTGTCAGTTCAGCACACCTTCACTACAGGACAAAGAACTTGCTGCGCTGTCCCAAAACGAGGAAAGAGAAAATGCAAGGCAGCAGCTGAATGTACTTGGGAATTGGGCCAAGAATTGTTTGAGTACTTGAATTGTGTAATAGCCCAAAAAGGGGAGGCAGAGAGAGAGAGTGTAGCCCTATTTTTGGGGGAGTAGTACAAATAGTGAAACGTGACCATGCTTTTAGGGTAGCTGGGACTGTAGCAACCTGTACTGTGCAGCAGCCGTCAGCAATTTGTCCTCTCTGTAATTCCATTTTTACTTTATGCCTTTATTTTCCATTTTCTTATCTTGTTTTATCTTTAAGCTCATTATGAGCTAATTCTCTCAAGTTAGGATTCTATGAATTTGTAATCAAACTGATGGGTAATCCAATGCAATGAATGTTATACATTTTCCTCTTCTCTACTTTAATGTTTAATTTCGGTATTAGCTTGATCAACTGATCTGAAATATCAGCTAACAAAGTTTGGAAAAACTAAGTTAGTGGACTTGTTTAGAGCATAAAGATATAGCAGTTAATTGAAAAATTAATTGTGTTGAATGAGCTAGGAATAGCCTTCAAGTCTTTAAGTAGCTGGACGTATTTATCTGACAACTGAAGGAAATTAATATGAACTTAGGAATAAGAAGCGTTTAATGAACTCAGTTTTACTGCTGGAAAGCAAACTCCATTTTCCTGGACTAAATGCTGTAGCATTCTGAAGCAATGATTACCCTGAAGTAAGATTACAAAGGATTAGAATCCTAGCTGTTTCCATCTCTGTTCTAAACTACCCATTTATTGCTTTTATTAATTCATAGCATTTATTAATTACTGCTTTGTCACCCAATTACTCCATTTACTTTATAAGCTTAAAATTATGTTCTGTTTTATTGAGCTAAGTAGAAAAAGTTACAACTAGAGGTAATATTCAATTCATTTAAATCCTCGTGGGAACGATCTTTACTCATTCTTTATTACTTGTTACGATTGTGTATACTTGCACATCACAACTTTTTGGACAACAAGTTTTTGGCGCCGTTGCCGGGGATTGACAATGGTGTTGAATATTTAACTTCTTTTGTTAACTTTATCTATTCAGCTTGTATTTAAAGTTTTGTGTGCTTTGCTCAGCAATAGGTATACATCTGTATGCACAGCAAAGGTGCACCCGAGTTTCAAATAGACTTGGAAATAGAGAAAACAGCAAAGAGGCTAAGGAAGAGAACTAAAGAACAAAGAACTAGAGATCAGAACTCTGACTTAGGCTTCATGGCTCATATTCTGGGAAATGATGATGAGGAACAACCGGGAATGATTGAGCTGGCTAATGACAAAGATAGACCCAACAGGGGTTATGCTGTGTTTGATCCCCAAACCATGAGCACTGCATTAGTAAGGCCAGAGATAACTACTCAGCAGTTTGAATTCAAGTCTATGATGTTCCAAATGCTTCAAACTGTTGGGCAGTTCAGTGGAGCTCCTAGTGAAGATCCTCACCTGCATTTGAGGCTATTTCTTGAAGTGGCCAACAATTTCAAAATACCTGGAATCAATGATGATGCATTCAGGTTGAGGCTCTTCCCTTATTCTCTGAGGGATAGAGCTAAAACTTGGTTGGACTCATTGGAACCTAATTCCATCACCTCTTGGAATGCTCTAGCTAAGAAGTTTTTAAACATGTATTTTCCCCCCATAAAAAATGCAAAAATGAGGGGTGAAATCAACTTCTTCAGGCAGAATGAAGATGAAACTCTTTATGACACATGGGAGAGATTCAAGGATCTGTTGAGAAAATGTCTACACCATGGAATTCCATCTTGTATTCAGTTGGAAACTTTCTACAATGGACTGTCTCCTCCTTCAAAGCTGATGTTAGATGCTTCTTCTGGAGGACAACTTTTGATAAAGTCTTATAATGAAGCTTTTAACCTTATTGAAAGCATAGCAGCTAATAGCTACCAATGGCCCACCAGCAGAGCCAACCCATCCAAAAATGCAGCTGGTATGCACGAGATCAAAGAAATGACTGTAATGTTTGCTCAATTAGCTGCCATCACAAACATGCTGAAGAATTTGACTGCCCCCAGCTCAAGTCAAGAAACTGTTAAGACTGAAGCAGCATCTCCTGTAAACGCTCTATCCTGTGTCTTTTGTGGAGAAGGGCATTTATTTGAAGCATGTCCAAGTAATCCTGTGTCAGTAAACTATGTGGGGAATAGGGGAAATTATGCCTACAACAACAATTATAATTCTGGATTCAAGCATCCTCACCCTAATCTCAGTTATGGCAATTACAACAACACTCTGAATCCACCTTCTGGCAATATTCCACAACAAAATCAGAGCAACCAGTATCATCAAACTCAAGTTCCAGCTAAAGATCATTCTCTTGAAGCCATTCTAAAGGCTTTCATGAGTGAGACTAAGGCACAAATTCAGAATCAAGGAGTAGCTATGAGAAACTTAGAGAATCAGGTAGGACAGTTGGCTATTGCCCTCACAAATAGGCCAACTGGAACTTTGCCTGCGTCTACAGAAACTCCATCATCTTCATCTGATAAAGGAAAGGAGCAGGTAAAAGCTATAAACTTGCGAAGTGGTAAAGAGCTGTCAGATGCTGTAGCATGTAAGCAGCCTGTAATAAAGGAAACTGATACATCTAAGACAGGAAAGGAAACCCCTGAAGTAACTCCGGTAGTTGAAGAACCAGTGCTGACAGTTCCCAAGCAGAAGGAGACCAAGCTGATCCCAGAAAGGCCACCTCCTCCATTCCCACAAAGGTTGTGGAAAGCAAATCTAGAAAAACAGTTCAACAAATTTCTGGAAATTCTGAAGCAGTTGCATATCAACATACCTCTAGTTGAAGCCTTGTAGTAGATGCCTAATTACACCAAATTTATGAAAGGCATTTTGACTAAGAGGAAGAGGTTGGGTGAATTTGAAACAGTAGCAATGACAAAAGAGTGTAGCCAACTGTTACAGAATAAGGTTCCTCAGAATATGAAAGATCCAGGCAGTTTCACAATTCCTTGTTCTATAGGGATACCTACTGTGGAAAGGTTTTGTGTGATCTTGGAACTAGCATCAATCTAATGCCAATGTCCATTTTCAAGCAATTGCAGATTGGTGAGGCAAGACCTACCACTGTAACTTTGCAACTTGCTGACAGATCTGTTGCTTATCCCGAAGGAAAGATTGAAGATGTTCTAATTAAGGTGGATAGGTTTGTATTTCCAGTGGATTTTATTATTCTTGACTTTGAAGCTGACAAGGAAGTACCAATTATCCTTGGAAGACCCTTTCTAGCAACTGGGAGAACATTGATAGATGTGCAAAAGGGAGAGCTTACTATGAGAGTCAATGATCAACAAGTCACTTTCAATGTATTTAATGCATTGCACTATCCTGATGAAGAGATGGGGAGTTGTTCTGTTATTAACAGTATTGAATCTTTGGTGCAAGAGCAGTTGTTGGCATCAGGAGAGAATTTAGAAGATGAACTTGAACAGAACAATGAAACTGATTTTGGAGTTGAAAAGCTGAAGCTGCTAGCTGAGGGGGATGTGGTGCAAAGACCTTGGATCAGGAAATATGAATCTTTAGATGTATCTGCAGACACTTACAAGGAAAATGTACCCTCTATTGAAAAACCCCCCACCCTTGAATTGAAGCAACTTCCTTCACACTTGAAATATGCTTATCTCGGAGATTAAGAGACCTTGCCCATCATTATCTCTTCCTTTTTAACTTCTGAGCAGGAGAGCAATCTCATTTCAGTGTTGAAGAAGCACAAGAAGGCTATTGGATGGCAAACGGCAGATATTAGGGGAATCAGCCCTAGTCTCTGCATGCACAGAATATTGTTGGAAGAAGATGCCAAGAATTCTATTGAAGGCCAGAGAAGACTGAATCCAATCATGAAAGAAGTGGTGAAGAAGGAGATCATAAAATGGCTTGATGCAGGAATTGTATACCCCATTTCAGATAGTGTGTGGGTGAGCCCTGTACAATGTGTTCCCAAGAAAGGAGGAGTTACTATGGTGAGGAATGAAAGGAATGAACTTATTCCCACAAGGACAGTTACAGGATGGAGGATTTGCATGGATTACAGGAAACTGAGCAAAGCCACTAGAAAGGATCATTTTCCTCTACCATTCATTGATCAAATGCTAGATAGGTTATCTGGGAGAGACTTTTACTGTTTCCTAGATGGCTATTCAGGCTATAACCAGATAGCAGTGGCACCAGAAGATCAGCAGAAGACTACATTTACATGTCCTTATGGTACATTTGCTTTTAGAAGAATGCCTTTCGGGCTCTGTAATGCCCCAGTAACTTTCCAGAGGTGCATGATGGCCATCTTTTCTGATTTTATTGAGAAGACTATGGAGATTTTCATGGATGATTTCTCAGTATTTGGAGATTCATCTATGGGTTGTCTGAATAATTTAGAGCAGGTGCTGGACAGATGTGAAGAAACTGAAATAGACAACTATAAACACGAGAAGGGGGGTTGAATTGTATTTATCAGAAATTAAAATAAAGTTAAAAACTTTTTGCATGCAGAAGCTAAGTTCGGACAGGTGTAAAAAGTTACACAGACAGGTAACCTGTCTGTTGTAGTTTTCTCAGAAAACAACACACGTACAGATGAAAAACAAGTTTGATAAAAACAGTTTTAACTCCTTAGTTAGAAAGCAGATGATATATAAACAAAACAACTAAAGAGATTAAGGGAAGAGAGATTAACACAGTGATTTATCCTGGTTCACTCTTTAACACAAAGAGCTACGTCCAGTCCTTGGCAGCACTAAGATTTATCCACTATAACTGATCAGGTTACAGACTCCAAGTATTGTTTGCACACCTAGCCTCTTCAGGCCCACTCAGATTTGTTTGAGAGTTTGGTTTGTAATAAATACACTTACAGACAGACAGATCTTTCACTAACACTCAGAGAATGGTTTAAAGGTAAAGCTTAGGAAAGTCTGCGTAATAACTTCAAATGATTGAAGAATACAGAGTGAATAAATGAACAGAGTAATGGCTCTTTAATGCTTTGTAATCTCTGATGTGTTCATCTTCAATGACTTCTGTATTTATAGCCTTCAAACATTTAATATCCGTTAGAGACATTCCTTGCAACGATGGCTTCAAGCAGAGCTTCATTAAATGCAATATAGTCGTTCTGGGCAGCCATTAATGCAATGGAGACGTTGGTTGTACTCTAACATGAAGGATAATAGCTT
This sequence comes from Echinosophora koreensis, assembly GCA_035048595.1. Classification (NCBI taxonomy): domain Eukaryota; kingdom Viridiplantae; phylum Streptophyta; class Magnoliopsida; order Fabales; family Fabaceae; genus Echinosophora; species Echinosophora koreensis. The sequence goes on from JAPCYP010000077.1 coordinate 2,250,762, forward strand.
TATGCATCGTGTAGAAGCCAACTCATAGTTGTGCAGAGTGCTTTTGTACTTTTGCAGAGTACATTTCCCTTTCTGTGTAATAACCGAAAGTACTAGGGAATAAAGCATGTTGGAAACATTCTTTAACTGGAAGTTTGTCTCTGACTTCCTAGGTTGCTTGAGAGAGAGCACTTCTGAATTTCTTGATAAGCGTGAGAGAGAGATTTCAGAGTATTCTTCATGAGGGGACAGCTTCCAAAAGCTGCTTGTACTTTGAGTTCTTAACAAAGAACCTTAGACGAGTTGAAGAGCAGAGCAGAGACAGGTTGTAAACCAGTTTGCACATAGTCAACAATCCCAGTCAGCAGACAGGTTGACTTTTTGGCTTATACAGACAGGTTGATACTTAGGTAGACAGACAGGTGAGTTGTAATTTTCTGATCTGTACACTAAGTAGATAGGTTAGCAACCACAAAGTAGGTTAATTAAATCATTAACCAATGTTTAGTTTTCATCAAAACATAGGGAAATGCACACAGACATTTTAGAGACTTAACAATCTCCCCCTTTTTGATGATGACAAACATTCAGATGATTTAATGAACCTTTGAAAATATCATCTTACAGAATAATAGAAAGTGGACAAGTTGATATTTTCTATATGTGCAGACAGGTGCATTTGAGTTCAATAAAAAAATATCAGAGCAATATGCAGCAGGTTTAAGTTCAAAATATCAGAGAATTAAAAATTTTACCAGTTATTATATTCTCCAGAACACTTAGCATATAACCATCACATAATTTTCTCCAATCATTTTTACATTAATCATCTTACATTTTTCTCCCCCTTTTGTCAGCAACAAAAAGGAACAAACAGATAACAGTGGAGAGAAAAAGAGACAATAAAGAGAAAATACTGAAGATAAAGTAATATTGATTTTATTCATCATAAGCATTTCATTTACAAGGCAGTTCTTACAACTATTTATCTAGGCTGATTAAAAAGAAGATACAAGGAATCAACTTTCTTTTCTAACAGCAGCCTAGCATGCCTCTCTGCATCCAGATGTCTTCTGACTTCTTCTAGCTCAGTCTTAAGACGATTGAAGCTATCTAAATCCACCATCTGAGAGGAGGAGGCTTCTGTAGACAAGCTGGTTGAAGCAACAGACAGGGTTGGATACCAGGGTAAGGCTAAAACTGGGGGTGCCTTAGGTACAGAGAAAGGTGAGGAGACACGGGGAAAGAAATACTGATGGATGGTTCTGATAAAGAATAAAGGAAGAAAAGCTATCTTAAACAGAGGAGTGATTCTGACTAGGTCAAAATCAGGAGAGGGAAAGACACAGGAGAGTCTTTCACAGAGAGACAGACGAGTGACTCTTATTTGAATAGGAGGGGGAAGAGGTTGATTGGCTAAGACAGATGGGGGTAAGGGTAAGAGAGAGTCTATGTGAGAGAAAAACGAATTAGACCCTGTGACTAAGAGAAAGAAGTATCTTGACCTAGAGGGTAACATCACAACAGAGGCAGGATAGTGAGATCCTTCCAATGTTCTAATGAACAACACAATAGGGGGATAAAAGAAAATCTCCCTACATGGGTTCAGAATGTGAGGTGGAGGAGAAGGGATGACAGATAAGTGAGATACACTTGCAGTCATCAGAGATTGCAAATCACTCACAAACAGTCAAGATGATATGCCAAATTGTTCTATGGGAGTTGAGTCCCTGTGAACAACTGTGTACTGACATACATCAGACACGACATCAAAAGATGTTTGGGTGGGGTGAGAGGAGACAGGTGAATGAAAAGGGGAGGCAACAGATAAAGGATTGACAAAAAGGGTAGAGGGGGAAGAAACAACAGAATCTTGAATACCTAGGTGAAGGGGAGAGGATGGTGCAGAAGGAAAGGTGAAAAGCTGATCTTCAAAGAGTCTTGCTTTCTTACTTGAAGGGGACAGAGAAGCATCTTCAGAATGACCAACTGTCTGAGTTCTAACAGACAGGTCAGCAGAGGTTACAGTAGCAGCAACAGCAGCAGGCTCTTCTGCAAGGACTTCTTCCCTTCCAGCAACAGCCACCATAGGCATAGGGTAGCCTGACCTTCTTTTTCTGGGAATGAATCCCAGATCAAGAGGTTTGATCTCCCTAGGCTCCTCTGAGGGTGGAGATGTCTGCTCCCCCTGAGCAGGTGCTTCCTCTTTACTAGGCTCAGACTCCACTTGTCTGACCTTGGTAAAGGTCTTCACCAGTCTTCTCCTCTTGGTGGGTTGTGCAGAAACCACACCAGATTTTCCAGCCTCACTGGTCTTCCTCTTGGGAGAGGGTTTCTTCAGCTTGAATCTGAGAGGCTCAACTGTCTCAACAGATCCTTCAGAAGCTGTGGGTTCCTCAGGCCTCTGATCCTGTCTGGCCATCTTTCCAGCAGGTTTCCATATTCTCTCAGAGATTGGAAACTCTGATTCACCAGTGGAATCAGCTGGTTCTTCTGCTTTTTCCTTCTGCTTCTGCTCAGCAGCAGGCTTCTTCTTTTTCTTCTTATCTTCTTCTTCATCCTCCAGAGGGATTCCTTCAATCCCCATCATAGACAAGACCTTCTTGTCTATTGGCAGAGCCATGTCCACAAAATGGACATCAGTTGGAACAAAAAGCTTGTTCCTAAAATCCCTTGTCAGCAGCATTCCATAAGGGTAGGTAGGCATGTTTGTCCTTCTGATCAGAGACTCAAGATACATGTAGATGAGATCATTGATGTCTATCTTGATTTTGTGAATCAAGTGGTACAGATCAAATCTGTCCAACTTGGTCACATTGTCTCGTGATCCTTTTCTTGGCATCACACACTCCAGAAGCAGCTTGTGCAAGAACCTGCACTTGGGCACCATGCTGACAGGCTTCTTGATCTCAGGGTTGGGAACTCCATATATGGCAATATTCACATTTTCAGTTCCTACCTGATCTTCCCAGTCAGGTATGAAGGCAGTTCCAATCCTTGGGCATCTGGTTGCCAATTCCAGAGAGCTAATGGGAAACTGAAGAGTCACATCAGCTGACATTTGAGCTTTGAAGCTCTTGGTTCCATCAACCACATTGGTGCTGACCACAGCATTTCTCCAGAAGTCTCTGACAAGCTTGGGATGGACCAGCTCCTTGATATCAAAGAAGGCTGTCCACTTAGAGTATTCCAACTCTTCAGTGACATCCATTCCCCATTTTTTCATTTGTTGGAGATCAACAGTCTTGCTTGGAAGAATCTTCTCAACATCAGCTATTCTTATTTCATATTTCTCAGCAATCTCTTTTGGAGACAAACGCTTTGAAGATGCCATTTTTCAGAGAAAAGAGAAAGAGAGTTTTGGAAGAGAGAAGGGTTAGAATGAGAGGAAGACGAAGATGAAAAGACTTAGGGCTTTTGAGAAGGATAAAGTTTGAAACTTTCTAAAGATTGCCTTTTAAAGCAGTAAAAGCAGGAGAGAGAAAATAGACATTTTTAATTAAGAATGACACGATTTATGTGGGGAACTGTAGCGCCCACTTAAGACATAATGAAAACATGGTTTCGAGGTAAAAACTGTCGTGTCCATGATTAGCTTCAGATTAACAAATGGTATTAAATAAATAAATAAATAATAACCATTTTAATAAAACTGTTGAGTTTCAGCATAGTGACTCAGCAGAGTCAGACAAGTGATCACAAACAGTTCAAAAACATTCAGACATTTCATTCAACAATGCAATGCATGTTTAAATTATCTCTAATAAATAAAAATCTTTCTTCTGCTAAAGGTTTAGTGAAGATATCAGCCCATTGATTTTCAGTTTTAACAAACTTAATATCAAAGATACATTTCTGAACATAATCTCTAATGAAGTGGTGTTTGATTTCTATATGCTTAGCCTTAGAATGCTGAATTGGATTTTTAGTTAAGCAGATAGCACTAGAATTATCACACCATACAGATATATTATGCTCCAAAATAGAGTAATCCTCAAGTTGATGTTTTACCCATAAGAGTTGAGAGCAACAACTAGCAGCTGAGATATATTCTGCTTCAGCAGTAGATAGAGCAATAGTTGTCTGCCTTTTGCTTGACCAAGAGACTAAATTTGCTCCAATGGAGTGGCATCCTCCACTGGTGCTTTTTCTTTCTATTCTGTCTCCAGCAAAGTCAGCATCACAGAATCCCACTAATCTGTATTCTTTAGTTCTTAAATATAGCAAACCAAGATTAGTAGTACCAAGCAAATATCTAAATATTCTCTTAACAGCTTTAAGATGAGATTCTCTTGGGTCAGATTGAAATCTAGCACACATGCAGACACTAAATTGAATATCAGGTCTACTTGAGGTTAAGTACAGTAAAGATCCAATCATACCTCTGTAGACAGTTTGGTCTACCTTTTTACCTTCATCATCTTTACTTAGTTTTGCATTGGTTTCCATTGGAGTTTTCATAAGTTTAGCACTTTCCATTTTGTATTTCTTGAGCATTTCCTTGATATACTTTTGTTGATGGATGTAGATTCCATCACTTGTCTGTTTGATTTGTAGACCAAGGAAGAACTTCAATTCTCCCATCATGCTCATCTCAAATTCTGCTTGCATCAGCTTTGAAAAATCCTTGCACAGCTTTTCATTAGTTGCTCCAAAAATAATATCATCAACATATATTTCGACTATAATGAAATTTTCTTTAGAGCTTTTCTTAAACAGAGTAGTATCTACTTGACCTCTTGTAAAACCATTATGCATGAGAAAAGAGCTTAGTCTATCATACCATGCCCTAGGTGCTTGCTTTAAACCATATAATGCCTTTTTAAGTTTAAAAACATGATCTGGTTTATCAGTATCTTCAAAACCAGGGGGTTGTTTAACATAAACTTCTTCTTCAATTATTCCATTGAGAAAAGCACTTTTCACATCCATTTGAAAAAGAGTGATTTGGTGTTGTGCAGCATATGACATCAGTATGCGAATAGCTTCTATTCTAGCTACAGGTGCAAAGGTTTCAGTATAGTCAATACCTTCTTGTTGGTTGTAGCCTTGAGCTACTAACCTTGCCTTGTTTCTGACAACTTTGCCATCTTCATCTAACTTGTTTCTGAAGACCCATCTTGTTCCAATGACAGACTTGTTTTTGGGTTTGGAGACAAGTGTCCAGACATCATTTCTGGTGAACTGGTTGAGTTCTTCTTGCATAGCAAGAATCCAGCTTTCATCATCAAGAGCTTCTTCAATGTGTTTTGGCTCTATTTCTGACATAAAGGCCACATTGCTTGATTCTCTTAAAGTGGATCTGGTTCTCACTCCTTCTGAGGGATGTCCAATAATGAGATCCTTAGGATGATGAGTTTTGAATTTCCAGTCTCTTTCAAGAGGATCTTGACTTGTCTGTTGACTTGTCTGCTCCACTTGTCTGTCTGGTTCTGCTTCAGGTTCTGATTTGGTTAAGTCAGGTTGTTGATCTTCTGACTTGTTTATATCAAGACCTGCAATATCATCTTCTAGATCTGACAATTCCTTATCAGTCTTTAAGTTATCATTAAATTTGACATGAACAGATTCTTCAATAACAGATGTTCTAGAATTGTAAATTCTAAAAGCTTTAGACATTTCAGAGTATCCCAAAAAGATACCTTTGTCTATCTTAGAGTCAAACTTTCCAAGTTGATCCTTGGTATTTAAGATGAAGCATTCACAACCAAATGCATGAAAGTAAGAAATGTTGGGGCTCTTTCCTTTCCACAGTTCATAGGGAGTCTTCTTTAGAAAAGGCCTAATGAGTATTCTGTTTTGTACATAACAGGCTGTGTTTACTGCTTCTGCCCAGAAGTACTTAGGGAGATTATTCTCATTGAGCATAGATCTAGCCATCTCTTGCAGAGATCTGTTCTTTCTCTCAACCACTCCATTTTGTTGAGGAGTTCTAGGTGCAGAGAAATTATGAGAGATCCCATTCTCCTCACAGAACTGACTAAACTGCTCATTTTCAAATTCTCCCCCATGGTCACTTCTAAGAGTAGAAATACAGAAACCCTGCTCATTTTGTACTCTTTTACAGAATACTGAGAAAGCCTTAAAAGACTCATCCTTGTGGGTTAAGAAGAGTACCCATGTATATCTAGAATAGTCATCAACTATGACAAATCCATATTTCCTTCCAGCTAAGCTAGCAACACTAACTGGTCCAAACAGATCCATGTGTAACAACTGAAGAGGTCTAGAGGTTGATACTTGGTTTTTAGATTTGAAACTTGATTTTATTTGTTTACCTCTCTGACATGCATCACACAAAACATCTTTCTTAAAACTAATATCAGGCAATCCTCTCACAAGGTTATCCCTTTTTAGTTTTGAAATTAGTTTCATACTGGCATGTCCTTGTTTCTTATGCCATAACCATCTTTCATCCTCTTTAGACATCAGACAGGTTACACTTTGATCTGAGAGATCAGTCAGTTCAATCTTATACAGATTTTGTTGCCTTTTAGCTGAAAAGAGGGTTTTGCCATTTAGATCTTTAACTATACAGAAATCCTTGGTAAAGAAGATATCAAATCCACTGTCACATAATTGACTTATGCTAAGCAAATTGTGTTTTAATCCTTTAACCATAAGAACATTTGATATAGAGGGAAGAGGAGGTTTACCACCAACAGTACCAATTCCTATAACCTTCCCTTTCTGATTTCCACCAAATGCCACATGTCCTCCTTTCTTAAGTTGGAGGTCTAGGAACATAGACCTTTCTCCTGTCATGTGTCGCGAGCAGCCACTGTCCAGGTACCAGCAGTGGTGTTTTCTTGGTGCTGTTGAGGACATCTGCAACAAAGATTATTTGATCTTTAGGTACCCATAGTTTTCTGGGTCCTTTTCTGTTAGTTCTAGGAGTCTGTGAAGACTTCCTTCTTTTCTTATGAAGACACTTAGATATAACATGTCCAGTCTTTCCACATAAATTACAGACAGGTATGGATTTAATAGAAGTAGATGTAGTAGACACTTTAGAGTGCTTAGTTGATACTTTATGATGTGTCTGATGGACATATCCAATACCTTCTTTGTTAAGGGAGTGCCTCTGACAACCAAGCAGCTTGGTCAGATTTTCTCTACCATTAACAAATTTGGCCAGATCAGAAGTGATCTCTTCCACTTTCTGTTGAAGTTTTTCAACTTCTTCAGACTGTGATGTATCACTAGAGATCTTAGCTTCATTAGACTTTTCAATCTTCAGCTCACTGTTCTCCTTGGTAAATTTCTCACACTCTAGATATTTCTGTTTATGCTCACTGAGGAGCTTAACATGATCTCTCTTGAGAGATTTGAAAGCCTTAGATAAGCAATTGGATTCCTCCAACAATTCTTCATAGGCATCAAGTAATTCCTCATAATCAGAATTTACCTCATTATCTGAATCTGAGTCAGTGTTAGCCATTAGACAGAGATTTGCTTCTTCCTCTGTCTCCTCATCAGAAGATGTTGACTCTAGATTTTCCCAAGTAGCCATCATTCCTTTCTTCTTCTTTTTGAAGAACTTCTTAAACGGGGCTTTCTTGAGTTGAGGACATTCTGCTTTGATGTGACCTGGTTTCTTGCACTCATAGCAGACAATTGAGTTCTTGTCTGTTGAAGTGGAATCTTTGAAGTTCTTGTCCTTGTTGAATCTTCTGAATGGCTTATCTTTTTTGAACTTCTTTTTCTGTAAGAGAAGCTTTATCTTTCTGGTTAGGAGAGATAGTTCTTCATCACTTTCAGAATCCTCAGGTTCAGACAGGTCAGCATCACTGGATGACTCGTCTGCTTTCAAAGCTTTAGAAGCTTTGGAAGACTTTTGATCAGCCTTTAGAGCAATTGACTTGCCCTTCTTTGTTGAGACTTCATCTCCAAGTTCTTACTCATGAACAGTAAGTGTTCCAAGGAGTTCATCCATAGTCAAGGTGGTAAGATCTTTGGCTTGAGAGATAGCAGTTACCAGAGGTCTCCACTGCTTAGGCAGGCTCCTAAGTATCTTTCCAACCTTCTCAGCATTAGAGTAAACTTTGCCAAGAGACTTTAGACCATTGATGATAGTTTGGAATCTCCCTATCATTTGAGCAACAGATTCTCCTTCCTCCATGAGAAACAGTTCATACTTTCTGACAAGTATGGCAATTTTTGATTCTTTGACTTTGGTTGTTCCTTCATGTGTGACAGCTAAGGTGTCCCATATTTCTTTGGCAGAATCACAAGCACAGACCTTTTCAAACTCATCAGGACTGAGAGCACAAATAATGTTGTATCTGACTTTGTGATTCAGCTCCCACTTTGCCTTTTCTGCAGGAGTCCACTGAGCTTTTGGCTTGTCAGTGTTGTCATCATTTTTAGGAATGAAAGGACCATCTGTGATGACATCCCAGAGATCAGAGTTTGTAGATAGAATGAACCATTGAAATCTATCTTTCCAATAGTTGTAGTTTTCTCCATTGAAGAATAGAGGTCTGGTTAAGGAGGCTCCTTCAGTCTGGTGACTTCCACTAGCTCCAGCAGTCATGTCTATTCTTCAGGATCTTTTACCTCTACACTGTTAGATGCTCAACCCAGAGGCTGAGCTCTGATACCAACTGAAATAGACAACTATAAACACGAGAAGGGGGGTTGAATTGTGTTTATCAGAAATTAAAATAAAGTTAAAAACTTTTTGCATGCAAAAGCTAAGTTCGGACAGGTGTAAAAAGTTACACAGACAGGTAACCTATCTGTTGTAGTTTTCTCAGAAAACAACACACGTACAGATGAAAAAAAAGTTTGATAAAAACAATTTTAACCCCTTAGTTAGAAAGCAGATGATATATAAACAAAACAACTAAAGAGATTAAGGGAAGAGAGATTAACACAGTGATTTATCCTGGTTCACTCTTTAACACAAAGAGCTACGTCCAGTCCTTGGCAGCACCAAGATTTATCCACTATAACTGATCAGGTTACAGACTCCAAGTATTGTTTGCACACCTAGCCTCTTCAGGCTCCAACACAAGTATTCTTTGCACACCTAGCCTCTTCAGGCTCACTCAGATTTGTTTGAGAGTTTAGTTTGTAATAAATACACTTATAGACAGACAGATCTTTCACTAACACTCAGAGAGTGGTTTAAAGGTAAAGCTTAGGAAAGTCTGCGTAATAACTTCAAATGATTGAAGAATACAGAGTGAATAAATGAACAGAGTAATGGCTATTTAATGCTTTGTAATCTCTGATGTGTTCATCTTCAATGACTTCTGTATTTATAGCCTTCAAACATTTAATATCCGTTAGAGACATTCCTTGCAACGATGGCTTCAAGCAGAGCTTCATTAAATGCAATATAGTCATTCTGGGCAGCCATTAATGCAATGGAGACGTTGGTTGTACTCTAACATGAAGGATAATAGCTTTATGCATCGTGTAGAAGTCAACTCATAGTTGTGCAGAGTGCTTTTGTACTTTTGCAGAGTACATTTCCCTTTCTGGGTAATAACCGAAAGTACTAGGGAATAAAGCATGTTGGAAACATTGTTTAACTGGAAGTTTGTCTCTGACTTCCTAGGTTGCTTGAGAGAGAGCACTTCTGAATTTCTTGATAAGCGTGAGAGAGATATTTCAGAGTATTCTTCATGAGGGGACAGCTTCCAAAAGCTTCCTGTACTTTGAGTTCTTAACAAAGAACCTTAGACGAGTTGAAGAGTAGAGCAGAGACAGGTTGTAAACCAGTTTGCACATAGTCAACAATCCCAGTCAGCAGACAGGTTGACTTTTTGGCTTATACAGACAGGTTGATACTTAGGTAGACAGACAGGTGAGTTGTAATTTTCTGATCTGTACACTAAGTAGATAGGTTAGCAACCACAAAGTAGGTTAATTAAATCATTAACCAATGTTTAGTTTTCATCAAAACTTAGGGAAATGCACACAGACATTTTAGAGACTTAACAGAAACCAACCTGGTTCTGAATTGGGAAAAGTGCCATTTTATGGTCAAGGAAGGCATTGTGTTAGGACACAAGGTGTCAAAGAAGGGCTTAGAGGTGGACAAGGCAAAGATTGAGGTAATTGAGAAACTTCCCCCACCCAATTCTATCAAGGGCATTAGAAGTTTTCTAGGACATACTGGGTTCTACAGGAGATTCATCAAGGATTTCTCAAAAATATCCAAGCCCCTGTGCACACTGCTAGAGCATGACAGTGCATTCAACTTCACAGATGAATGTTTGTCAACATTTGAAACTTTGAAGAAAGCTTTGGACACTGCTCCTGTAATAGTAGCTCCAGATTGGGAAAAACCATTTGAATTGATGTGTGATGGAAGGGATTTTGCAGTAGGGGCTGTGCTAGATCAAAGGCATAGCAAGATTTTCCATACTATCTATTATGCTAGTAAGACTCTCATTGATGCTCAGGTCAACTACACCATTATAGAAAAGGAATTACTGGCAGTTGTGTTTGCTTTTGATAAGTTCAGACCCTACCTGGTGGGGACCAAAGTAGTGGTATATACAGATCATGCAGCTATCAAATACCTCATTGAAAAAAAAGAAGCAAAACCAAGGCTTATCAGATGGGTGTTATTGCTTCAAGAATTTGATCTGGAACTTAAGGACAAGAAGGGTGTTGAGAATCAGGTGGCTGATCATTTATCCAGAATCGTAGAGGGAAAAGAAGCCAAACTTCAATGAGAAATCAAGGAGAATTTTCCTGATGAACATCTATTGCAGATAGAAGATGCTGCAGCACCCTGGTATGCAGATATTGTGAATTTTCTGGTCAGTGGAGTAATCCCAGTGGAAATGAACTCTCAACAGAAAAAGAGGTTTTTACATCTAGTTAAACATTTCTACTGGGATGAACCTTTTCTGTACAAAAGATGTCAAGATCAGATCTTGCAAAGATGTGCTGCTGAAGAGGAAATGCATGACATCCTTAGTGATTGCCACACACAGCTCCTTATGGTGGTCACTCTGGAGGGAACAGAACTGCAGCTAAGGTACTGTAATCAGGGTATTTTTGGCCCACTTTGTTTAAAGATACTCAAGAATTTGCCACGAATTGTGACAGATGTCAGACGGTGGGAAATATTTCCAACAAACAAGAGCTACCACTATATACAATCCTGGAAATTGAGTTGTTTGATGTATGGGGGATAGATTTTATGGGACCTTTTCCTATGTCCTATGGCAATTCTTACATCTTGGTGGCAGTAGATTATGTTTCCAAGTGGGTAGAAGCAGTAGCATTGCCCTCTAATGATGCAAGAGTAGTAACAAAATTCTTGCATAGGAACATATTTACCAGGTTTGGCACTCCTTGAGCTATAATCAGTGATGAAGGTTCTCATTTCTACAACAAGGTGTTTGCCAACTTGTTGGTCAAATATGGAGTGAAACACAAAGTAGCTACTGCCTATCACCCTCAGACAAGTGACCAAGCTGAAGTCTCCAACAGAGAGATAAAAAGAATTCTTGAGAAGATGGTAAATCCTTCTAGAAAGGATTGGTCCTTACACCTAGATGATGCTCTCTGGGCTTACAGAACAGCATTCAAGACTCCCATTGGTATGTCCCCTTACAGATTGGTTTATGGAAAGGCTTGCCATTTACCAATAGAGCTGAAACATAGGGCATTCTGGGCCATAAAGAAGCTGAATTTTGATGCACAAGTAGCTGGGGAAGCAAGAATGTTGCAATTGAATGAACTTGAAGAGTTTAGACTCTTTGCTTATGAAAATGCTGAAGCATACAAAAACAAGGTCAAGGCTTGGCATGATCAGAAAATTCAGCCCAGGGAATTAGTTGAAGGCATGCAAGTGCTCTTATTCAATTCCAGACTGAAACTATTTCCTAGGAAACTGAAATCAAGGTGGTCTGGGCCTTTTAAATTGGCCAAAGTGTACCCTCATGGAGCGGTGGATTTGTTGGATGAAAGCTCTGGAAGAGAGTTCAAGGTTAATGGTCAAAGGGTAAAGCAATACTGGGGTGAACCTTGTGCAAGAAAGAAGGCCACCATTCATCTCACAGACCCTTAGCCCAAGTGTGGAGTCAGGCTGAAGGACAATAAACCAAGCGCTACTGGGAGGCAACCCAGCTTTTTATCTTTTGCTTATTTAGTTACTCTTAAATTCAGTAATTTAATATTAGTTTATTTCATTTTTTTTAGTTGAATCAAATAACTGTTGTCACTTGTGTAGCAGTGAGCTATAGCATGTACTGGGTTTTTAAGTTTGTGCTGGAGTTGGGTCTTGGCAGGTCCAGCCCATTACTCAGAAGCTAGGAGATTTTCCAGTTGGGACAGCTACAAGGCCCAAGGTCAAATGCAAGAATTGGGACTTTGCTATTTCAAAACCTGAATGGTTTGAGGGAGAGGAGAAGTTACAGAATAATTGACCACTCCTTTTCACCCATTCTCTCCACCACTCACGTTCATTCTCAACCTCTCACCACCACTTCCCAATTCTTCTATTAAAGCCCCCACCATCTCTGTCCTAACCCCACACGCAACCCCACATTGCAACTTCTCCTCTTCTCCTGTCACAATCCGTCCTTGTCTATCACCATCATCCAAAATTTGTATAACCCCACCTCCAACACCATGGGTAAGACAAGAGGCCAATCTTCCAAAAAGCCAGTTGCTCCCACCTCTTCTTTGTCTACTGAGAGTATTGACAGGCGCTTCGTGAGTGATGAAGCGAAAAGGAAGTTTGAGAAGGAAGTGAAAAAGCGAAGTTTCCACCTAGAGAAGGGTTTCTTCTTCCTTGACTCACCACATTTTTGGTTAACAGAGGAAGTTGCTGAGCTCATCAACACGCACAACTGGAAGAAATTTGCAGTGCATCCAAGGGAGCCTATCGTTCCCTTTGTCAGGGAATTCTATGCAAACCTCATTTCACCTGAGCAAATGTATGTTAAAGTGAGGGATTGCAAGGTTGTGTTCACTGCTACAACTTTGAACCGAATGTGGGGTTTGAAGGAAGTTCACGATGAGTATCAAGGGTTGAAAGATGCTGAAGAGACAGAGTTGAACGATATGATGAAGGAGGTCACAGTGGAAGGGGCAGACTGGATTCAGAAAGGGGATAACTGGAAAGTGGCCAGGTCTGACCTCACTCCATTGGCTAAGGTGTGGTACCACATAATCAGAACAAAAATCCTACCCACTACTCATTTGGAAACAGTGAACAGGAAAAGGTTAATTCGGCTGTATTGCATTCTTAAGGGGAAGAAGATTAATGTGGGCAGCTGATTGAGAGAGAAATCATCTCATGTGCGTTCAAGCCAAAAGGTTTCTTATTCTTCTCATCCTTAATCACTTCACTGTGTCTGCAATGTGGAGTGAAGGCCAGGCCTGAAGATGAAGTTAAGAGCAACAAAGGTGCTATAGACTGGTTGGCTATCAAGCGCTTCGGAATCTCAGCAGCAAAAGTGCAGGGTTCAGTTCCTCCATCTGGGCAGCAGGATCACCCAGAAGATGTGAACTCCAAGTTGGACCTGTGCTATCAACTGCTGCAGCATACCTTGAAGCAGCAGCAAATCTTTTGGGAGTTCTCCAAGGGTTAACAAAGGAAAGGGGGGGGGGTGCTTTTGAAATAAAAGGAGAAAAAAAGGAAAGGCACCAAGCGAACAATGTGAAATCTGTAAACTGCAAACTGCGGAATATGCTACACTCAAATTGCCTTGTCATTAGAAATGTGGGCAGAAATACATAAATGCCTAAGTTTGGGGGTGAGTGATTGGGGCAAGAGATCTTGAACTCCACCTAAGTTAGCTACTGTCCCAAATTTTCCATACCTGAACCTCAGCCCCGTTACATCCAATAAAGTCCTCTTGCTGTGTGCAATTTGTGTTTGTGCTTTTGATTGTTAGAAATTTGTCAAGCTTATGATAGAGTGGTATATGAACGATGATTGAGTGAAACACCAACAAGAACATAAAGCTGAGTGAAAAGAGTGATGTAAAAAATTCAAAAGTGTGTTAAGTCCCTTTTCTTAGGAAGACAATCTGGTAAATCTTCACCCTTGCATCTGCAGGATAACGAGAATTTGCACCTAAAGGCTCTGTTGAGAGGTGGATTAATTGGAGCTCCTTTCTAAAACTGAGTTGAAAGCTTAGGGATCACACACACACTTTGGAAGGTGATTGAGAATGGGGTATTTCTGTGCTGAGTTTGTCTTTTGCGTCTGAAGACTGCCATGGATTTTGCTGATACTGTTCTGAGTTTGTTCTTAATTTGCTCTTGCTTTTGAGTGTCATTACTTGGGGATTTTGCACGTTGCTATTGTTGACGCATTTTTATTACCTTGGGTTAGTACCTCCGGAAAAATCTTCCGAACCACTCTCCGATTGTTTGTAAAACCATGGTATAGGAATTCAGAGGTCATTCCTCAAGTCTTAGATGTCTACTATCTTGGAAAACGTTGTGCTGTGGTTATGTTTCTGTGAAACATTATTGTTCTGATATGATTGATGATATGATTGAATGTTGATAATTGTACGTACCTGAGAGTCGTACCACTGCATATATGCCTTATGTGTAAGATAAATGGAAATCTCACCTCCTTATTTTTATATTGCCTATGTCAGCTGGCTACGTGCCTTCTGTATTCTTTTGAGAAGATTTGGACGTCAAGACGTTGCTTGGCTGACGCATCGTAGAGGATGATGTTAGAGCATGCGGACGATATGTTGGAGTTTCTAGTGGACGTCTTCCAGCCTTTAGATGGTCCAAGACGATAGAGTTTGTTTTCTGTCATGCTTGACTTTTCTTTTCTTGAGATGGGCATGACCGTCGATGGATCGTAGACCATGTTCTTCCTCTTGGAAGGGGAACAGGCTTAGTTCAAGAGTTACTTATGTAGTGAATCCAATAGTGTCTTTTGTGATGACGTCGGTAGTGGACTCAAATATAGTTTCCACTAGATCTCGTTAGTTGGGTTTGTCCTTCTCACGATGTACGAGAAATGATTGTCTTTATATTTTAGTTTGGCTAGTTGGGTATGTTTGGGAGTTAATGTACTGTTTGTGGAGCTGCAACTCCAAGTATCTTATATTTTAGGAGCTGCGTCTCCATATCTTTATACTGGATTTGTATATTTTTATGATTTCCGTTTATTAGTCGGGTTGGGTATTTTGTAAATGATTTTTGAACTTAAGCCCCAATTGTGATAATGGAATATTTATTGTCCATTCATTTAAATCAAAGTAGTTATATTTATGACTTGCGAAAAAGAAAAAAAATTACCCCATTCTTTCATAGCCAAATTTAATTGACCTACTTTTCGGCCTTAAAATGTCACTTACGATGTAGCATCTGAGAAGGGTGTTACATTTTTTGTATCAGAGCTGGCCGAGTCTTTTGGGCTTGGGGTTTAAGTCTGTTGTCATTTTTGTTGTGTCTTCTCTGGTTGTGTCTAGTGTAGTTTTGTGTTCTTGGTTCAAGGAAGAACCAATGTTTGGAAGGATAATGACTTTAGTCTATTCTTGGCTGTGTTTATGTTTTTCATGACGTTGTTCAGAAAGGACACAACATTGTTTGTTAATCTTTTCATTATTGTTTCAAAGGAGGAATAATATTGGACAGATTTTGTTATATTGTTTTCTTCCTAGTTCTGACTACCATGTTTATATAGAAAATTATGGTTAGTCCTAGAACAAAAGGTTTTGGTTCAACAAGCAGGGATTTCGAAGATATGGTTGTAGCTGCACAAGTCTTGAAGGAATTAACAACAAGTGTGGCACGTCATAATGAAGAAATTGCTAAGAGGCGAGGACTAGTTGAGTTCTGCTGTAATAATCCACCTCAATTTGATGGAGACCTTAATCCGGAGAAAGCTGAACTTCGAATTACGGAAATAGAAAGGAACTTTCAAACTATGGAATATCTTGATCATTGGAAGGTAGCTTGTGCGACGTTTCTGTTGGTAGGAGATGCTGGATCTTGGTGGAGAGAAACTTGCCAGCTGTTAGTGGCAAGACTGGAAGCGATCACCTGAAATGTGTTTCGGAGCAGATTTCTGGAGAAGTATGTATCCATTGAAGTGAGTAGTGCAGAGGAGATTGAGTTCCTGCAGCACGGACAAGAGGACATGACTATCAGCGAGTATACCGCTGAGTTGGAAGAGCTAGTTAAGTTCAGGGAGTTGTATTTAAAGAATCCTGATGAAATGCGATAGTGTAAGAAGTTAGAGGAAAATCTAAAGTTAGAAATGAGGAAGACAATTTTGTCATTGAAACTACTGCAGTTTCCAATCTTGATGGATAAGTGTCGAGTTCCTCGAGATCTAGAAGTGAGTGAAGGCAAAAAGAGAAACTTTGAATCTTTGAAGTTTGGAGACAACAAACTGTTACGGGAGAAACTATACGCAAGGCCAAAGTGGACACCACCAAAAGGGAAGTAGATTAGTGGCAGTAGTAAAGGTTATGGATCGTCCAAGAAGTCTCTATTGAAGTGCATGAAATATGGCATGTGTGACACCCTTCTACCCCGCATGTTATAAGACATTTAATATAAAAGAAATTAAAAATAGAAACATACATTTTGCTGGATAACTAAAACATTTGTCCATGGGTAGAAAAGTCCCACATGAACGAGCTCACAACGCGGAAAATAAAACAAGTTAACACAATTAAACATATCAAGGAAAAAAACCTATCCCAACCCCGATGTCACATACATAGCTGGTATAACCGTTCCGGAATAAAATCCACGGAATTACAACTGAAGACTAACAAACTAACTGAACATAAGAACAAGCCCTAACTATGAATGGCGGCTCCTCAGAGTCACTCCTCTCCGGGCTGCTTGTCATCCTCTGCAAGGTGCCAATCAGGCCAAACAAACAAACAAATAATGGCCATTCACTCAATGCCGGAGAATCTACTCCTTGGATAGTCAATGCATCAAACCAACGAATGCCTTGTCACGAGAGCGCAAGGAGAATCTACTCCAACCGTGGATGGCCAGATCGCCGTACTCTAGGACGACCTCCCCTATGTCGAACATCCCTCAACAACAACATCTCCAATGATGCATGCAGCATACAACAAACAACAGGAAAACGCCACCTCATTCACTTCAACGGAATCAACCGAAGACATCAGCGGAATCGACAGCAAAACCTTTAACCAACGGAATCGACCGTAGCGGAATCTACCGTAACACCTTTAACCCAACCGGGTCAAGGCCCCCTTGGAGCAAACTCTCGGCAACCAAGGCACAACATCAACAACACCTTAGACCCAAATCATGGGGTCAAGGCTTCCTTGACCAAAAAGCACCAAGGCATAACTCATCAGCGTGCGGTAACCCAACTAGTACCGGCTTATCAAACTCAACACCTCACCATCTCATCATCTTAATTACCTTTGTTAATCATTTAACCGAGTTATCTAAATTGTGTCATTTATGTCATCAACATGTTATTGGGAAGATTGGGGTCAAAAGCCCCTACTTAAACCTTTAATTCCATCTCTATCTGTTATGGGAGCACGGGCGTGCTTGTCCCCTGCACAGTCGTGCTGTCACATAAGTGAAGCACGGTCGTGCTTCCTATTGGGCACAGTCGTGCTTTTTGTCCTGCACGGCCGTGTTCTTATTGTGCAGCCATCTTCCAAAATTCAACTGGGAGCACGCCCGATCGTGCTCAATGCACGACAGTACTATTCTCTGCAGAGTCTCACATCAGATTTTGACCAATTTCTTGGGTTAATTAGTCCTTTAAACCTAACATGTTTTTAAGCGTAAAAATAACCAGTTAATGTTTTAAACATATTAACCCTCAACTCAACGTTCATAGTATCAACTATGCAGTCAACATATCATCAACAACCAACATCGTAATAACAACGACAATCATCAAACCATCATGTTCATATCAAGGCAACCAACATAAACATTAACAACATATCATGAACATGAACAATATATCAATAACATACTAGAACAGCCAAGAACGTACTATCACCAAATAATCAATTCAGCATGCTATTCATACATACGTATAAAACACATCGGGGTTATGGGAACCCCTTTACTTTACACAAACCCCAAAGCCTATGAATACACTACCCTTCTCCCCATACCTGGATTGAAGGTAGCTCTGACAACGGCCCTAACAGCAAACTGGTTCCTTCCCTTCGAGCGGCTCAAAACGAATCCAAGCCTTGGAACAACAAAACATAAATCATCAGTTTCCAATTCAAATCATGAAAAGGAAACTACAAGGGGAAAGGAACGTTACCTCTATATGAGCACAGATGAAACTACACTTCCCAAGGCCTCCAATACTCAAGAATTGCTCTGAATATGAGGGAAAAAAGGGAAAATAACAGTGTCAGCCGCAACAGGGTTAGCAGCCACCAAAAATAGGGTTAAAAACGCAACCCTCGATTTCTATGCACATATATATAAGCTGGGGGCGAAGCACGGTCGTGCTCCATATCAAGCACGGGCGTGCTGGACTTAGCGTCAGCGAGACGCCATCCGCACTTGAGCACGGGCGTGCTCACTGTTGAGCACGGGCGTACTCAACTTGAACTTGGCAACGCGCACTTGCCATTAAGCACGGGCGTGCTGGATAATGAGCACGAGCGTGCTCATCTACCAGAAATGGACTTTTAAGCCAAAAATCTCACTAAGCCCTTAGCCAACAATTCCACTTAACAAAACAAGCTTAAGGAAAGCACTTCACAAAAAGTGGGGTGTTACAATTCCACCCCCTTATAAAAATTTCGTTCTCGAAATTTCTACGTACCTCAAACGAAAAGATGTGGGTTCGCCTCCATCATCTTGCTCTCGAGCTCCCAGGTAGCAATTTCCTCAGTTGCCCCACTCCAAACTACTTTGACCAAAGGAATCTCCTTGCCTCTTAGCTGCTTCACCCTTCTATCCTCGACTCGAAGGGGTAACATCTCAAATGTCAAGTTCTCTTTCAACTGTATAACGTCGGGCACTATCACGTGGCTAGGGTCATGGATATACATTCTGAGTTGAAACACATGAAAAACATTGTAGAGGTTTGACAAGAACGGTGGCAATGCTATTTGATATGCGACTTCACCGACTCTTTTGAGGATTTGGTAAGGACCAATGAACCTTGGAGTAAGTTTCCTCGCCTTCATCACTCTACCAACCCCAGTTGTCGGGGTAACTCTCAAGAATACATTATCGCCTTCCTAGAATTCGAGCGCCTTCCTCCTTTTATTCTGATAGCTCTTTTGCCTACTCTGTGCAACTCTCATATTTTCCTGAACCAACCTGATCTTTTCTGTTGCTTCCTGGACTATCTCTAGTCCTAGCACCACACTATCACTAGGTTCACTCCAACACAAGGGTGTTCTATGGAAACTGTTGTTGTAGGCGAACTCTATCAGGGGCAAAAACTTTTCCCAACTACCAGACTGTTCTAACACACAAGCCCTCAACAAGTCCTCTAAGGACTGGATGGTTCTCTCAGACTGACCATCAGTCTGTGGGTGATAAGCTGAACTAAGCCTAAGCTTTGTTCCTAAAGCATTCTGCAAACTCTCCCAAAACTTAGAGGTAAACCTCGAGTCTCTGTCTGATATTATACTAGAGGGTACACCATGAAGCCGAACTATCTCTGTGATGTACAGCTTTGCTAACTTCTCTAAAGGATACTCCATGTTCATCGGGATGAAATGGGCAGACTTAATCAGCCTATCCATAACAACCCATATAATCTCAAAACCAGCTGGAGTCCTAAGGAGTTGATGACGATCCGACAAGTGTACCGTTTCGTTACAAGTAATAAAAACACGGTAAGTAAATACCGAGGTCAAACACAAGGATTGGAAGACCAAATTAACCAATTTTTAATAAGGAAATTCAAAGTGTTGACCAAGTCAAAGGGAAGTAGTTATGAAGAGAGAGAAAATTAAATCAAAGATTAAATCAAAAACAATTAATTAAAGATGCTCAAAGATTATGATGAGATTTGATTATGACTAAGGCTCTAAGGTCACGAATCCACTGACCCTATCAAGCAAGTTACCCAAGCATTTATCTCCTTATCCCTATGTTCAATTTAATTTCTTTGTCAACCAGGAACCCGCAACTATCCTAATGTCACTGTCGATTTTCAAAAGGAAATATCTCAAATTGTGAGTTGTCAATCTGTCAATATATTCAACCTACAATTAGATTCATTAAGTTATTGGTTCCCTATAGCGATTGCACCGCTTTCCTATTCTATGCCTAGCAATATTCAAACGGTGTTCTTAATTCAAATCCTAAGTAGGAATTACCTGCCAGCCTCAACATATTAGACTAGTTAACCATGCCCGCATATGATTAACACAAACAAATCAGAATTAAGAAACAAGAAAAGAGACAAGGGTATAAGAAAATATTACTTGTATTCACTATGTCATCAAAGGTGGCTTCATCGTTCCCTTAGAATAGAAGATTAGTTCCTCATAGAGACGATAACAACGATCAAAGTATGGAAAACCTTCATCCTCAAAGAAATTAAATAAAACTCACTACACAGCCCTAAGAAAACTAGGATTACAATCACAATTCAAAACTTCTTTCAATTGACCTAAAACAAGCCAGTCAAAATTTGGATCTTTTGCAAGGTGGGCCAATGCTCGCGAGGCGAGACAGAATGATCTTCAATTCCCTGAGTCTGGCTCACGAGGCGAGCAAGGCCTCACGAGGCGAGACTGAATGGCTGCCTGTTCTTGCTTAATCTGCTCCTCTGGCTCGCAGGGCGAGCTTCTGTTCACGCAGACGAATGGCCAATTTTGCCTTTTTGCTTGTTTTCTTCATTTTTCCAAGCTTCCTCGAGCTTCACTTTTAACCTGAAAATATAAAATAGCATTAAATGCTTTATTTGACTCAAAATTACCCAAAATATCCTAAAAACTACTTAAGAGACTCAAATTGTTACTCGATGACAATTAAAGCCAAATTTGGGCAAAAACGAAATTAAACTCGAATATTTAGCACAAAAACCGTGGCCTCACTAGCTATCAAACTAGATGAGCCAGAGGTTGATCAGGAGTCCAGACACAAAATTCATAGAGAAGCTATCCCATTTCCATTCTGGGATGCTCAAAGGTTGCAACCTACCTGAAGGCTTTTGGAGTTCAATTTTGGCCTTCTGACAAACTAGGCACGCATACACAAACTCAGCTACATCCTTTTTCATCCTAGGCCACCAAAACATCCTCTTAAGGTCCTGATACATCTTGATGGCACCTGGGTGCACACTCAATCGACTCCTATGTCCTTCCTCAAGGATCAACTTCCTAAGCTCAGGAACATCAGGTATGCACACTCTATCCTTAAACCTCAAGACGCCATCACTTCCATCCTTAAAGCTAAGGTCTCTACCCTGAGCGAGCAACTCTCGCTGGTCCAAGAGAAACTTGCCTAACTTCTAACCCTCTCTAATCTGATCCATCAAGCTGTTGGTAACCTTTAAGGTACCAAGCCTAATACTCTTAGGGGTAAACTCACAAGCTAGACTAAGATCTCTAAACTCCTCAATCAGGTCCATCTCCCTAACCATCAAAGCAGAGACATGCAGGGTTTTTCTACTCAAGGCATCGGCCACCACATTGGCCTTTCCTGGGTGATAGGTCAGTTCAAAGGCATAATCCTTTAGAAACTCCATCCACCTACGCTGCCTCATGTTCAACTCCTTTTGATCAAAGAGATACCTCAAACTCTTATGATCACTAAAAACCTCAAACCTCGATCTATACAGGTAATGCCTCCAAATGTTTAAGGCAAATACCACAGCTCCTAACTCTAGGTCATGGGTAGGGTAGTTCTTATCATGGGTTTTCAACTGCCTAGAAGCATAAGCAACTACCTTACCATTCTGCATCAACACACCACCTAACCCTTGCTTAGAAGCATCGCAGGAAAATACGAAGGGCTCCCTTCACACTTAGAGTCCCACACGAACAACTGTCCTTTCTTGGAGAGACGGGTTAAGGGTAAAGCTATCTTAGAGAAACCTTCTATGAACTGCCTATAATACCCGGCTAACCCCAAGAAACTCCTAATCTCAGTTACAGACTTTGGCGCTTCCCACTGGAGCACCGTCTCTATTTTAGCTGGGTCCACTGCTATGCCACCCTTAGAGATGACATGCCCTAAGAAGCTCACTTCCTCTAACCAGAACTCACACTTAGACAACTTAGCGTACAAGTCTGCAAGACAACCCTCAGGTGTTCTTCATATTCCTCCTTACTCTTGGAGTACACTAAGATGTCATCTATAAACACCATAACAAACTTATCCAAGTAAGGGTGAAGGGTCTTGTTCATGTAGTCCATGAAGACCGCAGGAGCATTGGTCACACCAAAGGGCATAACCAAGTACTTATAGTGACCGTATCGCATCCTAAACGCTATCTTCGGGAAGTCCTCAGACTTAACCCAAATCCGATGGTACCCTGACCTCAAATCTATCTTTGAAAAGATGCAAGCGCCCATCAACTGGTCCATAAGATCATCAATCCTAGGGAGAGGATACCGCTTCTTTATGGTCACCTTGTTGAGCTGCCGATAGTCAACACACAACCTCATACTACCATCTTTCTTCTTCACCAACAACACAGGTGCTCCCCACGAAGACATACTGGGCCTAATGAACTGCTTCTTCATCAGGTCCTCCAACTGTTCCTTCAACTTAGCTAGCTCTAGAGGAGACATTCTATAAGGTGCTGTGGATATTGGCCCGGTGCCAGGCACTAAGTCTATGGTTATAAACATCCCCCGGGAACACTTCAGGAAATTCTCGCACGACAGGCAAGCTGGCGACATCAGGAGGGCTGCTCTCTACTTCCAGGGAAGCTAACATCATGTATACATGGGCTTCGTCTTTCGTCGAAGCTTGAACTTGGCTGGCAGAGAGAAGGTCCGGATTCTTAGACTCCGTTGGAGTTCCAAAAATCAGGGTCTTGTCAAAACAGTTCAAAAGGACATGGTTGGAAGATAACCAGTCCATGCCAAGAATAATATCAAGGTCTTTTAGAGGCAAGCATACAAGATCGGCAGCAAAGATTTTATCATTTATGACTATATGACAGTTCTTCCATGCATAAGAAGTGGAAACAGGTTTGTTTGTGGGTGTAGACACAAGCAAATCAAACTCAAGAAAGGTAACAGGCAACTTAAGACTCTTGACCCTATCATGCGATATAAACGAGTGAGTAGCACCCCAATCATACAATACAGTCAATTGAGTTCCATCAATAAAACATGTACCTTGGATCAAGTCATCAGACTCGGAGGCTTCGGCTCCATTAAGAGTAAAGACTCTTCCAGTGGTCTTCAGTCGGTTGGCTTGGGACTTCTGATTCTTGCTAGAACTGGGAGGCTCGGTCTTGCTTCCTTCACACTCACGACTGATATGACCTGACTTGCCACACCTGAAGCAAATCACAGCTGATTCCTTGCACTAGGATGAATAGTGATCCTGTGCTCCGCACTTACCACACCTCATAGCCCTGGGAGCATTAGAGAACCCACCTCTAAATCTATCATGCTGAAATTGTGGCTTCTTGTCACTCTGCTTGAAGTCCTTGCCTGTCGAAGCATACCGTTGTTTACCCTTGTCTCTCTGATCAGTCTTCTTACCACTCTGACTATCCAATCCTCTGGAACTGGCAACTCTGAACTAACTGGCATCCTCATAAATTCTACACTTGTTGACCAGAATCAGGAAGATTCTGATCTCCTGGTAGCTGATTGCCTGTTTAATCTCTGGTCGGAGTCCAGCTTCAAACTTGACTCACTTGGAGCGATCATCTGTCTCATGCTGATACGGAGTGTAGTACCTCGCCAACTCCTCAAACTTGGTTGCATACTCACCAACTGACAACAATCCCTGCTTCAAGGATAAGAACTCCATCTCTTTCTTGTCCTTGATATCCGCTGGGAAGTACTTCTCCAAAAACCTCTGTCTGAACCCAGCCAATGTAACCGTTGTGCCCTCAGCCTGCATCCTCTGCCTGCAATTGTCCCACCAATGCTCATCCTCCTCAATCAACATGAAGGTAGCAAAGATGAGCTTTTGCTGATCATTACAATCCATAGCCCTGAAGATCTTCTCGGTTTCCCTCAACCACAGCAAAGCTCCTTCCGGATCATACGCTCCCTTGAAAGACAGAGCGTTGTTCCTCTGGAACTTATCCAGTCCCTGGAACTCAGCTGGTCCATCGTTGTTGTTGTTATGGTTGACCTATCTGATAGCATTGGCTAAAAGTGCCAATGCATCCGCAATCGCCTGATTGTTGCGTCCTCTACCTGCCATTAGTTCCTATACACGTCCAACACAACTCTTAGATACAGAAACTTAAGCGGGTAAAAGCTACAGGAAACTAACTTAAAGCATCATTGTCTATAACAAGTATAGACAATTCAAACTAGAGCACACAACAGACTCACAACAGACTCATACCACATCAGGACAGGGCCGAACTGCTCTGATACCACTAAATGTGACACCCTTCTACCCCACATGTTATAAGACATTTAATATAAAAGAGATTCAAAATAGAAACATGCATTTTACTGGATAATTAAAACATTTGTCCATGGGTAGAAAAGTCCCACATGAACGAGGTCACAACGCGGAAAATAAAACAAGTTAACACAATTAAACATATCAAGGAAATAAACCTATCCCAACCCCGATGTCACATACAGAGCTGGTATAACCGTTCCGGAATAAAATCCACGGAATTGCAACTGAAGACTAACAAACAAACTGAACATAAGAACAAGCCCTAATTATGAGTGGCGGCTCCTCAAAGTCACTCCTCTCCGGGCTGCTCGTCATCCTCTGCAAGGTGCCAATCAGGCCAAACAAACAAACAAATAATGGGGATCCACTAAACTCGGGATGGACGACTTCGTAGTTAAATATCCACATTGAGAATCGACTCAACGACGGAGAATCTACTCCTTGGATAGCCAACGCATCAAACCAACGAATGCCTTGTCACGAGGGCGCAAGGAGAATCTACTCCAACCGTGGATGGCTAGATCGTCGTACTCTAGGACGACTTCCCCTATGTCGAACATCCCTTCAACAACAACATCTCCAATGATGCATGCAGCATACAACAAACAACGGGCAAACGCCACCTCCTTCACTTCAACGGAATCAACCGAAGACATCAGCGGAATCGACCGCAAAACCTTTAACCAACGGAATCGACCGTAGCGGAATCTACCGTAACACCTTTAACCCAACCGGATCAAGGCCCCCTTGGAGCAAACTCTCGGCAGCCAAGGCACAACATCAACAACACCTTAGACCCAAACCATGGGGTCAAGGCTTCCTTGGCCAAAAAGAACCAAGGCATAACTCATCAGCATGTGGTAACCCAACGGGTACCGGATTATCAAACTCAACACCTCACCATCTCATCATCTTAATTACCTTTGTTAATCATTTAACCGAGTTATCTAAACTGTGTCATTTATGTCATCAACATGTTATTGGGAAGATTGGGGCCAAAAGCCCCTATTTAAACCTTTAATTCCATCTCTGTCTGTTAGGGGAGCACGGGCGTGCTTGTCCCCTGCACGGTCGTGCTGTCACATAAGTGAAGCACAGTCGTGCTTCCTATTGGGCATGGTCGTGCTCAGCAGCATGGTCGTGCTCTTTGTCCTGCACGGCCGTGCTTATTGCGCGGCTATCTTCCAGAATTCAACTGGGAGCACGGGCCTGTGCGGAAAGCCGAAGGATGTGCCTTCTGCAGAAAACCTGTAAGCCAAGAGACCACGGACAAGGATCCGATTCAAGAACACCATGCAAGAGGAGGTAGTTCACCAATATTTAAAGTTTGAATACGTGGGTAGTTGTTAACGGGTGGAACCTTCACATCAAGTAGGACTGAAGCATCATAAGTGCCCTATGGATATTGAGTTCCGAGGAAGACTACCGTAATACTCTTTTAGTCCTTGACGAGTTGCTCTGATTATTCTACCGTAATATTCTGACGAGTTTGAATACGTGGCGCTCTGTGCTTATGCACTATTCTCTACTTGAGATAAGGGAATAGGGGTGCACCTAGTTCTTGGCACCGGACCGTCTGGACTACTGACTAATATCCCTAACGGAAATGGGGATGGTGACAGGAGTAGAGATGACCACGTCAGCATAAAAGTATAATTGCAATGATGTAGGGTGGAACAAGACCTTATGTCATAAAGTATGGATAATTCATTTTCCATACCTACATAAGATTTAATGGACTAAGAGTTATTTGTTTTCCTTGGAAGCCAAGAAAAAGGTTCAACTAGAAAAGTGCAGAAAAATAAATAATTGGACTTGCGATCCAATTTCATAATGAGTTATGATTTGTAATCAAGTGTTTTTAAGATACTTTTGCATAAAGATGAAAGGTTGCTTGAGAACTTTAGCTCGATGTTAAGGATCGGTGATTCGGACCTGAAAACATCTAGCATCTGAGAAAGCACGTTGAAAGGATTCCAGTGGAATCAAGAGGTCATCCGGTGGATAGACAAGAAGAAAACATTTCTGGAAAATTTCCCCAAACACATAGTGAAAACTATCTTCTGTAATACCGTTGTGCCTAGGAGATTGGGCTGACACTTTAATGCGGGTGTGAATTCCGTAGTGACGATCTGGTTAATACTTGGGGATGTTGGGGTATGAAATACACATATATGCCCAGTTGGTAGCTCCCCTGTGGCGTGGTGATCTTGCAATACACCGACATACTGGAGTAGATGCTACGTGTGTTTTGGTAGTGTAGGATGTTCCCGAAAAAGCTTATGTGCACGTTGCTGACTGTTGACGAATTTTACCTAAGGCAGGTACAGTCCAGAACAATCCTCCCAACCACTCTCTCCGACTGTTCGTAAAACCATGGTATAGGAATCAGAGGTCTTTCCTCGAGTCTTAGATGTCTCCTATCTAGGTGAACGTTGTCCTGCGGTTATGTTTCTGTGAAACATTATTATTCTGATATGAGTGACTATATTACTGTATATTGATAGTTGTATGTACCTGTGAGTCGTACCACTACATATCTGCCTTCTGTTGTATGATGAATGGGAATCTCACCTCATTTTATGTTTGTCGGGCTGTGGCTCTATCTTATATTATGCAAAGGTGATGGTAGCATCGCTGAACCGTCGAACCCCAGGATTTTGTTGGAGCTTCTGGATCGCCTATGGACAATCAAGTAGATCGAGACGATGGAGTCGTGCCTTAGTCATGCTCAAGTTTTCCTCTCCTTGAGTCGGATATGACTGCCGGTAGTTCACGGGCCCTGACTTTTCCTTCGGAATGAAAAATGGGCTTAGCTTGAGAAAGCTACACCTGTAGTGGCTACATGAGTATCATCTAT
Organism: Echinosophora koreensis; assembly: GCA_035048595.1. Taxonomy (NCBI): domain Eukaryota; kingdom Viridiplantae; phylum Streptophyta; class Magnoliopsida; order Fabales; family Fabaceae; genus Echinosophora; species Echinosophora koreensis. Next base: position 2,278,114 of record JAPCYP010000077.1, read on the forward strand.
GGCGATGTCTATAGTGGTCTCAAATAGAGCTTTCACTAGACCTCGTCAGTTGGTTCATCCTTCTCGCACTGTACGAGAAAGGATAGTTTTTCCTTTTATGTTTTAGTTTGGCCAGCTTAGTTTGTCTGGGAGTAGTGTTATCGTTTATGGAGCTGCGACTCTAAGTATCTGATATTTTAGGAGCTGCGTCCCATATCTTTATACTGGATCTGTATATTTCTATTTTTTTGTTTATGAGTCTGGTTGGGTCTTATGTAAATTATTTTCGAACTTATTATCTTTATTATGATTATGAAATATTTTATTGTACATTTACTTGAATCAAAACATTTATATTTATGTCTTGCGAAAAAGAAAAATTACCTTGCTATTTAAGAATGATATCTTAGTTAACCCACTTTTCGGTCTTAAAATATCACGAACAATGTAGTAGCACTCGAGAAGGATGGTATAACGTCTGTCAGTCAAGCGTCTCATTCTTGTCTCTCTTGAGTTTGTTAGCTGTTTCGTTTTCAAAACTTGCTTTGCGAAACATTTTGAATAAACACTATTCAACCCAAATTTAGTGTTGTTTGCTATTTCATTTTTATTTCATTAATTTCACGACCATGTTTTTATAAAAAAAAAAAAATTAAATAACACCTAAATTTTGTCCCGCGGCAACCAATGGAGGAGGTGGTTCATGTTGAGGCTTGGTGGTCCTGCAGGCTACAATGATGTTTCAAGGTGGTTTAGGGTTAAGTATGGCACGAACGAAACATACAACGAAGAATACTATGCAATATTTACAAAGTCAATCTCTCATTTGTTTTTTCATTCTTGGATTAATCTACAATATTATAAATCAGTTCAACAAGTTGTTAGTTTTTTATTATTCAGCGTAGATCATATTTATATCCAAATTAATAATTCTAAATCGAATAAGTACCGTAATGTACTTGTATTTAGTAGTGAGCATCTGAGACAGACAGACCCTTGCATAAAAAAGCATCGTCTTAGCGCGTGAGCATGAAATGAAATGTATGAATATAAAGGCTATGCTGCTCCACTGTTTGCACTCACTGACGAGTGATGACTAATGAATGAGTGATGATCACTGTTCAGCTCCAGAGGCGTCCAACCCCACCAACATGGCCACATTCCACAAATAGAATGTGTTTGGGAAAACTGGAGAAAAAAAAAATTATGATGATAATTAAATTTTTGTATAACCGATTATTGTGATAATCGATTATAATTAAAATCTGTTTTTGTTTGGGTCTGTTTGCTGAAAAGCAATTTTAAGATAATCTATTTCGTTTGGATAGTGCAAAAAAAATCACTTTTATATAATAAATTACGAAAAAGGATATGGAGTTATTTGTATAATTTAATAATATTTGTTTAGAAATAAGTTTTGTAGGGGTAAACATGGAAGAGTGTTTTGAGAATGAAAAATAATCAAATCACAATAATCTTAAGCTAGAAAAAACTAGATGGCATAAAACAGCTTTTTTCCCTAAAAAAAGCTTTTTTATTAATTTAAGCAAAATGCCAAACATGTTAGATTATCTATGAAACAGTTTTTAAGCTAAAAAACAATTGAAACAAGAAAAAATAATCTTTCCCAAACACACTCATACTGGCTTGGTGCCATTTATCTCTATCATATGGTACAATTTGCAAATATTTTTTTTTGGTGAAGGTACAATTTGCAAATATAATATTACAAAAACAAAATATCTTTTTATTAAAGAACTATTTTCTTTTTCTTTAATGAGCATGACAAGAGAAATGGGGTCACTGCATTATAAACAATTATAATGTCCTTTTCATACTTTTGTTTTTATTTAGTACTTTCTCACATCACCTTTCCTAAATTTTAAACAATATAAATTCTCTTTCTTGCAAGTCTTGAAGTCATGAAAGCACAAACCTCAAACCCCACAGTTCTCTCCCTCTCTCTCATTTTGCAGCTGTATGTTGTTGTGCTTCTCTTGCTCTGCTTTTACTCTGTTTTCTTGGGGGAAGTGATTTCTGTTTGCCACTGAAGCTTTGATTTTTCAAGAGAGTGCTTTTGTGCTGGAAAAATGTATGCACAGGCTGGTCTTCTCTTCCCATATTTGCAGAATTTCTCTCAAGAGATTCAGCAACTTGATGAGTACTGCATGAACCAGAAGTCCAATTCTGCAATGGTCCTCTATTAATCTCTTACTACTATGTCCACTTTCCTTTTTACTTTGCTTTTATTTTTCCTTGTTTTCTCAGCTTCTTCCTCTATCTCTCCTTCTTTGATCTGCATTTGCATCATGGGTTTTTCCTTAAATATAATAAAAGTTATTTTTTTTCTCTCATGTGCTATGCTCCTTCTTCTGTATGTTCCATGTTAGTTTCTTTGAGCAAATGGGGAAAATAAAAATAAATTGGAAAGCTTTGTTTGTAGAATTATGTCCAAAATTGCTGTTAATTTTTCATTTCTTACATTCCAAATTTGGAATTTATTTATTTATTGGTTTTTTTCATTTAATATCTATTTATTCATTTGATTTCTCCAACTTTCATTCTGAATGTTTTAATTTCATAGTCATAGAACAAGTGGAAACAGCTGGAGTTGGCTTTATATGCTGGATCTGGAAAAGTGTTACAAAATGAAAGAGAAATAGTTATAGATGGAAAGTGTTTTTGTTGTGATACTTGCGTGTTCAGTTATCTTTCTTCCATTTCTTTATTAATTTCTGGTGTTGAAGTGTGAACTCTTAGTGGGGTTTGTCTTTTTGTGTCGCACTAAGGGAGGTTCATTGAAGAGGAAAAGTCCATTAATTCTCTTTTTATATATAGTAAGGAAAAGGTTAGAGGAAAAGGACTGATTAGTGCTCAACTAACAAATTTCTTCATGGTTTTGTCTAGAACAAAATATGTAGTTGGAGAAAAGATGAAATCATACTATTTTGCTTCTATTTCTGCTCTCCAAATATCAGAGATGAAAGCCTTAGTGGTTAGTGGGTTTTTTTCCCATATGGTGTGGATTGGTGTTTTGGTCATTGAAATTTGAAACGGATTTGGGTTCACTGCACTAAAAATCACTGCATTCATTGAGATACACCTTTAGATGCATTTGGATGTGTACTAAAAAAATTAAAATATTATTGATCCAACTATGCATATCACTGAATGCAGTGAATCCAGTGGTTTTTACTACACTAATGTTTTGAGGCAAGGGCTTAAGATATTTTGATTCTTGTTGACTTTTTTTCTTCAATGACAATTTCAATATTTTGGCTATACATAACAAAATTGTAATCCATATTCTCCAGCTGAGTTATAGACAAGTTCATTTTGGACTGAATGTCTGATACCAGTTTCAATGTTTCAGACATCATCTTCACTTGGATACTTTCAAAGTCAGCTTTTTCGGTTGAAGCATCGGCTTTGAATTTGCAACCATGTACCTAATACCAATTCAAATAACCTGAACCTAGCCAGCTCTTCCTTTCAGTGTGAAGGCTCAGATGAATATGTATTGGCACTTTACATTTATGCAAGGCTTCTGCTATGCTGTATGAATGTGGTGTTTTGCTCTTGTATATGGTATTGGCTTTGTTGTAGTGAAATAAAAAGCTAGAAATTCCTTGTCTTCTTCAGCTTTTATTATTTAACCTGTGATATATACTATCCTTATATCAACAATTGAGTCCATTTACCAAACGAGAGAGAGTTTTGCATAATTCTTAGATTGTACTTAAAACTCTCTGAGGTCCTTGTAAGTCTTTTTGCCGACAAATAGTTTTCTGTCACCTCTGATAATCTCTCTCTCTCTCTCTCTCTCTCTCTCTCTCACTGTTTCTATTTTTCTCTTTCAGAAAACGTGGAGGAACCTCTATTGGTTTAAATGTTTTCTTTAAACCATGTTTTGGTCTGATCATGATGACTTTAAAAAGTGACCTTTCTAAGAAATTCCCAACTTAGACAGTGGCTTTAAGAATCATTCTAATTAATATAATCATGCAAATTTTATCATGAAAACTTTTGGGTATAAAGCTCCTCTAAAATGAACAAAATTGTAAAATGAAAAAAGTAAGGATATATCCACCCTTGATTAGTTAAAATGCATTGAGATCTCAACTTACTTTAGCTAATCAAGGGTAGATATACTTTTACTTTTTCACTTTACACGCTTAGTTTAGAGGAGCCTAATCCAGCTGTTGGCATCATTTGACTCAGGTATTGCAGCCTAGAGAAACTTCTTGACAGTAACCGTGTTAGATTCTTAAAATAATTGGTTATTGGGTATGCAGTCGGCTTATATTATGTAATTAGACACCATTTGTTTGTTCTTCCTTTTATTTTCAATTTTTTTTTTTTTTTTTGGGAGGGGGTGAGGGAGGTTGCAAATCATGATGACCAACACTGCATCTGGAATTAACTGTGGCATTTGTCCATTCATTTAGTTGTGGTTACCATTATTGTTATAGATAGAATACTGATATCTAGCACTAGTTAAAATGTTTAGTGATGTTATGATGATTAATTATTCAGCATCTGGTGATGTTTTATGTTATAAAACTAAGTTTTTTTTTTTTTTAAAAGTTTTGATTTTTCGACTTATTATATTCTATTTCTCCATTCTATAATTTTATCTTTGTTAAGTACCTGTTAATTACTTTTGTTCCTATCTTTAATGCAGAGTGACTTTGTTCAATCTTTTGCAATGTCAGAGTATGATTTCTCAGTAGAGGGAGATCTGTTCAAAGCCCCTGAACCCTTTATTGAAGAACCAGACATGACCCTAGATCCCATGACAGCAGGCATCTCAATGATGTCTTGTGGGGAAGATGGCTCCTTGCCGGGCTTAAAATCCACAGATATTGATGTTCTTCAAAATGATCAGCTTCTGAGTGAGGTATTCTATGAGTGGAAAAACGATCTCCTAGAAGAGGCAGCAATAGAGTCACCACTTTCCGATATTCTAGAATTCAAGGTTCCTGCTCTGAACATAGATGAGAATCTAATTCAAGAAAATAAGCTGCTTCCTGACATGCCTTTACCAAAGAGTGTCAGTTCAGAATGTTTGAGTTCAATGGACTGGACGCATGGAGCTGCAATGAAGCCTGCTTTCTTTGATGTCCCAGGAATAGATTTCGATGCAGTTTATAGCATGCGGAGAGCATTTAGCGAAGGAGATATAAAGGTCAGAATTAACTGATCCATATTTTGTGTGTGTTTTTATAAATTGAGGAGCATCTATGGCGACCCCAGAAGGGGAATATGGAGAGACTTTTAAGAAGTATTGAACTCAATCAAGAAGGGAAACTTCATCTGTATCAATTGATCTACTGCTAACTCATGATTTAAGCAGTATAACCAAAACGGAATGCTGGCAGTATGACCTTAATCTGATTGCTAACTTAGAATTCACAAATTTTGCAGTCTTTTCTTTATGGTCTGGGAACTCTATAGATTTCTGGCTATTTCCACAAGATTGGCTGATCTGTTACTGTTTTTTATGACAGACTCTTGGTAATGGTAACATTAATGTTGCCCCATCTCCCCATGAGAGATCTTTCCTTCTCAGCAACTGCACTAGCGAGGAACGTCGGGAAAAGCTCTCGAGGTATAGGAATAAGAAGACAAGGAGAAATTTTGGAAGGAAAATCAAGGTAACTAAAGGTTCACCATCCTTAATTGAGAATTCCACTAGAATAGAAGCGTTGAAAATTGGGGAAAATACACTCACCTTTCTTGAGGATTGACTTATTTCAAAAATTACACTCACCTCCCGTAATATAATTTTAATCTCACAGGGAAGGTATGTTTAATAATATCCTAAACCTCAAGGGACGTTAGTGTAATGTCTTAAACAAGAGGGGTGTCGAGTGTAATTAAGATAAAACTCATGAGAAGTCGGTCTAATTTCCCCTTGAAAATTCTACAGAATGTGTTTCCTCGCATATCTGTCATTCCTGCTGGCTACACACAGTGGGATGAAAAGAGAGATGGATGAATACTATTATTGGTTAATGATTCCCGTTAAAACATGCTGTTTGTCGATATATTCTCTTCAACTCAAAGGGTTTCTTGAATTTATTTTGATCAATTACTTGCTGATTATAAATTGCATATGCAAGCATCATGGATGAATAGTGTGGTGTGTTTTATAAATAATCATTACTTCAATCTTGAAGCTTCTGAATGTGTCATTATCCTCTGATGCTATAAAAATCAGCATTGGTTATCATGCCTGATCCTTTGATACTCCTTTAAGTTGTTTAATATGCCTCAAACATACTTTTCTTATGTTGAATAATTTCATTGACATTAATTTCAGCCTATGAACTGATTCTGAACAAAACGTGTTTTGGTTTTAGTATGCCTGCAGGAAGGCTCTTGCCGACAGCCAACCAAGAATCCGCGGAAGATTTGCAAAGACCGAAGAATCCGATGTCAAGAAGGATTGACTGTTAACTGATTTAGTTGGAAGAAGGTAGGGAGCAGAGTAGCCTTATCTGATCAAGATAGATGGAAGAGCTTGGTAGTAACATGTGCATGGTAATTATGGAGTTGATGGAGTTCTACAACTTGAACAGGTACTGATGAATAAGACAGACCTCAACTCCTTAGGGTGGTTCATCTCTTATCTGCTGTAATAACCTTCTCTGTAGGCGGAAACGACCTTCTAGATATGTAAATAGGTTTGTTGAATAAAAGAAGGGGAAAAAAGGTTGTATCATGTTAAATAAATAATGATATGGCTATGTTTATTTTCATTAGTTAATTTTTTCTGAAACTGATGGTCCAATCTCTTATCATTATCTTTTATCTCCTGCCCATCGCTTCAGTTTTCCAGTTTGAAATCGGTGATTAAAATTGTTTTAGAATTTGGGTTTGAGACTAACTCAACCCCAAAAAGTAGCTCATGGAGTGAGGGTTGCCCTCCATTCCAACACACTCCCTTGACGTCCCGGACTTGACATAAGTTTGCAAGATTACACATGTGTGGGTGTCTCAACAAATCTATGATAGGTATCATATTAAAATTATTTAAATTTGGGTCTAATTCAATCTAAAAAACTAATTCATAAAGGAAGGACTGTCCCTCATTTATAATCACTATTCAAGTCGTATCATTATCTAATATGGGACTCTAAACGTGTGAATGGTTAATATCCAGCAACAAATTTTGATTCTTGTTTTGTTTGCTATGGAGTAACTAAATAGCATGTAAATGCGTCGGAATCCTCTTGTTGAGTGTCACATTAAAACTCCAGTGTGAAAAACGGTAGATGAACACTTGGGGGAGGTGCGGAGGCATTTAGTATACAGTACCAATATATATATATAAAGAAAATGAAAAGAAACATTTTGATGATATAGTGTTGGGGAGTGTACAGTAGCAATTCCGATTGTTTCACACTTTCACTGCGAGTTGTAGACTAACTAAAAAAGAAAGCGGTACAATGAATTCATGATGCGGACTTGTGCATTGAGTGGAAAGGGCTCTTGTTCCTTTAGCATACGATCTGAGTTCGATTTCTAAATTTATTTGAATGGCAAAAAAAAAAAAAAAAACATCATGGAAAGAGATCTCGTTTAAATACTTGACATTATCTCCAAAGATTACTCTTTCGCCAATTGGATAAGAAAATATGGTAACTAAGGGGGCAGCGTCTAAGGTGAAGTAGGTGGGCAAATGCCTCATCCATAAAACACCATTAGTTACCATCAGATTTATTAATAAAATAATAGATGGTCAAGATGAGTTGTCCCAAAAAAAAAAATGGTAACCTGAAACTTATTGGATATAGGTTTGTTTTTAAATTGCTAAATAGTCCCTAGATAACATTGCAGAGAAACTGTTTTGTCTTAAGACCCTTTGATCATCTCTCATGTCTCCCTCGTCGTTGCCGCCGGATTGGTATGGGAGAAGACGGAGCAACACCGGCACGATGACGCAACCGAGTTCGACCAAAGCTTCGCTTCCATGGATAATATGAATCGAGTCCCCTTCTCGTAATGTGATGATTTGAAAGAAAGTGAGTGACCCTGCGTCAAGGAGTATAGTGAAAATTAGGGATTTGACCACATAAATTTGGGGTTTGATCAAGTTGACGACCTGATCTAAGTTTTTTGAAGAAATAGATGTGAAACGGTCCAAGAAAACCGTGTTCAGTATCGGGTTGCGGAAACCCGGGTTTCCTGTAAAACGGGTCTTCTTTACCCGGCTGGAGGTTAGGGGTGAAAACGTTGCTTTCTGTTTAACTTCAAATAGAATAAAGTGTCAAAAGATGACATCTCTTCCTTAGGCGGCGCAGCGGTTGGCACCCAATTTGTTATTCCGTAAGGTTGCGGGTTCGATCCCTAGCCACTTCACATTCTCGTGTTTCATTTTTTCAATGGAACACATTTTCTTTTGTTTAAAAAGTAAAACGGTGGAAAAAAGTGCAAAGGTAGCAAAACTGAGAATCGAACACGAGACCAAGTCATACGCAACAAATTCCCACGCAACCTACCACTGGGACAGCAACGTCGATATGTCATGCCCTGAGACTTAATTTTATTTGTCGTTAACATAGACTGCAACGTTTGGATTTCATCTTCAACCTCTGGCTAAAGAAGACCCATTTGACAGAAATTGATTCAACAGGTTTTTTGTTTTTATACTTCGCAAATCCATAGCAATATGTTTCTATTAAAGGTAAAAGCAAATTAGCACTCTTATAGCCACTCCCTTATCCATTAAAGATCACGAAAGAGGAAGGGTGATTAGTCTGTGAATGAACCAGTCTTTAATCTATTCGAAAATCATACATTTAGGGTGGTTAATCTGTGAATGAACCAGATCCACAAAGACGAAAACTTCTGACGTCAACAACGGCGGGGCAAATTTCAACCGTCGTGACGACCACCGCAAACACACATCCTGCTCCACAACGAGATCTAGGACAGCAGTGAAGAACAAGCCCACTATGAGGACGCCTTCCCTCAAAAACCAATGTGGCAATCTAACACTGGCGTTGTGAAATCTTCCCCCTGGTTCTGATGTTCAATCCCTTGGCCATTGCTGCTGATGTTGGAACTTGGAAGAACAAACAACAAAATGACGACAATTTCACAGAGACCCCTCTTCGCAAATTTTCAGAAAAATGGGAACCTGTAGAACCGGCTATTACAAGTAAATTATGTGCCTCATCAGTGAGGCACTTAACATGATACTTCACGGTAGACGCGCCCAACTAAGGGGGGGAAGTAATGTTTTAAGACAAGAAAAGTGCTTATGTCTAATCTTCCAACAATCTTAGTGCTCTTTTTGTTTTAGATTTCACACCATATATGTATGCTTCAAAATCATGTTAGCCAAAAACTCCTCTTACATAATTTTTGAAAAAAGTGGGTCGGAATGTGTTTTTCTCACTTTTGTGATGAGAAAAATCTAAACCAAAAACTTTCGGTGTGTTTTGATGAGGTATTTGTAGAGGGTGAAGTATTTTAAGAGGGTAATTAAAATACTTCACTCTAAAATACTTTTTTGGGTATTAAATATGAAGGATTTTAAAAATCAATGGATTTTATGGGGGTATTTTATTTAAGGTAAATTTGAGGAATTTGAAATACCTCCTAAAGAGGTGGTATTTTGAAATTCCCTCTCCTTACTCATGTGACACCTACCACTGATGTCGGCCACCGAACTACCCAGACCCAACCCCGGACCCCCAGACCCGGCCCAGTCCCCCTGGCCCCCACACCACCCCGACCCTTGGACACCTGGTGGGGGGCGCCGGCCCCCAGACACTTGGACACTAGATGGGGGTGCGCCGGCCCCCGGACACCCGATGCAGGGGTGCTGCCTGGCCCCCGCCCGACCCCTGGATACCCGGTGGGGGGCACTGGCCCCCGGACACCAGGTGAGGGGGCGTCGGCCTCGGACAACCGGTGGAGGGTGCGCCGGCCCCCGGACACCCCTGTGGGAGGGCGCCGGCCCCGGACACCAGGTGGGGGGCGCGAGCCCCGGAGTCCGATGGGGGGGGGCGTCGGCCCCCGGACAAACCGGTGGGGGGTCGCCGACCTCGGACACCTGGTGAGGGGACGCCGGCCCCTAGACAGTTGAAATCCAAATTTTTTTAATGAATATTTAAAAAATGTAATTGAAGATAATTGCAATGCTTTATCTAAACAAAGAATTTAAAATACAAAGTATTCAAATTGCCCTATCCAAACAAAGTATTTTCGAAATGAGAGCAATTTAATTGAAGTAATTGAATTGCCTTGTATATCAAATTCCTTGGAATTTTGAAAATACTCCATCCAAACACAACCTAAGGGCATGAGGCGTAACCAAAAGAAATCACCAAGTTATATTAATAACAAATCCTTTTGCACTCACCCTTTTCTGCATTCTCTAAGCTTCACTTTTTTATCACTTTATTCTCGGGGGATGCCTACAAAATTGGCATTTGGCACAGATGTAAGATAGGAATATTCTCGTATCTTAGGTCTCATGTAGTCCGATTTCTTTAGGGTCTGTTTGGGAGTTTGGAGGGGAAGGAAAGTGAGGGGATCGGAGGGGAAGGAAAGGGGAGGGAGGGAAGGGGAATGAGAGTATTATCCCTCCCCTTGTTTGTGAGTACATATTGTACTAGGGAAAGTAAATGGAGGGCTTATAGCATACTTTTACAATTCTACCTTTATTTTAGAAAATTAACATAAGTAATATTTGTTAAATAATATTAATGCACCTTTAAAAAAAAATTTAATACTAATGCAAAAAAAATTATTCATTTTCCTCTAAAAAATGGGGTAAACCCCCCAAAAAACCTCAAATTGGGGTAAACCAAAAATTGAGGTGAGGAGGGGTTTGGGGGGTTTTCTAAAATCCTAAAAAACTTCCCCTCCAAATTTTTGCACTCACAAACAAGGGAGAGGTTCTCATAAACCTTCCCTTTCCCTTACTTCCCCTCTTAAACAAGACTCGCAAACAGACCCTTAGTCTTCCTTTTAGTTTTACTCGTGTCAATTTTAGGAGCCGTTTGCTCCCATGCTAAAAAGCACTTGATGCATATGAAAGGAGAGTATAGTTGGCTGATTAGTTTGTGTTGAGTGTTGAACCTCCATTAAAATTATGCTCTCAGTTAATAACATAGTGCTGCGGCAACAATTGATTTGAGGTTCTTTTCAGAATGGGATCCTGCCAATTGCTTAGGGCTGGACTTAACCATTGTTGGCTTTGTTTCAGGCATGATAGCAGTAGGAGTAGACAATGTTAACACTTCCACTGCTTTTTAAGCAATTGAAAAAGATGAGAGGTACTGAAACATTTTGCCCATCAGCTTGATTTCGACGAGTAGGAATAATGCCCCATATGCAAAGCCTGTATCTGTTACCAACCACGGGATCAAAGAGATGAAGATTAGCTTCATAGGAAAAGTAGTTCTTGGAAGCATGAAAGCTTGCAAGTGAGAAGAGTTTCTCATGAGGAATCATATTGATAAAAGATGATTAATTGTGTACATTGGTGTGTTATTTATAGGCTAGATTAGACTAACCATATGTAACTAACTCCTAACCAACTAACTAACCATATATTCTATTACCCTCCTGCAAGCTGACAATGGTAAAACCATAGGCAGCTTGAAGTGAAAAGAAAAAGAAAAAAAAATTCTTATATTACAATTAGTACAAGAGTCCAATTCTGTAAAAGAAAATAAAGCCCAAACAGAGAAGAAACACATGAGCCCAAACAGAAACAATAGCCAAAAAATGAGAAGGCTGATGTAAGCCAAGGAGGGGCAACCCAACTTTGCAACAAAACTGATATGAGCCCAATAAAGACCATAGAACAAGAAGCTCTAACTCAAGCCCAAATGCAAGACAAGGAGATAATGAGCCCAAGTGAGTGACTATGCTCATCCATGATGAAGACAATGATGTGTGGGGCGTGTTCTTGAAGAAAAGTCCAAGTCCTTTTAATTGTTTCTGATTCCTTTTAATTCAATAAGTTTGAGAGTTATGTAAGTGGGTCCATTTGCAAATTGGTGCAAGCCCACCTTTCCTAATTCTACATGTGAGTCTAGTGTAGGTTTAAGATTCCTTTTTGATGTAAATTGTGGGGGTTACACTTTTTAATTTGAGAAGCAAAGTGTAACCACCCATAATCAAGAGAAGTAGGCGTGATTAAAGAGTCTTGGTGGCTGCCTTGAGTTGTTGGCCTTTAGTGTCATTAGTTAAGCTAATAATGTGGGAGTTTTGGTTTATCATTGGTGGGGTGTAAATTCCTAATGGTGGCTGAGTTAAATTAGTTTTAAGTGAGTCATTAGTGTTAGAATTAAGTGAATTATTAGGGGGGTTATGGAATGCAATGTAAGTCAGAAATTAGGCAGCCAAGTTCTATATGTATGGCGCCTAATACACTTGTAATGGAACTTGGAAGTTCATTGTGGATTGATATCCCTTGTTGAGAGATTTGTTCTCTTGGGTTCTTGGTTGAACCAAACCTTGTTCTTATCAAGAATCCAAGATTCTTGTGGCGAACCTCATTGGCTTATCAAACATCCTTGTTTGTGGCGTCATTATCATCTTCTTCCATTTTGTTTATTTCTTCACTTTTATCTATGTTACAATTCTGCACTTGAACTTTGTTTTGTTCTTGTTTTATTTTGCGCCATATATGTTTAAGAATTCAACCAAATAGATCATTACAAGGCAACTACCCATTTGGTTGTCATCAAGTGGTATCAAAGCTTAGGCTTTGGTTGAATTTGTGTTTGTGTTCTTCATCTAGTTTCTAGTTTCCTTTCTTTTCTTTCAAACCCGAAATCAAAAACATACTACCTTGTTTCTGTTTGTGAAGGGAAATTTCGAAAATTGTGTTTTGCTCAAAAGTTTTAAAGTGTGAAATTTTATTTGTGATTTCCAGAAGCGATCACGGGCAGGCCGTGACAACCATCACGCCCGTGACACAAAAAAATTTGGATCCAGAGAGGATCACGGCCAGGGCATGATACCCATCACGGCCGTGATATAAAAAAAAAAAAAAAAAAAAAATCGTGCCAAAAAGGAATTGAGCAAAAGAGAAGTCAAGTTCTAATTGAGCAAGTTGTGTTCTTGGAAATATTTCCCTTCTTCCTTTGTTTCTATGTTTCAAGCTTTTCTTTCTAGCCTTTCCTTTGTTGTTTCCTTTGTTTTGATAAGTTTGTGATTTTGTTACTTGATTTTTGGATTTTTGTATTTGTGTTTGATTCCTCTAAGAACTCATGGAGAACATTTGAGAAGAAAAATGCAAGAGTGAAAATTACATCTTGTGTGGGAAAAGCCAATTGAGTGAAATACATTTGTGTGCACAAGTGAGGGAGTGTAGTGAGGAATTTAATTATTTCTTGTTATCTTTTGATATTGTGTGTTCAAATGATGGCAGCCCATGAAGATAGTCAATCATGTTCTCCAAGGTCTTCAACTCTTTATGCTAGAATGGCTACCCAATTACAAGACCTTCAAAGGCAAATGGAGCAAATGAATACAAAGTATGATGGACAACTTGCCATCCTTCAAAACCGAGAAAATAGAGAAGGGGTCAAGATCAAAGTTCCTACCTTTCATGGGAAGAATGATCCCCAAGCCTATTTGAAATGGGAGATGAAGATAGAGCAAATGTTCCATTGTAACAATTTCAATGAGGAAAAGAAAATGAAGGTAGCCTCTCTTCAATTTAAGGATTCTGCACTTGTTTGGTGGGATCAATTGCAAAAAGAGAGAAGAAGGTATGGGGGAAGGCCTATTGAGACTTGGACCGAGATGAGAAAAATCATGAGAAGAAGATATGCTCCATATCATCACCATGGAGTTCTTTCCAATGAATCAAAGAAGGAGGGTAACACTTCAATTTCTAAGGAGGCCATGGCAAGTGTTCAAGTAAAGAAACCTATGGAAGCATCTTCTAATCTGAGAGAAAGAAAAATCCAAGTGGAAAAAGAAAAAGAGCGAGAAAAGAAAGAGGAAAAAGAAAAAGAAAGTGAAAAGAAGAGTGAAAAGAATGAGAGTACAATTAAAGATGAGAAAAATAAAGATGAGAGCATGGAAAAGAGTGAGAGGAGAGAAAAAGATGAGAGCAAAACAAAAGGTGAGGAGGAAAAAGTAAATGAATGTTTTGATGTTTTTCCTAACTCTTTGCCTATTTGTGTTAATTCTCTTTTGAAGGAAATTAAAGATGTTTCTCCAATGGAAGCTTGCAAGACAACCGATGTAGTTGAAAAGTTAATCCCAAGGGAAGTACCCCATGGTTTGGGAACTTGCATGGTTTTCCAAAAGCATGTATATCATAACACAAAATTTGGTAATATGCTTGGTAAATTGCATGGGTCTTGTTATTCTTCTACATTTGATAGGAATAGAAACTTGCTTGATGAATGGCATGACTCTTATCATCTTCCTAAGATTGATTTGAGAATTATGAACCAAGACTTGAATGAATTCCTTGATAAATGTGTTGTTGTGTTTTCTAATGTTCATTTGGTGTATCACAACAATTTTGAGAAATGTGTTGGAAATCTTTCTTTTGTTCGAAATAAAGTTAGCATTTTGAGGTTTGTTATGAGCTCTAAAGGTTTGCATGTGACAATAATTGATGGGTCAACTACTATTCCCCTTCTTACTTTACCAATTCTTGTGAATTCTTTTGAGTTTTCATATGATGAGCTTAATGTGTTTGAGAGGGATATCTTGTTTGAAAAGGAATTATCTTTTGTTTGTGATAAGGAGAATGTCCATGAGGTTCAACTTTCTTGGGAGTTTTTAAAAAGAGAAAGTACATTTTCTAGTATGACCATGTTCAAGCCAAGAAAGGTAAACTTGAAGGTAGATTTTCATAAGAAGTATAACTTTGTGCTTACTCTTATGATTCATTGCCTTGGCTATAAATGTGATGAGATGTTGATTGAAAAGGATGGAAATGTGTTACACCTACTTGCCGCATTTGAAGGTTTCCATTCATTTCCATTTGACCCTGGTGGTTGGGTGAGTGTACATATGAAGAATAAAATGTTTCCTCTTGAAAGGAAATAAAAGGGCCACTCTAGAAGAGATGGGCTATTGCAACTTAATATATATATATATATATATATATATATATATATATATATATATATATATATATATATATTGTGATATTGACTTTCTTTCAATTTAGTGTCTATGTTCTTCTTTTGATGTAAGGATTGAAGTAATAAATTCGAAGACGAATTTTCTTAAGAAGGAGGGCCTGATGTAAGCCAAGGAGGGGCAACCCAACTTTGCAACAAAACTGATATGAGCCCAATAAAGACCATGGATCAAGAAGCTCTAACTCAAGGCCAAATGCAAGACAAGGAGATAATGAGCCCAAGTGAGTGACTATGCTCATCCATGATGAAGACAATGATGTGTGGGGCGTGTTCTTGAAGAAAAGTCCAAGTCCTTTTAATTGTTTCTGATTCCTTTTAATTCAATAAGTTTGAGAGTTATGTAAGTGGGTCCATTTGCAAATTGGTGCAAGCCCACCTTTCCTAATTCTACATGTGAGTCTAGTGTAGGTTTAAGATTCCTTTTTGATGTAAATTGTGGGGGTTACACTTTTTAATTTGAGAAGCAAAGTGTAACCACCCATAATCAAGAGAAGTAGGCGTGATTAAAGAGTCTTGGTGGCTGCCTTGAGTTGTTGGCCTTTAGTGTCATTAGTTAAGCTAATAATGTGGGAGTTTTGGTTTATCATTGGTGGGGTGTAAATTCCTAATGGTGGCTGAGTTAAATTAGTTTTAAGTGAGTCATTAGTGTTAGAATTAAGTGAATTATTAGGGGGGTTATGGAATGCAATGTAAGTCAGAAATTAGGCAGCCAAGTTCTATATGTATGGCGCCTAATACACTTGTAATGGAACTTGGAAGTTCATTGTGGATTGATATCCCTTGTTGAGAGATTTGTTCTCTTGGGTTCTTGGTTGAACCAAACCTTGTTCTTATCAAGAATCCAAGATTCTTGTGGCGAACCTCATTGGCTTATCAAACATCCTTGTTTGTGGCGCCATTATCATCTTCTTCCTTCTTCCATTTTGTTTATTTCTTCACTTTTATCTATGTTACAATTCTGCACTTGAACTTTGTTTTGTTCTTGTTTTATTTTGCGCCATATATGTTTAAGAATTCAACCAAATAGATCATTACAAGGCAACTACCCATTTGGTTGTCATCAAAGGCCCAATAGATGGTGGCTGAAACAAGAAATGGGCCAGCCTAAATTCTGTGTTAGGGGGCAACTGATCAGTTGTTCCAAGCTTCTAGAACCTTCGAGATGACTTCCCTGAGGCCGAGATCCATGGCGGAGGATATCGCCGGAACGCCGTTGACGGTTTTGTTCTTTGGTTCCTCGGAGGATCGAATCCAGAACCGAGTCAAGATCGAACAAATTCTTCTTGAAGCAGAACCGAATCTTGCGATCTTGCGTGAAGAAGATGAGGTCAATGGTTTTCCAATCGGAGAACAGAGGAACCTGTTGGCGCCGCCGTCGCGGGGAAGAAGCCAGAGAAGATGGACGATCTATCCCTGGATCGAAGACGAATCCTGAGCACGGCGATGAAACCAACGGCGAACGGCGATGGTTTTTACCGGGATCGAAGACCATAACTTTGTGTTGTGGAGGCGTTGCAGAGTTGGAGACGGCGTTGAGAGTTCCACCGGGATCAAAGATAGCGGTGCAGACGTCGATGAGATCGGAGAGCCAAACGCAGCTTCCGACAGCGAACGCGGTGGTCACGATTTGCCGTTCCAGTGCTTCGTCAAGAACATCGGTCCCTTTTCTTGGCTTGCCGGTGACGAACGAGGGAGCTAAAAGCTCGAATGCAATGGTGGTGCGGCCAAAAATGCGGTGGACCGAAGCCAAACATGGCAAAATCAGACTCAGATTACGGGAGTCGACGAAGGATGTGATAACGCGATCTATAGAAACGATGCCGACATCGGCCTGATGACGGTCGAAGATTGGAGAATCGTCCGGTACTCGAGTCACCAGTTCTGGACTCACCTGTTCTGGACTCACCAGATCAGCGATGGCGGAAGAGTTGCTCACATCGGCAGATTGAGGATCCGAGAACGGTGGTGCAGCATCATTGTTGTCTACGACGAAGGTACATGTGATTTCTCCAAACTTGATCGTTGAACCTCTGATCTCTGGCTTGATTGGCTTCAATGACTTGATCGGAACAGTGTTGGAATAAAAACTGCCGAATTCCAAGAATCCATATTCAAGAACAGAGGTGAGGCTTGCTTTTTCCTCCTCTAAAACTTCCTCCTCTGAATCAGAGTTGCCATAATCTTCGTCATTCTCATCTGCGGCGGAAGCATGGTATCGTTCTGATACCATGTTACCAACCACGGGATCAAAGAGATGAAGATTAGCTTCATAGGAAAAGTAGTTCTTGGAAGCATGAAAGCTTGCAAGTGAGAAGAGTTTCTCATGAGGAATCATATTGATAAAAGATGATTAATTGTGTACATTGGTGTGTTATTTATAGGCTAGATTAGACTAACCATATGTAACTAACTCCTAACCAACTAACTAACCATATATTCTATTAGTATCTGCTCTCTTTGGTGCTACTCGCCATCTCATTTTTGATAGATCATTTCCTACCAATTCTCCCATAATAGAAACAGAATATAGGACATTTCTCATAATGGAAATCTATCTAGGCCTTACCACTTTACCGGAGTTTTGTGTAACTGTGTATTGAGGTTGATTGATGGCAATTGTTACTAAAGCATTTGAGATTAATTTGTGGTTATCCTTGATAGAGGAAAGTCCTGCCTCAAAAACTAGACCAAATCTTTCTCATATTTTTCCCCACACCAGCAGTTCTATACTCTCCTGACAAGCCCAAAAACTCAACCCATAACAGAATGAGGTTAAATCCATAGGATGTAGTGTCACGATAAAGCTTCCAGCATTTAATAGGGAAGTTGAATGACAAGCAAACTCAGGATGGCAGAGATAGAATAGCAGAAACGAATGAGGACAAATGCAACCGGTTAGTGTTGGACAAAATCCCTAAATCTATGGGATATTATAATGTCTAATAATTTAGAGGATTATGGCCAATATTTCTTTGTTATTGTTGCTGATTTTCAGGGATTCCTAGTTAATGATAAGAATTGCCTATTATTTGTTTCCTTTCTTATTTCCCTTTTTTACCTATTTATGTACTGGTCCAATCATTTGAATAAGACATGAAGAAGAATTATTTCTTTCTCTTCTTATCATATGGTATCAAGAGCTAGGTCTTCTTCATCTTAGATGAAAACTCGATACAGCCTCATGGCTGATTTACCGACCACACCCAATGAACCACCCACACCAGAAAATGTTCAGCCTTCCAACAGAAACCTAAACAACAACCCAGCCCATATGGCCTCATCCCTCCAACCTATCGACCTAAATCCCTTAATTCAAATAACCCAGCACAAACTAAATGGGTTAAATTTCAGAGAATGGTACCAATCCGTTCTTCTTGTCATCAAAGGGAAAGGGAAGATGGGCTACCTTACAAGGACTTCTAAAGCACCATCAACAAATGATTCTTCCTACAACAACTGGGATGCAGAGAACTCCATTGTCATGGCTTGGTTGATCAACTCAATGGAACCTAAAATTGGCAGAACATACCTTTTTCTGTAAAACTGCCCATGAAATCTGGACCACTGTTCAAGAGATGTATTCAGACCTCCAAAACTCTGCCCAATGCTTCGAAATCAGGTCAGTTTTGCATAATACTCAACAAGGTAACAAATCCGTGACTGAGTATTTTAATATGTTGGTCGAGTTATGGCAAGAAATAGACTTATTCTATACTGTTTCATGGAAATGTTCTGAGGATAAATTATTGTATGACCAAATGCTGGAAAAAGATAAGGTATTTGATTTCCTACAGGGCCTTACAAAAGAATTAGATGAAGTCAGGGGATGGATCCTTGGCCTTAAACCTCTACCATCACTCAAGGAAGCCTTTGCCATGGTCAGAAGAGAAGAAAGTCGGAGGAAAGTGATGTTGGAGAACAATTCTACAATTGAGGATGCACAACTGAATTCAGCCCTTGTATCTAGAAAAAATGATCCAAAGATTATTCGTCCTAAAGAGGCAAAAACTTGGTGTGATCATTGCCAAAAACCATACCACACCAAGGAGACGTGTTGGCTCCCTCATGGAAAACCTGCAGATTGGAAACCTCGAAGCCAGTGCAAAGTTGCTGCCTCTGTTAACGTTGCCAAGTCTTCTGCTGATCCAAAGAAGCAAAGTTCGTTTTTGTTTTCTGACGAGCAAATGGATATGTTGAAAAATCTACTCTCTCAACTAAAACCTGAAGCTTCTACACCTTCAACCTCTACAACAAACATTGACCACAAAGGTAATGGTCAGTTTTCTTTCTTATCTAGACAAGAAAATACAGGAGAATGGATCCTAGATTCCGGTGCCACTGACCATATGACGGGGTCATATACTTATTATACGTCATATAAGAAAGCTGACAGAGGTATCACTATTACAGTAGCTGATGCTAATTCATCATTGGTAGCTGGTACTGGTAACTTGAAACTGTCAGGACTAGATCTGAAATCTGTTCTTCATGTTCCTGAGTTAAAATACAGTCTCATTTCTGCCAGTAAATTAACTAAAGATTTAAATTGTGCAATCATTTTTTACCCTTCTCACTGCATTTTTCAGGATTTGTCTTCGGGGATGACGATTGGCAGTGCTAAGGAACACAATGGCCTTTACTTTGTTTCTAACTCACCTTCAAGGTTGGATTCTCCTCAAGGCATCTCCCTATCAACTGTGTCAAATTCAAATGTTTTTCTATGGCACAAACGACTTGGTCATCCTAATTTCAATTATTTGAAATATTTGTATCCAGATTTATTTATCAATAAAAACATTTCCTCTTTCAATTGTGAACATTGTATTCTTGCAAAACAATCTCGTTCTAATTATCCTCCTCATTCCTACAAACCATCACAACCTTTCCACCTCATTCACAGTGACATATGGGGGCCTTCTCGGGTCACTAACATAAATGGAGCCCGTTGGTTTATAACCTTTATAGATGACCATACTCGTGTTTTTTGGGTGTACCTCTTAAAAGAAAAATCAGAAACAAGCACAACCTTTAAACAGTTCCATAAACTGGTTACCAACATTTTTGGGTCAACAATTCACATCCTTCGTTCTGATAATGGACGAGAGTACTTCTCTAGTAATCTTAATGGTTACCTACAAGAACATGGCATACTCCATCAAAGTTCTTGCAACTATACGCCTCAACAAAACAGTATTGCCGAAAGGAAAAATCGGCACATCCTAGAGGTTGCTCGTTCTCTCATGTTCACCACAAATGTTCCCAATAATTTTTGGGGAGAAGCTGTGTTAACTGCTACCTATCTTATAAATCGTCTTCCTTCCAAACCCCTTCATTTTTTAACCCCTCTTAACTGTCTAAAAGGTTTCTTCCCTTTGGTCAGAATGTTGGAGTCGCTTCAACAAAAAATATTTGGTTGTACAGTCTTTGTTCATAACTCAAGTCCCACAAGAGGAAAACTGGACCCAAAATCTCATAAATGTATATTCCTTGGATATCCTCCTACACAAAAAGGATACAAATGTTATTGCCCAAGATACAAAAGGTACTACATATCATGTGATACCACTTTTCTTGAAAATCAACCTTTCTTTCACAATGATTCGTTTCAGGGGGAGAATATGATTGAATCTCATCATTGGGATCCTTCCATCTCTCTTCCGATTTCCCTTCCTATATCTGATACTATACAAATCGAATCCCATGAAATCCCTACACAAATAACCAATCAAGGGGGAGAAATCTCTACACAAATAACCAATCAAAGGGGAGAATTAACCAGTCAAGGGGGAGAATTAGAAAATAGGACTTGAAGTGAGTTCCAATTCTTTCCAAAATTCTTTGTCAGGAGACATCATGTTCCTTTGCAAGGTCAATCTTCAGAACTGGAGCCAAATCATATAGAAGCAGCAGAAGGTAACATTGAAGGTAATTGTACAGTTGAAAATCTTAATGCTGAAAATGATGTTGTTGATGAACTTGACTTGTCTATTGCTTTAAGGAAGGGAGTTAGATCCTGTACAAAGCATTCTATATCAAATTTTCTCACATATTCTAATCTGTCCCCAAGATATAGAGCTTTTGTTGCAGAGTTGGATAGTGTTCAGATTCCAAACACTGTCTTTGAAGCACTAAAGGATGAAAAATGGAGAGCTGCTGTTCTAGAGGAAATGGCTGCATTAGAAGAAAACAAGACTTGGGATACTGTAGCTCTTCCCAATGATAAGAAAGTTGTTGGGTGCAGATGGATATTCACCACAAAGATGGGTGCCGATGGGAAAATAAACAAATATAAGGCGAGACTAGTAGCCCAAGGCTATACCCAAACCCATGGTATAGACTATGAAGAGACATTTGCACCAGTCGTAAAACTTAATTCTATTAGAATCCTCATTTCTCTTGCAGCAAATCTAGACTGGGAACTACACCAACTAGATGTAAAGAATGCTTTTTTGAATGGGAAGTTGGAGGAGGAAGTTTATATGAAATTGCCTCCGAGATTTGAAGGAGAGAAGAATGATGTTGTGTGCAGATTAAATAAGTCCCTGTATGGACTGAAACAGTCCCCAAGGGCCTGGTTCACAAGATTCAGCACCACTATGAAGCAACTTGGCTATGTTCAAAGCTAGGCAGACCACACTCTGTTTGTTAAAAAATCAAAAGATGGACGAAGGTCTATTCTTATTGTCTATGTAGATGACATGGTAATCACAGGTGATGACAATCAAGAAATTGACAACCTAAAAGTTGTTTGAAGGAAGAATTCAAAGTTAAAGATCTGGGACAGCATCAATATTTTCTTGGAATGGAAATAGCTAGAAGCAAGAAAGGTATTTTCATCTCACAAAGGAACTACACTCTTGATTTGCTTCGAGAAACAGGGAAACTAGGGTGTAGACCTGCAACAACTCCCCTAGACCGAAATTGGAAGCACAAGATTCCTGAAGATGATCCTCTGGTTGAGAGGGAGAAATATCAGCGCCTTGTTGGAAAACTGATTTACCTATCTCTCACTAGACCAGATATTACCTATATAATGTTAGTGTGGTTAGTCGGTTTATGCACTCTCCAAGGAAGAGGTATCTGGATGCTGTAAATCATATTCTACGCTATCTCAAAGGTACTCCTGGAAAGGGATTGTTATTCAAAAAAAGTGAACACCGAAGTGTAGAGTGTTTTGCAGATGCTGATTGGGCAGGTTCTGTTGAAGATTCAAAATCCACCACAGGGTATTGTACAAAAGTATGGGGAAACTTGGTTACATGGAGAAGCAAAAAACAGCCAGTTGTTGCAAGAAGTAGTGCAGAGGCAGAATATAGAGCAATTGCTCAAGGAGTTTGTGAACTAATCTGGATAAAAAGGTTACTACATGACTTATTCATTCCCTTTCAAGAACCTGTGAAACTTTACAGTGATAGTAAGTCAGCCATCAACATAGTGCATAATCCAGTTCAACATGACAGGATGAAGCATGTCAGAATTGATAGAAACTTTATCAAGTCAGAAATGGAAAATGGGACATTTTCTCTGCATTTTGTTCCTACCAAGTCACAAGAAGCAGACCTTCTAACAAAGGCTCTACTGAAGTCAGATTTTGAGTCTAATATTAGCAAGCTGGGAATGACTAGTATCTATTCACCAGCTTGAGGGGGAGTGTTGGACAAAATCCCTAAATCTATGGGATATTATAATGTCTAATAATTTAGAGGATTATGGCCAATATTTCTTTGTTATTGTTGCTGATTTTCAGGGATTCCTAGTTAATGATAGGAATTGCCTATTATTTGTTTCCTTTCTTATTTCCCTTTTTTTACCTATTTATGTACTGGTCCAATCATTTGAATAAGACATGAAGAAGAATTATTTCTTTCTCTTCTTATCATAGTTAGATCACTCACAACCAGATGACAGAGGGTCATGAGCAATCAGGCAATAATAGCTCCATATTAGAGATTAGGAATGTTGATTGGTGTGGATCGACTCAAACTCAATGAACTCAAAAATCCGAACTGAACAAATTAGATTGGTACAGATTTTCTTACTCAATGGTTATTGATTCGGTTCTCGAGTCTAAGGATTCTTGAACCGAACAAACTACTGTATTTAATATTTAATATTTTTCGGGTCTGAATCGAATCAAACTAACCCGTTCTTGAATGATTTGGTTTGGTTTGGTCCAGACAAAAAATTGTAAATCCTAACCGAACCAAACCAATTGACTTTGATTGGTTTGAATCTGTTTTCATGCAAATCCGAACTAAACTGACTCATAAACACCCTTATCAGAGACGGTGGCCACAAAAGGGAAAGTGGCGCCATAGGGATTGGTGGCCAACCAAAGCAAAAAATTCCATTTCTTAATGGGCACAATTTGACTAAAGAGCATGGTTATCAAAATCGGACCGGACCGACCGGTCCGATCGGTAAATTGGGGAACCAGGCCTGGTCTTGGTCCGGAACATCCAGGGAGCCAGATGTCATTCAAACCGTGCAAAAACCGTCCAAACCTGTTAAAAACCTACCGAACTAGACAAAACCGATGGTTCATCGGTTACCTCCGGTTTGAATAAAACACCTTAAAAAAATTGGTGAAGGGGGCCTGGACAGTACCATTTTTCAGTAATGTTGTGATGATGGGACAATTCTTCTTCCACAGTTCTGTGAAACAGGGATGGTGCTTTCTTCTTCTTCCTCGGTTTCGAAAATGACGCAAGCCACTACAAAAATAGAAACAGAGGGGCGGAGAGGGATGCAAGCCACCACGAAAATGATATACAAGAAGATGATGAGAAACAAAAACAAGGACGCAAACTATCACAAAAATGATGATACGGAGGCAAGAATGTTCTTTTGTGGCCGTCGCCACTAACTAGGAGATGATAGGGAAGGAAAACATAAAGTACTAAGGTTTTTTAGTGCTAACTAGTAGTACTATTGGGCTAATTATGTTTCTTCTTTCTAAGCCCAAAATCACTAGGCCTTTGCATATGGTGGAGATATATTTGATAACTAGTGATATTGTTGGGCTGATAATGATACTTCGATATTTATTTTGCAATGTTGAATTCATAATAGGATTAAAAATATTATTTTCAAATAAAATTAACAAGTATGTACTAATTATTTTTTTTATTAGTTTATTTATTATTATTAAATATATTTGAAATATATAAACACGAGAAGTGTAACACCCCCCTTGGCCATTACCTCTTAATCACATTTGGAAATAAATTAAAAGGAAAGTTTACTGGTTGCTTTCAAAAAAAAACTTTTATTATTTTCATAAGTCTAAAAAAAATATGGGGGAAATTTTTTTTGCGGAGTGGTTATAATAGTGCACACAATACAACCAATATAATCATACCGTACTTAATAATACACAACAACTGGGTTTATGTATAAATCCAAAACACTTCAACATCTGAATATTCTTGGAAAAATCTTTCGTACTAAAATTTATAAAGGCATTTCAAGACTCTTCGAAACCACCTGTAATAACTCCTTTAAAACATCCGTCCCAAAGGAAACATCCTAAGCTGGTCGTTCTAAAAGACAACTACTGAAAAGAACTCTGTAGTTCTCATCATAGAATTTTCACCAACCTCGTCAAGGATTTGGAGAACTATCCTAAATGAGGTTAGGAACTTCTCGACACCACTTGCCCTTGTGTGACAACGCATCCCAACAAAGGGTCAGAAAACCTGATATATTGTAAGGGTGAGATACCATCATATAGATAATTATGATAAACTACATACTTGCAACACAAACAACATGTATAACAATATCATCAACATCATATATGGGAATATACAACAAGGGTATTATTAAAGTAAACAAGGTATCACACCAATTCACCATCAACTTTTGAAAACTCATGATGTTTTAAAATTTCAACTTTAATGCAAGACTCCGGAGATTTTCAACTTTCTTTAAAAATGAGCTGATCAGGCTCGGTTGCCATACAAGGCTCAACGTGAATTTCCACTTACACTGTCCAAACTCCTGGCACAGTGTACAACGTGCGTGGAATGTCCATAGCATACTGTCCAACACAAGGCACAGTAATCCGGGCTAATGGACTTCATTGTCTATCAAGGCACAATGAAACACCGTAGCATGAAATACCTGGCCTTCCAGATATTCACACGGAACAACGTAGCATGAGATATCTGACTCTTCCAGATATTCATACAAAAACAACGTGGGCACGTCTGCCAAAATGAATGCATGAGAAAAACCACTTTTGTTTTCAACTTTTCTTTGCGCATCATTCTTTTCTTTTTGTCGAGGCACAAGGCTCACGACCTTTCAAATTTTTCGATATCTTACAAACTTTTATTAACAACACAGGACCTTAGGTCCGAGTGTCGAATCACAACCGTCCTGAACTTATGCATCAGTCCTTGGACTTTGTGGTCGTAGAAAACAACTTTAACCTTTTTATCAATTCAAGGCCTAAAGGACAACAGCCCATTACAACGTAACACGGATCCTAGATCAACGTGCTTTTAAAACACTAATATCCCGACGTCTTGGCTACTAGGTTCAACTTTTCAACTTTTCTTCTTTTTTGCTCAGTGAAAATACAAAATCCAAAAACAAAACTTTCGTAACTTATCCAAATTATCGGATATTTTTGTTTCAATAAAAATCTTTTTTGAACAACGTTTTATTTTTGAAATTCATTTTGAAATCATATATAATAAAAATCCTTATGCTCTAAAAGCAAATATAAGGTTCTCTTCTTTTTTTTTCCCCCTAAAATAAAGGCTTGTGAAGAAAATTTTTAATGTAAAAACACATAGAGGACTAAAATCTTTTTGGTTCATATCCAAGAATTAAATATTTCCACTATAACTAGTCTTCGAAAATTTAAGTTTTTACAGAAAACTTACCTAACAATTTTCTAAAATAAATCTTTCTCATCTTTGTAAGGAAAATCTTTATTTCTAAATTCTAAAACTTTTCACCAAAGATTAATAAAATATCTGACTTCCCAAAAATTTTTAACTTGAAAACATTTTTCTTTTTAATTAGATATATGTTTTATTGAGGCTTTTATCTTTACTTTAAGGGTTGGGCTCTAACCAATGGTTAGGCTACCATACAACATTCAACACACATTTAATAACTCACAACATAACAACATAATATATTCAAGTATACATTTTAATCCAACATATTATAAATCAAAGTAACAACAACTTTCACACAACATTATAAAATTAAACACATAAGCACATAACAATTTATCCTTTCTACACATCATCAACAAAATCAAACAATCCAAACACACAAGCATATAGTTATCACAATTATATCCTCCATCAAGCTATCTCCCCTTACCTAATTCGACGGATAGACAAGGTCTTTGTTTCTGCGTTGCCCATAGCGAACTTCCTTTTTCTCACCGTGTGCCGCAAGTCTACGAATTAAGCGAACGACTTAAGTTAAACCAACAAAGTCGTCTTATCTTCCTAAGCATAGGTTTTGGCTATGGCTGGAAAAATGATGCTAGAGATGTCCAATCTTTTTCAATTTCTTGGATTGTATTTTGTTCAAGACTTACTTTTATATATATATATATATATATATGTACTTTAATCCCATATTTTTATATATTTACATTAACACTTGTTTATAGTCCATTTTATACCAAAATCTTTACTTGAAGACATTATTATTAAAAAAAAACATATTTTTCCTTCAAAAATTTGAGTGAACTCTTTTATAAAATCATTTTGAGAATAGCTGTGAGTTTAAATTGTGAATGATCATTCAAATGACCTTCAAAATCCTTGAAAATTTAATTGGAGGTACCCAACTCACATATAAACATATGGTAGTTGGTCCCATATCAAAATTCGAAAGCATTAATTTATTAAAAATCCCACACTGCCTCTATTTGTACAGGATTTTCCAGAAATCCAAGTTCACCCACTTGCAAATTTAAGAAATTGTTTCTCTTTACATACATATTTAAAAATTCTAAAACTTCAACAAAACTTTAGTTATACTTTAGTAATAACCCAGAAATTTTATAAAGGTTTTTAACTCTCAAAATCATATTTAAAATCATCATGCAACCAACTATGTTCTTATTTTCGCAGTCAGAATTTAATTCTACTTTGAGAGGTGTTTTAACCCAGTAAATCTTATCTAAATACTTACATATATATCAAATTGAAGCCCCAGAAGTATTCTTTCCAAATATGTATTTATTTTTCAGAAATACATTTTGTATAAAAATTTATGGGCTTACGAAAAAATATATATCATGCTGCCAGAATCAAAATCTACACAAGTTTATCCACATCGAGTTACAATCGTCACTCTAGCATCATCCACAAGCCATAGAACCAACAAGCAAGGGTCCTAGACCCTCAAAAACATACATGCAAACATACAATATAAGGAAAATCATTAAAACACTCCATCTCTTTCTCATGCATGTCATCAAAATAGTGATTTTTAATTAATTGTTCTTCTTAAAAATACAAAACATGGTCTTTTCAACTTTTTGCCAAGACACATGAAATCTATATGAAAATCAAAGTACTTTATCTTCTCAAAAACTTAAAACCAACCATTTTCAATTTGGTATCTCATGCATGTAAAAACTTAGGATCAAAACAACATGCATGTGAAACTCTTTGAAAAAAATGGTCATCCTTCCTCCATTAGGGTTTCAGCCACCCATAAAAATGATCATAGGAAGTTCTTTTTCAACATGCAAAGGTTGAAGAAAATTGTAAAGATGTTAATAAGCTTAAATCAATTGATTTCATGTACATTCACTTAAAGAAAAACCAACTTTCAATAGAACTTATGAACATGATGATAATAGGAACTTAAAAGAAAAGAGCAAGAGTTAAGAATCAATACCCTCTAATTGAAAATGATGGTGAGCAAGAGATGGGTATGTAAAAGATAAGTAGCTTCCAAGTTCAAGACTTAAAGTTGAAGATGAAAAACTTAAGAAAAATTTTTGCAAGAGTTTGGGTACAAAATCAAAGATGAAGCAAGTGAGTAGAAGAGGTGGTGAGGGGTATTTATAGGGGGGAAGGGTGCTGCCCCAACAGAAAAATCTGGGATTTTTTTTTTATTTTAATTTTTTAACAATTTTTTATTCAATTTTTAAAATGATACATTTCTTAGTAAATTGAACTTAATAATTACACTATGTCATGAATGGTGTTGAATAGTGACAAGGGTCACTATTCACATCAAGTAAAATCTTTTCCAAATCTGAAAAAAATCAGACTTAATTATTTTAGGTTCGTTCCAGTACCGATTGTTACGTAACGGTAAAAACCGATCGTATTTTTATTCGTAAAATTTCACCCAAAAAATTCATATAAAAATAAATAATTTCTAAGATCATAAAAATAAATATAATTGGGTTAAAAAAATAAGATTTTAAATTTTCGAATTTTTAAGATTGTTTTCGGGTGAGTAGGGTTTTAGTGACTGCGAAAACTCAAACCGTAAACGTCGGAAATTTTCTACTGAAAATTCAACTGTATATTTTTAATATAAAATAAATAAAGATAACTTAATTTGGTCTTATCAAAATAATTTATCACCAAAAATAAAATCTTAAATATTCACATAATCACAATTTACAGACAAGCGAAAAATCGGGTGTTACATAACTTGTGTAAATGGCTAAAATGATTAAAAGCATTTAATGGAAACACTATTTACATCAATCTTTCAAGGGTTTCCTTATCAAGTCATTTCAAAAATCTGCACCAATGAAAATTGGACAAAATTTGTTTCATTCCTGTTTCATTTAGTTCTTAACGGTGAAAATCGATCGTATTTTACTTCTTAAATTTTCTACTAGAAAATCCATATTAAAATAATTCTTTCAAAATTTAAAATAATAAACACACATATACATTCATAATCATAGAGTATTAAGAAACGGAAAAAATCGGGGTGTTACAAGAAGGGGGGTTGAATTGTGTTTCTCAGACTTTTAGTAAAAGTTAAAAACTTTACGCACAGAGCTTAAGAGCAGACGAGTGATTATCAAAGCAATCATACAAGTGAGTTGTCTGAAGGTTTTTCAATAGAAAAACACACAAGCATACAAGATTAAAAACTTGTTTAATATTCACTCTTTAACCACTTTAGTTAGTTTAACTGTTAAGATAAACAAAAGAACTAAAGAGATAGGGATAGAGATAGACACAACTATTTTATCCTGGTTCACCCCTTCACAGCTAGGACTACGTTTAGTCCTTGGCAGCACCAAGTTTTCTCCACTATAACTGATCAGTTTACAGACAAGTATTCTTTGCAAAGCTAGCCTCTTCAGGCTCCAACACAAGTATTGTTTGCACACCTAGTCATTATTGCATAGGAATGTTGCTTGTACTCTAACAGAGGGGACCAATTCTTTATGCTTTGTGCACCAGCCAAAACAGAGTTCTTCAGGTTGCTTTTGTACTTTGTTGTGCATATTTCCCTTTTCGTGCAACTTCCAGATGTGACAGAAAGCTTCAACATCTTCTGACTGAGTAGACAACTCACAAAAGTTCTTCAGTCTTTGCGTGTTCTTCACTGAGAACAAGCAGATAGGTGAACACTCCATTAGAAGGGTTGACTCTTCATCATAAAGTCAGCAACTTCAGATAAGCTTCAGACAAGTGAGATATCTTCAGCAGATGAGTTAACTTTCTTCATCAGACTAGTGATCTTCACCTTTGACCAAGATATTCTTAGGCAGACAGGTGATTAAAAATACATAAATAATAATCTGCATACGAAGTAAATAGGTCAGCGACCAATATGTAGTTCAATTAAATCATTGATAAACGCCTAAATTAATAGTCATACACATAGTTACAATAACAAGCAACACAATGCCTTAGCCTCAACGTAAACATATTAGACAATTACCATCAACATCCAATAACGAGACAATATCAATACATTTTAACATGAAAAACAACACTCAGGGGTAAACAACAATACAATATAGATAGTTTACACTCAAAGTACATATATATGAACACCGCAATCGAATACACATGGTAAATATTCCAATAACTAATATATTATGCCTTAATTCATCAATAGAAAATCCACAATCCAAGATTCTATCATACCATGCATGTCATCATTCATAATCACAACAGGAAATAATCAACTTAAGAAGTAAACATGCATTGAACAATTTTATCCCTAAGATTTCATAACAAAATCAACCAAACATGCATATAAGCATGGTTCTTAAAACATTGTTATTCAATAGTACTCGTGTCCTCTTATCAATGCCCAAGGAACGTGTTTTTAGTGGTAGACATGGTAATAATCAAATCTATGAAAAACAACATGTTTGGAATGTAGGCCCTAACCTTTGTTTACTATTTCTATCATAAATTTAAAAATACTCAAAATTTTAATTTGAGTACTTATTTGTTATGGAAGTATATACTCGGATGGCTTAACAACAAGGGCAAATTTGCTTAAAATGGATGAGAAATGAGAAGGTAATGATAGTTCGAAGTTATGCAAGTACAATGAGACAGGCGCATCAGGACTCAGGATGTCTCAGGTTGTGACACTACTTGTATGTCATGCTCATAACACGCAACAGAGAGCAACATGTCGTGGCTCATGGCTTTGCAGGTCACGGGGTAAGTTGCTCTAGAGGCCTACGAAACAACTCCTCCTGCTTCGTTCTAGAATGGAGATTTTTTTCCTCTTTAACACCAATCCCAACCATAAAAACCCATTATAGGCTCAAAATATAGCAATTTCAAAGCATACAAAGCATACAAATAGAACATCTCAACAATAACATCACCACAAGGGGTTTCATAGAAAAGATCCTTTAAAGTAATACCCATAAACCTTAAACTTTACAAAATCATGTGTATTCATACCATTAACCATACCCACCCCAACCGAAACCCACAAAAATCACATACAATCTTTATGCCTTGAGATACAGTAGGATAATAATTCGAGATAGGTTCATTCTAATTTGATAAAATGTCTTGTACAATTTAATTTATGTTTTTGCATGAGTGAAATTTCAGTCAGATAATATCTAAATTAGTGTTCTAATTGAGTTAGTGAGTCAGAAGCCTTATCTTCTATTTTTTTAATTAAATTCTTTTCCATTGTTTCACAATTTGTTTAATTACTTTTATGTTTAAATCATCACCTTTTTTTTTTACCATTAAATTTGATATTTTAGATAAAGTTGGGTTTTTTCATTTTTTTGGTAGTTTTTTTTTTTTAAGCAAAAAGTCTTCATTAAAACCTTATGATGCAAAACCCTCCATAGGGATAAAAGCACCATTAAGGAAAAAGAGCGCCCCATTTATTCAAAAACAAAAATAAAAACAAAACAAAAACACAATGGGGGGACATAGGGCCAAAACCCATTTGAAAAACTACCTAAACCTATAGTTTGGTAAACCAAACCTATTCCTATTAAATTCTTCACTAATAGAACTAGGAATTGTGTTCCACCAATGAAAATCTTGTAAAGACAAGCCAAGAGAAGCAATTTTATCTGCACAATGATTGCCTTCTCTAAAAATGTGTGAAAATCTAAACCTCATATAAGAAGTCAAAAGAATACAATACTTCCACCGATTTCTTAATTGCCAAGGAACAATATCCATAGACTTGAAAGCCATAATCACCAAAAGAGAGTCACATTCAAGCCAAAGATTGTGCCAACCCTTCTTATATGCAATTTCAATTGCATAAATTGCTCCAAGAATTTCAGCATGCAGGGAATGATTATTACCAAGGTTGACTGCAAAACAACCAAAGGTTGCACCACTTCTATCTCTAAAAATGCCACCACAAGAGGCTGCCCAGGGGACCCCTTTGCAGCACCATCCGTGTTGCTTTTGATTCAATAACAAGGTGGAGGCATCCAGATAACCTCAATGATTACAGGACTCTTCCTTGGCTTTGCTACCACTCCAAAAGCCTTCAAAATTTCAAATTCTGAAATGTTGTTGCTAGCAGAACCGATACCACAATTTCCAGCTAAAGACACACTAGCAGTAATAGAATTCACAATAGAATTGAAACCTTTTTTGCATTCATCAAACCTGAGACTATTTCTGCAGTTCTAAATCCCCCAGAAACAGAAAACCACTGCAGCCGAGACCACATTATAGACTTGAGTAGACCAGTTTCTGTCACACAATGAGAGAATGGACAAAATAGAAGAGGAATCAATTTGCAAATTCAGCTTAGAGCCAAGCCAGGACCATAGCTGAGAAGCAAAGGAGCAGGAGCAGAACAAGTGCAGAACAGTCTCATTGGAACACTGACACAGACTACACATAGAAACAACAATGCAGCCTTTACTCCTCAAATTGTCATCAGTAGCAACTTTGTTCTGAATTATTCTCCAAACCAGCAATGATTTGGAAGGAGGAATAATTTTACTCCAAATATGCCTGGACCAATATTGAATCACATTACCAGCAGGCTTATATAATAGATAAGCATCCTTCAAAGTCAGATCACCTGAATTAGTTAACTTCCACCTCAAAGTATCAGCATCTGCATCAGAGGGAATTATGACATTCTGCAGAATACCTGTAATAGCAGGAAACTTTTCCTGCAGATAGCTAGGCAC
The DNA here is from genome assembly GCA_035048595.1 of Echinosophora koreensis. Taxonomy (NCBI): domain Eukaryota; kingdom Viridiplantae; phylum Streptophyta; class Magnoliopsida; order Fabales; family Fabaceae; genus Echinosophora; species Echinosophora koreensis. Next base: position 2,310,865 of record JAPCYP010000077.1, read on the forward strand.
CAACCATCTACCATTACTAATGAAGTCTTTGACAGATGCAGTAAGGAGATGACGTAAATGAGCAGGAATGTTCAAAGAATTAACCATTGTGTCCGGAAGCCAAGGGTCAGTCCAGAAATTGATAGATGTACCAGAGCCAAGCTGCCAAGCACAATTATCAGCAACCTGAGTAATTTCGTACTTCAAGCCAGCCCAAACTGTTGAACTTATGTGATATTGAATAAAATCTTTGTTCCTCACAACTCTAGCTAAAGCAAACAGGCCATTTAACCATTTAGTAGTGGTCCAATACTTTCCTCAAGGGAAGGATACTCTTACTCAAACATTTAACCATTAACCAAACCCCAACCGAAACCCACAAAAATCACATACAATCTCTAATTATTTAAATATGCCTTGAGATAGAGTAGGCTAATAATTCGAGATAGGTTCATTATAATTTGATAAAATGTCTTGTGCAATTTAATTTATGTTTTTGCATGAGTGAAATTTCAATAAGATAATATCTAAGTTAGTGTTCTAACTGAGTTAGTGAGTCAGAAGTCTTAGCTTCTATTTTTTCTGATTAAATTCTTTTCCATTGTTTCACAATTTGTTTAATTACTTTTATGTTTAAATCATCAACTTCTTGTTTTTTTTTTTGCCATTAAATTTAATATTTTAGATAAAGTTGGGTTTTTTCATTCTTTAGTAGTTGTCCAATACTTTCCTCACGGGAAGGATACTCTTACTCAAACATTATATTACTTGGATCGGTATAGTTGCCATAGTTTTGTCAGACTCGATTTAATTTATTTTCAATAAAGACTCTTTTATAATTGGGTTGTGTAACATCCCGATGTTTTGAAGACTTCTATCTAAGTTTGAGTATAAACCCTAAGGATGATTTGGAGGATTGAAGTTGACTAGAGATGGTTAAAATAGTTTAAAGTTGGTTTTTGAGTGTAATAATCGATTATGTATTGAGTATAATCGATTATGGGTCCTCTGGAAAAGCAAAATGACAAATAGACAGCATATAATCGATTACAGAGATCTTCATAATCGATCAGAAGCTCTCTGGTTTGAGAACCAGAAGTGCAGAACGTGCATAATCGATTACATAATCGATTATGAGTCCAGGATGTGTATAATCGATTGCATAATCGATTATGAGCTCGCTGGAACTGAAAAAGCAGGAAATGAACCCAGAATAATTGATTATTGAGTTCCTATAATCGATTATCAGTTGTAAAATAATCGATTATGCTGTTAAAATAATCGATTATAGCAGCAGAATATATATACCCCCTGTTGCGAAATCAAAAACGAAAAAGAGAGGGTTAGGGTTCCGAAATGGCATTCTAGAGAGAGAGAAGAGAGAGAAAGTGAGGGAAATGCATGGGAATGAAGGAAATTCAAGAAAATCATGAAGATAACAAAGATTGAAGTTAGAATCAAGCCACTTGGAGGTTGAAGAACAAGAAGGTTGATGAAGAGAAGAAGAAGATGAGGAGAAGCAAGAGGTGCAAGGGTTTAAGATCTGCATAAGAGGTGAGAAATCACAATCTTTAAACCTCTCTAAGCCTTAATAAGATGTTTATATTAGAAAATGTATGTATAAAGGGTTTAGGGTAAATATGAAGGATTTTATGATTGAGGATGTTAGATTGATGTGTTTATGTAGTTTATTTATGAATTCAAGTTAAGGAAAGATTTGAGATGGAAAGTGTTAAGTTATTATGATATATAGATATTATATGATTTCAAAGGAAAATAATTTTCATGAGAAGTTGATGTTTTTATGATATTATGAAAATGTTGAGGATTGTTTTCATGCCTTGATGAACTAAATTTACTATTATGTAGAAGGTCCTTAGGGACATATGATGTTATTATGAAGTTGATAATGAATGAATGTTAAGTTAAGGGAATGTTATTATTGTCATGTTGAGGGTCATTTTCATGGCATATGCATTTGAGGTAAGGTAGTGGGACGCCTTCCCAGGTAGTGAGCTCATGTACCAATGAGGTTGAGGATACATTCCTTATGTGTTTAGGTTATTCATGTTGTGCATTTATGATGATGTTATAATGTTATTCATGATGCTCCATGTGAGATGATGTTTCAATTAAGCTTATGATGTTTTAATGATATATTGATGATGAATCCTATGATATGAGGCTTTGATAAACTATAAAGTTGGATGTAAAGATATAAAGTACTTTAGGATAAGGTTTGAGGTAAAAGCATATAAGTATTTTTTTTTATTATAGTGTATATATATTTTTCATGGTTATAGTATTGATGTTAGCTTGAGGGGATTTTCCGGAGTTCCTCCGGCTGGTTGTATTGCTGTTTTATTAAGTGATTGTTATTCCTCATTGAGACGTAGTCTCACGATAGTAGTACAATCAGATGTGGATGCAGGTTTTAGCAAGGATAAAGGTGAGAAAGTGAAGATGAAGACTTGGAAGATTAGAGAAGTAGTTAGTTGCCCAGTGACATGTCAAAGTCTTTAAGTTTTTGTATTTTATTATTTGATGTAAAAATGTAATTTATTGATAAGAAATGAGTCTGTATAAAGAGAATTTATGATGTTTTCAAAATATGTTTTTGAGAAATCTATGAGATTTTGTTTGTTTTGATACACATATAATAGTTAGATGCATATAGCTGTTATATGTGATGTAACCAAGTTGAGGTGTTACATTATGGTATCAGAGCAGTTCAATCTTATGTTGGACTGTGGTTAGGGTTAAGACATGTCTAGACTAGGCAATTAGGATAAGAGTGTGTCTGTTGTATGCCATGTAAACTAGTGCCTTGAAATAGGATATTGAGATTGGCCAGCTCAGTGTGTTATTGGATTGGACTAGGGACATGGGAGCCAACAGACAAGAACAATGGAATCAAGGGTAGATCCCTTGAAGGAGGAATTGATGAGGAGAAAGTGTTAAGAGGATTGGAATAGAGGAGCAAATTGAGGACGTTGAGGTAGATTGAGGATAATGAAGGTATAGGAAACAGTGAAGAAAGTTAAGGAGGAAATGTTAAGGATAGTGAAGTAGAAGTTGATTGAAGAGGCATCAAAAGAGGGAAAAGTTGGAAATTAGATTCTAAGGACGAAGAGTGAGGAAATGTTGAGGACATGATAGTAAGTGTAAAGAATGCCTCAAAATCAGTAATATGAAGTTGATGTTGCAATGGTATAATCGATTATATATTTGGCAGAAACATAGTAATCGATTAGGATGATTGATTATGGCTAGTTTTAGAAAAAGCGTCTGAGGCAGAGGTAGCGTAATCGATTATGGTCAGTCGGATAATTGATTATTATGCAGCTGTTGCAATCTGTTAAGGAAGTTGAACTGAATAAGAGGAATGGAAGAGTAAGTGATTCTTCTTTCGACTTATGTGGAGAAGGTGATATCTTGAATAAGCATGGAGTAGGATCAAAACCAGTCAGTTTCCATCGTCAGACTTCAATGGTTGCTTTCAGCAAGTAACAAGCTCTTCATGTTTTTACTGTTGGTTGTTGCTCAACTTTGTTTACGAATGTGTGGCGAACGACAGTTTGACAGAGGGACAGACTGAGGAAGTAGGAGGATCACTTGTGGCTAAGAGCACTTTGAGGTATGGCAAAGCAGAGGAGGAAAGGTTAAGATTCTCAATTTGAGTTAGGAATAGGACTTAAGGTTAGGTATGTAGTGAAAGTAAAGTCAAACAATGGTTAAGCTGAGGTGAGTACAGAAGTTGATGTTGTCCAATTGGACTATGTGTAAAGAATCAAGGTAGAGTTATATACTAAGTAAGAAGTTTGAGGATGATTTAATGGCGGAGGACTTAGAGTCTGTGAAGGTGAAAACTTAAATGTTTGTCATGGCATATGTGCTTTGTGTGAAGATGGTTTTGAGATAAGTGTGAAACACAGAGCACTAAGGCAGTGTATGAACTGAGGTCAAGAATACCTCTTCAAGGAAGAGTTGTAAGTGAAGATATGGATGAAATTTCAATAAAGCTGAAAGGAATGACGCAAGGAAAGAAGTCGCCATAGAAAGAAATGAGGGAAGAGTCTTAATATAAGATGAAGAAGATATTAATGATGATGATGAGCTCTAATCTTCGTAAAAGTGGATGAAAGCTCAGGATAGAAGGGAAGGAAACTCAGAATTCAAGAGAGTTAAAGTAGAGTGTGAAGAAGCTTTTAAAATGAATATGGAAAGTTATGGATGTGATGGAAGAAGAGCAAAAGGAAGAAAAGGAAGTAAACATGTTCAAGTTTCTTTTAGCAGTTATGAGATGAAGGAGATTAAGATCCAAGAAAAAGAAAAGAAGTCAGATATCGGAAATTAAGTAAAAGGCTAAGACCCTTGTCTAAAAAGAGTTTAAGACATCAAGTCTATCTGAAGAAATGAAGATACAAGTCCTAAGTCTATAAAGACAAGTAATGGAACTTTTAAGATCAAATTTGAGGATCTCTTATCCAAAAGAAAAGAGGAAGAAACAGATGGGACATAAAGGAAAAGTAGTGCAGTGAGGTTCCACCATCCTAGAGGTGTGATGTTATGGCTGATAAGGATGTTTAAAGGTTTTACATGAAGGCATTATGTAGAATTATAAAGAGGTTAGCGAGCTCTTGAATTATAGCATTCGATATATCAAGGAGTGAAGTTGTTAAACAAATTAGAATTATTTGTAAAGGGATAATGCTTTAAACCTTTAGAGTACAGGTATTCTTGAGAGACTGTATAAGCACAACCACGAGGATTCACATTTCTCATAACCGGGCACAAGTCGAGAGAAAGTTGATCAACTACGTGTTGGTGCAGATGGATGATTAATTCATTTTGCAAGGGTGACACATAAGATGGAGACAATAGGTACTAACGTGTACATGAGTATTATGGTGATGGATTAAGACTTATTGTTATAGGCTAACTTAGGAATTAGGAATGTCACTCTACAACGGCGCAAGTTGAGTTACCTTAGCCTTGAGGGCATTACAATTTGAGGAGAGAATTCTGAGACTGTACAAATATGGGATTGTGCAGTCGAGGGAGGTTTAAAAGAACTAATTTGTTTATGAGGAACTACAGTTAATCCGTAAAGCAGTTTGAATAGTGCATTCCTCAAGAAAGTTTGGTGTCTAGCTTATCAAGCAAGGATGCAAAGACCATGCTACTTCAAAGAAAGTCAGAAGTTGGAAACCAAACATGATTCTGAGTAACCTTAGTTAGAATTAAATAAGTTAATCATTATCAGAGTATCGCAGCAGAAGCATGTAGTATTGATACAAGAGTAAAAAAAAAAAAAAAAAGAACGGGTAAGTAAAATTCTTGGATACTGTGGGAAGAACTCACTTTCAAAGGAGGACTCATTCTTTCAAGGAGGGGAGGCATAGAAAAGAAACACCATGAGAGTCATGTCACAGAATTCCACCGAACATAAATGGACCAAGGAGATGTATTAAGACTAGAGGTTTGGATATGAACATTTTGATGATCTTAAGAAGTCTCGGAAAGGAGGAAGTATCACCAACCTACACAGATAGTCTTCTTGAACTAATGTTTGTTTGGGAAGTTAATGACGTATTGAACTTTTGCTTACTAATGGCATACTAGATACTATAGAAATAACATTATATGAGGGGGTTAAGTCTGGCCGAGCTCGAATTGGACTGAGGAACTATCCGAGAAATCCAATAGAGCAGGCAAAGATTGTTCCCCGAACAAGATAAGTAGGAAATTGTCTTTAGCCAGTGGGACAATTAGTAGGATCAGAGGAAAATAAAGGTGCAAAGAGTAACAATATCTTTGATCAAGTTTTCTGATAGATGAAGTTTAAAATGATGAAGAAATTGAAGTCGAAGAGTACATTAAGGAAGGAATTAAGCCAAATTTCGAGGACAAAATTTCTTCAAGGTGGGGAGTATTGTAACATCCCGATGTTTTGAAGACTTCTATCTAAGTTTGAGTATAAACCCTAAGGATGATTTGGAGGATTGGAGTTGACTAGAGATGGTTAAAATAGTAAAAAGTTAGTTTTTGAGTGTAATAATCGATTATGTACTAAGTATAATCAATTATGGATCCTCTGGAAAAGCGAAATGACAAATAGACAGCATATAATCGATTACAAAGATCTTCATAATCGATCAGAAGCTCTCTGGTTTGAGAACCAGAAGTGTAGAACGTGCATAATCGATTACATAATCGATTATGAGTCCAGGATGTGTATAATCGATTGCATAATCGATTATGAGCTCGCTGGAACTAAAAGAGCAGGAAATGAATCCAGAATAATTGATTATTGAGTTCCTATAATTGATTATCAGTTGTAAAATAATCGATTATGCTAGCTATTAAACTAATCGATTATAGCAGCAGAATATATATACCCCCTGTTGCGAAATCAGAAACGAAAAAGAGAGGGTTAGGGTTCCGAAATGGCATTATAGAGAGAGAGAAGAGAGAGAAAGTGATGAAAATGCATGGGAATGAAGGAAATTCAAGAAAATCATGAAGATAACAAAGATTGAAGTTAGAATCAAGCCACTTGGAGGTTGAAGAACAAGAAAGTTTATGAAGAGAAGAAGAAGATGAGGAGAAGCAAGAGGTGCAAGGGTTCAAGATCTCCATAAGAGATGAGGAATCACAATCTTTAAACCTCTCTAAGCCTTAATAAGATGTTTATATTAGAAAAGGTATATATAAAGGGTTTAGGGTAAATATGAAGGATTTTATGATTGAGGATGTTAGATTGATGTGTTTATGCAGTTTATTTATGAATTCAAGTTAAGGAAAGATTTGAGATGGAAAGTGTTAAGTTATTATGATATATAGATATTATATGATTTCAAAGGAAAATGATTTTCATGAGAAGTTGAAGATTATGTTTAAGTTGATGTTTTTATGATATTATGAAAATGTTGAGGATTGTTTTCATGCCTTGATGAACTAAATTTACTATTATGTTGAAGGTCCTTAGGGACATATGATGTTATTATGAAGTTGATAATGATTGAATGTTAAGTTAAGGGAATGTTATTATTGTGATGTTGAGGGTCATTTTCATGGCATATGCATTTGAGGTAAGGCAGTGGTACGCCCTGCCAGGTAGTGAGCTCACGTACCAATGAGGTTGAGGATACATTCCTTATGTGTTGAGGTTATTCATGTTGTGCATTTATGATGATGTTATAATGTTATTCATGATGCTCCATGTGAGATGATGTTTCAATTAAGCTTATGATGTTTTAATGATATTAATGATGAATCCTATGATACGAGGCTTGTAACACCCTGAATTCCACCGTATGTTAATAAATGTTAATGTGTGTTAGACTTAGCCTATATATTCTTGTTATGCTTGTTCTTGATGTCTAAGTTCATGTTAGGAAAGTTTAGCCTTAGGAAGGTTTAATTGTCTTAGAAGTCCTAGTAACTTGTTTTACCGTTTTGGCCATATCTTGAGTTCTAGATCTCCGATCGAGGTGATCTTTATGGCGTTGGAAAGCTAAGAGAATTATATACAAATCTTATTTCATGTGTTTTGGCCAAATTCAACTATTTCGGCCTCGCCCCGCGAGCCTTTGTTCGCCTCGCGAAAAACCAAAATTCAGCTTTTGTGCTTTCGGGTTCGCCCCGCGAATCCAGCTGACAGAAATTGGTTCTCTGTCTCGTCCCACGAATGGGAGTTCGCCCCGCGAATACTTGCAGAACCAGTAAACGCGATTTAGGTTCTTTTTAAGCCCAAAACGCATTCCAACCCGTTTTTAACCCCTAAAACACGATCTAAACCCTAGTCTATCACGTCCCAACACTCAGAGCTGCCTCCCTTCCCTTTTTCTCTTAATCTCCATCAACCGTCTCTAGAGAACTCTCTCTAGAGAACCCGTTCTTGCACCGTTCTTCACCATTCGTTGATAGGAGAACATCACTGCAAAGACGTGATCATCATATTTGCTGTTTAAATCTCCAAAAAAGGTAAGATTTGTACATCTAGTCCCTCTCGTTCTTTTCCATTTGATTTCTTGGCCTAAGATTCTAATTAAGGTGTTTCCTTCTTGTTCTTGAGGTCGTAGATAAGTGCTTGTGAGACGAGACCCTAGAGGACCCTCTTTCTTCTTTTGAAAACGCGAACCGCATACCAGGTATGGGGAGAAGATAGTATAATCTCTAGGCTAGGGGTATAGTAAGATGAGGGGTTCCCATAACCCCGTTATATTGTTGTCGTATGATAATATTATGTGTTGGTAATATGGTTGTTTAATACTATGTCTCTAACATGTTTAATATGTTTATAGATGCTATGATAAGTTGTCTGTTGGTTGTACTGTTGGCTATGTTAACATGTTTAATGTGCCTATGATGTTGTGCTTATTACACCGTTGAGTGGTTGATGATATGTCATGATAAATGTGTTGGAGTTGTGGTCATTGTGATTGTTTTGGTTGGCTCATGTTGTGGGAGATGATATGTTAGTTAAAGGGCCCTAAATGATTAATTTAGGACCCCTAATTGATTTAGTAATTAAGGATTAATTACTCAGACTGTAAACTGATTATGAACAATTAGTAAGGTGTGAGATTTATGTTGATGGATTAGCCCGAGAACTCTAGGTTATGATTTAAGAGTGTTTAGGGAGTTTTTCCCAAAGAATTAGGCTCTGTTTCCTGCCCAGAACAGTACTATCGTGCATTGAGCACGACCGTGCTGAACAGGGAGCACGACCGTGCTCCCAGTTGAATTCTGGAAAAAACGGCCACGCGTTTAGCACGGCGGTGCAGCGATTAAGCACAACCGTGCTCCATGAGCACGACCGTGCCTGATAGTTAGCACGCCCGTGCTCCACTTAAGTGGTAGCACGACCGTGCAGGGAAACGAGCACGACTGTGCTCTTCCTCCTGACAGAAACTGGATTAAAGGCATTTAAGGGGCTTTCGACCCCAATTATCCCCAATAGTACCTTGATAGTGTAATAAACAATTAATGAGACTTAGATAACTTGGCTAACGATTAACCAAGAGGATTGTAGCGATGAATTGGTTAAGTCAGTACCTAATGGGCTATCGCAAGCTGTTGGACTTTGGTGCTTTTTGGCCAAAGTGGCCTCGATGCTTTTTGGTCGAGGTAATGTTAAGTTGGACCTTGGTGCTTTTTCGGCCAAGGGGCCCTTGACCCCATGGTTTGGGTCTAAGGTGTTGATGTTGATGTTGATGTTGATGTGAATGATAAGTCTTGGGAGCTGAGTCGGCCCAAGTGCAGGAGGTGGATGTCTTGTTCGTTGTTATGTCATTTGCATAGAGCATTGGAGTTGTTGTTGAGGGGGGGATGTCTACATAGGGGAGGTCACCGTTATGTGATCTGGCCCAAGTCTCGGGTGTTCACCCTGCTATGGTGAAACCGTACGCATCCGAGGTGTCGTATCCGTTATGATACGTAGGCTATCCATGGGGTCCACTAGTTAGTGGACTGTCGGTGTTGGTGCTTTTATGGCCAATACGGATATGTGTCTCCGAAGTAGCATCTTGAGTTAGCTGGATCCACATGCATTGATGGAGTAGCGGAGTAGCGTTGCATTGCATTGCATAGTATATGTTGAATGATTAATCTGTTGATGATGTTGGATGATAATACGTCGTTATATTGCTATGCCATGTCATCTTGCTTCCTATTCCTATGATGTTATGATTATATGTTTCTTACTCCCTTTCCTTGTTGTTTGTGTTTGGCCTGATCGGCATTTTGCAGAGGACGGTGAGCAGCCAGTCGAGGAGTGATTCCAAGGAGCCACGACTTGTTAGGGTGCTTAGTTATCAGTTTTAGTTTGTTAGTGGTTGTATTCTGTTGATGTATTCCGGAACTTTTTATACCAGCTCTGAATGTTAAAGATATAAAGTACTTTATGATAAGGTTTGAGGTAAAAGCATATAAGTATTTTTTTTTATTGAGTATATATATTTTTCATGGTTATAGTATTGATGTTAGCTTGAGGGGATTTTCCGGAGTTCCTCCGGCTGGTTGTACTGCTGTTTTATTAAGTGATTGTTATTCCTCATTGAGACGTAGTCTCACGATAGTAGTACAATTAGATGTGGATGCAGGTTTTAGCAAGGATAAATGTGAGAAAGTGAAGATGAAGACTTGGAAGATTAGAGAAGTAGTTAGTTGCCCAGTGACATGTCAAAGTCTTTAAGTTTATGTATTTTATTATTTGATGTAAAAATATAATTTATTGATAATAAATGTGTCTGTATAAAGAGAATTTATGAAGTTTTCAAACTATGTTTTTGAGAAATCTATGAGATTTTGTTTGTTCTGATACACATATAATAATTAGACACGTATAGCTGTTATATGTGATGTAACCAAGTTGAGGTGTTACAGGTTGTGTATACTAAAATAGTCGTTGTTATGAATAGATGCCACTTGGTTTTAACCTGTAAACTTCACTTTCTTAGTAAGTAAATGGAAATTAAGTTTTGAGACCCGTTTCTCTTCTATAATTAGGTTTACTTTGGTTATTGCAAGAAAAAATGTGTGGGTTATGGAAGGCTTCAAGAGTATGGGTAGTAACCCTCTTCCGGCTAGTCACGGATACCGATTTTGGGTTGTGACATTCATCCTCCTCCTCCCATCGACAGCCGCCATCTACGCGTTCAGCTCACTCTTCTTTGGGTTGGATAGATGATTGATAACTTCATTCTCGACTGTTTGCATATGATTCTCTTCTTTCTCTCTCATGCTCTTGGTGTTGCATGCACTCCATGTGTTCGCATTTGCTAGTTCTCCTTCCTTAATTATTCATCTGTTGGCATGAGTACATGAATCGTTGGATTATTGGTTAAGATATCCTGATTTATAGGGTGGAGGTTGCTCAGTTGCTGCTTCTTTGTTCCCACCTATCCTCCTTGCCCCAGTGTCACTTCGAGCCTGGACGTGCTGCAAGAGAATGGTGGCTGGGGAAAGGTTTTCACTGTTGCCCTATGATGGGTGTTTTGTAAAAGTGTCTGAGTGCTCTAAGCCCCCTAACTGAACAGTCTCTCGATGAATGCATTGCCACGAGTAAACTCTTAGAATAATCTTGTCTTGTCCCTTTCTTTTTGCCCATCTTATAGTCGAGAGATTTAACTCCTCTCAACTATTACTTTGAACGGATCATCGTTCCAGAGATGCTCATAGTCTCAGAGATTTATGTTTGGACTGTTGAGTCATCTTGGTAAAATAACAAGGGATTCCTATAGGTATGGACTTTGAATACCTCGAGCCTTGATCCTGTATGGGATAAATTGACCAAATGACATATTGCTCAATGTTTTGTTTTGGGTCGATCAACTCGGCACAAGTTGGGTTTTAAATAAAAGGTGTTACTTTTTACACCACAATTTTTTTTAATACACCACAATTTTTTTTTTTAAAAATTTAATATCTCCAAAATACCTCCATTGTCTCCTTCCATCTTCTTCATATATCCACATGAATTTTCGTAACCTTCCAAAAATAAACTTCCGGTAGCTTTATTTTATTTTATACTATTGAAAATAAATTTCTGGTAGCCATTGTCTAGCATACCGGAAATTAAGTTTCGTTACTCTGAAAGAAAGGTGGATTGTTCCAGAAATATAATTTCGGTACACTATGTAATGTATACCGAAATCATATTTCCGATACAATCCCATTTATTATCCTTTTAATGCTTCACAAAACAAGAAGCATATTTTGGCCATGAAATGGTCGTCTTGAAGCTCAAGTGTCTCGCTTTGGATAATAATGGCACTTTCCCATCACTAGGGAGACAAATGTTACATGGATTCAGAGTGTGGTTGGCATGGTTCAAGGGTTGAATAAATAACTTGAAACCACCCCTTGAGGAGAACAGAGCACACCCGTATTTTAAACCATAGGAGGCCAAATAAGAAGCCAAATAAGATTACCAATGCGCTATAGCCAATTGCTGGAGAAGAAGACCAGTAACAAAGACCATTAGGCAACTAATAAAAGCTGGTAGTACCTGCAAAGTACCAAGCAAAGATGATACCAAACCGAAAACAAGATGCTCCACTTAGACCAAAACGAAACCCATATACAGTGGGAAGAAGCACGAGAAAAAAAAAGTATGTTGCTCAACTAATATCAGAACGAAAACCAGATAAATCCATGGTACCAGAAATATAATTATGGTATGATGTGTAATTTATACCAGATTTGTATTTCTGGTATAGTGGATTCATGATACCGATATTGTAGTTCTGGTAAGAATTAAATCAAATAAAACACATACCGAATTTAAGATTATGGTATCCTAAAGGTATATACATACCAAAATTAAAGTTCCAGTATGAAGATAATTTAAAAATAATTAAGGCACGCAAATCTAGTAGATGTCACAAGGGTATTATGGGGATATTAAAATGTTTTCAAAAAAAATTATGATGTATCAAAAATTTTTATAGTATAAAAAGCAACGGCCAAAAAGAAAAATTCCAAACCGCTTAGTTTTGAGCCTCCATCATGTGGCAACTGGCAACCTTGGCCCCGGGAGGAATAGGAGATTATGGTTGAAGAAGAAGGTCTATGGCTCGTGATACAAGAGTTTTGTCCTCAAGATTTTTTTAAATAAAAAATGGAAACATTAAAAAATATTGAGATGATTTTGTATGTATAGAATGCTGTGAGTCTCATAATCTGCACCCCCACCTACCAAGAAAAAGCCCATTCTAGCGTTTGGAAGAGCTTATTTAAGCTCCTTTTGACTTATCTGATGATATAAGCTCTTATGCAGTATGTTTGTCAAAGCTTATAAAAGTAACTTATGTCATCCCATATGGAGTTTTTGACTTATTTTCATAAGTCACTGGAACACGCTTATGGAATTTTAATAAGTGCTTATGACCCTTCCGTATTTTTCCCCTTCGAATCCTCTCCTGTCCCTTTCTTCATAAGATCTTATGTGATAAGTTTTTAATTAAGTTGTGTACCCAACCACGACCTAAATGTCCAAGATAGCGGTGGGTGAATGGAGAAAGGAAGCTCATGTTTTGCGCTGACAAATTGACAATGATCAAGGTCGTTACATCCATGAAATTCCATCACAACAAGATAACAGATTCCTAAATCATGAACCCAAATAAATTTTAAGAAGAATAACAATAAAAATAAATCTCGAAATTCATAATAAACATGCTTGGGACTGGTCGTGCTGCCTATGTACTGTTGCACGTCGTCGCCCTACAACAGAAGGCTATGCTGAAGAAACAAATCTAGACAAACCCATTATCAATGTTCAAAAGTAATAATCTCGTTTAAACCACAATAATTCATAGAACAGAGCAAATGTCATACACAAAGAAAAATCTCATTGATTGAAATTTAACATCACAACTTCAAAAATCTCGCAACCTCGACACCGTAGATTTCAAAACTTGCAATATAAATATAAAATCTGAAAGAACACACAAATCTTTTCACACAACTACGGTGGCAGTGGGATTCATTCCCAATCCACACCAAATCATCATAGAACACGAAAAGAAGGTCAATATCACAATAACAATCATGTTTGCTATTATCCATACAAATATTTAATTGACACATTAATAAGGCTCCAAATTTTACGGAATGAATTTTGACACAAATCTTTTCTTTTTCCTTTTTCTCTGCCTTTCTAAGTTGCAACTCACACACGTAAGGCACGGCACACACAACCATAGCCTCCATAGCATCAATCATGAATCAACCATTCACCAAGCTCCACTCCTCAGCAAGAAAAAAATGCTCTACGAAAAAAAACACGTGACACCCAAGTAAACAAACTCGATTTTCACACACCGTATTAAAACAAACTCCAAGATTACGCCGAAATTCCTCCCTGTTCTGTTGTCACCTTTCCTTCTTCCGCTCCTACTTCTCTCTCTCTAATTATTTTTTTCCTATATTGGATTTTTCTTGAATTTTTTCTTCTGTGTTCCAAATTACATTGCATTTTTTTCTGGGAATTTTCCATATTATTATTATAATCTTTATAATAATAACATCTTTCTTTTGTTTATATTTATTTCTCTTCTGACTTCTCTTCAAACAGATCCCTCTTTCTTTTTCAGAGCCACTGCTTCATTCGATCTCGTCGATCAAAATTCCCGACATTCTCGCAACTCAATTCCCTCATTTCCTCCGAATCTGTATTTTATTTTTTTGTCATATCTCTCTGTTTCTTACTTTCTTTCCTCAAGATTTCAACTCGCCTCTCGGTTTCAGGCTTTATGTAGTTGCTCTGTTTCTCTGAATTCTATTCAATATTAGGGTTTATGTCCCGTATTTGGTTTTGGTTCTCTTTAACTAAAATTCAGAGCTCCGAATTTCGGTTTCAGTTAATGCTGCGGTGATTATTCGTTATTATTAGTTTGTTCTTTTGAGAAAATGATAATTAAGCGGAACCTGAAAACCCAAATGCCGAGTCTGAAACGGGTCAGACTCGGCGACTCGGCTGGCGAGGACGAACCATCCTCGCCAGCGGCGGCAGCGAAGAAGAAGAAGAGGAAGACGAATGGGTACTACCCACTGAACCTCCTCGGCGACGTGGCCGCCGGTGTAATTCCGGCGAGCTTTCACGGTTTACTCGGCACGGAGAAGGGATTCTCTGCTTCGTGGTCCACGGAAATCTCGTGCTCCCCAGGAGAGGTGGAGTCAAACTCGAAGGCTGCCAATGGAGAAACTGCCGCGAGGAAGAAGAATGTTCCCCAGCAGCCGCTGGTGAGGACCTCGCGCGGCCGGGTTCGTGTACTGCCTTCGCGGTTTAATGATTCGGTTATTGATGATTGGAGGAAGGATAGTAAGACAATTAGCTTGTGTGATTATAGTTTCGAGGATCAATTTGTGTGTGAGAAAGGAAAATTTAGGAAAGGGAAGAAGAATGGTGAGAAAATTGGTCACAAGGCTAGCAGGCATGCCACATTGTGTGAGGAGGTGTTGCATAAGGATTTTGATGAGAGGAAGTGTCTGAATTCGATCGCCGCGACGAAGCGTGGAGTGTTTGTGGAGGTAGAAGAAGTGGACTTAACTGGCAATAAAAGAGTTCTGAAGGAGAAAGAGGAGAGGAAAGATGGATTGTATGGACCACAGGATTTTTATGCAGGTGATATAGTGTGGGCTAAAGCAAGGAAGAATGAACTTTTTTGGCCTGCTATTGTCATTGATTCTTTGTCTCAGGCACCTGAGCTGGTCTTGAAGACATTTGTAGCTGATGCAGCTTGTGTGATGTTTCTTGGGTACTCTGGGGATGAAAAGCAAAGGGTATTTACTATTTACTATTTACTATGAGCTAGTTCATATATAGAGCTTCTTTGTTATTTAGCAACCAATGTTTTACTTAGATGATGGCCATTTATTGTGTTTTATGATATTGAGCAGGATTATGCATGGGTGAAGTATGGGATGATTTTTCCATTTATGGAATATGTAGACAGGTGTGCGGTTGTTGGTTTTTTTTACTTGTTTACACTTTACATTGTTTAGAACTACCATTTTTTTTTTCTTGAAGAATTTGTGCTTACTAGGCATAATATAGGTTTCAGCAGTCTGCATTGAGTTACTGTAATACCTCTGAATTTCAAATGGCGATAGAGGAGGCATTTTTGGCAGATCAGGGCTTTACAGAGAAGTTGGTAGCAAAAAAAAGTACAGCAGCTGGTAACAATGGTTACAATGATTCTATTCTGAAAGGCTTAAAGGAGGTCACCGGTTCAAACAAGTATGCAAGATGTCACTTTCTCAACCAGGTAAGTCAGTTATAGCACATACTTTCTCATTTAGGGATCTGCATGGCTGGTAACATACTCATGCATCATAGTTAGAGAAAACTTAAGGAAAGCTGATAAGTCAAACTTAAATTTGATCATGAAAATTGAATATGGCCCTAAGTGTTCCTTTTCTGATTACTAGTCCAAATACTGACTTGTAGATTTGACTTATTGATTTTATTGTTCTTGCTTATGTAATTATTAACATTTCTCCATACTACACCAATGTGCATGAGTGAGGAAGCCTACTGAAATCTGGTCAAGTTTAAGTTACAGTTTATTGATTTGAATTCCGTACGTAGGATTTAACTGATAAGAAAGACACACGACCTTGTGAAGCATGTGGAATGGACCTTCCTTTCAAAATGCCAAAGAAAATGAAGGATTCAACTCCTGGTGGCCAACTGCTATGTACAACATGTGCTAAGGTTTGTATAACTTGCTTTTTTCTTCTATCGATTTTTACTGAAGTCTGTAATGGAAACATTATAATTGAATTACTGTATTTGTTCCAAAACTTCATATTTTGTTGTCTTTTAAATCAATTTCTCTTTGGACAGTTAACAAAATCAAAACATTATTGCGGCATATGCAAGAAAATTTGGAATCATTCAGATAGCGGAAGCTGGGTGAGTTAGTCGGATCCATTTAGCTATTTATGGTTTTGTTGTTTTCTGCCCAAAATTTTTTTTTTTTTCCGTAGTGTTAAATTCCCCTGTTCCGGATGTTCCCTTTGAATTAGGTTCGCTGTGACGGATGTAAAGTTTGGGTGCATGCAGAATGCGACAAAATTTCCAGCAACCTTTTCAAGGTTTTTCCGTTACTCTTGATATTTGATATTGTCTCTTCTCGCATTTGAAGCTTATAAAGAGACATTTTGTTTTATTTTGATAGATATATTCTGTATTTATTTATTTTTATTTTTTTGAAGAATCTTGGAAGCACTGATTATTTCTGCCCTACTTGCAAAGTGAAGTTTAATTTTGAGTTATCTGATTCTGAAAAATCACAGCCAAAAGTCAAGTAAGTTTATATACATGGTTCTTACTTTTTCTCTCCAACTGCCTTATTTGTGTCTTGACTTAATAATTCTGTGTAATTTTCTCATGAAACCCATTCTATCTATTAGTATTCAAGTTCACCTGCCAAGTTTTTTATTTCCCAGAGTTTCCTTCCACCTCTCATCTGCCAATTTATTATACTTTTATGAGGTTTTTTTTAAAAATATCAGTAATTTTTTATTTTCATGATTTCTACTTCTGAATAGTGGAGGTTTTTGGTATAGATGGAACAAGAACAATGGACAGCTAGTGCTTCCAAACAAGGTCACTGTTCTCTGCAATGATGTGGAAGGCGTATATTTTCCAAGCCTTCACTTGTAAGCATAAACCTCTTCAGAAGTATTTTACATACTTTTTCTATCCTGTGTTGTGTCTATCATTATTATTTTTAAATGCTACATTTATTTATTACAAATAAATTATAATTAGTTGGTTTATTTGTGAAAGGTGTCGGAACTCGGAAGTAGTAATATATTGTTACCTTTTCTAGTGGTTAAAACATCCAATCATGTATCTATCTGACATTCTGATTTTGTGTTTTTAATAAGCTTATTTAAACAATCATCAAATGCTTCATAAGGGCTTATTTTAGTATAAAAGCCCAAATAACTTAAATTAAGCTCATCCAAAGAGTTCCAATTCAGGTTTTATTTGGAATAGGCTGTTTTAGATCTTTGTAGAATCGTGGTTCTTCCTTATGGATTTGCATCGATTTCTCCTTACTAAGTTTAGCAGTTTTGGCTCTTGTAAAGAAGCAAAAATTCAGTGGAAGTGCTCTGTTTTTTTTTTTTTTTTTTTTTTTTTAATTGTATTTTCTTTGGTGTATATAGTTGGAAAGGAAGGGAGAATCTTCAATGACACCTTTTCGACCCTAGACTACATTCAGGACAGGGTTACTCTTTTGGCATCGCTTTGGTGCTCTGCCCATGGGCTTTTTAGTGGTGTTTCTTTGTTAGACATGCAGAGGGATTGACATGCTTTGTTACATGGCTCTGTCACATAGGCCCTAGTTGTTTCTTTTTGTTTTTGGTTGTGAGAATACCTTATCCTCTTCCTTTGCAGTTTTCGCTTCTCTTCTAATAATATTTAGTTTACTATAAAAAAAGCCTCTCATTCAAATTTCACATCAGAAAATTTAAGTGTTTGTTCATTCCTTGCTGACTTATTCAAATTATTTTAGTTAGACACATTTAGCAATGATACCAAATATATTTTTAATTGACATGCTTTTCTTTTATGCTAATTTATGGAAATTCAGTATTCTGAATATGAAATCTAAGTCTACGGCTGCAATAAATGATGTGAATCAGCATACATCTGAAATTTGATAATGAATGATGTTTGCACATAATCTTGTATATAAGTTCCATGAATATGAGCTTAGTTCTCGTCTTTTTGCATTTGATCAGATGGGGTAAAGTAAAATGAGAGATGCCTATCTAGTATCCAGTGACATTGCCATGTTTGAAACTGATTGATGCTGATTTTTAATGGGATGTTTAATATAATTTCTAAATGATTCATTTCTTCTTTATTGTTATGATATGGAGGAAATTTCTTTTTCATGGTTTCTCATGTTCTCCTCCAGGGTCGTGTGCAAGTGTGGTTTTTGTGATACCAAAAAGCAAGCACTTAGTGAATGGGAACGCCACACAGGTTCCAAATTTAGAAATTGGAGAACAAGTGTTCGAGTGAAAGGCTCCATGCTATCACTGGAACAATGGGTTTGTATATGGCTATATCATATTATTGAATTTTGGTTCATAATATTCCTCATGTCTCTGCGCTGAAAATATACTAATTTAATTGGTTATCAAGTATAATATGACTGTTAAGTGTTATCATCTTTCTAGACTTGTAATTTAGTGTCATGCATTTAATGTACTTATAGGCTGGCTATATGTTAGGTCTTAGATTTTTGGGTCTAACTCAACCCTACAAAACCGGCTTATAAGGTGAGGATTGCCTAAAATTTATAAACACTACAAAGGCTATATCTCTAGGCAATGTGGGACTAAACACACCCCTCAAACTCAGCACAATGAAGGTGCTAGAGGCTGCAATGAAGGTAGCTCAAAGTTGCCACAATTAAGGCGGCTAGGGGTGAACCGCAATTAAGGCGGCTTTCCAACACACCCCTCACGCCCAGGCCCATTGGGCCTGGAGCGTGGATGATGCGGGCAACCCAACAACGGATCTAGGATAGGCTCTGATACCATCTTAGAATTTAGGTTTGGGTCTAACTCAATCCCAAAAGCTAGCTTATAGGATGAGGGTTGCCTCTACTTATAAGCACTATTCAGGCCATATCAATATCCAATGTGGGACTCTCAACAGATGCCCCTCATGCCTAGGACTAGACATCTGGAGCATGAAGTTTGCAGAACTCAACATCTGCAGGTGGCCCAACGGATCTTGGATAGACTCTGATACCATGTTAGATTCCAACCTAAAACCAATTGTCATTAAGTGGAGTTGCCACTATTTATAAGCACTACTTAGGCCATATCTCTAGGCGATGTGGGACTAACCACACACCTCATACCCAGCACAATGAAGATGCTGGTGGCTGCAATGAAGGTAGCACAAAGTTGTCGCAATTAAGGCGGCTAAGGGTAGACCTCAATTAAGGCGGATTTCCAACATACCCCCTTACGCTTAGGCCCAATGGGCCTGCAGCGTGAATGATGTAGACAACCCAACAACGGATCTATGATAGGCTTTGATACCATCTTAGATTTTGGGCCTAAGGGCCTAACTCAACCCTACAAAACCGGCTTGTAAGATCAGGATTGCCTAAGACTTATAAGTACTACAAAGGCCATATCTCTAGGCGATGTGGGACTAAACACACCCCTCAAACTCAGCACAATGAAGGTGCTAGAGGCTGCAATGAAGGCAGCTCAAAGTTGCCGCAATAAAGGCGGCTAGGGGTGAACCGCAATTAAGGCGGCTTTCCAACATTAGGTATTATATTCTACCAATTTGTAGTGTTAGTTAAAGTTATCTTCATCTTTTGATTGAGGTCTTAACTTTAATAATGCCACTATACATCAATATCAATACATTATTTGAATTATAATGTCTTAAGTCTCAAAATGTCAATGATCCTGAACTACTGATATTATATATATATATATGGGACCGAATCCATTGACACTAGGCGTAAGTCTTTTGACTTAAACCAAATCTGAATCGTCCATATTATTTAATCTCATGGTTGAAAATGAATCAGTAAAATTTTTTTTCTAAAAATATTTAAAAAGTCACGTGCCATCAACGCACCACCCTCTCCAGTCTCCATCTCTCACTTTTCTTCAACTCCTTCTCTTTCTCTCCGGCGACACTCTCCCTTCTCCGCCATGTCCTCTGGCGCTCTCTGATCACACTCTCCGGCATATCAACAACCTCTCACTGAACTCAACGATGAGTCCGAATTCGAATCTCTCCTCTCACCGGATGGTTACATCTCCTCGCCGCCAACGTGACTTCTTTGTTCAATTGATATTATAGTCTTTCCAATTAGAAAAAGTTTGTACAGAGTTATTGATGGTTCTTAACCAGTTCTTAACAAAAACCAGTTCTGGAAATCGCATACCAGTTCTTAAAAAAACAGTTAATGGGCAGCGGTGGCACTATTGACAGGAAAGAAGTCACGTGGCGACGGCGTTCAACGGCAAGAAGTCGTATGGCAGCGGTAGAATTGTGGTGATGGTAAACGGCGGCACTATTGACAGGGAAGACTCATTCTGCTGCGGCGTTCAACGGCAAGAAGCGCGTGACGACCGTTGACCAGACAGAAGAAGAGAGTCACAAACGGCAGTTTATATATATTAAGAAGAAGATAGGTTCTGTAATGTTGGAGTGTGAAAGGAAGAAGAAGAAGAGAGAAGGGGTTTGCTTGGAGGGAGTGCACGTTCACATAGGGGCTGTAATGTGTAGTTTTGGAGAGAAGGAAAGAATTGAAGAAAGGTTTTCCAAGAGATAGGTCACGTGAATGATATAGTAAGTTTAAATAATTTTTTGAAAGAATTATTTACATCCATTAGATTAAATAATATGGACGATTCAGATTTGGTGTAAGTCAAAAGACTTAACACCTAGTGTCATTGGATCCTGTCCCTATAATAGGGAACTTATAATATTAGTGTCTTATGTTTCAGCATACGGGACACTTTGAAAACAAAAGACCAGGTTGCAGATTTATGGGGGCCAAGGTCTTTATTATAAGATATAAGTTTAATTGAAGCTAAAACAAATCTTTTTAACTTCTCAGATGCTGAAGTTGGCAGAGTTTCATGCCAGTGCTGTAGTTTCTGGTAAACCTAAGAAATCTTCCTTAAAAGAAAGGAAGCAGAGGTTGCTTACCTTTTTGCAAGGTATAATTTTACTCCCTCCCTTTTTTACAACTTTCACAGTGTGATGAATTTCCTATGGGATTCTCAAAGTGATAATGGTAATGAAAACTATTTTCTCTGACAGAGAAGTATGAACCTGTTTGTGCTAAGTGGACTACAGAACGATGTGCTGTATGTAGATGGGTTGAAGATTGGGATTACAACAAAATTATCATTTGCAACAGGTAATATAGCATTTTTAGTTTACTATCTGTTCGTTTATAGTAAATATTCAATCCATGAAGACCTATGAAGCATCGATACGTGAAATTTCTTTGTGAGTCGTCCTCGATATGTGCCGATATGCGGCGATACGCCGTCGACACGCATCAGCGAAGTATCGGAGGAATTTATTTTTTAAAAATAAAATAAAATAAATTCCAACACGCTGTTGATACGCCGTAGATACACCATGGTACGTTGTGACAACAGAAGCAGCGACTATGTTGGGATCACAGTGTGCAAAAGAAGATGCAGCAGCGGCGGCTGTGCGGCTGTGTTGGGTTGGGGCAAGAAGAAAAAGAAGCAGCTGGGTTAGGTTAGGACAGAAGCTGTGTGGGCGGCATAGGGAAAAAGATTACTAGGGTTTCTCGATTTCCGGAGTGTGTTGGGTCTCCACCCCAAATTGGGCTGGGCCATTTTATTGCCAAATTTTTTTGTGAATATTTGTACACAAACCCTTCTATACTGATTAGTATACATATAAACATAAATATAAAATATAAGATATAAAGCATCCTATATTTACTTTGCAAAACAATATTTAATAATTTCTTAAAAATATAAAAAAAACTATTAGTATATAATTATATTATATGATAGGGATAAAATACATAACATTGAATAATATATATATACACACACACACACACAGATATATATACATATATATTTAATTAATATATATGTATCCTAAACGTATCGTATCCCTTATTTTTTAAGAAACGATGTATCACCGTATCGGATGCATCACAGATGAAGAAAAGGGATTTGAAGAAGTGGCTACATGGGACCAAAGATTTTGTAGCTGGTGATATCATGAGTGTTTGGACAATTAACAATGAATTCAATTTATGTCTGTATCTTGGTATT
Source organism: Echinosophora koreensis (assembly GCA_035048595.1). Lineage (NCBI taxonomy): Eukaryota > Viridiplantae > Streptophyta > Magnoliopsida > Fabales > Fabaceae > Echinosophora > Echinosophora koreensis. Next base: position 2,333,194 of record JAPCYP010000077.1, read on the forward strand.
GTCTAAGGTGCACCACCCACCAAAGTGGTGTAGTGGTGCACCACCCAAGGGGCAAAATCTGGACCATCCAGATTGCCACTTGGATTTTTTTGACTTTTCAACCTTTATAGAAAGGAATTCTATGGTGCATCCTCTTCAAATTGGTGCATGGATGCACCTTAAAGTGGATCAATATGGTTCATTCAATTTGACACTTGTCATGTCAATTGTCATAAGTTAAATTTCAATATTTTTTATTTTTTTCATCAAAATTTTATTATTTATAATTATAATTATTTATAAATATTAAAATATTTTTTTGTTACTATGTTACTTTTTTTTATTTATATATGTAATATTTTGCTTTTAAAAAAATCAAAACCTTGGTAATAATTAAGTAGTATGGGATGATTACGGTGATTTTGAACCAAACCGTACCATCACAAGGCTTATTCCAAAAGTTTATTACAGAACTTTTTAAGAATTTGCCACGTGAAAAAAAAGAATAGTAACAAAAAATATTTTAATATTTATAAATAATAAATAATAATAATAATAATAATAATAATAAATAATAAAAGTTTGATAAAAAAAATAAAATGTATTTTCTATTTGTTAAAATAAATATAATATTTTTGTAAATATTAAATCATTGATTTGACTAATTTGACCAAGTAAAAAAATATTTAAATTTAACTTGTGACAAGTGTCAAATGGAATGGACCATATTGATTTACTTTAAGGTGCACCCATACATCATTTTGAAGAGGATGCACCATAGAATTTCCCTCTATAAAGGTTGAAAAGTCAAAAATACCCAAGTGGCAATCTGGATGGTCCAGATTTTGCCACTTGGGTGGTGCACCACTGCACCACTTTGGTGGGTGGTGCACCATATCCTTCACCCTGTATCTTGGAATATTATAATGCAAGAAGTACCTCCAGTGTTTTAGTGTGACAGGAATATATCCCCAGTCTTATGCTTTTAATTACGTGTACGGAAGTCTTCCAGTCTGCCTAATCATTTTTACACCCTTTCCATGATCGCTCATCAGTCAAGTCTGACCACTCAAGATGAAATCCATTTACTTATGGAATCAAATATTTTTCTTCTTCTGCGAACTTGAATTATCTAGCAAGACTTTTGGTTGCTGTTTTTTTTACTCTATATGTTGGATTGCATTGTAATTAATGTAGAAATGTATTGTATATTCTATAGATGTCAAATAGCTGTTCATCAAGAATGCTATGGAGCAAGAAATGTTCAAGACTTTACGTCATGGGTTTGTAAAGCTTGTGAAACACCCGAGATCAAGCGGGAGTGTTGTCTTTGTCCTGTAAAAGGTGTGTCTTCCACAACATTTGAAATGTATTATATAAAATCTGTTCCTTTTATTTATTTGAGAATGCCATGTACTCACCTCACCTCCTTGTGGATTCTATTTTATGGACTTTTAACCTTGTATATGCTTATAATAAATCACTTTTACTCGTTTCCCCTCTTTTGACTATTTCTATAAACGTATTTGATACTGTTATGAAACTTTGGTAAATTTGTTTTGTCTTTGCTATGTTATTAATGTCCTTTATCTTTTTATATGAACTATGTTATTGGACACTCAGGTGGTGCGCTAAAGCCAACCGATGTTGGCATGTTGTGGGTTCATGTCACTTGTGCTTGGTTTCGACCTGAAGTCTCTTTTGCTAGTGACGAGAAGATGGAGCCTGCTTTGGGTATTCTGAGTATTCCATCAAATTCTTTTGTGAAGGTGGGGTATTGGACCATCGGTTACCACTTTTATTGCTGTCTGTTTGAAAACTGTAAATATATCTTTCTCGAAAAGAAGCATATGACATCACCATCACTTTACTCATATTTGTACATAGAGTCTCTCTTCTTTATGACAGTATATGTAGTAAACGTAATAGCATAATGTGTCCAATAATATTTTCTCCTGCAAGTTAATGTTAGTCTCCGATTGATATTGTTCATCCTTTGCATGTTTCACGCTAAGTTACATAATTCATTCATACCACATTGTACTGGAGAGTATCTATCTGATTTGATTGTTTTTCTCAGTCACTGGTATAAGGAAATGATCTAGACTCCAGATATATCAATATGATTATCATTTAGATGTCTCTTAGTCTTGTCTTACATGCCAATGCAATCTAATGTTTGCATTAAATGAATTTCAGATTTGTGTTATCTGTAAGCAAATTCACGGTTCGTGCACTCAATGTTGCAAGTGTTCCACTTATTTCCATGCCATGTGTGCATCAAGGGCTGGTTATCGCATGGAGGTGAGGATTCACTCAGATGACTTAGCTTCTATTTGCATAATTGTTGTTAATATCTTCAGATTTGGACTTCTTTTAATTTTAAACAGGTTTAATGCCAATTTTCATTTATTCTCCAGCTTTATGCAAATATTACTTTTGCCTTAATCATACAATTTGATGACTTACAGTCATTTACCAGTCACCTTCATAGAACTTCACCTTGCATTTCTTGTCTGAGCTAGAAGATAAAATCATAAATTTTGTGCTGCAAGATGATCATAATAGTATTCCAGAAGTTTAGATATTCTTGAAGGTTTTTCTGTAAAGATGTTTTCACATATAAATTACATATTAACATCTTATCTTACTAGCATAACCATTTATATTGCCATATTTGTGTATTACATTTCCAATTTGCATGGTTTAGGCTATAACATCTTTGTTTGGTCCGACCTTTGCAATACAGTCTACAGGCTGTAGACAATAAAAATTAAATTCCGAACCTATATCATTTTATGATAATTCTTTTAAGCATTTCAGGCACTTGTTATTTTATTATACTAGAATCTGGCTTACAGTAGAAGAATATTATTTAACTACAATAACCATGTATAAAACATAGATGTTTTTCTTTTAAAAAACCTATATGCAATATGGGTTATTTGCAAAGAATTTATGCATGTGTCTTGCAATAAAAGAAGCAGATGCTCTGCTTGATGCTTTATACAAAAGAAAACTGATGTCAATAATCATTATTAAAATCAACCTTTTCATCAAGTTGTCTCAGCTTCAGTTCTATTTTGTATTGTGACTGGCTTTAAGTTGATAAGTTGAACTTTTTTCTTATGGATAATTTATGACCTATTAAAATAGTTATTAACTTTCATCCACTTTAATTGCAGTTGCATTGTTTGGAGAAAAATGGTAAACAGACAACAAAAATGGTTTCTTATTGTGCTTATCACAGGTATAGTATCCTCAATTACAACAAAGAAAGAGATCACTCTCTCTCCTTTGTCCCGTTATGTTGTTTCCTTTTCAGAATTTGCTTTTCCCAAACACTTCTAGTCTTTTTTGGAATTTAACATATTTGTGTTTATCTAAAACTCATCTTAATCACGTCTATATTTCTGGCAGAGCTCCCAATCCAGACACTGTTTTGATTATGCAAACCCCTCTTGGGGTCATTTCAACCAAAAGCCTTCTCCAAAATAAGAAAAAAGCTGGGTCAAGGTTAATTTCATATAACAGAACAAAAGTAAAAGACACCCCTCCTGCAGATAACACTGGACATGAGCCATTCTCTGCTGCTAGATGTCGTATCTTTCAAAGAACTAATCATACAAAAAAGGTAGCTTGGAGATCTTTTTTATGCTGGTGAAAGTTTGGAAGTTAATCAACATAAATTTGTCTGTATTATTTATTTTATGTTGTTAGTCCTATTTGTATTTCTAGTGAAATTGCTTTTGGTATTAAACATTAAAGATATTAGTACTTTATCAATGTTGCTAACATAATATGTATTTTGTTAATAACTAATGCTACTATTCCAAATGTGCTTGTATGCAGACCTGTATTTGATGTAATAGTGAAATATCATGCTTACTGCTTTCTTGCTTTGTATACTTCACTTCTATGTTAGCTATCTAGACCTTGGTTACCACTATTGCCTCTAGTATGTCCTTTGCATCTTTTTATCAGATCTTGTAAAATTCCAATACTTTCTCTATTTTATTTTTTTACCTGCTAGAGAACAGCAGATGAAGCCATTGCTCATCATGTGAGGGGTCACTGCCATCATCCTTTAGATGCAATACAGAGTTTAAATGCACACAGAGTAAATCTTCTACTTCTCCAAATTAAATGAGTTTTTTTGCATCCATTATATTAGGTTAAATGAAATATCCCATCCCCCTCCCTCCGCACTGGCCCTATGTTCACTTTTTCTCCATCTCTTTCCCTTGAGCAGGTGGTAGAGGAGCCTCAGTCATTTTCTTCTTTCAGGGAACGCTTGTACCACTTACAGGTAAACCTTCTCTTCCTACTTTCATTGGCTTTGGTGCTTGATTTTCTGAGTGTGTTGGGTACAATCACATAATTGCAGAGAACCGAAAAAGAACGGGTTTGCTTTGGTAGATCAGGCATACATGGATGGGGCCTCTTTGCTCGCAGAAATATTCAAGAAGGAGAAATGGTATGGATGTTATGTTCATGTAAAGATTACAACATGGTGTCTTAGCCTATTTGAGAATTTAAAATTTTCTCACATGTGATCTATTTTGTTGTGTTTTTCGTAAATTTGAGATGCACATAGAAAGGAACCCTTTAAGAAAACCATCTTTATAACCTACTCCTGCAAGGGAACACCCATCTCCTAAGCTTTGTTTACATAAAGGATACTGTATAATGATTCATTTCAATCAAATATTTTAACAAGAGTTAGTTTTTCAAGTAGCTTCAAAACACAGGAAGCATGTTATTATGTGTCATAGTATTCAGGGGCATAGCTTTGAATGCAAGCACAATGCTGATAAAGCGATTTCTAAATTATTTCAAAGGTTGAGTGAAGTTTAATTTCTGTCTCCTTCCCTCAGCATCTTCTCTCTTTTTGGGTTGGTCTGATCTTAAATTATTCTTTTCTGCTGGTTTCTGTTTCAGATGACGACATTATTTAATTCTACCTTGCTTCCATTATGATATGAAATATGATTATACTATTAGCAGAAGCATAAAATCACAGTACACTGATCCATTTTGTGTTTTAGCTTTCCATGTAAATCAGAATACAACCTTTATTGTAGCAATAATGAGCATGATTTAATCCAAAACAGGTTATTGAATATCGCGGTGAACAAGTGAGGCGCAGCGTTGCAGATCTAAGGGAGGCACGATATCGATTAGAAGGGAAAGACTGCTATGTGAGTTAATCCCCCCCACCCAAAAAATAAAAAACCCCCCCAACCCCCCTTGGTTGTTCCTTGTGGTCGTGACATCTGGATATAAAATGCCAAAGCATTGTCCTGGACTTTTCTTTTTGTTCAATGGGATTTCCTCTTCGTTTTTTATTTCCCTGTTGTTTCCGTATTGAAATTTTCTGCTCATCTTAATTATTCATGTTTTATCACACTGAATTGTCCCAGTTTCCTTTTTTTATTTTTTTATTTTTATTTTTATTTTTTTTGCAGCTGTTTAAGATAAGTGAAGAAGTGGTAGTAGATGCCACTGATAAAGGAAATATAGCACGGCTAATTAACCATTCTGTAAGTCAACCTAACTCAAGTTGTGTATCACACTGCTCAATTTTTGTGGTTGGAACTTGTGAGATTATTCCCTTGAAAAGTATCAGTTGCCAATATTTGAAAGGGATATTCTACATGCCTATGACAATAGCAAAATATTTCTGATATTTATTGGCTTTTTCTGTACATTATTGTTCTCTCGTACGTACCCAGCAAAATATCACTACTGGTTTGTCATCTTGTCTTACCCAGCTCTTGGTTCTTGCTAATACAGTGTATGCCAAATTGCTATGCAAGGATCATGAGTGTAGGAGATGGCGAAAGCCGGATTGCACTCATTGCTAAGACTGACGTATCTGCTGGCGATGAGCTAACGTATCTCCCTATCTATGTCCCTCTGTGTGTGTTTTCATGCTCGTGCTGCATGTGTTGCTATGTCTTGTACATCTGGTGATTCAGCATGCATTTTATTTGTGATCTAGTCATTATAACTTATGTTGATTGTAATTGGCAGGTATGACTACTTGTTTGATCCTGATGAGCCAGATGAATTCAAAGTCCCTTGTTTATGTAAAGCTCCAAACTGCCGAAAATTCATGAATTAGGATTATACAGATCATGATGACAAGTATTGTTTCTCCACAAGGAGCACTAACCCATCACCCTCATTAGTGGGAACCTCAGCTAAACCCAAGCTGTAATTAGAATCAAAGCATAAGAGAAAGTATAGGAAAAGAAAAAAAAAAAAAGGTAGCATAGTTGTGTTTTTTCCCTAAGAGCTTACTTAGTGTTTTTTTTACTTTCCTTCGACATTCATCGAAGCCTAAATAAAAACTTTAGATTTAGCAGCTTCTTTGGCTCTCGGCGTCTGTGTAAATGTGCCAGAAAATATTACTTTATTTTATCAATTTAATGCTAACCCATTTGTCGCTGCTGTTGCAAGCCTCAATCTAATTTAAATAGTCTTCTTTTACTATTCTAATTCCACTGGGAAACTTCAAATATTTTAGAGACAAACTTTTAACACTTAAAATTGAATGAGACACTCTTTTCAACACATTCTTTGTTGTTGGATGAATTTCATGGGAGACATAAATTTTATGTGGAACTCGCTCTATTTGATGGGTCTTACATGAAATTCATTCAATAATCAAGAGTGTATTGGAGAGTGTTTGAACTAAACTTTTAACACTTAAAATTGAATGAGACACACTGTTCAACACAATCTTTGTTGTTGGATGAATTTCATGGGAGACATAAATTTTATGTGAAACTCGCTCTATTTGATGGGTCCTACATGAAATTTATTCAATAATCGAGAGTGTGTTGGAGAGAGTGTTCGAAAGAGTGTAATGTTAGCATTTCTCAAATTGAATTGTTGGGTGTATTAATCTAGACTAAACCCATTATTATCACTTTGGTTGGCATGTGATGAAACCCTCTCTTAATATGACGATTTTAATTCGTAGTTTTAGGGTCCGTTTGATTTGTAATAAATCATGGGACAGCACAGCACAGTCCCACTTGTTCTATGTTTGATTTTCAAAACAAGTGTGGGACAGAACAAAAAAGGATGAAAGGACAGGACAAAAATACAAATATTTGTTACTCACTTCACCACAGGACAAAAAGTTGTCCCATGGACAATACAAGCAAATGTCATAATTACCCTTCCCATTCCCCTCTCTCGTACTCATCTCTCCCATCACCCACCTTCGTCTCCCACTCCCCCTGATAGTCCAGAACCACCGCAACTCTAGTATAGAGCAGCCGTGTCGGACCTGCTGTGCCGTCCTCCACGCACTGATTTGCTCTGCCACTCCGCCGCATCACTAATCTCAACTCGTAGCAGATCCGCCATCCCCCATAGATCTCTGCTCCGCCACTCTGTCGATCCGCCATCGCACAGATCTGCCATCCTAGACACATAGTCCTTCACGCGAGCCAAACGGCGTAACCGCCGTCACACGTCGATCTTGCTCAGACCACGGTGAGCCACACCAGATCCGCACCTGTGTCTCCGACCTGCACATGCGTCACTGTGGATCAGAGCCACCGCCCACCGCATAACCCACTTCGTCTCCTCCGCCGTGACCATCATACGTCGTTCTTGCTCAGACCACCACAAGCAGCACAGATCAGCGTCCACAACCATGTTCTACGAGCTTCACGCGCCCGTCACGGTGGATCAGAAGTCAGAACCACCCCCCACCGCCAACCGCCATCTTGCTTCATCTCCTCCATCGCTGTGTAGGTTGAGGACACTGAGGCATTCTAGTCCTTTTCTTTTTGTGATAACTTTTTGTTTATTTTGTTTTTCTTTTTTTTAGTTTTTGCTTAATGGGCTGGTCACAAAAGGATAGTTTAGTAAATTTAGTTTTGTTCTGTCCGTGTTTTGTATCAATTATCAAACATCATACATGACAAAAGGTTGTGCTGTGACCCAGCTACTTGTCCTGTACTGTTCTCATTGTTCTATCCTGTATACGAATCAAACGGACCCTTACACAATATCTAATTATCCATTGTCATATTAATTTTAACAAAGAACTTGACATTTATATATATATATATATATATATATATATATATATATATAATTGTAAACGACTATTTTGATGACTGTTATTTTAAAGTATAACTTTTATTTTGTGGGTAAAATAGTAAAAAAAAATTAGAGTTAAATATGTTTTTAGTCCCTCATTTCTTACAAAAGTTCTCCCATTTAAAAAATGTACTTTTTTAGTCCCTCGTTTTTTAAAATGTGTTAGAAATGATCCCTACACCACACTTCCGTTTGAAAAAGAGGGGACTAAAACGGAATTTTTGTAAAAAATGAAGGGCTAAAAATGTGTGATTGTCAAAAATGAGGGACTGAAAATGTGTGGTATATGGATCACTTCCACATTTTAAAAAACGGGGGACTAAAAAGTACATTTTTCAAACGGGGGACTAAAACCGAACTTTTGTAAAAAATTAAAGACTAAAAATATATTTAACCCCTTTTTTTAATAATATGCCAACACGAATTTTTGTTTTTTTTTTACTGGGTTTTAATTAATACTAATGTGAAGTAGTTTGCTTATTCAAACTCAACAGAAAATAACAATAACTAAAGAATGGGTGTATCAAAAAACGAAACTAAGGAATGGGAACAAAGTCCTAATCAGTGAAAGGGTAAATTATGATTTTTTTAATTCTTTTTACTCTTGGTTAAAATATCATTTTGGTCCCTTAACTTATTTTTTAGATTCAGTTTGGTCCCTTACCTTTTAAAAGGTTCAATTTGGTCCCTTAATTTGTTTCTCTTGATCCAAGTTAGTCCTCTCCCGTCTATAAAGTCAGTAACATCTTTAAATGAGTCTCAATTTGGTCGCTTATGTTTTAAATGAGTTTCAAATTGGTCATTTAAATTGTTAACTTGTTTCAAATTGGTACTTTAAATTGTTAATGTGATTCAAACTGGTCATTTAAATTGTTAGCGATTTCAACCGGGTCCTCAAAAAATTAACGTTGTTACTTACTCATTGACGGAGATGACTAACTTAGGTCAACAGACAAAAATTAAAGACCAAATTGAACCTTTTAAAAGGTTAAGGGACCAAAGTGAATCTAAAAAGTAAGTTAAGGGACCAAACTGAACCTTTTAAAAGCTAAGGGACCAAACTGAATCTAAAAAATAAGTTAAGGAACCAAAATGGTATTTTAGCCTTTACTCTTTGATTGTGTATCCCACAGGAAAAGCTATGAGATCCTTGGGTCAGAGGCGGTGGTTAGATAAAGTCAATCCCAAAGTAACGACTTCAAAATTCGAAACTCTGACCTTGCAGGTAAAGTTTACCTAGGCCTACAGACTACTTCCATTGCAACCAACCACTTTTTGGTGGGGTAAACTATAATATAAGTCATGGGATTTTTTATATGTTATATTTTTTGGTCAAATTCTTTTTCATGTTTTATGTTTTAAGTTTTAAGGGAAAAATGATCTTGCATAATGCTATATGTTTCATAGTTAGAGCTAGGGGTATTCACGGGTCGGTTTGGTTCGAATTTGCATGAAAAATAAATCCGAACTAATCAAAATCAATCAATTGGTTCGGTTCAATTTCGTTCGGTTCCATAATCCTTAAATTCAAAAACCGAACCAATTACCACCAGGTTTGGTTGGGTTTGGTTAGGATCGGATCCAAACAAATCTAATTTAAGTGGTTCGGATTTTCGGATTCGTCAAGTCAAGTCGACCCAATCCAATGAACAACTATAGCTAAAGCAGTTCATGCAAGCCGTATATATGACAAAAACAAAAGTAGTTCATAGCAATACATCATGGGTATGCTTACTTATGATTAGAGCTGGGTATGCGAACCGGTTCGGTCCGTTTAAGTCCGGTCCGCATTGGTCTGCACTGAAACAGACCGGACCCAAAAGTCTGCATGATAAATGGACTCTAAAAAACAGATTCCGCGTCCAGTCCGCATAGTCCACGGACTAAACGGACTGTCCGTGGACTCTGCACCAGTTCTTTCTTTTTTTTTTCATCAAATATCAAAAATTAATATTACAATGATATCATTTAAACTCAAAGAAGGTAGATGAATTGGAATGTGTCATTTAAACTAATATTGCCAGTAGCATGACAGATGTCATTTAAACTCAAATATCCAGGATCAGGAGTTTAAGATATGTTACAAGCACATCAACAGTACAGGGTATAAGTTCCATTTCAAAGATAAAATAGGATATTCCATCCTTCTAGCAATATCATTTTGGGAGAAAATATTTTCAAGTGGCATCACTAACTTCATAGTTGGAACAATAAATCCCCTAATCTAGCCAGTAAACTTTCATTATCACTTCCACCTATTTATCTCGAACAAATTCATATAATACTGACTTAGGCTAGTTCCACCAGTATCCACGTGATCCCCAAAGAACCGGGAAAAAACACAGATCATTTTCTTTGGTTTGGAACATGCAGATCAAATTTGATCTGACACAAAGAATGAGTAGGAATAGAACAAGGGAGATAGAAGAGGCATATAAGCTAGATTCTAGGTCAAACAGATAGGGAAAAATTAGACAGAAGATAAAACCACAAAATGATCAATCCATCCTAAATTTCATGTGTATAAACTTCAATGGCCAATTAACGATGACATACCCGAGTCATTACATCTGCATTTGGATTTGAATTGTTAAAGTCTCCTATTAAAGCTGTTGGGTGATCCCTTTTTTTGGCCCAACATTGGTAAATATTTTTTTTTAAACTGTACCAGTCCATGGACGGGTCTGCGAATCCGGGGACCGAGTCCATTAAACTCGTGGGATAAACGGACCGAACCCAAAAAGCCCGCATTTAAATGGACTCGTATTTTAGGGTGTCCAAGTCCGCACGGATTGCGGGTTAAACGGACTGTCTACGGACCCAGGTCCATATACCCACCTCTACTTATGATGATTATACGTGACATCTAGACCGTGCCATATAATAACTAGGGTTTAAATGAAATCATATTTATTTCGCAACAACGCCAATAGGTTTTGATTATGGATACTTCAAATTATCTATATACATCTCCTATCAATTGACTAAAGTTTTCATTTTAATTATTTTATAAATAGATATTGATTCATGAGAAATATAAATAAACAATTTAGGTTTAAAACTCTACCAAGAAAAAAAAAAGGACAAGAGAGTAGCATTGTGGCACAAAAATAGTTTGCAAATCCTCAAGAGATGAAGATAAGAAATGGAGACCGTTTACCTGTTTATCCACTAGCTGCCATAAGTCCAACTTTTCTTTTCCTTCATTATCCTTCCTTTGGCCCCAATGTATAGGATTTGGATTCCCTATATTTATTATTTTCATGCATTCATGCATTAATTGATATAGACCATTAGATGCACTTGAGTGTACATTAAAAAAAATAAAAAAAATGAAAAACAAGATTAATCTAATGATGTATCTTGTAACTTCGTGAATGTGTAAATACGAGGAATCCAAATCCCAATGTATAAGCTACTCCAAGTCAACATCTCCCTCCCGCACTTCCACCTGGGAGCTCTAATACGGACCCAAGATGATAGAATTAGATCTGTTTGAAATAGGCATCTCATTTGTTATGCTCAAACTTTTCAGTGTACATCATCCCATGTTTTGCCTCTTAATTAGTTTTCTTGTTGGAGTTTTGTATTATTAGTTTATGGGTCTTGCTAACGCTAACGAATAAATAGATATAAAAGAAGTAAGTTTTTGTTGGATTCTCATTCTTAGTAATATCAAATGCATCAATTTCCCAATAAATTCATAATATTTTTGGCTCCTTTGCCAATGATCTGACACTAGTTAGCATTTTCCTTAATTTATTAGGGTCTGTTTGTCCATATTCCTATTTTCATTACTTGATTTTAAAAATAATTACAAAATTACCACCTTATTTTCAAATATTTGTATAGGAAACTGTGAAAATAGAAAATCGTTTTCAGTGTTTCCTGTATAAAATTTTTAAAACAAGAAACAAAATGAAGATAAAATAACAATTTTATAATTATTTTTAAATACAGGTAATGAAATGAAAGCAAAGAAGCCTTACTCTCCAAAGATGTTTTTCCCATGACCAACGGCGGACTTCAAAATTTTTTGTTAGCCAATAGTCATAATATATAATGAAGGTTTTTTTTTTTTTTTTTTTTTTTAATATTTAATAAGAAGCCTGTTTTTTTACAAGGAAACAATTCTTTAAACCAAGGCAAACTCTACAATGAGCATCTAAGATGAGAGACCTTGGTTCACCGACTACAACGGGTGAAGTTACCGGCAGCACAGATGACATTATCGCTCCTTCGAAGCTTCCTAAACAGTGCAGCGCTCTTGCTGGCTGGAGTCTCTGGAGGCCTTTGTGGTGGTGCTGCTCCTCTTCACTGCCCACACCTACATCACCGACATTCTCGCCAAGTACCTTGATTACTTCACCTTCTGCCATTACCTAACCCACCTAGCGTCGGAGATCAGCCGCCGCACCACCATCACCGGCGCACTGTCAACAACCATTAGCTAACCTTGCATAGATCTCATTCTCTCCTCCGAAGCTTCCAGAAACGATGCAGCTGCTTCGGCTGGAAGGTGTTCTCCAAAAGGTTCCAGAGAGTGGAAGAAGAAGGAGGATGTCGCTGTCGTATTCAAGCAACACAAGCCATTGGAAGAAAAACATCCACTGCCACCATCATGTTCCAAGCCACCGCCCTCACAGCCACCGAAGCTTCTGGAATGTGAGTAGTCGGAGCATGTCGATGGAGGATAGTGCTGAGAAATGAGAATTCATGGGTGTCAAAGACGACACGAAGAAGAGGAGGATGTGAAAAGTAGTAGGAGGAGGATATCGTAGTCTTCGTGCAACACAAGCCATCGTCATCCACCGCCCTCACGGCCACCATGTTCCAAGCCACCGACATCGACGCCCCATGTTTTGAGCCATCGGTGCCGCCCCGGAATCTCGGCGGTAGCGGAAAGCCCCTACACCTGCACCCAGCCAACAAAGCATCACCACCATTAGATCTCAACCGGTTGCCTATTCGAATCTAGAACATCCAAAACTCTTTTTAAAAGATCTGACGGCTTTAATATGTCTTGCACGGTGAGCGACATGAGGAGGTCGCTCACAGTAGAAGTCACCTTAAACCAATTCGAATATAGTAATGCTCCCGGGTTCGATTCCTGGCAGTGTGAAAATAATGCTTGGCCAGCAGAAGCCACGTCCTGAACAGTAATTAGTCCTTCGTTGACAGCGTTGGGATACACTGTGTTTAGACTAAAAAAAAAAAAACAAAGTGAAAAAATGTAAATTGTAAGATGACATCTCATTTGTGAAAGTTCGTTTCCTATCGTCCAACATTATTATTCCAATAACGCTTGGATAATAATTTTCTTCTTTAGTCAATAATCTGCCTTTGTCCTTGTTCCTTCCAAAATCCGGTTATTCGAAATCTGACCTGAAACCAAAACACTCTAATATAATCCTCTCAATAACTCTCTCAAACGATATATGCATATCTTAGATATGTCTTGACATATTTACTCTACTCCTACGTATCCTCCTGGGGAATCAAAGTGTAACACTCCATTTTTCGTAAAGTCCTTTATACGCTTCTATAGTTTTGCTATGTATGCTTGTTTGTTGGTTAGTTGTTAGGAATATGCCTAGAAAACATTATAAAGGGGCTAAGTGGGACTTCAAAGTGAGAAATCCCTTCCTGGTGCATGAGCACGACCGTGCTCAAGGGGAGCACAGCCGTGTCAAAAAACGAGGCTTTCTGACGTTGTTGTTGCGAGCCCGTGCTTAATTGAGCACGACCCCGTGCTCATGTTAAGCATGACCATGCTTAGAGGGAGCACAACTGTGCTCGGGTCTTAGAGTTTATAAATAGGAGTGTTCCGTGAGGGTTGGCCAAACCCTTATTTTGGCACTTTTGCAACCCTAAGACGGCAGAAAACCCCTCCTTACCCCTTTCCTTTAAACCCATTATTTATTGGGATTATTGAGGTTGTTTGAAGGAGTAGTCACACGTGCTAGTGACAATCAAGGTAACGTAGCACCCCTGTAACACCCTGCTTTTTAGCTACGCAGTATTACCGATAGCAAGATAATTATTTATATTTTTATCTGAGACCAAGAAAATGATTTTGGATAAAACAAAATCATATTCATACTCTACTTTATGGTAGAGGGTTACGGTAAAATTTAGGGTTGAAAATTAAGACGGAAACCGGTCTGTGTTATCACTGACAGGAAGATTTTACTGAGCAGAAAACCTAATTTTGATCCGAGAACGAAGCAGTTTAGTTTTATATGATATTTTAAATGATATAGCCTATTTTTAAATTCTTGCTAAAAAATATATTACTATATTTTATTTGGATGAAGTTTCGAAGAAAATCGCGTAAGAAAACCTAAATCGGGAAAACGACGGAGTCGAAAATGGAACTGTAGAGACCCGCCAAGAGTTTGGGACAACGAATCATACATGATGACTCATGTAGGATGAGTCATCAAGTCATGATGACAACTTCATCAATATCTAGATATTTAGTTATAAATATCTAGATATTTAGGGGTGAAAAGACCAAAATACCCTTAAGTTCCTAACTAATTTCCAATGTGTCCCAAGATATTTTTGGACCCCAAATTCCTCTTCAATTTCGTGTAGCCATATCCACTCAACCAAACCCATTTCATTTTTGCTTTCATTTCATCATCTTCCTCTCAAAAACCGTAATCGGGTAAACAACGGAACCGGATAAGGATGTGCAGAGATACACCTGGAGACAGAATGGCAAGTCGTCTATGATGACTGAGAAGGGATGAGTCATTATGGTTAATCATGGTGGTGGCTCATCTTCACCATAAATTCTCATAAATGCAAAACCTAAAATATCTAGATATTTATGTATTAACTTAACCTAGCTAGCTTAATTAACATCAACTATGGTTATTAACAAGACACACCCTCTCCCCTCAACCACTCAATTTACTTGGCTGTAACACCCCCACACTTAACCAATTTCGTGAAGCCCTCTCCTCTTCATCACTTGATGTAATTCATTCATTCATTTCATCAAAATTCTCTAAGTCATTTCTCTCAAAAACCTAAGACTCCATGATGGCAAAGCTTGCATCTTATATATATATATATATATATATATATATATATATATATATAGTGTGTATGTCCAAGTGCACATAATTTGTAAGATCATGATAAAATGAACAGTTTTCATAAGAAAAATTTGGACATTAATCATACTATCAAAAAGATACATACTGACATACCCGTCTGTCCGTATTTTTTTTTTTTTACCGTTATGTGATGCACCATTTTTGTGTATTTTGCAAGAAGATTTAGTAAAATGTGTATGTTTAATTGGTTATTTTGGTGATTTTATATCAACATGTATATTTGATTAGTTATTGTAAACACATGTATATCAATATACGTTAATAATATTATGTTGTATATAAGTGTAAAAATACATAAAATACAAAAGTAAATTAAAATAAACCAGAATATTCATTTACAAATATTGTTTATGATTGACATCCTCAAATCTGTGTTAGTTGAGAGACCAAATAATTTCAAGGGAATTTTTTATTTCCCTGCATTTTATCAAAATAGATTTATGTTGTAATTATTTTCAGTTAGCTAGTAAGAAAGCATACCAAAGAAACAAAACAATAATAACTTCAAATAGTTGTTTACCATGCAATGATTCTTCTCAATTTTTTGTACATCTCATTTTCAATGACATTTGTAAAATTACAAATTAACTCACACAATGTCATGTACAAATTTGAGATATTCAATATCTAGTTTTAACTAATATATTACATAAAGAAGATATCAAAACCAAACAGAGTTTAATTTCTATGTACTGTCAGTGTAAAGATTTTTACATTGACAACCAATCAGAAATCATGGAATTTGTGACTTTTAAGGTGATTAGGATAAGAATCAAAGATTTATAATGGTGTTTCAATTTCTGATTGGTTGACATTATTAAAAAAAAAAAAACTTTACACTGTCAGTGTATACAAATTAAATCCAAACCTTAATAATACAGATATTTTGTTATCAATTGAGATGTGCTAACATGACATCTTAACTTGATAATGCATTTCAAGTTTCCAAATAAATACATAAAAATAAGTTATTATTGATTTAAATTTGATTAATGCTTCAATTTATTCTATGGCAGATATGTATATTTTATTATATCTAATACATCTATGTATCAATTGACTTCTCACGGCTAAGATATTTTAAAGGAGTCATACTACATTACATATTTATTTTTTTTGTCGATAATTCTATTTTTACCATATTCTAAAGTTGAGTTTTATCTACTATTACTATGGAACCCCACCTAAAAAAATATATTTTAGATGAAGAACCTACTATAAAGAAATTTAGAGTATTATTTATTTGAGAATGACATAATATGATGATGTTACTATACAATTTTAATCGAAGTAATAATTTTTAATTTAAATATCTTTTGGTTTTATATTTTTTTTTTACCAACCAATGACACAAAATCAGTACTTTTATACTATTAATAACTCTAGAATTTTCAAAAAGATAGGGACCTAAACCCAAGTATACACATAGCTCCGTCCCTGGTTAGGCGTAGTGTTTTTTTTAGGTAAGCAATTGGACATAGTATATGATGTTGCTTTATGCAACATTGAAATGATGTGAGTTGTGAGCAGAGATAAAATAATAAGTGTAAGAAAATATAAGAATATGATGTTGATATTTAACTTTATTCTATCCAATTCGAAGTGCAAAGTAAGGAACTGTTGATGTAACTATTTAGAGAATGTTAATTTGGATTATAATTTTGTAAACTCTAAACCACAACTTTTAAATTCCAACCAATATGGCAAATGATCCATGTTGCAAAGTATATAGTTGTGGTTTATTATAAGTACCATGAAAATGTTATCACACTGAATTTGGATTATTGGCATTAGATGGCTTACCTAAATTGTAATTTTTTAGAAGAGTGGATGCAATTTGTTAACAATGATGTTTCAATAAATTAGAAACTAATATCAATTGTGGTGGTCATTACAACTTTAGTTGATCATGGCTTACAGTATGTCAAGAAGACATCAAACATGGGAAAGGAAAAGAAATGGAGAACCATGCAATAAGTGGGATATGATACTCAATTTACTCATTTATTCAATCACTAATGCAGAGCTCAAGAAGTATTTCCATTGCATTCTTTTTAACCACCTACACATACACCTCTCTTACCAACTTCAAAGCTTTCTCCATGACTCCATCTCAGTAAAGCCACCACCATTTTTATTCAACTCCTCCATCAGGATTTTCAACACAAGTTATCACCTGCCACTACATCTATGATGCTATCAACCACATCATCCAATCCAGGAATCTGCCTTCCGATTCTCTTCATACACCTACATGATATATATAAGCCTTTGAATATGCTCTCCAAAGTGATGCCCTCAAATAGCACAATAATAAGTTTAATTGTCCTTCCCTGAATACTATACACATCAAAAGTTAAGAAAACACTTAAATACTGAAGAAATAAATTATGGATGTCTATAGGAAATGAACTCCTTAACAATAAATGTTCATACTGGTCTCCAAAATTTTAAATGAACTCCTTAAAATTTTTTATTGCTCATAAATGTTAAAACGAACTATACTTCAAAGGTTAAAAATTTATATTGAAAATTTAAATAATTAACCTTCAGAATATTCACTATTTATGACATAATATTAAATAAATTAGTAAATATTTAGGCTTAATTGCAGTTTTGGTCCCATTACTATTAGCCATGTGCGATTTTGGTCGTTAAAGTTTTTTTCGTGCATATTTGGTCCCCTTGTATTTTCAATGTTGCAAATTTGGTCCTTCTGTCTAATGTCTATCAATTTTTTCAATGATCAACATAGAGCAACAACTCCTCTAAGCACACAGAACCTCTGGTTGAGGTTCTCCATCCTCTGCATCTCCGATTCAACATGATTCAGTTGTTCCTCTTTGCTATTTACTGCTTTTTGTCCCTCCTTTCCGGGACTTTTTTTTGGTTCCACCACATGATCCGTTACCACAAAAGCTTTACAAGAGGTTCTATGCACTTAGAGTAGTGGTTCTGTGTGCTTAGAGGAGTGGCTCCTCTACGTTGATCATTGAAAATTGACAGACATTGGGCAGAAGGACCGAATTTGCAACGTTAAAAAACCGGAGACTAAATGTGCACAAAAAAAAACCTTAGGTACCAAAATTGCATAGAACTAATAGTAAGCGGACCAAAACTGCAATTAAGCCAAGTATTTAATATTAATATTACATCAGTTGTACCAAACTAACCCGTTGGATACTATGGGACTAATCTATAGTTCGATCGTGTAGACGCACAAGAACTAACCCGTTGGATACTATGACTGCCGGTGTCGGCGATGGGGGTGGTGAATATTCTTGCGACACTCAGCCACAGCGGAAGGTTCATTCAACATATTTGAAGTCACCGCAAAATACAAACACCCCATCATGCCAATCGGAAAAAGGACTTATGGTATCGTATGGTAAATCAAATCACCAAAAGTTCATATTGTTATGTTATTTTCAATTGATGTTATGTTGGTTTATTATTTTTTTCTTGAATAAAAGTTTGATTTTTTTTATTCGGTGGGACTGCAATGTTGGAAATTTTGGGTTTTTCTTTTTGTTTGTTATGATGATGGGGTTTGGTGAATAGCTCTGCTCTGAATTTGGAGACCAATGACAATGTTGCCATCAAGAAGATTGCTAATGTGATTGACAACAAATCGATGCCAAGAGGACCTTTCAAGAAAGCAAGCTGCTTCTCCATATGGATCATGAAATTAATGCATTATAAATTACTTCTCGTTTGTGCAATACTTGTCATTTCCATCTAAGATTAACGTTGTTGTTTCTTAGATCTTGATTAATATGTTTGAGTGCTTCAAATTCAATCACCCATTTAGGCTTTTTCTCCTTATTAGTTTTATACTCCACCAGTTTCATGATATCTATTGTTTTAGAGAGTAAATTTTGTTTGATTCTATCCATCACTTTAGAAAGCTAAGAAGTCAAGATTGTATTCAAAAGGAAAGACGTTATGCTTTACCAACATGGGGTTGGTTGGAGTGGAAATTTGCTCTAACCCCGAGGATGAGAACCTGAGTTCGATTCCTAAGAGGCACTCTAGTTAGGAGGTCACAACTATACAATCGACCAAATTCTTGTTCGTCTACACGGTTGAACTGGGGATTAAGCGAAGTGCCTTAAACATAATAGTTCACTTCTTTAGGGTTAGAGAGCGTTTCAGTCCAACCAACCCCCTGTTGGTAAAGCATAACGACTTTCCTTTTGACTACAATCATGGCTACTTAGCTTTCTAAAGTGATGGATAAATTCAAACAAAATTTTCTCTCTAAAACAATAGATATCATGAAACGGATGGAGTATAAAACTAATAGGAGAAAATCTCCAAATGGGAGATTGAATTTGAAGCATTCAAACATATTAATCAAGATCTAAGCAACAACAATGTTAATCTTAGATGGAAATGACATGCATCACACAAATGAGAAGTAATTTATAACTCACAAATTTAATGATCCGTATGGCGAAACATCTTGATTTCCTGAAGGATCCTCTTGGTATCAATTTTGTTGTCAATCGCATTAGCAATCTTCTTGATGGCAACATTGTCATTGGTCTCTGAATTCAGAGCAGAACTATTCACCAAACACCATCATCATACCAAAAAAAAAGAAAACCAAAATTTCCAACATTGCAGTCCCATCGAATAAAAAAAAATGCAAACTTTTATTCAAGAAAAAAAATTACAAACCCACATAATACTAATTGAAAATAACATAAAAATATGAACTTTTGGGGATTTTACTTACCATACGGTACCGTAAGCCCTTTTTACGATTGGCATGACAGGGTGTTTGTATTTTGCGGTGACTTCAAATATGTTGAATGACCTTCCGCCGTGGCTGAGTGTCACAAGAATATTCATCGCCGCCATCGACGTTTGATGATGATGTTGTTCTTGTGGTCAACATAAGGCAGCAGCGACGCTGTGTCTGAGATGACGATGTCAGCAAGCAGAACAACTCCTCCTTTTTCCATTTATAATTGGGATTTTGTTTTGAAGTCAAACAAAAAAGAGACTGAGGGGTTAATAAGTATTAATATTAATATGAAGTTCTAAACAAGAATGAATGAAATTAATGCATTATTATATTAATACTTGCAATTTTGGCATATATATGCGCAAAATGAAATTACCGGTAGTTTTCCCTGTGGTGTTTTTTATTTATTTTTGTACAACATAAATAGATTTTAACTTTTAAAATTTTTAAAACAGAATCACAAATTGGGGATGGGGTAGTAGGAGAGAGAAAAAATTAATATATTAAATGAACGACAATAATTGAGAGTCATTACATTCAATGGAGAAAAAAGAATAACAAGTGTTAATGAGAGTTTGAGAGAGAAGTAGAGAGAAAGAGAAAAAAGTACCGGAAGGATAGGATGAAGGATAAGTGAATTTGTGGAGTAAGTGAGAGAAGGGACAAAGCCTCTAAGGCGCAAAGAAGCAGTATGCAAGCATCGAACTTGACCCCTCGAGCAAGTGTACAAAGTGAGAAAGTGTGGGTGTAGTCACTCTTAATTATATAAAGTGAGTTGGGATCTCGATGCACTTTAATTAATCAAGGATGAATACATCCTTACTGTCTCACTTTACATATTTGCTCAATTTTGAGGAGCTTTATCCGACAGCACCTGTTTCCTCATATTCCCTCCTCTAAATCTTCTTTCCATACATGGGGTGATTATTTTGAAGCACACGTTGTGTTGATAACAATGTTTTCAAAACCTGACTGGTCATTGATCCGGTGAAGGTCAGTGTTCAAGGTTCAATGGTCCAATCGTGGTTGAACCGGTAGTAATTACATAATATTTTTTAAATTTTTAAAATAATATATAGAACAATATTAAACAAAAAAAATTAATATTCATTAACTTGGTAACATTAAAACTCAACATATTAATAACACGCTAAAACTCGAAATTTATTCAAGACTTAATATTTTTAGGCCATTTAAAAATAATATCAAAAGTCCATATTAAAAAATGATAAATATTTGTGGAGATCAAAACATTAAATGACATATGGAATTGCACCCTTCAAATATATATATATATATATATATATATATATATATATATATATATATATATTGTTTGTGTGTGTGTGTATGTATGTATGTATGTATGTATATTGTAACACCCCCTTTGGCATTACGTGACTAACTCGTTGCGGAAATATAAAACGAAAATAAAAGCTGGTTGGTTACTTTCGGGAAAAAATAAAATTTTCTAATTTCTTAGTTTTACTCAGAAATGATTCTGAAATTTTTATTTTTCGATATAGAAAAACATCACATCTATATATGCATCATCAAAACCTTTTACATCAGGTCATTTGTCAGAGTAAATACATAAGTAAAATAAAAACCTAACTATACTGTAGCAGTAAGTCTGGAACCAAAAAGAATGGCTCTCAGTAGTCAAATATACAGACTGACAAAAATAACACTACCTCAAAAATGAAATCTAGAAAGTCCTAATGCTGATCGCACTAGTGGCAACCGTTGGGAAGACCGCCATGGTCCTCTCCAACTGCAGGGGTATCCGGTGGGGGTACCTCTATTCCCGCTTCAGCAGCGGGGTCCACACCATCATCCAGAGGATGATACTTAGGAACCTCCTCCTGCGGGTCCTCTTCAATCGCATCGTCTACCTCTAGTACAAGTATAAGAGGGGCTGATGGTGAATGTGGTGCTGCCTCCTGAAGTGGCTGAATGAGTCGAGGCTGATTAACGAAGTATCCCTACTCCACCAATGCTCCCAATAACGACCACATAGGTGGGAGTGGGACTTCCACAGTCTTGGTGGTATGGGTACGCGTCTGTGGTCCTGCTGCTAATGTGCCTTCAGTGACATACATCGGCCCGGTATAGGTGGCGCTGCGGGCTCCCGGGTTGATAACCCATGCGCCGCCATCATCAGCATCCTCAAACACCAGGGAAAGAATCCCCGAATAAGATAGATCCCCCATGTGGTTCATCTGCACTCGAATATAAAAAATACCACAGAAGAAAGCCAACAAAAATAATGCAAAGGTGAGATACCGACATATGAGTTTTATCATGATAACTACATGCGCGGCACACAATTAACAACATATATACATAGCACATTAACTCTAAAAAATAATCATATTATTTTAAACAATGGGATTAAGACCCGACAATCATCGCGATTTGTAAGAATGCATGACACTTCAATGTCTACTATCTGTTTTTAATATTTATTCTCCGGAGATCCTAACTTCCCGTCGTCGAGCAGAGTAGGCCGCAATAATCCCCATACCACAGCTATTTTGCATTGGGTCGGCCTCTTAATTTAGGTTTAATCCCCAATTGTTCAAGGGTATCATGTCTCACCTAAATAATATTAAATAGTTCCCTATTGAGTACATCCTTGCAAGGGAACCGAGTTCCACGACTCGAGGTTGCAAAGCCCTGGACATTCCGTGGATTTCGAACCCGGATGTCCCTAAAGACTCGATACGTTGGTCCGTAACTATCCAATTTGTCAATCCACCTTTTTGTGGATTGTATCTAGAAAAACACAATGGCACCTATGCCACAATGGCAGGTCTACCAATCAATGCATGTAAAACAGTTGTTTTCGCTGCTTTTCTTTTTCGTTCGTTCTTTATTTGTCGAGGCTCAAAGCACACGACTAAAGGCACAAAGCCCAATCATTCTCAGCACAGGACACACAGTCCGAGTGCTCAATCACAAAACCCTAGACCGATGCACCAGTCCTAGGTTCGCAGATATGGGAAACGAAGTCCACCATATCAGTTATAGGACATAAAGGCCCCCCACAAACAACACGGAACAATGATCTACGTGTTTTTCTCACAGAACACTAAAATCCCAACATCTAGGCCACTAGGTTCCTTAACTTTTATTTTTCAACATAGTTTTCGTTCTGTGAAACAACAAATACCAAAACAAAACTCCGAAACTTATCCAAGTTTATCGGAAATATTTTCGTTGATTTAAAACCCTTTTGCAGAAAAAATTTTCATCTGAAATTCGTTTTTAAAATGTTAAATCGCAAAGAAATTCAATTTTCTCAAATCCATTTTCTTTTGAAATTTCTTTTCCGAAAAACATCAAATTCCTTGAAAATCATTTCTAACACGTTTTTGTCCAAAATAATAAAATTATTTCTGTTTAAATATGTAATATGTAATTAGTAGGTTTTTTGTATTAGGCCCATCAATTAGAGCTTAGGCTATATATTCAGATTAGTGATTGTACTCTAAACACAATTAATAATATTCAGAATCCTTTTTACACATGGTATCAAGAGCTCCTGATCTTGGGGGTCTTGCTTCCGTGGAAAAACCCTAGCTGCCTTCATTGCGGCCCCTCTTAGCTGCCTTCATTGTAGTGTTTGGTGTAACACCCGTTTTCTTGATTAAGGAATCAGACAACAATTAAGTTGGCCGGAGAGCTTAATTTTGTTCGTTAGGTGTTAATTAGTATGTGTTTCAAATTTGGGGTCAATCGGACTTCAAATGAGTTCAGAACGCGACGAAACGTGTGAATCAGAGTTCTGGTCAAACTGGTCAATGCGGGTTAGGCCGGGCTCAGATGTGTTGAGCCGGGCTTAGAAATTAGGCCGGGCGCAGGTTTGTTAGGCCGGGAGCAACACAAAGGCGGTGATGTATGCATTTGAGCCGGGCGTAGAAAACTGGAGCCGGGCGTAATCGGCTGAGCCGGGCGCAGAAAACTTAGGCCGGGTGTAATCAATGCTGACTCACCCCCTTCAGCTTTTAAAAGGTAGAAAGTTGGAGAAAACTCTCAAATTTTCGATAGAAAACGAGAAAGACCAAGGGGAGCTCGAAAAATAGAGAGAGAAAGAGGGTTAGAGAGAGAAAGTTAACCCGGGGGAAATCCGTCCGTCAGATCACAATTCCGACTTCAAATCTGTGATCAGGGCACCGAGTATTACCCATATAGGCTAGTGTTTCTTTGTTACAATTGAGGTAATGCTCAAATACTTAACTGATCATTTATCATTTATTTTCTTTCTTGGGTCTAGCTTGAATCTAAGCTCTTTTTGAGAAACTATCGCAAGATTAGAGTTTATGACATTGCTAGGACTCTGTCCATGTGTTAGGGCAAATTTTGGAGCATTGAGGGGTCAACTGGGAAGCAAGACAGCAGCTGTATAGCTTAGAGGAGGCGTGTAGAGAGCTTGGAAAATTGTACCGGATAAGCCAAGGTGGGGAGAAAGTAACCGACATCGTCGGGGAGGCAAGCATAGAGTCACAGTTATATATATATATATGCATGTATGTAGGGTGCCCCAAACCCTACTAGGATATTGAGTAATCAACAGTGGCTAAACCCCAATAAAATAATACTTTAATAATGTCTTGGGTTTAGTTATTGTGGATTTATCAATGTTCGGTTTGAAACTCTAGGTTAGAGAACTGATAATGATTGGGGTTGTTTGTTATGTCTGTTATTGTGATGACTGCTATAACATGTTTGGTTATGATGATTGATGTGATGGCATGATATTTTATTACTATAATATATTGTTGATGATTATTAGATGAATAGGAATGACTGATAGTGTGATCTGGTTATATTAAGAGTTGACACCATGGTAATGCCTTGAGACTATGGCTTTAAGGCCGGGGATGTATTGCCATCCAATCTGAGACTGGGATTTTGAGATTTGGATTGTGAGAGAAGGTTCCGGTGTTAACTTAAGGATGGTTGTTGCATTGCATATTGCCAAGGTGGCGAGCCGTATGACAGGGGGTCATACGAGGTTAGTCGTACTCGAGTGCGAGTACGGATTACGGAAGGGTCCGTCTAGGGAGAGACCTTGGGGATGTACGAACTGGACTCGGGAGGCTCACAGTGACCATTAGGTAGCTCCTAGTGCGTCGTGTACCCCGGTAGAGCCTAGTTGTCCCGACTTTGCCCTGAGTATCCACGTCTAAGGTTGACTATCCGAGGCGACCCAGATACATCTGATGGAGCTAAGCTCACAGAGAGATGCACTCTTATGGGTCACGGCGAGTGGAAAAGTTACCTAGACAAACTAACTGACGTTCCTTAAGTAGAGAGGCTTGATAAGGGAATGTCTTGTGGTTGAGACCCGGATGAGATATATCGGCCGACATGCATAGGAGTGAGACTCCTTAGAGGAATGATCTGAGAGTGTGACTCTTGAAGATGATTGTGTTGGTGTGACTAGATGGATGATTGTTTGTTTGTTGTATGATGTATATGTGACTGTTGATCTATGTGTCCCTATCCCCATTTTTATAACTATGTTCTGTTGCTTATCTCCCTTCTTCCTCTATCTTTCTATATATGTTATCGGTATGGTAGATAAACAACAATGGCAAGATGAGAACGACGACTTCGAAAGATTACCGGCCACAACGCTATCTACAGAAGATTCCACCACGGGTATAAGTGCGCCGTTAAGGCGAAGGCAAGGGTAGTTCTAGACGCCCACATCACTGATGATGTGGATATGTCGGATGCGTCTGTAGGCAGTGAGACTCTGCGAGATTGTTTTGTATTTTGATGTATTTTGAGAGGCGGGCCGGGTATCTCTAGGACTTCTTCTGTGTCTCTTTGGTTAGTCTGTATATGTTTATACTTTGAGTCTGTGTAGATGGTTGTAAGTTGTAATGGTCCCATGGAGGGGACTTGGCGTACTTTGATAGATATGTTGTATTTATTGTATATATGTGTGGATGACGTCGCTTGCATATGTTTAAACTGTTTTAAAATAACTACAATTTTTACTTTACATATATTTTCGAATGTATTAATCGGGTTAACGTTAATTACGGATTAAGGTTTAATTAATTAGGGTTTTCTTAATGGGACATTGGGGTGTCTCATTTAATGGTATCAGAGCAGTTCGATTCTAAACCGGACTATGGGATTAGGTCTGATTAGGAGTGAGGACTGTGGGGTAGGATGAGTACCGACACTTTTAGTTGGATCCTTATTGGATGTCAGCTATGCTTAGATTGGATAGAGTGTCCGACAAGCGAATTATTCTTAAAGTATGAGAATGATTACCTACCGCATTTGTAAGACATATATTGGATGTAACTGCTTATGTATTGAATTATATGTCTTACAAATGAGCACTAATACTTTCTTTTGGAAGTTAAAATGGTGCATGGAAATGGACGCCGTGGAAGGGCCAGAATTGGCGGAGTCATCGATAACCCAAATACCAACAATCTAGGAAGTTCATCGAGAACGAACAATGGTGGTGAAACCAACGAGATGATGAGGGTGATAAGAGAGTTGGTAATTGCTATACTGCAACAAACTCAGGAGAATACCCAGTTCATCAGAAAGTAAGAAGAGAAAGATGAGAGGTAGCAATAACGACCTCAAGGATGCTTTCGATGCCGAGGGCCGCATCAAGTTAAGGATTGCTCAGCAAAGGACAACCGTTGGTGTTTCCAATGTGGCAAGATGGGCCACATATCTCGAGATTGCACACAGAAAGTTCAACTCCAACATTGAAGCGGTGGACTGATGAGGAGTAACATTCAGAGAGGAAGAGGAGGCAGATTTCAGACAAGGGCAAAGCCGTACAGTCACCCCGTTTAGAAGTCAGCAAATGTTAGAGGGGAGAGTTCTGGTCAAGCACAGCAGAAAGATTTGATATGTTTTAAGTGTGGAGGACCTCATTTCAAGGGAGACTGCCCTCTGTTGTTGAATATTACATGCTACAAGTGTGGTAATGTGGGCCACATGTCTTGGAATTGCCCTCAAAGCAATGTCGGGAGAATTCAGAATACACAACGTTGGGAAGAATCAAGGAACAGGAAAACAGACTTAAACCAAAGGTCAGCAAGGTGGAAGACCTCAGGCTGTTGGAAAAGTCTTTACCATGAAAGAATCTGAATTTTCTCAGTGTCCTGATTTGACACATGGTAAGTGCTTAATGTTTGGAAAGCTCTTATCTGTTTTGTTTGATTCGGGTGCTAGTCATTCTTGATGAAGTGCATGGATTATTTTCATTTACCTATTTCTTCATTACCATATGACCTTACTGTTTCTACTCCTCCGGGTGAAACTTTAACCACTATATTTGTTTGCAGAAATTGTCCTATTATTTTAGAAAATAGGCAATTTATTGTAGACCTCGTCTGTTTGCCTATGCAGCAAATTGAGATTATCCTAGGCATGGACTGGCTTTCGGCCAATCATGTTATATTAGACTGTTCAAATAAAACCCTTTGTTTTTCGGAGCAATCTGGATTATTGCCTGCCAGTGACAGTAACTCGGAATATGGATGACTTAGAGAATTGCATGGTATTGTTTTCCTTGGAAGCCGAGGAGTCTCCTAAGTTGGATGCACTGTCTGTTGTTTGTGAATTTCCAAAAGTTCTTCCGGATGATGTTCCAGGGCTGCCACCTAAGAGAGAGATAGAGTTCACAATTGATCTTGTACCAGGGATCGGACAAATATCGATAGCACCGTATCGAATGTCCCCAGCAGAGTTAGAAGAGTTGAAGAAACAGTTGGAAGACATGTTAAAGAAGGAGTTCATCCGACCTAGTGTTTCACCATGGGGAGCACCAGCTTTATTTGTGAAAAAGAAAGATGGTAGCTCAAGATTGTGCGTAGATTATCGGCAACTGAATAAGGTAACAATCAAAAATAAGTATTCGTTGCCAAGAATAGATGATCTGATGGATCAGTTGCGGGGAGCAACTGTGTTTTGTAAGATAGATCTGAGATTAGGATACCATCAGATCAGAGTAAAAGAAGAAGATATACCGAATACTGCATTCAGGAGTCGGTATAGTATAATAAAATTATTTCTGTTTAAATATGTAATATGTAATTAGTAGCTTTTTTGTATTAGGCCCATCAATTAGAGCTTAGGCTATATATTCAGATTAGTGATTGTACTCTAAACACAATTAATAATATTCAGAATCCTTTTTACACATGGTATCAAGAGCTCCCGATCTTGGGGGTCTTGCTTCCGTGGAAAAACCCTAGCCGCCTTCATTGCGGCCCCTCTTAGCTGCCTTCATTGTAGTGTTTGGCACTGTCATTGTGCCCTTATCAATCGCAGTTGTTATCACCCATTACCTCTTATCCGTACTGTTCATCGGTACTGTTCACCGTTAATGTTCACACGATCACTATTCATCACGCATTGTTCACTCGATTACTGCTTAGGCGGTACTGTCCGCGCAATCTCTGTTCACCCCTTACTGTTCATTGCGCACTGTTCACGTGATCAATGTTCATGCGATACTATTCATCTCGATACTGTTCACGCGTACTGTTCATCAGATTCTTTTTCTCCTCTTCTATGGCAAAAACTGAAGCGCAAATCTGTCAGAATGACTTGGATCGTTTGTGGACCCTTCTTAACTCTCTTAGTAAGCCTTCTGGTTCTTGTTCTCTGTTAATGATTGGTAAGAGTTTTTGCTCCCGCTCCTTTACTGCCTCTGGTACTATCCCTATGGATGTTTGGATTCTTGACTCTGGTGCCACTGATCATATGACCTTCCATTCCAAATTGTTCTCCTCTTATATTTCACCTTCTAGTATTCATTCTATTACTGTTGCTGATGGTTCTCATACCCATGTGGTTGGTTCTAGAAATATTGAATTTCAATCTTCTTTAAAACTGGAAAATGTGCTTCATGTTCCCAGACTTTCCAATAACTTGATCTATATTCATAAACTTACTCGAGACCAAAACTGTTCAGTAACCTTTTTCCCTTCTCATTGTGTTTTTTAGGATCTTGCCACCGGGAGGACAATTGGAGTTGCTAAGGAATAGGGAGGGTTGTGCTATTTGTCTGATGAAAGAAATGGTTAGAAGGAGCTGTCTTCATGCTTCTTGTCCGAGTCTCACTCTCCTGCATCACCGGTCTGGCTTCAGCACAAGCGTCTTGGACATCCTCCATTTTCTCTTAGTAAGTCTATGTTTCGTCTTTGTTTTTACAACAATCTGTTGAGTCTTTTAAGTGTGATGTATGTCATTTTGCTAAAACACCATCGTGTTTCTTTTCCTTCTAGTTTTAATAAAAGTGCTGAACCATTTGATCTTATACATTCTGATGTTTGGGGACCTGCCCCTATTTCTAATTTTTCTTGTGCGAGATGGTTTGTTACCTTTATTGATGATTATACTCGAGTAACTTGGATTTTCTTGATGAAGGATAAATCAGAAGTACCCTAGCTTTTTATTCATTTTTATCATATGGTACAGACATAATTTGGGAAAGGCATTAAAAGATTACATTTTGACAATGGGAAAGAGTATGCCAATCATAGCCTTCCAAGCTTTAATAGTAAACAGGGCATCATCCATGAATTTACATGTGTTGACACCCTGCAACAAAATGGGGTTGTAGAAAGAAAAAATCGCCACTTACTTGAAGTTGCTCGAGCCCTTCTCTTTCAAATGTCAGTCCCAAAGTCATATAGGGGAGAAGCAGTATTGACTGCTGCCTATCTGATTAATCGAATACCATCTCGTGTTCTAGGTGGTGTTAGTCCTGTTCAGTTTATCTCACACTTTCCTTATGTTCATATCATGCAGAGTCTTGAGTCCCGGGTATTTGGTTGTGTTGCCTTTGTTCATGTTCATAAAAAGCATCGAACTAAGTTGGATGCTCGTGCAATCAGATGTGCCTTTCTGGGTTATGCACCTAACAAAAAAGGGTACAAGTGCTATTGATATGACCAAGGGTTGATCACTAAACATTTGAGGATCTTTCTTTGATTTCAAGTGCTAAGAATTCAAGATCAAACACAAACTAGAACAATAGAATGAAGCTTGATTCTCAAGTGAGAATCAAGAGAAACAAAAAGGAGTATAAGAGCACAATTATATATTAATTGAAATGAGAAGAACAATAATTAAAGTGCAGAATTTAAATTGCAAGAATTAAAGAACAAAGTAGAAAATGGAATAGGAAGAAGATGAAGGGGAAGGCGCCACAAATGCATTCTTCTTGGAGAAGAAGATTGAATTTGATAAGCCAAAGGTGGATTCACCACTTGAATATGGAAATTCAAGATAAGAATCAATGGTTCAACTCTTGAACCAAGAAGAGGAGAACTCTCTCTCTCTCTAGAAATCTCAAGTATGAGAAAACCTTCCAAATGAATTCAAACTTGCGAAATGAATTACAAGGAGCCTATTTATAGATGAGCAAAGTGTTCATCCACTTTCAAGATTGAAATGGCACCTCCTACATCATAAACCCAAGTGTGGACTTGATTTTGGCCCAATGCTTCCTACTCCTATGCTTATGACCCAATAGGCCCAATTCCTAAACTAGTCTTAAGTGCTTTTATGAATAAGCACTTCTATTACATGAAGTCTAGTCTATACAAGGTCCTAGTTCCTATATTTATTACATGAAGTCTACTCTATACAAAGGTCCTAGGCCCTATCCATAACTAGGTATCTTGGACTCTCTTTTAGAGTATTTTGGACTTTAGTTAGCTTTGACCTTGTCATGGGTCCATGTGAGTCTTCAATGCTTAGTCCTTTGCTTTGTGAATCCATGTTCATATCATCCCCTCCTTCTTGAAGAAAATTCGACCCGAATTTTAAGCCCTACATTAAAGAGAAGATGTTTATGTTTATTCTTTCATAAAGTTCTTAAAAAGAAAAGAAAAGTTTGGGGAAGAAAAATTCCTTTATTTGGGAAGGTAACTCCCTTATTATATTTAATTCTCAACCCATCTTCCCGGGTCAAAAACCATCCTTTGAAAAACAAGTTTTGCCAACAATGTAACATTCCGACTTTTCGGTTTTCTAATATCGGTAATAATTATATAAATGATTATATTTTTATCCGAGATTTAGAAAATGACTTTGGATAAACTAAGGTCATTTCCTTGTCATACTTATTTTTATAAGGTTACGGGGAAGTTTTGGAATGAAAATTCAGACGGAAATCGGTCTGCATTTTCTGCATTTTCACTGACAGTAAGTTTTTACTGATCAGAAACCCTAATTTCGACTCGTGAACGAAACAATTAAGGTTTTTATTTTATTTCCTATGATTGTGCATTTTTAGAATTATTTCACAAAATGTGAAATAATATACGTTTTAGGGGTGTTATGTTCAATCGGGTAGACGACGGAGCCGATTACGGGAGGTTTGAGACTCGATAAGTGGATAAACCCTATATTCTCTTAGGAATAGGTCATCCATGGGAGAGGTTGAATGTGGCTTAGGATTATGTTAGCAATTTTTAACAATTGCATTTTTATCCCTAAACTTTCTATTATTTGCATTTTGGTCCCTAAACTAATTTCTTTGATACACTAAGTGAAGTGGGTCAAATTCTTGCCATTCAAACCCATTAAGGGCTGCACCCAAAAGGCTCAATTTCATGTCCAAGGATTCATTTCCATGAGGCAATTGTAGTCTTAATTTTCTTATGTCTTCATTATGCCTTCAGTTGATATAAGTGAAAAATAATTGGGCTTGGGCTTTTTAGGCCCAAAAGTAGCGCAAGGCCCATGGCTTGGAGGCTTGCTCTACAAATTCTAGAGGCAACTTGGGAGCTCTAGTTCATTCTACAAGTTTCCACACCATTCCTCCATCTTCTCCAATTCTCTCTTCTCTCTCTAACTCCATAAGCTTGATTTGTGAAGGAGCTTGGTGATTCCTTGCCCATTTTCAAAATCCAAGAGGTGATTCATGTTCCTTATCAGCTCTAAACTATTATTCTTTCATTTCGTTTCTTGTTTTAGAGACTTTTTCATATTATTCCTCTTAGTTGTTCATCACTTTGAAAAATCATAGTAAATCGTAGAAAAATCCTAAAAATGTGAAACCAATTTCTATGTTCCTATTATCATCACTTCTATCATAATCTAAGAGATCATTGAAAACAAACTCTTCCTTCCTAATTTTTTTTGGCTAGGCCGAATACCCTAGAAAAGTGGTAGGAAAATTTTTATTACTTCTCTTGGAAACAATTAGTTAGCCTTGATAACCATCATGTATGTATCCTAAATCCATGTGTATGTTGAAAACAAAGATTTCCTTCCTTTCCTACTACCATGGCCGAACCTAACTAGGGTAGTTTGAAGGAGATTTTGTTCAAATTTCTTATCAATAATCATGTATATTATCTTGTTAGTATACATGCTTGTTGGATCCAAGTTGTTTTGAAAAACTAAAAACCCTAACCCCATGATCAAGTCTTGACCGAATTCTAGGGTTTATGAGTTAGGAATATTTAATTCTTAACCTAGTTGTTTAGTTACTAATCTATGATCTTAGATAGTTAAGGATCATTAGTCCAATGACTTATGCAATTCTAGAAATTTTTAGCCACTAAACCTAAAGGAGGCCGTGACCTATTATAGGGAATTAGGAGATTTTAATTGTTTGATTAGTGATTAGTTGATTGTGGTTGATGAAGGTTACGTGAACCCGGACTTCCGACAAGTTACGTATTACACCGCCGAGATATCTTCGAGAGGTAAGGGGAGCTTACCTGAGGGATTTTTCCCAATACCTATGTGTGACTAATGTGTGGTCTGTAATTATTTATTTGTTGGTGGTTGTTTAAGTGTTAAAGTTGTGTTATTTTTATCCGTGTTGTTTATCTGCTTATAATTGGTTATCTGCAGTTATTTATTTTAATGCTGTGATGCATGATCTGCTGGAAATATTATTGTGATAATGTTGTGGATGTTGTTTGAGAAGCCTGACAGTGGTTAGTGCCCAATCAATTAATCAGATAAAAGCTTGGAAAAGCTTCGTAAATTATATTCAATGTTTTAACGGTAAAATATTGGAATATAATATAAATGAAAAATATTTATTTGGGAAAAATAGAGTTTTGGAAAATATCATTATTTTAATGATTTATCGCTGTAAGAGTGATTTATGAGTCACAGTGAGGACGTAACAGTGAAAATATTTTTGTACTGCTGATTTTTACGTAAGAAATTCCGGAATATTATAAAAAGTTATTTTATGAAATTAATTTTCGAAAATAACTTAATAATGATTTTAGAAAAATGTTTAAGTGGAAAAAGCTAAAATTTGGCTTAAATGGCTAATTTGACGGCAACTTGGAAAAATACCGACGGCAAGAAATTCCAAAGCGGCAGTACGTAGTTTAAACAACTTTGAGCCTTCAGTGATCATCTTTTATAAAAAGTTAAAATTTTAACTTACGGTTTTATTTCCCATTTGAAATGATTTTCCAAAATCAAGTTGAACTCAACTGTGTTAAAAGTGGTTTTTGAACTTAGTAGCCGAGACGTCGGGGTACTAAGGTTCGTGTTGTGTTATGGACTTGGTGTCCTTTGGACTTTGAGGTCCTGTAGACTTGGTGTCTACTGTGGACTTGGTGTCTACTGAGTTAAAAACATTTAAGATGTTTCTATTACCACGAACCTATGGCTGGTGCATCGGTTTAGGGGTGTCGTGATTGAGCACTCGAACTTTGAGGTCCTTTGTTATTAATGAAAGTTTTAAAGATGTTTAAAACTATGATTAGTCGTAAGCCATTTTGAGCTTTGGTAAAGTGAGATTGAACACAAAGAAAAGTGTCAAGAACAAAGTGTTTTTGTTGCATGCATTTGGCAGACGTGCCATGGTTTATGTGTGAGTACCTTGCGGCGTCAGGTATCTCATGCTACGATTTTCTTCATTGTGCCACGGTTGGACAATGAAACCTCATTTACGTTTTTATCACTGTGCCTTGGGTTTGGATAGTGTGCAATGGGTTTTGGCTACGTGCCAATGGCTGCATGCCTTTTTGCCTTGTGTGGCAATTGAGCTTGATCAACTCACTACTGTTGGGATATCTCATGAGATTAAGTGTGAAGTTAGACGATGTATTTGAAGTGTTCATGCATAAGTTTTCAAACGATGATGTTTGGGGTGTGAAACCCATTGATTAACTGTTGTTTTGTTATGGACGCTTCTGTTTTTATGAAAATGTATATGTGTATGTGTTTTTGTTATGTCTCACATGTAGCTATTGTGTTAAATCCATATATTGGTGTCTCACCCTTACAAATATATCAGGTTTTCTGTTTTGGCTTTTGTGTCTTGGTACACGAAAGTAGATGGTGTAGAGATGTTAGAGTGTGAGAATGACCACGGGGTCTTTCCAGTAGATGTCTTGTAAGGCGACCAGCTTAGGATTTTCTTTGGGTTGGGTATTGTGGGAAAGTTGTTATAAATGGTTTGAAACACCTTGTAAGGTGTATGAAAAATAATTTCAGAAAAACTTATATGTTGCAATGTTTTGGTTTACAAATAAATTCGGTTTGTATGTAAGTATAAAGTAATTCTACTATTGTGATGTATATATCTTTTTCTGAAGTATTTCGCAGAAATAAAAATTTATCACCATATTTTGAAAGGATAAGCGTTGAGAAATTAATATTTTCCGAAAGCAACCAGCGAAATTATAATTTTATTTTCCGCATTTGGGTAACTATGTGATAACCCAAGAAGGGGTGTCGCAAACAACCTTTCAAATATTTGCCATAAGTTGTAATCGCTTGAAAGTTGCTTGGTAAAGTTAGTCCATTATTGAGAGAAATGGTTCGAAAGATATGTAATATGTGTTTTAGTTCTCTCAATGAATGGGAACTTTGATGGATGTGCATTGCTTTCTTTTTAATTTGCAAAATAGGTTCAATGCACATAGGTATGGTAGAAATATTAGTAGGCAAGCAAACATCATTATGTTTTAAATTATTTAAGGGTTGCTCTACTAATAAATCTTCCTTTACCTCACCTTTAACCTTTTCAATATGCACACTTTTAGCACTTACAACATAGCCTAAGCATTCCACTTTGGTGGTACAAAAAGTGTATTTTTCAAGATATGCAAAAGGTTTTTCCTCTTTTAGTAATAACAAAACACATTTTAAATGTTCAAAAAGATTTGATTGTGTTTTGTTATGCACCAAGAGATCATCATTGTAGATTACCACAAGCCTTTGAATTTCTGTAGGATCTTGAGGAGTGACTTGAAGTTTATCCAAAAGAAACTCAAAGGTAGTAGGTAAAGAAAAAGATGGAAGAGACTTGTTACAAAAATTGTTGGAGTAAAGTAAACACAATGGATGGGTTTCCAAAAGTATTTTCTTTAGTTCCCTTTCCTTTAAAGCTATGCATTCTTTGCCATCTTGTTCTTTAACCTTATGGTTTTTGCAAAAGTTTTGCTCACTTGTGCCAATTGCCTTTTCCATATTATTTTGTGGTACATTCTTTTCTTTTGCATTTATTTCTTTTTCATCTTTGTCACTCTTGGCTTTTCTCTCGAGTTCCCTTTTCTCTTTCATTTTCTTTTGATCCTTACTAATTTCATTTGTAGAGAGGGGTACAAGAGTAATATTTTTGTTGTGGTGCATAGAAGGAATAGAAAGGGTAGAAGTGGGAGGTTTAGAGTTAGGAAATGTGGCCTTTGATCCACTTTTACCAATAACTTCAAGTTGTTTTGATGAGTCACCCTCCCTCTTGAAGGAGTTCTTTCTCTTCACTTGTGCTTCAACCTTGAGTGCATGTTGTAGGTCTCTAGTGTAGCTTGAAGGCACATATCTTTTTCTCAAAACCCTTTTCATTTATCTCCAAGTACTAATTGGTTCCTCATCATACCTTCTTCTCTCTTTACACAATTGATCCCACCAAATTAAAGCATAATCATGAAATCCTAGACTAGCTACTTTTACTTTCTTTTCTTCACTATAGTAGTAGCAAGATAATTTGTGCTCCAAGTTGGTCTCCCATTCCAAGTAAACATCGGGATCACTCTTCCCATGGAAGCTAGGGATCGTCACCTCCATATTATGCAACTTGGCATCCTTCTCATTCCTACTTCCTCTATGCTCATGTCTAGGTCTCCATTTATCAAATCTAGGTCTATGGTCGTTATCTTCCAAATATGAGGAGCCTCTATGTGAGTTTTCATGCCTTGATCCTTTTTTGTGCTCAAGTGCTTCTAATCTTTCAAACATTCTTTCCATGTTCCTTGTCAATTTATCCAACTTCTTATTCAAGTTCTTTGTGTTGGAAAATTTATTTATTTCGAAGTAATTTTCTATTTCAAAGAGGTTTTGATATTTCTCTTTATTACAATTTATTTTTTCCTAACATTTCATTTAATGCTTTAAATTCCTTTTATTGTATTTTATGGTTTTAAATGCTTTGTCTAATGACCAGCCAATGTTTTTACGTTGTTGTTGCTATTCTTGAGCAACTTCCAATTGCAACGTTTGATAGTTAAAGCCACTAAATTGGCTAGTTTTGTAACATCTTCAAATATATATATACTATACATTCACGGGCAAAAGATTAGGCTAGAACAAGTTTTTGTTATTTGATACATTTTCATTTATTTTATATGCATATAAAATCTTGTGTATTATTCTTCTTTCAGTTTTTGCAGGAGGAGAAAACTTTGGAATTTAAAAGCCTTGAGCTATACAGATTTATAAAAAGTTTTCTCTTGTCTTTGTTTCTAAATGTGTGAGAGTTGATGCAATCCTTGCTGTTCTGGCACCCAGAATAATATTGTTATTCTGGAAGAGTCTGTTATATCCTGGAGGAGTTTTGCAATTAATTTGACGTTTATTTGTGGGTGGGTGAAATAATCCTTAAGGACAGTGTGTTTTCACACGTCTCAGACTATAAGCTTTTTATTGATGTTCTTCATCTTTTTCTTATTTAATTTTATTTATCTATTTTATTTATTTTATTCATTATTTTTACAACAATCTTAAGGATTATTTTCTATAAAATCATGTCTTTTATTTTATTAAGAGGTCTTGATTCACATGGCTTCTTGTTTTTAACGTGGTGATTGAAATAATTGAACAATTTTATCTTTGAAATGGGTTTTTATAAGGTCCCTTTCTTTAGCATATCTGATGTCCCTTGTTGGAAATCATAATATCATATAATAATACTAAAAAAAAGGTATCCAGATATTTCCACTTCCAATGATATAGAGGGACTAATCAACAGATGCAAAAATTCATCGACTCGATGAACAGCAGCGAGAAACTCAGCATTTGCGACCTACAATGATGATGAAACCTGGTCCCTGGTTGCGTGGAGCATTTAAGGGATGTTTCAATTTTTATTTATATTTTTTGTTGGTTACCAGAAAAGTTCATCCTTCTATCTATTTCTTGTGTGAGACATACTAGAGTAAACATTATAACGTTTAAATTAATTTTTATATTTATGATTCAAGATAGCAGTGAACAACCACTGACAAAAGCAATAATAGAATATGCTGTTGGAATATTTTATTCAAATATCATAATGTGGGCAGATATCGGTAATTAATTATATTAGCTATTTATCTCTTAGGGGCCTTAATTGATATGTTATCAAATTAAGAGATAAGGCCAATCAGATTTCTGATTTGATAATTGATATTATCATTAATTATTTGATATGGGAAAATATGAGTGGATGTCAACGATGACCAATTTTGGAATAATGGGAACCCTAATTGGCCATCACACTATATATAGGCTATGGTCCCCAATACACCGGACACAACGCATACCGCCTCTTCTCCCCATCTGAAGAGCGACTAAGGCATAAAGAGTCCCGGTTGAGGAAGAACCATAAAGCCGCCGCTAATCATTCATCATCATTGTTAGTGTTGATTGTCAAGGTATTCCGTGATTGATTGTCACTCCCTGTTCGTGAAGGTTGGTGATCAAGTTCATCTTTTGAAGAACGCTTAAGATCAGGAACCCTATGGATCCAGGTATACTCATAACCTTAGTATCCTAGTAATCTGGCATGATGTAGATCCTAGGCTATATGGTATATGTGCTCTAGGGTGTATGCCTATAGATTTAATGTTTCCGCATAAAGAAATTAAATAACTAAAGAATTAATTCCAACAAGTGGTATCAGAGAAGTCTTCATTGTTAGGTTATTAGGATTCAACGTAAGTGATGAATTAATTGGATCAGTGGCTTCCTGTATCTGTATCTGCAATTAAAGTTTTATTCCATTTTTTTTTCGAAAACGTAGATACATAGTACTGTTAATCGGTTATTCTTTTAAACATATACATGACCGCACGGCTGACTCTTACTTTCAACAAGTATGTTTTATCTGATTTATGAACGTATGCGAAAGTTGTGGTGATATATACCTTTCAGAATGACATATATATGTCGTCCAGTTGCATGGCTAAGATATTTGCTTCCTGCAAGTATATATATATTTGCTATTTTTTATTATGTTATGAAAGAATGATTGATTCCTGTACGTGAGGCTTTGATGATTTTGATTTGCATTTGATTATTATATATATATTTGAATCACCATCATGACATTCTGGACAATTGGGTTTATTATATATATGAAAGAAATTTAATTGCAAGTGTGATTGTCAGTACACATGACTTTACAGTGTATGTTCTATATTGTCCATAAATGCATGTTTTTTGAACTTGGCCTGGAACGTTTTTTTGTTGAATGGTTATTGTACCTTTTGAGCATGAATATTATATGTATAATATTTGAATCACAATTAGTCAATATATGACATTCTGGAGTTTTAATTTTTTGTATGTACAGATAAAGAAATATTTTTTTAAGGATTCTTTTCACACTAAACATTCAGGTTTCTAAGTTTTAACGTGAAAAGGGCAAAATCGGGATCGTCCCCAATTATTTTTTTTTTAAAAAAATTGTCTGGTATTTTTGGTTGGATTTGTTGAAGCAACACGTTGCCAAAGTAACCTCTGTTGTGTAGATTGATTTAATTGAATTTACTAAGATGTGCATGAAATTATTTATGCGGATTGTTCTTGGCCCAAAGGTAAAGAGCAGTTTGGCCGAATAATGGAGTGCCTGCGATGATAAATGTGTGGTGATTATAAAGGTATTTTCATGTGAATAACGGAGTGTCCAAAGATAACTGTTATTTGACAGAACTTATCACCAATGTTTGATCATTGCTTGAGAGGGCCACTTACAGTTAATCCTTACTAGTCCAAAGATTGGGGATTAATGTTGTGCTAGGCATCTTGTTTGGGTCTTTGATTTGCCAATATGGATTGCTTTACATGTCTCATTTATATTTTATATTATGACATGTTTTGCTTATATGGTTGTATGTTTTCTTTTGTTCCTTGTTCAGTGTCTGCTATC
Source organism: Echinosophora koreensis (assembly GCA_035048595.1). Taxonomy (NCBI): domain Eukaryota; kingdom Viridiplantae; phylum Streptophyta; class Magnoliopsida; order Fabales; family Fabaceae; genus Echinosophora; species Echinosophora koreensis. The sequence continues at coordinate 2,372,579 of JAPCYP010000077.1, forward strand.
ACTGCTACCAATTTTACTACTCAAGTTAATGGAATCCCTATGCTGAATGGGATGAATTTCAAAGTCTGGAAGGAATCCGTAGAAATTGTTCTCTGATGTATGGATTTGGATCTGGCACTTAGGGCGGAGCGACCCACTCTCACTGCGGATAACTCTAATGAGGCAAAAAATTGAGAAGTGGGATCGGTCCAATCGAATGTGCCTTATGATCATCAAGCGCTCCATTCCGGAGGTGTTTCGGGGCTCTATTCCTGAGAATGAAAATGCCAAGAAGTTCCTCGAGGCAATAAAGCAATATTATGCCAAGAATGACAAATCTGAGGCTAGTAGCCTTTTGGCTAAACTCATCTCAATGAAGTACAAAGGAAAAGGGAACATTAGGGAGTACATAATGGAGATGTCTAACCTAGCATCAAGACTTAAGGCACTAAAGTTAGAGCTGTCTGATGACATGCTTGTGCATTTGATCTTGATCTCTCTCCCTGCACACTTTGGGCAATTCAAAGTGAGCTATAACACTCAAAAGGACAAATGGTCCCTAAATGAGCTTATATCTCACTGTGTGCAAGAGGAAGAGAGGCTGCAGAGGGATAAGACTGAAAGTGCTCACTTGGCTATGTCTTCTCAGAATAAGAAGAGAAAGAGAGCTAAGGATACTGCGGAAAATTCTTCTCAACAGAAGAAGAAGCAGAAAAGGCAAGATGAGGAATTTACTTGTTTCTTTTGCAAGAAGGCAGGACATATGAAGAAGGATTGTCCTAAGTACGCCAACTGGCGTGCTAAGAAGGGTAAACTTCTCACTTTGGTTTGTTCTGAAATTAATTTAGCTACTGTACCTAAGTATACTTGGTGGGTAGATTCTGGTGCTACTACTCACATAAGTATGTCTATGCAGGGTTGCCTGTGGAGCCGACCGCCAAGTGATGTTGAAAGATTCATCTTTGTGGGCGATGGCAATAAAGTTGCTGTTGAAGCTATAGGGACTTTTAGATTATGTTTAAAGACTGGTTTTCATTTGGATTTAATTGAGACATTTATCGTACCGTCATTTAGGCGGAATTTGATTTCTATTTCTAGTTTGGACAAAATTGGTTACTCTTGTTCATTCGAAAATAATAAAGTTAGTCTCTTTTATAATTCGAATGTTGTTGGTTCCGGTCCTTTGATTGATAATCTTTACATGCTTGATGTAGAAAGTTCCTATAACGAGATATTGCAAACAAGTACACGTGGTACAAAGCGTAAATTAATTGAGAATTCCGCCACTTTATGGCATAAGCGTTTAGGCCATATCTCTTTACAGAGAATTCAGAGGATTGTGTCGGAGGAAATTCTTGGGCCCTTAGATATGGCGGACTTTAAAGTCTGCATTGAGTGCATTAAGGGTAAAAGGACAAACTTAAGCAAATTAGGTGCCGAAAGAGCTAAGGATGTCTTAGAACTAATACATACGGATATTTGTGGTCCTTTTCCTACAAGTTCTTGGAATGGACAACGATACTTTATTACGTTCATAGATGATTACTCTAGGTATGGCTACCTATATTTAATTCATGAGAAGTCTCAATCTCTAGACGTTTTCAAGTCTTTCAAGGCTGAAGTTGAACTTCGACTTGGTAAGAAAATTAAGGCCGTTAAATCTGACCGTGGTGGTGAATACTATGGCAGATATGATGGATCGGGTGAACAACGTCCAGGGCCCTTCGCACTTTTCCTCGATGAGTGAGGGAATCGTTCCGCAATACACTATGCCGGGCAAACCCAGCATGAACGGTGTTGCAGAGCGACGAAACAGGACTCTTAAGGATATGGTGAGAAGTATGATTAATCATTCTTCCTTGCCAGAGTCACTTTGGGGAGAGGCATTAAAGACCGCAGTTTATATCCTTAACAGGGTACCAAGTAAAGCAGTTACCAAAACCCCTTATGAGTTGTGGACTGGCAAAAAGCCCAACATTAAGCACATGCACATTTGGGGATGTCCAGCTGAGGCAAGGCCTTATAGGCCACATGAAGGAAAACTGGACTCAAGGACGGTTAGCTGTTACTTTGTTGGTTATGCTGAGCGCTCTCGCGGGTATAAGTTTTACAATCCCACTACAAGATCATTCTTTGAGACGGGGAATGCAAGATTCCTTGAGGAAGTTGAGTTTGGGGGGGAAGGAAACATAAGGAATGTTGTCTTTAATGAAGAACCTGTTATTGATAATGATCAGATCTTTGTGCCTGTCATTGTTCAAGAAACAGATCCAGTTATAAATAACGATGATCAGGCCATTATACCTGACATCACTCAAGGACAAGACAACAATGGTATTCCTCCTCAAGCACCACCTTCAGAGCAAACTCAACAACCTCAAGAAGTGCCATTAAGGAGATCCACTAGAGAGAGGAGAAGCACAATCTCAGATGATTATATAGTTTTTCTCCAAGAACATGAGGATGGAATTGGTTTGACTGAGGATGACCCAATCACCTTTAGTCAAGCTATGCAAAGTTCTAACTCTCAAAAGTGGATTGATGCCATGAATGATGAGATAAAATCTATGGCTGATAATGACGTTTGGGATCTCGTCAAATTACCCGAAGGTGCGAAACCCATTGGCTCTAAATGGATATTTAAGACCAAGAGGGATTCAAAGGGTAACATTGAGAGATATAAGGCTCGTCTGGTCGCCAAAGGCTTTACTCAAAAGGAAGGTATTGATTATACAGAGACTTTCTCTCCAGTTTCTTCGAAAGACTCTTTTAGGACCATTATGGCACTAGTAGCTCATTATGACTTGGAGCTACATCAGATGGATGTAAAGACTGCGTTTCTCAATGGTAACATTGATGAGACAATTTATATGGTGCAACCACAAAACTTTGTTTTAGGTGATGCAAAGTCTATGGTATGCAAACTAAAGAAATCCATCTATGGCCTTAAACAGGCCTCCCGTCAATGGTATCACAAATTTCACCAAGTTATCACCTCCTATGGTTTTGAGGCTAATGTGGTTGATGATTGTGTATATCAAAAGTTCAATGGGAGTAAATTTATCTTCCCGGTATTATATGTCGATGATATCTTGCTAGCCAGCAGCGATATAGGCTTATTGCACGAAACCAAGAGATTTCTCACGAAAAATTTCGAGATGAAAGATCTTGGGGACGCCTCTTTTGTCTTAGGTATACAGATACTTAGAGATCGCTCTCAAGGTATCCTTGGGTTGTCACAAAAGGGCTATATCGATACAGTTTTGGATAGATTTGGCATGAAAGGTAGTAAACCAGGGGATACACCTGTTGCTAAAGGAGACAAGTTAAGTCTCAAACAGTGCCCCAATAATGACTTTGAAAAGAAAGAAATGCAAAAGGTTCCTTATGCATCAGCTGTAGGGAGCCTTATGTATGCTCAAGTTTGCACTCGTCCTGATATATCATTTATAGTGGGAGTCCTAGGAAGATATTTGAGTAATCCTGGTATGCAGCACTGGATAGCAGTCAAGCGCGTGATGCGCTATTTGAAGAGAACAAGAGACCACATGCTTACCTATCGGAAGTCAGACAGTTTGGAGATCATCGGGTATTCTGACTCCGATTTTGCGGGATGCCCGGATAGCAGACGTTCCACATCTGGTTACATATTCCTTTTGGCTGGAGGAGCCGTCTCTTGGAAGTCTGTCAAACAGACTTTAGTGGCTCCTTCGACCATGGCAGCGGAGTTTGTGGCTTGTTTTGAGGCATCAAATCATGCATTATGGCTGCGGAACTTTGTCACAGGCCTACGCGTCATTGAAAGCATCCAGAGGCCCTTGAAAATTTATTGTGACAATAGTGCAGCTGTGCTCTACTCGAACAACAACATGAGTTCTACAAAGTCGAAGTTCATCGACATCAAGTGTCTTGTTGTGAAGGAAAGAGTCCAAGAGAAACAGATTTCAGTAGAACATATAGGGACAAACTTTATGCTAGCTGACCCACTAACCAAAGGCTTGACACCTAAGGTCTTTCATGAGCATGTTGCTCGTATGGGTGTTGGTTTTGAGATTGCCTTAGATTAGTGGGAGGTTTTCCCTTGTTTGGTTTTCTTCTATGTTCTATGTTTTTTTTTATTTTTATTTTTGGGTTTTGGTACATTTTATGTTATGATTGATTTTCTGCAGAAATAAAGTTTATGAGGTTATTTTCATTATAACTGTATTATGTGCAAATATTTAATTTGCACCTAAGGAACTTCGGTATGATCTCACTAAAGATTTAAGTTGGACCAGTTGGAAATAGGCATGATTTAGAGATCACATTGCATGAAATTTCCATGCCACTCATCCATATCGATCTATGTCATCAAGTGCATTGATATGGTGGTCGTCGGGGTTTAGTCACAATATACGTTAGTGACGACAGCCGCGGTGGTTCCATTATTGATGTATGAGGTGGACCAGATTGTAAAGTGGAAGTCTAAGGATAAATAGCATTCGGATGCGCGCCTAAAGAACTCTGATATAATTATTATGATATATTGCCCAAGTGGGAGATTGTTGGAATATTTTATTCAAATATCATAATGTGGGCAGATATCGGTAATTAGTTATATTAGCTATTTATCTCTTAGGGGCCTTAATTGATATGTGATCAAATTAAGAGATAAGGCCAATCAGATTTCTGATTTGATAATTGATATTATCATTAATTATTTGATATGGGAAAATATGAGTGGATGTCAACGATGGCCAATTTTGGAATAATGGGAACCCTAATTGGCCATCACACTATATATAGGCTATGGTCCCCAATACACCGGACACAACGCATACCGCCTCTTCTCCCCATCTGAAGAGCGACTAAGGCATAAAGAGTCCCGGTTGAGGAAGAACCATAAAGCCGCCGCTAATCATTCATCATCATTGTTAGTGTTGATTGTCAAGGTATTCCGTGATTGATTGTCACTCCCTGTTCGTGAAGGTTGGTGATCAAGTTCATCTTTTGAAGAACGCTTAAGATCAGGAACCCTATGGATCCAGGTATACTCATAACCTTAGTATCCTAGTAATCTGGCATGATGTAGATCCTAGGCTATATGGTATATGTGCTCTAGGGTGTATGCCTATAGATTTAATGTTTCCGCATAAAGAAATTAAAGAACTAAAGAATTAATTCCAACATATGCACATCATTTTCATTTCTTTGATGACTCCTCTGCTACTACTGATACTCAAAATGATGGCAAGGAGTTGAAGTTTGGGTGGCTCATGTGTGAAACTTCTCAGCTCTTCCTGGAAGAGATGCTCAATGCTTGTCAAAATGTTGGTCGTACATATGGTTGTTTTAGTGTGTTTCAATTTATAAGACGATGGATAGGCATTTTTTGTGTTGCTCATTGGAGTGAGTGGTCAAGGATACCTTTTGAGATGGAATTGATGGTGATACAATATTTAACCTGTGGGGGTTGTAACTTGTAAGTGGAAAGACCTTGTAATTATGCATTTCAATGCATATGTATAAAGAGAAATGACGAACCTCCTTACCCAAGGGCAAAATTGGTTTAAGGAGATGATAAATGTTGTGGTTGTTTCTCAAGCTAGCCTAACGGCAAATGGAAAAAAAATGGATGGTAGACTTTGGGGCTACTAAGCATATATATTTTTTTTGACTAAAAAGGTATTCATTCATTCAAATTGGTAAAATACATCGAAAACAATACAAATCCAACATCACTAAAAACCGAAAAGGATGAATCTGCGAGCAAACTCACAGCACCCAGGTTAATAGCATAACACGGCAAAATCAAAATGCCTACAAAAGTGACAAAATCAAAGTCACCGGAATACCCATGTCTCCGGATCTGTAACATTGACGCCCAATTCTTGATCAAATCTGTGATGGATCGAAGCAGATCTGTCAATCTGAACCAAACGAACACCGCACCAAGACGGGAAACCAAAAAATGCCTCACCAAGACGACGAACAACAATATCGCCGCACACAGACGACGAAAAACACGAAAAAAATAGATCTATGTGGAAAAACCACTTATTTAGATAAACGGGGAGAAAAAACAAAGTAAAGGGGTGATTTCAGACCCAAAAATGGCCTAAAACCACCCCCTCTAGTGGTGGCACGCAGCTGTGTGTGTAGAGAGAAGGGAGAGAGTTTGAAGTTAGAGAGAGAATAGGGTTTTCAAACTAAGTAATCGGCTACCAAGCATATTTGTGTAAATAAAGATTTTTTTGCCTCCTACATTTTTGTAGGGGATGAACTGGATTTCCAACTGTATCGAAAATGCAGTGATGCTAATTGAATTTCATATTCAAAAATGATGTGTTCACCTTTTGTGGTATAATTACTTGGAGATCAGCCAAACAAAATTTATTGTAAAATATACAACGGGGTCAGAGTTTATACTCTGAAATTGGCTGATAATGAGGCTAAATGGTTGAAAAGCTTTTTAGCAAATATTTTATGAGTTAAATAAATTAACTCCTTTTGTGTTTATGTATTGTGATTGCCAAGTGGCAATAGTAAGCAAAGAATAATACTTTCAATGACAAGAATTGTAAAACATTTTGTGCTTAAGCAAAGATGAGATTATAACCATGCATGGATTATGTGAAGTCAAAAGTGGATTTGGCCAATCTGCTGACTAATAATACATCGAGGGGAATGAGATTTAAGCCAATGTTAAATTAACGGTGATGGTAACCCAACCTTTGTGATTGGAGATCCCATGAAGAAGGTTCATATGGGTAATAACAAGTCACTTGTTAGTTCTGGTAGCACCCTTAATTTTGTCTCTTCCTATGGTGTGAGAAGTGCTAGACTGCATTTTGGGAGGATAAGCTAAAAGCTTTTAATGAATTTCATATCCCTTATGGGTGGTGTATGAAGTGCAGCATACACTTGATGAAATCACCTATATGAGTTTCAAGTGGGGCCGCTTGTATGAGATTGTGGCATAATCTCTAGAGCACTCATGAATTACCAGGCGCGCGCATGGCCGAAAGACACAAAATAGCGTAATAGCAAGAATTGTGTGGGTGTAATGTGATTGGTAGACTTCTAACATACACCAAAGTGTTTTGGTTCATAGAAGTTTACTTCACCAATTCACTTGTATAGTATGTCTATCAATCTAGGTCTGGTTCATAATTCAAAAGACACCAGATTCGATGCATTAACATCCATGTAATCAACTCTGAATTCTATTTTTTGTCCCCAAATTATTTTGAAATATGTGGGGGATTGTTGGAAAATTTATCTATTTCAAAATAATTTTCTATTTCAAAGAGGTTTTGATATTTCTCTTTATTACAATTTATTTTTTCCCAACATTTCATTTAATGCTTTAAATTCCTTTTATTGTATTTTATGGTTTTAAATGCTTTGTCTAATGACCAGCCAATGTTTTTACGTTGCTGTTGCTATTCTTGAGCAACTTCCAATTACAACGTTTGATAGTTAGAGCCACTAAATTGGCTAGTTTTGTAACATCTATATATATATATATATATATATATATATATACTATACATTCACGGGCAAAAGATTAGGCTGGAACAAGTTTTTGTTATCTGATACATTTTCATTTATTTTATCTGCATATAAAATCTTGTGTATTATTCTTCTTTCAGTGTTTGCAGGAGGAGAAAACTTTGGGATTTAAAAGCCTTGAGCCATACAGATTTATAAAAAGTTTTCTCTTGTCTTTGTTTCTAAATGTGTGAGAGTTCATGGAATTCTTGCTGTTCTAGCACCCAGAATAATATTGTTATTCTGGAAGAGTCTGTTATATCCTGAAGGAGTTTCGCAATTAATTTGACACAATTATTTGTGGGTAGACGAAATAATCCTTAAGGACAGTGTGTGTTAGAATTAAGTACAAACCAAACTAGGAACAAATATACTTAAAGAGCAAAGAATTACAAGAAAATGAAAAGTACAAGGACCTCACCACTCACTCACCATTCACTCAAAGATGGCCACTCGTGTATATCACTCAAGTAGACTTTTACAAGATGATTTCACTCTTGTCTCTTTCCACTGAAGAGTCTCCTCCTCAAGGGATCTACAAATTGAAACAAGATTCTCAACTATTAGTCCACAAACAAGTGATAAAGCAACCAATAAGCAAATTACTTTCAAGAGGTCAAGAAAGTGGAAAATAACTAATACAAAAATAATGGAGTTTAGAAGACAAGCAAGAAAAGGTTCAAGAAGAAATGCACACTCAAATTGATGTGAAGAAGACAAGTTGAAAGAGTTCAACAAAGTATAATTCAATTTTAATCAAAGTGTTTGTGAACAAGTAATGATCAAACTGAATTGTGCTACACCAATATATGAAGGATCAATACAAATATAAGCAAGTGGAATGGTGACAAGTCTTTTACCTTTGCTGAATTTTTTTTTCAGATTTTGCACTTTTGCCCTAAAACTTTGTATATTTACAGTTTTGGCACACTTTTTCTTTTTACATGAGATTTTCTTTTAAAATTTCAGCCACTTGACTTTTCCTAATTACACTTCCACAACAATTACAATGAAAATTCCGAAATACAAAAGAGATCCTTCAAGCAAGAACAAACTTGGACAACATTGGTGTAATACTTGGAAATATGAACAATTGGAGTAGTGTAAAATAAATTTTCAAGTAATGAAGCACAAATCAAGAGATTAGAGACCTAGATCTTTCATTTAAGTGTATGATAAACACATCATTTCCACAATTTGAATTTCATGAAGATCTATGAGGTTCTAATAATAAGAAATCATTGAAGCACTTTTGATTAAACTTTGAATTAATCTTACTATTGTGAATTGAAATTTGAATTTGAATTTTCAATTTGTTCAAAATCACAATCACAAAGTAAGACAAATAGATATATGCTTGAATTTTCAAGAGGCAACCAAAATCACATGTGATGGAAGAGCACATGCAAGAATTGGAGCCAAAAATTGAAAGTGAAAATGTGGAGGGAAAAAAAAATTTCACCAAAAATTCAAGCAAGATCAATTCAAACTCATTTCAAATTCTAGATCTATGATCACTTTTGGATTCAATTTGAATTTCATCATCCAAATCTAGTGACAAATGGCTCCTAATTCAAATGAATTTGATCATGATAATAGCTCCAACTCAAAGATCATCATAGAATTTGAAAAAAAATTGATCAAAAATTCAAAACAATTGAAGATCAAAGATCTAGCTCTAGATACCACATGATATGACCAAGGATTGATCACTAAACATTTGAGGATCATTCTTTGATTTCAAGTGCTAAGAATTCAAGATCAAACACAAACTAGAACAATAGAATGAAGCTTGATTGTCAAGTGAGAATCAAGAGAAATAAAAATTAGTAGAAGAGCACAATTATATATTAATTGAAATGACAAGAACAAGAATTAAAGTGCAGAATTTAAATTGCAAGAATTAAAGAACAAAGTAGAAAATGGAATAGGAAGAAGATGAAGGAGAAGGCGCCACAAATGCATTCTTCTTGGAGAAGAAGATTGAATTTGATAAGCCAAAGGAGGATTTACCACTTGAATATGGAAATTCAAGATAAGAATCAATGGTTCAACTCTTGAACCAATAGCCCCAATTCCTAAACTAGTCTTAAGTGCTTTTATGAATAAGCACTTCTATTACATGAAGTCTAGTCTATACAAGGTCCTAGTTCCTATATTTATTACATGAAGTCTACTCTATATAAAGGTCCTAGGCCCTATCCATAACTAGGTATCTTGGACTCTCTTTTAGAGTATTTTGGACTTTACTTAGCTTTGACCTTGTCATGGGTCCATGTGAGTCTTCAATGCTTGGTCCTTTGCTTTGTGAATCCATGTTCATATCAGCTATCATCCTTCCAGTCGTAAGTATTTTGTCTCTATGGATGTCACCTTCCATGAACATGTGTCGTTCTTCACTCGCCCTCAGCTTCACGGGGAGAGTAGAAATTTGGAATCTGAGTCCGAGTTTCTCATCCTTGGTCCTTGTCTTCCTAAGTCACCTGCTCCTCAGTTACATGTTCTTCAGTTACCTGTTCCTGAGTCACCTGCTTCTGAGCCACCTGTTTCTGAATCACCTACTTCGGAGTCTCCTGTTTATGGTTATGTTCCTGTTCCTCCTTTGGAATCTGTTTTTTATAGTTCAAATATCCGAACCGGAGGTAAGTATTGAATACAATTTCCCCACTTCTGATTCTCATTCTTCTGATACACTTGATCCTAATTGTAACACCCCGATTTTCTGTTTCTTAATAATCTGTGCTTATGTATGTGTGTGTGTAATTATTAATTTAAATTAGAGAAAAATATTTTGATAAATAAAAATTTATTTTCATTGCTTATTTTATTTTATAAAATTGCAGTTAAATTTTCAGTTGAAATTTCAGACGAAAACGGTCTAGGTTTTCGCTGTCAGCAAAACTTTACTAATACAGAAAATGAATTTCGACTTGAGAAATAAAATTTTAGATTTCCTAAAATATTTACAATAATTCCCATAATTTTAAAAAAATTTATTTATAAATATTACAAAAAAATTAATTTTTCCGGGTAAATTTTCGTTTAGAAAATACAACCGGTTTTCACCGTCGAGAAATTTATGAAACCGGAACGAAACAAATTTTGTCCAAATTTCATTGGTGCAGATTTTGAAATGAATTGATGAGAAAACCTTTGAAAGATTGATGTAAATAGTGTTTCCATTAAATACTTTTCATCATTTCATCCATGTATACAAGTAATGCATTTTTTAATGACAAATTCAAGTTTTTATTTTAAAAAAAATTAAAAATCCCTTCCAAATTTCCTCCACTCAGCTGCGCCCCCTCCCTCCTTTCTCCTATAAATACCACACTTTCACTCCAAGCTTAATTTTTCCTCCATTTTGCTCTCAAACTCTGCTACTTGCACCATTTGGTTTCTACTCACAAAACTCACTTAAGTTCTTCAATTCTACACTTGAGAAGGCCTAAACTTGCTCATTCTCATCTCATATTGATCAAAGGTATATCACCTCATCTTCTCAAATCTCTAATCTTTCTCAACATGCATGTTCTTTTTTTCAAGTTTCATGTTTAAGAGTTTAACTTAATAAATTCAAGAAAAATACCTAGAAAAAAAATCTTTTAGAATGAAATCAATTTCTACTAACTCATATTCATCTCTACCATCATCTTATGTATTTGCATGTTGCAAGAAATTTTTTCAAAGCCAATTTTGAGAGGGTGGCCGAAACCCTATGTGTGGGGAAAACTAGTGTTTTCATCTTGTTTACACATGCATGGCTTAAAAAACCTTAATGCATATAAATTTAAGCTTCTAAGATTCATTAAAATTTTAAGTTTTCTTTCCTATTTGTATTGATATAGCCAAAACCCTAAGTGATGCTAAGTTGGTGTTTTTGATTCAAAACATACATGCATGACTTAAAGTTCTTCAATTTATGCATTTTGAGACCATGAATAAAAATAAGTTGTTATTTTTATTTGATTTACTATAATCAAACCTTGATTGTGAAATTTGAAAAGATTTTTGTTTTATTCTTTTAGAAGAACACTTGAGTAAAGTCATGATTTTAATTACATACATGTGTTTATAAAGTTGAAAAATCAAGTTTTCCTAGCCTTTGATTTTCATGAAGGTCGAAACTCTATTGGAAGAGTTGAGGAAGCCTTGTTCAATTTTTTTGAAAGATGTTTACTTAAAACATGATTTTATTTACATGCATATAGCTAAAAGGTTAAAAATCAAATTTTTACACACTTTTATATGTAGGCCGAAAATCACTTCTGCATGAGGTTGGGAGATTAAAATTTGTTTCTAAGTTTTAAACCTTTATTTTGTCTCTATGATGCTTAAGGATCATTGATCCAAAAGCTTGTGGAAATTTAGAATTTTTAACCTTATTTTTCTAGTAAGGCCGAAACATGCACTATAAGCACAAGGTGATTTTATGAAATTTTAACATATATTATATGTTTAATTTTGTTTAGATTTGCAAACTTAAGGGGAAAACAAAGCTTGTTCCATTAAAAACGTGAAAAGACACGAACCTTTACTCGACAGGAAAAGGTAAGGGGGGAAAGCCTGAGGGATATTTAAATTATGATAACTATGTGCTTGATGTGTTTGATTTATGCGATTGTTGAGGTTGATTGTTGTTGTGGCTGTTTTAGTATGATTTCTTGTTGCCTTGTTGATATATTGGATTGATTAACATGCTTGTTTGCTTAGTATTGAATTATAAATATGTGTATTTTGTTGGAATTGTTGTAATTGTTGTTAGTTGTTTTGGTTGATGCATAGAAGCCTAACCATTGGTTAGAGCTCAAGTTATTAATGCAAGATAAAAGCTTTAAGAAACTTATGTGAAAAGCCACAAAATGAAGATTTTAAATTTTGAAGCAACATTTTGATAAAAGAGAAAGAAAAATATTCTTTTAACGTTTGGTGAAGTTTTAAGAAAACTTTAAATAAAGTTTCGTTATAAAAAAAATAAAGGAGAAATTATTTTGGAGATTTTAAAGATATTATTCTATGAGAAACTTAAATTTTGAGACTACTTTATGATGAAGAACCACAGAGGAGAACAAGTTCAATTTCAAGTTCTTTATGAAGAGATTTTAGTTCTCAATATTTTAGAAAAAGTTTGCTCCCAAAAAGTTTTCAATATTTTCATAATAATAGATCTTTTCCAAAGTAAAGATGGATTTTTAGAAAAGAAAGAAACTTTCTATAACTCAAGGTTTTTAAAATGAATTTCAAAAGAAGAACGTCTTTTCAGAAGGCTTTATTTCAAAATAAAAATATCCGATAACCTGGATAAGTTACGGAAGTTTTGTTTTGGATTTGTATTTTCACTGAACGAAGAAGAACATTGAAAAGTGAACCTAGTAACCGAGACGTCGGTATACTAGTGTTTTAAAAACACGTTGATCTATGATCTGTGTCACGTTGTTATGGACTGTGTGTCCTGAGTATGTTGTTATGGATTGTGTGTCCTATACACGTTGTATTAAAACTTGGTGAAAGTAGTAAAAGGGTGAAAGTTGTTTTCTACGACCACAAAGTCCAAGATTGGTGCATCGGTCTAGGACTGTTGTAATTAGACACTCGGACTTAAAGGTCCTGTGTTGATAATAAGAGTTTTAACACGTTGAAAATTTATCGAAGGTCATGAGCCTTGGGCTTCGACAAAGGAAAAAATGAAGCACAAAGAAAAGCTGCAAAAATAAAATGATTTTCTCATGCATTTGGCAGACGTGCCCACGTTGTTTTCATATGAATACCTTGAAGGTTTAGGTATTTCATGCTACGTCATTTCATTGTGCCTTGATGGACAATGAAGTCCATATGCCTGGGTTACTGTGCCTTGTGTTGGACTGTATGCTATGGACATCCACACACGTTGATCACTGTGCCAGGAGTTTTGGACAGTGCTGTGGAAAAACACGTTGTGCCTTATTGGCAATCGAGCCTGATCAGCTCATTTTTAAAAGAAGTTGAAATCTCCGGAGACTAAAATCAAACGTTGAATTATAGAGATGCCATATGTTTTTAAAAAATGACGATGAATTCTGTGTTACCATACTATGTTTGGAAATTTTCATGTTATGTTTATGACGGTGTTTTAATTGTATCTAATGATTTGTATTACAAGTATGTAGTTGTCATAATTCATCCATATATTGGTATCTCACCCTTGCATTTTATTGGTTTTTCTCTTCTATGTGGTATATTTTGTTTCGGGAAATAGATGGATCCGAACATATCGTTGGCCCACTTTCGGGATCGAGCCATTATTTGCGAGAACTATCAAGATCCCGCAGTGTGGGAATTTCAGCCGGGAGCCCACATAGCAATTTACACTGGCCCAGTATGTACTGTTGAGGGTAGGGAGTTAGACGGACCTGTCCGAAGGATTCATACTAATGAGACTGTACGGATTACACTGCCACCAGTGGATACCTGCCTGTAGCTTTGGGCAGCTCATGACCTTGTGGTCTTAGATCCTCCACAGCCATAGGTTCCGCTTCCTCAAGAGGTAGAGCCCGCAGTACCGATTGAGGAGGATCCACAGGAGATGATGGAGGAGGATCCCCCAGAGATTGTCGAGGACGATCCTGTTGAGGAGATAGAGGAGGATCCACAGTACCATCCACAGTGACTGTACTTCTAGTTTATGTAGATGATATTATTATTACAGGAGATGATCCGGTTGAGAGACAACTGCTCAAGGAAAAATTATCTGCAGAGTTTGAGATGAAGGACCTTGGGAAACTTAAGTATTTCTTGGGGATTGAAGTGGCCTACTCAAAACAAGGCATTTTCATTTCTCAAAGGAAGTATGTGCTTGATCATTTGCGGGAAATAGACAAACTTGGATGTAAATCTGCAAGTGTTCCTATCTAGCAAAATCATAGAATGAGCACCGAAGAGGAGAGTGCCAAGGTTGACAAGGTCCGATATCAGATACTAGTGGGGAAGTTGATTTACTTGTCACACTAGACCAGATTTAGCATATGCAGTCAGTGTTGTGAGTCAGTTCATGCATGATCCAAGGGTGAGACACTTACAGGCTGTAGATCGTATTTTGCAGTATCTAAAAGCCATACCATGGAGAGACCTTTTGTTCAAAAGAGCTGGAAGCTTGATTATGGAGGCTTATACTGATGTAGATTATGCAAGATCAGTGAGTGATAGAAGGTCCACATCAGGCTATTGCACATTCTTGTATGGGAACCTTGTCGCTTGGAGAATTAAGAAGCAAGATGCAGTGGCTAGATCAAGTGCAGAGGCAGAGTTTAGAGCCATGGCACAAGGAATCTGTGAGCTATTGTGGATGAAAATTGTGCTTGATGACTTGACGATAAAGTATGAGGGTCCTATGAAGTTGTTTTGTGACAATAAATCAGCTACCAGTATTGCTCATAATCCTGTTCAACATGACAGGACAAAACACATTGAGATAGACCGACACTTCATCAAGGAGAACCTGGATAGTGGATTAATAACAACAGCCTACATTCCCTTTGGGCACCAACTAGTAGATGTGTTAACAAAGGGCTTGCCAATAGAAAGATTCAGTCAACTTATTTGCAAGCTGGGAATGATTGATATCTATTCACCATCTTGAGGGGGAGTGTTGTAAATATGTAATATGTAATTAGTAGGTTTTTTGTATTAGGCCCATTAGTCAGGTCCATTAGTTAGAGCTTAGGCTATATATTCAGATTAGTGATTGTACTCTAAACACAATCAATAATATTCAGAATACTTTTTACACAATTTCTCATAGTTTCGCCGTAAGGCACTTTTCTAAATTATTTTTCATTTAGAATAAAATCATTTATAAATCAAATGGCTTTTTCTTTTCCACAAATTATTCACCATCAATATTAAAATATTTTTGAAACTTAATTTCTTGTAATTACTATTTATTTTCTTTTTTATTTTATTTTGGAAAAATTATCGTAATGAAAATTTTTCAAGGTTTCATCCTCACTATCACTCATTGATTTACTCTCTAACCGAAATATCATTAAATATTCTTATTGTAACACCCCGCTTTTTGTTAAGTACTTTCCTTAAGCTCGTCTGTTAAGTTAGAATTGTTGGCTAAGGGCTTAGTGTGATTTTTGGCTTAAAAGTCCCTTTCTGGCACATGAGCACTGCCGTGCTCATTAGCCAGCACGCCCTTGCTTAAAGTCAGAAGCATGTTTCTGATTTTAAGTTGAGCACATCCGTGCTCAACAGTGAGCATGCCCGTGCTCAAGTGCGGACTGCGTCTCGTTGACGCTAAGTTGAGCACGACCATGCTCAAGGGTGAGCACGACCGTGCTCAGGTCCTAGTTATATATACGTGCACAGAATCCGAGGGTTACGAGTTAACCCTACTTTTGTGAGTGCAGCAGCCATTGTTGTGGCCAGAACACACTCTTTGCCTATTTCCTGTTCTCCCACTGCTATAGTGGAGTTTTGGAAGCCGGTTGGGAAGCCCTGTGCATTTGTTTTGGTTTAGAGGTAACAATCCCTTCCCCCTTTTCTGTTTCCTTTTATTTTCTAGTTTGGAAAACTGATGGTTATGTTCTGTTTGTCTAAGCTTGTTTTGGGTGTGAGCCGCTTAAAGGGAAGGAACCGGTTTGCTGTTTAGGATGCTGATACAGCTACCTTCAATCCAGGTATGGGGAGAAGGGTAGTGTAATCATAGGCTTGGGGTTAGAGTAAAGTAAAGGGGTTCCCCTAGCCCCGGTTTGTTTGTATGAGTATATGTTTTATATATTTGGTTTGTTGGTTGTGTTGATAACATGATAGTGGTTGTTTTGATGTATGATGTATATGCCTAGGTTCATAATAATTGTTTTGTGTTTGTGTTGTTATTGTTGTTATGAACATGATGATGGGTATGATTGTTGGATAATGTTGATTGATTGGTTGGTTCCCGATGTTGAAGTTTAAACCTTAAAAATATGTTGTTAATTGACCTAGGATTAATGAATTTAATCCCAAATTAATTGGCTAAGAATCGGACTCAGGTTTTGCCCAGAACAGTATAGTCGTGCATTGAGCACGACCGTGCTGAACAGTCGTGAATTCTGGAAAATGGCCGCGTATTAAGAACTACCGTGTAGGACAAAGAGCACGATCGTGCTGCTGAGCACGACCGTGCTCAATAGGAAGCACGACCGTGCTTCACTTAAGTGGCAGCACGGCCTTCACGTGTTAAGCACGACCGTGCTGGGGTTTAAGCACGACCGTGCTCACCCCTCCTGGACAGAAAAAGAATTAAAAGACTTTAAGGGGTTTCAAACCCCAATTTCCCTACGATGATAAGTTGATAAAGCTAAGCAAAGTTAAGGATTAGATATGATGGTTAAAGATGATTTAAAAGATAAGACGGTGAGATGAGCTGAGTTTGATAAGTCGGTAACCATTGGGTTACCGCAAGCTGATGAGTTATGCGTTGGTGCTTTTTGGCCAAGGTAGCCTTGACCCCGTGGTTTGGGTCTAAGGTGTTGTTGTTGTACCATGGTGGCCGAGAGCCTGCCCCAAGTGTTGCGGTCGATTCCGCTAAAGTCCTTAGGTAGATTCCGCGAGCCTGCCCCAAGAGCTGTTGTCTTCGGTCGATTCCGTTGGAGATATGGAGGTGGCGTTTGCCGTTGTTGTTGTGTTGCATACGCATTGCATCGGAGTTGTTTTTGAGGGATGTTCGACATAGGGGAAGTCAAACTAGAGTATGGCGATCTGGCCATCCACGGTTGGAGTAGATTCTCATTGCGCCCCCGTGACGAGGCATTCGCTGGTTTGATGTGTTGGCTTGGATATTTAACTCCGAAGTTGTCCATCTCGAGTTTGGTGGATCCACATGCATTGTTGGTTTAGAGGGGTAGGACTGCATTGCATTACATAGCATACTTGGTGTTGATGATGTTGATTATGTTTATACATGTTGTTGATGTATGCTTACGTTGGTGCCATGCTTGTATGTTTTACTTTACTTCCTACCTCCTTGCTATTATGTTTACATGATTCTTACTCCCTATGTTTGTTTGTTTGTTTGTTGTTGGCCTGATTGGCACCTTGCAGAGGATGACGAGCATCCCGGAGAGGAGTGACTTTGAGGAGCCGCCACTCATAGTTAGGGCTTGTTTTTCTATATGTTTAGTGAGACTGTTTCAGTTGTATTCTGAGGATATGTTTTCCGGAACGGTTATACCAGTTCTTAGTTGTGGCATCGAGGTTGGGTTGTTTATTCATTATGTTTATTGGTTTTAAACTTGTTTATACTTTCCGCGGTTGTGAACTGGTTCATGTGAGACTTTTCTACCCATGGACAAATGTTTTTAATTATCCAGTAAAATGCATGTTTTTCATTTAATTGTTTTTATATTAAATGCTTTCTATCGTATGGGGTAGAAGGGTGTCACATTTAGTGGTATCAGAGCAGTTCGGTCCTGTCCGGATGTGGTATGAGTCTGTCATGAGTCTATTGTGTGACTCTTGTTTGGATTGTCTATACTTGTTATAGATAATGATGCTTTGAGTTAGTTACCTATTGCTTTTACCCGCTTAAGTTTCTGTATCTAAGAGTTGTGTTGGACATGTACAGGAACTAATGGTCGGTAGAGGACGCAACGATCAGGCGATTCCAGATGCATTGGCACTTCTAGCCAATGCTACTGGATAGGTCAACCATAACAATAATGGTGGGCCAGCTGAGTTTCAGGGACTGGATAAGTTCCAGAGGAACAACCCTCTGTCGTTCAAGGGAGCGTATGATCCGGAAGGAGCTTTGCTATGTTTGAAGGAGACTGAGAAGATCTTCCGAGCCATGGATTGTAATGATCAGCAGAAGCTCATCTTTGCTACCTTCATGTTGACCGAGGAGGCTGAGCATTGGTGGGACAACTGCAGGCAGCGGATGCAGACTGAGGGCACAGCAGTTACATGTGTAACACCCTCCTCGGGCGCTACATCGTAAGTGACATTTTAAGGCCGAAAATAGGTTAATTAAATTTGGCTAGAAAAGAATGGGGTAATTTTTTTTCCTTTTCCGTAAGTCGTAAATATAACTACATTGTTTTAAATGAATGGACAATAAAATATTCCATTATCACAATTAGGGTTATGAGTTCGAAAATCATTTACATAATACCCAACCCGACTCATAAACAAATCATAGAATGTACAGACTCAACATAAAGATGTGGAGACGCAGCTCCTAAAATATAAAATACTTGGAGTCGCAGCTCCATAGATATTTACATTAACTCCGAAACATACCCAGCTGGCCAAACTAAAATAGAAAAGACAGTCCTTTCTCGTACATCGTGAGAAGGACAAACTAAACTGACGAGATCTAGTGGAAACTCTATTTGAGTCCACTACCAACGTCGTCACAAAAGACACTACTAGAGTCACTACAAAAGTAACTCTCGGACTAAGCCCTCTAGGAACCATCGATAGTCTGGAAGACTTCCACTAGAAACTCCAACATATCGTCCGCATGCTCGAACCTCAATCTCTACGATGCGTCTGCCAAGGATCATTTTGACGTCTCAACCTTCTCAAAAGAGTACAGAAGGCACATAGCCAGCCGACATAGGCAATATAAAAAGAAGGAGGTGAGATTTCCAAAGGAGGTGAGATTTCCATTTATCTTACACATAAGGCAGACATGCAGTGGTACGACTCTCAGGTACGTACAATTAACAATTATCAATCATATCTACACTCATAACAAAACAATAATGTTTCACAGAAACATGACCACAACACTGCGTTTTCCTAGATAGAAGACATCTAAGACTTGAGGAATGACCTCTGAATTCCTATACCATTGGTTTTATGAGCAGTCGGAGAGAGTGGTTCGGAGGATTGTTCAGGAGTCTACCAGCCTTGGGTAATAAAGAATGCGTCAATAGAATAGGGCGTGCACGTCATAGGCTTTTTCGGGAACATCCTACACTACCAGAAAACACGTAGTGTCTAGTCGAGTATGTCGGTGCATTGCAAGATCACCACGCCATAGAGGAGCTACCAACTGGGTCTATGTGAGTATTTCATACCCCGACACCCCCTATGAATAAGCAGGATTCGCCACTACTGAATTCGCACCCGCATTAAAGTGTTAGCTCCATCTCCTAGGCACAACGGCCTTACAAAACATAGTTCCACTATGTGTTTAGGCAAAATTGCCGGAAAATGCGTTCTTCTTGTCTATCCATCAGATGACATCTGGATTCCATCGGAATTCTTTCAACGTGCTTTCTCAGATGCTAGATGTTCTTAACATCGAGCGGAAGTTCTCAAGTAACCTTTCATATTTGTGTAAAGATATCTTAAAACACTTGATTAAAAGTCCTAACGCATTATGAGATTGGAACACAAGTCCAATTATTTATTTCTCTGTACTTTTCTGATTGAGCCTTTTTCTTTGGCTTCCAAGAAAAAAAAGCATTCTAAGTCCATTAAATTTTATGGAATATGGATAATGAATTATCCATACTTTATGACATAAGGTCTTGATTCACCATAAGTCATAAATCATTAAGTTCATATTTTCACTTAGTCATTCATGACTTAGGTTTTGCTCTTTAATGTAAATACTAGTCTTTGGAGACTAAAATTCTCTCTTGTCTTAAAACTAAAACCTTTGGTTAAAACCAAAGCATTTTAAAATCAGATTCCATCAAAGTACATAAGTCCTAAATTCCTCAAAACAGTTTCTTGAAAAACATCAAAATTCTTAAAATACCATTTTACTGCTTTTTACTGTATTTCAACTTCAATTCCATATTTTTCACAAATATACTTATTTTTCTCAAATCCTTCACTTTCCTAAGTTACCATACTTATGTTAAAGTATTAGAATACTAATTTCAAACTCTACATCATTGTTTTCTCAAAAATATTTAAAAACGTTTAACGACGGTTCGCCGCTTTTTACTGAATTTAGGCTTAAAAAGCCAAACTTTTGAAAATATGGTTCTTCACCTCAAATGTATTACTCTCCTAGGTTATATTACTTTTATGAAATTGTTGAAATGCTAATTTCCATCAAAATTTCCCTTTATACAAAATTCCTTGGAATTTGACCGAACGTCGTTTATTTTGTAAATCGCGTAAATCCTTTTTCAACGATTTTACACCCTAATAGTCCAAAACTCATTTTGGAGTTTTAGAACAGTTTTATAGGTATGAAAAACAGTCTCTCACTGTCCAGTTAAATGTATTTTCGAAAATTGCAATTTAACCCCTAAACTTTCATTAATTGTAAAAAGATCCTTATTCACTTAAAACCTTATAACTTTTTATTTATAACTTCAAATCACACCAAACCAACTTCTTTAGAAATATTTTTCAGTTGCCCTCAAATTTCCATAAATTTCGTTTCTTCCCCAAATAATTTTAGGTAATTGCAAAAAGGTCCTTTTTCACTAAAAAGCTTATAACTTTTTATGTATTAATCCAATTAACACCAAACCAATTTCTATGGTTTTGTCTCATCAAGGACTACAATCTTAACACAAAGAACATGAATTTCAGTGCAGTCACTGAAATTCTCAGAAATTGCATTTTAGTCCCTAAGGACTCATAAAATCATATCTTTCAATATACACATCCAAATCAATCCAAACCAATTTCTATATTCTTATATGTTTATTCAATCCTCATAAAAATTATTCAAAAAATTTAACACATCATAGAACCCATTAAAACAGTCATGGCCGAGTGGCCTTAAATAATCATGTTAAGCATTTATTTTAACAAATCAATCATACAACAATCATGGTTTCAACTTAAGGTCATTGGATCCAAAACAATCATATGACATATCATACCACAACCAATAATCAAATCAAATCAAATCCTCCAAGAGGATCACACAACCATAAACAATAATATATAATCCTAACACTTAGGATTTACAAGACAACATACAAATACTTTAAACCACATACATATCTACATTAAGGTAGGATAGTAGTAATCTCCCCCCTTACCTCTTGTAGATCACTTGAAACTCAAGTAGGAGAAGGATGTTGTTCACCTAAATCACAAGGTTTTGAACCCACAAAACCTAGCCATGAACAACCAACAAGAAATCTAGTTAAAGATTGAAGAAAATCATCCTAAACCCATTTTATATAGATTCGGCCAACTAAAAAAGAATTAGCTAGGGATCTCTAAATTTTTCAAGCTCTTGGATGATGAAAATATAAGTCATATGGAGATCATAGAAATTGATCTCACATTAAAATGATTTTTCTATGATTTTCTAGGAACTTTTGAAGATCTAGATCTAAGAATGAAAACATGATGATCATGGCATGAAACAAGTGAAATCAATGAAGAAGAAAGCTTAGATGATCAAGGAGATGAGTTTTTTACCTCTTGTTGGTTGAAGAAATGAAGAGAGTGATCAAAACAAGCTTAGGTAGAAATGGAAGCTTTTGGGACAGCTTTGAGGGTGTGGTGGTTTTATGAGTGTATCTCACAATCAAATCATCTAAAAATTACAAACTTTGGCTTGTTAGAAAGGTAATAAGAAGAGGAACAACTTTTATGTTTAAGGTTTGGTTTGCTTCAGATCATAACATGGGCGTAAAGGGCCTTCTTTCTGCTGTTCTAGTGAGATGCTGTGGATTTCAAGCTGTTTTGGTAATTTGGGCATAACTCCCAAAATACTTATCTGTTTTTGATGATCTTTAGCTCGTTGGAAATAAGAGATAAAGAGGAACAACTTTCATGTAGAAAGTTTTTCGAGTCTTAGAACATAAAATGGTCAGAACTTCGATGAACGTTCGGGTGAGTAAGGAGAGTTTGTCTTAGTGTTCTTGGTGTTCATGATGAATGATGAAAAGAAAATGGTTAAGTGTGGGAGAGGGCAACCACGAAAATGAGAGTGTGAGGGAGTTAAAATGCCTTTGTTTAATGTTAAAATGAACCAATGTTAGGTTAATTGACATAGGTTAAGTTTGGAAAATAATATAATAACTTAACTATGGTTATAATAACCTAACTAAAGTTAATTTGTAATCATGGTTTGGTTAAAATACTTGGTGGAGAATAAAGGGAGGTGTGGATTAATTTGGGCCACATATTATGAGTCATCCATGACTCATTGATCCCATCCATTAGCGGTTCCCGGAAATCTCGTACGCAGCTCCGTCATTCACTCGATTTCGGTTTTTGAGAGGAAAATGATGAAATGAAATCAAAATGAAATAAGTTTGGTTAAGTGGAGGGGCTGCATGAAATTGACTAGTTTTAGAGGGTATTTTGGTCAAAAATTCACTTAGGGACACTCTTGGAATTTTACTTAAAGTCCAAGGGCGTTTTGGTCTTTTCACTAGAATAAATATCATGATATTTTGGTGTCATCATTAGGCTTCATAAATGCTAGGTGAGTCACCCATGTGACTCACCACCCTAGGTGGCATGATGTCCCATCATCCGGAGTCCAGTTTTGTCTCTGCACGTCCGTTCTTGACTTCGTCGATCACCCGTTTGTTGATGATGCGCCCGAATAAAGTATAATAACTTATTTATTTTGAAAATTTTCAAAATAATCAATATCGTTGGAAAAATAATATAAACCTAAACCGTTTCGTTCACGGATCAAAATTAGGTTTTTTGATCAGTAAAATCTTACTGTTAGTTAAAACGCAGACCGAGTTTCGTCTGAATTTTAAACCTAAAAATTCACCGTAACTTTCTACGATAAAGTAGAGTATAAATATGATTTTGTTTTATTCAAAATAATTTTCTAGGTCTCTTATAAAATATAAACAAATATATGTATATATTTACCGATATTAAAGAACAGTAAAAGTCGGGGTATTACAACATGGGCTGTGTTCAGACAGAGGTTTCTGGAGAAGTACTTCCCAGCGGATATCAAGGACAAGAAAGAGATGGAGTTCTTATCTTTGAGGCAGGGGTCGTTGTCAGTTGGTGACTATGCAGCCAAGTTTGAGGAGCTGGTTTGGTACTACACTCCGTATCAGCATGAGATAGATGATCGCTCCAAGTGCGTGAAGTTTGAAGCTGGACTTCGACCAGAGATTAAGCAAGCCATCAGCTACCAGGAGATCAGAGTTTTCCCAATTCTGGTCACCAAATGCCGGATTTATGAGGATGCCAGTCAGTTTAGAGTTGCCAGTTCCAGAGGATCAGATAGTCAGTGGCAAGAGGACTGATCAGAGAGACAAGGGCAAGCAGCGGTATGCCTCGACGGCCAAGGACTTCAAGCAAAGTGGCAAGAAGCCACGGTTTCAGCAGAATAGCTTCAGGACCTTCTCTCTGCCAGCCAAGTTCAAGCTTCGATGAAAGACGAAGCCCAAGTATCATGATGTTAGCTTCCCTGGAAGTAGAGAGCAGCCCTCCTGATGTCGCCAGCGTGCTTGTTGTGCGAGAATTTCTTGAAGTGTTTTCGGGGGATGTTTATAACTTACCCCCAGAGAGAGATGTTGAGTTTACCATAGATTTAGTGCCTGGCACCGGGCCAATCTCCATAGCACCCTATAGAATGTCTCCTCTAGAGCTAGCTAAGTTGAAGGAACAGTTAGAGGACTTGATGAAGAAGCAGTTCATTAGGCCGAGTGTGTCTCCGTGGAGAGCGCCTGTGTTGTTGGTGAAGAAGAAAGATGGTAGTATGAGGTTGTGTGTCGACTATCGGCAGCTCAACAAGATGACCATAAAGAATCGGTATCTCCTCCCTAGGATTGATGATCGTATGGACCAATTGATGGGCGCTTGCGTCTTTTCAAAGATAGATTTGAGATCAGGGTACCATCAGATTCGAGTTAAGTTTGAGGACATCTCGAAGACAGCGTTTAGGATGCGATACGGTCACTATGAGTACTTAGTTATGCCCTTTGGTGTGACCAATGCTCCTGCGGTCTTCGTGGACTACATGAACAAGACCTTTCACCCTTACTTGGATAAGTTTGTGGTGGTGTTTATAGATGACATCTTAGTGCACTCCAAGAGTAAGGAGGAACATGAGGAACACTTGAGGGTTGTCTTGCAGACCCTTAAGGAAAAGCAATTGTACGCTAGGTTGTCTAAGTGTGAGTTCTGGTTAGAGGAAGTGAGCTTCTTAGGACATGTCATCTCTAGGGGTGGCATAGCAGTTGACCCAGCTAAAGTAGAGATGGTGCTCCAGTAGGAAGTGCCAAAGTCTGTAACCGAGATTAGGAGTTTCTTGGGGTTAGACGGGTACTATAGACGTTCATAGAAGGTTTCTCTAAGATAGCTTTACCCTTAACCCGTCTCACCAAGAAGGGACAGTTGTTTGTGTGGGACTCTAAGTGTCAAGAGAGTTTCCAAACCCTTAAGGATAGGTTGACATCAGCACCAGTGTTAGTTTTGCCAGATCCTAGTGAACCCTTCATAGTTTACTGCGATGCTTCTAAGCAAGGGTTAGGTGGTGTGTTGATGCAGAATGGTAAGGTAGTTGCTTACGCTTCTAAGCAGTTGAAAACCTATGAGAAGAACTACCCTACCCATGACCTAGAGCTAAGTGTTGAGACCTCATAAGTCTAAAACACATTCAAAGTGTAAATCCTCTATGTTTTGATGATTCCAAATAGTTCAAGTATGGTAATATTGAACCAAAAGAAATTACTGATATATTTGATAAGTGTGCAGGAAAATAGACTTGAAGTCACTCGTCTAATTTTCACCCGTCTACTTTTTAGTAGAAGCTCAGCAGTGACTCGTCTAAGTTTCACTCGTCTAAAAAGTTAGTCAAAGAAAGTCAACGCTCAAGAAAGACTAAGCTCAGTTGATGACGTGGCAAGAAGCATGCGTCTAAGTTTGGCTCAGCTGACCACCCGTCTAACTTTGGAACAAGCTTTCACCCGTCTAACTTTGGAACAAGCTTTCACCCGTCTAAGTTTTTGGATGACTTTCACCCGTCTAAAAATTCTCATTGCTGACACCAAGTCAGTATGTCAGAAATCAAGTCCAAGTCACCATATTCAAAATTATATGCCATCCTTAAGGATCTCGAAGACCTCTGGACAATAGCTCAAAGGACAAAGAATAAAGAACGTTGTTTCAAGGTTTTAAGGAATAAACACGCTATCTCTGCACCACTGCAGTAACCTTTTGCCTATTCTAGTACAAAGTAAAAAGTACTTTATGCAAAGTAAACTGATGTTGCACTGAAAGAGGAAAGCTCTCTGCAACAAGTACAAGAAGCCTGCTGCCATATACTCTGAAAGAACAGCTGTTCAGTTTAAAGTGTACTCTTGGACACTCTTGACAATGCCCAATGTTTTCAAGCATTTAATGAATATTCAGAACGACTCTTTGGCATTAAATGGTGTCTCAGAAAGCTCAAGTCAGATGCAAACACTTTCTGAAGCTGTGTCAAAACGGATCTCTTGATTGAAGCCTTTAAATAGATCAAACAAAGAAGATGAAGCCAAGAAGTTGAATATCAAAAGAACTCTGCACAGAAGCATTTACTCTCTTCATTAACTTCTTCATTCCTTCATTGAATACATATTCAATCATTTGATATAAATTCGCAGTCTTTCATACTTCATATTTATTCCACTCTCTGAGTGTGATCTGAAAGACTTGCATGTTGTATTAACTACAAACCTTTTATCTCTTACTGTTTTTGAGCCTGAAGAGGCTAGGTGAGAAAAGAATACTTGTTTGAGTGTTGAGCCTGAAGAGGCTAGGTGTGCAAAGAATACTTGTACTGTAATTTACTCAGTTATAGTGGAAACTTGGTGCTGCCAAGAAACTGGACGTAGCCCTGTGGATTTTGGGGTGAACCAGTATAAATCTCTTGAGTGATATTTCTACTCCCTTATCTTTTAATTTGCTTGAGTATTGTTTCAGTCTTAGCTTTTTAACTTGGGGAGTTAATACTGTGGTTATCAAACTCTTTTTAACCTTCTTCATTTGTGTGTGCTATTCTGTTTTAATATTAGACGTTTCACTCGTCTAATCCTCTCTTAATCAAACCTTCTTGCTGTGCCTGCGAAAATCTTTTTAAGTAACCGAAAAAGTTAGTAAACACAATTCAACCCCGCCTTCTTGTGTTCACTTTGGTTATTTCAGTTGGTATCAGAGCTCAGCCTCTGGGTTAAGTACTTAACAGTGTAGAGGAAAAGATCTTAGAGATGGCAGGAGAAACCAGTGGAAGCAAGAACCATGCTGGAGAAGGATCCTCAATGTCGAGACCTCCTTTCTTCAATGGAGAGGACTACATCTACTGGAAAGAAAAGATGAAGTGGTTTTTACAATCCACTAACTCTGATCTTTGGGATATCATTGATGAAGGTCCTTTTGTCCCTAAAGATGACAAAGGAGAGGAAGTTCCTAAAGCAACCATGACCACTGATCAAAGAACAAAGTGGCAGCTTAATGCCAAAGCTAGATATGCAATCATGTGTGCTCTGAGCAGAGAAGAATTTGAAAAAGTCTGTGTTTGTGAGTCTGCAAAAGAAATGTGGGACTCACTAGCTATTGCTCATGAAGGAACTAGCAAAGTCAAAGAAACAAAAGTCAGCATGCTTGTCAGAAAGTATGAGCTGTTCAAAATGGAGGAAGGTGAAACTATTGGCCAAATGTATGGAAGGTTTCAAACCATAACCAATGGATTGAAATCTCTGGGAAAAATTTACAAGACTGAGGAACACATTCAAAAGATTCTCAGAAGTCTTCCAAAACAATGGAGACCACTTGTAACTGCTGTGTCTCAGGCCAAGGATCTAACAACAATGAAGCTTGATGAGCTTCTTGGGACTCTTCAGATTCATGAACAAGAACTGATTGAAGAGAACAATGGAAAGAAAAACAAGTCCATTGCACTCAAAGCTGACAAGAAGTCATCTAAGGGAGCAAGTTCAAAAGCTCTCAAAGCAGATGAATCTTCAGAAGAATCTGGAGAATCAAATGAGGATGACTCAGATGATGAAGATGATGAACTGTCTCTCTTCACCAGAAAAATGAAGAAGCTATGGAAGAAAAGAAACTTCAGAAAAGACAAACCCTTCAGGCGCTTCAACAAAGACAAGCACAACAAGGATGGTGGATCTAATGACAGAAATGTCATTGTATGCTATGAATGTAAAAAGCCTGGTCACATCAAGGCAGAATGCCCTCAACTCAAAAAGCAATCTTCCAAGAAATTCTTCTACAAGAAGAAGAAGAAAGGAATGATGGCTACTTGGGAAGATCTTGATGAAAGCTCCACTGAAAGTGAAGGAGAGGAGCTTGAAGCAAACCTCTGTCTTATGGCTGATACAGATTCAGAATCAGAAACTGAGGTACATTCTGAACTTGAAAAATTGAATGATGCCTATGATGAACTTTTGGAAGAATCCAACTATATATCTAAAGCTTTTAGATCCCTCAAGAGACAGTATGCTAAACTTTCTAATGAGTATACACAGAAATCTCTAGAGTGTGAAAAGTTAGCTGAAGAGAATAGTAAACTTAAAACTGAAAAGTCTGAAGTTGAGATCTCAGTTGAAACTCTACCATCTGAAGAAGTAACTAAACTTCAACAGAAAGTAGAAGAGCTCACCTCAGATCTTGCCAAGTTTGTTAATGGTAGAGATAATCTGACTAAACTCTTAGGAAGTCAGAGGCACTCCCTTAACAAAGAAGGTATAGGATATTCCAATCAAGAACATCATAAAGGATCAACAAAGTTTTCAAATATAGCTGTTAAATCTATATGTTCCTACTGTGGAAAAGCTGGACATATCATGTCTAAGTGTATTCACAAAAAGAGAAGGAAGTCTTTACAGACTCCTCACACTAACAAAAAAGGACCCAAGAAAATATGGGTACCTAAGGTCATGATCATTCCTGTTGCAGACATTCTCAACAGAACAAAGCAAACACCTGTCATGGTATCTGGACAGTGGATGCTCGCGACACATGACAGGCGAAAGGTCTATCTTCCTAGACCTCCAACCTAAGAAAGGTGGACATGTAACTTTTGGTGGCAACCAGAAAGGAAAAGTTGTTGGTTTAGGTAAAATTGGTGGTAAACCTCCCTTACCTATTATTCATGATGTGTTATTTGTGAAAGGATTAAAACATAATCTGCTTAGCATAAGTCAATTATGTGACAGTGGACTTTCTGTATCTTTTTCTAAGGATGCATGCATGGTCAATGACTGTAATGGAAAAACCCTCTTTTCTGCTAAAAGGCAAAACAATCTGTATAAGATTGACATGACTGAACTTTCAAATCAAAGTGTAACATGCTTTATGTCTAAAGAGGATGAAAAATGGCTGTGGCATAAGAAATTAGGACATGTTAGTATGAAGCAAATTTCAAAATTGAAAAAGCATAACCTTGTGAGAGGATTGCCTGACATTTCTTTTAAGAAAGATATTTTGTGTGATGCATGTCAGAGAGGTAAACAAGTAAAATCAAGTTTCAAATCCAAGAAAGAAGTCACATCCTCTAGACCTTTGCAACTGTTACACATGGATCTGTTTGGACCAGTTAGTGTAGCTAGCCTAGGTGGAAAGAAATATGGTTTTGTCATAGTTGATGACTATTCTAGATTTACATGGGTACTCTTCTTAACCCACAAGGATGAATCTTATAAGGCATTTTCAGTATTCAGTAAAAGAGTACAAAATGAGCAAGGTTTTTGTATCTCTGCTATAAGAAGTGATCATGGAGGAGAATTTGAAAATGAGCAGTTCAAACTGTTCTGTGAGGAAAATGGTATTTCTCACAATTTCTCTGCACCTAGAACTCCACAACAAAATGGAGTAGTTGAGAGAAAGAACAGATCTCTTCAAGAGATGGGAAGAACAATGCTTAATGAAAATAATCTTCCTAAGTACTTCTGGGCAGAAGCCATTAACACTGCTTGTTATGTACAAAACAGAATACTGATTAGGCCTATTCTAAATAAGACTCCTTATGAATTGTGGAAAGACAGAAAACCCAACATATCATATTTTCATGCATTTGGTTGTGAATGTTATATTCTCAACACAAAAGATCATCTTGGTAAATTTGATTCTAAAGTAGATAAAGGAATATTTATTGGTTATTCTGAAATGTCTAAAGCTTTTAGAATTTTCAATTCTAGAACTTCTGTTGTAGAAGAACCAATTCATGTAAAGTTTAATGATGGTTTGAAGACTGATAGGGAACTATCAGATCTAGAAGATGATGTTGTAGGTATTGAACTTAATCCTGCAGTAGAAGAATCTTCAGACAAGTCAAAAGTAGACGTATCTGAAATACAGACTGATGCTGATAAGTCTGAAACTCAGACTCTGAAGAAAGATTGGAAATTCAAGACCTATCATCCAGAAGATCTCATCATTGGAAGTCCATCTCAAGGAGTTAGAACCAGATCTGCCTTCAATGAAAACAACAACATGGCCTTCATATCAGATTTGGAACCTAAAAAGATTGAAGAAGCTCTGCAAGATGAAAGCTGGATTCTAGCCATGCAAGAAGAGCTAAATCAGTTCAAAAGGAATGATGTCTGGACACTAGTTTCTAAACCCAAAGAGAAAACCATTATTGGAACCAGATGGGTGATTAGAAACAAACTAGATGAAGATGGAAAAGTGGTAAGGAACAAGGCAAGACTAGTTGCTCAAGGTTACAATCAACAGGAAGGTATTGATTTCACTGAAACTTTTGCTCCTGTAGCTAGACTAGAAGCAATTAGGATTCTCATGTCATATGCTGCACAACATGATATGACTCTTTATCAAATGGATGTTAAAAGTGCATTTCTAAATGGAATAATTGAGGAGGAAGTTTATGTCAAGCAACCTCCAGGTTTTGAGGACTCTGAAAATCCTCACCATGTCTATAAGCTTAAGAAAGCTTTATATGGACTCAAACAAGCTCCTAGAGCTTGGTATGATAGATTAAGCACATATCTAATGGAAAATAACTTCATTAGAGGAAAAGTAGACACTACACTTTTCAAGAAATGCTCAAGAAAAGACTTCATAGTAGTACAGATCTATGTTGATGATATTATATTTGGTGCTACTAATGAAAAGCTCTGCAAAGAGTTCTCTGAGTTGATGCAGAATGAATTTGAAATGAGCATGATGGGAGAATTGAAGTTCTTCCTTGGCCTTCAAATAAAACAATCAAATGATGGAATCTATATCCATCAACAGAAGTACACCAAGGAGCTTCTGAAAAAGTACAAAATGGAAAATTCAAAGCCTATGAGTACTCCTATGCATCCAACGGTTGTTCTAAACAAGGATGAGGAAGGTAAAAAGGTAGATCAAACTGTCTACCGAGGTATGATTGGATCTCTTGCTATATTTAACTGCTAGCAGACCTGATATTCAATTCAGTGTCTGTCTTTGTGCTAGATTTCAATCTGACCCTAAGGAATCTCATTATAAGGCTGTCAAAAGAATTTTCAGATATTTAATTGGAACCACTAACCTTGGTCTATTATATAAGAAATCTGAAGATTTCAGGTTAGCTGGATTTTGTGATGCTGATTTTGCTGGAGACAGAATTGATAGAAAAAGCACCAGTGGAGGATGTCACTTCATTGGAGCAAATATGATCTCTTGGTCAAGCAAAAGGCAAAGCACCATTGCTCTATCAACTGCAGAAGCTGAATATATATCTGCAGCTAGTTGTTGTTCACAACTACTCTGGGTAAAATATCAACTTGAAGATTATTCAATGATTGAGCATAATATACCTGTTTGGTGTGATAATACTAGTGCTATTAATCTGTCTAAAAATCCAATACAGCATTCTAGAGCAAAGCATATAGAAATAAAGCATCATTTCATTAGAGACTATGTTCAAAAAGGTGTTTTTGAAATTAAGTTTGTAAACACTGATTATCAGTGGGCAGACATTTTTACCAAACCTTTAAGTGAAGACAGATTTGTTTTTATAAGAAGAAATCTTAACATGCATAATGTACCTGAATAAATGTTTTGCTATGTTACTTGTCTATATTCTCTATGATTACTTAACTCGTCTAATTTAGCCAAGCATCTAATGATGTGGCTAAAAGCACTCAGTGCTAAATTCTGACTGAGACACGTACATTGCACTTTCCCTCCTTTTCTTAAATACTTTATTATATTTTGTTTGAAATTGATTGTTTGTCATTTATGGCAACACTCTCTTTCCTCTTTCCTAATGCAAAAAGCACTCAAGCGTTTTTAGCATAAACCCGTGTCTTTTCAAAAACTACCCACTCAAAAGTTCCTTGCTTACAAAATCTCTCTCTAAGCTCTCTTCGTCTTCACCTTCACGAAACCTTCTCTGTCAAACCCTAATCTCTTCTCTCAAATCAATGGCACCCAAAAGCCTCCTTGAGACGCTATCTGAGAAGACTAAGATATCTGTTACTGAGTTGAAGAAGGTGCTCCCTGGAAGAGTTCCAAACTTTGATGAACTCAGAACCAAAGGTTTGGACGTACTCCCAGAACTTAACCATGCTGGATGGTTACCATTCTTCCAACTGCAAGAACTTGTCTTCCCTTGCTCTTGTTAGGGATTTCTGGACTACAGCGAAGATCACCAAGGACACCACTACCCACATGATTTCTGGGGATGTTGGTGAGGATCATATCTTCATCACTCACGAGTTACTCGCTGAAGTAACAAGATGCCCTAGGGAAGGAGCTGGGCATTACAAAGACTGGATGAAGGATCAAGGGGAAGCTAATGTAAATTTGGTACTCTATGGGACTGCAAACCCTGACAACATGGACTCCAAGTATCTGACCCCCAAGGCAAGGTTTTTACATGTTTTACTTATAAACTGTGTAATGCCTAGGACTGGGTCTAGAAACCATGTCAATCTGCTGGAAAAGTTTGCCCTATTCCATCTTGTCCAAAGAATAAAGATAGACATAACTGATCTAATCTTTATTCATATGGAGAAAGCAGTAAAGGGAAAAGATAAAGATTACCCCTTTGGAATGGTTATGACTAGGATCTTCAGGGCTTGTAAGTTGGATTTAAGAAGGGCTGTTTCTGCTGATCTCTGTACTGAGATTACCACAAAAACCCTGGCCTTAATGAAGATGAACCTGAACCCTACTCTGGATGGCAATGCTGAAGCCTCTGCTCAGATGGAAGCAACTGTTTCCATTCCTGGTGTTAAATCTGAAGTGGTTGAGGAACCAGCTGAGGAAATTAGTGATCAGCTTCAGAGGAAGAAGAGGAAGATTACAAAAACCACTATTGAAACTGCTGGGACTGAAGAGTCTACTCAGGTTGTTGAACCTGCTGCTGCTGTTGTTTCTGAGGAAGCTGCTGTACCTAAGATTACCAAGGTATTCAAGAGAAAGAGGACAGTACAAGCTGAGGGGGAGTCTCAATCAGAAGAGACTGTGATCCCTAAAAAGAAGAGGACAACTGTTACAAAGAGGAAACTTGTCTTGCCTCCCTCTTCATCTCCATCACCATCATCTTCACCTCAGAAAGATTCATCCCCTCCACCTCAGGAAACAGAACCTTCTACCACCACAGTTCCAACTCCACAACCTTCACCTCAAAGAATGCCTACACCACCACACAGATCACCTACACCCCCTCCATCACCAAAAATTTCCACTCCACATACTTCACCAAAAATCCAAGCTTCACCACATACATCACCTAACCATCACTCTTCTGAACCTAACCCTACCACATCAGAACCTCACATGTCTGATACTCACTCACCTGCTCCACCCTCACCACAAATATCTCACCATTCTAATATTCCTCAAACTGAGGATATCAATGACTTTGAGTATTTTGACAACCCTATTTCACCACCCTCACCACAATCACCAATCCCTGACCATATCTCAAACCAATGCCAAGTGCCTCTGAGAACAGTCTTTCCAGACTTATTCTCTGAAACCAGACACAACTCTCTCCCCTTAGCCACTTTACCACCCTACAACTCATCCTCCAGAACCACACCCTTCTCTGTAACAGATGATCTCTGTCCCTCTTACCTTGATGGCAAGACTCTGGACATGATTGCTTCTCTGGAAGCTGAAAGGCAGATTGTGAGGCTGGAAAGGTTGCAGAAGCCAGTAGGAAAATGGCTATTTAATCCTCACATCTTCATGAAGCCCTCTACTGCCATAAGAGTAATGCCTGACTCAATGGTGTTGAAAGGTAAGCAGAAGACAATATCCCTGCCATTGGATCAGAAGTTCTCCCTTATCAAGAGAACTGATCAGAAGCTGAAATTCAAAGAGAAGATGTTCTCTAAGGGTGGCTGCAGTTCTGGGTTGACAGAAGAAGAGAAGGCAGACATTCCCACTAGAGGTAGCCAAGCCTATGCTCTCTACCCCGTCTCACCCTCTATTTACTTTCTCCCTCCCTTTTTCATGGTATTCCCTTTCTCTGTCTTAAACTTTCCTGAAACTGCCCCTTTTACTCACATAAATCTCATTAGGAGATCTTATGAGTTTCTTCTATCTATCATAGATTCCCCTCTACATCATGACAGAATTCATGCCTTTTTAGAGGAATTCTACCCTAATAATGATTTTGAAACCACTCTGTCAACAAATGTGTTTCTAGATCCTCACCCTGAGGATGATATTATTGTTGAAGAGTTACCTCCTACCCCTCCTCCTTGTCCATCAGCTTCTGGAACTTCTCTGGCCACTACAGATTCTACTGCTCCAGTTGTTGCATTTGATCCTACTGCACATCAGAGACTGGATGAAATGGCTACAAGTTTGCAGACTGTCATTCAAAGACAGGATGAAGCAATTGCTCAACAGACTGCATTTCAAGCTCAGATGTTGGCTCAGCAGCAAGCAATGCAGCAGATGATGGAAGCTTTCTTCAAAAGCCAAGGAGGCCCTAGTTCTTAGTGTTTAGAAATCTGTTTTTCATTTCTTTGATGAGTCATGCAATGTACTAAGTCAGTGATGTCTATCACTTGTAATCCTTCATGACTTTGATTAAATGAAATGAGTTTTTCTTTTGGCAATTTATCTTCTATGATCTTTTTTTTCTGTTTGATTGATGCCAAAAGGGGGAGGAAATATAATTAAGTTTTCATGATTTTATGTATGTTATTCTTTCTAATATCATGATGTTCTGATATTTGTCCTTACTTAGTGCATAAACTAAGGGGGAGCTTAACATACCCTGATCAATTATATCTGTTTAGAAATTTCTACTGTTTCTTTTTGATGTTCAATAAAATCAGAAAAGATATTTGTCATCATCAAAAAGGGGGAGAATGTTGAGACCTCATAAGTCTAAAACACATTCAAAGTGTAAATCCTCTATGTTTTGATGATTCCAAATAGTTCAAGTATGGTAATATTGAACCAAAAGAAATTACTGATATATTTGATAAGTGTGCAGGAAAATAGACTTGAAGTCACTCGTCTAATTTTCACCCGTCTACTTTTTAGTAGAAGCTCAGCAGTGACTCGTCTAAGTTTCACTCGTCTAAAAAGTTAGTCAAAGAAAGTCAACGCTCAAGAAAGACTAAGCTCAGTTGATGACGTGGCAAGAAGCATGCGTCTAAGTTTGGCTCAGCTGACCACCCGTCTAACTTTGGAACAAGCTTTCACCCGTCTAACTTTGGAACAAGCTTTCACCCGTCTAAGTTTTTGGATGACTTTCACCCGTCTAAAAAATCTCATTGCTGACACCAAGTCAGTATGTCAGAAATCAAGTCCAAGTCACCATATTCAAAATTATATGCCATCCTTAAGGATCTCGAAGACCTCTGGACAATAGCTCAAAGGACAAAGAATAAAGAACGTTGTTTCAAGGTTTTAAGGAATAAACACGCTATCTCTGCACCACTGCAGTAACCTTTTGCCTATTCTAGTACAAAGTAAAAAGTACTTTATGCAAAGTAAAACTGATGTTGCACTGAAAGAGGAAAGCTCTCTGCAACAAGTACAAGAAGCCTGCTGCCATATACTCTGAAAGAACAGCTGTTCAGTTTAAAGTGTACTCTTGGACACTCTTGACAATGCCCAATGTTTTCAAGCATTTAATGAATATTCAGAACGACTCTTTGGCATTAAATGGTGTCTCAGAAAGCTCAAGTCAGATGCAAACACTTTCTGAAGCTGTGTCAAAACGGATCTCTTGATTGAAGCCTTTAAATAGATCAAACAAAGAAGATGAAGCCAAGAAGTTGAATATCAAAAGAACTCTGCACAGAAGCATTTACTCTCTTCATTAACTTCTTCATTCCTTCATTGAATACATATTCAATCATTTGATATAAATTCGCAGTCTTTCATACTTCATATTTATTCCACTCTCTGAGTGTGATCTGAAAGACTTGCAAGTTGTATTAACTACAAACCTTTTATCTCTTACTGTTTTTGAGCCTGAAGAGGCTAGGTGAGAAAAGAATACTTGTTTGAGTGTTGAGCCTGAAGAGGCTAGGTGTGCAAAGAATACTTGTACTGTAATTTACTCAGTTATAGTGGAAACTTGGTGCTGCCAAGAAACTGGACGTAGCCCTGTGGATTTTGGGGTGAACCAGTATAAATCTCTTGAGTGATATTTCTACTCCCTTATCTTTTAATTTGCTTGAGTATTGTTTCAGTCTTAGCTTTTTAACTTGGGGAGTTAATACTGTGGTTATCAAACTCTTTTTAACCTTCTTCGTTTGTGTGTGCTATTTTGTTTTAATATTAGACGTTTCACTCGTCTAATCCTCTCTTAATCAAACCTTCTTGCTGTGCCTGCGAAAATCGTTTAAGTAACCGAAAAAGTTGGTAAACACAATTCAACCCCCCTTCTTGTGTTCACTTTGGTTATTTCACTAGGAGCTGTGGTATTTGCCTTAAAGATTTGGAGGCATTACCTGTATGGAGCAAGGTTTGAGGTCTTTAGTGATCATAAGAGTTTGAAATATCTTTTTGATCAGAAGGAGTTGAACATGAGGCAGCGTAGGTGGATGGAGTTCTTAAAGCATTATGACTTTGAGCTGACCTATCACCCAGGAAAGGCCAATGTGGTGGTCGATGCCTTGAGTAGGAAAACCTTGCACATCTCCGCGTTGATAGTTAGGGAGATGGATCTGATTGAGGAGTTTAGAGACCTTAGCCTAGCTTGTGAGTTTACCCCTAAGAGTATTAGGCTTGGAATCTTGAAGGTTACTAATAGCTTGATGGACCAGATTAGAGAAGGTCAGAAGTTAGACAAGCTTCTCTTAGACCAGCGAGAGTTGCTCGCTCAGGGTAGAGATCTTAGCTTTAAGGATGGAAGTGACGGCGTCTTGAGGTTCAAGGATAGAGTTTGTGGGTCAGATGTTCCTAAGCTTAGGAAGTTGATCCTTGAAGAAGGACATATGAGTGGATTGAGTGTGCACCCAGGTGCCACTAAGATGTATCAGGACCTTAAGAGGATGTTTTGGTGGCCTAGGATGAAAAAGGATGTAGCCGAGTTTGTGTATGCATGCCTAGTTTGTCAGAAGGCCAAGATAGAGCACCAAAGGCCTTCAGGTAAGTTGCAACCTTTGAGTATCCTAGAATGGAAATGGGATAGCATCTCCATGGATTTTGTGTCTGGACTCCCTAGGACTCTAGCTGGTTTTGAGGCTATATGGGTTGTTGTGGATAGACTGACTAAGTCTGCCCATTTCATTCTGATGAATATGGAGTATCCATTGGAGAAGTTAGCTAAGCTGTACATCAAAGAGATAGTTAAGCTTCATGGTGTACCCTCTAGCATAGTTTCAGATATTGACCCGAGGTTTACCTCTAGGTTTTGGAATAGTTTGCAAGAGGCTTTAGGGACGAAGCTTAGGCTTAGTTCAGCTTACCATCCACAGACTGTTGGGCAGTCTGAGAGGACCATCCAGTCCTTAGAGGACTTGTTAAGGGCTTGTGTGTTATAGCAGTCAGGAAGTTGGGACAAGTTTTTGCCCCTGATAGAGTTCACCTACAACAACAGTTTCGATTCCAGCATTGGGATGACACCTTATGAGGCTCTGTATGGGGGGAGATTTAGGACACCCTTGTGTTGGAGTGAACCTAGTGATAATGTGGTGCTAGGGCCAGAGATAGTGCAAGAAACAACAGAGAAGGTGAGACTGATTCAAGAAAAGATGAGAGTTGCACAGAATAGGCAGAAAAGCCACCATGATAAAAGGAGGAAGGCGCTCGAATTCCAGGAAGGCGATCATGTGTTCTTGAGAGTTACCCCGACGACTGGGGTTGGTACAAGGAAACTTACTCTGAGGTTCATTGGTCCATACCAGATCCTTAGAAGAGTCGGCAAAGTTGCCTACCAAATAGCCTTACCCCCATTCTTGTCAAATCTCCACAATGTTTTTCATGTGTCCCAACTCAGAAAGTACATTCATGACCCTAGTCACGTGATAGTACCTAATGCTATACAGTTGAAAGAGAACTTGACATTTGAGGTGTTACCCCTTCGAGTCGAGGATAGGAGGGTGAAGCAGCTAAGAGGTAAAGAGATTCTTTTGGTCAAAGTGGTTTGGAGTGGGGCAACTGAGGAAAGTGCTACCTGGGAGCTGAAAAGCAAGATGATGGAGGTGTACCCTCACCTTTTCGTTTGAGATGCATAGAAATTTCAAGGACGAAATTTTTATAAGGGGGGTGGAATTGTAACACCCTGCTCTTTGTTAAGTGCTTTCCTTAAGCTCATTTATTAAGTTAGAATTGTTGGCTAAGGGCTTAGTCGGATTTTTATCTTAAAAGTCTCTTTCTGGCACATGAGCACGCCCGTGCTCATTAGCCAGCACGCCCTTGCTTAAAGTCAGAAGCGTGTTTCTGATTTTAAGTTTAGCACGCCCGTGCTCAAGTGCGGACCGCGTCTCGTTGATGCTAAGTTGAGCACGACCGTGCTCAGGTCCAGGTTATATATACGTGCACAAAATCTGAGGGTTACGAGTTAACCCTACTTTTGTGAGTGCAGCAGTTATTGTTGCGGCCAGAACACACTCTTTCCCTATTTCCTCTTCTCCCACTGCTATAGTGGAGTTTTGGAAGCCGGTTGGGAAGCCCTGTGCATCTGTTTTGGTTTAGAGGTAACGGTCCCTTTCCCCTTTTCTGTTTCCTTTTGTTTTTTGGTTTGGGAAACTGATGGTTATGTTCTGTTTGTCCAAGGCTTGTTTTGGGTGTGAGCCGCTTAAAGGGAAGGAACCGGTTTGCTGTTTAGGACGCTAGCTTCAATCCAGGTATGGGGAGAAGGGTAGTGTAATCATAGGCTTGGGGTTCGAGTAAAGTAAATGGGTTCCCATAGCCCCGGGTTTTTTGTATGAGTATATGTTTTATATATTTGGTTCGTTGGTTATGTTGATAACATGATAGTGGTTGTTTTGATATATGATGTATATGCCTATGTTCATAATAATTGTTTTGTGTTTGTGTTGTTATTGTTGTTATGAACGTGATGATGGGTATGATTGTTGGATAATGTTGATTGATTGGTTGGTTCCTGATGTTGAAGTTTAAACCTTAAAAATATGTTGTTAATTGACCTAGGATTAATGAATTTAATCCCAAATTAATTGGCTAAGAATCGGACTCAGGTTCTGCCCAGAACAGTACAGTCGTGCATTGAGCACGACCGTGCTGAACAGGGAGCACGACCGTGCTCCCAGTTTGAATTCTGGAAAATGGCCGCGCATTAAACACGGCCGTGCAGGACAAAAAGCACGACCGTGCTGTTGAGCACGACTATGCTCAATAGGAAGCACGACCGTGCTTCACTTAAGTGGCAGCACGCCCTTCACGTGTTAAGCACGACCGTGCTGGGGTTTAAGCACGACCGTGCTCACCCCTCCTGGACAGAAACAGAATTAAAGGACTTTAAGGGGTTTCAAACCCCAATTTCCCTATGATGATAAGTTGATAAAGCTAAGCAAAGTTAAGGATTAGATATGATGGTTAAAGATGATTTAAAAGATGAGACGGTGAGATGAGCTAAGTTTGATAAGTCGGTAACCACTGGGTTACCGCAAGCTGATGAGTTATGCCTTGGTGCTTTTTGGCCAAGGAAGCCTTGACCCCGTGGTTTGGGTCTAAGGTGTTGTTGTTGTTGTACCTTGGTGGCCGAGAGTCTGCCCCAAGTGTTGCGGTCGATTCCGCTAAAGTCCTCAGGTAGATTCTGCGAGGCAAGTTATTGCAGTAGATTCCGCTGCGGTCGATTCTGCTATTGTCTTCGGTCGATTCCGTTGGAGTTATGGAGGTGGCGTTTGCCGTTGTTGTTGTGTTGCATACGCATTTGGAGTTGTTGTTGAGGGATGTTCGACATAGGAGAGGTCGTCCTAGAGTACGGCCATCTGGCCATCCAC
Organism: Echinosophora koreensis; assembly: GCA_035048595.1. Taxonomy (NCBI): domain Eukaryota; kingdom Viridiplantae; phylum Streptophyta; class Magnoliopsida; order Fabales; family Fabaceae; genus Echinosophora; species Echinosophora koreensis. The sequence goes on from JAPCYP010000077.1 coordinate 2,412,352, forward strand.
GGTTGGAGTAGATTCTCCTTGCGCCCCCGTGATGAGGCATTCGTTGGTTTGATGCATTGGCAATCCAAGGAGTAGATTCTCCGGCGTTGAGTAGATTGTCAATGTGGATATTTAACTTCGAAGTCGTCCATCCCGAGTTTAGTGGATCCACATGCATTGTTGGTTTAGAGGGGTAGGACTGCATTGCATTACATAGCATACTTGGTGTTGATGATGTTGATTATGTTTATACATGTTGTTGATGTATGCTTACATTGGTGCCATGCTTGTATGTTTTAATTTACTTCCTACCTCCTTGCTATTATGTTCACATGATTCTTACTCCCTATGTTTGTTTGTTTGTTGTTGGCCTGATTGGCACCTTACAGAGGATGACGAGCAGCCTGGAGAGGAGTGACTCTGAGGAGCCGCCACTCATAGTTAGGGCTTGTTTTTCTGTATGTTTAGTTAGACTGTTTCAGTTGTATTCCGAGGATATGTTTTCCGGAACGGTTATACCAGCTCTTAGTTGTGACATCGAGGTTGGGTTATTTATTCGTTATATTTATTGGTTTTAAACTTGTTTATACTTTCCGTGGTTGTGAACTGGTTCATGTGGGACTTTTCTACCCATGGACAAATGTTTTTAATTATCCAGTAAAATGCATGTTTTTCATTGAATTGTTTTTATATTAAATGCTTTCTATCATATGGGATAGAAGGGTGTCACACTTATTCTAAACATTTTCTTCCACTTCCATAAATCAAAACATTTAATTTTCTCCTCAAGCTTTTTAAAACTTTATCCTTAATCACAATTGAGCACCGACCACTGTCAGGCTTTCAATCAATCAGTCAATCAACAATTTATCCATAAATACAGATACCCATATATCACAGTTATAACATGCTTTCAGATAAAGTTAAAATCACATAAGCAATTATGTAATCATTAAATTTAATACCACATATTTCTACGAATAAATTTACACATGACATACAGATAGCATGTAGCTATCAAAACTCCTCGGTAAGCTCTCCTTAACTTAGAATTTTCGAATTTCTTCTTGAAAATAGCCTCTTGGATTTTTGTTTTCCTCTTACTAATCAACACTCCAAACTATCAACCAATCCTTCACAACAAATTAGAATACAAGTTAAAAGTTGAAACAAAACTCATCTAACCCACTTGGATAGGGTTCAGCCAAGTTAAAAAAATTTGGCTAGGGATCTCTAAAATTTTCAAGCTTTTGGATCCATGTTCCTAGAGTATTAGAGAGTTAGGAAAATCTATCATACTTCAAAAATTTGCTCTCTATGATTTTCTAGAATTAAATGAAGAAAATCCAAGAAAATGGAAATATAGTGAGCTTGACATGAATGAATGGAAATAATTGATGAGAAGTGTAGCCATGATCATAAGCAATAAGGATTTAGCTCTAGATGATGAAAGAAGTGAAGAAAAATGATGAAAGATGCAAAGCTTGGCAAGAATGGAGTCCTAGGTTTTTTTGGAAGAAAATGAACTTGAAGCAATTTGTGAAAGTGAAGAAATGAAATGATTAAGGGCTTGAATGGGGGAGGGCCGTGCGGTATTCGGGGTATTTTGGTCACAAATTGTTGGGACAAAGTTGGAATTATAAGGAAAGGTCAAGGGCAAAATGGACAATTAACACAAAGTCATCATTACATGGTGAGTCATATCCATGATTCACCATGGTGACTCATCCTCCATGAGTCATCATGGATGACTTATTGTTCTCATCTCTTGGCCGTCCTATGCAGTTCTGTATTCGGCCTTGTCACTTTGATGATTTAGGTTTTTCGCCGTTTTCTTTGAAAATTCTCCCGAAATAAATATAATAATTTATTTTTGAGTGAAAATTTTCAAATAGCCTCTATCGTTGAAAAAGTGATATAAATCTAAACCGTTTCATTCTCGGGTCAAAATTAGGTTTTCTGATTAGTAAAATTTTGCTGTCAATGAAAACGCAGACAGGATTCCGTCTCAATTTTAAACCCAAATTTTAACCGTAGCCTTTTACCATGAAGTAGAGTCTAAATGTGATTTTGTTTTATCCAAAATCATTTTCTAGGTCTCTAATAAAAATATAAACAGATATAATCTACCGATATTGAAAAACAGTAAAAACTGGGGTGTTACAACACTACCCCACAAAAAAAAAAATATGGTCCTCGAAATTACGCACCTCTAAAAAGATCAGGATATTGTAATTTCATCTTGTCCTCAGCTTCCCATGTTGCATCTCCGGTTGTTTCATCCCAAATAACCTTAACTAAGGAAATTTGTTTACCCCTGAGCTGCTTAATTCTCTTATCCTCGATTCGTACAGGCGAAGCCTCATAGGACAAGTTTTCTTTTAATTGTACTATATTGGGTTCAATTACATGTGATGGATCAGTAATATACTTCCTCTGTTGTGAGACATGGAAAACATTATGAATGTTTGAAAGAAAAGGTGGTAAAGCAATTTGGTAGGCTACTGGACGAATACGACGAAGAATTTGGTAAGGTCCAATGAATTTTGGAGTGAGTTTTCTGGGCTTTATAACTCTACCTACCCCAATCATGGGTGTGACTCTCAGAAATACATGTTCTCCTTCTTGAAATTCGAGAGGTCGTCTTCTTCGATCGGAGTACCTCTTCTACCTGCTTTGTGCTGTTTTCATCTCTTCACAGATTTGTTTAACCTTTTCCGTTGTTTGTTGCACAATTTCGGGACCTACAATTATGCTTTCTCTATCTTGGTACTAACACAAAGGTGTTTGACATTTTCTCCCATACAAAGCCTCATAGGGTGCCATCCCTATACTTGAATGAAAACTGTTGTTATATGTGAATTCAATAAGCGGTAAAAGATCATCCCAACTTCCACGATGATCTAAGACACATGCTCTCAGCAAGTCTTCTAACGATTAAATCGTTCTTTCCGTTTGTCCATCGGTTTGTGGATGATACGCTGAACTTAAATGTAACTTGGTTCCCAATGGTTCCCAGTGCATGATGCAGACTTCTCCAAAAATGTAATGTAAACTTCGGGTCTCTATCTGAAACGATACTCGAAGGCACTTCGTGATGTCTGATCACTTCTTTGATGTAAACAGCGGTTAACTTTTCTACAGTATAATTGATCTTAACAGGTAAGAAGTGTGTCAACTTCGTTAACCTGTCAACGATCACCCAAATTGAATCAAAACCTTTGGAAGTTTCCATAAACTTACCACAAATCCATTGATATGCTATCCCATTTCCATTCAGGTTCATCTAACGATGTAAGCTTTCCACCAGGTCGTTGATTTTCTACCTTTGCTTTCTAACAAGTCAGACATGATGCAACGTACTCCGTGACTTGCTTTTTCATGCCTGGCCACCAAAACCTTTGTTTTAGATCTTGATACATCTTACTTGATCTAGGATGAATACTTAATTTACTCTTGTGTGACTCTTCTAGAATCATCTCCTTCATCTCCGGATTGTCAGGTACACAAACTCGTCTATTGCACCTTAAGATGTGATCTGGTCCCAAACTAAATTCTGTAGCTTTTCCTTGTTCCATTAACTCTTTCTTCTCTTGAAGATACGCATCAACGGCTTGTTGTTCTCGGATCTCTTCCATTAATCCACTAGAGATCTTGATCACTCCCAGATTGATTTTCTTTTGACTTACTTCTATAATCAAGTTGAGATCACGAAGCTTTTCAATTAATTTGAGTTCCTTTACCATCATAGTTAAGATATGAATGGCCTTCCGGCTCAGTGCGTCCGCTACAATGTTCACCTTTCCAGGATGGTATTGCAAAGTGAAGTTGTAATCCTTCAGAAACTCCATCCATCATTTTTGTCTCAGGTTGAGCTCCTTTTGATCAAACATGTATTTCAGGATCTTGTGGTCACTAAAGACATCGAACTTGGCCCCATACAGGTGGTGTCTCCATATCTTTAGTGCAAAAACCACAGAAGCTAACTCCAAATCATGCGTCGGATAGTTCATCTCATGAGTCTTTAACTGACGTGATGCATAATGTAACACCCCCACTAGGTATTACTACGTAACACATGCGGAATTTAAATTAAAAAGATAGTTTGCTGGTTGCTTTCGGAAAATAATTTATATAAGTACATAAGCGTCTGAAATTGGGTATAAAAATTTGTCACGACTTCAAATCTAAGCCTTGATCGGCACACAGGCTTACAATCCTAGCCTGGCAAGTCTATTTAATTTAGAAATATACTTGAATACAAACTAGTATTTTTACAAAAATTTCGACAGAGTCTCCTCTGTAATTCGAACATCCCAGGTAAAAGAACACCTGCTAAAATAATTACATTTTCATTCCAGAATTCCAGTTACACTAAAATACATCCAGACATTATTATTTTGGAAATAATTACATCAACAAGCTATACAGGACCCAAAAGGAAAATCTTAGATTTTTCATTCAAAAGAAATGCTCTCCGAGCTATAAACTTCACATTCAAAATAAAGGCTCTCCGAGCCATACAAATAAATACTATTAGAAATCTATAACATCTCAAAAACCTAAGCTGGTCACTCTATCAAATAGCTAAAACCAAGTCTTCGAGCGACTTAGAACGACTCCTCGGCAACATCGGTACGAGCGTACCGAGGTACAATAGCGAAACCAGAAGAAACCTGATATATCTGTAAGGGTGAGATACCGACAATTGGATATATCATACAACAACCATATACATGATACATACAACACAGCAGCATATTAACATTTATTCAATAATCAAGATAAAATCATAAGACAACAAGTGTTATATCAGTGGGTCTCATACCAAACAATCAGTTTTATAAAATCAATGCATGACACTTCAATATTCAGGCTCTAACTTAATCTCATGAGATAACAACACCGTTTCATTGTAGAAGTAATAAAGAGTTGGTCAAGCTCTGATGCCCACTGGCAAGTTGCCACCATCACCAAGGTCTCCGGATGCACAACGTCTCGAATGCCTCCAACTGGGCCAATCGGACTGACCCTCAGATACCACCTTGTATCTGGTTTACTTAAGCACGTCTGCTAAGGGGAAATGCATATGAATAAAAGACTTTCCGTTATCAAGGTTTTTCTTTGTGTGTACTCTTTTTCGCTGTCGAAGCTCAAAGCTAACGACTATTCATAATTCCCCATCACTTGAACTTAAAGAAAACACAGGACACGCGGTCCGAGTGCTCAATCACAACGCCTTAGACCGATGCCGCAGTCAAGGTTTGTGGTCGAAGAAATCACTTATGATTTTATCCATGTTTTACTCGAACATGATAAGGACTCTTAGTCCGCAGCAACGAAATTAGGACGCACCGTCCTCAAATCCTTGATGGAATAAAGTCAAATATTTTCAAAGGGTTTTTCCTTCATAAAACACATAGTTCGAAAAAGGTTTTCTCTCGTACAAAACTCTAAATCATGAAAAGGTAGTTTCCTTCAACTTAAAATCACTTCAACATTTTTCTAAAAGCAAAGATCTTATTCTTCTGAAGTAAGCACTTAAACAAGGAATTGTTATAAATGAACCCAAAAACTTTCAAAGTTCTATCCAAGGCTTATTAAGGCTTTTAATCCTTATAGTCATTGAGCACAGACTCAAGTCCGGCTTCTCAAACTTCAATCAACAGTAATATATTCACAACAATAATAATATCACAGTTAATGACAGTTCATCACATATATATAATTTATAACACTTTAAAGCAAGTAATGCTCAACTTCAAGTAATAACCACAACAGTTCAAGTAAACAAGTTATTCAAGTATTGTCTCAATATCACAATCATAGTCACAACACTCAATTAACACATACACACATGCATATAGTTATTGAATATCCCTAGGCAAGCTCCCCTTACCTTTGAAGACAAGTAAAGGATCCTCGTCTTAATGCTCACGTTAGCTCCAAGAGTGTAACTATCTACTCCATCTAGCAAGCATAGCCGTGTCAAATGTCTCAGAGAGGGAATCCAACAACGCGTAACAACCAGAAATCAAGAAATCAATTACACATGATCAAACACACATTCTAATTTGATCTAAACACTTAATCTTATTACTAAACAAGGTCATTTTCAAGGAAAATCATGTTTGGAGCTTAAACTTCACAATACCCTTTGAGGAAACTTCGTTTTGATTAAAGGATCATGAAAATGAACTTAAGAATCATCAACTAAAAGTCCTAATTTCATAAAAGCATACTTAATTTTACCAAACATAACCAATTTCAATAAAAATCGAATTGGGGTTTTAGGGTTCATATCCTAAATTGGGAAAACTCATTCTAATCCTAGAATCATGAAATTAGTTTAATAAAACATCAATTTGTAGTCACAATTGCACGAATACACATTTAATTTCAAAGTTTAAAGCTGAAATCAAAATGTTAGGGTTAGGGTTTCCAAAAATCAATTTCGGGTTTTACAAAATAGAAGAGATTAGAGGGTAAAACACTTACCCAAGGTGAAGAGGAAAGATGAAGCGACGGTCAGCCATGGGTGCGGCAGCGTCACGGTGGCTACGGTAAGGTGGCAGTGGCGACGAACGACGTAGTGAAGTGCCGGAACACGCAGAACGATGAGCGGCTGTGCAATGTCGTCCTTTCCCTACCATACGCGGCGGAACGACGACCGGACAACACCTCTACGGTGGCGACGGCGACGGTATAGTGGAACAGTCGCGCGGTCCCGTCCTCCTTCCTCCAGGCAGTGGTCGACGGAGCTCCATGGTGGCTGGCAGCGTGGATGAGCTCTTGGGAGGTGGATGGAAGTGGTGGGGTGAAGAGGGAAGAAGAAGATGAAATTTTTTTAAGCGTAGGGAGAAAGGGATGAGAGTTATTCAGAAGGTAGGATAAGAAAAAGAAAGCAAGAAATGTGTGGAGGGGGTTATACGTGTGAAAGAGGAGAGATAAGGTGGAAAAACTTTTATTTTCTTTTTCTTTTAGTTAGTAGGTAAAATGTGTGGTTGAAATTGCTTTTAGAAAAAAATAATTATATTACCCTTTAGATCTAAAACAATAAGTGATAAATATATACTTTCAAAATTCAAATTAGAGTAAAGATTAATAGTCGTATTGATCAACCAAGAAAATCCACGGTCCAACATTTAATCTCCGATTAATGTCAAACCAGTTTATTTTCAAATCTAAAATTAAATAGAATGAAAATATGAAAATGCTTTTCTCTTAATCATATTATTTAAAACATTTTTCTGTACTGGTAATAATAGTGACAATAACGTAAATTATTGTCTAGTAAGCGTGCATTCACTGAAATAAGTCAGTGCTAAAGCACCCAATAAAATAATTTGAAGAGAGTAATTTAATTACTTAAACTAAACCACATAACAAAATAAACATAAACATCCAAATAAAATAATACAAACATATAAACATATAGATATTTACTATTATTGAAGTACAGTAAAAACTGGGGTGTTACACATAACCCACAACTTTTTGGTGTTGCATTAGTACACAACCTAAACCTTGATGCGAAGCATCACAATATACTTCATATGGTTCATTTGGCTCAGGAAGTACTAACACCGGTGAGGTTGTTAGACGTTCCTTTATCTTTTGAAAACTTTCCTCGAACTTGGCAGTCCACACAAAAGGTTGATCCTTCCTCGTAAGCTAAGTCAACGACGCTACTATTTTGGAAAAACCTTCGATAAACCTCCAGTAATAATCGGCCAGAACCACAAAACTGCGGATCTCCGTCATTGTCTTTGGCCTTTCCCATTAAAGTACTACTTCTACTTTTGCAGGATCTATAGCAATTCCTTCCTTGGTAATCACATGCCCTATGTGACACCCTAAACTGGGGCGCTACATTTTGTTACCTGTTGCAGAAAAATAAAATAAAAGAATTAAATTGCTGGTTGCTTCCGGTAAAAGATATTTTCTTAATAAGTAAGTAGCCTCAAAATAATGGGATATTTTTTTTTCCCTTAAAGGGACAAAAGAAACAAAGGTACTTGATGAACACTCAGAACATGAAATGTAAACATCATATATATATAATCTATCCCAGTGGGATTCAGAGTTTAGTACAGAAAATAGGGCCTGATCAGGATGACCATTAATAACAGAGTTACAGAACATAAGTTTAACTGCTATAAACAAAGTAAAGCAAAATAAGGGGAGGGTCCGGAACCACACATCAAAAGGGTGGCTCTAAGAAGCCAAATACAGTCGGACCGAGACAGACTACTCACAAAAACATACACCCCTAAGCTGGTCACTACTAACAACTAAAAGGAAGACTCGCCATGAATACTCCCACAAGAAGAAACCCCAGGTGATGGGTCCACGACATCTCCGCCCTCATCAGGAGAGTCGAAATCATCAAAATCTGGATCGTCATCAAGTACGTACTCCAGTAACTCATCAAGATCGTCGTCGTGATCCAAAACATGGTATACGGGCTCCTCCTCAAAGTACTCCTCGGGGTCCTCCTCCGGGTCCTCCTCGATCGGTGAAGCCGGCTCGACTCCAGGTAAGGGTACCCCTAGAGGTGGGTGTATCTGCAACTGTCCATTCATCTGTAGCACGTGTAAGTAGTACCAAGGTGGTGGGAGAGCAATCCTCCTCATCTCAACTGTCTGAACTCTGCTGTATAGTTCGCCCTCGGCATTCTTCTCCAGCGTGGTTATCGGTCCATGATAAGTAGCCGATGCAGATCCGGGGTGAATCTGCCACGCCCCCGCATTCCCCGTATCATCGAAGATCTCAGTCTTCGATTACGACAGTACCAGTGGGATGTTCGGATCCATCTAAACCATAGATATACAGCGATGCCGAAAAAAAAAGAGAAGCAACAAGAAGATATGCAATAGTGAGATACCAATGTATGGATAGATTACAATAACCACATGCATGATACATGCATCACATCAACATATTAACATTTTCCAAATATTAATAGATACATCAAATATTATATCAATGGGTGTCATACCCGTACAATCAGCTTCTATAAAGATTATGAATGACACTTCAATATTCTTGCTCTATAAACTTAATCTCATGAGATCCCTTCATCTTTCTAAGAGTTGATCAAAACTCAAAGCCCCCACTTGGGCATCACCGTTGTGACTAAAGTCCCTGTTTGGACATCACCGAAGTGACCAATAGCCCCTGCTTGGGCATCACCGAAGTGACTAATCTATGAGGCATGTCTGCCTAAATGCATGAATAAAACATTCATTCAGGAGGTTTTCTTTGTGTTCAATCTCATTCGTTGTCGAAGCTCAAAGCTAACGACTTGATAAATTTTCATTACTCAATCAACACAGGACACATAGTCCGAGTGGTCAATCATAACACCTAAGACCGATGCCTCAGTCAAGGTTTGTGGCCATAGAAAAGATTTACCATCTTATTTCAGCATGATTAGGACTCTTAGTCCACAACAACGAAATTAGGACACCTGATCCATAATAACGCGATTAGGACTCTTAGCCCACAACATCATGATTAGGACTCTCGGTCCACAATACTGAACACGGATCAAAGATCAACGTACACATTACAGAATACTAGAAGCGACGTCTCGCGAACTAGATTCGATTTCACTTGTTCTTACTTTTCGCTTAGTGAAAATCAAATATCAAAATAAAACCTCGGTAACTTATCCAAGTTACCGGAACATTTTCGAAAGTATTTCTTTACAGGAAATCTTTTCATTTAGAAAATCATTTGTAAACTATTATATAAGAAATCCATTTTCTCTTGAAATCTTTTTCTTAAAAGCATCTCTATTCATGGTCAAATATTTTCCAAGGCTTTTCCCTCCGTAAAACGCATATTTTTCTAAAGGACATTTTAAAATGAACATCATCACTTTCAAAGTTCTCTTTGAAGCTTATTTAGGCTTTGAATCATATGATTAGTTGAGCGCCGACTAACGTCAGGCTTTCCAGACATCAATCAATATCATCATAATCTCAATCAACAATATAACAGTTAATATCAGTTCATAACATATATGATTCACAACACTTTAAATCAAGTAAGGATCAACTTCAGACAGTTATCACAGCATTTCAAGTATACAAATCATTCAAACTTTGATTTAATATAATAACCATATTCAAATAAATCAAGTAACCCGCATACACACATGCACATAGCTATTGAATATCCCTCAGGCTGTCCCCTCTTACCTTTTGTGAAGGTAAAGGTACGTGATGCTTGAGGAAGTGTACTACGAATGACCTCATCTACTCAGCGACGAAAGTCTAAGTTTAAGAAAATGAAACCATAAGTTAAAAGTTAACCAAGAATACTAAACCAAGAAGGTAAGGTTCGGCCATGGCATGAAATTGGGTTAGAGGTTTTCAAACAAGAATACAACTCATGGATTAATGATCCTTAAGTGTTAGGAGTTCATAACTAAGGTTCACTTTACAAAGATAGAACAAAGATCTCACTAAATCCATGCTTAGGGTTTCGGCCTCTTTAGTATAAGTAGGCTAGAAATTTCCAACCCTTCTAAGCTCTTAGATTTAGTGTTAAAAGATATCAAGAAGTCTAAATTCATGATCATATTGAAAAATGAAACAAAACATCCTAGGTTCACAACCATCATAGGATAAATAGGCTGGACATCTTTAACTTTCCAATCTCTTACATTTAGCATCCAAAGGTATTAAGGAGCTCTAGTCCATGATCATTTTGGAAAATGAAAACAAAACATCCTAGGTCTAAAACCAATGTAGGTTCGGCCTTCATAGGATAAGTAGGTTAGAAATCTTTAAACTTTCTATTCTCTTAGACTTAGCATCCAAATGTATTAAGGAGCTCAAGTCCATGATCATTTTGGAAAAATGAAAACAAAACATCCTAGGTCCACAACCATCATAGGTTCGGCCATCATAGGATAACTAGGCTAAAACTTTCCAATCTCTTAGACTTAGCATCCAAATGTATTAAGGAGCTCAAGTCCATGATCATATTGGAAAATGAAAACAAAACATCCTAGGTCCACAACCATCATAGGTTCGGCCAACATAGGATAACTAGGCTAGAAATCTTTAAACTTTCCAATCTCTTAGACTTAGCATCCAAAGGTATTAAGGAGCTCAAGTCCATGATCATTTTGGAAAAATGAATACAAAATTCCTAGGTCCCTAATACATAGTTTCGGCCATCCTTGGAAGAATAGTTTAGAAATGTTTTTTTTTTATACAAGCTTTTAGAATATGAAAGTAGAGATCAATAGAAGTTCATAGAAATTGGTTTCAACTCAAACGGAGTTTCCTATGATTTTCTAGAGATTTTAGAAGTTAAAAGCTCAATAAGAATCACATAATGTGAACTCATGAAATAAAGTAGAGAACTTGAAAAGGAAGAATATGAGAGTATTACCCTTGAAACTAGAAAGAAAAAATATGAAGAACTTGAAACTTGAAAGTAAATAAAAATGGAAACTTTAAGTGTTGGAAACTTTGAAGTAAGAATGGAGAAGAAGAAGGAAAATGAAATAGATAAAATGAAGTGGGTATTTATAGAAAGAGAGGGAGAGAGTGGCGTGAAGAGAGGGAGAACGAGCTTGGAGAGCAAGTTTGGAGTTTAGGAGGTTTTGGTTGGAAGAAGTGAAGAAAAATGGGTTTTTGATTAGAATATGATATAATTTGAAAAGTGTAATGATGACACTTTTTGAGTGTGTCATAATCCTTGTCAATCACATCCCTCATGTCACTTCACTCCTTTGGTGCTCCCTAATCTGCTCCATTTCGTATCCGGTTGCATTTTCGATCGTAATTTTTTTTACGTTTCACCCGAATAAAATATTATATTTTATTTTCAAACGTAAATTTTCAAAATAACCTAATTTGAAGAATACATGATAAAAACACTAATCATCTCATTCATGGGTCAAAATTAGGTTTTCTGCTCAGTAAACTTTTACTATCAGTGAAAACGCAGACCGGCTTTCGTCTGAGTTTTCAACCGAAATTTTAACCGTGACCTTATACGGTAGGATAACACAAGAAAATGATTTTATTCTAATTAAAATCATCATTTGGATTTTAATAAAAATAAACACATATAAATATATATTTACTGATATAGAAAGACACAGAAATCGGGGCGTTACACCATAAGAACTTCACTTCAAGCCAAAACTCGCACTTAGATAGTTTTGCATACAACACCTTCTTTCGTAGGATCTGTAGGACTTGTTGCAGATGTTTCTTATGTTCCTCATGACTCTTAGAGTAAATGAGGATGTCATCGATGAACACGACAACGAACCTATCAAGAAACAGACGAAAAATCTGATTCATGTAGTCCATGAAGATAGCAGGTGCATTCGTTGCTCCAAAAGGCATTACAATATACTCGTAATGTCCATAACGAGTTCTTAACGCAGTCTTTGGTATATCTTCAGTCTTGACCCTAATTTGATGATAACCGGTCCTCAAATCAATTTTTGAGAACACAACAGCTCCTCCCAGTTGATCCATCGGATCGTCTATGCGTGATAGAGGGTACTTATTCTTGATCGTCACTTTATTGAGTTGTCGAAAATCTACGCAGAGTCTCGAACCTCCGTCCTTCTTTCTCACTAACAGAACTGGTGCTCCCCACAGGGAAACACTTGGTCGTATAAACTGTTTTGATAGAAGATCCTCCAGTTAAGCTTTCAACTCAGCAAGCTCTATAGGCGACATCTGATACGGAGCGATAGAAATTGAACCAGCTCCTGGAACTAGGTCGATGGAGAACTCGATATCTTTGTTTGGTGGCAAACCTGGAACATAATTCAGAAACACGTCCGGAAACTCTCTCACTATAGGCACCGTACTCAACTCGACCTCCCCCTTGACTTCTAAGGTAGACAAAAGCAAGTATCCCTGAGCTCCTTCTTTCAAATAAGTTCTTACTTGGTTGGCAGATAAAAATCCAAAAATCTCAAGATCAGGAAAAACTAAAGTTTTATGCGCGCAATCTAAAAGGATGTGGTTAGAAGATAACCAATCCATGCCTAAAATTACATATAATTGTATTAAAGGCAAGCATATCAGATTAACAATAAAATGTCTATCCTGAATAGCAATAGGACAGTTCAGACATACAGAATTCACAATAATTGGTTCAGCAGTTGGAGTTGAAACAATCAAATCATACGACAGGGAAGTGAAATAACCAAAGTTAACACAAGAAGGGGGGTTGAATTGTGTTTACCAACTTTTTAGAAAACTTTGAAAATTATTTTCGCAGGCACAACAAGAAAAAATAAGACAACAGAAAATTAGACGAGTGACTTGTCTAATTTTGAGACACAACACACTCGCATACAAAGAAGGTTAAAATAGAGATTGATATTCACAATATTAACTCCCCAAGTTAAAAGCTTAAACAAATAATACTTAAGCAAATTAAAGAGATATGGGAAGAGGAATATCACTCAATAGTTTTATGCTGGTTCACCCCAAAATCCACAGGGCTACGTCCAGTTTCTTCTCAGCACCAAGTTTCCACTATAACTGATCAGATTACATTACAAGTATTCTTTTCACACCTAGCCTCTCCAGGCTCAACACTTAAACAAGTATTCTTTGCTCACCTAGCCTCTTCAGGCTCAACATAGTAAGGAGTAAAGGTTTTGTATAATTAATACAACTTGCAAATCTTTCAGATAACACTCAAAGAGTGAAATAAATATGAAGTGTGAAAGACTGCCAATAAATATCAAATGATTGAAGAAGTATTCAATGAAAGAATGAAGAAGTTAATGAAGTTAGTAAATGCTTCTTGCGCAGTGTTCTTAATGATATTCAACTACTTGTCTTCATCTTCATGGTTTGATCTATATAAAGACTTCAATTAACTTATCTGTTAGGCATAGCTCCAGAAAGTGTGTTATTTGATTTGAGCTTCTGGAATGTCATTAATGCCAAAGAGTCGTTCTGTGTAGGCATTAAATGTTTAAGGACGTTGAGTTCTAACAAGGCATTCCAAGAGTACACTTTTGCTCTGAGCAGCTGTTGTATCAGAGTTGCAGCAGCAGGCTTCTTGTACTTGAACCAGAGGGCTTTCCTCTTTCAGTGCAGCAATCATTTCACTTTCTCTAAAGCTCTTTTACTTTGTACTAAAAACAGCTAAAAGGTTATTGCTGTGGTACAGAGGTTGCGTGTTTATTCCTTAAATCGTTGAAACAAACGTTCTTTATTCTTTACCCATGGTGCTATTGTCCAGAGGTCTTCGAGATCCTATAGGAATGTATCTTCTTTGAATAAGGTTGATTTGGACTTCATTCTGACAGATTGCCACTTTATCAAGTGTAGCAGTGTTTGAAATTTAGACGGGTGCTTGTGCAGTCCAGATTTAGACGGGTGATAATGAGCCAACACTTAGACGAGTGATCAAGCCTTTTTAGACGAGTGATCCATTGAGGCTTCTTCAGAAATATGATTCTTGCCACGTCAACAATAAGATCAGAATCTTGATTGAGCTTTGACTTGGTCTATGTCTGAGTTGACTATATTTTAGACGAGTGAGTTTTTAGACAAGACTAAAAACTGTGTTGTACCAAAATGTAGATGGGTCAGAATCTAGATGAGTGACCTTAAGTCTATTTTCCTGCACACTTATTAGATATATTAGTAATTTCATATGGTTCAATATTACCATACTTAATCTATTTGAAATCATCAAAACTTAGAGAATCTACACATTGAATGTGTCTCAGACTTATAAGGTCTCAGCAGGAAGAAACAGGTAATTTCAAATGTCTCACACAATCCATCGAAATAAAAGAATGCGTTGCACCCGAATCGAAAAGTACAGTTAAAAGGTTACCAGTTATGTCATAACTATCTTGTATGAGATCATCAGATTTTGAGGCTTCAACACCACTCATGGTGTAAAGTCTTCCCTTAGTCATCGGTCTATTTGGCTTTGAGTTGTTGGCAACTGGATCCAGACCTCACTTATTGCAGTCTCTTGCTATGTGCCTTATCTGTCCATACTTAAAGCACTGCACTCCCTTTAGCTGACAGTTCTCAGTAACATGGTTCGTAATCAACACTTATAATATTTCTGGAGTTGGCCTTGATTTTGATTCTTCTAGCTTCCACTACCATACGCAGAAGCGACGGGACGATAGGATTGTTGGTTCTGATTATTTCCTGGTTGTCGGAAATATGGCTTCCTCTAAGCTTGCTTCCCCTTTTGATTCTGAAATCGGTTCTTGAATTGAAATGGTCCTCCAGTTTTACTCCGGATATCTCTACCTTTCTTCATCTGTTCCTCCTCCTTCTGACACTTTTCGACTAAGGCTTGAAAATTGCGAATTTCAAGTGGTAGTACAGACTCCCGGATCTCATATCGCAAGCCTCTTTCAAACTTCTCGCATTTCCATCCCTCGTCTGGCTGAACTTGAAAGAAACGGAAATACTTGGTGAGTGATTCAAACTTCGCCGCATATTCACAGATAGACAGTTCCTTCTGTTGCAGACTCAGAAATTCTTCCTCCTTCTTGGTTCTAGCACTTTGAGGAAAGTACTTATCCAAGTAAGTGTTGTGGAAAAATTCCCAAGTGATTTCCTGATTGTCCGCTTCCATTAGTTGTTTAGTACCATTCCACCAGTATTCAGCATCGCCTAAAAGCAGAAAAGTTGCATACGTGACTTTCACTCCTTCAGGGCTATTAATGAGCTTGTGATGACAACCAAATTAAGGGTTGCCTTGGCATGATCTTTTTAGTTGAATTCAAGAACACATATAGCGCATACACCTTTTAAAACAAACAAAACTTGAGATCAAAATTTGTAACAGAATCAAAAGTGAAGAAATGAAAAAGAAAGTGAATGAGATTGAGATGGTGATGGCACCACAAACCAAGGAGGTTTGATAAGCCTTGTGAGGTTCGCCACAAGAATCTTGGATTCTTGATAAGAACAAGTTTGGTTCAACCAAGAACCTAGGAGAACACAAGTCTCACTCAATGGATTCAATCCAAATGAACATCAAAGTTGTATTACAAGTGTTTGAGGCACCATATACATAGTTGAGCAGTCAACTTTTGGTTGCCTCTCACAAACCATAACCCCCAAACTTGAATAGCCTAATTCATGACACTAACACCTAACTTAACTCACCAACTCAAACATTCAAGTCAGCCACCAATCATTGGAATTCACGTCCCCTTCCCTTTATGACTCTATCTCTATTATTATGTGGTGGTTACACTTGCTTCTCACATTAAAAGTGTAACTCCCACATAATTAACAAAAAAAATAAAAACCCTAATACTTATAGGAGTTACTAATGGTATGCAAACTAAAAGATTCCTCCCCCTAAGCTTCTAAAATTCTTGTAGAGTATGGAAAGGAGTGGACTTGGGCCAAAAACATCACTTAGTAATTTGGACCTAATCACACAACCCATTACACTTATTTGAAATAAAAATAAAACAACTAGTAATGGACTCTTCTTCATGAATTTCGCCCTTCTTTGTCATGGATCCTTCAATTGGATAATGTAAATTAACACTTTGGGCTTTAATCCATTTGGTCTTGATCTTGGGCTTGCTTCTATCAAAATAAGAGCCATTATTTGTATGGAGACTTGTTGGGCTTTCTTTGCTCTTGTTCTTGTCATAGGCCCATCTAGTCCTTGTGTTGCTTCTTGGACCATGCTCCTTATTGGGCTCTTTTCATCCTTGAGGAAAAGTTGACTTGCCCCCCCCCCCCCCCCCCCCCCCCCCCGCGGCTCACATCAGCTTGAAAATCTTTTCCAACTCTTGTATCCATAAATCAGCCTTCTCCGAATTTGTATCCCCATGAAATTGCGGAGGATTATTTTGTTGAAAATTGGTTAATCCTATTGCCTCAGCGGCTTGATTTACTCGAACCTGGTCCTGCTGGTTCTGTGTAGCCATAGCGGACATTTGATGAGCCATAACAACAGCATTCGCCATCGCTTGAATAGCCTGATTTATTTGTCCAACAGCATCATAGTCGCCAATATTACCACGATCGACACCACGACGACCCCAACGGCCTTTTCCACGGCCGCGTCCACGTCCACCTTCTGGTTCCATAACTGACCTACAAGACAAAATCAGTTAGACTGCAACCAGAAACTGAAACGTATATTCATGTGTCAACATACATTACTTCTAAGAAGCAACTCAATCAAGTCTTAATTAGAGATCAGACAACATAAACATAACAGACCTATTCCTAAAGATTCCCAAAAGACTCGACCAGCTCTGATATTACTAATGTAACACCCCCTTTGGCATTAAATGACTAACTCGTTATGGAAATAAAAAACAAAAATAAAAGCTGGTTACTTTCGGGAAAAAATGAAATTTTCTAATTTCTTAGTTTTACTTGGAAATGGTTATGAAATTTTTCTTTTTCGATATAGACAAACATCACATCTATATATGCATCATCATAACCTTTAATATCAAGTCGTTTGTCAGAGTAAATACATAAGTAAAATAAAAACGTAACTATACTGTAGCGGTAAGTCTGGAACCACGACTCAAAAAGAATGGCTCTCAGTAGCCAAATATACATACTGGCAAAAATACCACTACCTCAAAAATGAAATCTAGAAAGTCCTAATGTTGGTCGCACTAGTGGAAACCGTTGGGAAGACCGCCATGGTCCTCTCCAACTGCAGGGGTATCCAGTGGGGGTACCTCTACTCCCGCTTTAGTAGCGGGATCCACACCATCATCCAGAGGATGATACTCAGGAACCTCCTCCTCCTCCTGCGGGTCCTCTTCAATCTCATCGTCTACCTCTGGTACAAGTATCAGAAGGGCTGGTGGTGAATGTGGTGCTGCCTCCTGAAATGGCTGAACGAGTGGAGGTTGATGAACGAGGTCTCCCTGCTCCACCAATGCTCCCAATAATAACCACATAGGTGGTAGTGGGACTTCCGCGGTATTGGTAATGTGGGTACGTGTCTGTAGTCCTGCTGCTAATGTGCCTTCAGTGACACACACCGGCCCGGTATACGTGGCGCTGCGGGCTCCCAAGTTGATAACCCATGTGCCGCCATCATCAGCATCCTCAAATATCAGTGACAGAATCCCCGAATAAGATAGATCCCCTATGTGGTTCATCTGTACTCGAATATAAAAAATACCACAGAAGAAACCCAACAGAAATAATGCAAGGGTGAGATACCAACGTATGAGTTTTATCATGATAGCTACATGCGCGACACACAATTAACAACATATATACATAGCACATTAACTCTAAAAAATAATCATATTATTTTAAACAATAGGATTCAGACCCGACAATCATCGCGATTTGTAAGAATGCATGACACTTCAATGTCTACTATCTGTTTTTAATATTTATTCTCCAGAGATCCTACCTTCCCTTCGTCGAGCAGAATAGGCCGCAATAATCACCATAACACAGTTATTTCGCATTGGGTCGCCCTCTCAATTTAGGTCTGATCCCAATTGTTCATTGGTATCACGTCTCACCTAAATAATATTAATTAGTTTCCTATTAAGTACATCCGTGCAGGGGAACCGAGTTCCACGACTTGAGGTTGCAAAGCCCCGGGCATTCCGTGGATTTGAACCCGGATGTCCCTAAAAACTCGGTATGTTGGTCTGTAACTATCCAATTTGTCAATTCACCCTTTGTGGATTGTAGCTCGAAAAACACAATGGCACCTCTGCCACAATGGCATATCTGCCAATTAATGCATGTAAAACAATTTTTTTTGCTGCTTTTCTTTTTCGTTGGTTCTTTATTTGTCGCGGCTCAAAGCACACGACTAAAGGCACAAACCCCAATCATTCTCAACACAGGACACACAGTCCGAGTGCTCAATCACGAAACCATAGACCGATGCACCAGTCCTAGGTTCGCAGATATGGGACACGAAGTCCACCATATCACTTATATTACATAAAGTCCCCCCAAAACAACATGGATCAACGATCTACGTGTTTTCCTCACAGAATACTAGAATCCCAACGTCTCGGCCATTAGGTTCTTTAACTTTTATTTTTCAGCATAGTTTTCGTTCTGTGAAACAACAAATACCAAAACAAAACTCCGAAACTTATCCAAGTTTATCGGAAATATTTTCGTTGATTTAAAACCCTTTTGCAGAAAATCTTTTCCGCTGAAATTCGTTTATAAAACGTTAAATCGCAAAGAAAATCATTTTTCTCAAATCCATTTTCTTTTGTAATTTCTTTTCTGGAAATCATCAAATTCCTTGAAAATCATTTCTTACACGTTTTTGTCCAAAATAATAAAATTATTTCTCATAGTTTCGCCGTAAGGATTTTTCTAAATTATTTTTCATTTAGAATAAAATCATTTATAAATTATATGGCTTTTTATTTTCCAAAAAGTTTTTCACCATCAATATTTAAATATTTTTGAAACTTAATTTCTTGTAATTACTATTTATTTTATTTTTGATTTTATTTTGGAAAAATTATCGTAAATGAAAATTTTTCACGATTTCATCCTCACTATCGCTCATTGATTTACTCTCTAACCGAAATATCATTAAATATTATTATTCTAAACATTTTCTTCCACTTCCATAAATCAAAACATTTAATTTTATCCTCAAGCTTTTTAAAACTTTACCCTTAATCACAATTGAGCACTGACTACTGTCAGGCTTTCAGTCAATCAGTCGATCAACAATTTATCCATACATACAAATACCCATATATCACAGTAATAACATACTTTCATAGATAAAGTTAAAATCACATAAACAATTATATAATCATTAAATTTAATATCACATATTACTACGAATAAATTTACAAACGATATACAGATAGCATGTAGCTACCAAAATTCCTCAGGTAAGCTCCCCTTACCTTAGAATTTTTGAATTTCTTCTTGAAAGTAGCCTCCTGGATTTTTGTTTTCCTCTTACTAATTAACACTCCAAACTATCAACCAATCCTTCACAACAAATTAGAATACAAGTTAAAAAGTTGAAGCAAAACTCATCTAACCAACTTGGATAGGGTTCAGCCAAGTTAAAAAAAAATTGGCCAGGGATCTCTAAATTTTTCAAGCTCTTGGATCCAATATCCTAGAGTATTAGAGAGTTGGGAAAATCTATCATACTTCAAAAATTTGCTCTCTATGATTTTCTAGAATTAAATGAAGAAAATCCAAGAAAATGGAAATATAATGAGCTTGACATGAAGGAATGGAAATAATTGATGAGAAGTGTAGCCATGATCATAGGCAATGAGGATTTACCTCTAGATTATGAAAGAAGTGAAGAAAAATGATCAAAAATGATCAAACAGCGTCCTACATAATGAATTTACTTAAAATGTTGAGCAACCAAAACAATCTAATTTAAACATTAAAGGACCAAAATGAATCTACTTAGAACATAAAAGGGCCAAAATGCTGTTAACGTTGTCACAGACGGTAGTGATAGAAAGGACCAGAGTGTGTAACGTTTCATATATAAGGGACCAAAAGGAATCTTTTTAAAGTTGAGGGACCAAAATGAACCTAAAAATAACTTAATGGACCAAAAAATAATTTATCTTTATCAAGAGTAACAAGATAAAATATGATGATTGGGTTAGTGAAACAAATTGACAATGAAATTTTCATGGATGAAACGCTAAAATATTTTCGTAGTAAAAATAATGTGGAAAAAACAAAGTCATGAGAAAGGATATAATCATGAACTAGATTAACCCTAAAAGAGTGCGAAGAAGATGGTTTATTGTAATAGAACCTCTAAATCGGTTAAGTCATCACTCATATGGTAGTGTCTCGTACTGATAACGTATTGTAAATAGAAAATAAAATAGGGAGATAAAGAGAATAGAAAAATGGACTGAAATGCTAGTTTTTCATGAACTAGGATTCAAAGGCTAGATCTTCAGGAACTAGCTATAATCTTTGTATTGATAATATGATCTAGTGTGCATAACGACAAATCTAATAGTCCTATTTATAGAGATAATGAACCCCTTATTCTCAACTCAATCAAGAGACATAGATAAGGAGTAAATCTAGAGATATTGTCTAGAATACTCCATAATATTCCAAGATATGGTAAATTTATTATGAGTTACTTTCAGATAACAAATTAAGATAGTCATCCATCAAATTTGCATATTTACAACTAAAGACTAAGTGTAATTTTGATTCGCTAAAAAATGAAGAACTGGGCAATACAAAAATATTTGTCCAACGTTTGATTCAGAAAATGACTATGGGACAGCACAATATAAGGAATGAGAGGTTGGACCCACTAAACTCCAACACAACTATTTCCTCGTGTCTAGGAAAAGTAAAAAGACAATGATGAATTATTATTAGTTTTATTTATGCATTTTGTTAACTTATTTTGAATTATTTTTAACTTATAATATGATAATTATAAAATATAGTTAAATATATATCAACATAATTAATAAATTTTAATTTTTTTTATAATGATAAGTATAAGATAATGCTTAAAAATATATTTTATTGTTAATTATCATTAAATCTATACTAATAAGAAATCATGGGAATAAATTTTATGTTAAATAATAAAATAATTTTAGAAGTTTCATGATATACCACAAAATTGCTTGTATTGCACATCCACCACCAAACAACATAGAGTACAAAAATTTGTCCTGTGACTCAGCTACATGTCAAATACTATTCTGTCTATCTTATCATTTTTAGCGAATCAAATGCACATTAAAAAAAACATTAGTCTAATTACTAAGGTCTCATTCCGCCCTTCGGGGGCGATGAATAGGGGTGGGAATAGGCTAAGCCGAGTTAGACCCAGACATGAACAGGCCTGGTCTACGAGCCAATCTCAAGGCCTAAGATTGGCCTACTTCAAATCCTAGCCTGGCCTAGAAGCCTATTTGAAGGCATATTTCTCAACAAGACCGTTAAAGATGCCTCCACCTATAAATGGGTCATAAGCCTTCACTTGTTAATAGGCTTGTTGTAACGCACGTTTTCTTGATTCTTGTTTAAGGAAGGGATTAGGCAGGTTTAAAGGCTTAGTCTTATTCCTTAGGTGTTGATCAGCTTATGTTTCAAATTTGAGGTCATTCTGACTTCAAATGAGCTCAGAACACGACGAAATGTGCGAAAGGCAAAAACCGACAGCAAGGGCCACGCTCAAAACACTGGAAGACCCAACGTTCAAGCATGGGCACGCTCAAGCGCTAGGTACTGGGCGCTCGAGTGTTCTGTGAAGATGACACCTGGCCTGTTTTTTGATGCGTGGCAGAGATGTGACATTCAAGGGGCCACGCTCAAGCGTGGGAGGACCCAGTGCTTGAGTGTGGGAACGCTCAAGCATGGAGAACCCGATTCTCGAGCATTCTCAGCTGGAAGCAACTCCTTTGTTCTTTTAAATGTGAAAAACTTGAAGAAAATAAAATTTACGAAAAGAAAGACAGAGAGCTCGATTTAAGGAGAGAGAAAGTGAGGTTGAGGAAAATCCGCCCATCTGATTGCAATTCCGAATTTCATTTTGTGATCGGGACAACGAGTACATCAAGTCTCGTCTATCGATTTTTCGATACGATTGAGGAAATGATCGAAACTCTAACGCGTCGACACGTCGACATTGTCATTTCTTTATTTTTCGATTCTTGCTTCGGTTCTAGCTCTGTTTGGAAAACTGTTGCAGGATTAGGGTTTATGACATTGTCAGGACTCTGTCCATGTGTTAGGGCAAATTTTAGAGCTTCTAGAATACCTGGAGTGTACGTAACAGCAAGCTAGAAGGATAGGAACACGTGTTTCGAGACATCAAGGAAGCTTACGAGAATAGCCAAGGTGGGGAGAAAGTAACCGACATCGTCAGGGAGGCAAGCGTAGAAAAATAATTATATATGCATGTGGGTAGGGTTCCCTAGACCCTACTAGGGTTGTCAAATAATCGACAACAACTAAACCGTAGTAAAATAACATTTTAATGTTGTCTCGGGTTTAGTGGTTGTAGGTTTATCGACAATAAGCCTGAAACCCTAGGTTAGCAATTTATGCTGATTGAGGTTGTCTGGATTGTATGGTGCTCTGTTATACGATTGTATGTGATCTCTGATATATTTAACATGTTGAACATGATTATAGGATTATTTTATGTCTGTATTTGACGATTGATGATTGGCTGATTGTTTGATGAATATCTGTATGTATGGTTGAGTTGAGAGTTAACATCGTGGTAATGCTTTGAGATTGTGGCACCGAGGCCAGGGATTTATGGGCATCCGTGATGAGAGTGTGATTGTGTAAGAAGGTTCTGGTGTTTCCATAGTGATGGTCGTTGCATTGCATGGCGAGCCGTATGATTGGGAGTCATATGAGGTTAGTTGTACTCCACTGCGAGTATGGATGACGGAGGGGCTAGTCTGTGAAGAGACCTTGGGGATGTACAAACTGGACTCGGGAGGCTCACAGTGACCATTAGGTAGATCTTAATGTGTCGTGTACCCTGGTATATCCGGATTTTCTCGACTTTACCCTGAGTATCCACGTCGTAGGTGGATGTTCCGAGGGGATCCAGACACCTCTAATGGTGCTAAGCTCATAGGGGAATGCACTATTATGGGTCACGGCGAGCAAAAGGGTTATATGGACAAACGAACTGACGTTATCTGAGCAGTGAGGCTCGGTAAGGAGAATGTCTTGGGGCTGAGACCCGGATGAGAGATATCGTTTGACATGCATAAGAGTGAGACTCCTTAGATTATTGATCTGAGAGTGAACTTTGAGGATGTACTGTGTTGGTGTGACTCAGAAGATGGTTTCTTATTGTTATTGTATGTGTAATATGTATATATGATTATTTGTTCTATGTGTCCCCATCCCCATTTTTATGACTATGTTTTGTTACTTATCTCCCTTCTTCCTCCATTCTTCTGTGTATGTATATACGTTAGATGAACAGCAATAACAAGACGAGAATGACAGCTTGGAAGGGCTACCGACCCCAATGCTATCTACAAAAGATCCCATCACGGATATATAGACGCCATGACGGCGAGGACGAGGGTAGTTCTAGACAACCACATCACTGAGGGTGTGGATATATCGGATGCGTCTATAGGTAGTGAGCCTCTGTGAGCTTTGTTTTGTATTTTGGATGTATTTTTTTGAGAGGCGGACGAGTAGTTATGCTAGAAGCTTTTTGGTATCAGTCGGACATATCTGTTTATGTTTCTTCAGTTTTATTTTCTCTTAGAGTCTATATAGCTGATGTCTAGGTTTTTGGTCCCAAAATTGGGACACTCATACTCTGATGGATATATGTATATATTAAGTCTTTATCTTTGTTTTTTCAACTGTGTATGTTAAAAATGTTTTAATTATTTTCTTTCTAATATATTATTATCCTCGAACGTATAAGCGCATTAACACTAATTACGGATTAAGGCTTAGTTAATTAGGAATTTCTTTAATGGGACATCGGGGTGTATCATTTGGTGGTACCAAAGCAGTTCGTTTCTAAATCGGATTGTGGGGTAGGGTGAGTACCGACACTATTAGTTGGATCCTCATCGGATGTCAGCTATGCTTAGAATGGGTAGAGTGTCCGATGCGCAAGTTATCCTTACTGTTTGGGAATAACTGTTAAGTATTTTTAAGACATGTAAAGTAATATATTGTTTATATGGCCTTACATATCTTATGAATAAAGCGAGCTAATGATTTCTTTTAAGGAAATTAAATGGCTCGTGGTAACGGAAGACAAGGAAAAGGTGGAAGGTTCCAACAGCGGGCGAAGTCTTACAGTCGCTCCAACCAGCAATCTGCAGGTACCAGTGGTGGAAGTTCTAGTCCAGCATCATCATGAATGTTGATTTGTTTCAAGTGTGGAGTGCCACATATGATGAGAAATTTCCTCCAGTTCCAGAATGTTGTAAGTTATCAGTATGGTCATACCGGCCACATGGCTTGGTTCTTAAGCATGGGTTTTCCTGCGCTTGAGCGTGGCCAGGGAGTTGGGAAAAAACAAAAAAGGAGCTGAAGGTGAAAGTTAGAGAGAGTAGAAAGAGAACAGATATAGATAGTTGAGCTTCTGACCCAGTTTCCGACTCTATCATTCGCCCTAACTCAATTTCGACTGCATCGTTGAGATCGTAGCAGCGATATCTTCTTAACCCTAGCCTTCTTTATTTGCTTTGGCTAAGGTAAAACTATGTCCTTCTATGCCGAAATGCCATCGCAACTGTATTGAGGTTATCTTTCAATTCGTTTATCGGTTTTCAATTCCGTCTTTAGATTAGGGTTACCCGTAACGTGTGCTTCACAATGATGTATTCAGGTGAATTTTAGGAGACCCAGAGGCCCTAGTTCCTCAAGTGGCAGATCTGAGAGGTGTGGGGAGTGTTCGTTTCGTTGCTCAAAAGCTAGCCTACGACCCTTTAGGTGGGAGAAAGAAACCACCTATCGTCGGAAATGGCTATGTAGCATATTTTACAATAATGGCATAGGGCAATCTAAACCCTACTAGTGGGTGAATAATTGACAATGTCAATATCACATTGGTGACATCGCCAATACGTTAATTTTATGATATCTGAGGTTGTTTGATTTTACTGCATTGAGCTGCTTGTTGTGTACTATTTGTATTAATATGTTAATCGTAGTTAATTATGTTTATTTAATTATTTTATTATTATATTATTATTATTATATGATTATGGTTGATAATATGTATTGTGTGATAAAATGTTTTATCTGCTAGGACATGCTTAGTTGGTTCCTAGGCATTGATATATGATATTTTGGAGTGATGCATGTTGGGGAGCATATGACGTATGGCTTAGTCGTGCCTAACCTAATTAATTAATTAATTAATATTCTATTTATGATGAGATTGATGATATGATGTGACTTGAGATACTATATGAGATGATGTTGAAAGGTTGAGGCACTAGGTTATGACCTGATATGAGTCGACGAGAGTCATATAGATGCATTGTGTTAATCACAGCCATGTGAGTGGAACACACGAGGTCAAAGTATCCAATTATGGATGCCGGATTCATGGGTGAGTTTCCTTACACTGAGTTTGAAAGAGACTACTGTGATATGTTCGAAGTCCTTATGGAAGCATCTCGTATTTATATTATGCTGTTATAGTGTCATTTCTTTGCATAAGTACCCTAACGGAAAATGGGGTGTGCACTGACATGTACTGTGCAGCTATAGTGTCATTGCTTTGCATGAGAGCCCTACCGAGAATTGGGGTGTGCACTGGCGTTTAATGACTAGCCGCTCGAACGATTGACTAATATCTCGGATCAGACAAGGGATGTGTGACAGGATTGTGGTGTCCACGTCAGCATATAGGATAAGTTACATGAGCGCGACGGGAAGAGGAGGATAATATAATTCGAGAATGGTTGTACTTATACATGTTATTGCATGATGCATGTCTATGTGTTGTTATTGTTTATATGCTATGCACCCTTTTCCATATTTGATGGTAGATAGTTTCTTATCTCCCTTTCTTTTCTTCTATGTATGTCTCTTCTAACTTTTCGCGATCAGACTAAGACGTGCACGATGGCGCATTTAGACCATCCGTGGATTACGGACCCAGCCGGGATTCCCTTGATGGGAACCCTGGAATTTGAGTTTCTAGACGACGAGGGGTGGCTTGTGGATCCGGTCACCCGCTTCGCTGTATATACGGGTCCTGTCTTGGTGTATACTAGGATGGGTGATGGACCTCACTTCGGATTAGTCGGGACGTTCCGTCTCAGCCAATCCTTCTCATTTCCCATCAATTTCGCTGCACCCCCAATGTTGTCGATGCCTCCTCTGTACCCAGTACCTATACCAGTGCCAGTACCGGTACTTGTACCCGCACCAGAGCCCCAGGACTCAGATCTGTTAGTTCCTGACATAGTTCCAATTCCTGAGGGTCGACAGATGTCATCACGTCACAATGCTCTCTATAGACGACGTTTCTAGCAGCTTCCTAGAGGGAGTACTTCAAGTAGCAGCCGAGGAGTTTATGGACCTTCTTGACCCCACCGTAGACATAGAAGGGCTAGAGGATAAAGTCAGGGCAGTAGTAGTCGTCCATAGTAGTATGGGCCAGTGTGTACTCTGATTGTATATAGATGTGTGTCTGTGAGCCCATTTTGATGTACTTTTGAGAGGGGCTGGGCATGTGGAGTGTCGATGAGGTTTTACCTTTTTATGATCTTTTGATGTATTTTCTCTCATGACAGTATGTTTCTATATGGGGACCTACTGATGGGGTACCCTCCACAGTTTTACAATACAATATGCTGATTATACTTGTTAGACATATATATGGATATGTGTTGCGATGTTTATATTATTGTCATGTATGTTTCAGGTTTTTATTTATTTGTCGTTTCCGCATATGCGACAAAACGCGTGAAAGGCGGAAATCAACAGCAAGGGCCACGCTCAAACGCTGGAATACCAAAACGCTCGAGCGTTATGTGAAGATGACACCTGGCCTTTTTTTCCGACTCGTGGCAGAGACGTGGCATTCAAGGGGCCATGCTCAAGTGTTGGAGGACCCAATGCTTGAGTGTGGGAACGCTCAAGAGCGGAGAACCAGTGCTCGAGTGTTCTCAGCTGGCAGCAATGCCTTTGTTCTTTTAAATGTGAAAAACTTAATAAAATCAAAATTACCAAAAGAAAGACAGAGTGCTCGAATTAAGGATAGAGAAGAGGGTTTGGAGAGAGAGAAAGTGAGGCCGTGGAAAATCCTCCTACCCGATATCAATTCCGACTTTGATTCTGTGATTAGTACAACCAGTACATCACATATCGACTATCGATTCTTCGATACCACCAAGGTAATGACCAAATCCCTAACTCGTCGACATGTCGACATTGTCATTTCCTTATTTTTCGATTCTTGCTTTGATTCTGGCTTTGTTTGGAAAATTGTTGCAAGCTTACGGTTTATGACATTGTCAGGACTCTGTCCATGTGTTAGGGAAAATTTTGGAGCTCCGAGGATACCTGGAGTGTACGTGGTAGCGATCCATAAGGAGAGGAACACGTGTTTCAAGATGTTGAGGAAGCTTACGAGAATAGCTAAGGTGGGGAGAAAGTAACTGGCATCTGTATGGTTCCCCAGACCCTACAAGGGCTATCGAATAATTAATAATGGCTAAACCCTAATAAAATAATATTTTAATGTTGTCTCAGGTTTAGTGGTTGTAGGTTTATCGATAGTAAGCCTAAAACCCTAGGTTAGCAATTTATGTTGATTGAGGTTCTCTGGATTGCATGCTGCTCTACTATATGACTGATATATGACTGTATATGATCTCATATATATTTAACATGTTGAACATGATTATAGGATTATTTTATGTCTGTATTTGAGGATTGATGATTGGCTGATTGTCTGATGAATATCCGTATGTATGGTTGAGTTTAGGGTTAGCATCGTGGTAATGCCTTGAGATTGTGGCTCCGAGGCCGAGATGTATGGACATTCGTGATGAGAGTGTGATTGTGTAAGAAGATTCCGGTGTTAATCATAATGATGGTCGTTACATTGCATTTTGCCAAAGTGGCGAGCCGTTTGACTGGGAGTCATACGAGGTTAGTTGTACTCGAGTGCGAGTACGGATTACAGAGGGGCCGGTCTGTGAAGAGACCGAGAAGACCCGGATACCTCTAATGGAGCTGAGCTCATAGAGTGATGCACTCTTATGGGTCATGGCGACCGGAAGGGTAACCTGGACAAACTAACTGACGTTCTCTAAGCAGTTGATAAGCCTCTAGCTTATCTAGTTTTATAGCTAGAAAGGCTACGGTTTTTATGCCAATTGAGCGATTTAACCTCGCTAATCCCCCGAATTTGACTTCTTTTGTCTCTAAGCAACACTTTGAGTCTCTTAGTTAATTTTTAGGAAATTTTAGTTAAATCTGAGTCAATAAAGTATTAAAATGCTACTTTTACATTTCAGGTTAAAAGTGAAGCTTAAGGAAGCTACGAAATTGGAGGAAACATGCAAACAGGAAAATTTGGCTTTCTCGCCTCGCGAATAAGTGCTCGTCACGCGGGCCAGAAGACCAGACTGAGTAGGAGTAGACATCATTCAGCCTCGCAACGCGAAAATATTGCTCGCCTCGCGAGCCAGAAGTAGGAAAGCTGAAGATCATTCAGACTTGCCTCGTGAGTACTGTCTCGCCTAGCGAGAATTCAAACTCAGGAGGGAGCCAAACTTAAGATTCGCCTCGCGAATCTCTGCTCGCCTCGCGAGCGTGCGCATCATAGTCCACTATATATAGCTTGTTTTAGGGCAGAATTGAGAGCTTTTTGACATTGGTTCTAATACTATTTTCGTTGGAGCTGCGTCTCACTTTGTTTTACAGAATTCTTCTTATTATTAGGATGATTTCTTTTATTTCTTTCATTGGTACTGTTACTATGAGGAACTAATCATCTATTCTAGGGGAACGATGAAGCCACCCTTGATGGCATAGCGAATTTCAATGTGATGTTTTCTTTCCCATATCTCAATTCTTGTTTCTTAATTATGTTTTAATTGTTTAATCAAAGGGCCCTTGGTTAACCTGTCTATTGCGTTGAGACCGGGAGGAGATTCACGCTTATGAATTGGGTTAGGAACACTGATTGAGTATTGCTAGGGATAGGGTAGGAGATTGGTGCAATCACATAAGGAACAAGAACTTAATAGAGGCTAATTGTAGGTTATGAGACCGGGAGGAGATTAATTTATAGTTTAGATACGTCCTTTAGAACAGCGAAAGTGACTTTAGGAGAAATTGGGAGTCCCGGTTGACAATGAAATTGAACATAGGGAATAGAAGATAATTACTTGGGTAACTTGCATGAATGGGTAGGTGGATTCGTGATCCTAGAGCTTTAGTTTAATTTGAATCTCTCTGTTATCCGTTAGTGTCAATTAGTTGTTATTTGATAATAATTTGTTACTTGTTTCTCTCTCCTCATAACAAACTGCTATTGACTTGTCCAATTGTTCGAATTTCCATAAATTTTGGTATGCTTGGTCTTCCAATCCCTGAGTTCGACCTCGGTAAATACTTACCGTGTTTTGTATTACTTGCATCGATCCGGTACACTTGCTGGAAACAAGTTTTTGGCGTCGTTGCCGGGGATTGGCATAACCAATTTTCCTAAATTTTAGGAAAATCAATTCTTTTTGAACAAACAATTTTCTTTTAATTTTCTGCACCTTTTATCTCTTAAAACTTCTTTGATCCCACTTGGTCTTGCTTTGTTTTTGTTGTATGCGAGGTACCATTCCACCGGAAGACTTGTTATATGACCCAGAGATTGTCAGGACTAAGAAGAGGTTGAGGAAAGAACTAAGAGAGAAAAGGATACTTGAAGAAATCCAACCTATCAATATTGAAGGGATGGCGGAAGAAAATCCTCTGGCTTACAAGCCTCTTTATGAGTACAATCTTCGAAGCTTGGATGATTGTGCTTCTATTATTATTAGGCCTCCCATCATGGCCAATTCTTTTGAGGTCAAGATGTCGGTTCACACCAAGATCCTCACAGGCATATCACACACTTTCTAGAGATATGTGACATGATGAAGACTACAAGAGTTTCCGATGATGCCTTTCGTTTGCACCTATTCCCTTTCTCTCTTCTGGATAGAGCACGCGATTGGCTAGATTTGAATTTGGATCGTGGTAGCATTACTACTTGGGAGGATATGGCTCAGAAATTCCTCACAAATTCTTTCCTCTTTAGAAAGCGGCACAATTGAAGATAATCATGACTTCTTTCAAGCAACATGATGATGAGACTTACAATGAAGCTTGGGAGAGGTATAATGTGCTTTTGAGGAGATGTCCTTCTTCCTACTTTGACTTGGTCTCAAAATTCCAACATTTCTTCAATGGGTTGAAGGGTCGCTACTAGATGAACTGTGATGCCGCAACTGGCGGTTCTTTCTCTTTCAAGTCAGCAGAAGATGCTTGGGCTTTGTAGGAAAAGATGTCAAGGAATGAGTACAATCACAACATGAGTCATTCATCTAGTGCAGCTCTTTAGAGTTCTTACGGACTCAGTGCAACATCTGTAGAAGCTATTCTTGAACAGAACGCACCCTTGAAGAAGCAGAATGAGGCACTTAATAGCAAGATGAAGGTAAACTCAGTGAGAGAAGGATTGCCTCCGGGATGTGACTTTTGCAATGGTGATCATGATAGTGAGTGTTGTCCGGGTAACTTTTCTCAGGAGCATGTGGACTCGTGTCACAATTTCAATGACACAGTGCCACATAGCAATGATTATCAGAGGAACAGACAGAATGACTACCACAATGAGCGGAACTGGAACATTAGGAGAGACCATCCGTGTTTTTCTTGGAGTAATACTAGTGGTGGTTTGACCGGGCAACAACAACAGAACCAGAGACAGAACTACGGAATTCAGCAGAACAATACCCAGGAAGCTCTCCCTAGGCCTAATCAGATACAGATCACAGACGGTGGGAGGCAACCATGGGAATTGGCTCTTGAGAAGACTAGTGTAGCCATTGAGAAGTTGACAGTACATACAGACACAGCCATTGACAAGTTAGCTACTCATACTGGGGCAGCAATTCAGAATCTTGAGACTCAGGTAGCACATCTTGCAAAACAACTGAATGAGCATCTTCCAGGCTCTTTCCCAGGTAATACAGAGAACAACCCCAAGAACCAATGCAATGCCATGTCAACTCCAAGCAGTAAGGTGTTGGAATCAAATGGGGGAGCAACTAGTTCTCCTGAAGTTGAAATTCCAGAGCAACCACAAGTGGAAATAGAGCAAGCAAAGGAAGATGAAGTAGTTAGTGAGAAGGTGCAGGAGCAAAGTGGGAAATTGAAATTTGTGGACGAAGAATTCCGAAAGAAGAAGTGGGTTGAGCCCCAAGATCTCCCTCCTTACATGAAGGTACCTTATCCAGAGAGGTCGAAGAAGCCTGCGCAAGATAAGCAATTCAACAAGTTCCTTAATGTATTCCATAAGCTTCAAATCAACATTCCATTTGCGGAAGCCTTGGAACAAATGCCATCTTATGCTCGGTTCATGAAGGAGCTTCTCTCCAATAAATGGAAGATAGTGGATGAGGAAACGGTTGCTTTGACCGAGGAATGTAGTGCAATACTTAAAAGGAAACTACCTCCTAAGTTGAAGGATCCGGGTTCTTTTAGCATGCCATGCACCATTGGAGAGATGACTATTGGGAAGGCACTATGTGATTTAAGGGCAAGCATCAACTTAATGCCCCTATCTATGATGAGGAAGCTTGGCATTCAAGTGGCCAAAGAGACTATGATGTCACTCCAACTAGTGGATCGTTCTATTAAATACCCCTATGGGGTGGTGGAGGACTTGTTAGTAAAGGTGGACAAGTTCATATTTCCGGCAGACTTTGTGGTGCTAGATATGGATGAAGATGCCGAGATCCCTCTTATATTGGGTAGGGCTTTCTTGGCCACCGGGCATGCTTTGATAGATGTGCAACGAGGAAAGCTCACACTAAGGGTGCAATTGCCTATCTTTCAATACCTGTAACACAACTCAGATGTTCCTCATGTTCTTCCCATGAACGGGAATAAATAAGGATATCATCTATGAACACTACAACAAACTTATCAAGGAACAGTCTAAATATCCTGTTCATGTAATCCATGAACACTGCTGGTGAATTAGTCACACCAAACGGCATAACCAAGTACTTGTAGTGTCCGTACCTCGTCCTCATTGTCTTAGGTATGTCCTCCTTCTTCACCCTGATCTGATGGTATCCAGATCTTAAGTCAATCTTATAAAACACTGAAGCTCCTTTTAATTGATCCATCAGATCATCTATCCTAGGGAACGGATATTTATTCTCGATTGTAACCTTATTCAACTGCCTATAATCTGTACACAACCTAGAACTTCCGTCCTTCTTCCTTACAAACAAAACTGGTGCTCCCAAGGTGACACACTAGGTATGATAAATTCCTTTTTCATCATATCATCCAACTGTTTCTTCAATTCTGGCAACTCTACAGGTGACATCCGATAAGGAGCTATTTATATGGGTCTTGTCCCTGGTATGAGATCTATAGTGAATTCAACTTCCCTCTCTGGTGGCAAACATGTAACATAAGGAGGGAAAACCTCAGGAAACTCTCTCACGATAGGCATAGAATCTATATTCGGAGTCTTCTTAGCCTCCAGGGAGAAAAGCATCACATATTGCCGAGAATCGTCACTCCTTGTGTGACACCCTTCTACCCCATACGTTTAAGGCATTTAATATAAAAACAATTAAAAAGAAGAACATGCATTTTACTGAATAAAATAAAACATTTGTCCATGGGTAGAAAAGTCCCACATGAATCAGTTCACAACGCGGAAATTAACATAAGTTTTAAACCATTAAAACACAACAAAGAAATAAACATATCTCAACCCCGATGCCACATACAGAGCTGGTATAACCGTTCCGGAATAAAATCCACGGAATTACAACTGAAAACTAACAACACCTAAACTAGCCCTAACTATGAGTGGCGGCACCTCAGAGTCACTCCTCTCCAGGCTGCTCGTCATCCTCTGCAAAATGCCAATCAGGCCAAACACAAACATAACAGGGAGTAAGTTCATGTAAACATATACAGCAAGGAAGTGGGAAGTAAAGTAAAACATAAACAGACATGGCACCAACATACATCAACAGCATCAACATTTAACATGCTATGTAGTGCAATACAATCCTACTCCGCTAAACCAACAATGCATGTGGATCCACTAAACTGGGGATGGACGACTTCAGAGTTAAATATCCACAATGAGAATCTACTCAAGCTGGAGAATCTACTCTTTGGATAGCCAACGCATCAAACCAACGAATGCCTCGTCACCGGGGCGCTAGGAGAATCTACTCCAACCGTGAATGGCCAGATCGCCGTACTCTAGGACGACCTCCCCTATGTCGATCATCCCTAAACAACATCTCCGATGCAATGCGTATGCAACACAACAACAACGGCAACACCACCTCCATAACTCCAACCGAATCGACCGAAAATAACAGTGGAATCAACCGCAACAACTTGCTTCGCAGAATCTGCCTGAGGACTTTAGCGAAATCAACCGCAACACTTGGGGCAACCTCTCGGCCACCAAGGTACAACAACAACACCTTAGACCCAAACCGCGGGGTCCAGGCTTCCTTGGCCAAAGGTACCAAGGCTCCACTCATCAGCTTGCGGTACCCAATGGGTATCGACTTATCAACTCAACACCTCACCATCTCATCATTATCTTTAGTAGACATTAGCCAAGTTGCCTAATCAACTTATCATTATTGGGGCAATGGGGTTTGAAACCCCTTAAAGTCTGTTAATACTGTTCTGTCCAGGAGGGGTGAGCACGGTCATGCTTAAACCCCAGCACGGTCGTGCTTAACCACATGAAGGGCATGCTGTCCCTTAAGTGAAGCACGGTCGTGCTTCCTATTGAGCACGGTCGTGCTCTTTGTCCTGCACGACTGTACTAAACAGCGCGACCATTTTCTAAAATCCAACTGGGGGCACGGTAGTGCTCCCTATTCAGCACGGTCGTGCTCATCGTGCGACAGTGCTGTTCTGGGCAGGAACAGTAACCGTATTTTAACCAATTTCAAGGGTTTAATCCATTATCCATCCTAAGTCAGTTATCAATACGTTTTTAAGGATTAAACTCAGCCAAACATCAGAATCAAATCTGCATTGGTATCAACTCAACAATAACACCATGTCAACAGTACAATTAACAAACAACATATGCTCATATTCAACATAAACCAATCATCACCAAAATGAGCACATAACATATTATCATAAATTACCAAAACATACATCAGTTACATGGTCTAAAATCATACAATCATAATACCAAATAATAACGGGGTTATGGGAACCCCTTTACTTTACCCTAATCCCAAGCCTATGTAAACACTACCCTCCTCCCCATACCTGGATTGAAGGTAGCTCTCCCAAAACACCAAATAGCAACCTGGTTCCTCCTCTCAAGACGGCTCAACCTCAACCAAGCCTTAAACAAAGGAAACACACCAATATTAGTTTCCCAATACAAAAAACGAAAAGGAAATCAACAAAAGGAACATAATATTACCTATATATGAAGTACAGACGAAACCACGTCTCCCTAGGGTCTCCAATACTCAAGAACCACACTGAGTATGAAGGAAAAGAGGGAAAAAGACGTAGCAGCCACACTAGGGTTTTAGGCACCAAGATATAAAGTGTACGGCGCAACTCTCGAGTCTGCACAACATATATAAGCTGCGCTCGGAGCATGGTCGTGCTCCATACCAAGCACGGTCGTGCTGTGTGACACCCTAACTTGGGTCATCACATAATTACCCGTTTGCGGAAAATAATATTTTAATTTGCTGGTTGCTTCCGGAAAATACTGTTTTCTCAACGTTTATCTTTTCAAAATATGGTGATAAAATTTTTTCTTCTTGTTAACCTCATAATAACAACAACATAAACAAATCACACTTAAGTACATAATTGTATATAAGTCATACAACTATACTGCCTCATATGTTTTCACACTTATGTCTGTAATAAGCATAGATTATTTCCAAACATAACATAACATAAAACCTAAGTTGGTCGTAACTTAACTAATACTATAACAGTAGAGGGTAGCTTTGGCACGCTCCAACCTAAAGGGTCTTTCCCTTATATTCGCCAACAGGAAGAATACCTGATATTGTTTGCAAGGGTGAGACACCAATATATGGATATAAACACGATAACCATTAGTGTGACTCACATACGACATATACACATATATAAGCATATACTCTATCGATGGGTTTCACACCCCAAACATCAACATTTTAAAACTATGCATGAACACTTCATATACACCATCTAAACATTCATACTTAATCTCATGAGATATCCCAACACGTAATGAGTGGATCAAACTCAATAGCCATCCCATGGCACACAGGCACGCAGCCAAAACCCATTGCACACTGTCCAACACCGTGGCACAGTGATAAAACCGTAAATGGGATTTCATTGTCCAACCTGGCACAATGAAGAAAATCGTAATCATGAAATACCTGACACCGCAAGGTATTCATACATAAAACCGTAAGCACGTCTGCCAAATGCATGCTAGAAAACATTTTGTTCTTGATACTTTTCTTTGTATTCAATCTTTCCTTGTCGAAGCTTAAAAGCTTACGACTAACCGTAATCTTAAACATCTTAAAACTTTTATTAATAACACAGGACCTCAAAGTCCGAGTGCTCAATCACAAAACACCTAGACTGATGCATCAGGCTTAGGGTTTGTGGTAATAGAAAACATCTCAAAATGTTTTAACACCTTAAACAACCATCAAGTAGACACCGTGTCTACAAGACCTCAAAGTCCAAAGGACACTAAGTCCACAATACCTTAAGAACCTTAGTACCCCGACGTCTCGGTTACTAAGTTCCATAACACCTTCAACCTTTAACACTACTTAGAAAACTTGATTTCGGAAAATTGTTAAGTGAGAAGATTTCTGCCATAAAACACTAGTTACCAAAAAAACATCATTTTCAAAAAAGAGGGTCACAGAGATTTGGAGTTGATCAAAAATACATGTTGCCGTTTCTAAAATACTTGCCGTCGTCGGTTTTCCAAATTGTCATCGTTAAGTCCTTTTAAAGTATTTTAAGGTAAAACTTAGCTTTTTCCGCTTAAACAATTTTCTAAATTCATGATTAAGTTATTTTCGCAGATTAACTTCACAAAATAACTTTTTATAATATTGCGGAATATCTTCTGTAAAAATTAGCCGTAGTAAAATATTTTCACGGTTCCGCCCTCTCTGTGTAACACCCCGACTTTTACTGTACTTTACTATCGGTAAATATATACATATATTTGTTTATATTTTATCCGAGACCTAGAAAATGATTTTGAATAAAACAAAATCATATTTATACAATACTTTATCGTAGAAAGTTACGGGGAAATTTTAGGTTTAAAATTCAGACGAAACCCGGTCTGCGTTTTAACTGACACTAAGATTTTACTGATCAGAAAACCTAGTTTTGACCCGAGAACGAAACCGTTTAGATTTTTATTTTATTTCCAACCATAGTGGTTATTTTGAAAATTTTCAAAATAAATAGGTTATTATACGATAATCGGGCAACGACTCGACGATTAGGATCGACGGAATCGAGAACGGAGGTGCAGAGACAAAACCCGACGCCGGGTGGATGAGCACAATGAGTCATCTATGATGACTCATGGTGGTGAGTCATAGGGGTGACTCACCTAGCATTTATGAGGCATAATGATGACACCAAAATATCATGATATTTATTCTAGTGAAAAGACCAAAATGCCCTTGGACTTTAAGTAAAATTCCAAGAGTGTCCCCAAGTGAATTTTTGACCAAAATACCCTCTAAAACTATTCAATTTCGTGCAGCCCTCCATTAAACCAAACTTATTTCATTTTGATTTCATTTCATCATCTTTCTCTCAAAAACCTTAATCGGGTAAACAACAGAATCGGATATGGATGTGCAGAGATACACCGAAAGATAGAACGACGAGTCATCCAAGATGACTCAAGAGGAATGAGTCACCATGGTGAGTCATAGTAGTGACTAACCCTAGCCATAATGATAACAAAGAAATATCTAGATATTTAGAGCTTTAACCTAACCTATGACTAGTTAACTCCAACTAATGTTAGCCAACCATGATTGGCAACAAAATATCTTCTTCCTCACATGTGGTGCATAACTCAGCCACATCACCCTAGGAACACCTCCACCACACAAAATTTCATAGCCTAATGATTCATGAACCTAGCATTTATGTTAACTATGGTGAATCACCATTAACTAAACCTATGTTTAGTTTATTTCCACCATGGTTCACTTAAGACTAACAAATCAATTTCTCCTCTTCATTTGGACACACCACACGGCAGCATCATACTCCACCCCTAGCCAATTCGTGGCTGCCCACTCCCCCACACTTAGACATTTTCTTCTTCTTCACCAAGAACACTAAGACAAACTCTCCTTACTCACCCGAAACTTCCTCGCATTTCTGACCTTTTTATGTTCTGAAACTCGAAAAACTTTCTACACGAAAGTTGTTCCTCTTTCTCTCTTCTTTCCAACGAGCTAAAGATCATCAAAAACGGATAAGTATTTTGGGAGTTATGCCCAAATTACCAAAACAGCTCGAAATTCACAGCATCTCACTAGAACAGCGGAAAGAAGGCTCTTTTCTTCCATGATCCGATCTGAATCAAACCAAACCTTCAACATAAAAGTTGTTCCTCTTCTTCTTACCTTTCCAACCAGCCAATTTTCGTAATTTTTAGATGAGTGGATTATGAGATACACTCATAACACCACCATATCCTCAAAGCTGTCAAATCCTCAACTAAGCTTGTTTTGATCACTTTCTTCATTTTTTCAATCAACAAGAGGTAAACCCTCATCTATCATGGTCATGTTTCCTTCTCCTTCAATCATGTAAGTTGTTTAAGTCATGAATCATGATTTTCCATCTTCATGAAGCTTTCTTCAAAAATCTCTAGAAACTTGTAGAAATATCTATTTGAGTTGAAACCAATTTCTATGATCTTCATATGATTTCTATTTTCATCATCCAAGAGCTTGAAAAATTTAGAGATCCCTAGCTAATTCTTTTTGAGTTGGCCGAATCTATATAAAATGGGTTTAGGATGATTTTCTTCAATCTTTAACTTGATTTCTTGTTGGTTGTTCATGGCTAGGTTTTGTGGGTTCAAAACCTTGTGATTTAGGTGCACAACATCCTTATCCTACTTGAGTTTCAAGTGATCTACAAGAGGTAAGGGGGGAGATTACTACTATCCTACCTTAATGTAGATATGTATGTGGTTTAAAGTATTTGTATGTTGTCTTGTAAATCCTAAGTGTTAGGATTATATATTATTGTTTATGGTTGTGTGAACCTCTTGGAGGATTTGATTTGATTCTTGGTTGTGGTATGATATGTCATATGATTGTTTTGGTTCCAATCACCTTAAGTTGAAACCATGATTGTTGTATGATTGATTTGTTAAAATAAATGCTTAACATGATTATTTAAGGCCATTCGGCCATGACTGTTTTAATGGGTTTTATGATGTGTTAAATTGTTTGAATAATTTTTATGAGGATTGAATAAACATATAAGAATATAGAAATTGGTTTGGATTGATTTGGATGTGTATATTGAAAGATATGATTTTATGAGTCCTTAGGGACTAAAATGCAATTTCTGAGAATTTCAGTGGCTGCACTGAAATTCATGCTCTTGTGTGTTAAGATTGTAATCCTTGATGAGACAAAACCATAGAAATTGGTTTGGTGTTAATTGGATTAATACATAAAAAGTTATAAGCTTTTTAGTGAAAAAGGACCTTTTTGCAATTACTGAAAATTATTTGGGGCAGAAACGAAATTTATGTAAATTTGAGGGCAACCGAAAAATATTTCTAAAGAAGTTGGTTTGGTGTGATTTGGAGTTATAAATAAAAAGTTATAAGGTTTTAAGTGAATAAGGATCTTTTTGCAATTAATGAAAGTTTAGGGGTTAAATTGCAATTTTCGAAAATACATTTAATTGGACAGTGAGAGACTGTTTTTCATACCTATAAAACTGTTCTAAAACTCCAAAATGAGTTTTGGACTATTAGAGTGTAAAATCGTTGAAAAAGGATTTACGCGATTTACAAAATAAATGACGTTCAGTCAAATTCTAAGGGATTTTGTATAAAGGGAAATTTTGATGGAAATTAGCATTTCAACAATTTCATAAAAGTAATAGAACCTAGGAGAGTAATACATTTGAGGTGAAGAACCATATTTTCAAAAGTTTGGCTTTTTAAGCCTAAATTCAGTAAAAAGCGGCGAACTGTCGTTAAACGTTTTTAAGGATTTTTGAGAAAATACTTTGGAGAAATTGATACCTAAGTATCTTTGAGGGGAATTATTCTTGAAAATGGATTTGATTTTATCTAAAGATTTTGGTTTTAAGCCAAAAGGATTTTTGTCTTCAAAGACAAGATTTTACTGTAAAATGTAAAAACCTAAGTCAAGAATGACTTAGTGAAAATACGAACGTAATAATTTATGACGTGGGGTGGAACACGACCTTATGTCATAAAGTATGGATAATTCATTATCCATATTCCATAAAATGTAATGGACTCAGAATGATTTGTTTTCTTGGAAGCCAAAGAAAAAGGTTCAATTAGAAAAGTGCAGAGAAATAAATAATTGGACTTGTGTTCCAATCTCATAATGCGTTAGGACTTTTAATCAAGTGTTTTAAGAAAACTGTGCACAAAGATGAAAGGTTACTTGAGAACTTTAGCTTGATGATTAAGTACCGGTGATTCGGACTTAAGGACATTTAGCATCTGTTACAGTACGTTGAAAGAATTCTGAAGGAATCACGATGTCATCCGTTGGATGGACGAGAAGAACGCATTTCCGGCAAAGTTTGCCTAAACACATAGTGAAACTATGTTCTGTAAGGCCGTTGTGCCTAGGAGATGGAGCTAACACTTTAATGCGGATGCGAATTCCGTAGTGACGATCTATTGATGCTCGGGGGTGTCGGGGTATGAAATACTCATATAGGCCCAGTTGGTTGCTCCTCTGTGGCATGGTGATCTTGCAATACACCGACATACTCGACTAGACACTATGTGTTTTCTGGTAGTGAAGGATGTTCCCGAAAAAGCCTATGTGCACCATGATGACTGTTGACGCATTTTATTACCCAAGGTTGGTGGACTCCGGAACAATCCTCCGAACCACTCTCTCCGACTGTTCGTAAAACCATGGTATAGGAATTCAGAGGTCATTCCTCGAGTCTTAGATGTTTCTATCTAGGAAAACGTTGTGCTGTGGTCATGTTTCTGTGAAACATTATTGTTTTGTTATGAGTGTAGATATGATTGATAATTGTTAATTGTATGTACCTGAGAGTCGTACCACTGCATGTCTGCCTTATGTGTAAGATAAATGGAAATCTCACCTCCTTATTTTTATATTGGCTATGTCGGCTGGCTATGTGCCTTCTGTATTCTTTTGAGAAGATTGAGACGTCAAGATGTCGGTTGGCTGACGCATCGTAGATATTGAGGTTCGAGCTTGCGGAGGCTATGGTGGAATTGCTAGTGGACATCTTTCAGCTTTCAGCTTTCAGATAGTCCAAGACAATAGCGTTTGTTTTTTGTCATGCCTTACTTTTGTTTTCTTGAGATGGGAATGACGGTTGATAGTTCATAGACTATGTTTTCCTCTTGGAAGGAAAAAAAAAAGGGGCTTAGTTCGAGCGCTACTTTTGTAGTGACTCCAGTAGTGTCTTTTTCGACAACGTCGGTAGTGGGCTCAAATAGAGTTTCCACTAGACCTTGTCAGTTGAG
This sequence comes from Echinosophora koreensis, assembly GCA_035048595.1. Classification (NCBI taxonomy): domain Eukaryota; kingdom Viridiplantae; phylum Streptophyta; class Magnoliopsida; order Fabales; family Fabaceae; genus Echinosophora; species Echinosophora koreensis. Next base: position 2,453,848 of record JAPCYP010000077.1, read on the forward strand.
TTGTCCTTCTCACAGTGTACGAGAAAGGACTGTCTTTTCTATTTTAGATTGGCCAGCTGGGAGTTAATGTAACTATCTATGGAGCTGCGACTCCAAGTATTTTATATTTTAGGAGCTGCGTCTCCATATCTTTATACGGGATACGTATATGGTTATGATTTTTGGGTTATGTGTCGGGTTGGGCATTATGTAATTAATTTGCGAACTTATGACCCTAAATGTGATAATGGAATGTTTTATTATTCATTCATTTAAAACAAAGTAGTTATATTTATGACTTGCGAAAAGGAAAAAAAAAATTACCCCATTCTTTTATAGCCAATTTTCATTAACCTACTTTTCGGCCTTAAAATGTCACTTGCAATGTAGCGCCCAAGGAGGGTGTTACACTCTGTGACTCCAAGTTCACTTTTACACTAATAGATCGTGAAAATAATAATATTTTCCAAAACATCTTATTTTTCCCAAATAATATTTTCCATAAACATTATATTCCAACATTTCCCATAAAACATTGAATATAATTTTATGCAGCTTATTAAAGCTTTTATCTGATTAAACGCTTGTGCACTGACCACTGTCAAGCTTCACAAACAACATCTAACATCATCATCAAAACTATATTACCAGACAAATCATACATCATAGCAATATAATATATATCTACGTACAATTAAATAAATTAAAAGCAGAGAAATCACCGAAACACAGATAAACAGCTAAAAAACACATAGCCAAATAAAATAACCCAGAAACACTACAACCACATATATCACACACACAGTTATCGAGAAAAATCTCTCAGGCAAGGCTCCCCTTACCTCTTGATGATTTCGAACTAGCAGTTTCAAGAAATCTCTCTATCCCGATCCGATTCTCCTCCGTCGGCTTAAGTCAAACTTACTCGATCGATCCCTTCAAACGAATTGCAACCAAAATAAATCAAATCAAACAACAACATACTTAGATCATGAAAGTTAGGTTTCGGCCTCAACAAATTTTCTAGGTTAGGAAAGTTGAAAATTTGTTGACTTAGGGATTTATGATCCTTAAGTATATTAGACATGATTAAATACGTAAACCAAGATCATGAACTAAGAACATGGAATAAAACTCATCTAGTTCCAAGAACTAGGGTTTCGGTTTTTCTCAAGATCATAGGCTAGAGATTTTTGAAATTTCTCAACTCTTGGATTCAATCAACATACATGACATAGAGTTGGATTCAAGTGTTACTAAACAACTTTTGAATAAAAATTCCTCCAATAACACAAATTAGGGTTTCGGCCCTTTCAAGATAAATGAGCTAGGAGTAGATTTTCAATTTTCAAATCACTTGTATACAATAGCTATCATGATATCAATAGATTAAATCATGAATCATGGCTTAAAGTTGAAAAAAAATCCAAGAACACCCACTTTTGAGGGGTTTCGGCCAAGCTCATAAAATTGAGAAGGAAATTTCTCATGATCATATGCTTCTAGATGATGAATATAGAGATGATTATGAGATCATGGCAATTGGTTTCAAGTCAAAATGATTTTTCTACAATTAGTGATGGATTTTTCAAGTTAGCTTCATAAACTTTGAATGAAATGAAGAACTTGATGAACACAAGCATGAATCCATAAAAGTTGTGAAGAGAAAGGCTTAAGATGACAAGATGAAGAGTTGTTACCTCTTGATGATCAAAGAAGATGATGATTTGGATGGTGTTCTTCACAAAATCACCTTGATGTTCTAAGTGTTCTTGAGAAGTTTAGAGAGAAAGATGAAGATGATGAAGATTTAGAGCAGTTTCGGTGATTTGGACATATCTCTCAATATACGTATCCGTTTTGATGATCTTTATGTCGTTGGAAAGAAGAGAGAAAGAGGAACCACTTTCATGTAGAAAGTGTTTCGAGATTCATAACAGAAAATGGCCAGAATCTCTGTGCAAAATCTGACGAGTATGAACACCTATGAAGTTCTTGGAGTTCTTAAGGAAAGTTATGAACTTTGGAGAGAAAAGATGACTTGAATGATGATAAATTGCCTAAGTGATGGTAATGAAGGGGGCAGCTGTGGGTGTACGGGTAATTTTGTCCAAAAACACAATGGCAAGACTTGTAAAAACCAAGTGAAACTAGGGGTAAAATAGTCTTTTCCATGCCAAAATATCTAATTGTCATAAATGCGCCATTATGGCCATTATGACTCGGATAGGATCGTCATAAATGCTTATCATCTCAGTCACATCAGGGTCTCTGCTACATTGCTGACTCCAGAACTCATCTGACTCAGGTTTTTCCTAGAGATATCTCGACGTTTCTGCCCGCAGAATATATAATATTTTATTTTTACGCTAATTTTTTTCAAAACTTCCAATATCGTAGCAAACACGATAAAAACATTATTCATCTCGTTCACGAATTAAAATTAGGGTTTCTGAGCTGTAAATTTTTACTGTCAGTGAAATCGCAGATCGGGTTCCGTCTAAATTTTCAACCCAAAATTTTATCGTAACCTTAAGATATAAAACATGACATGAAAATAACAATTGTTTACCCAAACTCATTTTCTGAGTCTCGGATAAAAATATATGTATTTATATATTTATTACCGATATGTAAACAACGAAAAATCGGGGTGTTACATGGTGGACTTAGCGTCAGCGAGACGCGGTCCGCACTTGAGCATGGGCGTGCTCAACTTAAACTTGGTAACGTGCTTTAGCTTTACGCACGGGCATGCTGGCTAATGAGCACGGGCGTGCTCATATATCAGAAAGGGACTTTTAATCCAAAACAAATCCCACTAAGCCCTCAACCAAAACAGCTTTGTAAAACACTTCCGAAAAATGGGGTGTTACAATTCCACCCCTTTATAAAAATTTCGTCCTTGAAATTTACATGGACCTCAAGAGAAAAGATGCGGGTACGCCTCCATCATCTTGCTCTCCATCTCCCAGGTAGCACTTTCCTCAGTTTTCCCACTCCAAACCACTTGGACCAAAGGAATCTCCTTGCCTCTTAGCTACTTCACCCTCATATCCTGGACTCGAAGAGGTAACACCTCAAACGTCAAGTTCTCTTTCAAATGTATAGCATCGGGTACTTTCACGTGACTAGGGTCGTGAATGCACTTTGAGTGGAGACACAGGAAAACTATTGTGGAGATTTGACAAGAACGGGGGTAAGGCTATTTGATAGGCGACTTCGTCGACTCTTTTAAGGATCTGGTAAGGACCAATGAACCTCGGAGTAAGTTTCCTCGCCTTCATCATTCTACCAACCCCAGTCGTCGGGGTAACTCTCAAGAATACATGATCACCTTCCTGGAATTCGAACGCCTTCCTCCTTTTATCATGATAGCTCTTCTACCTACTCTGTGCAACTCTCATCTTTTCCTGAACCAACTTAATCTTTTCTGTTGTTTCTTGGACTATCTCTGGCCCTAGCACCACACTATCACTAAGTTCACTCCAACACAGGGCTGTCCTACATCTCCTCCCATACAGAGCCTCATAAGTTGCCATCCCAATGCTGGAATGGAAACTGTTGTTGTAGGTGAACTCTATCAGGGGCAAAAAACTTGTCCCAACTTCCTGACTGTTCTAACACACAAGCCCTCAACAAGTCCTCTAAGGACTGGATGGTCCACTCAGACTGCCCATCAGTTTGTGGCTGGTAGGCTGAACTAAGCCTAAGCTTTGTCCCTAAAGCCTCTTGCAAACTATTCCAAAACCTAGAGGTAAACCTCTGGTCTCTATCCGATACTATGCTAGAGGGTACACCATGAAGCCTAACTATCTCTTTGATGAACAACTTAGCCAACTTCTCAAAAGGATACTCCATGTTCATCGGAATGAAATGGGCAGACTTAGTCAGTCTATCCACAACAACCCATATAGCCTCAAAACCAGCTGGAGTCCTAGGGAGTCCAGACACAAAATCCATGGAGATGTTATCCCATTTCCATTCGGGGATACTCAAAGGCTGCAACTTACCCGAAGGCCTTTGATGCTCTATCTTAGCCATCTGACAAACTAGGCACGCATACACAAACTCAGCTACATCCTTCTTCATCCTAGGCCACCAAAACATCCTCTTAAGGTCCTGATACATCTTAGTGGCACCTGGGTGCACACTCAGTCCACTCCTATGTCCTTCTTCAAGGATCAACTTCCTAAGCTCAGGAACATCTGGCACACAAACTCTATCCTTGAACCTCAAGATACCATCACTGCCATCCTTAAAACTTAGGTCTCTGCCCTGAGCGAGCAACTCTCGCGGGTCTAAGAGAAACTTATTTAACTTCTAACCCTCTCTAATCTGATCCATCAGACTGTTGGTAACCTTCAAGTTTCCAAGCCTAATACTTTTAGGGGTAAACTCACAAGCTAGGCTAAGGTCTCTAAATTCCTCAATCAGATCCATCTCCTTGACCATCAAAGTGGAGACATGCAGGGTTTTCCTACTCAAGGCATCGGCCACCACATTGGCCTTTCCTGGGTGATAGGTCAGCTCGAAATCATAATCCTTTAAGAACTCCATCCACCTACGCTGCCTCATATTCAACTCCTTTTGATCAAAGAGGTACTTCAAACTCTTATGATCACTAAAAACCTCAAACCTCACTCAACACAGGTAATGCCTCCAAATCTTTAAGGTAAAAACCACAGCTCCTAGCTCTAGGTCATGGGTAGGGTAGTTCTTCTCATGGGTTTTCAACTACCTAGAAGCGTAAGCAACTACCTTACCACTCTACATCAGCACACCACCTAACCCTTGCTTAGAAGCATCGCAGTAAACTACGAAGGGTTCACTAGGATCTGGCAACACTAACACTGGTGCTGATGTCAACCTATTCTTAAGGGTTTGGAAACTCTCTTCACACTTAGAGTCCCATACAAACAACTGTCCTTTCTTGGTGAGACGGGTTAAGGGTAAAGCTATCTTAGAGAAACCTTCTATGAACCGTCTATAATACCCGGCTAACCCCAAGAAACTCCTAATTTCGGTTACAGATTTTGGCGCTTCCCAATGGAGCACTGTCTCTACCTTAGCTGGGTCCACTGCTATGCCACCTTCAGAGATGACATGTCCTAAGAAGCTCACTTCCTCTAACCAGAACTCACACTTAGACAACTTAGCGTACAACTGCTTTTCCTTAAGGGTCTACAAGACAACCCTCAGGTGTTCCTCATGTTCCTCCTTACTCTTGTAGTACACTAAGATGTCATCTATAAACACCACCACAAACTTATCCAAGTAAGGGTGAAAGGTCTTGTTCGTGTAGTCTACGAAGACCGCAGGAGCATTGGTCACACCGAAGGGCATAACCAAGTACTCGTAGTGACCATATCGCATCCTAAACGCTGTCTTCAGGATGTCCTCAAACTTAACCCAAATCTGATGGTACCCTGACCTCAAATCTATCTTTGAAAAGACGCAAACGCCCATCAACTGGTCCATAAGATCATCAATCCTAGGGAGGGGATACCGATTCTTTATGGTCACCTTGTTGAGCTATCGAAAGTCGACACACAACCTCATACTACCATCCTTCTTCTTCACCAACAACACAGGTGCTCCCCACGGAGACACACTCGGCCTAATGAACTGCTTCTTCATCAGGTCCTCCAACTGTTCCTTTAACTTAGCTAGCTCTAGAGGAGACATTCTATAAGGTGCTATGGAGATTGGCCCGGTGCCAGGCACTAAATCTATGGTAAACTCAACATCTCTCTCTAGGGGTAAGTTATAAACATCCCCTGGAAACACTTCAGGAAATTCTCGCACAACAGGCAAGCTGGCGACATCAGGAGGGCTGCTCTCTACTTCCAGGGAAGCTAACATCATGTATACTTGGGCTTTGTCTTTCATCGAAGCTTGAACTTGGCTGGCAGAGAGAAGGTCCGGATTCTTAGACTCCTTTGGAGTTCCAAAAATCAGGGACTTATCAAAACAATTCAGAAGGACATGGTTGGAAGATAACCAGTCCATACCCAGAATAATATCCAGGTCTTTCAAAGGCAAGTATACAAGATCAGCAGTGAATGTCCTATCATTTATAACTATATGACAGTTCTTGCATGCATAAGAAGTAGAAACGGGTTTATTTGTAGGTGTAGAAACCAACAAATCATACTCAAGGAAAGCAACAGGTAATTCAAGACTCTTGATCCTATCATGCAATATAAAAGAGTGAGTAGCACCCGAATCACACAACACAGTTAATTGAGTTCCATCGATAAAACATGTACCTTGTATCAAGTCATCAGACTCGGAGGCTTCAGCTCCACTAAGAGTAAAGACTCTTCCAGTGGTCTTCAGTCGGTTGGCCTGGGACTTCTGATTCTTGCCGGCGCTGGGAGGCTCGGCCTTGGCTCCTTCACACTCTCTGCTGATGTGTCCTGGCTTGCCACACCTGAAGCAGATAACCTGCGTCTCCTTGCACTGAGACGAGTAGTGATCTATAGCACCACACTTGCCCCACCTCATGGGCCTAGGGACGTTAGAGAACCCGCCCCAAAACCCATCCTGCTGAAACTGTGGCTTCTTGCCACTCTGCTTGAAATCTCTGCCGATCGGAGCATACCGCTGTTTACCCTTGTCCCTCTGATCGGTCCTCTTGCCACTCTGGCTATCTGACCCTCTAGAACTAGTAACCCTGAACTGGCTGGCATCTTCATAGATCCTGCACTTGTTGACCAGAATAGGGAAGACTCTGATCTCCTGGTAGCTGATGGCCTGCTTGATCTCAGGTCGGAGTCCAGCCTCAAACTTCACACACTTCGAACGGTCATCCGTCTCATGCTGGTAAGGAGTGTAGTACCTCGCCAGCTCCTCAAACTTGGCCGCATAGTCACTGAATGACAGCGACCCTTGCCTCAAAGACAAGAATTCCATCTCCTTCTTGTCTCTGATATTTGCTGGGAAGTATTTCTCCAGGAACCTCTGTCTGAACACAGCCCACGTAACCGTTGTGCCCTCAACCTGCATCCTCTGCCTGCAGTTATCCCACCAGTGCTCAGCCTCCTCGGTCAGTATGAAAGTAGCAAAGATGAGCTTCTGCTGATCGTTGCAATCCATGGCTCGGAAGATCTTTTCTGTCTCCCTCAGCCACAACAAAGCTCCTTCCGGATCGTACGCGCCCTTGAATGATGGAGGGTTGTTCCTTTGGAACTTATCCAGTCCCTGGAACTCAGCTGGCCCACCATTGTTAGGGTTGACCTGCCCGATAGCATTGGCCAGAAGTGCCAATGCGTCAGCAATCGCCTGATCGTTGCGTCCTCTACCGGCCATTAGTTCCTGTACAAGTCCAACACAACTTTTAATACAGAAACTTAAGCGAGTAAAAGCTACAGGCAACTAACTTAAAACATCATTATCTATACAAGTATAGACAATTCATACAAGAGTCACACAACAAACTCATACCACGTCCGAACAAGGTCGACCTGGCTCTGATACCACTAAATGTGACACCCTTCTACCCCACATGTGATAAGGCATTTAAATATAAAACAATTAAAAAGAAAATCATGCATTTATTGAATTAAATAAAACAGTTGTCCATGGGTAGAAAAGTCCCACATGAACTCGTTTACAACGCGGAAAATAAAAATAAGTTTAATCAAATAAAAACATAAACAAATAAATAACCCAACCCCGATGTCACAATTCAGAGCTGGTATAACTGTAACACCCTAGTTTTTACCCATATGATTAATTATTTTATTTGGATGTTTATGTTTATTTTGTTATGTGGTTTAGTTTGAGTAATTAAATTACTCTCTTCAAATTATTTTATTGGGTGCGTTAGCACTGACTTATTTCAGTGAATGCACGCTTACTAGACAATAATTTACATTATTGTCACTATTATTACCAGTACAGAAAAATGTTTTAAATAATATAATTAAGAGAAAAGCATTTTCATGTTTTATTCTATTTAATTTTAGACTTGAAAATAAATTGGTTTGGCATCAATCAGAAATTAATTTTGGACCGAGTATTTTCTTAGTTGATCAGTTCAACTATTAATCTTTACTCTAATTTGAATTTCGAAATCATATAGTTATCAATCTTTATTTTTAGATTCCAAAAAGTAAAAACATGTTTATTTTAGACTCGATATTTATCACTCGTTTTGTACCTACTCACTAAGAAAATGACATTACCCCTTATATCTCCCTCTCTCACTCGGCGCCTCCTTCTCATAGAACCCCCCCCCCCCCCCACTCTTTTCTTCTTTCCTCCCTTCCTCTTCACTTCTTCTTCCTCCCTCTCTCCATGGTTCAGACCGGCGCCACCCTTCTGCTGCCGCGCCAGCCGCGTCTCGCAACCGTGGGTGCTGCTCGGTCGTCGTTCCGCCGCGGTTGAGGAGGAGAAGACGAACCTACGCCAGATCTGTCTGTGTTCGTGTGTGGGTCGCGACCACCGCCGCGGTGACGCCGCTGGCCGTCGCAGGGAGCCCCTCCGTCGCCGGTAATGGTGGTTTCGAACCCAACTTTTTGGTTAAGCTTCCTTCTTATTCTCTTTTTCTCTTATGCTCTATTTCATCTCTTCTGTTCCTATTCGCTGTAGCTCCGCCGTTCTCCGCCGCCCGCCGCCGCGCCGGTTGACCTCCAGCCACCATGTTCTCTATTCTCCTTCACTTTGGGTAAGAGTTTTACCCCTAATCCCTTCTCTTTCGTAAATCCCCAAATTGATTTTGAAACCCTAACCCAAGCTTTTGATTCCTTTTATGGATTTAGAAATTAAAACTTGTTTTTATTCAATTGAGACTGTAAATTAGTGCTCTATTAAGTTAATTTTATTATCCTTTCATCAAATGATTTTTCCCCAAATCATGTTTATGAGCCATAAAGCCCCAATTTGATTCTTCATTGAAATTAGTTATATTTTTGTAAAATTAAGTATGCATTTATGAAATTGGGACTGTTAATTTAAGTTATGACAAATCAATTTCGCTTTCCTATAAGCAAATCTTATTTTTCCCCAAATTTGGTTTAGGAGTCATAAACCCAAATTTGACATTAGTTGAAATTGACTCATCCTTGTGAAATTAACTATGATTTAATGAAATTAGGACTTTTAATTGATGAATTATAAGTTTAATTTCATGATTCTTTAAGCAAAAACAAATTTCCCAAATTGTGTGATGAAACCTCTTTTGCCCGAATTGATTTTATTGGAAAATCAAAATACATTTGGTGAAGTTTAAGCTCCAAACATGATTTCCTTGAAAATGACCTTGTTTGGTAATAAGATTAAGTGTTTAGATCAAATTAGAATGTGTGTTTGATCATGTGTAATTGATTTCTTGATTTCTGGTTGTCGTGCGTTGTTGGATTCTTTCTCTGAGACGTTTGACACGGCTATGCTTCTTGATGGAGTAGATAGTTACACTCTTGGAGCTAATGTGAGCATTAAGACGAGGATCCTTTACTTGTCTTAAAAGGTAAGGGGAGCTTGCCTGAGGGATATTCGATGACTATATGCATGTGTGTATGTGCTTAATTGAGTGTTGTGAATATTATTGTGATATTGAGCCAATACTTGAATAACTTGTTTACTTGAACTATTGTGATTATTACTTGAAATTGAACATTACTTGCTTTAAATTGTCATTAACTGTGATATTATTATTGTTGTGAATATATTACTGTTGATTGAAGTTTGAGAAGCCGGACTTGAGTCTGTGCTCAATGATTATAAGGATTAAAAGCCTTAATAAACCTTGAATAGAACTTTGAAAGTCTTGGTTTCAGTTATAAAAGTTTCTTGTCTAAAGTGCTTACTTCAAAAGAATAAGATTCTTATTTTTAAAAAGAAATGTTGAAGTGATTTCAAGTCAATCGAAACTACCTTTTTATGATCTAAAGTTTTGTACGAGAGAAAACCTTTTTCGAACTATGTGTTTTATGAAGGAAAAACCCTTTGAAAGTATTTACCATCAAGGATTTAAAAAACAAACGAATTTCCCAAATGTTTTATAAAAGAGTTTGTAAAGGAAAAGATTTTCTCCTAAATGATTTAAAAACGTTCCGGTTACTTGGATAAGTGACCGAGGTTTTGTTTTGGATTTGATTTTCACTGAGCGAAAGGTAAGTACATGTGAAAGAGAATCTAGTTCGCGAGACGTCGCCTCTAGTATTCAGTTATATGAACGTGATCTAGGATCCGTGTTAAGAATTATGGGCTAAGGGTCCTAATCGTGATGTATGGGCTAAGAGTCCTAATTTCGGAATTGAGGACGGTGCGTCCTAATTTCGTTGCTACGGACTAAGAGTCCTTATCATGTTAGAGTAAAACATGGATAAAATCATAAGTGATTTCTATGACCACAAACCTTGACTGCGGCATCGGTCTAAGGCGTTGTGATTGAGCACTCGGACCGCGTGTCCTGTGTTTTCTTTAAGTTCAAGTGATGGGGAATTATGAATAGTCGTTAGCTTTGAGCTTCGATAGCGAAAAAGAGTACACACAAAGAAAAACCTTGATAACGGAAAGTCTTTTATTCATATGCATTTCCCCTTAGCAGACGTGCTTAAGTAAACCAGATACAAGGTGGTATCTGAGAGTCAGTTCGATTGGCCCAGTTGGAGGCATTCGAGACGTTATGCATCCGGAGACCTTGGTGCACGAGGTTATGGTGGCAACTTGCCAGTGGGCATCAGAGCGTGACCAACTCTTTATTACTTCTACAATGAAACGGTGTTTTTATCTCATGAGATTAAGTTAGAGCCTGAATATTGAAGTGTCATGCATTAATTTTATAAAACTGATTGTTCGGGTATGAGACCCACTGATATAACACTTGCTATCTTATGATCTTATCTTGATTATTGAATAAATGTTAATATGCTGCTGTGTTGTATGTATCATGTATATGGTTGTTGAATGATATATCCAATTGTCGGTATCTCACCCTTACAGATATATCAGGTTTCTTCTGGTTTCGCTATTGTACCTTGGTACGCTAGTACCGATGTTGCCGAGGAGTCTTTCTAAGTCGCTCGAAGACTTGGTTTTAGCTATTTGATAGGGTGACCAGCTTAGGTTTTTGAGATGTTTTAGACTGCTAATAGTATTTATTTGTATGGCTCGAAGAGCCTTTATTTTGAATGTGAAGTTTATAGCTCGGAGAGCATTTCTTTTGAATGAAAATCTAAGATTTTCCTTTTGGGTCTTGTATAGCTTGTTGATGTAATTATTTCCAAAATAATACTGTCTGGATGTATTTTAGTGTAACTGAAATTCTGGAATGAAAATGTAATTATTTTAGCAGGTGTTCTTTCACCTGGGATGTTCGAATTACAGAGGAGACTCTGTCGAAATTTTTGTAAAAATACTAGTTTTTATTCAAGTATATTTCTAAATTAAATAGACTTGCCAGGCTAGGATTGTAAGCCTGTGTGCCGATCAAAGCTTAGGTTTGAAGTCGTGACAAATTTTTATACTCAATTTCAGACGCTTAAGTACTTATATAAATTATTTTCCGAAAGCAACCAGCAAACTATCTTTTTAATTTAAATTCCGCATGTGTTACGTAGTAATACCTAGTGGGGGTGTTACAATAACCGTTCCGTAAATAAATCCACGGAATACAACCGAAAATAGACTAAACAATAAACAGGCCCTAACTATGAGTGGCGGCTCCTCAGAGTCACTCCTCTCTGGGCTGCTCGTCATCCTCTACAAATGTCGATCAGGCCAAACACAAACAATACAGGGAGTAAGATTCATGTAATCATATAAACAGCAGGGGAATAGTATGCAAGGTAAACATACACATAAGCATACATCAGCATCCAACAGTATCATAACAACCAAGTATGCTATGTTATGCAATCCATCAACTACTCCGCTACTCCAACTATGCATGTGGATCCAAAGTAACTCAGGATGAACGACTTTGGAGTTACATATCCGTATTGGCCATAAAAGCACCAACACCGGTAGTTCACCAAACCTTGGGTGAACCCCATGGATAGCCAACGCATCAAACCCGTGGATGCCTCATCACGGGGGGACCTCGGTCACCAAACCTTGGGTGACCTACCGTGGATGGCCAGATCACCGTACTCTTGGGCGATCTCCCCTTTGTCGAACCTCCCCCATCAACAACTCCAATGCTCTATGCAAATCGCACAACAACAAACAATCTCAACCACCTCCTTGCTTGGGCCATGAAGCTCCCAAGACTTCAACATCAACATTCAACGTAACCTTAGACCCAAACCATGGGGTCAAGGCTCCCTTGGCTAATAAGCACCAAGGTTCAACTCAACATGATTGGGTCTATTAGCACCCAAGACTTCAACTCATCAACGTGCGGTAATGGGGTTAAAAACCCCTTAAGTCCTTTAATTGTATCACTGTCCAGGAGGGGTCAGCACGGTTGTGCTTAGACCCTAGCACGATCGTGCTTGGACATGTGAGGGCGTGCTGCCCTTTTAAGTGAAGCACGGTCGTGCTTCACACTCAGCACGGTCGTGCTTCACACTCAACACGGTCGTGCTCAGTAGCACGGTCGTGCTGTTTAACCTGCACGGCCGTGCTGAACAGCGCGGCCATTTTCCAGAATTCAAATGGGAGCACGGTCGTGCTCCATAATCAGCACGGTCGTGCTCAATGCACGACTGCACTGTTCTGGGCAGAGACAGAAACCAAGTGTTAACCAATTATATCAGGGATTCAACTTATTAAAAGAATACGTTTTAACCTAATTAATCACTTAGGCAATTTCATCAACATCATCATAACAGCAACAACAATAACAATCAACCAATCAACATCATTATGTCAATAATAACATAGCATCATATTCATAAGCATATAACACTAAAAACAACCAGGACATATTATCACAGATTAACCACCGCATTACAACAACATACATACAACAACACCGAGGTCATGGGGGACCCCGTTACCTTACACTACCCACTGCCTAATGAAAACAATCCCACTTCTCCCTATACCTGGATTGAAGGTAGCTCTAACACTGCTCCTAATAGCAAACTGGTACCGTTCCCAAAGCGGCTCACTGCGAAGATAAACCTTGGTCAATTAAGAATATAACCGGTTAGTTTCCAATCTCATAAACACGAAAGGAAACTAAAAGGGGCGAAACCATTACCTATTAACACGGAAGCAGATCAATCTAATCTCCCAAACGGCTCTCAGAACTCCACTACGGCGATGAAAGAAGGAGAAATAGAAAAAGAAAGTGTTCTGGCCACAGCTGCACCAAAGAAAGTAGGGTTTCACGTCAAACCCTCGGCCTCTGCAACATTTATATCATCCGGACCTGAGCACGATCGTGCTTAGCATTGAGCACGGTAGTGCTCCACTTAGCGTCAGCGAGACGCGGTCCACGCATTGAGCACGGGCGTGCTCACTATTGAGCACGGTCGTGCTCAACTTAAAATCAAAGACACGCTTCTGACTTTAAGCACAGGCTTGCTGGCTTATGAGCACGAGCGTGCTCATGTACCAGAAAGGAACTTTTAGGCTAAAATCCCACTTAGCCCTTAACCAACATTTAAAAAAAAAATAAAACTAGCTTAATAAAACATTTTATGAAAAACAGGGTGTTACAAGGAAGAGCAAGAGGTGCAAGGATTTAAGATCTCCGATCCAAGTGAGGTGAGGAATTACAATCTCTAAACCCTTCTAAGCTTTAATAAGATGTTTGTGTTAGAAAATGTATGTATGATGGTTTTAGGGTAGATTTTGAAGGATTTTATGCTTGAGGATGCTTGATTTTTGATGATTTTGAAGCTTTTTGCATGCATGAGGTATATTTTCAAAGAATATGTTTGAAGGATGATTATAACAAATCCTTGATGCATGTTGTTAATTTCTTGTTAATTATAAGAAGAATATATTATAAGGGAGTTTTATGAGCATTTATGCTCTTTAAGGTTGTCCCTTCTTGGGAGAATAAGTGACAGCACTTGGGGTGTTTGATGAAATGCTTGAACCAATATCTTCTTGTTTTTGAGCTATTTTTCTAGATATTGGTCAAGTGTTATATATTTATTTGAAACATGAAAGGCTTATGCTTTATGAAAAATGTGTTTAAGGAAAGACTTAATGTTAGAAGTTTCAAAAGATGTTTTGATGAATGAATTCTTGAAAGATATGAAAAGATTTATATGTTCGACAATGTTAAGTTAGGGAATGTGATTATTGTGATATTGAGGGTCAAAGCCGTCAAATGGGCCAGCCCTAACCCATTTAGCCCTAGCCCATGTGGGCCAGGGCCAAATGGGTCACAGGGCCAAAAGGCCCACATTAAAGAAAAGCCCACAGGGCCAAAAAGCCCTAAAATGCACTATGGACCAAGGCCAGCCCATAGGCCATAATTTTTTTGATAGACCTGTTTTTTTTATTTTTATAAACCTTGAACAAAAGAACAATAACTATAATCACTCTAACATTATGTAATAATATCATTTAACCTATGAAATTATCTATTTAAATATGTATTACATGCTATAATTTTTCCGTCACTAACCGCACAACTACTTAGATAATCCACGTGAATGATTTCCCTTAGCTGGAATATTATCTATTGCAATAATTTGATATCAGTTATCTATTTTAACAATTCATTTCATATAAAGACAAGGATGAAAAGAGAGAAAACAATGCTCTCTCTTCAATTTTTTAGAGAAAACTATAGCACTTAATACATATTTGAATAATTAATTTGATAGGTTGAATGATATTATTACATAATATTAGAGTGATTGTAATTGATGTTCTTTTTGTCAAGTTTTATTAAAAAAAATTATGGCCCATGGGCTGGCCCTGACCCCTAGGGCTTTTTAGTGCATTTTGGCCCTGTGGGTTTTTTTAATGTGGGCCTTTTGGCCCTGTAGCCCATTTGGCCCTGACCCACATGGGTTAGGGCTAAATGGGCTAGGGTGGCCCATTTGACATCTTTAATTATGGGCTAAATGGGCTGGGCTATTATTGTGGGCCAGATGGGCTGGCCCTAGGGCTTAGGGCCAAACTGACAGCTCTAGTCATTATCATGGCATTTGCATTGAGGTAAGGCAGTGGGACTCCCTGCCAGGTAGTGAGCTCACGTACCAATGAGGTTAAGGATACCTTCCCTATGTGATGAGGTTATGAGGTTATTCATGATGTTACATATGAGATGATGTTCTATTAAAGCTTATGATGGTTTAATGATATTTATGATGTTCCTATGATATAGTGCTTTATTAGAACATAAGATTGATATGAAAGCATAAAAAGTATTTCTATGACAAATTTTGATGTAAAAGTATAAGGTACTTTATGATAAGGTTTGAAGTAAAAGCTTGTAAGTGTTTTTATGATGAATTATATGTTTTTCATATACATAGTTTTGATGATAGCTTGAGGGGATTTTCTAGAGTTCCTCCGGTTGGTTGTACTGTTGTTTTATTAAATGATTGTAGTTCCTCATTGAGACATAGTCTCACGTTAGTAGTGCAACCAGATGTGGATGCAGGTTTTAGCAAGGATTAACGTGAGGAAGTGATGATGAAAAATGGAAGAATATGAGAAGTAGATAGATGCCCAGTGACATGTCAAAGTTATTAATTTTATGTATTTTAGTATTTTGATGTAAAAATGTAATTTATTGGAAGAAGTAAGCGTGTATAAAGAGATTTTATTAAGTTTTTAAAATTATGTTTTTATAGAAATGTATGAGGTTTGCCTTCTCTGATACACATATAATAATTAGACGAGTATAATTGTTATATGTTATGTAACCAAGTAGAGGTGTTATATTAATGGTATCAGAGCAGTTCAATCCTATGTTGGACTGTGATTATGGGTAAGACATGTCTAGACTGTGCAATTAGGATAAGAATTTGTTTGTTGTATTCCATGTAAACTAGTGCCTTGCAATAAGATATTGAGCTTGGCCAGCTCAGTGTGTTATTGGTTTGTACTAGGGACATGGAAGCCAACGGACAAGAACAATGGAATTAAGGGTAGATTCCCTTGAAGGGGGAATCGATAAGGAAGGAATGTTAAGATTGTAATAGAGGAGAAAATTGAGGGCTTTGAGGTAGATTGAGGATAACAAAGGCATATAAGACAATGAGGATAGTTAAGGAGGAAATGTTAAGGGTAGTGAAGTAGAAGTTGATTGAAGAGGAATTAAAAAAGGAGGAAACATTGAAATTAAGTATTAGAGATATAGAGTGAGGAAACGTTGAGGACATGATAGTAAGTGTGAAGAATGCCTCAAAATCAGTTATATGAAGTTGATGTTGTAGAGGCATAATCGATTATGGTTATGGCGTAATCGAATATATGTTTGGCAGAAACATAGTAATCGATTAGGATGATCGATTATGGCTAGTTTCAGAAAAGGCGTCTGAGGCAAAGGTAGCGTAATCGATTATGGTCATTCGGATAATCGATTATGGTGCGACTGTTGCAATCTGTTGAGGAAGTTGGAACTGAATAAGATGGATGGAAGAGCAAGTGATGCTCCTTCCGACTTATATGGAGAAGGTGATATCTTGAATATGCATGGAGTAGGATCAAAACCAACCAGTTCCATCGTCGGACTTCAATGGGTGCTTTTGGCAAGTAACAAGCTCTTCATGTTTTTATCTGTTGGTTGTTGCTCAAGTTGTTGGCGAATGTATGGTGAACATCAGCTTGACAGAGGGACAGACTGAGGAAAAAGGAGGATCTTATTAATTAAGAGCACTGTGGGGGCATGGCTAAGTAGAGGAGGAAAGGTTAAGATTCTCAAGTTGAATAGGGAATAAGACCTAAAGTCAGATGTGTAGTGGAAGTAAAGTAAAACAATGGTTAAACAAATGTAGCTATGAATAAAGACGAGGTAAACGTAGCTGAGGTGAGTACAGAAGTTGATGTTGTCCAATTGGACTATGTGTAAAGAATCAAGGCAGAGTTATATACTAGATAAGAATTTTGGGAATGACTTAATGGTGGGGAACTTAGAGTCCATGAAGGTGAAAACTTAAATGTTTGTCATGGCATATGTGCTTTGGGTGAATATGGTTTTGAGATAAGTGTGAAAAACAGAGTTCTAAGGCAATGTATGAACTGAGGTCAATAATATCTCTTTAAGGAAGAGTTGTAAGTGAAGATATGGATGAATTTTAATGAAGCTGAAAGGAATGACGTAAGGAAAGAAGTCACCACAGAAAGAAATGAGGGAAGAGTCTCAATATAAGAGGAAGAAAAACAACGGGAAGAAAATAAATTAGTTAACCATATCTATGTTTCCCTTAATGGTTCTAAGATGAAGGAGATTAAGATCCAAGAGAAAAGGAAAAAATATCAGATGAGGGGAATATGATAAGAAAGTTAAGGCCTCTGTCTAAGAGTCTAAGACACCAATTTTATCTGAAGAAATGTAGACACAAGGCCTAAGTCTATAAGACGATTGATGGAACTTTTAAGATCAAATTTGAGGATCTCTTGTCCAAAAGAAAAGAAGAAGAAGCAGGTGGGACATAAAGGAAAAGTAGTGCAGTGAGGTTCCACCATCCTAGAGGTGTGATGTTGTGGCTGATAAGGATGTTTAAAGGTTTTATATGAAGGCACTATGTAGAAGTATGAAGAAGTTAGCAAGCTCTTGAAATGCAGCGTTCGACATGGCAAGAAGTGGAATTGTTAAGCATGATGGAATTACATGTAAGGGGTTAATACTTTAAACCATTAAGGTACAAGTGCGCTTGTGAAACGGTACAAGCACAACTACGAGGATCCACATTTCTTTTGAACGGGCACAAGTCAAGAGCAAAGTTGATCAGCTACATGTTGGTGCAACGGAATGATTAATTCTTTTTGCAAAGGTAACACATAAGATGGAGACAATTAGTACTATCATGTACATGAGTTCTATAGTGATGAATTAAGGATTATTGCTATAGGCTAACTCAGAAATGTCACCTATAGAGGTGCAAGTTGAGTTACCTTAGCTTTAAGGGGTTTACGAAGTGAGGGGAGACTCTTGAGACTATACAGGTATAGGACTGTGTAGTTGAGGAAATCCTGAGAGTGTACAAATATGGGATTGTACAGTCGATGGAGGTCCAAAAGAACTAGTTTGCTTTTTTTAGGACCATTGTCAAACCGTAAAGCAGTTTGAATAGTATGTTCCTCGATTAAGGTTTAATGACAGTCTTATCCAGTAAGGGTACAAAGAGTCATGCAAATTCCAAGGAAGTCAGAAGTTGGAATCCAAACATGATCCTGAGTAACCTTAGTTTGGAATTAAAGAAGTTAACCATCATCAGAGTGACGCAGCGGAAACGTGTAACATTAATATAAGAGCATGAACAGAAACAACAAAGAACAAAAAGGGAAAGTAAAATTCATGGATACTGTAGAAAGAACTTACTTCCAAAGGAGGACCTATTCCTTCAAGGAGGGGAGGCATAGGAAAGAAATACCATGAGAGTCATATCATAGGATTTCACTGAACATATAAGGACCAAGGATATGTATTATGACTCAAGAGATGGATATTTGCGACTTGATGATCTTAAGAAGTCTTGGAAAGAGGAAAGTATCGCCAACCGACAAAGTTAGGCTTATTGAATTAATGTTAGTTTGGGAAGTAAATGAAGTATAGAACTCTTGTTGGTAAATGGCATACTAGATACTACTAGCCATCCTTTTGAGTATTGAGACAACATTATTAAAGGAATCATACAGAGGTGATGTAGAATTAACAACATTTGAAGAGGAAAGGCCTTGCCGAACTCGAGTTGGTCTGGGGAGCTAGCAGTGGAATCTTTTAAACCAGGTGAAGATTATTCCACAAACAAGATAAATAAGAAATTGTCTAAAACAAAGGGAACGATATGTAGAATAAAAGGAAAATAAAGGTGTCAAAGAGTAACAATTTCTTTGATCAAGTCATCTGATGAATGAAGTTTAAAATGATGAGGAGATTAATGAGGTAGAGGAATGTGTTGAGAAAGTAAATCAAGCCGAATTTCGAGGACGAAATTTCTTCAAGGAGGGGAGTATGTAACATCCTGATGTTTTGAAGACCTTTATCTAAGTCTGAGTTTATATCCTAAGGATGTTTTGGAGGATTAGAATTGATTAGAGATGGTTTAAAACAAGTAAAAAGTTGGTTTTTGAGTGTTATAATCGATTATGTTCTAAGTATAATCGATTATTGGTCCTCTGGATCAGTGAAATGACAAACAGACAGCAATTAATCGATTATAGAGACCCTCATAATCGATTATAAGCTCCCTGGTTTGAGAACCTAGAGTCCAGAATGTATATAATCGATTAAATAATCGATTATGAATCCAGAATATAAATAATCGATTACATAATCGATTATGAGCTCCCTGGAACTGAAAGAACAGGAAATGAACCCAAATAATCGATTGTTGAGTTTCCATAATTGATTATATGCTGTAAAATAATCGATTATCATGTTCAATAATTGATTATGACAGCAGAACTTCTATAAACACCATGTTCGAACCAGAAATGCAAAAATGGTCTTCTAGAGTTTGGAAATCGCATTCTAGAGAAAGAGAAGAGAGAAAACGTGAGGGAAATGCATGGAAATAAAGGAAATTCAAGGAAATCAAGAAGATAACAAGGATTGGAGGAAGATTAAGCTACTTGGAGGTTGAAGATCAAGAAGATGAGGAGGAGCAAGAGGTGCAAGGATTTAAGATTTCTAAGTGAGGTGAGGAATTACAATCTCTAAACCTTTCTAAGCTTTAATAAGATGTTTGTGTTAGAAAATGTATGTATGATGGTTTTAGGGTAGATTTTGAAGGATTTTATGCTTAAGGATGCTTGATTTTTGATGATTTTGAAGTTTTTTGCATGCATGAGGTATATTTTCAAAGAATATGTTTGAAGGATGATTATAACAAATCCTTGATGCATGTTGTTGATTTCTTGTTAATTATAAGAAGAAGATATTATAAGGGAGTTTTATGAGCATTTATGCTCTTTAAGGTTGTCACTTCTTGGGAGAATAAGTGACAGCACTTGAGGTGTTAGATGAAATGCTTGAACCAATATCTTCTTGTTTTTGAGCTGTTTTTCTAGATATTGGTCAAGTGTTATATATTTATTTGAAACATGAAAGGTTTATGCTTTATGAAAATGTGTTTAAGGAAAGACTTAATGTTAGAAGTTTCAAAAGATGTTATGATGAATGAATTCTTGAAAGATATGAAAAGATTTATATGTTCGACAATGTTAAGTTAGGGAATGTGATTATTGTGATGTTGAGGGTCATTATCATGGCATTTGCATTGAGGTAAGGCAGTGGGACTCCCTGCCAGGTAGGGAGCTCACGTACCAATGAGGTCAAGGATACATTCCCTATGTGGTGAGGTTATGAGGTTATTCATGATGTTACATATGAGATGATGTTCTGTTAAAGCTTATGATGTTTTAATGATATTTATGATGTTCCTATGATATGGTGCTTTATTAGAACATAAGGTTGATATGAAAGCATAAAAAGTATTTCTGTGACAAATTTTGATGTAAAAGTATAAGGTAGTTTATGATAAGGTTTGAAGTAAAAGCGTGTAAGTGTTTTTATGATGAATTATATGTTTTTCATATACATAGTTTTGATGATAGCTAGAGGGGATTTTCTGGAGTTCCTCCGTCTGGTTGTACTTTTATTAAATGATTGTAGTTCCTCATTGAGACATAGTCTCACGTTAGTAGTGCAACCCGATGTGGATGCAGGTTTTAGCAAGGATTAACGTGAGGAAGTGACGATGAAGAATGGAAGAATATGAGAAGTAGATAGATGCCCAGTGACATGTCAAAGTTATTAATTTTATGTATTTTAGTATTTTGATGTAAAAATGCAATTTATTGGAAGAAGTAAGCATGTATAAAGAGATTTTATTAAGTTTTTAAAATTATGTTTTTATAGAAATGTATGAGGTTTGCCTTCTCTGATACACATATAATAATTAGACGCGTGTAATTGTTATATGTAATGTAACCAAGTAGAGGTGTTCCAATTTCCACCCTCTTTTTCTTACCAATACATATTAGTAGCAGTGGATTATGTGTCAAAGTGGGTGGAGGCAATTCTAACATCAACGGAAGATGTCCGAGTAGTCATGGAATTCTTGAGGCGCAACATCTTCACAAGGTTTGGGGTTCCTAGAGTCTTGATTAGTGATGGTGGTTCACACTTTTGAAACAAATAAATGAGCCACCTACTTGAGAGATATGGGGTCAAGCATAGAGTAGCAACTCCCTACCATCCACAAACCAATGGGCAAGCGGAGATATCCAACCATGAATTGAAGCGCATTCTTGAGAAAATCGTCAACTCTACATGAAAGGATTGGTCAAGGAAGTTGGATGATGCTTTGTGGTCCTATAGGACCGCTTTCAAAACATCGATTGAAAGATCTCCTTACAACTTGGTGTTCGGAAAGGCATGTCATTTACTGGTAGAGTTGGAGCAAAAGTCTTATTGGGCAATCAAGGAGCTCAAATATGATTTGAAGAAGGTTGGTGAAAGGCATGGCATGACAAGCACATCTTGCCTAGAAAATTTGAACCCGGACAGTGGGTACTACTCTACAACTGAAGGTTGAGACTCTTCCCAGGAAAGTTAAAATCAAGGTGGTCCGGACCCTTCAAGGTCCTCAAGGTTTTTCCACATGGAGTGGTAGAGCTAGAAGGGATCATGAGAACTTCAAAGTAAATGGCCAAAGGCTCAAGCACTACTATGGAGAACCACTTCCAACGAATCACCAACATTTCTAGTTGAATTAGCCCTAGGAGGGCTATGACCATTAGGCTCGGGACGTTAAACAAGCGCTACTTGGGAGGCAACCCAAGCTTTATATCCTTTTTATGCATTTATAGAGTTTTAAAAACCTAAAAAGTGTCATCATTTAGGGTCCTTAGTTAGAAAATTGCATTCGGAAAGCATTTAGGACTTAGTTGTATTTAGGAATTAGAGGGGCAGAATTATTTTCTCTGTTGGCCGTGACAACCATCACCCAAGAGGGTGGGTGAATTGGGTTTTAAATAAAAATGAATTCTTTTGCGTTAAATCAAAACCCTTTTCAAAGTTAAAACAGAATTTGCAGCAGATAAATAGTTCTTTTCAAATTAAGGCGCTTTAGAAAAATAAATCGTTTGAAATTAAAGCGCGATAAGTAAAAAGAGAAAATGTAAAGAGGATAGGGAAAGAAGATTACACCACGATATATCCTAGTTCGGCCACAGACTACCCACGTGGCCTACGTCCAGTCCCCAAGGCAATACCACCAAGAGTTTTCAATCAACTCTAGTTTTTAAACAGGATCAACTAGAACCTTTACAATTCAGAGAACCCTTAACACAAATCTCAAGATATACTATCCCTTGTGTAAGAGCCTCAAACACTAGCTTTTAAACAGGCGCAACTAGAACCTTTACAATAAAAAGAACTTCTCACAGACCAGGGATATCACCTCTCTCAGTGAAAGAGCCTCAAACAATAAATAGTGAGATCACATCCACTAAACACTTACAAGATATATACTCTCTCTTGTAAGAATAGTAATTAAAGGATGGTTTGAGTCAATCCAACTCTTACCAATATAAAGCACTCTTAATAGTGCAGATAAACAAATTGAAGCACAAATATAAGAACACCTATATGGTGTGTAAAGCTCTCAAGAATATATGATCAATGTGTAAGAATGAGAGAAGTAGCAGAGAGATTGTTTTTCAGAGTTTCAATGCAATATGAAAAGTAGTATTCTCTTTTCTGAAAGTTGCCCAAGTTCCTTTTAAATAGAAGAAATGATTAGTTCAAGGAAAATAGGTCAAACTCATTTAAAACACATTTTGTCGTGCCATAATCGATTATTTGATGATTAAATGAGAAAACATGCTGAAAGACAGTAACAGCATAATGGATTATGATAATCGATTATTGCACCATAATAGATTATGATAATCGATTATGGGTTCTCTAGTTGAAATCCAGACAGCATTTAAAAACATATAATCGATTACACAATCGATTATCTCTCTGATTCAAAATTCAAATCTTCCAAAAGATGTATAATCGATTATATAAATCCTATAATCGATTATATACGTTCAAAACATCAGATTTGAAACCTTAACGGCTATAAAACTTAATTACTCATTAAAGCTCATTTAAAGCCAATTAAGTCTATTTTAAACGTGTTCAACAAATATATAATCGATTATTCATAATACCATAATCTATTATTCTCGTTTAAAAACAGCTGATTCAAAACTTAAAGGCTATGAAATTAATTACTCATTAATGCACAATTAAAGCCAATTAAGTCTGGTCATAATCGATTATTCCATATCAACAATCGATTATCTCTCGTATTTAAATTTGATTTGAAAACTTAATGGCATAATTTTAATAACACATTTAAGATCAAATAAAGCCATTTAAGTTTTATTTTAAAGCCCATTTGTGTGTGTGTGTGTGACCAATTTTAATTAGAAAGCTTTACTTACCATTTACAAGGGAATCTAAAACACACAATACAATTAATGAAATTCCCTTGTCCCCATCTTGAAAGACTTGATCTTCTGGATACTCTTTTCTTCTATTTGCAATCTAGTCCTTCTTGGATTTTAGCTTTTCTAGCTCTTGACATCATAGCTTTGCTTATTCCAACCTGAACTTTTCTATTAATTTCATAGTGTTCTCATAAATCACATTAGTTCAAGGTATAGAAAATAATATTTCATATTTAATTTCATATACAAAGCCATGTATAACATTTAATCTCATATAAGACATATTTGAAGATAATATCATATTGAATATTCTTTAGGTCTTTAGGCATATAATAATAATATCAAGTATAATTCTATGCCAATTTATTATAATTCCAGACACAAACATATATTAGATATATTAATTATTACATGTGCATTAAACTTATGTTATATCAAATATAATTAACACATGTGTATTTAATTAATATCCTCTAACATAAAGCACATTATCATTCACCACTACATCAAGTATTCAATATATATCAAATGTCTCAATATCAACCAAATATCTAATATAAGTGTCACATGGCATTTATCAATACAATATTCATTAAGCCCAGTATACCATGATACTTTATTTGTCAACATCAAAACTTATATCATATTGATTTGCCTATGTTCTCCGCTTAATACTATATTTGTCAATATCAAAACCTATATGACAATATGGTTCACATTCTGGCTTGCCACGCGAGCAGGAATTCGCCTCGCGAGCCAGAGGGATGTCAGAATCCCTGTTTCTGGCTCGCCTCGCGAACCCAGGCCTCGCCTTGCGAGCTTGGAAAACTCAGGAAAGCCAGTTTTCGCTGACTAGCCTCATGAACCAATGTTCGCCTTGCGAGCCAGAAGGACAGAATCTCAGAGGTTTGCACCTCGTTGTGCTTCGCGTCGCGAGCACGTTGCTCCCCTCGTGAATCTGGGGAGTTTGAAGATTGGAATGAAATTCCAGATTTGCCCCGTGAGACATAACTCGCCTCGCGAATATGGGAATATGAAAAGGTACTGGAAGTCCAGATTCGCCTCGCGAATCCGGGCTTGCCCTGCGAAACCCAAAATTAGGGTTCTGAATTTGGGAATTTTTTAAAATTCGCCTCGTGAAACCACGTTCGCCTCGCGAATGAGAGAAAACATAAGCGCCTCGCAAGAAGAGCAGAAGTCATTCTTTCAAAAATTTCTCAAACTCTCTCTTCACTCTCTCTCAGGCGCACGATTAAGGGGATAGTTTTCTCACTCAAATTCATCACATTCTCACTCTCGCACTTAATCTCACACTCACAAGGTAAGTTTCAATCTCTCCAACTCTATTTCCTTTGATTTTGGGTTCAAAGAACTCCACCCTTTCTGAGACTTTTGGAAACAATAGAGTTAGGAAAATCACAATGTGGCCATCACTGATTTTTGAGTGTTCATGTTATGTTTTGCATGTTCTTGTTATTTATTTTGTTATTGTGCCTAAATGGTGCAAGAACATGAATGTGCATTGATGAGTGTTGTGCAATAAATGGTATGAATGAGTTTGTGAGATTTTTGGATTTTTGTTGAACATGTATGAGGTTAATGTATGATGTTGCCTCTGTTGTTGATTGAACTGAACTGATGTGATTAGGAACCAAAGTTTGGGGTATTCCCGGGTTGTTATTAGAGATGATGCATGCTTAGGGGGCTGGGAATTGTTTTTCTGAAAAATTTCAAGAACGAACTTCTATGTTCTTGACTGTTAATTGGACTGCTTGATACATAACCACCAATAACTAGGAATGAATTTATGAATTCTCGGTTAAATGTATAAACTTTTATGAACTGTATTGGGGCTTTTCTAGTTTTCAGGTTATGGCACCGCCAAAGAATGCTAAAAAACAGCCGGTTAAGCGTAAGAAGCGCCAATCTATTCAGGAGGATGATGAGTTGTTCACCGAGGGACCTGGTTCCTCTTCTAGGGTTGCTTCCTCTGCTCCCAGCTTCCGATCTTCGCTTCATGCGAAGCATTGGGAGTTGGTGACGCAGAAGGAGATAGTCCTGGAGAGGAGGGTGGTCCTTGTTGGAAACAACTATGCGTCAATCTCTGGACAGATTAACACCAGGGGTTGGGGTATGTTGGCTGATCTTCCTCGCCGGTTTGATATCAAACTGGTTCAGGAATTTTTTTCCAACGCTCTCAAACCCCGACACTGATGACCCCGGGTGCAAATCCATGGTCAGAGGAGTGCCCGTGACTTTCACGGCTGAGGAGATTAACACCTGCTTAGGTATCCCCATCACTTGGGAGGATAGGAGTGACCATCAGCTGATGCTGGTAGTGTAGAGCTTGGCTGCTGAGATTTTGGAGACATGCTGCAGGCCAGGGGCCCAGTGGGAGATAGGGACCTCTGGGAACCTACTGAGGTTGAGGAGACGGGATCTGACACTTGTGGACCGGGTATGGTCGACGTTTGTACACGTCAACCTGATGGTTAGCTCTCACGAGTCTACCATTACTGCTGCCCGGGCCCACCTCATTTATGCGATCATGAAGGAGAAGACCATTAATGTAGTGGCTGTCATTGCACATGACATTCAAATGAAGGCAAACTCAAGGGCACTGATCACGAAGATGAACTGCAGGGCGGGCGTGCCAGTGACTAATGGGGTAGCGAAGATTCCCCGTCAGCCGATTGACAGAGACTACATACATCGCCACTGCTTTGCTGAGCCTGCGCCTCCCAGGAGGCCACCAGCACAGCCGCCTCAGACGCCACGATCATCTGATATGGTTCTACTCTTGCAGAACCAACAAGCTATGAGGAGGGATTAGGGGGTGCTGCGAGAGTTTTTCAAAGAGCAATCACTAGCCCAGCAGGAGGGTCGGGTACCCCTTTACCCTTCTGAGGAGGATTTGGCACCTCGGCTTGGGTGGCAGGACTATCTTGGGGACCAGGATGCTATGCCACAAGGGGGTGCCCGAGGTACCAGCAGAGGATGAGGTTCCCCATCATTACCAGTTCCCCAGTTTTATCCCCTAGTTCTCCGAGTTCTAGCTATTATATTTTTTATTTGATATGGTTGTATATTGATATATAGCTAGAAACTCATACTATGATTGTGGTTACTTTTGTGCACTCATTTTGACTTATATATATCTTGTGGTGCATGTTAGTTTAGTTTTTCCTTTAAATTTTTAAAATTCTTGATTAAATTATTGACCAATTTTTACTTGTGGTTAATTAGATGGAATTCACAATCTCTCAGAACCACCTCGAATTCCAAAACATCTAAGATGCAATCCGAGATAGATGAATCCCATTCCCGGAAATTGAATTCTTAACTCATGAACAAGGGGAAAATTTTACTGGATTCCTATCCCGGATTCAATTCATCTCGTTTGGAGTTTTGTCAGGGTGCAAATGAATATTCCCGGATTGAGATTCGTAGAGATGTTGAAAGAAGAGCAAGAGAATTTCTACCATGCATTAGGGATGGGCATAAATGGTATGACGAGTTGATCTAAAAGAAGATAAGGAAGCCAAATGTGATCCCGTTTCCGGAAGTGGAAAGCTATATCGAAGAAGAAGAGGAAAGATGGGATTGGACTTGGTTGGAAACTCTTAAGAGCATGAATGACTATGCATGGTTAAAGATGGAAAAGGCTAGGCTAGGATTGGAAGAAAATCCGGAAGAATAACCAAAGGCTGAGGAAGAAGAGAAGGAATCCCCTCGAACTCCTTGAGCTAACATTTCTTAAACCCACCTCCTCTCTTTTCTTTTGCTTTTCAAATTGTTTACTTGTGAATAATAGGTCAATAAAAAAACCATAGTGTCGTTGAGTCTAGTTGGTAAGTTTGTGGATTTAATTGAGTGCAACTTGGTTGAATGCATGAGTTTTTTTTTTTTTTTTTTGTGAAAACCACATTGATGAACCCCCATCGATGTTTTGAAAGTTAAATCCCCATGTGAAAAATCGAAAATAAGAACTTAGAGGATTTTTGTTATGATTGCATGATTTATAATAAGTTTGGGGTGAAGGGATGCACATTCTAGGAATTGTATCTCGGTCAAACAATTTGTGAAAATAATCGGGTGAGAATTTGAGCCTCCTTCATTGTTTGCATATTGAGTGAATCACGTTAAGTCACATTTTCTCTGATTTGCTTGAATCTCTTCATGGTTTGCATATTTATGTGTTGTATCATATGATCTAGGCAATTTTTCTTTGAATTAGCCACTTAGCCTAAATGAACCAACCTTGAAGCATGTTCCCTAGTTAGCCATATTGAGCCTTAAAGCCTGTTGTTCTTAATGACCTTACGCTACAAGCCATAAATCCGGAAAAACCATGTTAAACCAATCCTAGGATTTAGAAGAGCATGGAATATTAAACAATGTAAATGTTGTGTGAGAACTAAGTTTGGGGTGGCTACAAAATTGCCATGCGTTTTGGTTGAGAAAAAGAAAAGGCATAAAGGTTGAATCCAAAGGCTTGAGAATGAAAAAGAATGAAAAAGAATGCAAAAATACCAAAAAGGGTAAAGTGAAAAAGAATTATGAAAAGGAAAAAGGTTGTAGCCACCAAAAGAAGAAAAAGAAGATTAAATGAGAGAGAGAGTAAACTTCTTGAATGTGAAATTTCATGCTCTCATAACTCTGAGGGACTTAGCCTTGAACCTTTGAATATCTCACCTTGAGCCAGGCCACATTACAAACATTGGAAAGACCTTTTGAGGTTGTATACATGTTTTTGTGGGAACTATGTTGAGATGAAAATCAAATCTAAGGAAAATGCACTCAACTGTGAAAAGAGTGAAAAATTCTATAACCTAGACAAATTGAGCGGAAGAGTGAATTACTAAATGCCCTTTGTGAGGAAGGCAATTGTTTGAATTGGTGATCTTCCTGTTATGTGTGTGTTGGATCCCTTGCTTAGAGTGATGATTGCTTTGATAATGAATTTCTCTTTTGTTCAAAAGTAGATGCATGTGGGGGTTACTATAATGAATAATTGGGTTTTTTTTTTGGGGCGGGGGCGGGGGGGGGGGGAGGGGGGGGGGGGCACATCAATCTGAAAAAGAAATTGTAAACAATTGCATAAAGCTCGGTTAATTTTGGTTGAGGCCATGAATCTTACCTTGTTTTGAGTCTTTTTGATTTTTGGTTTGCTTGGGGACAAGCAAAGTTTAAGTTTGGGGTATTTTGATAAGCCTACAGCTTTAGTTTTATAGCTAGAAAGGCTAAGGATTTTATGCCAAATGAGCGATTTAACCTCGCTAATCACCCGAATTTGACTTCTTTTGTCCCTAAGCAACGCTTTGAGTTTCTTAGTTAATTTTAGGAAATTTTAGTTAAATATGAGTCAATAAAGCATTAAAATGCTACTTTTACATTTCTGGTTAAAAAGCTTAAGGAAGCTAGGAAATTGGAGGAAACAAGCAAAAAGGAAAAATTGACTTTCTCGCCTCGCGAACAAGTACTCGCCATGCGACCCAGAAGACCAGATTGAGCAGGAGCAGACATCATTCAGCCTTACGACGCGAAAGTAATGCTCGCCTCGCGAGCTAGAAGCAGGAAAGCTGAAGATCATTCAGACTCGCCTCGCGAGTACTGTCTCGCCTCGCAAGAATTCAAACTCAGGAGGGAGCCAAACTTAAGATTCACCTCACGAATCTCTGCTCGCCTCGCGAGAGCGCGCAGCCTAGTCCACTATATATAGCTTGTTTTTAGGTCAGAATTAAGAGCTTTTTGACATTGGTTTCTAATCCTAGTTTCGTTGGGGCTGTGTCTTGCTTTGTTTTACATAATTCTTCTTATTATTAGGTTGATTTCTTTTATTTCTTTCATTGGTACTGTTACTATGAGGAACTAATCCTCTATTCTAGGGGAATGATGAAGCCACCCTTGATGGCATAGCAAATTTCAATGTGATGTTTTCTTTCCCTTATCTCAATTCTTGTTTCTTTATTCTATTTTAAATGTTTAATCAAAGGGCCCTTGGTTAACTTGTCTAATGCGTTGAGACCGAGAGGAGATTCACGCTTAGGACTTGGATTAGGAACACCAATTGAGTATTGTTAGGGATAGGATAGGAGATTGGTGCAATCACATAGGGACCAAGAACTTAATAAGGGGCTAACTGTAGGTTATGAGACCGGGAGGAGATTAATTTACAGTTTAGATACGTCCTTTAGAACAGCGGAAGTGACTTTAGGAGAAATTGGGGGTCCCGGTTGACAATGAAATTGAACATAGGGAATAGAAGATAATCACTTGGGTAGTTTGCATGATTGGGTAGGTGGATTCGTGATCCTAGAGTTTTAGTTTAATTTGAATCTCTTTGTTATCCGTTAGCGTCAATTAGTTGTTATTTGATAATAATTTGTTACTTGATAATTTCTCTCTCCTTATAACAAACTGCTGTTGACTTTGGTCAAGCTGTTCGAATTTCCATAAATTTTGGTATAATTGGTCTTCCAATCCCTGAGTTCAACCTCGGTAAATACTTACCGTGTTTTGTATTGTGACACCCTTCTACCCCGTATGTTATAAGGCATTTAAATATAAAACAAATAAAAGAAAAACATGCATATAACTGAATTAAATAAAACAATTGTCCATGGGTAGAAAAGTCCCACATGAACTCGTTTACAACGCGGAAAATAAAAATAAGTTCAATCAAATAAAAACATCATCAAATAAATGACCAACCCCGATGTCACAATTCAGAGCTGGTATAACCGTTCCGGAAATAAATCCTCAGAATACAACTGGGAACAAACTATCTAAACTTAAAACAACCCTACTATGAGTGGCGGCTCCTCAGAGTCACTCCTCTCCGGGCTGCTCGTCATCCTCTACAAATGCCAATCAGGCCAAACACAAACAATACAGGGAGTAAGATTCATGTAATCACGTAAACAGCAGGGGAATAGTACGTAAGGTAAACATACACATGAGCATACATCAACATCCAACAGTATCATAACAACCAAATATGCTATGCTATGCAATGCATCAACTACTCCGCTACTCCAACTATGCATGTGGATCCAAACTAACTCAGGATGAATGACTTTGGAGTTACATATCCGTATTGGCCATAAAAGCACCAACACCGGCAGTTCACCAAACCTTGGGTGAACCCCATGGATAGCCAACGCATCAAACCGTGGATGCCTCATCACGGGGGGCCTCGGTCACCAAACCTTGGGTGACCTACTGTGGATGGCCAGATCACCGTACTCTCGGGCGATCTCCCCTTTGTCGAATCTCCCCCATCAACTACTCCAATGCTTTATGCAAATGGCACAACAACAAACAATCTCAACCACCTCCTTTCTTGGGCCATGAAGCTCCCAAGACTTTCAACATCAAACTCAACGTAACCTTAGACCCAAACCGTGGGGTCAAGGCTCCCTTGGCCAATAAGCACCAAGGTTCAACTCAACATGCTTGGGTCTATAAGCACCCAAGACTTCAACTTATCAACGTGCGGTAACCCAACGGATACCGACTTAACATTTGATTATCTAATTATCTTATATAATTAATAACCAGGTTGTCTAATCTTTATCTTTGATTAATTATTTCAAGTTATCATCATAGGGGAATGGGGTTTAAAACCCCTTAAGTCCTTTAATTTCATTATTGTCCAGGGGGTTTAGCACGGTCGTGCTTAGACCCTAGCACGGTCGTGCTTGGACACGTGAGGGCGTGCTGCCCTTTTAAGTGAAGCACGGTCGTGCTTCACACTCAGCACGGTCGTGCTCAGCAGCACGATCGTGCTATTTGACCTGCTCGGCCGTGCTGAGCAGCGCGGCCATTTTCCAGAATTTAAATGGGAGCACGGTCGTGCTCCCTGTTCAACACGGTCGTGCTCAATGCACGACTGCACTGTTCTGGGTAGTAACAGTAACCGAATGTTAACCAAATCATTTAGGGATTTAATACCTAGACTTAACACGTTCATTAAACCTAATTATTCAATTTAAATAGTTTTATCAACCCACTAATCATCACTGCCACAACATCAATCAACCAACATCATATTAATATCAATAATCAACATATCATTATACTCATTAACCAACCAACATGAACATAAAATACATATTATGAACATTTAACCAAAAACAGACATTTATCAACCAGAACATCATGACTCATAAGCTTACAACGACACCGAGGTTATGGGTAACCCCGTTACCTTACACTAACCCACTACTTAATGAATACAAGCCCTTCTCCCCATACCTAGATTGAAGGTTGCTCTACTGACGGTCCCCAACGATGAACTGGTCCCGAATCCTCAAGTGGCTCACTCCGGTACTAAGCCTTGTTTGATCAGAAACACAATTAATCAGTATCTCTCATTAAAATGAAAGGAAACTGACAAAGGAAGAGGGACTATTACCTGAACACTAACCCAAACGCACTAAGCTTCCCAACTAGCTTCCGCAACTCCACTATGGCAATGGACAAAGAGGAAAATAGGGAAAAAGATCACTCTGGCCGAAACTAGTGACGGCTGCCAAAACAGAAAATAGGCTTTTTACGTCACCCTCGGGTTCTGCTCACGGTTATAAAGCTTGGACTTGAGCACGGTCGTGCTTCTCCTTAAGCACGGTCGTGCTCCACTTAGCGTCAGCGAGATGCGGTCCACTCATTGGGCACGGGCATGCTCACAATTGAGCACGGTCGTGCTCAACTTAAAATCAGAAACACGCTTCTGACTTTAAGCACGGGCTTGCTGGCTGATGAGCACGAGTGTGCTCATGTACCAGAAAGGGACTTTTAGACTAAAATCCCACTTAGCCCTTAACCAACATTTTTAAAATAATAAAACTAGCTTTATAAAAACATTTTATGAAAAACAGGGTGTTACAATTCCACCCCCTTATAAAAATTTCGTCCTCGAAATTTCTACGTACCTCAAACAAAAAGATGCGGATACGCCTCCATCATCTGACTCTCGAGTTCCCAGGTAGCGCTTTCCTCAGTTGCCCTGCTCCAAACTACTTTAACCAAGGGAATCTCCTTGCCTCTTAGCTGCTTCACCCTCCTATCCTCGACTCGAAGGGGTAACACCTCAAATGTCAAGTTCTCTTTTAACTGTATTGTATCGGGAACTATCATGTGACTAGGGTCATGAATGTACTTCCTGAGTTGGGACACATGAAAAACATTGTGGAGATTTGACAAGAACGGTGGCAGGGGCAAAAACTTGTCCCAACTTCCTGACTGTTCTAACACACAAGCCCTTAACAAGTCCTCTAAGGACTGGATGGTCCGCTCAGACTGCCCATCAGTCTGTGGGTGGTAAGCTGAACTAAGCCTAAGCTTTGTCCCTAAAGCCTCTTGCAAACTATTCCAAAACCTAGAGATAAACCTCGAGTCTCTATCTGAAACTATGCTAGAGGGTACACCATGAAGCCTAACTATCTCCTTGATGTACAGCTTAGCTAACTTCTCCAATGGATACTCCATGTTCATCGGAATGAAATGGGCAGCCTTAGTCAGTCTATCCACAACAACCCATATAGCCTCAAAACCAGCTGGAGTCCTAGGGAGTCCAGACACAAAATCCATAGAGATGCTATCCCATTTCCACTCTGGGATACACAAAGGTTGCAACTTACCTGAAGGCCTTTGATGCTCGATCTTAGCCTTCTGACAAACTAGGCACGCATAAACAAACTCAGCTACGTCCTTTTTCATCCTAGGCCACCAAAACATTCTCTTAAGATCCTGATACATCCTAGTGGCACCTGGGTGTACACTCAGTCCACTCCTATGACCTTCTTCTAAGATCAACTTCCTAAGCTTAGGAACATCTGGCACACAAACTCTATCCTTAAACCTCAAGATACCATCACTGCTATCCTTAAAACTTAGGTCTCTACCCTGAGCGAGCAACTCTCGCTGGTCTAAGAGAAACTTATCCAACTTCTGACCCTCTCTAATCTGATCCATCAAACTGTTGGTAACCTTCAAGGTACCAAGCCTAATACTCTTAGGGGTAAACTCACAAGCTAGACTAAGGTCTCTAAACTCCTCAATCAAATCCATCTCCCTAACCATCAAAGCGGAGACATGCAGGGTTTTCCTACTCAAGGCATCGGCCACCACATTGGCCTTTCCTGGGTGATAGTTCAGCTCGAAGTCATAGTCCTTTAAAAACTCCATCCACCTACGCTGCCTCATGTTCAACTCCTTTTGATCAAAGAGATACTTCAAACTCTTATGATCACTAAAGACCTCAAACCTCGCTCCATACAGGTAATGCCGCCAAATCTTTAAGGCAAATACCACAGCTCCTAGCTCTAGGTCATGGGTAGGGTAGTTCTTCTCATGGGTTTTCAACTGCCTAGAAGCATCAGCAACTACCTTACCATTCTGCATCAGCACACCACCTAACCCTTGCTTAGAAGCATCGCAGTAAACTACGAAGGGTTCACTAGGATCTGGCAAAACTAACACTGGTGCTGACGTCAACCTATTCTTAAGGGTTTGGAAACTCTCTTCACACTTAGAGTCCCACACAAACAACTGTCCCTTCTTGGTGAGACGGGTTAAGGGTAAAGCTATCTTAGAGAAACCTTCTATAAACCGCCTATAATACCCGGCTAACCCCAAGAGACACCTAATCTTGGTTATAGACTTTGGCGCTTCCCACTGGAGCACCGTCTCTATCTTAGCTGGGTCCACTGCTATGCCACCCTTAGAGATGACATGTCCTAAGAAGCTCACTTCCTCTAACCAGAACTCACACTTAGACAACTTAGCATTTATAACTATAACTATATGACAGTTCTTGCATGCATAAGAAGTAGAAACAGGTTTATTTGTAGGTGTAAAAACCAACAAATCATACTCAAGGGAAGCAACAGGCAATTCAAGACTCTTGACCCTATCATGCGATATAAACGAATGGGTAGCACCCGAATCATACAACACAGTTAATTGAGTTCCATCGATAAGACATGTACCTTGAATCAAGTCATCAGACTCGGAGGCTTCAGCTCCACTAAGAGTAAAGACTCTTCCAGTGGTCTTCAGTCGGTTGGCCTGAGACTTCTGATTCTTGCTGGCGCTGGGAGGCTCGGCCTTGGCTCCTTCACACTCTCTGCTGATGTGTCCTGGCTTGCCACACCTGAAGCAGATAACCTGCGTCTCCTTGCACTGAGACGAGTAGTGATCTGTAGCGCCACACTTGCCGCACCTCATGGGCCTAGAGACGTTAGAGAACCCGCCCCTGAACCCATCCTGCTGAAACTGTGGCTTCTTACCACTCTGCTTGAAATCTCTGCCGGTCGGAGCATACGTCTGCTTACCCTTGTCCCTCTGATCAGTCCTCTTGCCACTCTAGCTATCTGACCCTATGGAACTGGTAACTCTGAACTGGCTGGCATCCTCATAAATCCGGCACTTGTTGACCAGAATAGGGAAAACTCTGATTTCCTGGTAGCTGATGGCCTGCTTGATCTCAGGTCGGAGTCCAGCCTCAAACTTCACACACTTCGAATGGTCATCGGTCTCATGCTGGTAGGGAGTGTAGTACCTGGCCAGCTCCTCAAACTTGGCAGCATAGTCACCGACTGACAGCGACCCCTGTCTCAAGGACAAGAATTCCATTTCCTTCTTGTCCCTGATATCTGCTGGAAAGTACTTCTCTAGGAATCTCTGCCTGAACACAGCCCATGTAACCGCTGTGCCCTCAGCCTGCATCCTCTGCCTGCAGCTATCCCACCAGTGCTCCGCCTCCTCGGTCAGCATGAAGGTAGCAAAGATGAGCTTCTGCTGATCGTTGCAATCCATGGCTCGAAAGATCTTCTCTGTCTCCCTCAGCCACAACAAAGCTCCTTCTAGATCGTACACGCCCTTGAACGATGGAGGGTTGTTCCTCTGGAACTTATCCAGTTCCTGGAACTCAGCTGGCCCACCATTGTTAGGGTTAACCTGGCCAATAGCATTGGCTAGGAGAGCCAATGCGTCAGCAATCGCCTGATCGTTGCGTCCTCTACCGGCCATTAGTTCCTGTACAAGCCCAACACAACTCTTAATACAGAAACTTAAGCGAGTAAAAGCTACAGGCAACTAACTTAAAACATCATTATCTATACAAGTATAGACACTACAACATTTTTGGCCTTTGGCAACACTTATCTATCCAACAGTTGTAAAATGTTGCCTAAAAGTGTATTAGACAACATTTTAAAAATGTTGTCATAAAATACATGTTTTACGCAACACTTTTTTTCGCAACATAGAAGAAGTGTTCCTTTAATTGTAATAGGGAACAGTTTTAAAATGTTACTGTGATAATTTTTTTACAACTCTTAATAATTGTTCCCTTAACTTTAAATGGGAACATTTTATAATTGTTACATTTTTAATCATAAAAGACAACATTTAACAATTATTGTCTAAGATATATCTACATTATAATTCTATTTCCCTCCAAACCAAAATCTGAGCGCTAATCACTTATTTTATAAAATTAAATTAAAAAAATAAAAGCAAAAACCAAAGCAAATTACGTTCTAAAAGATCAGAAACCCTCTCGTTTTGGCGCATGCTCTTCGTCTTCCTTCTCTCTTTCCGCCGGCGGAGTAGCAGCGGCGTAGCAGCGGCAGCAGGGGTGTCACTCATACATTGCAGCGGCGGCGTGCTTCTCAACCCTCTCGAACGGCACAAAAATGATCCATTTGTGTTAGCATCTCAAGTGCAGCAATGCTTCTTTATAGAAGATCCTTTTAACAAAAATAGGCATTATGTTTTGAAGGCACTTCCAAGGGACAAATTTGACATGGGAGAAAGTTTCACTTCAGATGGTCAAGAATTTTATTCTGTTGAAACATCCGAGATTTCAGCAAATCTTGCTTTGTCAAAGGATGATTGTGATATTGATTTGGTTAGGAATGATGTACCGGATGATATTGTTGAAAAGCCTCTTTCTGAACTTAATGTTCGACAAAAGGAAAATGAAAGTGATGATGAAGCTAGTTTTGAGAATGATAGTGAAAGCAGTGATGATTGTAATTTTGATGATAGTACATGAGATTGTTGATTAATTTTCATGTATAGTCTACATTATAGTATTTAATGACATGATTGGTACATCCTTCTGTTTTGAAGTTTAAACCTGTATCTATTA
Organism: Echinosophora koreensis; assembly: GCA_035048595.1. Lineage (NCBI taxonomy): Eukaryota > Viridiplantae > Streptophyta > Magnoliopsida > Fabales > Fabaceae > Echinosophora > Echinosophora koreensis. The sequence goes on from JAPCYP010000077.1 coordinate 2,490,533, forward strand.
TAGTTTATAAAATCTGTGATCAGTATTTGGTTAACTTTGTTGTGCTTTGCATTTTCCTTATCACCATTATTCTGCTAGTTCCATATCTTGTTTTGGGAGTTGCATTAAATTGGTTTTGCACACTTGACTGTGATGCTCTATGGTTCCATCTGCTGTCATATGCTATTTAATCTTATATTACTCATTCTCTATTTGTTTTTTATTTTGTAGTTCATAGTCAAAATGAAGAGAGTAATAGGTGTAGATAGTGGTGGATCTGCCCTTAGAAAGATTGGTCAAAGTCCTCCTAAAAGAAGCTTTGATTTCCAAGCAAGATCAAGCATTGAGTTGGCAAGGAAATTTAAGCAAGTTAAGCAAGAAAAGATTGATAAATTGCATGAGAGACTACAGGGAAATAATAGAGAAAAGGTTCAAGAGGTACATATCGACTTGGACAAAAAAGTTGATGCCAAGAAATTAGAGAAGCTTAAAGTAAATCAAAATCAACCACCTTCTCGAAGAATTATAGATAAAAACATGAGACAACCAGAAGCTATGGAAGGTTTTGATGAGTCTACAGTGAAAATAGGAATATCAAAGAAAAGAACTCATGGGAATAATATAGATGAAGTTCAAGAGGTAGATGGTAACTTGGGCAAAAACAAAGTTGCAAAGAAAGTCCTTATTCCTTCAGCAGAGTCTCAAAAGCAAGATCAACAGAAGCTTTCTTTTGACACAATCATTTCCAAGACTCAAAGCTCTAATAAGCAAAAAAAGCTGCCAACATGTCCATCAATGATGATTGATGACTTTATTCAACTTCAAAAGTCAAAAGAAATGGATGCAACCAAGTCATTCAATGGAGAAAAAACTCTTAGCAAATGTCATCCTAACTCCAGTGATCCTATAGTTAAAGTGAAACGAAATCAACCACCATCAAGAACAAATAGAGAGGAAGACTTCATACAACATGAAGTTATGGAAGATTTTGCACAAGTTGGAGATATCAATCAAGAACAAGAGATGACAAACACAAATAAAGCAGCAGAAGAAGGTAATTAACTTTCATGTTTCATGATAATGGTTACATGAGTTATATATATATATATATATAATATAATGATTACAAATACTAGACCTTATTTTTATTATGTTGTTGACTCTGCCCTGAAAATAGGAACATAAAAAAAAAGAACTCGTGGGAAAACATTGTGCAAAGGGATTCATGCAAGAACCATGGAAGAGCGTGAAGTAGTGACCTTAAATGATGATGGTCAGCCTATTGGGCCTACTGATAAAGCAGTTTCTAACTTAAGCCTCTTCCTGGGAACATTGGCTAGAAACTCAACATTTTGTCCTTTGATTTACACAAATTGGTCATACATGCCGGATCAGAATATAAAGCGTATATGGCAATATACTAATGTAAGTATATATGTAAGAGCAATATACAAGTCTAATTATTTATAATATGCATTTGATTTCTTAATCTTGTTTTGCATAATGATTTTTGTAGCAAAAGTTTATTTTGCCGGATGAAGCACGAGATTGGGTTAAGACAACTGTTAGAGATGCTTGGAGACGATATAAATCCCAAATTAAGAAGAATCATTTTTCAAAGTATCCCAACATGACTCAGAGACTCAAGCATTGTCCTCCAAAGGTGCCAGAACCTCATTTTAGGAAGCTTTGTGAATATTGGAGTTTGGAAACTATACAAGTAAGATTTATAATTGGTTTTGATGCATGTACAATAAATATAAGTACTTTGTTGTAACATTCCTTTTAACTAAATATGCAGGCAGTCAGTAGAAGGAACACTCAAAATAGAGCTCGACAAAAGTGGAGGCATCGGATGGGCCCAATAAACTTTGGCAGGGTTCGTGAAAAAATGGTAACATTCTTTTGTGGTTTCATCCACTTTGGTTTTGAAATATAGTTGCATCCTAGAGAGTGATGGGAAGTCAAGATTATGAATTAGTTCAAACTTTTTTTGTATATTTATGCATTCATTTGGGTTGCTGGTTGTTGTTGTTTTTATAGAGCTTCATTGGTGTGCATATCATTCTAAAGCTTCCAAAATGATTTGTGCTGCTTATAGCCAAGTTTCTTATGCTGCTAAGCTTCATTATTCATGCCCAATTGTCTTTGTTTTGTGCAGCGTGTAAAGGAAAAGAAGAACCCTTCCCAAGGAGTAATGTTTATTGAAACTCGAAAAGGAAATAAAGGAAAACAATTGGATGTAGAAACTGAAGATAAAATTGTAAGTTGGAAATTATTCTTGGAATAAATTAAGATTTGCTTTATATATTCATTAGACATTGTTTATATTAGTAGACAACTAATTTACATTTTTTTGTCTAGTCCCAACTTCAAGAGTTGATAGAGAACAATGAGGAAAATGATGTAGATGCCTTTCAAGTTGTGTTTGGGAAAGAACATCCTGGGATGGTGCATTGTTATGGGAGAAATGTTACACGCACTTCTTTGAAACGAAAAGCAGAGATTAATGCTTTGAAAGAAGCACATGATGAAGAAGTTGCTTCATTAAATGAAAGAATGCATAATATGGAGAGTAGATTTCAAAATGCTTTTAAGGCCCTGTTGCAACATTGCAAACCTGAAATGAATATAGAATCAATAGAAGAATTGTTAGCATTGTCTCCTGAAGATGCAAATAGTGCCCAAAAAGTAACTGGACAGCCACGTGTACATTCCTCTACATCAACACATGATCCAAATCTTGGAAAGATAACTAATATATGCATGTTCTTGATTCTCTAGGATATGCTTTTTAGAACAATTATATATGTTCTTGATTCTTGATTCTTGATTCTCTTGGCTATGTCTTGGTGTTCTCTGTTGCTGGTTTTTTGTTTGTTGTTGCAGCTGGTTAGTTGATTATTGCAGTTTGTTTTGTTCTGGTGTTTGTTGTGGTTTAGCATATATGGTAGTGGGGTGGTCCTTCACTATTATTTAAAGGCCATGTATTGTCTCTTGGCATTTGGTGGTTATTGTTACATGTATAGGGTATATTTTGTTTTCTTGTTTTTGCTTGTTTGGTGTTGTGAACTTGTCTGATATGTGGCACACTAAGATTGGTAGAGGTTTTAGTGATGAACCCTCCATTGTGAAATATATTCATTACTGTTGTGGTCTAGTTGAAAGTGTGAAATAAGCTTGCATTGTCCAAAAATATTTCTCACTAATAAAATATATATTTTTTTTCTTGTGCAGGAAGGTCAAAATGGAGGAGATGCAAATGATGAGGAGCTGGAAGATGATGCATTTTAATTTTAATTTTTCCTTTAGATACTTGTTTTGGATTTTTTATTTTTGCAAGACTCGATACAAATGATGATTAGTTACATGCAAGATGATGATGATGCATTTTATTTTTATTCGTTTTGGATTTTTATTTTGCAAGACTCGAACTTCAATGAATGATATGATATTTTGATCAAATCATGTGGTTCTATTGTTGAATTCTTTTTGTGTATTTAGGTTGATGTTCAAACTTAATATATATATATATATATATTACATTACACTTGATCAATTTAGTACTATAATTCATGAATTATTTCGTTAAAGTATTTTGACAGGGGTATGTAAATTGTGTACGAGATCAAAATTAAGGTTGAATTTAGAAAATTAATATAAAATATTATGAAAATTAACGAAACTAATTAAATCAATGGTTAAATCAAATTTAATGATATGATATTTATAAAATGTTGTCTTTGGTCTCTTAAGCAACGATTATTAAGTGTACTCAAAACATGGTTACAAATTGTTGTCTATACTCTAACCATACAATTAAAAAATGTTGCCTATAAGTCATGGTAACATTTAAGAATTATTGCATTTGGATCTTTAGGCAACAGTTAAAAACTGTATTAATTAACATTTGGTTACGTTTGAAAACTGTTGCGCTAGGTTCACCTGACAACTGTTCCCTATTCATATAGAATACGGAACAGTTAACGAAAGTGTTGTCATAGGGCGCAAAAAACTGTTGCCTTAGACAATAGGTAACGGTGGCATAGACAACACTTAAAAAATGTTGCCTATACTTTTAGGCAACATTTTTTATATTATAGGCAACATTTTTTAACTGTTCCCATAAAGCAAAAATGTTGTAGTGACAATTCACACAAGAGTCACACAACAGACTCACAACAGACTCATACCACATCCGAACAAGGTCGAACTGCTCTGATACCACTAAATGTGACACCCTTCTACCCCGCATGTTATAAGGCATTTAAATATAAAACAAATAAAAGAAAAACATGCATTTAACTGAATTAAATAAAACAATTGTCCATGGGTAGAAAAGTCCCACATGAACTCGTTTACAACGCGGAAAATAAAAATAAGTTTAATCAAATAAAAACATCATCAAATAAATGACCCAACCCCGATGTCACAATTCAGAGCTGGTATAACCGTTCCGGAAATAAATCCTCGGAATACAACTAGGAACAAACTATCTAAACTTAAAACAACCCTACTATGAGTGGCGGCTCCTCAGAGTCACTCCTCTCCGGGCTGCTCGTCATCCTCTGCAAATGCCAATCAGGCCAAACACAAACAATACAGAGAGTAAGATTCATGTAATCACGTAAACAGCAGGGGAATAGTACGTAAGGTAAACATACACATGAGCATACATCAACATCCAACAGTATCATAACAACCAAATATGCTATGCTATGCAATGTATCAACTACTCCGCTACTCCAACTATGCATGTGGATCCAAACTAACTCAGGATGAACGACTTTGGAGTTACATATCCGTATTGGCCATAAAAGCACCAACACCGGCAGTTCACCAAACCTTGGGTGAACCCCATGGATAGCCAACGCATCAAACCGTGGATGCCTCATCACGGGGGGCCTCGGTCACCAAAACTTGGGTGACCTACCGTGGATGGCCAGATCACCGTACTCTCGGGCGATCTCCCCTTTGTCGAACCTCCCCCATCAACTACTCCAATGCTTAATGCAAATGGCACAACAACAAACAATCTCAACCACCTCCTTTCTTGGGCCATGAAGCTCCCAAGACTTTCAACATCAAACTCAACGTAACCTTAGACCCAAGACTTTCAACATCAAACTCAACATCAAACTCCCTTGGCCAATAAGCACCAAGGTTCAACTCAACATGCTTGGGTCTATAAGCACCCAAGACTTCAACTTATCAACGTGCGGTAACCCAACGGATACTGACTTAACATTTGATTATCTAATTATCTTATATAATTAATAACTAGGTTGTCTAATCTTTATCTTTGATTAATTGTTTCAAGTTATCATCATAGGGGAATGGGGTTTAAAACCCCTTAAGTCCTTTAATTTCATTACTGTCCAGGAGGTTTAGCACGGTCGTGCTTAGACCCTAGCACGGTCGTGCTTGGACACGTGAGGGCGTGTTGCCCTTTTAAGTGAAGCACGGTCGTGCTTCACACTCAGCACGGTCGTGCTCAGTAGCACGATCGTGCTATTTGACCTGCTCGGCCATGCTGAGCAGCGCGGCCATTTTCCAGAATTTAAATGGGAGCACGGTCGTGCTCAATGCACGACTGCACTGTTCTGGGTAGTAACAGTAACCGAATGTTAACCAAATCATTTAGGGATTTAATACCTAGACTTAACACGTTCATTAAACCTAATTATTCAATTTAAACAGTTTTATCAACCCACTAATCATCACTGCCACAAACATCAATCAACCAACATCATATTAATATCAATAATCAACATATCATCATACTCATTAACCAACCAACATGAACATAAAATACATATTATGAACATTTAACCAGAAACAGACATTTATCAACGAGAACATCATGACTCATAAGCGTACAACGACATCGAGGTTATGGGTAACCTCGTTACCTTACACTAACCCACTACTTAATGAATACAAGCCCTTCTCCCCATACCTAGATTGAAGGTTACTCTACTGACGGTCCCCAACGATGAACTGGTCCCGAATCCTCAAGTGGCTCACTCCGGTACTAAGCCTTGTTTGATCAAAAACACAATTAATCAGTATCTCTCATTAAAATGAAAGGAAACTGACAAAGGAAGAGGGACTATTACCTTAACACTAACCCAAACGCACTAAGCTTCCCAACTAGCTTCCGCAACTCCACTATGGCAACAAAGAGGAAAATAGGGAAAAAGATCACTCTGGCCGAAACTAGTGACGGCTGCCAAAACAGAAAATAGGGTTTTTACGTCACCCTCGGGTTCTGCTCACGGTTATAAAGCTTGGACTTGAGCACGGTCGTGCTTCTCCTTAAGCACGGTCGTGCTCCACTTAGCGTCAGCGAGACGCGGTCCACTCATTGGGCACGGGCGTGCTCACTATTGAGCACAGTCGTGCTCAATATAAAATCAGAAACACGCTTCTGACTTTAAGCACGGGCTTGCTGGCTGATGAGCACGAGTGTGCTCATGTACCAGAAAGGGACTTTTAGACTAAAATCCCACTTAGTGTGACACCCTTCTACCCCGCATGTTATAAGGCACTTAAATATAAAACAATTAAAAGAAAAGCATGCATTTAACTGAATTAAATAAAATAATTGTCCATGGGTAGAAAAGTCCCACATGAACTCGTTTACAACGCGGAAAATAACAAAATGAGTTTAATCAAATAAAAACATAATCAAATAAATAACCCAACCCCGATGTCACAATTCAGAGCTGGTATAACCGTTCCGGAAATAAGTCCTCGGAATACAACTAGAAACAAACTATCTAAACTAAAACAACCCTACTATGAGTGGCGGCTCCTCAGAGTCACTCCTCTCCGGGCTGCTCGTCATCCTCTGCAAATGCCAATCAGGCCAAACACAAACAATACAGGGAGTAAGATTCATGTAATCATATAAACAGCAGGGAAATAGTATGCAAGGTAAACATACACATAAGCATACATCGACATCCAACAGTCTCATAACAATCAAGTATGCTATGCTATGCAATGCATCAACTACTCCGCTACTCCAACTATGCATGTGGATCCAAACTAACTCAGGATGAACGACTTTGGAGTTACATATCCGTATTGGCCATAGAAGCACCAACACCGGCAGTTCACCAAACCTTGGGTGAACCCCATGGATAGCCAACGCATCAAACCGTGGATGCCTCATCACGGGGGGCCTCGATCACCAAACCTTGGGTGACCTACCGTGGATGGCCAGATCACCGTACTCTCGGGCGATCTCCCCTTTGTCGAACCTCCCCCATCAACTACTCCAATGCTTTATGCAAATGGCACAACAACAAACAATCTCAACCACCTCCTTGCTTGGGCCATGAAGCTCCCAAGACTTTCAACATCAACTCAACGTAACCTTAGACCCAAACCGTGGGGTCAAGGCTCCCTTGGCCAATAAGCACCAAGATTCAACTCAACGTGCTTGGGCCTATAAGCACCCAAGACTTCAACTTATCGACGTGCGGTAACCCAACGGATACCGACTTAACATTTGATTATCTAATTATCTTATATAATTAATAACCAAGTTGTCTAATATTTATCTTTGATTAATTATCTCAACTTATCATCATATTTATCAACATTATACTCATCAAACAGTAACAACAACAACAGTCAACCATCCAACATCATTATGTTAATAACAATAACATAGCATCGTATAAACAACCATCATGTTCATAGGCATATAACACTACAATAACCAGAAACATACTATCACAGATTAATTGCCATATTACCACAACATGCATACAAAAACACCGGGGTCATAGGGAACCCTGTTACCTTACACTACCCACTGCCTAATGAGTACAATCCCACTTCTCCCCATACCTGGATTGAAGGTCGCTCCAACGTTAGCTCCTAACGCAAACGGTCACGGTTCTCCAACGCGGCTCGATTCAACACAACCTTAGTCAAACCGAACACAAACATTAGTTTCCTATTCACACCATTATGAAAGGAAAACACTAAGGGAGAGAACGTTACCTCTAGACTACCACAGACCAAACCGGCTTCCCAAACGACTTCCAATAACTCTCAACAATGAAGAACGAAGAGGGAGCAGAGTGGGAACGTATTCTGGCCGCAACTACGGCTGCTGCAATTCACAAAAGTAGCGTTTTTACGTAACCCTCGAGTTCTGCTTACGTTTATAACGTTCGGACCTGAGCACGGTCGTGCTTATCATTGAGCACGGTCGTGCTCTACTTAACGTCAGCGAGACGCGGTCCACGCATTGAGCACGGGCGTGCTCACTATTGAGCACGGTCGTGCTCAACTTAAAATCAGAATCACGCTTCTGACTTTAAGCACGGGCTTGCTGGCTGATGAGCACGAGCGTGCTCATGTACCAGAAAGGGACTTTTTGGGCTAAAATCCCACTTAGCCCTTAACCAACCTTATTAAAATAAATAAACTAGCTTAAGAAAATAAATTCTGAAAAGCGGGGTGTTACACTTAGCCCTTAACCAACATTTTTAAAATAATAAAACTAGCTTTATAAAAATATTTTATGAAAAACAGGGTGTTACAATTCCACCCCCTTATAAAAATTTCGTCCTCGAAATTTCTACGTACCTCAAACGAAAAGAAAAACCCGCTATTTCCACCAGATAATGAGCTGAATTCACCAGATATTTATACCTGATTCACCAGATATTTACACGTACTTAACCAAAAAATTTATCTAAAAAATAACATTTAAAAAAAAACTAAAATTATAAAAAAAAACCGCTACAATGCCGTATAATATAACTACAGTACCATACAGTATGACACTGTACTGTGTAAGCCGTATGATATAGGATTTTTGTGTCACGCAATCATTTCTCCAAGGCTTATAGGGCTATAGGCCCCCACCCCAACAAGCGGGCTGTTTCTTCCTACCCTGTAAATAAAGCACGGGGACTCCTCTACCATAAACCAAAAATATCCGGTCAATTCCGTCACACGATTTTCTAGTTATACCATTCACATCCAAGTCGTCGCCCAGTCTTTCGAAAATTGCAAAACCCACCCCCGGCACCCCCAAACCAAAAAATAAGAAACACAAAAAAATCAAAGAAAAGAGAGAACTAATTACTAATTACTAATTACTAATTACTAATTACTAATGTGGCATTCGAATCCGATTTAACATCACAGTCACCTACACGATCTTCCACGTTTATCCCTAAACACCGACCCAATTTGTATTGGACTCTCCCGTAATTTTGGTCTCACTCGATCCCTATCTCATATCCATATACCGGCCCGCACCCCCTCTTTCTCCGACGTGAAAAATTCTCACAGCTTCACTTCACTCTCCTCACAGAAAAGCCTTTACAATTTTCACCGTTGGGGTTCTGCTTCCGATTCAACGACGTCGTTGCTTGCTTCGCAAATTAGGGTTCCGTTTCCGATTTCACCGTTTCTTCTTCGATGCCGCGGAGTTCGAAGCACAAATCGAGCAAGCACGGTTCGAGGGAGTACTCGGATTCCGAGAGGGATTCCGGGTTGAAAGATCATCGGAAGGGAAAGGATGAAAACGCTTCCACCAAGGCTTCGAGGGATTCCGGTTCGGCCGAGAAGAGGAAGCTTGATTCGAAGGATGGGATTGTGAATGGGGAGTGTTTGGATGAGTATAGTTCATTGAAGAGGATCAAGGATCGGAGTAGAGACGGCGGCGGTGGCGGCCGGGGAGAGAGGTGGACTGGCGGCGAGGACGACCGAGGGGAACAGTCTAAGAAGGCGGTGGCCACCGGGGATTCGAAGAGTGGCGGAAGGGGCGATGGGAAGAATGATAAGGATTCGAGCCGAAAGGATAGTAGAGAAGGCACGGCGGTCGAGAAGGAACGGAAGGTTAAGGAAGGTAGAAGTGAGAGATCGGTGGTTGATAATGAAGAGCAGAGAATGTCAAAGCAAAGTTACGAAAATAGTGGTAAGGTAACTTATTGATTTGCTGCATGTCTATTCATGTGTGTGCTTATGATTACATTTGTAGTGTAATCATATTTTGCAGGATTAGACTCAAATCTTGAGAATTAGGGTGAGTGATTAGAGTGTAGATTTAGGTTATGTTTGGATATTTAATGATCTTTGTGGTGGATTGGAATGTGATGGAGTTGAATGGAATTGAATGGAATGGAATAGAATGTAACATTAAAATTGGATATTTTTTTTAACTAATAGAGTGGAATGGAGTGAATAATAAGTTCGTTCCATGTCATTCCATCCCTTACTCTAATACCCTCCAAATTGTGAGGGATGAAAAGTAGAGTTATTGGATGTAATGAAATGGGATACATTCCATCAGGTGCCATTCCATTGTATCCTATTTTAAAGAATCCAAACAACAGAATTTAGGATCATTTCATTCTAACCAAACATTTTTACCATTTTGTACTTAATGTAGATCTTGCATGGATCTTTTATAGTTATTCTTTCACTTGAGTTGTTTTTCATGAGGCTATTAGAAATTTTGAATGGATAATTGCTATCGAGATTCTTTTGAAAGTCGTCTTTTACTCTTTTATGTTTGAATTTATAATCATAAGACAAGTATTTGCTGCATCAAATTGTTTATTGTATCACATGATGCCTGAATTTATGCCCGAGTTGGCTTTCTATTGTATTGGAGGGTTTTAGGTATGGACAGAGGAAGAGAGAATAAAGACTTATTTGAGACTGGTATTTTAATATGATGTGACGATCTTGAGTTGCAAAAGACAAAGCTAACATTCCTATTGGTACTAATTTATACTAATAGTAGAATTCTAGTCCTAATTAAATAAGAACACATATTATGGAAAATAAATACGAAATAAATCCTAAGACACTCTAAAATATTCTAAGATATAAAAAAGATATTACGAGATGTTTTTCAGATTTTCTAACAGTTTCTGACGTTTTACTTGATTGGAGCAATAATCTTTGAGAGGTCATGCGCAAGAGTGTCGTTTCTCCATGTCTATTCATTAATTTGGATCTATCTCTATTCCTAGGAATGGTAGACAAAACTGGAAATCCATTATTTTATATAGGCTTTTAATATCAGGGATAAATAATTTTCCATTAAACGTCACTCTAGGTTTGGAAGATCATATCCTTCTTTTTTTTTTTTTTTTGAGAACAATATAAACTGTTTCATGTTGAAGAAATGGATGTCTCCTATGAATCTGACATTGCGCTGTGGCAGAGCATCGCCATCTCTAGCCGCAACACTTCGTGCGCTGCAGAGCGTTTCCTTGTTGTGGCCAATTGCGGCCCATCACAGCAGCTATCGCGGCTGCTGTCTTCATGCGGCTGCTGAAACCTTCTACAAACTTTCATATGGCTACTAAATTAGAAAATTTTTTCCCCACATTTTTGTTTCCATCATATTTATTTATTTTTTTATTTTTATTTTTTTACCAAGCTTTTGGCTCATGAAAGTTCCATTTTGCCCTCTTTAGCTCAGCAAATCTCCATTTTGCCCACTCTTTTAACTTGTCAAATGTTTTGTTTACTCAGACTTAAGCTTGTAAGATTGAGTTTTATCCTTACTTTGGCTGTCTCTTCCAAATTCCACCGAGACCTTCCCCCTCACAAAAGTCATTGCAGAGGCCCATAGCACAGAGAAATTTTGCAGCCTACTTTTTCCTCGCACAAACCTCTATCACAGCAAGGATTTTCACAGCCTCTTTGTTTCGGTTTTATCCCAGCAGCGCCCTCCGCACTTGTTCCTAGAAGACTGCACTTGTTTAACACTGTGTGCACTCTGTTTTGGCAAGTTCCTAGCATGCCACACTTGTTTCATACAGCTTCTCGCTCTATTTCAGTTTCTGTTTCAACCTTCTCTTCCCACACTTGATATGGTTTTGATTATTACTAACTTATTGTTATTAGTTATGCTTAAGATTAATAGTAATTGTGTCTTTTGTAAATTTAGTATTAAATTAACATGTGTATGAAAAATTATGTTATTGTATCTGCTATCTCCATTATGCTGCCATACCACTACCCACTTCTCCGCTATAGCATTTTTGGGATTGACTACATAGCATTAATTAAATAATTTCATAGTAATAAAAAGAATCTATAAAACATAAAGCCCTCTTTCATGGTAGAGAATTCAAATTAATAGCAAGGCAATATTACAGGAAAATATGTATGTGTGTATGAAGGCTATCTCAGTGCACGAGGCTTCCATCATTGTCTGAGTTTGGAGAGGAATAGATATATGCAGCTGATATGATCCTAGAAAGGAACATATAGAAATTAGGATCTACCCTTGAGTGAACAACCAAAATTTGAAGAAGAAGAATACAAAAATGGACAAGATAAGGAATGGAAGGTAGGCGCCACAATTCCAAGGGGAATTGATAAGCCAAGGTGATGATTGCCACAAGAGTATTGGCTCTTGATAAGATCTAAGGGGTTGGCTCAATGAAGAACCTAAGAGAGACAAAGCACTCTCACAATTGGAACAAATCCAAATTCTGAACATCCAAAGTTGTATTCATTGATAATAGGTGTGATACATATAGAGTTAGGGGCTGCATACATCATGCAAACAAAAGATCACCATAAAAGTGACAAATCCCCTCATAAAAGAAATTACTATTCCACTAAGTGGCTAATAAAAGCATTAACTATTCCACTAAGTGGTTAATGAAAGCACCTAGAACACTCCTTGATCAATTCTAGGATTTACACCAAAAGAAACTCTAGGAATTTGGAACATCAAAAGACACTCTAGACTTGAAAATAATAAAATAACAAAATATAAAGGAAACATAATGGAAAACCCAAAATACTAGAAAATTCCGTCCAAAAATTCATCTTCAACTTCTAGCCCATTTTTCACCATAATCTAAACGGAATCTGGTCAAGAAGCTTGAAATACGATTTGTAGCGAATTTACTTAACTTTCTAACGCACTAAAGAACGCATCAATCGGAGGTCTGGAGCGCAAGATACTACCAAATCAAGACAACGAGTTCTTTACTAATGAAAATAAAATTTTCAGCAAAAATCAATTTGGTCCTTAAATTGGACATCACTCTTGGTTTGCATCATTCCCTCCCTCTTTAAGAGAATTCAACCTCGAATTTATTGCCTTTGGGAATTGTCTTCATCCTCTGGGTTCAAACACAACTCTTTTGAATCCATGTGACACCTCTGTTGAAATTACTTCTTCAACTTCCTTCAAAATAAAATTATCACATCTAGGCAAAGAGTTAGCATTAGAAGTCAAACAAGCATCTTTACATAGAAAGATATATATAGGTTGCTTTGCCACTCCCTTCACCTTATTTTCTCTTATAGGAAGACTCACCATTTTTCTTTCAACCTTTGCCTCACTGTTTCTTTTTATTTCCCATGTTCAAAGAATGCTTTCTCCACCTTACTTTCTTTTATAAATAGACTCTCTACATTTTCCTCAACATCTTTTTCATTCTCTTTGTTTTCCTCCTTTCCCTTTTCATTTTGAATTTTATGTTCACATTGGGAAATTTTCTTTTGCACACTCTCTTGTTCTTTTCCTTTCAGTTCTTCTCTCTCTTGAGCTTCCTCTTTTGCGTTCACCTCATTCTCAAGTTTTCTCTCAACTTGGACCTCACTCTCTTGTTTTGCTTTCTCTCCCTCTTTCTCTTGAATTCTGTCTTCACACATTTTCTTCCAATATGCTTCAAAACTAGAAATTTGTCTTTTCATTCTGTCCTCTTTTCTCACCCTTCTTTCATACTCCCTATTCTCCCTCTCATTTTCCCTATCTCTTCTCTCATATCTCCTTCCTCCATGCCTCCTCCTTTCTCTTTCTTCTAGCTTGTCAAACATCTCATGGAAATCATCCATTTGCTTTTGAAGTAGGTTCTCCATGCGTCTTACAAAGCTTTGGATTGGAATGGATAGGGTTTCCATGGTAAGTGGTGGTGTTCCCTCATGGTTTAGATTCAAAGAAGAAGATGAGAAAAAGTAAGAACAATATTGAATTTCCGGAAAAAAATGAAGAACAAGATCAAAAGTCACTCTAAGATCCTTGGCTTTGATACCACATGATATGATCCTAGAAAGGAACATATAGAAATTAGAATCTATCCTTGAGTGAACAGCCAAAATTCGAAGAAGAAGAATACAAAAATGGACAAAATAAGGAATTGAAGGTAGGCGCCACAATTCCAAGGGGAATTGATAAGCCAAGGTGATGATCGCCACAAGAGTATTGGCTCTTGATAAGACCTAAGGGGTTGGCTCAATGAAGAACCTAAGAGAGACAAAGCACTCTCACAATTGGAACAAATCCAAATTCTTAACATCCAAATTGTATTCATTGATAATAGGTGTGATACATATAGAGTTAGGGGCTACATACATCATGCAAACAAAAGGTCACCATAAAGTGACATCCCCTCATAAAAGAAATTACTATTCCACTAAGTGGCTAATAAAAGCATTAACTATTCCACTAAGTGGCTAATGAAAGCACCTAGAACACTCCTTGATCAATTCTAGGAATTACACTAAAAGAAACTCTGGGAATTTGGAACATCAAAAGACATTCTAGACTTGAAAATAATAAAATAACAAAATATAAAGGAAACATAATGAAAAACCCAAAATACTAGAAAATTCCATCCAAATATTCATCTTCAACTTCTAGCCCATTTTTAATCATAATCTAAGTCGAATCTGGTCAAGAAGCTTGAAATACGATTTGTAGCAAATTTCCTTAACTTTCCAATGCCCTAAACAACGCATCAATCGGAGGTCTGGAGTGCAAGATACAGCCAAATCAAGACAACAAGTTCATCACTAAAAATAAAATTTTCAACTAAAATCAAATTGGTCCTTAAATTGGACATCATTTTTGGTTTGCATCAGCAGTTGTACCCTGGTAAGCGGAGAGGTTGTTTCTCCAACTTGAACCAAAGCAACAATCTTACCATTGTGCCAAAGTTTAACCTCATATATTCATTGAATTGTTTTGGTCAAGTATTTTGTGGCAATAATATGAAATCTTGTCTGTGTTAGAGATTAGTTATTCTTGTCAAAAGTTATTGGTTTCGTTGATGTGGTAGGCCTTGATACTGGCTGTAGAATTAATAAATACGATTGCATATGGAAATTTGACTGTTGATTATATGGATGGTGACAATGGTGAAGCATTTTCTTCTCTTGTCAGATCTGTATTTGTACTACATTAGAAAAAGGTGATTTGGCCTAGTTCCAAGCTTGTGATTAAGTGTTTGGGTGATAATACTTTTCTTGCTTATGTTGTAATAGCGTGTTCACGTGGTTGAGGCTATGGATATCTTTTTGCCACCGCTGTTTTGTCATATGTATTGTATAAGGGTAGATCATGTCTATTTACCTTGTAAGGAGGGCAATACTTTCTGTAGTTTGTCTTAATGTGGTATTCATTGTATTTGGTTGAAGCAGAATGCTTGCAAATTTAAGGATTCTGTGTACTTATCGAATAAAAATTTTAAGGATTCTGTGTTATCCTTACAGATGTTCTTTATTAGTGGTTTTGTTCAATAGTACTCCTTACTGGTCCTTGTAAAACTTCTTCACCTTCTATTCATGTGGCATGAATTTGTTATGCTTAATTTAGAATTTTTCTTTCTTTCTTTCTCTGAAGTTGGTGCTACTGATTAAGATTAAATGCTTGATGCATGCAAATTGCCAACTTTTATTTTTTAGATATATTAAAGTTTAAGACTTTAAGTAGATTTTCTTTTCAATATTTATATTATGATTATGATGGTCTGTGGCTTTTGGAGATGTTGTCAATTCCAGTGGGCCAATTCGAGAAAACTTTATGATGTATTGTTTACTTTTAGCTTAGGACTCTGCTGGTTCTTCCTAACAATCTACCATTCTAGTCATCATGTCATATTATCTTTTAATAGTTTTTATGAAATGTTCTGTGGAGTTGTCAACCTCTGTGTTCTTTGAGAGTGTGCCCAGTAAATATTCCCTCTTTATTTTAAGAGTAAAACCAAAGGAAATCGTGTCCTCTTTATTTTATCATCTAAAATGAATATCATGCTGGGATAAATCTGGCAATATTGTGCAACCTGTGGTACACGTTACGATTAATGTTTAATTAATGTGTTTGGGGTTAGTGACTCTAGAATATGGGATATAAAAGTGATGCTAATCAAGTTTTATGCCCCACCTTCTCTAAATTTGAAAAGTTAAAATTGTAATTTGTAGTTGTGCTTGCTGTTGTTTTGTTTATGACACATGCCTTTAAACATCTCAAATTTACCACTTCCACGGATGAAGCTAGTTTGGACTTTGTGGTGTTTAATGTTTTGGTCCTGTTTTTTATTTTTATTTTTCCTTTCATGTGATGCGCATTATTTGCCCCCAAAACAGTTGTTAACTCTGATTTATATCTTATTGCAGATTCAAGGAATGTAGATGAGTTGCGAAACCCTGAACTTGATAAGCAGCATGAGAGGCGAACAAGGAAGAAGAGGGACTCTGGTGATGGTAAGCATCAAGATGATGGAGATGATTATGATAGACGTTTATCTTCAAGGGATGAAATTGCCAAGGATGGAAGGCAGAAATATGAGAAGCGAAAGGATGAGAAATATAGAGACAAGTGTAGGGAAGAGATGGACAAGGAGAGCAAGCATCGACATGACAAGCAACGAGATGTGCATCCTGCAAAAGATCATGCAAGCATTAAGTCCGATGATAAACATGCAAGGGAAGAACATGATAGTTTAGAATCACCACAAAAGAGAGCAAAGCTTCTAGAGAGTGACCGAGATCGAGACCATAATCGTGATCAAGCTGGAGATCGAGACCATTATTTTGAATATGGTCGAGATTGTGAGCGGCAGAATGAACGTATTCTTGATCATGATTATGATCTTGATAGGGATCATGATTTTGACAATGATCGAGACTGGGATCAAGATCATGATCGTCATCGTCATCGTGACCGTCGCCGTGATCCTGATGTATCACATGTGGATGATCATAATGCCAGAAGCAAAGAGAGTCGGACAAAGAAAAGAACTTTGGATGATCATGATGATTATACTGACTCTAAATCTAGAGTTATTAAAGGCCAATATACTGATGGAGAGAAGAGAAGTTTGAACAGCAGTAGAGCTGATTCTCATGTTGACAGGGGAAGATCCCAACCTCGGCAAGCTTACGCAGATTCAGCAGGGACTACTAACAAAGACAGATCTTCTTCTGCCTCAAATACACGTATTCGAAAAGATGAATATAGGTACCTTTTTAGTTTGATTGGAACATGGTAAGTTAATGTTCAGAGTCTTTATGTATCATTCCCTCCCTGCCTGTGTGCTTAGCATGAGACATCAGGAATCAGGGTATAGAGTATCATTCCCTCCTCATTTTTGCACTTCTCAGTTTCATTAGTTTATCAGAGTATTGTTGCTTTTATGTTGTATTTTGCTATCATTTCAAATGATCAGTTTTCATGTGGAATTTTCTGAGGAAGTTTGAATAATTAATGCATGGTAATCATTATCATTAATGACATTATCTGTAAAGATGATCTTTACAATATCTTATACTTTGTTAAAACATTAATTTTGCAATGAAACATTCCTTTGCTTTGCCAACTCCTGAAATAATTAACACGAGTTCGTCCAACGGTAGTTGAAATATTGTTTGCATGATTTAAATTTTATTGTTTTATTGTTGAGTTCAACTATTGCTTTTGCTCTTGGGAAGCATGTAAGCATGGAAATTATACCGTTGACAAATATAATTTGTTGCCATTTCCCCATTGTTTCAGGAATGCAAATTCTGAAGATACAGTGTATAGAGATTCAATGATAGAACAGAGAACCAAAGGCTCACGAGAGGGATATTCTGGGATATTAGAGGTAGGCCCTAACTACAAATCAATGGAAAAACCGATCAAAATGGATGATGGTCCTATAGGAGATTTGTCAACTGAAAGGTCTTCCATTGTCAAGGCTGCATCCATGGGCCTGATGGAAAGATCATCCACAAGCATTGAACACAGGTACATGAATAAAAGTGGTGCTAGGCGGAGTCTTGAAATTGAAGAAAGTGGACGGAGGAAAAATATTAGTGCACGAGATTTCTCCACTTCTGATGTTAGACGTTGCCCAGAGTTGACTCTAGAGAAACCGCTATTGGAAGAGCCCTCTCAAGCAGAATCATCTTCTTATGGTAGGACTAATCAGGGCAATGCATCATTAATTCCTCCATTACCTGCTTTCAGGGCTGCACCAGACAGGCCTTTTATGGGTTCTTTAGAGGACGATGTTAGAGATAATTCCAGTACTCGATACAGAAGAAATAGTGACCCTGGTTTTGGTAGAGGGCATGTCAATTCTCGGAGGGCTGTTCCAAACTGGACTTCACCAGTACCAAATGGATTTGTTCCTTTCCAACCTGGGCCAGCACATGGAGGGTTTCAACCAATGATGCCTCAGTTTACATCTCAACCACTCTTTGGCGTTAGGCCTTCAATGGAAGTTAACTGCACTGGTATTCCTTATCATATTGCTGATACTGATAGGTTTCCTGGTCACTTGCGCCCACTTGGGTGGCAAAATGTGATGGGTGGTAGAGGCCCTGCTCATTTGCATGGATGGGAAAGCAATAATGGTGCCTTTAGAGATGACCCTCACTTGTATGGTAGTTCTGATTGGGACCAGAACAGGCATTCAACAAATAGTCATGGGTGGGAATCAGGTTCAGAGGCTTGGAAAGAACATAATGGTGATTCTAAGGACTTGCCCTCCCCTGCCTGCAAAGATGAGTCAGTTCCTGCCCAGGTGGATGATGATTTAACAAATCAGGCTACTCCTATGTCTCAGGATGATGAACACAACCAGGATGAGTTTCATGAGAAATCTCCTGAAACAAAGTTGTCGAGTCTCAGTTCTCCAGTAAAAGTACCTTTGAACTCTTTGTCCGCAACTGTACTTGAAAAGTTAACTGATTCTTCGACACCAAGTGACAATGCTAGTCTTTTTAGTCAGTTCTACCTTTCCAAACTTGATATTTCAGCAGAGCTAGTAATTCCAGAGTTGTATGACCAGTATATGTGTTTGGTGAATGTTGAGAAGAATGCATCGAGTACTGCTGGTGCCAGTGCAAAACTATTCCAGAAGGTATTAAATCTTGAAAACTTCTCACTTCCTTTTGGTTCTTTTCTCTCTCCTGTTCAGCGGGGACAGGGGGGATGGGGACTAAGGCCGTTTGTAACTTTGATGCATTAACTATGTGGATTTTTAACCTAACCCCTTGACAAGTACTTTTAACTTGGTTATTGAGTCAGCTGGTGTATTTACTCAAATTAGAATTGTGCTTTTTGGCTTTATTTTTTAATTAAATACAATACAATGATCTCTGACATTTTCAGTTTTCCCCAATCCTGTGATTTGACAGAATGGCTCTAGGGCACAAAAGAAATATGCTGCTACTTTTTTAAGGCGACCTTTTCCAGCAACTGATAATTCCATCTTCCAGGTAAATCTGCTTGAGTTACAACTAGGCACAGTCATTTTTTATTGGTGAATAATACCTGTTTTTCTTTAAGACTTCAAATGATATGATCATTCTTTATTGGCTATGGAAATTTGAATTTTCTTCCTGAATTTTGATTTCTTGGACTAGTCATTTTGTTGACTTTAGTACAATCATAAATACTGAATTCTGGACTCTTGATGATAACATTTTCTCCAATTTGCAGAGAGCCATAGACCTTTACAAGAAGCAGAGCGTGGAAATGCCTAATAGGGGGACATCAGATATTTTTTGGGCATCCAACCAGGTGCAAGTGGATGAATCAATTCCCATTCCCAGTTTGGAGAATAGGCAGGTTTCTGCCTCAGTTTCTCATGGAATGGAAGATGTGCCAAAATCTACATTGGAACAGAAGAAAATGGAAGCTCTCTCTCCTGCGAAGGAGCATTTGGAAGAGATCAATCAATCCTGCAGTCAAAAGGAGCAGGATCAGGATTGTTCCCATCCTTTGAAGCCAGTCATGTCTAGTCAATCTTCTGGTCATGAGAAGCAAAGAGAGCCTGTAGCAGGTTTGTGTGAGAAAGAGGACGAAGTCACTTCTGATATGGTGAATTCAGGGGATGCAGAGGATAATAACCCTGCAGCGTTCAAAAATAAATCTCAGTTGGCACCAACTTTGCACGAGGATGGTGATAACATGAATAGCAAAGCCAAACCAACTGATTTTACCCATCGTGCAGATGAAAAGCTGGGTTTTGGTGACACAATGGTTAGTCCTTTAATTTTTGAGGATGCTTCTCCCAGAGCTTGTGATGCTTTGATGCCTGGGTCAAATGAGTCTGAATCACTAATTTTAAGCCGGATACATCATTCTCCTGAAAGTACA
The DNA here is from genome assembly GCA_035048595.1 of Echinosophora koreensis. Lineage (NCBI taxonomy): Eukaryota > Viridiplantae > Streptophyta > Magnoliopsida > Fabales > Fabaceae > Echinosophora > Echinosophora koreensis. Next base: position 2,510,895 of record JAPCYP010000077.1, read on the forward strand.
CATTGAGACAATTTCTATATCTTTCATTGCTTTTATCCGTCAGGTTTTTAATTCCTCCCCCTTTTCTATTGCTTTCATTTTAGTCGAGGAAATAAAAGGAAATGCTATTCATGCTCCGTAGAATAGGGTTTCACACTATCCATGCATCTTTCTTTCGCTACATTTAATTCTTGCTATTTTGCATTTCTGCATGAGCAGGTGATAGTTGCACTGCCTTATCTGCACAGGGGCGGTGGGTAAGCTATTGATGCAGAAGATTTTTAGTTTTATACATATAATTTTTCGGAAAAAAAATATATTTTTTAGCTTCTTTCCTAAATAAAGTACTGTTTTTGCTTATAAATAAAGTAATGTTTTTCTCCCCGTAAATTTCTCAATAAAAATCTTTTAGCTTCACCCTCGACATGCATTCGGTGTGGGGGCTGATACGGCTCTCCTTAGTTTAGTTGGTTTCCTCGAAAACTTTTTGAAGAAAAGTGTTTAGAACACACTATTACATTCCTCTTCAACACATCCTTTATTATCGTGTAATGTTAGCACTGCTCCTTTTCGAAATAAATTCTAAGCTATTGGCTCTTGTTTTTTCAACTCTCTTGCTTGTTTGTTTGTTTGTTTGTTTACCGAGTAAATCCTCAATTCAGTGTTTGAGAAGAAAGTTTTTTAGTTGCCAATCAAGTCCATGAAATATTTAAAACGTCATCACATCCTCAATTCAGTGTTTGAGAAGAAAGTTTTTTAGTTGCCAATCAAGTCCATGAAATATTTAAAACGTCATCACATCCTCAATTCAGTGTTTGAGAAGAAATTTTTTTAGTTGCCAATCAAGTCCATGAAATATTTAAAACGTCATCACATTAGTCTTTCTAGGGATTTAATTGGTGACAAAAAATTTCAATTTTAGATTATTTCAAGGGCTTAATTGGTAAAGAAAATCTTCAAAACAATACTATCACCTAACGAATCAATTGAAAGTTTACTCTTACAATGATTATGCTTGGTACTAGTTCGTTCAGCTGCTTCTAATGTGCACCAAACATGTGTGGGGTGTAATTTACACCCCACTTTCTGACCTATCATAGCAAGTTTGTGGGTTTTTTTTTTCCATTAATTTAAAGTAAATCCCTAAATTAATTTAAATTGCAAAAAAGTCCTATTTGCCCTTTATTAAAACATTTGCCTGCTCATTTAAGGAAACGGATTTAGTGCCTTTGAGCCGTCATATTAATCCGTCTGTCCAGGAGGTGATACATGGCTCCCTCTTATTTTTATTTTATTTTTGAGAAAAAAACTAATTAAAACTTCAAAAACCAGAAATTAGTATTGACACCTATGACCTCACCCATGCGCATGACCCAGCCCTCCCCTGCCGTCGTTGCTTTGTTGCCCCCGCCCATCCACATGGCTTCGTCGCCGTGTCCGCAACAAGCAACATAGGTTTGACATCTCTCCGAATAGCCCCTATGCCCATGATCAATGAAGCAATAGACATCAACCCATCATTGGCTCCCATAGGCCCATTACATCAGCACGAAGCCATTGGGCCCTTTGTGAGAAGTCAATATTATTGCTGCTAGCTTGGGTTTGTTTCTGATCCTGTTGATTTGCATGGTTTGGAACTACTCCAACGTGGTTGAATGAAACCAACCCACAGGGTTCAAGAGCAGCCATAGGTGGTAACTGGCAACAATTAACCACCAAAGGAGAGAGAGAAATCAGACAAGGCTTGAGATAGGAAGTAGGTGAAGAACTGAAGATTCAAGGCTTTTAACAAGAGGACTGCTGAAGATTCTGAGGTTTACTGTGGCGATGACGGAGCCGTGGAGACGGGCGGCAGCGACGAAGCCGTGGCGGTGTCGTGGCAGTAGGGGAGGGCTGGGTCGTGCGCTTGTGGGTTAGATGTCGATACTGAATTCTGGGTTTTGAAGTTTTAATTATTATTTTTTTTAAAAAAATCAGAGGGAGCAACTAAACAATACAGATTCAACTAAACAATAAACAATTATTGAATAATTTTTTTAAAAAAGAGTAGAGGGTTCTTAAGTAAATTACTCCAACATAAATGACTAAGTAGCAATAAAGGCATGAATCAAACATGACCTGCTCAACTAGTGAGAGGTTACAAGGGTCCCTTACTTAACTTGATCCAACGGTCACATTTTCATCTAAGAATTGGGAGCAAATTACACCTCACAAATTGGGGTGCATTGAAGACGTCACCAGTTCGGCCTATCTAGATCTTGTTTCATGTTTTGTAACAACTCGATATCTTTTCCCTCAATTTATTTAACCATTCTTCAATTTTACTTTATTATTCTTGTTCTTATTATGATTAATCTTTTGTGAATTTCTTAGATTTGGCTTGGCGTATTTACATAGTGTTGTTTAAGTTCTATGTTCGTGAAATGTCTTATCTACTACATGTTAAAAAATATCCTGTTATTCCAGTAAAAAAAAAATTCCTGCTATTTTTATATCAAAATTATGCTTCATGTCAGTAATATATGTCACAGATTAATTTTTCTAGTAACTTTGTCTTTATATTAAATTTTATTCTATTTTATTTTGACAAAAGCAAGCTCATATCATATTATATTGAAATAATTGGAAATACAAGATGGTGAAAACTCATAAATGTTGGTATGAACAACTATAACAAAATTAACCAGTTTGGTTTCAAAGCAAGAAAATCCCTGTACTCCTGAATTAGAGTAATAATGTTCTAACACCTGATTTGGACACCTCTAGCGACACCTTGGTTAAACACATACAAATTTTTGGTTAATTCAGTTCATTATATGGTTAATGGGTCATCTGAAACTTATTTTTCATAACCATGTAAATATTTGGTTAATCACATGTAAATATATAGTTAATTCAGTTCTTTATATGATTAATAAGTCATCATGAATTAATTAAATATTTACACATAATTAACCATATAATGAACTGAATTAACCAAATATTTGTACCGATTAACTAAAGTGTCAAAAGTTGGTGTCAATTTTTGGTGTTAGAATATCATTACTCCCTGAATTATAGCACCGAACTCGGACATATCAGCTTTGTTGGAGTTAACACCATTGACAACTAGCTGGGTAACCAATTCGAATATAATATATTATCTAACCTTTTTTTACAACATTTTAAAAGATAAAATATTAAAATCTTTTTAAACAATGGTTATAAAAGAGTTTAGTATTCTTTTTAGGGTTAAATATGTTTTTAGTCTCTATTTTTTATAAAAGTTCGGTTTTAGTCCCCCATTTTGAAAACATATTTTTTTAGTCCTTCGTTTTTTAAAATGTGTCGGAAGTAGTTCCTACATCACACATTTTTAGTCCATTTTTGAAAACTACACATTTTTAGTCCTTCATTTTTTTATAAAAATTCAGTTTTAGTCCCTCATTTTTTAAATGGAAGTGTGGTGTAGGGACCATTTCTGACACATTTTAAAAAATTGGGGACTAAAAAAGTATATTTTCCAAATGGGAGACTAAAATCGAACTTTTGTAAAAAATAAGGGATTAAAAACATATTTAACCCTCCTTTTTATCATAAGCCTATATACATTTTTAGCTTTAGCTAAGCATATACACAGGCCATATGCAAAAGCATTTTATATTGACTTAGGTGCTTTTGAATTGAGAGTGTTTTTAGAAGCAAAACTTAGGGTCCGTTTACTTTCTGAAAACATTTTCAGTTTTTATTTTTTAAAATTTATATTGATTTTAGATTGCTAACAAGAAGATGGAAAACTCTTACAATAAACAATTGTGACAAAGAAAAGATAAAATATTAGTTAGGAGGAATGCATTTCTGAAAACAATGAAAACAATTTTTTGACATTTTCAAATCTGGAAATACGAAATCCGTTTTCAAAAATTGAAAAAGAATATGATAAGAGAAATACTAAAATCAATACACATTTTAGAAAATAAAAACTGAAAATGGTTTTAAAAAGTAAATAGCCCCTTATCTGCCTATAAACTATTCCGTTTTCATTGTCTTAAAAGGCCATCGTATTACAGTGTTTTTCAATTTAATTTTTATGTCATGTCCATCGTATTTATATATCCATTCCCCGTGAAGTTATAATAGAAGGGTGAGTTGCATGATTTTCATCTTCTACCTCTCTTCAATTCTAAGAATCTAGGGGTTATAACTTATAAGATTGACTTGGTGGTTGGGGTGAGAGAATTAAGGAGTGGAGTGATAAGGAGGAAGATGGTTCAAATCTTACCTACTAGTAAAATATTAACATTAACACTAATATTTGCCTATATAAAAAAAAAAACCTAAGACTCTATTAAAATATTTTTATTTTTATTTTATTTTAAGTTTAATTTTGAAATATTGTTAGTGTACAGTTTTTTATTCTACCAACTAATCACTAATCATGTTAGATGTGACTTTTAATATTGTTATGACAAGAATTAAAACTTTTAATGATATGACAATTTATGGTTGGTTGATATTGTAACAAGTTTGGGTATATTATACTTTTGGTCCCTTACCTTTTTTTTAGGTTTCAATTTGGTCTTTTTATTTTTTGTTTCGTTTTAGTCCCTTATCTTTAATTTAGGTTTCAATATGGTCATTTCTGTTTAAAATATGATACGAAGAGGACCAAATTGATATATATTTGGTAAAATAAGGGATCATTTTGGGGGAAAAAATTAAGAGGCGCCATTTTGGAACAAAAAAGGGACCACATTAGTTTAAATTTTGCAAAATGAGGGACCGTTTCGAAAAAAAATAAAAATAAAAGAGGGACTACATTTGTATAACTTTGAAAAATAAGGGACTATTTTGAAACAAAATAAAAGAGGAACCAAATTGAAACCTAAAATAAAGATAAGGGACCAAAAATATAATTTAGCCAAAAAGTTTTATACTGACAGTATATACCAATTAAATTCTTTTATTACCTAGTTACTATTTCTTTATAAATTAAAACAAAAAATATTCAGCAATGAAAAACACTTTTCTTTCTCTTACCAGCCATGTTGATTAGGCATGACAATGGGGTAGGCGGGGGTGGTTTTTCCCTATCCCATCCCCGCCCCCGCCTCCTTACCCGAACCCAACCTCGCCCCAAATCCCCATTGGGTGGAAAAATATTCCCCATGCCTGCCCCCGCTTGGGGACTGGTTTCCCCGCCCCGTCCGCCCCCTGCCCCAGACTATGAAATATACATTTTCTTCTTCTTTTTTTTAAAGACAATTAATTTATTTAATAGATGACTAATAAAAACAATCAAGACAAATAACAATAAATTCAAATGACAACTTATCAGGAATTCATTGATCATACAACCTGCAACATGAATTCAAATAAGAACTGAACATGAATTTAATCAAACCAACTTCGGTCTTTGTCATAGATTCTAGGGACCACACAAATAATGTTCCAATGTTCTAATGACATCCAACATTCATTAACCACACAACCAATGTTCCAAATAACAAAATATCAAAGTAACAAAATAACAATCTATTAAATAACAAAACATCTATTGATCATCTTCTTAATGAGAAGTAGCACCATTAATCAGCATTTCACTTGTATTAAGAAAAAACAAAAGTTAAAAATATAAACATTAAACTTGATAAATTTAAAGCAAATAAAGTTGGGAATCCCTTCATCATTAGACTCCATTTCATTGAGTATAGTAGCATATTCTTTGCCTACTTTAGAATTCAAACCACCTATAAATATCAAATACAGTACAATATAAAGAATGATTAGTTAAAATATACAAAATTATTTGCCATTTCATAAGATATTTGAATGAATAATTTGAAACTTTATCGATATTCTCAACACTCCATAACCAACTTCTAGCACACATCAAGGGCTCTAAAGTAGTCTAATGAAGTCGGCTGCGATGAGGGCTTAAGATATGACCACTAGTACAGAATGCAGATTCAGAAGCTACGGTAGAGATAGGAATTACTAATACATCCTTCGCAATTGCTTGGAGTGTTGGATACTTAATGCCATTCAACTTCCACCACCATAAAATATCAAAATATGAACTTCTTGGTAAAACATCCTCCTCTAAATAATGATCCAACTTTGTTTTAATAAATGAAGTTCTAGCTCTTTTATTCCTCAAGATATACACATCATACTCGCTCAAACGATCTCCACCGACATATGACTAGCATCCAACATTGGAGAGCCACCACTAGAGTCTTTATTCATTTTTAATTGGTAATCAGAAACCAAATCATAACACAACTGTCGAATCATCCTAACTTGCTCAAAAGAGTCATTTCCATACAATTTTTCATGATAATATTCAAGCACCTCCATTTTGTTTCTAGGATCCAAAACAGTAGCAACTCCCATTATATCATGAATGACACTCCAATATTTATCAAATTTGCCCTTCCGCCATTTTTTTAATCAACTCATTGGAGGAGTCAATCCATTGAGATATTTCCAATTTGATCTCACATATCTTAGGAAAATATATATTGACAGTTGGATATTCAACAATGATTTTAAAATCGGACCAGTCATTGAACCGGTGAAGGCACTGGTACAAGGTTCAATGATCTGACTATGGTTGAACTATGGTTGAACTAGTAATAATTAAAAAATATATTTTAATTTTTACTATAATATATTAAGTAATATTAACATAAATTTTAAATTTTTACATTTTTTTAAAAATATAAAATAGTTTTTTGTCTTTTATGTTAACGAATTTATAAAAATAAATCTGATATTTGCTCCCAAAAGTGTAAAAAAATAAATAATTTCTGCCCAAAATTCCTTTATTTATTTTTGGTCCAGCCATCATAAAAAAAATAAAAAAACTGCACCTGAATTAGGCCCATTTTACATTAAAAAAGAGCAAAAAATAATCTGGAGAACCCAAGGCCATTTATTTATGCTAGAACAAAAGTAAAACCCTCTTTTTTTGTTTCTCTTATCTACATCCCAGAGCCCCCCTCCTCCCACGGTGAGAAGTGAGAACACCTTCTACAACTCGTCCTCCGCCCATGGTACGTCACTCGTCGCTGCCACCTGAGACACCCCGATGTCCCATTAAATAAAAACCTAATTTATCTAAAACTTAATCGTAATATTAGCATTGGACATATATATAAAATCGTAATTATTAAAAACTTAAAGGTAAGAACAAAATTTAAACATCACATCACACACATATAAATATAAATACAAATATACTATGTTGATAAACTAAAGAGGGTACTCCATCAGTAGGGTCCCAAAAGATACATACTGATACAAAATGGTATAAGCAGAGGAAACTAAAACGTCACAAAAGACGCACTGGCCATCGACCCTAAACTCAAAGGCTGGAGGTCACTGCTCGTCCTCCAGCATCCCCATCAAGCTCCTCTGTGGCCGGCTCATCCGCAGTGTCTTCTTAAAACGAGCACATAAAAGAAACATACATATAAAAGAAATAGGGGATAAGAAACTATCTATCATCATATAAGGAAAATGATACGTAACATATAAACAATAAAGGCACATAGACATGCATCACAGATAAATATATATATATAATAAATATATACAATCATCCTCGAGATATATTATCATCTTCTACCCTTCGCACTCATGCAACTTATGCTGACGTGGCCACCACCAATCCTGTCACACATCCCTTACCCGCTCAAGGATGTTAGCCAGTCGTCCAAGCGACACGTCCCCAAACACCGGTGCACATTCTCATCCGCGGTGAGAATGCTCATGCAAAGTAATGACACTATAGCTGCACAATACACGTCGGTGCACACCCTGGTTCTCTCTCAAGGGTGCTCATGCAAAGCAATGACACTATAGCTGCACAACCTAAATCTAAGTTGGGACGGTCCCGCGAGGACTTCTGACCTCGTGTGTTCCAAACACACGGATGTGATCAACAACATGCATCTATATGGATCTTACCGGCATATATCGAATCATATCCTAGTGCCTTAACCTCTCATCACTATCTCATAGCATATATCACCTCATCAATCTCGTGATAATAAAATATTAATTAATTAGGTTAGGCACTTCTAAATCATATATCATACACTTCCCAACATGCATCACTCAAAAATATCAGATATCATCACCTAGATGTCGCTAATCATATTATCCCAGATAAATCATATTATCAATCTGAACAACATGTTATCAACCATAATCAAAATAAATAATAATCACAATAATAATAATAAAATAATACTAACATATTCTAATAAATATAATAACTATAATTTAACATGTTAATCCAAACAGCACACAGCAAACAATTCAAATATAATAAAACTAGACAACCTCAGATATCATAAAATTAACCTAACGGCGATAAATCTACAATCTCCATATCATCATCGGTACCACTAAATAGTCCCCAATGTGATATTGATATTGTCTATTATTCGCCCACTAGTAGGGTTTAGGTCGCCCTACGCCAATATCGAATAAAATGTTACTGAGCCATTTCCGACGCTAGATGGTTACTTTCCCCCACCTGAGGTGTCATAGGCTAGCTTTAGAGCAACGAAACGAGCCCACTCCAATCTCCCCAAATCTGCCTCGTGAGGTTCTCCTACCTCTGGGGCTCCAAAAATTCACCTGAACACATATTCGCGAAGTACATGTTACGTTTAGCTCAAATCTGAAGACAGAATTGAAAACAGCTAACCGGATTGAGAGATAACTTCAATACTATCACGGACAGCATTTCGGCATAAAAACATAGACTTACCAAGAAAAGAAAGGTAGGATGATGAAGTAGAAGTCGCAAGGATCACAACGGTACAATCGGTTTTTCAATAGGACGAACGGATTGATCAGAATCAGCTCTGGAATTTTCTCTCTCTTCCTTTCTTTTCTCTCCCTCTCACTCTAAAATCTGAGTTTCTGGCTTTTTCTAACAAGTTCCACGAAATTCCAACATTTATCTCTCTCTTTTTTTTTTTATTCTGGGCGCTCAGCGCCCCAGCACCAGCGCTCAGCGCTGGTGCCTCTGCACTACCTCAGCGCGCCAACCGTGGTGCGCCACGTGGCAAGGGCCAGCGCTCAGTGCCCGGAAGCTTGCGCTCAGCGCTGGTTTCTGTCTAGCATTTCCAGTTCTGACGTTTTCTCGCGTTCTAAGCTTGTTTGAAGTCCGATTGACCTGAAATTTGAAACATAGACTCTTCTATACCTAAGGAATAAGACTAAGCCTTCAAAAATACCTAATCTCTTCCACAAAATAAATTTCCTATTGTGCACTCTTATGCATTCTAAATTGTATAACAGAAATTCTAGAACACTTTCTTATTCAATTCAACGCCGGTTAATCCCATACTTTCCATGCAAGGTTCCCAACACCTAAACATGCATATCTGACCTTAAATCAAAGTCTTAAACATAGTTATCCAACATATAAATAATGCCTTAAAACACAGATGTTACACCACCCCCAATCTCTGTTAGTCACTCATCGTTTCGTCCTTCGTCCCCATCTCAGTGATTCGTCCTCCGCCCTCCATTGTTTTTTGCCCTCACCTTGTTAAGTCTAAGTTTTTGACATCTCTAATTTTAATGAGTCCAAACAAAGAATGATTTTAAATGAATCTTTTGAAATCTGCTAATATGTGTATTAAGTGTGCAGATCATAAAGCAAGAACTTTCTGGCAAAAACAACAAGTCTTAAAGATGCGTGTATGTTATGACAACACAATGCATCTGAAGGAAGACACAGTATCTACAAGCTACGAAAATGCGTCTGATCCTACAACTTGACTAGAAGTCCTTCACTTCACTTATATTTGAAGAGAAGAATATTCCTTTGCATTTTCTAATCAAGAAAACCGATTTCAGAAGCTCAAAGCATCAATCCGTGTTTGAAATTCCTTTTGTTGCAAAAGGCAAAATAACCTTTACTCGGTCGCAGACCCGTGTTGTGTAACACCCCTTTTTCGTTAAGTGATTTTCTGTATGTCTTGTTTGTTAGGAAGGTTTAGAATGGGCTAAGTGGGGTTTTAGGTGGAAAATCCCTTCCTTAGGCTTGTGTCTTGTGACTTTCTGAGTCACAAGCATGACCATGCTCAATATGGAGCACGACCGTGCTAGTTTGGAAAGCGCGTCTCGCTGACTCTAAGTTGAGCACGACCGTGCTAAAAAAGGAGCACGCCCGTGCTCAATGTAAGACCGTGCCTCGTAGGCGCTAAGTTGAGTAAGGTCGTGCTCAAGGAGGAGCACGACCGTGCTTGGGTCTGTGCCTTTAAAAAGAGAACAGTAACCGATGGTTTTAGTTGTAAACCCTATTTTGGCACAAACAGAAACCGTAGTGCGGCAGCAAACCCTTTCTTCCCTATTTTCTCTAAACCCTTTGCGTTGTTGGAGCTTTGGAGACTTGTGGGAAAGTCTATTAGTCAGTGCCAATCGTAGTAAGGTAATAGTTCTTCCCTTTTAGTTTCCCTTTTCGTGTTATTGATTTGGAAACTAATTGGTTAACCTTTTCGTGTTAGCCAAGGCTTGGGGATTGTTCGTTGAGCCGCTCGAGGGAACCAGTTGGTGATCTGCCTTAGTTAACAGGAATCTTCATACCAAGTATAGGGAGAAGGATAGTGTAGACATTAGGCAAGGGGGTAGCGTAAGATGAGGGGTTCCCATAGCCCTGTTATATGTTGTTGTTAATTGTTATTAATGCCATGATCTGTTTGGTTGTATGGATTAATTTCTATAATTGTTAGTTGATATGCATCTTTGTTATAGTTTTTAGTTTGCTATGATGTTATATGCCAAATAGTGTATATTGATGAATATTGCTATGTTGAATGCCATTGGTTTATTAATGATGATGTTATGAGAATGTTGTTAGCTGTTGTTATTGATGATGTTGATTGGCTGAGTGTTGGCTACAGATGAACTATTAATAAGACCCTAATTGAATTAATAGGACTCTTAATTAACGTAACGGTTTAGGGATTAATTCCCCAATATTTCATAAGACACGAACTGTTAGTGAAAAGATAGGTTTGATGCCAAATGGATTAGTCAAAGGACCCTAGGATCTGATTTGAGAGTGTTAGGGAGTTTTGGCTCCAAGAACACAAGTTGAATCTGCCCAGAACAGTACCGCTAGCTCCAGGAGCACGGCCGTGCTGAACAGGGAGCACGCCCGTGCTCCCAGTTGGATTCTCGAAAGTGGCCGTGCTTTGAGCACGACCGTGCAGGACAGTGAGCACGACCGTGCGGGGGTGAGCACGCCCGTACTCCCTAATAATGTTGTAACACACTAATTGAATGAAAAAGAGTTAGATAACTTAATTAAAAGATTAATTAAGATAACAAAGAATAATAAGTTGGTTAAGCCGGTGCCTAGTGTGTTGCCGCACGTTGAAACACTTTGGTGCTTTTTGGCCAAAGTGGCCTTGATGCTTTTTCATCGAGGTGTTGATGACTTGAACCTTGGTGCTTTTTGGCTAAGGGGACCTTGACCCCTATGGGTTAAGGTGTTGAAGTTGATGTTGATGTTGGTGATAAGTCTTGGGTGCTTATTGGCCCAAGGGGAGGAGGTGGTTGCCTTGTTTGCTGTTGTGCTCATGTATTTATACGTTGAAGTTGTTAGTAGGGGAAGTTTAACATAGGGGAGGTCGTCCTAGAGTTCGACGATCTGGCCAAGTCTCGGGAGGTTCACCCAACGTTTGGTGAACCGTGTGCCCCCGCGGTGGCTTATCCTCGTTATGATACGTCGGCTATCCAACGGGTTCACCAATGGTTTGGTGGACTGCCGGTGTTGGTGCTTTTATGGCCAATGTGGATATGTAACTCCGAAGTTGCATTCCTGAGATAGTTTAGATCCACATACGGAGTAGCGGAGTAGTGTTGCACCGCATAGCATATGTTGGTTGAGATAGCATGTTGTTATGTTATATTTGTATGTTGATGTTATATGTTGTTATATGTTGTATATCGCTATGCCATGCTATGATGTATGATCATCTTGCTTAACTATCTCCATGTCGTTGTGTTTATATGATTTCTTACTCCCCGTTTTCTCTTTTCTGTTGTTGGCTTGTATCTCTTTATGCAGAGGACAGTGAGCAGCCAGTGGAGGAGTGACTCTGAGGAGCCGCGACTCTAGTAGGATGTTCAGTAGTTATAGTTGTTAGTTTGTTTAGTTTCAGTTTCAGTTGTATTCGGAGGATTTTATTCCGGAATGGTTATACCAGCTCTGTAAGTGACACAGGGGTTGGGTTATGTTTATACGTTGTTTATGTTTTATATTTTAAAAACTATGTTTCTTTCCGCGTTGTTTATGTTACAATGTGGTATCTTTCTATCCAGTTTTATTTTAATCAAATAAATGCATGTTTTTATATTACCTCTTTATATTAATGTTTTATATTAATATGCGGGGTAGAAGGGTGTCACATTTAGTGGTATCAGAGCAGGTCTGTCCTATCAGGCTGTGGTATGAGTCTGTTGTGTGCTCTATTTGAATTTCCTATATTTATATAGACAATGTTACGTGGTACTAAGTATCTATAGCTTCGTTTTGGCTTGACTTACTGCATTTGGTGGCTTGTCTTGACCGATCCAAGAAGCCTGTGAGGCTTCTTGTGTTTAGGAAGGTTGTTCTGTTATCTTTTGATAATAAGAACTCTGCAACTGATCTTGTGAGCTTACCTATTAAAACTGCTCGATGTTATTCTTGGAATGAACTTGTTGTCTTCCAACCATGTTCTTTTAATCTACTTCGATAAAACCAAAGTTCTTGGAACTTCTGAGAAATCTAGGAATTCGACCCTTCTCTCTGCCAACCAAGTTAAAGCTTCGATAAAAGACGAGGCCCAAGTGTTCACGATGTTGTCTTCCCTGGGAGTAGAGAGCCTTCCTGATGTCAGAAGTGTGCCTGTTGTGCGGGAATTTCTTGAAGTATTCCTGGGGGATGTTTATAACTTGCCCCCTGAGAGAGATGTTGAGTTCACCATAGACTTGGTGTCTGGCACCGGGCCAATATCCATATCGCCCTATAGAATATCTCCTTTAGAGCTAGCTAAGTTGAAGGAACAGATGGAAGATCTTATCCAGAAGCATTTTATTAGGCCTAGCGTATCCACATGGGGTGCACCAGTGTTGCTAGTAAAGAAGAAGGTTGGAAGTATGAGGTTGTGTGTCGACTATCGACAACTCAACTAGGTGACCATTAAGAATCGGTATCCCATCTCTAGGATTGATGATCTTATGGATCAGTTGATCGGAGCTTGTGTTTTCTCGAAGATAGATTTGAGGTCAGGGTACCATCAGATTCGGGTTAAGTCTGAGGACATCCCGAAGATAGCGTTTAGGATGCATTATGGTCACTACGAGTACTTGGTTATGCCCTTTGGTGTGACCAACGCTCCTGTTGTGTTCATGGACTGCATGAACAAGACCTTTCACCCTTACTTGGATATGTTTGTGGTTTTTTCATAGATGACATCTTAGTGTACTCCAAGACCAAGGAGGAACATGAGGAACACCTGAGGGTTGTCTTGCAGACCCTTAAGGAAAAGCAGTTGTGTGCTAAGTTGTCTAAGTGTGAGTTTTTGTTGGAGGAGGTGAGTTTTTTAGGATACGTCATCTCTAAAGGTTGGATAGCCGTGGACCCGGCTAAGGTAGAGACGGTGCTCCAACGGGAGGCGCCAAATTCAGTGACAAAGATTAGGAGTTTCTTGGGTTTAGCAGGGTACTATAGGAGGTTCATAGAAGGTTTCTCTAAGTTAGCCTTACCCTTAACCCGTCTCACCAAGAAGGGACAGTTATTTGTGTAGGACTCCAAGTACGAAGAGAGTTTCCAAACCTTAAAAGATAGGTTAACATCAGCACCAGTGTTAGTTTTGCCAGACCCTAGTGACCCTTTCGTAGTTTACTGCGATGCTTCGAAGCAAGGTTTAGGTGGTGTGTTGATGAAGAATGATAAGGTAGTAGCTTATGCTTCTAGGTAGTTAAAGACCCATGACCTAGAGTTAGGAGCTGTGGTGTTTGCCTTAAAGATTTGGAGGCATTACCTTTATTGAGCGAAGTTTGAGGTCTTTAATGATCATAAGAGTCTGAAGTATCTCTTTGATCAAAAGGAGTTGAATATGAGGCAGCGTAGGTGGATGGAATTTTTAAAGGATTTTGAGTTTGATCTAACCTACCACCCAGTAAAAGCCAATGTAGTGGCTGACGGTCTAAGTAGGAAAACCTTGCACGTCTCCGCTTTGATGGTAAGGGAGATGGATCTTATTGAGGAGTTTAGAGACCTGAGCTTAGCTTGGGAGGTTACCCCTAAGAGCATTAGGCTTTGAACCTTAAAGGTTTTACCAACAGTTTGATGGATCAAGTTAGAGAGGGCCAGAAGTTAGACCAGTTTCTCTTAGACCAGTGAGATTTGCTCGCTCAGGGCAGAAACCATAGTTTTGAGGAAGGAAGTGATGGAGTGTTGAGGTTCAAAGATAGAGTCTGTATACCAGATGTCCCGGAGCTTAGAAAGTTGATCCTTGAAGAAGGACATAGGAGTGGACTGAGTGTGCACCCAGGTGCCACTAAGATGTATCAGGATCTTAAGCTTATGTTTTGGTGGCCTAGGATGAAGAAAAATGTGACTGAGTTTGTGTATGTGTGCTTAGTGTGCCAAAAGGCTAAGATAGAACACTAGAAACCATCAGGAAAGTTGTAACCATTAAGTATCCCATAATAGAAATGGGACAGTATCTCCATGGATTTTGTGTCTGGACTCCCTAGGATTCTAGCTGGTTTTAGGCTATATGGGTTGTTGTGGATAGACTGACTAAGTCTGCCCATTTCATCCCTATGATCATCGAATATCCTTTGGAAAAGTTGGCCCAGTTGTACATCAAAGAGATAGTTAGGTCACATGGTGTACCCTCTAGTATAGTATCAGATAGAGACTCGTGGTTTACCTTTAGGTTTTGGAACAGTTTGCAAGAGCCTTTAGGAACCAAGCTTGGACTAAGTTCAGCTTATCACCCACAGACTAATGGTCAGTCTAAGAGAACCATCCAGTCCTTAGAGGACTTGCTTAGAGCTTGTGTGCTAGAGCAGTCTAGTAGTTAGGACAAGTTTTTGCCCTTGATAGAGTTCACCTACAACATTAGTTTTCATTCCAATATTGGGATGGCACCTTATGAGGCTCTTTATGGAAGGAGATGTAGGACATCCTTATGATGGAGTGAACCTGGTGATAGCGTTGTGTTAGGACCCGCGATAGTACAAGAAACCACTGATAAAGTGAGGATGATTTAGGAAAAGATGAGAGTGGCACAAAGTAGGCAGAAGAGCTACCATGACAAAAGGAGGAAGGCGCTCGAATTCCAGGAAGGTGACCATCTGTTCTTGAGAGTTGCCCTGACAACTGGGGTTGGTAGAGTGATGCAGGTGAGGAAACTTACTCCTAGATTCATTGGTCCTTACCAAATTTTGAAAAGAGTCGGCGAAGTCGCCTACCAATAGCCTTACCACCGTTCTTGTCCAATCTTCATAGTGTCTTTCATGTGTCTCAACTCAGAAAATATGTTCATGACCCTAGTCATGTGATAGTACCCGATACCATACAGTTAAAAGAGAACTTGATTTTTGAGGTATTACCCCTTCGAGTCGAGGATAGGAGGGTGAAGCACCTGAGAGGCAAGGAATTCCCTTGGTCAAAGTCGTTTGGAGCAGGGCTACTGAGGAAAGTGCTATGTGGGAGCTGGAAAGCAAGATGATGGAGTTGTATCCGCACCTTTTCGATCGAGGTGAGTAGAAATTTCGAGGATGAAATTTTTATAAGGGGGTGGAATTGTAACACCCCGTTTTTCGTTAAGTGCTTTTCTATATGCCTTGTTTTTTAGAGTGGTTTAGAATGGGCTAAGTGGGGTTTTAGGTGGAAAATCCCTTCCTTAGGCTTGTGTCTTGTGACTTTCTGAGTCACAAGCACGGCCGTGCTCAACATGGAGCACGACCGTGCTAGTTAGGAAAGTGCATCTCACTGACACTATGTTGAGCACGACCGTGCTCAACAGGGAGCACTCACGTGCTCAATGGAAGACTGCTCCTTGTAGGCGCTAAGTTGAACAAGACCGTGCTCAAGGAGGAGCACGACCATGCTCGGGTCTATGCCTTTAAAAAGAGAATAGTAACCGAGGGTTTTAGTTGTAAACCCTATTTTGGCACAAACAGAAACCTTATGCGGCAGCAAACCCATTCTTCCCTATTTTCTCAAAACCCTTTGTGTTGTTGGAGCTTTGGAGACTTGTGGGAACGTCTAGTTAGTCAGTGCCAATCGTAGTAAGGTAATAGTTCTTCCCTTTTAGTTTCCATTTTCGTGTTATTGATTTGGGAACTAATTGGTTAACCTTTTCGTGTTAGCCAAGGCTTGGGGATTGTTCGTCGAGCCGTTCGAAGCAACCAGTTGGTGATCTGCCTTAGTTAGCGAGAATCTTCATACCAGGTTGTTGACAAGTGACCTCAAACACAAGAGGGGGGTGAATTGTGTGTGAATTATTTTTTAAAACTTTTGCTAATTTAAATAACACTTAAAAACGGTTTTTGTGTAGCAATAGATTAATGATAAAGCGTTTATGAAATAAAGCTTAAGAAGTATAAAAGTGTTGGGGAAAATTAAAGAGATAAGAGAAGAAGATGACACAACGATGTATCCTGGTTCGACGACTCTACTGCCCACGTGGCCTACGTTCAGTCCCCAACGCAATACGACCAAGGGTTTCCAATCAACTCTAGTTTTTAAAACAGGCTAAACTAGAACCTTTACAAATCAGAGCACTCTTAACACAAATTACAGGACGTACTATCCCTTGTGCAAGATTCTCAAAAACAGTTCGTGAGATCACACTCACTTAGAAAAACTATAAACGAATTACAATGAGAAAGCACTCAAAAGTGCAGATATGAAATAAAATTTGAAGCACCAATACAGCAACACCTATATGGTGTATAAAATTCTCAAAGTAATATGGTCAAGTGTAAGTGCAAGAGATGAAATAGTATATTGAAAATCAATCAGAGTTTTAGCATAGAGTAAA
This sequence comes from Echinosophora koreensis, assembly GCA_035048595.1. Taxonomy (NCBI): domain Eukaryota; kingdom Viridiplantae; phylum Streptophyta; class Magnoliopsida; order Fabales; family Fabaceae; genus Echinosophora; species Echinosophora koreensis. The sequence goes on from JAPCYP010000077.1 coordinate 2,527,934, forward strand.
ATAGTAGAGAGTAGTATGTTGTGTATTAGGCAATGCTGCCTATTCTCCTATTTATAGAAAACAGGTGAAGGTTCTGTTGGAACCATAATAATTTGGATTAAATAATCTCTAGGTTTTGATGTTAACTATGAGAATTAAATTTGTGTAGCAAAGTGTTAAAGCTTTGAATCTAACTAGTGCCTTTAGTCTTAAAGAATCTCTGTTCTTATAAGTTAAAATGTTAAGTCTATTTTCTTTGCAAATCCGCGACCATATATTTTATATTGAAAGAGTGGTCGAGTCCACTCTATCAAGGATCTCCCTTAAACTCAAGTGCCACGTCAGTGGACGAGCGCTTGAATGTTTCTAGTGGATGGAGAATTTCTTTTCATGTAGACGTGAGCTTCTCTCAAATAATAACCTTAGTTTTCTATTGCCACGTCACTGGACGGAGATTTTAAATGTCTCAAGTACTGGCAAGACCGATGTTTTATGCAGATGAAGTTTTGGTTGCCACGTCAGTGGACGGAGCCTTAAAACTCTTTTTTCTTAACTTGCCTTTACTATTGTTTTGCTGGGCGAAGAATTTTGAGCATTTATATCAATCTGAACCAAAGCAAATTTATTTCATATGATTGATATTCATTTCATTTATAATGGTTCTTCTCTTTTTCTATTAACGGTTTTTATTGCCTTGTTTCAATGAGAGAGACATAGTACAAATAAGGAATTGCAAAAAGCAGAATAGTACAATGCAAAACGTTGTGTACCCTGTCACCTTTTACGCTGAAATAGCTGGAACTTGTACAAGGAAGGCAAAACTGTTTCTCAAGTTGCTTTTGCTCAGAGGTGTGCCATTACATACAAGAATTTGTCACATAGTACAAAGGCCACGAGCAAGCTGAGTCACAACGGATATTTACTTGGTTGATTCTATCACTAAACGGAAATTTCAAATATAACCGTTGATGATTCTGAAGAGAAGATCAAGGACCCTATAAATAGAAGACTAAGGCTTTTGAAGAAACAACTTTGGCGCATACAAAGAAATCTCAAGAAATCTCTTGCGAGCAAATATTCTCTTATTCATTCAAAAAGCAAAAGTCTGTAATATCATAGTTTGAATATTGCTATAATATTCATCTGATCTTAAACTTTCATATTCTCACACATAGTGAGTTAGAAGATCAAAGAAATCAAAAACTCTTTATTAGAGGTGGAGCCTGAAGAGGCTTGGTAAGAAAGAAATACTTGTGAGCCTGGAGAGGTGTTGAATACTTGGTGTAATCTATTTGGAAAATAGTGGAGAAATCCTTCAAGTAGAAGGGACTGGACGTAGCTCTTGGTTGGAAGAGAGTGAACCAGGATAAAACATCTTGTGTGAATCTTCTAATCCCTTATCTCTTTGGTTTTACGTGTTTATACTAACTGTGGGGATTTGAACTTGAATTTGTTATTCTTTCAAAAGACTGTTTTTCTGTGTGCTTTATTCTGCCTCTTTATCTTTGTGTGAGAAAATTATTTTTGAAAAGGTTGTTTTCGAAAAATATTAACAAACACAATTCAACCCCCCTTCTTGTGTTTGCCTGTGTCAACTTCAGGTTCAAAATGAAATTAGGTCAAGCCTCTTAAAATTCATTTCCGTCACATAATAATTGATTATTTAAAGGCTATAATCGATTATTTAAAGTATTTTCAGGAAGCGTGCACATGGACATATTAGGCATAATCGATTATGAGGTCACTAACTTTTTCACAAAAGATTATAATCGATTTCATTAATCGATTATAAGGTTACTGACTTTTACGTAAAAGGCTATAATCAATTACATAATCGATCACAAGGTTTCTGTTGAAGCTCATTGAAAGTCAGCAAGGTCATAATCGATTATTCAATTACAATAATCGATTATTTTATTTCAAAATTTGAAGTCAACGGCTTTAATATCATAATTGCTCATTAACACTCATTAAAGCCATTTAACCACGACTCATAATCGATTATAGGAATTCCATAATTGATTATGGTGCGTATCAGATTGAATTTCAAAAACTTGACAATTAAGGAATTGATTGCCCAATTAAACTTAATTCATTGTCAATTTTACACACATGTTAGAAAACATTTAACCATATGATAAGCCTTTTAAGCACATGTTAAATGTGTGTGTGTGTGTGACTATTATTAATTTGAGAACCCTACTTACCGTATAATTTTAAAACAGACAATACAAATAGTAAAATTCCCTTTTTACCCCTTGTGCTTACTTGCTTTACAATTTTCCGCTTTTTGCACTTTAGTCCTTAGACTTGAATACCTTTGTCATTCATCAAAATACATGTACCTGTCAAGGCATACATCCACACAGGTATGGGAAGAAGGATAGCGTAGACATTAGGCAATGGGGTAGTGTAAGATGAGGGGTTGTCATAGCCCTATTATATGTTGTTGGTAACTGTTATTAATGCCATGTTATGTTTGATTATGCATATGCCTAAATTGTTGTCAATGCCATGATCTATTTGGTTGTATGGATTAATTTCTATAATTGTTAGTTGATATGCATCTCTGTTATAGTTGTTAGATTGCTATGATGTTATATGCCAAATAGTGTATATTGATGAATATTGCTATATTGAATGTCATTGGTTTATTAATGATGATGTTATGAGAATGATTGTCGGCTGTTGTTATTGATGATGTTGATTGGCTGAGTGTTGGCTATAATTGAACTGTTAATAGGACCCTAATTGAATTAATAGGACTCTTAATTAACGTAACGGTTTAGGGATTAATTCCCCAATATTTCATAAGAAATGAACTGTTAGTGAAAGGTGAGGTTTGATGCCAAATGGATTAGACAAAGGACCCTAGGATCTGATTTGAGAGTGTTATGGAGTTTTGGCTTCAAGAACACAAGTTGAATCTGCCCAGAACAGTATGGCTGGCTCCAGGAGCACGACCATGATGAACAGGGAGCGCGCCCGTGCTCCCAGTTGAATTCTGGAATGCGGCTGCGCTTTGAGCACGACCGTGCAGGACAGTGAGCACAACCATGCTTCACTTAAGTGACAGCACGACCGTGCTGGGGTGAGCACGCCCGTGCTCCCCTTACTGGTCAGAATCTGAGATTAAAGGAATTAAGGGGTGTTTCACCCCAAATGTCCCCAATAATGTTGTAACACACAAATTGATTGAAGAAGAGTTAGATACCGTAATTAAAAAATTAATTAAGACAACAAAGAATAATAAGTTGGTTAAGCCGGTGCCCAGTGGTTGCAGCACGTTGAAACGCTTTGGTGCTTTTTTGCCAAAGTGTCCTCGATGCTTTTTGATCGAGGCGTTGATGAGTTGAACCTTGGTGCTTTTTGGCTAAGGGGACCTTGACCTCTATGGGTTAAGGTGTTGAAGTTGATGTTGATGATAAGTCTTAGGTGCTTATTGGCCCAAGCGGAGGAGGTGGTTGCCTTGTTTGCTGTTGTGCTCATGCATTCATACGTTGAAGTTGTTAGCGGGGGAAGTTCAACATAGGGGAGGTCGTCCAAGAGTTCGACGATCTGGCCAAGTCTTGGGAGGTTCACCCAAGGTTTGGTGAACCGTGCGCCCCAGCGGTGGCGTATCTTCGTTATGATACGTCGGCTATCCAAGGGATTCACCCATGATTTGGTGGAATGCCGGCGTTGGTGCTTTTATGGCCAATGTGGATATGTAACTCCGAAGTTGCCTTCCTGAGATAGTTTGGATCCACATGCATACGAAGTAGCGGAGTAGTGTTGCATCGCATAGCATATGTTGGTTGAGATAGCATGTTGTTATGTTATATATGTATGTTGATGTTATATGTTGTATGTTGCTATGCCATGCTGTGATGTATGATCATCTTGCTTAACTATCTCCATGCCGTTGTGTTTACATGATTTCTTACTCCCCGTTTTCTCTTTTCTGTTGTTGGCATGTATCTCTTTATGCAGAGGATGGTGAGCAGCCAGTGGAGGAGTGACTCTAAGGAGCTGCGACTCTAGTAGGATGTTTAGTAGTTATAGTTGTTAGTTTGTTTAGTTTTAGTTTCAGTTGTATTCCGAGGATTTTATTCCGGAACGGTTACACCAGCTCTATATGTGACATCGGGGTTGGGTTATGTTTTTTCGTTGTTTATGTTTTATTTTTTAAAAACTATGTTTCTTTCCACGTTGTTTATGTTACAATGTGATATCTTTCTATCCAGTTTTATTTTAATCAAATAAATGCATGTTTTTATATTACCTCTTTATATTAATGTTTTATATTAATATGCAGGGTAGAAGGGTGTCACATGTTGCACAAATAAGGAAAGTCACACTGCCCAAGTCTGAAAAGCAATAAACACTGCTCTGAATCAAGCCGCACTCTAATAAAGCAATGCCAACTTATAAGTTCAACTTGTCTTGAAGCTCTCCAACGATCATAAACATTAAATGCAAGTTCAGAACGACTCTTTGGCATTAATGGACGAAGAACAAAAGTTTACTTATCTGAAGTACTCTCCACAAAGGATTTATTACTGATGAGTATAAATAGAAGACTTTGAATATTGTTGAAGATACACACCTGAACTTATTCACTCAAGCATTCTATACTCTCTTCACATTCAAGGCTCTCTAAAATTCTTCTTAGAACACTTCTCTACTTAATCATTTGTATTTATTGAGAAGTCTTTATTGCTGTCATACCTACCCTAAATACTTATTCACTCATTGAGTGTTACTCGGTTGACTTGCAAAGCTGTAATTTGTGAAGTTGCTGCTTCATTCATTTCTTACTATTTGTAGAGCCTGAAGAGGCTTGCTGAAAGAATACTTGTTGAGCTTGGAGAGGCTAGATGTGCAAACAATACTTGTTAGTTGAGCTTGTGGAGGCTAGGTGTGCAAACAATACCTATCTGTAACCTGATCAGTTATATTGTTAATACTTGGGAAACCAAGGGCTAGACGTAGCCCAAGGTTTAGGGTGAACCAGTATAAATCTCCATGTCAACTCTCTTTCATTCTCGATTTATATTTGCTTTATATTTATTGTGCTAATTGGGTTGATAGTGCTAAGTTTTCTTAAATTGTCTTTATATCAGACGAATCCTTGTGTTTGAATCTTTATTTGGAGAAAACTGTTATTTACGAAAAAGTTAACTAAAACACAATTCAACCCTCCTTTCTCGTGTTTAAATCTGTTTATTTTAATTGATACCAGAGCTTAACCTCTAGGTTGAGCACTTAACACTGTTGAGGAAAGATCCTGTTTTACAGAAACCATGACAGCTGGAGCTAGCACAAGCTGAAGCAACTCAGGGATGGAATGAGCATCCATGACCAGACCTCCCTTCTTTGATGGAGAAAATTATATCTATTGGAAAGAAAGATTCCAATGGTTCATCGTGTCCACAAACTCTGATCTACAGGAAATTATTACTGAAGGTCCTTATACTCCAAAGAATGCTGACAACACTGATATACCTAGAGCTGAGTGGACTACAGCAGAAAAGACCAAATGGGAGCTGAATCATAAAGCAAGTATTCCTTGATGTGTTCCCTAAGTCAGGAAGAATTTGAAAAGGTCCATGCATGTGTATCTGCAAAAGAAATATGTGATACTTTAGAGTTAACTCATGAAGGTACAACAAAAGGGAAACAAACAAAGATAAACATGCTTGTACGAAAGTATGGGTTATTCACTATGGAGGATGGAGAAAGCATTGCTCAAATGATAGGAATATTTCAGACTATTACAAATAATCTGAACTCACTGGGAAAAATCTACACCAATGCTGAGAAAGTAGACAAAATTCTAAGAAGTCTGCCCAAACAATGGAGACCTCTGGTTACAGCAATAACTCAGGCCAAAGATCTCTCAACGCTTCAAATGAGTTATCTTCTTGGAACTCTGCAAGTTCATGAGCAAGAGCTGAATGAAGACAACTCAACGAAGAAAGGAAAATTCATTGCTCTTAAAGCTGAGATGACTCCCTCAAAGGCTCTAAAAGTTGAAGAATCAGATTCAAACCTCTGAAGAAGATTCTGACAGTGATGATGAAATGTCATTGCTGACTAGAAAAATGAGGAAGTTATGGAAAAGAAGAATTTCAGAAAGGATAGACCACTTTTTGAAAAATTCAACAAAGAAAGCTATTCAAAGAAAGCAACAGTTCTGATAAAAGTCCTATAGTTTGCTATGAATGCAAGAAACCAGCACACATCAAATCTGAATGTCCTCAGTTGAAAAAGCAACCCTTCAAAAAGTTCTATAAAAAGAAAAAGAAAGGTATGATGGCAACTTGGGAAGATCTAGATGACAGTTCATCAGAGGAGGATGTTGCAAGTGAAGAAGCAAACTTGTATCTTATGGCAGATGCTGATTCCTACTATGAGATAATTTCTGAAGAATTGATTGAGGAATCTAATTGTTTAACTAAGGTTTTCAGAACACTTAAGAGACAATATGTGAAACTCTTGAAAGAGCATGAACATAAGACTCAAGAGTGTGATAGATGGTCACAAGAAAACAGTAAGCTAAAGGCTGAGATCATAGTTGAGACGCTACAATCTGACGAAGTTGACAAGCTTCAACAGAAGGTAGAAGAGCTCACCTCTGATCTTGTTCGTTTTGTCAATGGCAAAATAATATGACTAAGCTTTTAGGAAGTCAGAAACCCTCTCTTGATAAAACTGGCATAGGATTCTTTGACTAGACGCATCATAAAGTATCTAACAAAATCTTAGGACAAAAGCCTAAATCTCTTTCTGAGAATGTCAAATTTTGTCTTAGGTACCCAAATTTTGTTGGGTCCTTTGGTATTAGTCATGACATAAGTTCCCTTAGGAACACATATTTGTTTGATACTTATCCTTGAAGGATTTCTAAAGTAGCATGTAGAAGCAGTGTGTCCTTTTCTTGCACAATAGAAACATATGGCAAAAGGACTAGTAGATGAATTAAGTGCAAGAAAGAGTTTCTTAAAAGCTTTTTCATGCATTGCTGGTTGGTAATCTATTCCAGCTTTTTCATATGCTCCTTTTTGTTGTATAATATGGCATTTAGGTTATCTCCTCCTATTGTGAATTTAGAGAGAGTACTTTTCAGTTTTTCTACCTATTTTTCCAGAATATTGCAATTAGAGCATGTAGAACTAGATGTGTAACACTCCTTTTTCGTTAAGTGCTTTTGTATGTGCCTTGTTTGTAAGGGAGGTTTAGAGTGGGCTAAGTGGGGTTTTTTAGTGGAAAAATCCCTTACTTAGGCTTGTGTCTTGTGACTGTCAGAGTCACAAGCACGACCGTGGTCAATAGAGAGCACGACCGTGCTCGTTGGGTAAGCGCATCTCGCTGATGCTAAGTTGAGCACGATTGTGCTCAACAGGGAGCACGTCCGTGCTTAATGACAGACCGCGCCTCGTAAGCGCTAAGTTGAGCACGCCCGTGCTCAAGTAGGAGCACGACTGTGCTCGGTTATGTGTCTTTAAAAAGAGAACAATAATCGAGGGTTTTCTCATAAACCCTATTTTGGCACAAATAGAAACCCTGTTGCGGCTACGAACCCTTTCTTCCCTTTTCTCTCTAAATCAATTCCATTGTTGGAGCTTTAGACACCCTTGGGAGTATCTAGTTCGTAAGTGCCAATCGGTATAGGTAACAGTTTCTCCCTCTATTGGTTTCCTTTCTGTTATTTAGATTTGGGAACTGATTTGGTTAACCTTTTCTGTTTGACCAAGGCTTGGAAAGCTGACTGAGCTGTTCGAGGGACGTGTTAGTTGATCGTTGGGTTGTTGCTATCGAAATCTGCATACCAGGTATGGGGAGAAGGATAGTGTATACATTAGGCAAGGGGGTAGCTTAAGATGAGGGGTTCCCATAGCCCCATTGTTATTGTTATTGTTAACTGTTGTCAATACCATGCTATGTTTGATTAACTGGTTTGATTGCTGTAATCTGTTGGTTGATTAATGGTATGCCTATTGTTGTTAATTGCAATGAATGCCTAATTGTTTTAATTTGTTTGATTATGGTATGCTTATGTCATGTTGTAATTATTGCGTTGGTATGCTATTTATGACATGGTTATGTTGGCTGAATGTTGATTAGCTGAGTTATGATGTTTATGTTGAACCGTTAATAAGACTCTAATTGAATTATTAGGACTCTTCGTTCACATAAGAATTAAGGGATTAATTCCCCAATGCTTCATAAAACATTAACTGTTAGTGAGAGGTGAGCTTTGATGCCCAATGGATTAGTCAAGACATTAGGATTTGATTTAAGAGTGTTTAGGGAGGTTTTAATCCAAGAACACGTTGAATCTGCCCAGAACAGTACGACTAGCTCTAGGAGCACGGCCATGCTGAATAGGGAGCACGCCCGTGCTCCCAATTTGAATTCTGGAAAGTGGCCGTGCTTTAAGCATGACCGTGCAGACAGGAGCACGACCATGCATCGAGCACGGTCGTGCTTCCTTTAAATGGAAACACTCCCGTGCTTAGAGGGAGCACGCCCGTGCTACCCCTCCAGTGCAGAATTTGAGATTAAAGGTTTAAAGGGGTGTTTCACCCCAAATGTCCCCAATAATGTGATAAAACACCAATCCATTGAAGAAGAGTTAGATAACCTAATTAAAGAATAATTAAGATGAATCAAGAATAATAAGCAGGTTAAGCCGGTGCCCATTGGGTTATTGCACGTTGATAAACTTCGGTGCTTTTTGGCCAAAGTGGCCCCAATGCTTTTTGGTCGAGGTGTTGATGAGTTGAACCTTGGTGCTTTTTGCCCAAGGGGGCCTTGACCCCTGTGCGTTAAGGTGTTGACGTTGACGTTGTTGATGATAGTGATAAGTCTTTGGTGCTTATTGGCCCAAGCAAAGGAGGTGGCTGCCTTGTTTGCTGTTGTGCACATGCATTCAAACGTTGAAGTTGTTAGTGGGGGAAGTTCAACATGGGGGAGGTCGTCCTAGAGTACGGCGATCTGGCCAAGTCTCGGGTGGTTCACCCAAGGTTTGGTGAACCGTGCTCCCTCGCGGTGCCTTATCCTCGTTATGATACGTCGGATATCCAAGGGGTTCACCCATGGTTTGGTGAACTGCCGGCGTTGGTGCTTTTTTGGCCAATGTGGATATGTAACTCCGAAGTTGCCTTCCTGAGATAGTTTGGATCCATATGCATAACGGAGTAGCGGAGTAGTGTTGCACCGCATAGCATATGTTGGTTGAGATGATATGTTGATATAACTATATGTTGATGCTAAATGTTGTATGATGATAAATGCTATATATATGATGTATGTTCATCTTGCTTAACTATCTCCATGCCGTTGTGTTTACATGATTTCTTACTTCCCATTTTCCTTGTTTCTGTTGTTGGCATGTATCTCTTTATGCAGAGGACGTTGAGCAGCCAGTGGAGGAGTGACTCTGAGGAGCCGCGACTCAAGATAGGATGCTTAGTTTATAGTTGATAGTTTATTTTCAGTTTCGTTGTATTCCGTGGATTTTAATCTGGAACGGTTATACCAATTCTGTATGTGACATCGGGGTTGGGTTGTGTTTTGATGTTTATGTTTTATTTATTTTTAAAAACTATACTTCTTTCCAAGTTGTAATTGTTACAATGTGGTACCTTTCTATCCAGTTGTATTTAATCAAATAAATGCATGTTTTTATATCACCTCTTTCAAGTAAATGTTTTATACTAATATGCGGGTTATCTTGGCCACATTTATGCTCACCGAGGAGGTTGAGCACTGGTGGGAGAACTATCGTCAGCGGATGGTGGCTGAGGGTACAACAGTCACCTAGGCTGTGTTCAGAGATAGGTTTCTGGAGAAGTATTTTCCTACGGATGTACGTGACAAGAAGGAAATGGAATTTTTGGGGCTGAAGCAGGGAAATATGTCGGTGGGTGAGTATGCGGTAAAGTTCGAGGAGCTGGCTAGGTACTACACACCTTATCAGGTCATGGTTGATGATCGGTCAAAGTGTGTAAAGTTCGAGGATGGTCTTCGTCTAGAGGTCAAGCAGGTGATCTGTTACCAGGAGATCAGATTCTTCCTATCCTTGGTGAACAAGTGTAGGATCTTTGAGGATACCTACAAGTCCAGGGTTGCCAGTTTTAGGAATTCGGATAGTCTGGGCAGTAAGAAGACTGAGCAGAAGGATAAGAGCAAGCAGTGTTACGCTCCAACCAGCCAGGATTTCAAATAGAGTGGCAGGAAGCTGTTGACAAGTGACTCCAAACACAAGAGGGGGGTGAATTGTGTTTTTCAAAAACTTTGGCAAATATAAAAAATTTTCCTTTGAATATATTATGAAAAACAACTTTGTTAAATACGCGTGCAATTAAAAGCGTTTTGCAAAAGATAAAGCAGAAATAAAAGGATAAGGGATGAGAAAAGAACACAGCAATATATCCTGGTTCGGCCACAAACTACCCACGTGGCCTACGTCCAGTCCCCAAGGCAATACGACCAAGGGATTTCAATCAACTCTAGTTTTTAACAGGATCAACTAGAACCTTTACAATAAAGAGCACTCCTCACAGACCAGGGATATCACCTCCCCCAGTGAAAGAGTCTCAAGACAATAACCCAAGAGATATCACCTCTCTTGTCAACCACAAGGAATATCACCTCCCTTGTAAACACTTGGAAATCACATCCAAGAACACCCCAAGAGATATCACCTCTCTTGAAAAACAAGGTGTAGAAAAGAATGATTTGAGTCACACGACTCTTACAATAATATGCACTCTTAATAGTGCTGATAAACAAATTGAAGAGCAAATACAATACCACCTATATGGTGTATAGAATACTCAATATAATATGGTCAATGTGTAAGTGCAAGAGATAGAGTATAAAAATGTTTTCACAGAGTTTTAGCACAGAGAAAACGATAGCAGTGTATTGTATTTGATGAAGGCTGCCTAAACTTGCTTTTATAGGAGTTCAAAAGAAATTAGGTCAAGCCTCTTAAAATTCATTTTTGTCGCAGCATAATCGATTATTACATTATCATAATCGATTATTTAAACCAATTTCAGGAAGCGCTCACTTTGACAGAATAGTCATAATCGATTACACTAATCGATTATGAGTCCACTGACTTTCATATAAAAAGCTATAATCGATTACATAATCGATTACAGGGTTTCTGTTGAAGCTCGTTTGAAGTCAGAGAGGACATAATCGATTATACAAAAACCATAATCGATTATTCTTATTCAAAATTCAAACTCAACGGCTTTAATGTCATAATTACTCATTAACACCAATTAAAGCCATTTAACCTCGACTCATAATCGATTATTGGATTACCATAATCGATTATGGCACGGATAAAATTGATTTTGAAAAACTTGACAATTAAGAGATTGATTGCTCATTAAGTATGATTAATTGTCAATTTTAATCCCTTTAAAACACATGATAAATTCTTTTAAGCATATGTTAAATGTGTGTGTGTGAGACCAATATTAAATTGAGAACTCTACTTACCATTTACACACTTTTTCTAAAACACACAATACACTTAATGAAATTCCCATTTTGCCCCTTGTGCTTGCTTGCTTTATAACTTTCCGCTTTTTGCACTTTAGTCCTTCTGGACCTTTCCCTTTTGTCATTCATCAAAACTTAAAGTACCTGTCAAGGCATATATTCACATAGGTGTGAAAAGAAAACTTGTTTGAGTGTGAGCCTAGAGAGGCTAGGTGTGAAAAGAATACTTGTACTGTAATCTGATCAGTTATAGTGATAACCTTGGTGCTGCCAAGAACTAGACGTAGCCCTATTGGTTTTGGGGTGAACCTTTAACACCTCGTTTTTCGTAAATAAGATTAATGTGTTTATATATGTTATATATATGTTTGTATATGCTTGTTATGTTTGTTTTTTATGTCTAAGTTTATGTTTGGGGAAGTTTCGCCTTAGAAAGGTTTAATCGTTTTAGAGTCCTAGTAACCTATTTCACCGTTTTGGTCATATCGTGAGTTCTAGAGTTCTAAAGGTAAATTGGTTCTCCCTCTCTTTAATCTCCTTTCCTTTTTCTTAAATTGGAGATTAATTGGTTAATCCTCTTGTGTTTGGCCAGGGCTTGGGGAGTTCATCGAGCCGCTCGAGGGAACATGTTTAGTTGCCCGCATCGTCGTTGTTAGAATCATCATACCAGGTATGGGGAGAAGGGATAGTATGAACATGTAGGCGTGGAGGTAGCGTAAGATGAACGGTTAACCCGTGACCCTATCATATGTTGTTTGCCTATTTGATGTTAATTGATATATGTATGATGTGATTCCAATGTTAATGGCATGCTTTGATAATTGTATTGTTTGTGGTTAATTCATGATGATTGTGTCACCCTTCTACCCCGCATGTAATTAAGCATTTAATATAAAACAATTAAAAATAAAAACATTCATTTATTGGATAAATTAAAAACATTTGTCCATGGGTAGAAAAGTCCCACATGAACCAGTTCACAATCGCAGAAAAATATAACAAGTTTTAAAACAATTAAAAACATAACCAATAAATAACCTAACCCCGATGTCACAACTCAGAGCTGGTATAACCGTTCCAGAATAAAATCCGCGGAATTACAACTGAAAACTAACAAAACATAAACTAGCCCTAACTATGAGTAGTGGCTCCTCAGAGTCACTCCTCTCCGGGCTGCTCGTCATCCTCTGCAAGGTGCCAATCAGGCCAACAACAAACAAACAAACAAACATAGGGAGTAAGAATCATGTAAACATAATAGCAAGGAAGTATGAAGTAAAGAAAATCATACAGACATGGCACCAACATAAACAAACATCAACAGCATCAACATTCATCATGCTATGTAGTGCAATGCAATCCTACTCCGCTAAACCAACAATGCATGTGGATCCACTATACTCGGGATGAACGACTTCGGAGTTAAATATTCACATTGATAATCTACTCAACGCCAGATAATCTACTCCTTGGATAGCCAATGCATCAAACCAACGAATGCCTTGTCATGGGGGCGCAAGGAGAATCTACTCCAATCATGGATGGCCAGATCGCCGTACTCTAGGACGACCTCCCCTATGTCGAACACCCATAAACAACATCTCAGATGCAATGCGTATGCAACACAACAACAACAGTAACACCACCTCCATAACTCCAACGGAATCGACCAAAGATAACAGCGGAATCAACCGCAACAACTTGCCTCGCGGAATCTACTTGATGACTTTGGCAGAATCAACTACAACACTCGGGGCAAACTCTCGGCCACCAAGGTACAACAACAACACCTTAGACC